>JAJQWJ010000012.1:4112500-5362500 GCA_023637945.1 Phaethornis superciliosus | reverse complement strand
AACAGAGAAAAGGTCTTGCAAAACTGTGATTTCTTGGAAGCTTTCTCATGCTAAAGAAAGTAAATGAATAAATAAGCAACCCCTTGCTATTGCACTCTTGCCACAGTACTTTCTAGGATCTGCTTAGGGGTCCACTGACAGCTGATTTCAACAAATGTTGGAACAGACACTTTCTGCATAAAATTGACTGACCGTTTCATGGGTCTGGTTTATAAATAAACTGTTTCAAAATTTGAATCAACTTAGTGACAGTTTAACCTAGATGAAATGCAAACTTTGAATGGATACCATAAAATAAAAATTAATATATTTACCTAAAGTGTTACCTAAAGCAATGATAACAACCTAGCCAGTAAACATCAGCTTTTAAAAAATCTTTATAAATATATAAATATCCTTCAAAATGCTTAAACTAGGTCTGCATAATGTTAGAGGATAAACCAACTTCACTTTCTGGATGTCTGTTTAGGCATAAAATAAATCTCTACTAGTGACATTTTAAATAACTAAAAAAAAAAATCAGTTTTTCTCATTTCATAAATTTTCCATCATACTCCTCTTTTTTTTTTTTTTTTTTTTTTTTTTTTTTTTTGTAAATCATTATGGAAATATAATAAATTAATTTAGTATGGAAACATTTTTACTATCTATATTACTTATTACACATTAAAAGGAGGTGCAATAACCTAAGCAGTAGATATATATATCTGCATTGTCTCTGGCATATGCCATATGTTTTATATTACTAACGATGGGTGGAGAGTCTACTCGAACTAAAATTATAAAGCTTTTTGCAAGAACTTCATGGGAATTGCATCTTCAGTTTCTCACTATTGCATAATGGCAGGGAATACAGAATGAAATTCCAAAGAATCAATCACATGGATTTCAACACATGCAGCACCAAATAAACATGTCCAGATTCCCCTAACTCAGTTATATTTTCAGAGAGCTAATATAAATCCAGATTAACGTTCAAATATAATGTGTAACATCTCTATCTACAAGAATAAAACGTAAGCCAAATGAGATGACAGTGTCCTTTAGCTGGGAACCAGAGATGCTTTGTGAATGGCTGCCATGTATTTCGTTTGCATCTCAAATGTCCATCACAGCAAGTACCCTGCAGTTGTAATTAGTGAAGATGCAGAACGTTATCGAATATCACAACATTTTGACTGTCAGATTTCTCGAGCTTAGGAAAGTTACTTTGTAAAATGAGAGGCTGATGTTGCAGTTGTATTGACTTTTGTGTCATGTTTGTTTCAGGTTACTAGTCAAAACAACTTTCAGAGCTCTTCCTTGTCCAGAAGGTTCAGGCTGCCTTATGAAAATGAAGCTGTCTTGTTTTCTGCTTCATAAATCATTGTCAAGCTGTGCCAGATAACAGAAACAAGTTCAGATTCCAAAATGATTATTCTTAGAGATGATGTATTAAGTATACAGAATACAACTTGATTTTCATAGGCTGTGTTGACTTTGCAGAACTGAGGCTAGAGGGGAAAAAATTAATGAGTAATTGGAGGTATGAGAGCCTGCAAAACCCTGGTAGAGAGGGAACGGAGTGGGTGGGGAAAAATCCCTTTCTGAGAAGCTCTTGAAGTCATTTCAAAGCTGCCATTTTCCCCTCATCTCTGCCCTTGTGCTATTTCACTGCTATAGACAACCCATTTGGAGCATCCCGTAGACCTATTTTACTGCACCCACTAATGTGGCTTTATAACCTTCACTGGGCTTTTGCATCCAGGCTCTGGACTAAGAGTCTTTCAGAAATTATTCCCCTCATGAGCACCAATGAAAGGAGCCAATGCCACTGGACATTTCACTACTCTTTCTCTCTCTCTCCTTTATATCATGCCCATTTCTTGATGGCTCTGCAATCCTTTCTTAGCTTTCTCGGTCTCTTTTGTATCATCCAGAGAAACAGAAAGTACATGAATGATCTCTCTGTAGTTGGATTAGAAGAGTCACAACAGAAATAGCACCCGTGGAGGTAAGGTGAATTCTTGAAATACAGTTACAAGAGGTAGCGTCTCAGAACATACTAAGAGAGCAATGGGCAAGTCTCTCAAACCTCTGCAGGAATCCTTTTGGAGAAAAGGGGTGAATAGAAGGGATAAGTGGTATAATTTTAAAGTGAAAAGCAATTTAAAAGTGAAAAGAAGGAGCTCACTGAGCAGAACTTGTTATTTATGGGATATTATCATATGATAGAAGACTGATAAAGATCTGTGGATGGTGGACCTAAACTGGGAAGCAAGGTCTAAGGTTGTCAAGCTCTGGAGAAGACGTGTGGAAAGGCGTGCAGCATTTGTGCACTTCAGTGTCAAAACTGTAAAAGAAATGCAGGTAACCAGACTTAGTTTCAAGCTCACCAAGTCAAGCTGGTCCTTGTCTCATGTGGGTTTGCCCACATTGTTATTTTTTTTAACCACATGCAAAACAAATACCACAAAATTAGACTATGCAACATCACAATCTTCATGCAGAGCCTAATGTGCAACAATTTGACTTAAAGCCTCCATGGCAGAAGAACTTGGACCAAAGTTCAACCTGTGCTGTGTGAGCAGCATAGCCTCAGACAGTCCTTCTTGTCTGGAAACACACTCTGTTGCTGGCTGCATCACCTCCCCAGAAGTTGGTCTTTAACACTAAACATCGTGAAAGAAAAAACAAACATAGGAAATTTCAGCTGTGGCTGTGAAAAGAAATCATGCTCAGGGCACCCCTCAAACATGTTTCTTCATTCTTTTAACCAAGAAAAGGAAATTAAAATCAAACAAACCTGTGTTTAAGGAATGTGAAGGCTGTGAAACAAACCAACAAAAGCCAGGAAATGTTCAAGTTAAGGCTGTGACACTCTGTCCTTCACTCAAGCTGTTCTGACTTATTTTTTCTAAACAGAGGGGGTTGAGATCAGCGTGTCACTCTCAGATTTGAATTTCCTGTTGTGAACTGGTATGTGCCTGTGCTTTATTAATGTTATTAGATATTGTTTATTACATTTGTGAATGTGATGCAAGTGCACACATCTAAATTTAAATACACCCACATCTCTATGCATTATACCAGTACAGAGCACTGCAACTATCAGACCTTTCTACACGTGCTGAGATTTGTCTCCTTAACAACAATCAACCCAGAAAGTGTCTGTATTTTAATGAGCCAGTAGCCACCTTGGAAAGTCATGTTTGTCACCATAGTGCACACAACAGCCTTTGGAAATGTCATAGTGGCTGTAGGGCAGAGATCAAATTCACTAGCTTTAAAGTCACTCATGCAAGAGGAGACTTCTTTTTAATTTAGGCAGTGCTGGGGTCTGGCAACCCAGTCTGTGCTTCTGCTCCCATTCAGTAGAGGGCAGCAGTAGGTGGGGATGAGGGATGGTAATGTGCCTATCAGTGCCTATCAGAAAATCAGTTTTTTTCCTGGATATGACAAAAACAACACACAAAATAAACCCCACCCAAAACTCAAAGCTAAGCAGGTTGGCAGCCATATAGATGAGTACATCACTGAAAAGATGGTTCCCATGCAGCTCAGGAACCATTTGTACCATCACTGCACTCCCACCACATCTGGGATTTCACAAGCCACTGGAAGCTTAGTGGGAAGTGGGTGTGTGGATCATATGCTCTTCTTCCTCCGGACACATGAGGGACTGGAGCAAGTCAGAGGCAGGATACCAGACCAGATAGACCAAATGTCTGGGCCAGTATTGTGAGAATAATGTCAATTTAATGTTAGTCTATCATCACCTATTTTGAACTAACCTTTGTCACTGGCTCACTTCTGATCTCGTTTGGAGTCTGAGCACTCCAGCACTGCAGCAGCCGGCCCTGGCTTCCCCCAGAACAGCTTTAGCACTGTGAACAATAGATTTTAACCTTTGCCACTTTTTTTTTTTTTTTTTTGGTTTTATTATCAGTCTGTGCTTCCACTACAAACTAAGCGCACAGGGCTTTGAGCTAATTACATTCTGCACATCTGAGCCAACTCTCAGTGCTTCATGCTGACACTCGGATACATCTGGGCCTGATAACAATTACAAATACTCTGGGCATACTTTAAAAAAGAGCTTATGTTACAATGTGAAACAGCATGTTTTACAGTGCTCATAACGGTCAGATAAATACAATAGCTTCAAATCCCCTTTCCAAGGCTTTAAAAAAAAAAGTGCCTCGCAATAATTCATGTAGATCAGGAACCCATAAGGAAAGAACCCTTCCTCTCCTCTCTCTGGGTGAGACAGTGAAATACTTGAACCTAAAAACAGGCCAAAAATTTTTTTACAGGCCAGGGAAGCAAGATGGCAGAGGGGGAGGTGATGGTGGGTTTCTGATTCAGCTGACAGCAGATAGCAGGGCCTGGCTTCATCTCAGTTAGAAGAAACTCTGAGGGATGATTCAGCCCTTCTGAACATCTCTCTCCCTCTCTCAGTTGACTACAGAGGAGGCTTAGAGTGATTTTGTTCATCACTTAAGTGCTCTGGGATCTGAAGTGAAGTGGGATGAACTGGACCTCAAACTCCAGAGGTCTACAAGGGTGGAGATTGGGGGATGGCTACACCAACATAGCTCTTCCCTCCTCAGCTCCTGCCCCTTCCCACTCTCCAGCTCTGGTTCTGAGACCTGAATTCTGTTCCTGAGAGCAGAAGAGAGCACTGCTGAAGGCTGTTTCACAATGCAGTCCCCACTGTGGATAAAGAAAGCATAATATGCTCTCTAACATACCTGTAACTCTTCTTCTTGGTAATGGGAATGAAGCAGATGAGAGAGGCACACATGCTGCATTGGCTCTTCTTTTGGGTTCCTTCAAACCCATTTTAGGACAACTTGATGGCAGCTTTGCACATCTCCAGGGAGACACAGGAACACCATCTCCCTTAGGAGCCACTGCTGGGAGCTGGGAGCAGCAGAAATGGAGCTGAGTACTGTTATAAAGATATTTCACTGTGTTTTCTGCAGGGCTGCAGCAGCGAAGGGATGCCTGGACCTGGGAACTACATAGCCCAGAGAGGGGAGAGGCTTTAAAAAATTTATCCTTGGAAGAACCTTGTAAGAAAAAGAAAGAATGATTTAAACTTCTTTCGTGACTGTCTCATGGGAGTGATACAAAACACTCAGGATGCTTTGCCAGTTTGCTTTTCTAAAAGAATTGTTAATGCTTTGGAATGATGGACAGAGAAGAATTAAAAGAAAAACAACTCCCCAGGCCAGGTTTTTGCATAGGGCTGTAGTAATTGTCAGTCACAAAGAGCTCCCAAGCAAGCCCTTATGATAACACACAGAGTATATCAGCAATCATCTGTCTTTTCTCAGTAAACAGTTGTATAGTAATAAAACAGAGTGATACAGCTGACTCTAACCTGGCAAATTTCCCTGTACCTAGTGTTTACATCTCTTTAAGTGTATCTTTGTCATATGGTTACAAGGCTATTTCATTCTCTCAAGTTTAATTCTTTGTAAATATAGCTCTCTTTGTGCGTGTGAGGCGCATGTGTTAATAAATGTTCCATTTGCAGCCGTTCCTCTTGCTCAAATGGAAAATTAAAGAGTCCTTGATTGAACGGCGTTAGAGATTGCTGGAAGTCTCCGTTCCCATCTCTGTAGAGTCGCAATGTTTGCTTGGGAAGTTTCACACTTTAAAATATTTCTGTGAAGGCTGAATCCTGCCTTCTGGTAAGTTGCGGGGAGCCTTTTTTTCTTTTTTTTTTTTTTTCTGCTAAAAAATAGGTTTTTCTGGAAAGTCTGCTCCCCGTGTTCTCAGGGGTTATAAAAATGGGAATCATTTTTATTGGCAATCCACTGGAATAGTGCTGAGACAAATGGAAACTTGAAGATAAGGATCCTCGGAGGTGCAAACATACAGCTGTTGGGAATTGTGAAAGAATCTGGCCAATAAAGGAAGTCACTATTTTTCCAGGCCTGAAGTGAGTTATAGGCCGAGACGGGTGTTGTATATTTATGTAAGGCTGCAGCAGGGAGCTCGAGCGGCCGTATATTGCTGAAAGAGCATCATTCACATTCAACCTGAGACAAAAGGTGGAAATGAAGTAACATCCTGACCCAAGAAGGGCTCATGACAGAATAATAACGTTTCGAAGAGAAGGGGGGGCTGGTGCGTTGGTCGGCGGGTAGGCCTCAAAACGAGGAAATGGCGGAGGTGCCTTGTCAGCCTTCAAAAAACACACACACACGCACACACGTGCCCTGGCGGGTGTCCTTGGGAAGGGGGGTGTTTATCTGTCACAGAAATGCCTACATTTAATTGATGTACACGTACGGGTGTGTTACAACAGCTTGGCTCACAAGCCGTATTTACCAGGATGCGTTTTCTGCCTCATTGTGTCAACAGTGACCCCAGTGAGAAAGGCATTTGAAGGGTTGAAGCTTTTGGAACTTACCAAATTATTAAAAACAAAACAAAACAAAACAAAACAAACAAAAAACCAAAAATGAACCACAAAAAAACGACAAAATTTTCTTACCATCTCTCCCTTCATTATTTTTGCAATCTTTTGTTTGAAGCTGGCAGCTTCAAAACTCAAAACTGAGTTGCATTTCTCTTAGGAAAACTGAGGAAACAATGAAAAGGCTCTCACCATACATAAACATCTTGTTTTCAGTAAATAGGTGGCCAAATGTAACAAAAATATTAATAATCAGTGTTTTCATGAGTTTGCATTGAGGGGAGCTAAGGCACACCAAGGTTTAATGGGTTTTCTGAGGGTTTACACACATTTGGTGGCTCCAACTGGGAGAGGAATGGCATCCTAATTCACAGTGCAATGCAGCTGTAACTGTGACTTTGCATCTACCATAATTTTTGTTTCCAAAATGTTTGGACATAAGTTAGGATTTGTTTTGCTTTTTAATGTAATACCCATCATTTTGGTTCCAATTCTAAAGTTTAGTTTAGGCATAAACCTTCAGCAAATTTTGAGGGAGCTAAACTGGCTTTTTAGATGATACAGACTTCCTTTTCTAGAAACAGGGGGTGGGTTTATAAATCTGTAGCTAACCCTGCTGTATGAATTCAAGTGGTTTGGGAATTTTTGATGACACACCAGGTTTTATCCAGGGCTGGTTTTAATAGCAAGACAAATTATAGCATCTGGCGTGGATACCAGAATTCCTGTGGCCCTGATGTAGCTGTCTAAATGTTAGGCATTCAGTTTGGAACAAGCAGGACAACTGGACAACAATGATCACAGAAACCTCCTAAATCCCCATATCAGCTTGGTTGTGACCATGAGCCTCCTCCACCATGCTAAGAATCTTCTCCACAGTCACTGAAAAATTGCATTTTGCCCACAGAAACCTTAGCTGAATCTGGATTTTTTTTCTTAAAGAGATAAAACATCAAAAGTAACACAAAAATTGATCCATTTAAATCAACAGATTTTATGTCCTCAATAAGTGATCCAGTGTTGGTCCTGTTTCTTAAATCCTGGAGTATTTTGGAGAATACATTCTTCACTTGTGCCCTGAATCTACGTGCAGGTGTTTTTTTCACCCACAGATAGGAAAAATGGATTTGGAGGCCTTACAAAATACCACGTGACTATTTTAAATTTTTAATAAGCATCCAGGAGGCTTTGAACCACAAAAAAAGTAAACAAAACCTGTCATTCCCAGACAAATGTCCAACTTTCTCTGCCCTGTGTGCAATTTGGACCCAGCTTAAAACTCCACAGGCATAGAAGAAACTGAACTGAAAAAAGTACACCTGGGCTTGGAAGAACATCTTTCAAAGCCATTAAACTTCTGAGTAAGACTATAATAACTGATGTGAAAATGAGAGTGTCTTTTTTTGCATTTTAATTATTCCTAAGTGATACACATAAAAATATATTAGCTTAGAAGAAAACTGCTGGAGAATATAATAGGGATGGAAATGTTAGTTTTCACAGGTTCTTAAAGCACTCCTCTAGAACTACACCTGTACACACTTCAGGGACTCAATGTTTTCCTAAAGATCTGGTTTAAGTAACTTCTACAATTCTCCACTTGGGATTAAAAATATAAAGTCTATTCCATAGAGTTCAAACAGAAAAGGGAATTCCTTCCTCCTAAATCTACAGGATTTTAAATGACAGAAAAAGCACCCTGAAGGCTGAAATCTGTTGTTCTATAGTTCAAGTAAAGTTAATGAATGACAAAGTTTTCATATTTTATTTTTTATTTATTATTCTGATTAATAATAATATTTTACCTAATACTGTAAAACATCTCTTGGTATAAATCAAATTCAGATCAGGCACTCACAGGTGCAGAATGAACACACTCACGGAGGCTTTATAATGCAAAACCTGATTATGACTGGGGGGGGGAGGATCACACTGTGTTGTGATTTATCCACTTAAATGCTGAAACTTAAAAATAAGATACCTCAATCACACACAGGTAGCCCACATAGCCTTCTTGTTAAAATGGCCTTCCATTTAAACACAGATTTTAACCTTTTCACCTTCACCGCTTACATTTTTCTTTTGTTTTGTTCAAAGCATTTAGGTAAATTAGGATGAGGTCCCTCCATAAAAATGCAAGGGGATCAGTGAAACTTTCATCTCTAATTTATTCATGAAGGAGAGAGGTCTTTCCTGGTCATGCTGTGCATCATCCTGTCAGAATGACTTTCCTTCTTCTCGAGAACGGATAAAGGAAGAGAGAAAAATCAAGGGTTTGGGCTTTCCTTCTAATAATCACTGGAAGAGAGAAAACTGTGCACTGCTTTATTCAGTGGTTATTGTACAGGAGCTGAATTTAATATCCCATATTACAAGGCCAAGTTTCTGTATTAAGGTGACTGAAGTTACTAACGAGTGAAAAAATAAATTATTTATGCAAGATAGCTAGATATCCTTTTCATATGAAGTTCACACATAACTTTAAAAATATCAGTTGGTGGATTCTCCTGCCAACTCTAGCAGGTAAGATTGATTGTTTTCTTTTTGGAAGACAGCAGAAGCATGCATGTGCTTGGAGAGGTGCAAGCATGCACAGCACACACCACTTGTCTCTGTTAGACCAGATCCTGCCAACTCTAAGCTGTGCACCAAATACTCACTTTCTATTTCAGTTCTGGAAATTCACTGCAACTGAATAGTTTTAATATTAAATACGATTAAAAGTAGATTTAATATTAATAATAAACCTGTTTTCTGGCTAGTATTCCCCATCCCTTCCAAAATTCTATTTATTTCTTTCACTTATTGTTGTTAAAACAACATCCCATTTTGCATTCTGATCTTTTGGAGGGACAAAAAGGCTTATAATACAAATAGCCTTTATCCCAGCTGATGAATGAACTCTTCTGTGTTCTTCCAGCTTACAAAAATTATCATCTTTTATACATGCTTTAAAAAGAAAAGGGTGGGGGCTAGGAAAGCAAAGCAGGATCTGGTATTAGTCCTTTTAGTCGTCAGGAAATTACAAAATGTACACTTGCGGAGTAAGCAATTTTCGCAGGCTGCTGGCACATCCATCTTTTTAATGAGCCTTGTTTATAACCTGACGCCATGTTTCTAGTCACCTACCCTGTTTACATCTTTGGCCCCTTTAATTAAGAGAAGAACCAGTTAAAAGAAAGTAAGAAGAAATATTAATATGATCTGATTAATTCAGCTAGCGGGAGGTTATGGGGTACCAAGGTTATTATAACCTATAAAGGCAACATGAGCAAAGCTGTGTTCATTTGTAATTTTATTAGGCAGAGCAAATTAGTGAGCCCACATGGCAATGACAAAAGATCCCTTCCTATTCTCTCTTACCCCCCACCGAAAGGGCCAGGAGCCTAAAGTTAGGCTCCATATTAGGCAAATGAGAGCTGATAAATCTCAGCCAGCAACTAATGAGAATCTCCAGAGTTGGAGCTGTGCTAATTTGAAAACATTAGCTAGGATTTCTTTTCCTTTTTTTTTTTTTTTTTTTTTTTTTTTATATGTCCAGCTAACCCAACCCTCCTCTTCTCATGGGGCTCAATGGGGCAAAGATGGCAAGACAGGAGGAGGAGAGGAATCCACAAGGGGTTAAAGATAAAACACAGCATAAACATATGAGGGGGCTGAGAGGAAATGCTGATAATGTGTAGATCATTAGGAAGAGCATATATCATTGATAATACAAGGAGAGACATAATTACATATAATTACATGACACTTATGCAGGAATCCTTCCCAGCCCCCCAGAAGAGAAAATCCAGATCTTTTCCTCACACTGTTATCTTGCAGTGTACATGCAGTAAGTCTGAAATCATGACAACATCAAGCCCCTTTCAGGGCTTTCCAGTGCTGCATCTCTTGTGATGTTACTTCACCAAACTCAGATAAACTTCCTACTGAAAATACAGGTGGGTCCCAGCTCTGGTGTGATCCACAAAAAATCACTGTTGGATAAGGTGGTTAATCATGGCCATGCTAGTCCAGGTTAAAAAATTACTCCATTCTCATTATGATATACAAAGGATAAAATCCAAAAAAAGCTTTCCAGCTCCTCAGAAGAAAGGCCTGACCTAGCAAAATGCATTTATCCCACTGACTGAAGTGTGAAGGAACAGTTTGAAGCACTTATGAATGGTTTTGTCCATAAGTAACTGCTACATGTTAGGTGTAACAGACTAGCAGCACTTCTCTCAGCATACAGGGGGAAACTGAGGCAAGTTAAATTTAGGGAAAAGAATAACAGTTCCACTACACTAATTTTGTTTGTTTATTTGTTTACTTGCATACTTCCACCAAAAGCTTTTGTAGGACACTGTGAAATCAAGCGATTAAAAATTCATCAATAGTCCAGAAAATGTGTCTGAAAAGAAGACTGAAATCACACAAACCCCAAAGCTGAGCTATCAAAAAAATATCTTGGCCAGTGGTCTTATGCTTCAGTCAATCACCATGACTACACACCTAGTGCTGTATCGTTGTTACCTGTGTCATTTAATTCCACTTATATTGCCAAATGTCACTTTTTATCAAAGACACTCACTCAGCTGTGAGCCAACTGAGCGAGCAGATGGGCTACAGACCATAGAACTTTCTGTTTAGTGTACAGCATGAAGAACAGGCAAAAAACCCAAGATCCCAGATAGCAGTAGGAGAATTAAAATAGCCACCATAGGGGAGGGGGAGGAAAAAGTTCATCCAAATTCTTAAATTCCTCAATTCATAAAAGCAAAATTGGTGGATTTAAAAGACATGACAAAGAAGGAAGGAAATATGTAAAAACTACCAAAGAATCACTCCCAAAAAAGGTGGGGGCTTTTAAGACAGAGACCATCTTACTGAAAAATCAATTTTAAGACCATTATATTTCACACTTCATTTGTTACTTCAGTTTAGGTAGGAAGCTAAAAACTATTTTTATGTGTACCTAAATCATCCAGCCTCCATTGGTTTCCTGCCCCTAATTTTCAAATTATTTTATTAACACACAAAATCCTGCAATCCAGGTAAGACATTAGTGGTGGGGCACTGCCAGACTGCAAAGTCACACAGCATTGGGGTCCCTATCTACTGCACATGCTGTTAAGCTGCTCTTTTCAATCCTATGACAAATTTAATTGACTCTGTTAGTCCCAGTTTTATTGAAATGTATTGAAGTAAAACATTTCATTACCAAACCCTAGATACTGACAGGGAACTTTAAGGCATTTTAGTTTATCTAGATTTATTCCTCTTTTTCTTTCATGTATGACCTTGGATTTTGAGAGTTGGTACCTCTAAGACTTCTGCTAAGCCACAGTCCTTGGCTTTAAGATGCTCCTAAGGTTAGGAAAGCAAATGGTAACTGACAGATTCAAATCTCTTTCACAGCAGTGCCTGTAAAAGCCAAAAGGCTCCAAGAATTGAAAGATAGATTTATCGTTCAATTTATATACCTTTATACACACTTTAGCAAGTATTATTAGGTGCTATGGATTTTCAATCACTTATATTACTGGTGTGTTGAATTATCCCAGTGATTTCGTGGGACCAGAAAAGCTGGTTTGGGTCTCATGAGACAGTATCAAAAAAACAAACCAAACCCAGGATCCCTCTCAAGAAAAGTCACATCAGTGTGAATCCCAGCTTTCTGGAGATGAGGTTTGAAAACCATTAAGTTCATTTTTTTATTTTGTCTTATGTTTCTCCGCACCATCAAAATCTGGGTAAGACTAGAAAACATCAACATGCCAAAGTGAAAAAATATCATTTAAAACAATCTGACACCTCAGTGCTGGGCCCCATGCCATTTTAGCACAAGCTGGGACATATTCTTGAAAAACACAGAGGAAAATTAGTTCTTGGGATACCTTCAAGTCCAATTTTGCACTTGCAAGATGAAAGACAGGACTTTTTAAAGGAGTCTAAACAATTTCAGACTCCAGATTTTAACAGCTCTCAGTGGACCCAACCTTTCAGATCAGGATGCCAGCTGTCATCCTCAATGCAAAGCAATTCTCTGATAGTGTAAACCTCCCATCCACCCACTTTATTTTGCCTCCTTTCTCCTTATCACAGGGTAGTGAGACTAAAAACATACCATGGTGGAGCTACAATGTGCTGGTCTTGGCTGCCCTTTCAGGGCAGTAAGAGCAATTCTATAGCTGCCTTGGGTTGCCCACCTCTCTAGGTCTTCTTGTGGTTTGGAGGTCACCTTTCCTTGATGACAAAATTTGTTTTCCCCAGTCCATGTTCCCCAGTTCTTTCTTTTCAACCATCAGGGACAAGGAAGGTGGCAGAGTACTTCAAGACCAGCCTGAAATTAAGGATTATAAACACAGGATGAAAATCCATGAAGGCTGCTGAATGCCTCTCAAAAAGAAATTACTCCTCTCTCATTCTTCTCCACTAAGTCTCAAAGTGGACTGATGAAAAATAATCTGAACTGCATGAAAATCCCTGTGATGTGTGAACTTTCATATGGAAATAGGTTTCTGGCTATTCATTACCTGTTTATATTTGCAAGGTTAAAAAGATTAATTGATCGTTCAATAAATTATCACTTTACAGATCAGGTTAGGCTCTTAAACAAACCACGATTCACCATGTTAACACACAGATATAAATGAGTCTTTCTCAATAGGATAAACACTGTCCCCCATGTATGGTAGGTGTGGCAATTAGATTATTGATTTTAGGTAAATGTCTTGTTAATTATGCAGGAGGCTTCACTACTCGTGTTAATTAACTTACTGCTCCTTTGAATCAATACACTGTGGCCTCGGGAGAAAAAGCTTTCTCCCCTTGGTCTTCGGGGGCAAAAAAAAAAAATAAAAGTTTTGTTTATCTCCTTTCCTCTCTTTATCCCTGAAATATTTTCACATTTCAGTTCCACATGAAAAAAAAAAATTAAATGCAGAATTAGAAAAGTGTTTGGTGCTTAGAGTGAAGTAGTGATACTTCAAGCAATGAAAATTAAATTCATAGTTTTTTCAATAAAAGATAGAAGTAATATTCATCCTGTAGGGACCGTACTCCAAATGAATGATGCTGGGCTTAGACCAACCTGCAGAAGTTGTGAGTACAAACCTTCCGCAAACCTGAGATCTCTTTCTTTCCTTGTTCAATTTTTTAAGCAGCTCTCCTTAGAATTTTCTTTTTCCTTTCTCCTTTCTCCTTTCTCCTTTCTCCTTTCTCCTTTCTCCTTTCCTTTAATTTTCTTTCCTTTTTTTTTCTTTATTTTTAATGGCTTGGACAAAAACTTATCTCACAGGACCACTTTCCCCCTCTTCTCTCACCTCCAACTCCTTTCACCTATAACCTCTCCTTTGAATCTCACATCTTCATTTTCCACTTAAGTTGCCCACTGCCCCTTTCTTTTTTCTGCCTGTGGCCTTGCTGTACAGATGAGTGTTAGAATGACCAACAGCCACTTTTACACCACTATTCTTGGAGCTGACTACACTTCCAAAGAACTACACATTTGAACCCATTCTCAAGTTCAAACCTGCCTATCTTAAATATATCTTTATTTAAGATATATCGCAGTCTTAGATCAAATCACAGACCAGTCTCAAGAAGGAAAGTATGAATTCATGTAATAGAGATCTAAATTTATAGACTTATGTAAAAGAGGCTTTTCTATTTTTGTTTTTGTTGTTGTTTGCTTGGTTTTTAATATGCTACTTTGATCCTATACTATCTAACTGAGTTCCTAAGTGAGGAAATCCCATACAGAACTTCCCCGAAGTTTTTAACATTTTTATTAGAATTTCTGAGCTCAGAAACACAGGTTTTGTCCAAATGAATGCTCAGGGTTAGAATGATGATTTTAAGTACAAATTTTCACATGATCACAGCCCAAATCTGTATCAAAGTTTCCTGGAAGCAGGTAGATATGAATGCCTGGGAAAAAGGTCAGTCATTTCCTTTCCATCTGCATTAAATTAAATAAGCTGAGGCTAGTTTCCTACTTGCCCTTTGGTTGTTGTCATATTTTCTCCTTTTCTTTTGGTGATTCTGCAGTTCAAATCCTACTTATAAGGGCTTTTTTGGTTGGGTTTTTGTGTTTTGTTTTTGTTTTGTTTATGCTTTCTTCAATGAAGAGCAGAGATGAATGATTAGGAACATAACCCTGAAGATACTTAGGTATAACTTTATTCATATCAGGCTTGATGCAGTCAATAGAGCTTTTACATGAGCAAAGTTACTCAAATGTCTTAAGTGCTTGCAGGATCAGGACCTTAATCTTGTGTTTTATGCTATTCATTGACCTTGGTCATGTACACATTTATTACTGGTATGAAAAAGTACAAGGTAGAGTGAGTGACATTCCTGATGCAGGGTGAGGTTTAACAGGGGAAATAGAAATGTTAGTGGTTTTTTAACTGTTCTAAAAAGAACCTAAAGAAAAATCTTGATAAAAGTTTGAGACTCGCTTGCATTGATGTTTACATGAAGCCTGTTACACATAATTTTTCAAAGCTGTTTTCAATCATGCAAATGATTTTTTCCTTTGCAATATGCTAATGCAATCTGATTTATTTCAGTTGTAAAAGTTAATTACAATGTGTTTGTGAGTCCCTAAAGATGATGTATTAAATGTTTATAACCAGGATTATTAAAATGTCCTGTCTCGATTACAGTGCTTCTCTTTCAAACACTAGAACTAATTGTAGCCTTAAATCACAACAACCTCACCGTTAAAATTAACACAAGGGCAACATTGCATAATTTTAATTAATTTTAATTTGGCCAAAGCAAATTAATTTTTGTTTTCTAGAAGGACAGCTAAACTCTTTCCCAGCCTGCTTCTCTTAAAGATAGAGTTCATAAACTTCTCTCTTTTTTCAACATTTGTATTCCTTTAATGATTCCATGGCTGCCTATTTACACTTTAAAATGCTCTTTGATTTCTCATGCTCTATTTTCATTGAATTGGCCATATCCATGTCTGAAATCCTTATTACTGTGGACCCAAAACCAGAGAATTAAATAATAACTAGTGCTGTGTACATCACTGAACCATTCTGTAAAAAAAGAAACTCAAAGCCCCTTGAATCTCTGGGACTTCTCTTTTTATCTCCTGAAAACCCCTGAAAGAGCTCTTCATGTCTTACAGACAGTAAGTCCTTACCAAAAGAACCCAAAACCCTAGAAAAATAGATAATTTGTACACCTGCACTCTCTTAATTTTGGGTTGCACTAAGGACTTTTGCAAGAATATGGAGTTCTTTGTCCAGAAGGCATAAATTATCTTGCATATGAATTTCCTAACTGCAACTGGAAATCTTCATGCCGTGTGACATCACAGCTGGTTGCTGTGACAACCCCGTGTATTCCCCCATGACATCACAGAGTAGATTGCTTTGAGGTGAGTTCAGGGTTAAAAACAGGAGAAAATAAGTGCTTTGATTTTCTTATTCTTCTTACTGTTTTCATAAATGTAACTAAAACTATGGAACTCACGCCTAGAGGTCGTCCTGATGCAGCATTTGAAATCTCCCTTTTTTCCCTTATGAAACACCAAATTCCTATAATGGTAAGTGTGGGACTTGGCTGTACACAAGTAATTTGTTGCCAAGGAAAGGAAGCGGAATTTCAATTCAGGGAGTTTCCACTGCTTTTTTTTTTTTTTTTTTTTTTTTTTTTTTTTTTTTTTTTTTTTTTCCAGAGGGAGCTCTGGTTTGCATCTCCCACCCACAGAAGCAGCTGTGGGAGCAAGGGATGGGTAGGGAAGGGCTTGCCCTTCCTTATGTGCTGGGAGCTGGAAAAAGAACAAGCTCACCACCTTGCATGAGTAGAAAGGAATCCCTTGTCTCTGTGCAGCACTTAGCAAAGAGTGGATGTGCATGGGTTTTATGACAGGCAGGAACTGCACTGATAGAATGATGGCCACACTGAAGCAAACTGAAAGTCAATCTAGACCAGGATCCTATCTCAAATTATGGCAAGAGATGTTGCTTAGCCAAATGGATTAAAAATAGGTCACGCATATCACACCACCCATCCATGCCTCATGATTTCAAAGTATATAGTAAGATTCTTCCATGAATTTGATCATTTTTTCTTGGAACCATGAAATGATTCATAACATCTACTGCTAAAAAGCCCCTCAGCTCTGTGTTAATCATAAAAAACTGTTCAGTATTCTTTTTCCTTTTTTACCCAAATGGTTCAAAGCAATTCTAAAAGGTACCTAAGATTTATTCTCTAGCTTCTATGTAGATAGAAGAAGTAGAACAAGTCTCAGTTCTCTGGCACAATCTTCAGGTGACCACACCATGCCAAAAGGGTCAATCATGTTGTGGTCAGCCATAAGACTTTGAGCAATCCAAAGGTCTTTACAGTGTATTCCATGCCATGTCACAACACAACAGCAGTTTCACTTGAAGCCTGAGTCCATTTGCTCTCTTCGATTCCCCCAGTCCTCATGCTCAGACCTTGTCTGGAAGAGAAAACCAGCAAGAAAGATGCATCTACACTTGTTTCAGATTGCCCCTGACTATTGATATAAATCTTACCATGGGCAAACGTGTCAAATAGTGAAACTGCTCTCTTCAAACACTATCGGTCAGCAGCCTCCCATCTTCATCCTTCTGGTGGACAAATGGCTGCTGGAGTCTCACAGCTGAGAAAAAGAGAGAAATAAAGGGCAAGGTGATCTGTCTTCTCAGTGGATCATCTCATTAGCAAGAAACAGCACATTTGCTTTAGGTTTGATTTACATGCTAGTGGCTATCTTTAGCATCCTTCTGGTTTCCAAGATCTCTCAACACAGACATTAACTCCTCAGATAAAGCCAGACAGTGGTAGGGCAGGGACTTTTTGCATGGGAAGAAAGGAACAGTGGTTACAGACAGGGCTGGACAGCACACCCTGAAGAAGAAAGCATAGAAGGTTTGTGAGGGCCTGGGCTGCATGTCCAAATCCTATGCTCACACTACAGGTGAACATCTCTACACAGGAAAACTACAGAATCACCTTAACCATGCTGTAGTTTTCCTAGTGTGGTGATATTTCCTATTGACTCAGTATGATACAGCCTTTCCATTAACTTTTCTCCCCTGCCATCCTTCAGTAGGAAGCATGGATAGAATGGACGCAAGTTCAAGATAACAATGCAGTTCTCATTTCTTGCATAAAGATCAGCACAAGCACATCAAGAACAAAATTTCAGGGTTGCTGAACAGCTAGAGGTGTCAACAGGTAGGTGCTCAGCAGCTCTTAAAACAGGACTTTGCTGTTTGGAGATTTTCACTCTACTATCTTTCACAGTGTAGAAGACAAGAATTTGAAGGACAGTAGTGACTGAATTTCTTTCATTCATCATTTATAAGTGAGGATACAGCAACAAATATGAGGTCCTTTGCTTCTAGTCCAAGCTGGCTGAACTCTTTCCAGAGCCCATAAAATACAGTGAAAGTTTATATGGATTCACCTAATCGGACTTGAACCTGAGAGTTGTCATTCTGTGCTGTTTTAACAAGTCCTACAAAGGCAGTGCCAGACAGTCCTCAGTGGCACTCGGTGACACTTGGACCCCTCCAAACAACTCTTCTCCTTTTTCAATGGAGATTCAGCAGCTGAAGGCATTGAGACTGCAGTGAACTTCTGTCACCCGCAGCGTTAATGACTGAAAGTCAGCATCAAAGTAAGAAGCATAAACAGGAATTCTTTAATTATCATGAATGGCACATTAACCTCAGTGTGAAACTGTCACGACTTTTCCAAATGGCACATGTGTGGTGCTGTGCTTGAGCTAATGCCCTGGGCTTTTCAGTTGTTCACTTAAGATTCTTGTTTGCTTTTCTGACCAGAATGGCTCCTGTCCAGATAACTCCAATCATGGTGGGATAGATCTGTGTCTGGCAATATAGAAGTATCCTGAGAAATACTGATGGTAAAGAAATTTGCTCATCTGCTGACTGTTGTCTTTCTTGTTCTGGGGTTAAATAAACTTGTTAACTCCTAAGAAATGGGATTAGGCATTTATCACTAGTATTAGATCCACATACAAGAGGCCAGAATCTCTCTAAGTCATCAAAGCTCTGCTGAAGTCCAGGAAACAATGACACTCATTACCAGCTGAGACCCTGGCCAAAAGACTGTGAAAAACCACAAATATATTGCTTTCCGTGAAAAAGAAAGCACAAATGTTATATTATGATGAAAATAGTTTCATAAAGCATGTTGCTATTGATGGACCTTAGATACCCTAAAAATATGGTTGCTATTTAAAGTACATGGTAGAAACCCCATTTTGTGAATGAAGCCTGATGGTACCTGCTGTGCTGCTTTTCCAGGTGCCAAAGGCAGAGGGATAAACACTGCCATCTGTGAGAACTGCAGACCTGTCCTCAGACCATGGAGGACTGGATATATTTTGATAGCCTTCCAAGCCCAGGCATGCTTCTCCATGGTGGCTTTGAGGATTGCATGCCACCAGATATCAGAGCCACACAAAAATGAGTTATGGTGGGACGGGGTGAAATAAAATTAAGGTCTGGTAAGTTGTCACACCCTGCAGAGTGCTTACAAAGAGAAACAGAAAACTGCCCGCATCTTGCCCTCTTGGGGTTCACTAAGTGCTTAAAAACTTTGGAAAGTCCTGTGGTGTTTTCACAAATCAGACATTATACATAACCATCAGAATGCCCCAAAAATCCTATGGCAGAGACAAAGTGTTTTGTTTGGTTATTTGTTGTTTTTTTAGTTGTTTTTTTTTTTTTTTTTTAATTTGTTGCCAAATACCTTTAAGTTTTTTTCAGGTCCTTGAATATTTTGCCTGTGAGATGGCTTGATTCTGCTCTTGGCCTGAGCTGACTGAGGTTTCTCTTTAACTCAGTCTCAACCTTCTCTAGAGCTCCTCCCTTGGAACAGCATTTTGACTCTTGGTTAGCTGGCCATTCCTCTGCTCTACTTTTTTACAGCACCATTAACCTGCAGGGAAAGGGTGAGCTTGCCCATAACTGGAAATACAGAATATAGTAAAAGTCAACGTGACAGAATGGCATTGCTCTCCACCTACAGACAGACACACTTGACTCAGCCAAGCAGACTTCTTGTGCCCAAGACTCTGTGGTTCTCCAATTTTTATTTTGTCACAGCCCTGGGGCACCTTTGCCCTGTGCAGCCCCATGTTCTAAAGTCAATGATAAAGTCAAAGCTGAGGGTGGATAGATGGATCCCCATTTTTTCTCACTCATCCTAACCAGAAGTAAACAAGAATTCAACAAGCAATTTGTCACCTTCCTGCTTTTATCTCCAGGATTCTGCTCAGTGAACAGCACTGGAGCTTTATTCAGTAAATCAGTGCACCTCACACATCAGTATTTATCATTACTATTTTAATGATGAAGAGACTGAGGACAGGTAAGCAAATTGGCCTGTCCTGAGTTAAGAACTGTTCTAAATTAAGCACAGTGGATGGGTGAGAGGAAAAGACTAACTCTCCTAGAAAACAAAACAAAACAAAACAAATTTTAAAAGGAAAGAAAGAAAAAAGAAGTATTTTTTTTCCTATGCCTGTTTTTAGGTTTTTGTTGGTTGTAAATTATTGCATGAATGTGCACTTCCTAATGATGGCCACAGACAGTAAAGGGAAATTCCATTCAAGCAGGGGAAGAAAATACTATTAATTTCACTACATTTCCAGCACAAATTAATAAAAAGAAAGGCCTACAGTTCATTAGAATCTCTGTTTTCACATTTTCAGCTCCTTGTCAACTATCTAGGTTATATGTGGACCAGAATGGAAAGCCCAGATTTTAAAATAACCCCACAACTAAAATACTGTAGAGCCACAAAGCTCACAGTCAACCCCAATCCACTAAATTCACAGAAGCTTTGATTAAAAGTTAACAGTCCCATGTTTTCCTATGAGCCAAACCTCAGAGATTTTTTCCCAGCTGCTGTCTCAGTCTGGTGTTACTTCTGGCCAGAAAACAGATCCAGAAATTTTATGTGTTGGGGTGTCATCAGCAGGGAAAATCCTGTTACCTACAGGGAGCTTGAATCAACTTGCATATCTGGACTGATTTCTTGAATGCAAAGGATTTCTTAGAAGAATTTTTATTGCCTCTAAAAATAAAACTGTATGTAAAAAAAAAAGAAAAAAAACAGCAAAAAGAGTCCTGAACAGGAAGGCCTGAGTCACATATTCATTGTAGATCTCAGATCTCCCAGAATCTGATTTCAGATCTTCTTCTCCATGTTTGTAGTTGGGTTTGACCAAAATTAGAGTTATTCTTCTCCCAGCCCTTCAAAACCCCAGTCCTGGTTTTGAGCAAACATGCCTCATGCCCATCCCTAGCAGCTTTTTGTTGGGTTTCCTTTTGATCACAAAATAGTTTCTTTCTCCACTCAGTGGGCAATGAACCTTTCAACATTCATCCCCACGGCTGCAACAGCTTCATTTATCTTCATCTTTGAAAGCAACTCTATAATTATATCTTGCATTGTTCTCCACAAGCCACTCACCAGCTAAGAAAAATATGTAATCAGCTGCCTTCCTTTTGAGGCAAAGGTACGTGTGACCAGTGAGACCTTTCCAAACTAGGACTGTAAAAGAAGTTAGATGTTAGATAAGGACTATTCTCCAAAAGAGAAATATATGCAAAAAGGAGACGATAGACATCTTGCCAGAGACTAGCATTTCTAGATAAACACTTCTGGTTATAGATGATTTCAGATCACGTATCTGCTTTCCTGTGTTCCTTTGATTATTATGGCTTGTCACTGACACTAAAATTGGAATTTGTGGCTGACCCCCATTCCCAATTGGCAAATGACCCTGAAGGGGTTATCAAGGCCTTATACCCATTTTTTTTCCTCTTCCCGTGGCTTTAATTGTGTTGGTAATCTCATACAGCTTGTGAATTGTGAGAAGAGAGCGAGGGGGAAGAGATGCAGAAGAGCTTGGGTTGAAAATCATGGAATTGTGTCATAAATGCAAAGTTTCTCATAGGAAAAATCTCTGGCTCAACTATGCAGCACGAGGCGGGGGGGTGGGAAGGAGGAGGGAATTCTTCAGGAAACTCAGAAAGAAATAGACCTCTCCTCTTGTCTCTCACATTTTGCAGAGTAAATGCTTGGCATTAAAGAAGCCATGGGCTCCCTTGTCAGGATGATTCATCCCCTTGGAATCCACACAGAGCATTGGATGAAGAGGTGGGATATTGCAAAATGCCAAATGCATGTGCTGGAATCACAGCCCCACAAACTCAGCCTCGCTCACTCCCATTCCCATTCCTGGTTTGTGTCTTGTCACCTAAAACATAAACACAGTCGAGGAGCTCATGGAGAGAAATGAGGGGGTGGAGGAATAGGGTGGAGGGAGGATAAGGAGAGGTTTCCAGCAAGACCCAGCTCTTCCTTTCGCTGGGAACACTCCTCTCACACAGCCTGGTTCATGGACCCCATCCACATCCTTCTTAGGAACAGAAACATGATGCTGGAAGACAGAAGCTCCAGGATGCTCCTGGGTATTTTTCCTAGCATCAGACAGTTGGGTTGTGTTTTATTGCTCTGGCAATATTAGGCAGTGCCTGAACAAGACAACACTTCAAGAACACATGGAGGAAGTAGAAGGGCCTAACAATGAGTGCAGCCCATAGCCAGCTAACACAATATTAGAACAAACCAGTGTATAGGTACCATTTAACACAAGGTAACTCACTGCAGTGCTGAGCTACCAAAGCACCTAAGCAAGAAAAACTGTTCAAAAAGATTGTGTTCATTTACTCCACAAAATTTCCTTTACAGCAGAAATAATTGTAATAATGACAAGTAATTGTGAGTGGAATAAAATAGCCACAAAAAGCTTTCGAAATGTTCCCTGTGAAAATTTTAAATTCACAGTGCATGGTATTTCCCTCTTTCCCTCCTTTTTTTTTTTTTTTTGGAGTACTTTTACATGTAATTGCCTCACTGACATCAATGTAGAAAGGTAACACAGCAGGATACAGTGGTATTCCAGGAAAGCAGTGGAGTACTTTTCTAAGGGTCCACTTCCACAGTTCCCACTGTTCTAATAAATACAACTATTTTATTCCCAGCACCTCCTCTTTCCCACATGCCTCCAACAGTTGGCAATAATAGAGTTGCTGAATTCATATGGAAAGAAGGAAATGAAATATTAAAATAACAAGACGAAGATAAGATTTGCATTTGTACTTATACCATTGGCTTTTAAGAGAGTTTCCCCTATTAATATTTGATTTTGACAGAAGGAGGGGGAGGCCAAGTTTCTGTGCTTTTCAAATGCTGACCATCATCCTGCTGTCATTAGTAGCATGTTCCTGAGCAAACTGTTCATTCCACAGTAACAGCTTAATTCAGATTGAGCAGATACACACAGCCTCATCTCTGTCAAGCTCACCAGGCTGCACAACATGGAGTTTATGCCAGATTTGCACTGGATGTGTCTAGACAGACAATATCTGATCTGGCTTAAAGTAAGAGTGGCATGAACAGACAATATCTGCACTGGCAAAAAGCCTGGCAGGACAGAGTTAAGCTGTGACATCTTTTTTTCAACAAAACTTAAGTCAGTGAGGAAAAATTTATGCAAGAGCAGTACTTCATATTACACAGGTTTTCACTTGGTACTGGGGGTCCTAATGCTGGATTTTCTGTCTCACTGAAATGGCACTGTAGCCTTTGTTTACACCCATGCTGTGAGCTCTGCATCTTCCCTGAGTTTCTTTCAGCATCAGCACAGCTCTCAAACAAGGTTTGGGGTTCATGCAAGAATCCATTGCAACTGGCTGAAGCTGTTTCTGAAGACATACCCAAGCAGTCTGAGTACCAAAGCACTAAAAATATTGAACATATTTGGCCTTAAATTTAATGTTCTCACTAATTCTACCAGTCTTCTTGGAAAAAAATCTTTCATGTATCTGCCAACCTCCAGTTTACAGCCCCTGTAAAGCCCCAGTGACATTTTGACTGCCAGAACCCTTCCCTCCACATGTTGTCCCAGAGTGACACCTCCCTTACTTGACCATATCAAGGGAACAGACCACCCAACTACTTTGTGCCTCCATGACAAGTTTGCAGAGTGTTTTCCAAGCAACCCATGCTTTCCACAGGTCCTTTGGTAAGCCCAGCAGAAGTTGTACACAGAAATTAGAAGAGTCCTGAATCACATCTCAGCTGCAAAAAATGTGCAAGACATCCACTGAACGAGTCCAGCCACCGGATGGGAGGACTCAACTAATTGGTGGAGTTGGCTCAAATACTTGGCCACCAGCTGGCTGATACAGCAGCCTCCAGCCCCAGGGAGTCAAATGTTCCCCCCAGAATCAAAGCTGGGTCTCCTTAGTGGCAGAGCAGAGCAATAACCTCTGGTACCACATGGCTCAGACCGTTTTCAAATTATTGTTATTAATTTTTAAATATAAAAATAGTATAAATCCCTTTTCCAACATTTAATTTGCATTTTGAAAAGCAGAAAAGAAAAGAATGAAAGCATATGGTCTCAATCATACTTTACAATACTTGTAACTGCAGTTCGGAAACATGTGTTTCCTAAGTGCTCATTCAGCAGTATCTGTATAAATTTTTTAAGCAAAAAATAACCCTCTAAACAAAGCATTTAAACTAACCAGCATCGCATGATATTATACTTAGCTGAAATGAACCATTTTATTTGGGTGTAAGCTGAATAGAACCAGTGGTTACCGTTGCTCTGTTGCTATTCCAGAAACCTTCTTTCAACTTTAAATTAGAGTCAGGAAGAAAGGAAGAAAAACACCATTCCTACAAGTATCACTGCAATTGCTACTCCTGTAATGGCAAACACTGAAAGTATATCTTGTTCATGCTTTTGCCAAAGCACTTTCTGTAACAACAGAGGATCTGCCTTAATGGAACAAAGCAATGGCTCATCAAAACAGGTTCCCTGGCTCAGTACTGGCCTTTTAATTGATGCTTCCAAAAATTCACAGGATCCACATCATTCATTTAGCCAATGGATGCTGAGAAGGAAAGTACTTTATCTTGATCTCCTATGATGATTAATTAATATTTGGTTCATCTTTTTTTCCTTTAGAATTAAAGGTGGTTGAAAAACTAGAGTCATCTTGTTCTGAGTACCTTGGGATGCCCAACATTTAAACGTCATGAATTCAACTCAGATATTTAATGACTCTTCAGAGTCCATCATACATCAACACAGAGGAAAAACAAGAACTGTTTTCAGTCATCTGTGCCTCAAACCAAACACAACACTTTTTTTTCTCTCAGATCAGATCAGTACCCAATTTCTTGAGAGATATATGTACCTCCCCCCCTCCACCTATCCCTCTCCTATCAACATCCTGTCAAAACCCATTTTCTCTGCTGAAAGCCACTGGGTGATTTTTAGCAGATAAATGCACCACCTTCAAAATTCAACTCTATCACATTTTGTTTGTTTGTCTCTCTGCTATGGTCCACGTACCTTCTTGCAACAGAGTGATAATATAGTTATTGCCAAGAAAAAAATGGATGGACATCCCTTTTCCTCTCTCAGTCACACTGACATCCATTCATTTTACACTGAAATAACTCCATTGACTTTATTGTACTTGTTCTGACTTGGTATTGGTACAAGCAAAAAGAAGAACAAGTTTCTATTTTTATTTTTCATTTCCTATGTGTAGCTGATGTCTGAGACCCTGCAGCATGCTGGCCTTTGCTGAGAAACTTGACAAAAATCCACCCTTCTCTCTGAAGATAAAACAAGGATTTATCAGCAAGAAATTAACAAAGCAATCAACATGCAAGAGGATTCTCATTTAATAAGTGCTAACTTTTATTTTCCTAATAGGCATTAAAAACAATAACACCACATCCATGATACAATTTGATTAAATTGGCTCCGATGGCTTTGGGAGCAGTAATATGATTAAATGTCTAACACAGAACATGTTCTTGGTGGCTGATGGGCAGAGTGCCTCGCTTTTATTCCACATACACTGCAATTCTTGGTGATAATGGCATTAACCATTTCCTATTCAAGCCTGATAGAAACTCCAAGTGCTTTTCTGTCAGGAAGACCTGAGAAACGCTCTGGGACAACATCGTGAAGAACTGGGTGTAATTTCCAAATATTCTCTACCCAACTCTGCCCAATATTTTGCATTCAGTTCCTTGGTCATTGCTTGACTTATGAGTGGAAAATGTTTTCCTATCATCTGTTTTGAAACACAGCTTCCAAAATAAGGACATAGACACAACCTTCAGTCCCAACCTTCACTATCACATCAGGGGCTCCTTGATGCACACAACCAAAATGATGCAGATTCAGAAAGTTATCATGCCTCCCATAGCTAAATTCTATTTCATTCTTATCTGCTTCATGGCTAAAATGACAGAATGACATTTGACCCCTAAAACAAGAGAGATTTCTATGTTGTGGCAAGATTTGTAAGTGACTTACATATGATTCTCTTGTTCAATGAAGTGCTAATACAACTGTGACCCTTAAGAAATGTTTTTAACTGTAATAAATTATGAGGAAAGACTACTGAAAACAAATGGCATATGGGATGCCTGCTTATGCACTTGATTTTTAAGCATGTGCATGAGTACTGGATGCACTGGAACCAGCACCTTCCACACAGACCTCGATTCATTGCAGTCCAGCTTAATTTCAAGGGCATTTACCAAGATCCCGATAATAGAGGTTCTCAATATTACCTAAAATAAACTACACAAACCTTCCAGCATCATGATTTTCTACAGCAAAGCAGTTTATACACCCATGTGGCTAACTGATCAGATACTGTAACAAAACCTCCTTTCTCTTGTTAGTGATATATGTTTAAAAGCCCTTGACATCGGGACACCAAGAAATAAAACCAATCCAGCTCAAGAGGCAAAACACCTGAACAGCTTCATGTTGCTTTATTTCCACAGTGTGTTCTGTAGTCTGGTGAAAACAAACACAAAAAGGCCTGGGTGGATTTGTTGACATATTTATACTGGACAGACTGGAATAAAGTGCCTCCAATGCTTCAGAAGACAACATTTCCAGGTGCACAGCAGCACTCAGTATCTAATGCTATTGAATACAGAGCTCATCACTAAGCCAAAAGAAAATAATTATTTCAGCTCCTTTTATCAGACCCCACATCGCGCATTTGCAGCCATTCCAAAGCCAGGGCTGACGTCACTGTTTATTTTTTTGTATTTCTGAGAGGTTTTGGGCCACATGCAGCAAAATGTTGTGACTGCCTGTGTAGAAGGAGATGGCTCTTTCCACAGTACTGAGTCGTGACAGTTCAGGAGGTTTCTGGGGTCAATGCCAGGGGTGTTTTGGAAGAGAAGGGGTAGGGGGGTGGCTCCTGTGGGAAGCTGCTGGAAACTCCCCCAGGCCCAACTCTGTCCCTGCTTCTGCCCAAGGAATAAGGCGGAGAGGGATCTGCAGCTATGGAGGACCCAGTGCCAGGGAGGTGACTCTTCCCGCTGCCACCGGGACTCTGTGGGCAGCCCGGGTTGGAGCAGTCTGCTCCTGAGGGATTGCACTTGGCGGGAGGGATTTTCCCCCGCGGGGAAGGCTGTGAGGAGTCCTCCTCCTGAGGAGGAAGGAGCGACAGAAACACCGTGAGGGGAACTGACCCTGAACCCCTCACTCCTCGTTCCCTTGTGCTGCTGAGGGTAAGGAAGGAGTGAAGCGATCCGGACCCGGGAAGAAGGGGGATAGAGGGAAGGTGTTAAAATCATGTTTTCTCTTACTCCTGAGAGATTAAATCAATTTATTTTCTTCTCCCCGATTTGTATTTGCCTGTCTGTGCCCATTACTGACATTAGGGAGTGAAAACCTCCCTGTTTTTGTCTGTATTAACGTGGATTTTCTTTTCCCTACCACCTCTTTTCCCTACCAGAGGCCTAGTTGGTACCGGCTGGGCCCAAACCGCGCCATGAGGTGAGGCAGGAGGCCTCATGGCCGGCCTGGGTTAACAGACAAGGGAAGAAGGCAGAGCAAAGCCAAGCAGCTTCTGCAAAAGATGGGCCACAAGCTCAGGTCTTGAGCTCAGTACCTACGTTTCTAATTCAGGAAAAGTCATCTGTCCTCTTGTCTTCCTTGGCCAAGATGACTGTCTTAATAGATAACTGGGAAAGTTAAGCTACTTTGAGATTTAAATAATTTACAATGCAGTGAGAGAATAAACCTTTTTTTTTTTTTAATTAATCAAATTCTATAAAATCTGATAATTTAACAGAATACGAAGTCGCAATGATGATGTAATGACATATGCTGAGAGAAAATTTTATGCATTTCCCCTCTCTTTTCCTCTAAATCAGTAATTACTAACATAATGCTAAAAAAGAAAAGATTTAGTCTCCGGTCATGGAGCCTTTGATGTAGCGCACGGCTTTTTTGTTCTGATTCCCTATGGATAAAATAGCCACAGATCACTCCTTTGTACCCTAACAGCTTTCTCACCATGCCTTCCCCCAGCACAACTTCTTGCTCAGTCAGGCTGGCAATATCTGGAGTGACTTACGCTGCTTTTTTTTTTTGTTGTTTTCATGCCTCCAAAGGTTCAGCCAGCCAGGGGAAGGCTCATTTCTGAAGACGAATAATGCGCTGAGAAGCCTCCTGGACCTTGTTCATGGTCCTTTCCAGGAGAACTAATTGCCAAAACTAATTAAGACTGAAACTGATGGGGTTCTCTCCCACATAGACTTTACAGGATTAGGAACAATACTAGTTAGCTGTAAACACGGTCTCTTAAAAAAAACCCTACAGATTCTCTTTGCCGAAGGCTTAGAGTGGGCGGGGATCAGAAGCTTTTTGATATGTAAGTATACCCAGCAGTAATAAAAGTCTTACACCAGGTTAACTACACAATTTGCTAATAACATTTGCTGACACAATCCATGAAAATCACTCTGGCAGCCTGATTTCTGGCAAGTGTACAAACGTTTTATTGGACACATGCTGCCTATGAAACACGGTCTATGAAAACACGGCCCCCCTATTCGCAAACGGGCAGCTGACTTACATGTGAATAAATACCTGCTCTTGATTCCTCCGAGCTTATGGCAGGCAGGAAACTTCCAATTCTTTCACACACATTCTGGAGGGAAAAACGAGAAGTTTCTTAGCTAACTTGGGTGTTGGAGAGCAGAATCTCCATGCGGGATGGTCCCTAGCTTTCTTCACCAGAGGGAGTCAAGCATCCCACGTAAAAGGAATTGCTATTTTCACACCATTTGGAGCTGAAACATAGTCTGGTTTCCTACAAGAAATCTTGCTCAGCAATCAAAGTCTTTGCAAAAGGTGATAGTATTAACAGTGGGGTGTTTTTATGCCAGGGAAGGGCCTTCTACTTAAGGACTATTAGCATCACATTAAATCTTTGGTTTTAGAGAAGAGACCTGTCAAGTGTAACAATAAGAACTGTAAACTTCTTCTGAGGAGATGTATATTGTTCTAGCTGCATTGCTGGCATTGTTTCCCACCTTCCCTAGGACTATTTCTTTAGTTTAGTGTGGCTCAGACCCAAATGCAGTACTTTTGGAGAGGCTGGCCTGTGCCAATCTACTAGTCTGAGTTAATGGTTTCACATTATTAGAATTGTTTCAGTGGCCAGAATCCTCATTGCCGAGGAGCAGGGTGGCTTCTGTCCCGCTGCAGAATTTTAACTGAAAGGCTCTGATATGTGCAAAATGCACATGGCATGTAGGAGGGTACCCTTTGTTGGTTTCTAATAACAACGTAGAGAACAAAGCAACACAAAGGTCCTCTAAAACTGCAGAAGGAATGCCACAATAAATTAATCTTTCCAGCCACTATGTCCACATGTGTGAAACAGTCTGAGGGATGCCAGATTCTTCCTCTGCAAAAAATGCTGAATTCTGATAACCATTGAGTGATCCCTCATTTCTTCAATGTGCAAAGCTGTGAAACCCCAAGGGTTATTTTTTTCCCTTTCATTTCTCTGCTGACAAGTGGCATGGGAAGTGTAGAAAGAGTTTAAAAATTTAGCTTTGAGAAAACATATTCCCAATGGGACCTACTTTATACACTGATTTCAATGGAAAACTATTTTCCTAAAGGGTTTTTTTTTTCATCCCCTTTTCCAGCTTGCTTCATGAAACCAAATGTTTTACATAATATTGGAAATCAACCCCCACCCCTCGCTTACTCCCTCCCTCTCTCTGTCTGTCTCTCTGTGGAATAGGCAAATCAATGGAGAAAGTGTTCAAGCTTTTGTTAAAATGAAAGAATGGAAAATTAAAGGAGGTTGTTCAGAGTAACAGTCACATAAAAATGTACAGCCTGTGGTTCTTGACTCTCTTTGACTGTAGAACTGTTGCTTGTTTCTCTCCAGCTGCCTGTGATAAAGGTACATATGCGGTCTGTATATAATTATGTGAGGGTGTGCAGGCAAACCCCTGCACAGCCAGGATGATGTGAGGGTTCTCTGTACACTCATTATGTTCCTGGACTTTCAGATTTTTGTAGACAAAATAAGATTTCTTTCATTAAAGTGGGATTTATTTGTGGTTCAATAGCCCGAGGCTGTAGAAAAACAGGGCATTTCACCATTGTGTCACTGAACACTGAACTCTTGCCTTTTAATTATATAGGTTTCTGACACCCAGCCAGACTTCTTTTTTTTTTTTTTTTTTTTTTTTTTCCTCCTCCCTTTAAGGGAGATGACGCAATTGTGACATAGCCAGGCCCCAAATAAGAAATTCCTAACCCAGATGGACACAGTATAAACACTCAGATGCAGAGACACTTGGTTTAGTGTTGTGGCAGGACCTGGTTGATTTGAACCACACATTTCACAGGGACTTGCTGGCCCCCAGTTGAGAGGTTATTGATCCAAAAGGAGTAACATAAGGATTCTGTCATGAAGGGAGAGCTACATAGAGGCTTCTCCAGGGCAGATGGACCAGTTGAATTGTCAGTCCTTTCCTTGTTGAGAAATGAAACTAGAACAGTTTTTTTTTTTCTTTTCCAGGTTCGTGTGAATTCTTATCCAGTGGTATTCAAAAGTGAGGTATGTCTTATCTTAAAATGAGGGAACTAAAATGTCCTTAATTATGCAAAGGTAATTTAATGTGATGAACAGGTCAAATAAAAAAGAAATACATTCCAGCTTCACATAGATCAAGGAAATCTTAAATCTGAAAATGAGAAGTGCTGAACTGTACTAATTCCTATTAAAATTCAATTTGTGTTGCTGGTGTTCAACACCTCTGGATCTAACTCTCTGGGTCCTTTCACACCTATGATCCAGGCTTCCAAAAGGTCAGAAAAGCCAGATAGTGTAAATCAAACACTAAGTCTGAAGGCTGTGAAGTCAGAATCAGACCTGAAATATCAGGAAGATCACTGGAGTCTGCATGGTCCAGACTGATGCCTTCAGTAATCTATTTCCCATATCAGTGAATAAGCAAACATTACAGTTAAGAAAGGAGCTGTATGAAAAATACATCTTTTTTAATGCAAGAGACCCATTTTGGGAGGAGAAATGAAGAAATAAAGGAATTTTCAAATTTTAATACCTCACTATTATCCTGTTAGATCACAGATCTCATTTCATTGACTTGACTTTTGTGATTAAATTTATAAAATTATATATATAGTAGAACAGCAACTTTTTGGGGGCACAATTTCACAATTTTCTGTTTCAATAGCTCTAACAAAACATTGGCTGTTTGACTCTACCCATAATCAGATCCTGTATTCAAAATGACCATGTCATCCTCATGGAAAGACAGGGAAAGGATCAGGCATTTAGCAAATTAATTAGTTAAAGATAATTAAAATATTTCCAAGCATCAGACTAGATGACAATTTAATTTAATTGAAAGTCATGACTGGACACCTAGTATTCAGTTGCTAGGATTTCATCACATGTCAATCTTATCACTCATTACATTAATTAAATTTTTGGGAACCAAGAGGGTTAAAAAAAAACCAAAACAAAACAAAAAGAGGTTCCTTGCATGCCCCTTGGACCTTGTTCAATACTTCCCATGAGCTAGAACAGGTTTTATGTAGAACTTACCCCTTTCTAAAAGTAGTCCTGCAAACATAAACTCAGGAGGAAAATCACCAATTGAATGGCATAATCATTACATGAATGACTGTGACAAAAACTATTTCACAATTTCCCCAAAATATGGTAAAGAATTTCCCCAGTACAAAAAATAATATAAATTTTAAATAATTTGGATACAAAACCTATTCACTTAAAGGCAAGAAAAGTTTGGATATGGAAGGATAGCACTATCTCCCATCTGCAGGATGGCAGGTTTTCACAAAAGCTTCACCATCCCACGTGGCTACTGGTGCAACAAGGCACTAGTGATAGAGTCTCAGGAATACACAACAGCATCTCCTGATGTGCTATGTTCTGGCTGATCCCTGTGGTTCCCTACAAGTCATCAAAGTCATCTTGGTGATGCAAAGGAGAGAGCAGGAGGCTGACAGTGCTTCTCCCTAGGCCACGTATTTCTGTGGGGTGGACGTGCAACGTGAATCATATGAAAACCAGTCACAGTTCTTTACTCTGCATTGAGTGTGTTTTGGATGGGGCTGAGAGTAACTAAAAGGGTTTTCACATTTTCAGGTGGCTTAGACATATTAGACAGCCAATGAAGGAGCAGAAGTTAAAAGAAACTCTTCTCTCTCCTCCCCACTTTCCAGACTCCTTGGCCTTTGTATTATTTTTTTCTAACAACTTCTCCATGTCACTGGAAAATATCAGGAACCACAATTGAGTTAAAGCTTGGCTGAATTATCCTTTTCATAAGCCTGTGTCTTCAGGTTTTTAAAGTAAAGGTTTCCTTTATTAATTTTACCCAGCTAGCATTCACTTAGCATTTGCTTTGAGGGATAATTGACAGGTTGAGGCGACACTCGCCAGAATAAGAGCCATAAATCAGAAATAATTTCCAAAATTGGCTGAGGGGCTGAGATGTTGAATAGGCAAATAGAGGCAAAAATCTCTCTATTAGGCCTGACAGGAGCGGCAAATGTCAAGCAAGTGCTCCTTAATGCACCAGATCAGATTAATTTTGTGGTTCCTTCTTTGGGTGATTTTATCTTTGGAATGTTACTGTGCTCTAACAATGCCACCAGTCTGTTCTCTTGAAGAGAGAAGATTTTTCTTTAAATTAAGAGTAGCCAAAATTGCTGTGGAAAGATAATGGAGAATTTTTTAACTCTAACTTGTCTTTCAAGTAAGTCCCTTTCATCGTCCCAAATGTAAAGTAAAAACAGAAAAGTCTTAAAAAACCACAGCTTTCCAGATTAAAACCTCTGCTGTGAGGAAACAAATAGTAGGAATCACTTGGTCATCTGGGACCACCTGAGGTCCATCATATTTGCCTGTTGAAGTCCATGGTAAAGTCCTCTCAGTGGAATGACGTGTGACATGAAGTAGTTACAAAGTAGGTGCACAGTCTGAGGAATTAACTTGCAACAGTTCTGGTCACTCAGTACTTTTCTGTAAAGACTTACAAAACATTTTGCCAAGAGCAGTGCAGTTAGTAATAGATAACTGCAGGTAACTGTGATCTTATTTGACAAACAGAGAGCTCTGATGGTGGTGGTATCAAAGACAGTGATCAGACACTAATGACTCCAACACTTGGAGTCCATAAAGCCACGTTGTCAAGTTTGGGGCTTTTTATCACCTGCCAACAAAGTTCAAAACAATCAGATTTGTGAAAATTAAAGTTATTTTGGTCAGTTTGTTTAAATCTTTGTCATGACTTTCAGCTCAGTAAGAGGTGTGTTTCCTCCAGGCCTTTCGAATGCAGGCGCACACTTAAAAAACACACACACTGCAAAAAGTGGCCAAAATTCAGTCCCAGAATAAAACTGTGAAAATTCACAGTTTCTTCCACTGAGCAATTATTTCAGTTTTCGCCAACAGGAATGGTGAGATTTTAGCATCAGGTTTTTTTGTTTGCAACATAAATACTTGTAAAGCGAAAAACTGGTAGCTTTGCAAACCCGAGATGTATTTAAGGATCTTCTGTGAAAAATGATGGATGAGGGGGAAGAGAAGAACAGCTCTTGTCATGGGAAGCCAGAAAGAGAAAAGTTCTCTGAGTACCCCAAGACTGAAGATCGTGAAACATAACAAGGTTAAGGGCACGATACAAGGCAGATTACAGCTGATAGTGGCTGAAATGCATAGGGAGTGTGGGCTGGAAATCAGACTGACAGATCACAGTATTTCCCAACACTCCCAATTTAATTCTTCCTTTCAGTCAAAAGCAGGTCAGCTTCTCCATTCTTCTGCTTTAAATTTTATATTTGTGTATAACTCGCTGTACCAGAGCTAAGGACAGAGTTCAGTGCTGGGCTCCACCCACCCAAATCTCTCCCCATAAGGCAAACCAGTGCATCTGCTCTATATTTTCAGAGACTGGAAAGCAGACTGGCTGCTTCCCTAAGATTGCACATTTACACCCACTTTAAGAGACTTAAGAAGTTGTGTAGGGACATCTCTTTGTATTTACTTCAAATCCTGCTGGAGATGCAGTCTTGCATGAGGACAGAGGGGCTATGGCTTGTTTAATCTAGCGAAATGCTGCCTGAGAAGGGGCATAATCACTCTACAAATGCACTAGGAAGAAAAACAGAAGCGCAAAGAGTTCTGTAACCAAAGAGGCAATGTTGACCCTGTAGAAAAAGCCTGTCAGCTAAATTTGTGTAGCCTTAGACTGGAAATTAGAAGCAAGTTCTTGGAGCAGTCTTCTGCTAAGGGACTAGGGGAGTAAACTAGTCAGTCATCTTAAAAAATACTTGATAGTTCCATGAATTTTTTCCATGGAAGTTGTCTGTCTCTAGTGGTCATGAGTAAGACTTGATCCAGAGAACCCCTTGCACAGTCACATTCCTGGTGTAGAAAAGAGGTAAAACAAGTATCTAATACAAAAGTTTATTTATGTTAGAAGAGGAGAGGTAATTTAACTGATAAAAGTTGTTCCTCACAACTACATTCTTTAGACTTAGAGAAGGCATTTCAGCAGCTCAACTTAAAGCCAAAAGCACAGGGAAAATAATGGCTGCATCTCTACAAGGTGAGTTGGGGCAGTATACTTCAAAAGTTTTATACATGCTAGTATTTATTTTATTTATTTTATTTTATTTATTTTGTTTCATTGCATTTTATATTTTCATACAACTAGAAGTAGCTACATGTTTATCTTGAACTTAGATCCCACCCCCTCCCTTTAGAGGCAACAACACCTTCTTGAGGAGCTCACCACACTGAGGATTGTGAGTGAAGTCTCTATCAAATCTGGTACTAATAAAACTAGACTGAGACTAGGATAAGAATTGGACTCATCTAGGAGTACATTTCCTAACACAGGCACCTATGGTTTGATGGGCCACATACATTGAATGTAGCTCACAGCCAGCAAAGCTCTTTAGATTTGAGATCTGACTACCCCTTCCTACCAAAAAATTCTTGGATGTGGGAGAAGACTTATTGGAAAAACTTCTCTCAGTTCACTCAAAGGAGGCTTTTTTCCTCTTTCCTCATCAAATGAGAAGAACACCTAATAATACAGTAGCCATAACTATTTGAGTTTGATCTGCACCAGTCTGAACACCCACCATGTATATTTCTAAACCATTTACCCTTCCCTAATTCCTACAAACCACTTTACAACTCAAGTCTAATCAATAACAACTGTGTGAAACAGCACTCAGACAGTAAAGAAGTTGGAATTCCCCTTAATAGCCCTTTAAAGGACTTTTAATTAATTCCATGCGCTTCTGTAGGATTATCAACTTTACAGTATAACTGCATGTGAAAGTTTTAAGACATTTCACTTATGTCTGCAGGATGTTATGTTACAAAAACAGGTTTTCATGGCTTGTCACCACTCCCCATTAGTTTCTTGATTAATCCTAAAATCCCACTTCTCCTTCCATTTCTACTTTAAATACCTGTTTCTGCAGTTTCTCCTATTGACCTCTCTTACGTCCCTTCTCCTAGAGCTTGATCCATCTCTCCATAAAAGAAATTGGAAGATTTCCACAGATGGTAATGGGAGCTCAGCAGGATCGTTCCCATCCTTTTGCTTACTCCTCAAAGAAGCCACTTAGCTAAAGCTGTGCAAAAAATCCATTGCACATCTCCAGTTAGAAGTTAGCAATTCTTAGCTCTTACCCAAATGCCTGAATTTCCTCACATTTTTCAGTTTCCAATGAGATTCCTTCTCTTTCATGACCTCCAGCTTCCTCTCAGTTCCTGCTCCTCTTTTGACTCCTTTTATTCTCCTTAGTCCTTATTTCCATTCCTTCCATTTCCTAACTCAGGTCTTCTATCCAGGATCATTTAGTTCCTGACTTCCTGCACCTTCTCTCCTTGTGCCACCCATCCTTGTCTCCTTCCAGTTCTTAGTACTGCTGAGCCATTCATCTTATTTCTATTAATCACACAAGATTTGTGCTAATTATTGTTCAGCCGAGAAGATCTGAAATAGCATCAGAGATGAAAGAGAGAAAGAAAGAGAGGAAGGGAAAATGGATGAGAATGGATTTGCTTGCTTTTTTTTTTTTTTTTTTTTCCCCCACCATCATATTTACAGCCAGTGACTTTTCTTAATGAGCTTATGAAAGGAAGGCAAGTGATGTTAGTGCAGGAAAGCTGGAGGAGGGTGTAGTTAGAGGCTAGAGTTCATGAGCTGTCCAGAGCATGTTTTATCAGGTCACCGAGTCAGATGTGCTATAGGGCAATTTCTCTTTCTCAGCATTAACCCTCAACTCCAATTCTCTGCTGGAACGGCCTCCCCCTTCACAAACACTCCAGGATAAGATGATAAGAAGATTACAAGTAAAGCCTCTCTTTAGCAATTCCACATCTCCTGTCAGACACAGCAAGTTAAATTACAGTGCAGGCTGCAAATGCATTGATCATCCACTCAGCTTCTACAACCCAGGGGTGAAAAGATCCTTGCCGAGGATAAGTGAAGTAATCTCAGGAAAGTTTATTTTAGCTGGGAGGGGTTAAACAAGTTCAATGAGGCAAGGCTTCAGGAGGGCATTGGAGCCAAGTTCGTTCAGCACTGGCTTGTTTGTGCAGGTAGAGGCTGCAGGTCATACACACTGCAGCTGTTTGGGTCGGTGCCGGGTGAGCTGCACCACTGATGGTGGTGGAAAAGTGCTTCAGTCATTCCCATGAAAGCCTACACACATTTTCCATAACCAGAGACCCATCGATACAGTAACTACCTCTATTGTAGTAACTTCATTCTGCTGAACCAGAAGAGGACTTTTTATATTCACGAGAGCACCCCTTTTTAAATAGGTGACAATAGCATTTGTTTTAGCTATAAAATCTATCCTGTTTTATGACATAAGAAATAAACCTCCCTAAGCAGTTTTGACAGAGAAGGCAGGATTGTCCATTTTAAAGATAAAAAAAAAAAAAACTAAAAAGATTATAAATCATTAGGAGTGCTTATGAATTCTATTCATGACTGCCTTCTTTATTAAAAAGACCCATTGTAAAATGGAAAGTTCAGAAGGCTTGGTGGTGAGCGAAAATGAATTATAATGACATCACTGGGTCATGAACTAGGCCCACTGGCTACTTTCCAGAACAAAATTGACTGGAGAGATCAGATGAGCCCATTTGTACTGAGAGACATCTGGGTGGCAGCCAGAGAATCTGGGTTCAAGCTCCCTTCTTACAGAACATGCTTCTCTTTCCCCTTTCATTACCAGGAGTAATCTGGATTTCCCAGGCATGCTGTGTGGGATAGTGAAGTCACTTGATTCAGATTCCAGGACAATTTTCCCCAGAAAAGTTCTTCATCCTCCTCGCTCAGTGAAGGACCTTGTGAAGAACATGAACACATCAACATCCAGCTGACACGTACAGTACATTCTCACTGCACTGCTGATGGGAAGCATTTTACCTTCAAATAAGCATAATTTGTCAGACTTTTCTGTCATTTTTTCCTCCTCAACTCTTTCCCAGATAATAAACAGTGTCTGAAACCCAAGAGAAACTCATTTCTGTTAAGAGGTCATTTGTAGCCTTTAAGGCCATTTACTGAAAAAATGAGGGGATAGCATTTTCCTCCTCTTTTTGTCTTAACTTTTTCAGTTGTCTTTCTAAATGCAAAATGACATCTCATTCAAAGCTTTCCAGTGCCATCTTTATCTTTCCTATTCTGCAATTTACACTTCATTGATATTGCTTGAGACTTCAAGGAAGCTTTTACCTAATACTATAATACCTATTATCTGAAACATTTAGGTGCACATACACTTGCCAAAGAGCAATAATGCAGATCAATTGGATGTCAGCAGTCCAGTAAGGTGGAATAGTATATTTTCTGGGGAAGAAAAGATGTCTAACCGTCTGACCTTAGCACTGGCACCATCTCAATATTAATATATTTTATGCATGCATGTGATAACGTTTTACCTTCCTTATGGTCCTGCAGGGAAGTTTCTCTTCTCCCTGCTGAGGATTATTACCTATTCAAAGATGGTTATGATTATAGATACTTACTAAGACAAGAATAATTGACCATAAAAAACCTTTTATATTCCCACAATTATTTTTGCATTGACTAAAAGTGTCAAGAAAATCTAATTTTATTAGCAGGCCCCTAATTTTGCTTTCATTTAACTTATAACTAGGTTTCCTTCTCCACCCAAAGTATGTTTTCACTTTGAGCCATTTGGCCATGATGTAAAAGAACAATTTGTCACAAGATTCCTACTGGGAGCACATGGATCAAATATCAAAGTAGATATGGTATGTCTGCAGGAGAGGGAGCAGGCTTGAGGAAGATATCAAGACTGTGTACAAGGAGGAGTGTCAGAAGATATCTCTGTGAAGGTTCCAGCAGCCATAAACAAGTCCACATAAAACCAATCGTTTGACAGAGATTGAGATGGTGCCAAAATAACATTTCATGACAGTTTTGGAAGATAAGGACTGAAAATCCAGTTCTGCTTACAAATGTGATGTTCAGGCCATTCTTCAGTAAAATTTGAGCACTAGAATCCTATGAGGTTGCAAGAGAAGACTTATTAACTGAAACAACATTAACAGGGACTATCCATGAGATACAAGTAGTTAATAATATGGATGAGAAATCTGACAGCAGAGTGACAGCCTCTCAAACACAAGTCTGCGAGCTCTAGGGGAATTAAGTTTTTTACCAGCAGACCTTTACTTGCAAACAAAACAAAACCAAGAACAACCCACAAGAAACCCCAGAAACAAACAAACAAAGACAAACCCAAAACCAAAACCTAAAATAAATCAAAATGTGGTGTCCCAACTTTCAGCTGTAGACGGCCAAGCTGCAACCCAGCCACACTGGGTCGTCTTCTGGTCTGAGGGAATATGATGGCAGTTCAGTCAAAGAAAAGAAGTTTGAACAGGCCTTGATGTTACAAGCACTTTATTCTTCATGTTAAAATGAATGTTTTCTGAAATCCAGATCTCAAAGGTTGGGATTGTTAGAGGCACTTGGAAGTCTCTGAGAAACCATCTCAAAGTGATTCACTTAGATGCTTTTGAAAATCTAGTCCAAATAAGCTTACAGGACTGCTTCTGAAAATCACTCTTCTATTGCTCAGAATTGAGTGTAGCTCAAAGCTCGCTATCTGAGGGTCCTCAAAAAATCAGCAATATCCAGATCTAGTTTGGATATGGATAAGTGCATGCCTGACCTCTGTAAAGCCTTGTGGAAGCTCAGAGATCATTCTAGCTAAGCATTTCCACACTGTTGGTGGGGCAGGAAGTACATGATAAAGCTCAAGTAGAAAGCAAGCATGGATTTCTCCTGAGCCAGGCTTGAGGTTTCTTCCAAGTACATCTCTCCATCTGGTACCTGCTGAGTTCACTATAGGAGCTATTCTGTGTCTTTGTACCTGAATAAAGCATTTCAGGAAACATTTGCCTGATATTACCAGCACAACCAACTGGAAAATTTTCAGCAAATTTTGCCATTTCAAAGCCAAAATGATTCATAGAAATCTTGTGCCTTCAACAGAGACTCTATTTACAGAACTTCTAAGAGAAGTGTAGCAATTTTCCCTGCCTTGGCCTTTGGTTCTCTTTCTGCCTCTGCTCTGGGTTTTTTCGGTCATCTGGGCCAAATTCCTTTACTATCCCTACACTTTGTCACCTCTTTCCTCCAGAATTTGCTGTTCTCAAAGACAAAGCGTTCACATTTCCTAAGCTTTGGATATTTTATGAGTCCTTGCAGAAAGCACCTGGAAGTGTGGGATGCTCCATGGTCCAGCACATGGCTGAAAACAGAGTTCCAGCTGCTCTGCTTGTTCAGTATGACAGGGCACATACCCTTTGAAGGACACCCTTGACTCTTCCTGAGGCTAGATTTGAAGATTTGCCAATAGGCTGGAAAACCAGGTGAGTTTTGAAGTTAACCTTGGACAGGTCCTTTAGATAAAGAATAGGTGGATCCTGGGCCTTTACAAAACATTTCCAAGAAATGTTGCTCACAGCTAAGAAAATGCAGCTGTCAAGATTGCCACGAAAAGGAGCTGCTACTTTCTGCCATGTAGGGACATAGTGTGGGTTATTCCTGAGAGCTGCTGTCCTGCAAGATTTTATTTCCTTAAAAAGATTTGTATGGCTAAATCAAAATAGTTTCCTCATCAAGAGGGTGAAACGTGACAAAAATTCCTTTCTATTGTATTGTATCCATGAATGAAAGTTTAATTGTTTAGTTTAAAACTGTTTAAGGAAACCTGCACATGAATAGGAAGTCAGGCTTTTAAGAAAGGCAGTCATAAATATAAACAAAAACGTGATGCCAAACAGCAATTAGTGCTTTGTTCCTTTTTTGAATGACAGCATGCCTTAAACTCATTCAGTTCCAGTTCTGACTTGCTGTAATGTGTGAAAATACTACTGCAAATCCCCTAAACAAGCTTTGTCTTTTTCTCTTGAAGTTCTTTGGCTTTTGCTGATCTTCTGTGCAATGTTTCCCCTTTATTGTACAAGGCACAAAGGTCCCCACCTCTTATTTTGACTTTGTTTGGAACAGCAATTATTCATAACTGACTTACCTGGAAATGTTTCACAGATAGAGGCAGAGATTGTGCTCACCAGTGGGAGTGCTAACAAACTGACTGCTGGTATTTTAAATGCTATGGCATGTAGAGTCAGTGCAGATCTGGATGGTTCTAATTGCTTGCAGTTGTTGAGTGACTGTCAAAACCATTTATTCTTACCGCTGATGGTAAATTCTCAGGGAAATGTCACTGTAGACAAGAAGGTAGATTTTTCAAAGGCACAAATGGTAGTCAGGCATCTCTCTGCCATTTGCTCCTTTGAAAACCCTGCCCAGCTCCTTAGACAAGTTGCCTGGAAAACAGATGTGTAAGGATAGATTGGACATTTAGGTATCAACACCATCTTTGAACTTCTCGGATGAGGAGTCTGCCAACATTTTTTTTGGCCTTTCCTCCAACACTTAATGTCTTCTAAGATGAAACACTAGCGAGTTCTTTAAGCTCATGTTATTTTAAATACAGGCCAAGACCTTTAACGAATTTGCTTAGTGGTGGCAGAGGAGGAAGAAAGATTTGGTCCTAAGTGTTGTTCAATAGCATGTCTTGGTTTTCTCTGGATGGTAGCCAGGACTGATATTTAAGAGGTGTTTTGCTGATGGACTATCCTACATCAGTGACAATAACAGAGTAGCACAGTCCCCAGCAGCCTATCCATCTAGCTAAATCTAAGAATAGATTTATAAAATCAGAGGAAATTCAGAGAAGAGCCTGCAAGAATTTAACTCAACATTATCAAAAGAGAAAGGAATATAATCCTCTTCTAGAGCACTGGTTCTCACACTCTGGGGGCAAACAGAACATTGTCAGCACTCCAAATTCGTCATGAACCACCAAGCATAGTTAATCACACTTTTAATTGAAAAAACAACAAAAAGATAATAGAACTTTGACCACAAAGCTAATAGGACTTTGAAGACCACCTGCTGTAATCTCACAGACCACTGACTGCCCTCAGACTAAAATCTGAAAGCTGTTTTTCATGAAGTTTCTCCAAACTATCTGCACAGCACAGTTAATAAAACACATTAAGAATTAATGAATATCAGTTTAAAATCCACTGACTCTTTAACTTACAGTGTTTTGAATGCCTGTGACTTAAAAGTATGTCTGTAGTAAGGAAAAGTTTTTCTCATATCTGTTCTCAGCAGAAGCCCAGAATTGGCATTGGGAGTTTGTAGTGATATCTAAAAGGAAAGCAAAAACAAAGAAACAGAGAAACTACCAAGGCAGTTGTGAACTAATGCTACATTACTAGAGTTGTGACATGGAAATCATCCCATTAAGAAATTGTTTGAGATAGAAGAATTAAATTAATTTATGATTTTATTTCATTCACTATGTACAGAGAGCATTTTGAAGATGAAGAAACTAAGATCTTGCAAACAACAGAAGTCTGCTATATTTTACTCTGATTTTCCTCAGATTGGATTAGCACATTTTTTCTGTAACATAAGCATTTAAATTTTTAATGTTAATTTTACAATGTTTGATAAAAGTTTCACTAATCACTGATGGGCTTTTTGAGGTCACAAAGAAAACATTCCTATTTTACTGCAAATTAAAATGACCACCCATGAAGCAGAGTTCCACATAATTTCAGCAAGTGTTTCAGTGTTAAAAAAACCCCAGAACAAAATAATAGAAAGCTTGATGGGAATGAGTCAGCTTCAGATCTAGGAAGACAGCTGGAATCTAGAAGCAACTTTAAAGCAGCAGTCAAGAAGCAGTTTGTCCTTTTTCAACAGTTGTTTTTGGTGCCTTGGACAGTGGCATAGGGTTGAGGCTTTAAAGAACATGCTGAGAACATGACAGAGTTAGCAAGCAGGGCTTAACAGACTTCCTGTCCACATCTGCAGACCTTGATGTGGAGCAAAGTATAAAACTCATTGGGAACATGAAAGCACAGAGAGGTTTCTGGTTGGACTTCTGAATTTCACCCTAACAGGCACTCAAAGTCCTGGACTTTGAAAGATGTCTTAATTGTCACCAACTCTAAGCTTTTTAACATGTTCTAGAATTTCAGCATTGAGACAAAAGATGAGGAAAGCTTAACCTACAATTACTCATCTAATAAAGTCCAGAGTCTTATTCTTAAGCAGCTGAGATAGCCAAATTTTATCTGGAATACACATCTGAACTTCTGGGACAACCTCCAAACCTTTTATGATACATCTAAAATACACCCTCTTTTAACAGTCCATATGCTCTTTGCTAGTCTTTCCCTCCAAAACCAGGCAAAATACAGCCAACTATTAATGTACATTAAATCCCCTGGTAGACACTGTTACTCAGAAATAAAGTGCCCTTGATCTTCTGTAGCTTTATCCACCCTGTTTAGTCTCTCAAATTTGAGAGTTCACCAGTGCTTATATAAAGATTTCATAAGTGCAACAGAGCAATAACTTATGTTCTGATTTCTTCACTTTTTCTCAGTTTTTCTTAACATCCTTATGTCCCCATAAAGAAAAACCTCTGTCGGGGTAAAGGGACTCGTAGGACCCTAAAATGTAGGAGCAAAGCTGCAAGGGACCTTTTCCCTCTGTCTCTGCCCTCTGATGTTTTATGCTGCCACATTCCCTTTCACGTAATTAATCTGACAAGTTTTTGAACAGCTGTCCAACTTTTGCCCTGAGCCTCGGGTCGAAAATTTTTATCTTTGCTAAGAACAGCATGGAAAACTTTTCCAAGTCAGTTAACAGTTTGTCTCACTGTGGGTTTTCAAAGTCTGAGTACAGATTTACAGCATGTTTTATGTATATTTTTTTAGTCCCAAGGTCCCTTCTCTTCACAGATACATACACAACGTGTCATGTAGAAAATATAAATTGTTGATTGTACAGGCACTTTCCTCCTTTTTAAACCTTTCCAAAGGTCTTTTTGTTAAATACACCCAGACACCGTTTGACAGATGAGGGGCTAATTGCTCTGTGAATTACCTCTATCGATTCCTGTTTCATGTTGAGCCAAACAAACAAAAGATATTAATGCTTGGAAAAAAATGAATGATGACCTTTCTCTGCAAACACAGCTTACGGCCTCTGATTATTGGTGATTCCAAAGAGCAGCGGTCAATCGCAATAGCTGTAACGCTATGATCACTATAATAAGCTTGCCTGACCTTCTCTGCCATGTTAAGTGGTTTAAATTTATTTGCCCAACAACAGTGGAGCTTTCATTTAAAGTCACAGAACATTCAATTCTGTTGAAAGAGCCAGGCTATTTTTTTTAAAGCTTTACCTGTTAAAAAAAAAAAAAAAAGTAGTAAATAAGTGCCCTGTTTGGATGTGATAATAGTAAGAGATACAAGGCAGAGCCAAGGAGTTATTTTAACCTGTGTAATCAAGAGTCCTTGTTATGGCTCTAACAGCCTGGATTTTTCTTGAGCATTTTGCCTTCCTACTGCTCTGCTCATCCTGGAAGTGCAATCTGTTTTGCACTCTCCTTTCAACAGAGTTGCAGTTGGGAACTATCTTTGCAGTTATCCCAGCTGGACTAAAAGAAAATTATTATCATTGAATGCAAATGCAGTTCTAAAATCCAGTCCCTGTAAGCAAGAATTCCCAAGAAGTGGCTGACAGCAGAATCTGGCTACAAATAAAACTCCTGCAAGTTCTTCATCAACGTTCCCCCTCTTTTCCCTCTTCCTAGCTGGGGTTAGTGTGAGAAAAAAAAGTAAAAATAAAGGTGAGGCAAACCAGAGAAGATGAAGTGTTTATCTTTTTGCTCAATGCAGTCTGCAAATTTGCTGGAATATTCTTTATCTTGAGATTTCCACCTCCCTCCTTCGTTTCCCATGGACAAGAAATATGTGTAAGACAATCCTTCGTCTTGATGTCTGCAATAATATGACACCATATCCATAAAATGGGAATAATAATCCTTAGTCTCCTTTTCAAAGTGCTTTTCTAAGTGTGGGATACAGCAACTTCAGTAAAGGCCTTGGGAATTCAGCATTCATTTTGATCACTGTTATAAGCCACTCTAGTCTGGTATCAAATGAAGGCTGAAATACAGCAACAGGAAAATATGGTCTAAACTTGTTAGAGACAAAAATACAGGATCAGAAATGATTCCTGGGGGAAACCAAAGCTATCAGAAAGCTATTCACTTCTCTCAGCCTCATTTATAAAATTCCATTTACTTTTCTCTCTGCAAGGAAGCAAACCCACTGTTGCTTGGGAAATTCCCTCTCCTTCCACAAGTACACAGTATCAGGTTGGACTCAGGGCTCAGTCCAACTCCACCACTTGCCCAGAACTTCACTCACACCTTCATGGTCCCCATCCTTGGGTGTTTAGCATGCCCAGACTGTGTTTGGCTGATGGCTTCTGAACATGTGGATTCAGCCAACATCCACTCCATGAGCCCCACTTCCAGCCTGACTGCTAATTCCTCTCTCTGTTCCCCCAAAATAAGGGAATCTAAGAACAACAAACAGTCATCAAGGTGACTGCTATGAATACAAGGCAGGATTAAGAGGGGAAAGGAAGCTCAGATGTGTTGGCAGGCTAGGGGCATCCTCAAAGGCAGATTTAAGTAGGGATGTAGACGTGCCTAGCTTGAGGAAAACTTGGAAGTGCAATAAAGCTGAGTCAAGTGCAGTAGGGTAGTACCTGCCAAAAGCAGTGGTGAATCAGGTAGTCAAGCCATAGAAAAGAATACAGGAAGGAGAAATGTGGGGAAAGTACCCTAAAATTTTCTCTGTGGATATACTGGCACAGAGCATGGCTGCAGAGGATGTTTGTGTCTGTGAAAGAAAGTTCTTCCCTAAATGAATTTATTATCAAAATGCCCCTGAGGCTGGAATTTAATTTCAAATAAAGCTTAAGTAATCAGACATCTATGTCTTGGAGCTGTGAAAGTCTGAGGCCTGTTGTGCTGTGAGAGACAGCTATATCTTTAACATCAAAAATTAAAGTTCAGAGAAAAGTCTGTTTCAGGCTTAAAAAAAATTCTGATGTATTTATGTATCCATATCAGACTCATACCCAAGGAAGGAACAGTCCTTTTAAATCTTTCTGTGGCAAATAGCTTTAAGTCTTAAGAATGGCATAAAGGATGAAATCTCAGTGATCAGCCCAAGGAAGGTGTCCTTTCTCCCCACATCATCACTGAGCTTACTGTCTAGCTTGGCCATCACGGAGAAGGACAGATCTTTACTTGGAAACTGAAATGTAAAGTCCCACTCTGCATCCCCAGATCACAGTAAAGTTCAAAGTCCAAACCAGAAGCAGGTTTTATAGAAGGGGAAACTGAGGCACAGAGATGGAGAGGCACACAAGCAAGAAAGAAAACAAATTTGCCCATCAGATCCACAAAGTTTCACTTTTGGCATTCAAAAGAGGGATTGTGATAAGAAGCTTTCACAAATTCCTCTTGCTGTACCTTTTTGCATGTTTTAAACCCAATATATTGAGCAGGCAGGTAAGAATTCCCAAACCTTGAAATAAAGAGACATCTGGCTAAGTGCTGAACAGGTGCTGAAAATATGTTCACACAGTTGTCAGGGTTTTTCAGTATATGGATCTGGAGATGCTGGGGTTTTTTTGTTTGTGGTTGTTATTTTTTAATGAAGACATCTTCAGCATGGTTGCTTGGGCTGCTGAGTGCTGAAAAGGTGAGGAAGGAAAGAAGTGGTGGGAAGAGGTATGTTCTAAAATGCAGTCTGCCAAAAGGCCAAAGTCAACTTGATTAAGGATTGAAACTCTTCATTTATTATCTACTAAAAGGTTTTCTCGTTTGCATAAGGAGCTGGTGCTCTCAGACCTGTTTGTTACTCCAGTACTACATCTTGTTACAGCCATCATTTTTTTCTAAAAAATGATCAGGAGGCCAAGAAGCACAGGGGTGAGGATGCTCCTACTTCCAAGAAGCTGCTCCAGAGCTCCCAAGTCACTTTTATGCCTTTCCATGCAGTTGCTCCTGTACTTTATAGGTCCTTTTCCTGTTCATTTTCCTCAGGAGTAAATTAGGCTTTGTAAACATAAAAGGCATACAAATACAAACATCTGATAAACATTTTAAATAGCTGAAGGTCCTGCAAAGTTTATTTCTCACCCTAAAGAAGTAGATGTTGTGTTAGCTTTCCTCAGCCTAGCAGCCCTTTTGGTTTCATATGGCATGACAGTGTTTGGGTAGAAGACAATATTCTTTGGACTGAAGGCTGGTTGCAGTCAGCTTCACCAGTGTGTGATGCAGTAAGTCCACCAGTTTCTCACCAGATGTAGCTCTTCTGAAATACCATTTCACATCAGCTGGGGTTCTGCTCCTTAAGAACAAAGGAAAGAAATCACAGCAAATCTCTAAAGACAGATAGATGGCATTTCCTCCCACTTGTGCCTTCACCAAGTCAAAAATAGCTTCTCTTCAGGAGACGTCACACACAGATGAGGATTCAAACCATTCTCAAATTGAGGATGCTGTTTTGCCACTGTTTCTCTGAGAACATCCCTATGGCACATTGCTGACTCAAATGGGCCGGATGGGATAAGAGATGGATCTCCAAGTACTTTGGATTTTACAGGACACCTCCCAGTGGGATGTCTGCAGTTGTTAGCTCAAGGGGTGAAAAGCTTGTGAAGTTGTATTCCCACGGTCAGATGGGATATAGGACTTTCTCCCTCAGCTGAGAACCTTGCATTTCAGATCCTATCTAGGTAAATTACCTTTCCAGGGCTGGGTATTTCCTTTTTGGAGATTCCTTGGAAGTAACCTTCAGGGAATTGACTAACTTCTTAATGGCTTGGTCAGACAAGAAGGAAGGAAACTTGCAGTGGTCCAGTGGGAGGCACCACTTCAGGCAGTCAGCATCCTGCAATTCTTCCAAGTCAGTGAATCATAGCAGTTTAACTCTCTTTCAAGGGCAAACTTCTTCCTTTCAGATAGGGCCAAGGTAGCAAAGGCAAGGCCTAAAATAGTTCCAGCCAACATTTGGCTTTGAAAGCAATTTCAAAGAGTCACTGCTGACTGCTAGGAAGAGGTCTAGCCTTGATCTAGAAGAACTGGAAAAAGAATGCCTCTTTGAGTCTAAAGATCTATTAAAAAAATGAAAATAATTAATAAAATTTACCTGATATCTCCATGCAGCATTCCAAGGAAATGCACAAGCAGCAAGGCTTGCCTTTTCTTATGGTTGCTGGAAGTGAGAAATAGCCTGATATCTGTCTAATTTCCTGACATTATATTATATTAGATTAGAATTAAAAACAGCTACAGACATTGCTGCAAAGTAAGTTCATGGTAGCACCTTCATCTCTCTACTCGAAACAGGGCCATGGCTCCAGGGGCTGTTCTGTTCTTTTCTTTACAAAACATTGCATCACCTCCTCAATCAGTTGAGTTTGCATTTACATTTTGCTGTAGGTTCTATTTCCAGTTCAGAGCTATGCTTTTCCAGGTTAACTGTAGCCTCCAGACTTCTTGTGAAGCTAATGTCTAGTGGCTAGACATTCACAATAAGTTAGGGCCTGAGTCTTGTATAATAAGTGAAGAAAATAGCTGAGAAAGTGCTTCAATGCTTCTTCAAGCTCCTCAAAGGAAGTTTGAATATGATAGTGGGTCAAACAGATTTCTGTAGATAATAACTCATATCTAATGGAACTTTAAAAAAAGGTCAGGTGGTGGGGGATTAGACTTGCAACTCTGCAACAGATTCCAGAACTAGAAAAATATTTCGATTTATTTTGACCTCCTCATAAGAGGGTACTTTTGAGTCCAACTGTAGTGTCTCTTGGTGTGGTGATGACAAGTAGGAGCAAAGGAAACAAATAGAAAGTCTTTTGCACAGTCCTCAAAGAAACTTTTAGGTTTTTTGTCAGAATCATATCAACATTTCACCTAAGATGGAATCCAGATTCATCTCTTCATCTCTTCTTGATTAGTTACATCCTCTGGTAAAGTTCTGTGAAAGCTTTTTCTTCCTTCCTTAGACTCCAGTAACAGTGATAACTAATGAATTGATTCAAGACAAAAACATGGGCTGTATTCCTGGTAGAAGTCACTGTGAACCAAAAGCTTTTTTGAACAAAGTATGTTTGAAAATGAATTATGTTTGAAAATCGGAAATGAATGCTCTCTTTCTTAGAATAAAAATAATAAAAACAAAACAAAAAAAAGAATATAGGGTTTAAACTCAGATGATTGAACCATTTTCCCTTTGAATGTCATCGGTTATATCAGTAAATAAAATCAAAATGTTTTAAGAGTCAAATATACTTCCCTATATTTATATGGTTTGTATAACCTTTTGCAACATAGCCCATTTCAGCAGTAAAAATAGAGAGGTCTTGCTACAAAACCAAATTGTCCAATATTCATACACTGCCACATGATTTCACAGAATGCAAAAGTAAAAGAAAAATTGTGCATTAAAAGAAAATACAAAAGTGGTTGACCTCAGAAACATTTTTCTGTAGCAATGTTCATATGAAATTGAAATAACTATTCAAGATATATGGCTAACTTTCATACTTATGGCCCATGCAAGAATTAAAATTTACTCTATATGAGCAGAAAGAGATTTTAAATTCTTTTAAAATAATTGTTTAAAAAATATTCCAGTCCAAATTATGAACGTCAGGCCTACAAAATGTTATTTTTAAACATCAAGCTGTTTTCTTTTACTTAGAGAGAAGCCAAGGAATAAATTGCTAAATATAGTTTATACGTTGGAAACAGTGACACAACCTTCATTCTCTTGATGATGTAAAATATGTAACTTTAAATATAAATTTTACAGAACAGTATTTTGCTCAGCAGCGATTTCATTTCACTGAGTGAATCACATTAATAACACTTAACTTATATAGTGCTTTTCATCTGTGGATCTCCCAGCACTTTACAAAACGTAAATTCATTACCAATATTTTACAGAGATGCAATAAAGGGATTTGCTGAAGGTTACACAGTGAGTTAGTAACACAGCTGCTGAAGGAGTGAAGTCCCAAAATCGTGTTCTTTGCCTGTTAGCAAAGGAAGTTAGTTCTTTACCTGCACATTAATTTGTTTCTTGGTCTTCTTTCAACATGTGAAAGACACCCCGAGAATTTATTATAGTGAATAAAATCAGGTTAGATATCATAGAACATTTTGTGATCCAGCCACCTAATACTTGTTGGTCATATTTACCATTGGGATGTCCACACAGACCACTGAGAAAGCCTGGTGTGAAACACCTGTACACAGAACAGTCCCTGACAAAGGATCTTGGACTTGAATGAGAACAGGAAAAAAAAGAGAGATTAAGACACTGAGCATTTGACAAGTGTTCAGCTGTGCTCAGTTACTGTTGTTTGTGTCCACAGCTTGGTGAAATGACTGAAGTAGGAAGCAGAGGTGGAGTGAGAGGATGGGTATAGGAGGGGTCTGAATAAAAAGATCAAAAAGAGAGGAATAATCCCAAGTAGTGCAATCATCTGTGTCTTTCTGCAGGGCTTGCTCCAGCACTGGTCTCAACATGGCTTTTCTTCCTACCTTTCAAATAAGCAGGGCTGTCCCATACCAAAGTGTAGGCAGAGAATGGGAGATGTTAAAAATAAAGACATGCAAGAAATTTGAGCAGAAATGCTTTGCAGCCACTGTCTCCAACCCTTCCCCAAGCAGTAATATCTGTGTTTGTTACTCCCTGCTGGCTCCTTGGCAGGCTCAAGGACATAGCCTGAGGGACTCATGCCACTTCCCAAAAGATAATTATCTTTCTCATGAAAATTATCTGCAGCTGATAGGAATTTAAATAGAGACAGCAAATGGCATCATCCCCAAGCTACCTGTATTCTGTAAAGCAACCCAGTCTCCAGAACTAGTGTCTTCCAGACAGCTCCCACCAGAAACTTCACTCTTTTGTCAAGTAGTGACAAAATTTAAAAAGTGAAAACATCTTAGTGGATTACAAAGAATTCATGATCTTGAGCTTAGACTATTTGGCAGGAAAAACCCCAATGTATTCTTCAGGTGTTTTTATAAATTCCTGACTTTAATGGTTAAAGGATAGCATTCTGGCCTGTCCAAATTCAAATGCTGTAGACATAAATTTGGAAGAAGTACTTCACTGAGGACAGTCACACTGGATTTGTGTGGATCTAATTGGGAACAGAATCTGTTTGAAGCATCAGTGTGTCTGAGCACACTTGCATCAGTTCCCCGAATTCTTGAAAAGAAAAAAGAAGTTTTCTGATATTTCACTTGCAGTCTTGCTTTTAGCACAACAATAAAATCCTACATATCTTACCCTTGACAGATGTGGAGTGGTGTGTCTCTACATAAATAGAATTAATTAGATCATTGATTCACAGCAGCTGAAAATCCAGCCCTCTATTCTTCAGCACATGTCAATGTTATTACACAAACAATAAGATTTGCTTAACAAAAATATAAGTCTGGTCTTTTCAGGTATCACTGATACTTGATTGTTTCGAGTATTGGCTTTCTGACAGGGTTTGGAATGAAGCCATTTTTATTAATTTAGTTATTTTTGCTGATATAAAAGGTCGTCTATCATGTTAATGATGTATCGGTCTGTGGTACCACTGAACAATAATTACAGAATGTTCCTAATAGTAAATCATTTGTCACAATCAGAGCTCACTACAACAACCTTTTGTTGAGCAATAGAATACATTAGGTGAATAGCAATACACCTTTATGCCTACCAATTAAAGGATCCCACACATACAGAATTTACATGAACTTTAGAGTGAAGTATCATGAATTATGAACTGCTGCTCACAAAATCTTGCTAGGTATAGAACTTGCTGCTAATTTTTAACTTGTCAAATCATTTATATGTATCTTTTCAAGTATAATTGGAGATGCAGACAGATTTCCCAGTCTGTCAAATCAGAAGTGTTTGGAAAATTTCAGAGGATCAGGGACTTTGAAAATAGACACAAATAAATATTTAAAAGACCAGCTAATCTATTCAGAATGCAAATATGTCCTGTCACTCTATTACTCTATTTAGATAGTGATAAAATTTCTTCTTGTTTTATCCATTTGGTAAAAACTGTAAAAAGAGTTTAGTTTAGGAAAGAGTTTTCCAAGCTCTAGTGACAGGTAGTACACAAATTACTGGCTGGTCAGATATAGAGAACAATTTGATCACACCCTGATGGAATGTCAATTTTACTTCCAGCTGCTGAATGTTATTAGCATATAGTAATAAACCAGAGGAGAAACTTTTAGTTCCTTCTTATTCTCAGGGAGTTGCCAGATGAAGTTATGTAGTGAAGGTGGTTCATTAATTAATCTGCCTTAAAATGGACACTAAATCAGAAATAAAATCAGGGATTCCTGAGTTTGAATATTCCTTCCACGTGGTTTTAAAGGTCCAGGTTTTGTTCAGGTACAATAATTGTGTCCTCCTCTTCACCCTGTAATGCAGAAGGGAAAAGCCATCAGTGTCACCAGTGTTATGTCTATTATGAGCCATTAAATCCTCTGCCACATGAGCCCAGTAATGCTTAGATTGGAGAGATTAAACCAAACCTGAAAACATCTTTTTTTTTTTTTTTTTTTTTTTGAGGTTTAGAAGTTTCATTCTCCTGCTGCCTTTTGCAGCCAGTGGATCGAGTCAGCATGGATTTGGCAAATCACCAGATGTCCTCTTCTTTTGCAAGGTCCTTACATGCTTCTAATCAGGGTCATCTTCTGGATACTTCTCCATGCCAAACTTTTGAGCCTTACACCCCCCAGAAGAAACCAGACAGTGGCACACACAAAAAACTAAAGAAAAAAAGTAGGTGAGCTGCCACAACAGGGCTGTGCTCCACCCATATGCCTTAATTCTCTATCCCAGGCCTCTGCAACACCACCCACCGTAATCAGGAGCAGAAGAGGGACTACCAATGAGTATTTAAACCTCTTATTTCTTTGAATGGTCAAGTAGTTTTCATAACAGCACTACACGAAACTTGAGACTCACAGATTTTTATATAAGCTCCTCAACAATTCTACTTGCCTCTCTCTCCATTTTTAATTTCAACTGTTAGAATAAACTTTACTGTGAACTGCTGGGAATAAGAGGATTTGAGCAGGCAATTGCTAAGATGATTGTTCATTAAACCCAATGACTTTGAAACTGCCTCTGTGTCAATTAAAATAAAAACTGTCAAATGTTTTAAAAGAGCAGCTTTGTATAATAGGAACTCTGTTGAGTTTATAGGCAAGGAAGGAGCCATTCCGGGAGGTTATGCAGAGGAAAAAACATGTTGGGCTTAGGAGTGGTGTCCCAGTCTGTCCTTGTTCATCTTCATTAAAGAAAACTCTCTGTAATGCATGTATCAACATACATACACACACACACTGCTGGACAGCTAGAGAAAGAAGGGTTTGGCCTTCTACTTTTGGTTTTCCAGTGTGGTTTTGTTTTTTTTTTTCCCAAGCTAACAATTAGGATTAATTGTCAACTTATAAACCACTGGGTTTTGTCTTGTTTTGTTTTGTTTTGTTTCTAACTGGATGCAGATTTAACACTTCGTATAACTTAAAAATGCCATTTTGTTACAGTAGCCAACCAATCCGACAGGGGATCTTCACGCCTGCGTGTCAAGTGTCAAACATAAAATAGCTGTAAAATGGGACAATAAAAAGCGTGTTACTGGAGGATTCTGACAGCCCCCGCACTTGGCAATTAGGGAGCCTTCATAACAATTAACAAAATTGAAATCAGATTGAAGAAGGAAGTGTGGGTGGGTAGGATGGACCTAATGGACCTGCCTTCCATCTGCAAACGCCCTTCTTCTCCTCTGTCTCTTGGCAGTACGTGCATGCAGTGCCCGTTTCTGGACAAGGAGAAAATAAACACAAAGAAAAGCAAACGGATCCCTTTGGAAGAAAAAACTCTGGGTCCTCAAGAGGGCAGTGAGGAGAAAGCAAGGGGGGAACATTACCCCCCAAAAATTAGAAAATTCAAATGTCTGCCCCCCCCCATCCCCGAGCACAGCACCCACCCCTCACCGTGTTCTGTCCAGAAGAAAAATCCCTCAGCCGCAATGGTTGTTTTTATTAAATTCTCCTCAATAAAAAGCTCAGGCAGGATTTATTAGGTACTCAGGGCGGACGTTTAGTATTTCGCCAGTTATTAAGTGAAAATCAATAGAAAGCAAAGAAAATGGAAGTCACTGCACTGTTAGCACGCTGTTGTCGCCCAGATATTATGTCGGCTGTCTTGTAGATTCATGACAGACGAAAGCAGCCGGGAGAGAACTCTTTCTGCTTACATTGCAGGAGCCAAAGTGGGGTTATTCATTAGATCAGGCAGCTGGCCAGATGGATTTCCAGTTCAGTTTTACCATTTATCTTAAAAACGCCTGTATCGAGTGAGAAAGAACACTGATATTATGTGATATCGATGGCAGCTTTATGTATCTAAATCAGGATTTATTGTTATTTTGTTCTGAAGACCTTTTTTTCTCAAGAAATACCATTTCACTGGAAGAAAATAATAGCTAAAACCTTGTCAAAGATAACCTTTCATGTTGTTCGTGCACTGCTGGCTGTAAAACAAATAGAACCTAGGGTATAAATAGGTTTAACCACATCCTTGCAAATCATTCCCTTTAGGATTTTCTTTTTTTTTTTTTTTTTTTTAATGGTACAAATATGGGGTTTGGTCATTAGTCGATTTTTTTCCAGTAATTTAGCTATAAATAATGTCAGCATTTGTTTTAATTGCATTAAAAAGCACTACAAATTTTTTATCTCTGAAAGACCAGAGCAGACGAGGTTTATTTCAGTGGGTGGGTTTGGGGAGGAATTTTTTTTGTAGTTTTTTGCTTTTTGCTTTTTTTATAGCCTCCCTCTCTGTTACCAAACTTTTCACCCAGATCATCACAACAGAAGCAACAACAGCTGTTCTACCATAAAAAAATGTGTTTTTAAGAGACAGGACCAGATCTCTGAAAGATATTAGCTCCTGCTCAGACATCTAGAGGAAAAGTGTAGCTTTTGAAAAGTTTTCAGCATGCAGCAAGTTCCGTTTTGTCCAGATCATAAAGCCCTTTTTACAGGATTGGTTTATTTTTGCCCTTATCAGCAACAGAGTGCTGCTTGTCCTGAATCTCATCTCCTGTACAAATGTATGAGCAAAATAGCTGCAGCATGAACCATCATACCCTCTGAAAACATCAGGTGCTCTATGTGAACCCTGTGTAAATAAACACTGGACTTAGCACACTTTGGTAACACCAGGTCTGATGAGCAGTTCAGACACACCATGGCAGGGTGGTGGCAATCCCAGAATGTTTCACTGCAGGTTTTGCTTGCTGGTCCACAAATAAAGCTTCACACTCAAAAAAACTCAAGAGTGAAAGCCAGAATAAATTACTAGAAACTATTTGAAAATATTACTTGAAATTGCTTGAAAATTATTTGGGGAGGTGGGGATAGAATTGACATTCTTTAAGGTAAGAACAGTGCAGGTGTGGTTTAGTGAGCTGCTGTGATTGTCCACAGGTTAAAAAGGGACACAGGAGAGATCAGCCATCTCCATGGCTCAGGCCATTTAATGCACCAATGCTTTTCAATTCCTTTCCCTCCCCTGATCTGTTCTTAAACATCTTGACTCCTGAGTAAACAGGAACCCATCCAGGTCCATCTTGGACCATGGCAGCACCATCCAGGCTGTCACAACTGGGATTTTCCCCCACCAGGGTCTCTTTGGGAGACCACAATGTGTTTGTCAGGACTCAGACTGCAACTTCAAAACACAACCTTTTAGTCAGCATCCTTCAAAGGGTGTGAAGCCTGTGGAGCACAGGAAAAAATAAAAAAGCCACTTCAAATCAGGCAGACACATACAAGAGAACTTACAAAGTTGTAAATAACATCACAGCCGTGGCAGGAAGAAGCAGAGTGCATTGCTTTTACAGTTTTTTCCTCTTTTCCTTCTGAATGTGTCAGTCCGTCACCATTTCATTGACGTGCTGGACAGTTTCCCTTAGCTCAGATATTTTTCTAGGATCTTTTGAGTTTTTAGATTGCCTTTGAATCCACTGTACCACGGGAAGAGGAAGCCATTGTGTCTCAGATGGAGTTACACATGTGTGCTCTTCCCCTACCAATAGCTCGGCTATTGTTATCCTGCAAAATCCTTTGATTTAGCACCAAACCTCAGCCACCCCCACTGTAGATGCTTAGAGAGGTAACAGCAGAAGCAAAGGACTTTTCTCACTGACAAAGTTTTTCTTTGTTCTTTTCAGAAAAGACTTTAATACAGGGTGGAGAAAGCTTTTAATCACTGTGCATGATAAATTTTGAGTATAGTGAGATTTGTTCCTGCTGTAATGTCTCTCAGCATCACCCACAGGCAGACTGGATGTGGTGAGAACAGATTGCTGGTGGAGGACACTGAGACTCTTTGTATTGGTGAACATTCACAATTAAATTATTTTTTAAATGATCTTTCACCTAGCAAATTAGAAACTGTTCCTCAGATTCTCCCAGAGCATTTACAAGATACAGGACCATGTGAATACAAGCAAAGGAAGCATGACCCTACTTTTTTAGGCACTTTCTGTATATATTTTGCTAGAGACCTTGGCTGAAATTCTTACTGAAAAATAAACACAGTGGAGACCTGAATCTGGTGCTCCTATAGCTGTGCAGCAGTTATGGTGGTTTTAGATTTTATATACCCATAGGCACTTTCTCAATGCAACTCCAAAAAATGTTCCTGTTTATTTGTATTCATCGTCACTCAAAATACTTCTCTATCTAGCAAAGTTTCACATGAAATAAGACCAGCCAAACAGCCTCTCTCTGGGTAATGAAGAAGCAGTCATGTTTCAATCTCTGGTTTGCTTTGTTTCTTTCAGAGACTTGAATTTGTGTCCCCCCTGGAGTCTCAGCTGAGATTAACAAGATGATATTAGTTACTCTGTGATGGAAACACCTTTCTCTCATTTTGAACAAAGTGACATGTCAACTAACTCCCAAGGTAATTTTTTTATACAACTATTTGTATTTTACTGAAACATTCACACATTTGCAAAATTATACTTTGGGTTGGGTTTTTTTGTTAGAAAAAAATGATTCTTAGGCTTTCCTTGGTATATAGAACCAATATCCTCTAGAACTTGCTCTGGTAATTTTATGAGTGTATGTAACAAACAACCATCCTTGTGACAGAAAGCTGGTTTGCCAAAATGTATTTTATTTCTTAATGAGTTTCAGTTTTCTTAAATCTGCTTCTAAAATGCAGTATTTATAAAGAAGCTCAGGAAAATAGAATACATAAGCATTTAGTTCTAGGTGAAAAAGTTGCCTTTCCCTACAAGACTGTTACTTTTTCTTTTTTTAAATAAGATTCTACTAGTAAAATACACAAAAGAATTTTTAGTATTTTGCAGCTTACTATTGCCTGATGTTGAACCCTGTTCACATGCATGGGATGAGGCAGCCCTCAGGTCTATCCTGTGTTTCTTCCATCTGATAGCATCTTTGCTGCCTCTCCATCTCCTTCTCTCCTCCTCATGTGTACCTTTGAGGTTTGTCAGCACATCCAGACTTAAGCCACAAGCCCTGCCAGTCTGCACAGTGTTGGACAGAGTTTTCCACATCAGTCCCAGGGCAGGAACTCAAAACTGAGATGAAGTTTTTTCTCCTTACCTTCTCTAAGCCAGTTTACTCAGTAGTTTCCTCAGTGAGAACATTAAAAAAACACTAACACCTGATTTGATTAGATCAAGGCTTGCTTTTCTTTTTTTTTGAGAATTGTTAATAAAATCACACTTCTAAAAAAAATAACAGGATGGAATGTAAATGCTGCACTAATTTAATTACACTTTGGGCTGGGAGACACTAATGTAAATATTCTGGTGAGTAGGCCTAAGACACTTGAAGTAATTACTTAAAGGCTTCCTTTCAAAGAATCTCCCCCTTTTTATTAAATGCCTTTTAACATTAGCACTTTCTTCCTGACAAATTAAATGAAATTTCATTACTCTCCCTGACTTAATGGCATGAGGCTGCCTGCTGCAAGTGCAAGTTAACCCTCTCTGGACAGAAGACACAGAGTTTGTGTGTTCTGTTTGGCTCTGGGTGTCACCCCACTGCCTGAGCATCCTCCTGGCTCCCCATCATCACCCTCAAACATGGCTACAGGTTCTACCATGCACCCCAGAGTATCCCAAGTATTCCTTCATGGGTGCTTACAGCACAGATTAGCTGCTAGGCATGGGATGGGATCAAGCTTCACTTTCTCCAGGTTCAGGGAGAAGCAGATGGAGGCTGGGAACAGAGCCTATAGAATCTTTAAGAGACATTCCCATAAAACTAAAATCCTTATGAGGCTTTTTGTAGAATTAGTAGAAATCTCATATCCGATTAATATTTATACTGACCGTTGAACTGCGTAAATTAAGAGTGCAGCATTTCATGACACTACAAAACTTCTAAAATATCACAACTCTGGGACAAAAGGCACCTTTAACACTGTATTCATGCACTCACAAAGTGAACTGAGAGAGAAATGATGTTGCTAATCAATACTTGTGTGAGCAGATTTACTTTTTGATCAAAGTCCACTTGACCATCCCATTTTGTAACTTCGTCCCCTCCCTCATTGATTTCTCTTTAAATTAAATAAAACTGGGGTCAGGTTATCTCATGCTTTATTTACATACCTACACAAGTCCCACCAGGCCAACTTCCAGGAAAGGGAACTGGTGATAAACCCTCTGTCCTGCTGTTTATAAACTGTCCCTGCAGCAATGGGAGCTGAGCAGAGCATTTAAAGCACCTGGGGGAGCCAACACTCATAAACTGGTAAAGAAAGTGGGAATTGCATCCTCTGGATATCTCCCAGATTGGGCAGGCTGCAGCAGTTTTACCCCTCATGTGACTTCTGACCCTGCAAGGCTCTCAGGGTGGCAGTTGTTATCCACATGATGTTGGCTCTTTCTGTTTCTTCTTCCTCTCCCTTCTAATTCTGCGATTTCCAAGGACCACTTGGAAGGACCAAAGGACCACTTAGTAGTTAGCCAGCCACCGTGTGTGCTTCATGTTGACATTTCCTACTAGTAGTACTTTCCTTCTAACCCCCTGCCACTTGCATTGTTGTCCCACCAGGGCAGTGCTGTGTGAGGATAGCCACAAACAGAAATACAGCCCCTTTGCTGGGGGGTTCAGTTCTTGGAGCTGATAGAGGGGTAGATGGCTTCAGCTGAACATCACTGCCAGCCCTCACCAGCAGCTTTCAGACAAGGTTCAAGGAAGTCAGCAAACTCTCACTTTTTTACCCCAGCTGAGAATCTGGCCTTACATATTAATAGAAGGAAAAAACAAGAAAAAAAAAAAGAGCTGCCATATACAAATCAATCCTGTCCTGCCTGTTGAAGCTGCCAGCAATGGAGGAAATTTATGCTAGTTTTAATAATGGCTTAAAAAAGTTCTTTGATGAAAAATTACCCTGGGGTCTGCCTCTTTTGAGCATGCTTCACCCATAGTACATGAGTTAGCAGTGCCAATATCCATCTTATCACAGATGTCCTTTCTCAGAACGCAGAGTATTTGGGACTGAAAACAAGGGCCTTGCAAACTCAAGTTCACATGGAACATTTTTTTTGGCAGGGTCCATAGGTCAGCCTATAAAGAAAGAAAATATCTCTGTTTTCTTCTGCAGAGTTATCAGATTTTGAAAAGAGAGCTTTCTCCTCTTGTGAGGTCCAGGTAAAAGTTCACCCATTCCCTGGCTGCTTGCTTCTGACAAACAAAAATTAAGGACCTGAAAATAACTATTTTATCTGAAAAAATGCTAAACATCCCAAAACAAACATTCAGCTGTGCTCCTGCCAAATTCCACAAGTCAGAGAGCTGCAGGCCGAGACAGCTCATGTCTCACTGGGGAATAACGGGTAAAGTTTGGCCAGCTGCCCCTTCCAGCCCTTCAGGGACCCACAATCCAATTGCAGTGTCTTAGTGGATGTGAATTTCAAGGTTACACCTGGGTGTTCAAGGGCAGGGCCAAGTGTAATCGGCACTTAGATCATAGATTAATCTTATTTGCCATCTATTAGGTTTGATTCCTGCTTCCCGCTCTCCCTCCCTAAAGCCAGGATTATTGTGATAGTTTAAGATAATGGATTCTAACGGAAGAAAGGTCACGCAGGCATTGAGATTTGGAACCTTAAGATAATATGATTAATCTAAAAGCTTCTTTCTAAAAGGGGAGGGGATACTCTCATACGTTTAATTGAGGGGAGAGTGTGAGAGAGAGGGAGGGAGGGATGGAATTAGCAACATGAAAGGAGGAGTGAAGGAGCCTACTTTTTGTCAACTGCAGTTGATTAACATAGTCCAGAAACACCATCCATTTTCAAGCTGAGAAACCGGATTCTTCTTTTTTTTTTTTTTTTTTTTTTTAACCCCTAAAAGTGATAATTATTCTACTCTTAGATTATTATTGAAAACCATTAATCTCTAATAAACATGTACATTGATTTTCACGGATACAAAACTATCTGAAGTACACACAGGCAAGTAAATATTCATATGCTGAGGGATGGAAATTGCTGTATAAATGAGACATTCTAGTATCAGGTGCTTAGTTTTTATGGATGCTGTAAGAAAACCCTACAACAGAAAAATAGATTGTAATAAATTTATAGTGGGAGCCAAAATGTTCTGGGAACTGTGGAAAGACTCACTGTCCCAAAGAACCAGCAGTGCTACATACTGTTCAGTATTAGATAATAAAACCCTTCCTTAGTTATTTATACTGCCTGCAATTATCAGATAAAGGAATTTGAGAGGAAAGAAATAGTCCCTTTGTTATTTATGCTGTTTATTTACTTGGGCATTTGGATAATCAAACATAAAAAATCAAATCACGTCCTTATGTTCTGCACATGTTGTTAAAATACCACAGGAATTTTTTCGAAGATTTTTTAAAAAAATATCTGTCATATTTCTATTTCATTTTTAAATAATAGAAATATTTCTCTTAAGATTTGTAAACAACCACCAAACACCAATAAATATGTTACAGTCCCAAATCAGAATTGTTATTAACAGTCATTTAGCTATGATGACCTGGGCCACCCACTGACTAAAAATGATAAAAAGCAAACATTTTTAAACTTTCCCTCTGGCTTTGAGATCTTTTGGTTCAAATGTTATCCTTTCCTTACTAATCACCGTGACTTAGATTTTTTTTCTCCAATCAAAAAATAAAAAAATAAAAAAAAAAAATACACATGCAACATTGATCCCCCTCCATAGGACTTCATGCAACCACCTGAAAATCATAGGATTATGGAAAAAAAAATTCTGGAGCTGGGAATGCTGCAGGGAACAGAGTGTGTTCTGTACTTCAGGTTTCTTCTGGATGGCTTTAGAAATCTTCAGTCATATGTTGCTTGTGGCTCTGCAGGCCAGCCCCATAACCCTAAAATGCACCCACGTTTTCTTAGACCACGTGCACCTCCCCATCACTCTCCTGCCAGGTGCCCACACTGCTGCTGCCCCTGTTAGAATGCAATGCATGGAACCTCTCCCTTCAGTCCTCTCTCTTCGTGGCCAGTTTTTTCCCTTTGCACAATAAAGCCTCTCAGATCCTGCATGAAAAAAAAGGCAGGAGAATTTCCTTTCTCCCTGACCTTGCAGTCTGACTAAGAACTACTGGTGAGATTATTCCTAGAAACTCAAGAACCAAACCAAGTGTTACTGCTGCCGTGGCTGAAGGGTAATGTAATTAGAACTTGAGCTACGACTGCTTAATACAACCTGTAATAATAATATATGTCCATCATCATTCAGAGCTATTCTAAGACTCAGAGCAGTATTAAAAGCCATAGGAAATAATTAGTGGTGAAGAGGAATCATGAGTTGCAGGGTGCTGTGTTCACACAAGAACCAGCTGCAGATGGCTTTAAAAATGACTGTCTCCAACATATGCCATCCCAGCAAGATCATCTATAGATAAGTTAATATAAAGAAAGATAAAATCCCAGGAATGGATTAAGCTATATATTAAGATATATAATCCTGTAGATAACTAGGGTTAGGACATTAAACTGAGGGTGAAGAGAGAGGATGGAGCTCTTAGCTGCTAAAAGTGGGTATGCACAAGTAAATGGGGTGCTGTAGTTTTTGCACCCAGTTTGTGAAAATGTTTTTACTGGGTCACATCGGTCTGGTAAGAATTTTAGGGTATCATATGGGACAGGAAAAAAGACAAAGAACATAGCAGGGAGAGCAGATGAAGCTGCTGAGTGGCCAGATCTGCAGTTTCAGGGGGCTGATAGACCTTTCAGAAGGGCTGAAGAGGAAAGGGTGGAGATAGAGGTTGATCACAACTAGGATGGACAGAGACACAGATCAGTCAGGAACTCACTGTCCTTATGATGTACTTTGCAAGGAGCCATATTATCACAGTTAATTGTGCATAAAAAATTTGAGTGCCTCTGTGTTGTTGATTACTGTTCTAATTTCCCTCCACAGGAGTGTATTTTTGATGGCATTTTAGTCATGTTTTCATTACATTCCTCCTAGAGACTGCATTCACAGAACAAATGCTGATTGTAGCAAAATAAATGCATAGGCAAAACCAATTTTTCAAAAAAACCCCTATGACACTGCAAAAGGAGAGACTTTAAAAAATGTTCATCACCTCAGGCTGAAGGGGCCAGTCCTCTGAAACTCCTTGTCCAGGGCCACCAGACATTGAAACACACACAGACCAAGTGCACAGGCAGTTCCACTGGTGTGCACACCATCTGGTGTGAAGATGAAGGTGTTTCTGCCTGTTTTGCTGTGTCAGTACCTAAAATTTGTCAGGATTGGGGAAAGCAATTTTCCTCCACCTCAGGAGGAAAGGTATTTCTGCAGCTGGCTTTGAGCTTCAAGTACAAAAAAAAAGTCACAAAGGATCAAACTCAAAATGCCAAAATATCTTTTTTTTTTTTTTTTTTTTTTTCACCTATAGTTTTTGCAAGATTTGTGGCCCACAGATCTTTACTGAGAGGCCACTTGGTTAAAGAGCCATAAAGGGGCCTTTGCTGTGGCATTCACCAAAAGTCCTCCTCGCGTAAAGCAGCATCAACAAACCTGCAGACTGGTGTTTTGCCTGGTTTTAGAACAAGTACAAATACTTCCCATGCCAGGGGTACTCTGGTATCACCCAGAAAACACATTAAACCCTAGTAGATAACTGGGTACTCTGGCACTTTTGCCCTCATGGTACAACCATCACTTTTCCCCCTAGAGGCAAGCAGGTTCAGAGCTGGTATCAAAGCTAGAAAATATTTCAAGATGGAAATCAATGGAATAAGTGACACAATCTTTCACTCCAGAAAAATGAAACAGGAAAGAAAAAGGTCTCTGGTAAATCCATAGCGAGCTCTGGGGCCCAGGGGATTGCACAGGTATGTACAAGCTGCCCAGGGAAGATTTCTTTCCAACCCTGTGCAGACCAGAGGTGGATATGTGGAAGTGCTGGTCCCCATTTCTTCTCATTCCCATAGATCTGTGTCTTAAAAACTGCCCTCAGAGAAGAACTTCCTGGATACTTTCAATTGAATCAACAGATAACCTCCTAGCAGAATATTTCCCTGTTCCTCCCTCATTCAGCTGCTGGGCTTGTGTATGTTTTTCACCTTCCTTGGAAGCAGTTGTCAGTTTTCTTGAACCTCTCCAGAGGCAAAGCCTCTGCCTAATATATGATGTGCTTATTCATCCCAGACGCAGGGCATATCATTCTCGAATGACTGACAAGCGTTCTAAAATGAAGAGAGCCTGAAGTGTGCTCTAATAGTGATGGGAAGCATTTCTAGTCAAACATAAAGCAAATTAATGTGAGCCCCCACTGCACCTTTAATCTGGAAATGTCATAAAGTAATAAGCAGAGTGACCCCGGCAATGTCTAAGGTTGGATTTCAATAGATTTACATCTTAAAGGGCAACTACATATTTTTAAGTAGGAGGGGGCCAAATTCAGAGCTCCTCTTCCACCACTGCAAATCTGGAGGGACACCACCCATTCCAGGTACAATGGAGATCAAGGGATGATCTTATTTTATACGTCTTCATTACAGTAATGCTCATCTCTGTAGCAGTGGCCACCTCCCCCATAAAGCAATGCAGTCCACACAGTATCTCTCATTAACTTCAGAAGGGGCAGCCTCTGGCCTGCATGTCTCATTTTAAACTAGTTTCATTGGAAGTATATTTAATTAATGCACTATTTTGATTAGCATTTAGAATGAAAAGCTGATTTGCACTGTTCCCAAATCAGAAGATTCAGTAATACAGATAAAAAGCAATAGGCTACAGGTCATCCCAGTGCAGAAGAAGCAGTTTTCTGCCAGAAATAAGAGTATCAACCCAGATCCTCCTGTTACTGTAGTAATACTGTCTTTTCCAGGTACATAAATAATGAATAAATACACAAACTATCCAGAATAATTATATTTGGGGAAACTCTTAAAATTATCTAATCCACCTTCTCCATCAGTCTTATTTAGAAGTTTTTTTCTTCCTTCTTAAGACCTGTTTTGGATGGAGGAAACCAAGAAACCTATTTTCTAAATTGATTCCCTGTTCTTGGAGTTAATTAGGAGGCTCAAAAGGGTGAATATTGATAATGAGGAGCAAGTGGCAGTGACTTCTATGAGCTCTTCATATCCTGAAGGAGGAGCATGCACTTGGTGGGTGGAAGTCTATGAACACTGGGGTAGTCAGAAGCTATACTCACAGAATTTATTATTTTTATTTCTATTCTCTGCATGACCCATGCCAGGATCAGCCCACATCAGCTGGTTCAGAAATCTCAGGTCCTCTCCAGGTCTTCTCACACTCATGATCAAGTTCCTGATGCAGGTTACATGGAGCAATTCCTGCCCACAGGACACATCCTGGGAGACAAATCCCTTTTAGTCACAATTGGGCATCCTCTCTGAGGGAATGCATTTTTTTTCCTCCCAATGGGAACCCAGAGTGAATGAATAGGAAAGGAGTTTAGTTCAGGAGACCAAAGGCAAGGACTAAAAAACAGGGAGCAAAGCAAAATGAGAGTGTTGTCACATGGTTTCAGCTCCTGTAAAATCACAGCTCTGGTTTAAGAGGCAACACATGCTCAGGGGATGGAAACTCAGATGGCATTAAGAAGTTAAAACAATTCATCAATTTACACCAAGATTTTGTGTTAAAGACATCTACTTATTTCTATGTTAAGGAAAAAAAAAAGAAAAAAAGATACATTTTTGCATTAATCCCCTACTCTACCTGCCATTTGCTCTAAAACACATAAAAAACCAGGAAATGATTGAAAAAGAAAGGGGAAAAAAGGCATCAAGTAGCAGGTATATCACTGTATTTGTGTGCTTTCACTCAATACAGGATTACATTTCATTTTAAATCATTCCAGAGGTTGGAAAAGAAAAGAAAGGGGGGAAAAAAAAAAAATAAAAAAAAAAAAAAAAGAAATAAGAAGAAAGAAAGAAAAAGGCATTGAGATAATAGGCTTTTCCCTCGGGCTTCCAAATAAATACAAATTTACAATATTCAAGTAGGCACATCAACCAGGTATAGTTTTTCTTCTTGAAATTCCAGTCACTGGTCTCACTCCACTGAGGAAACGGAAAGACAAAGGTGTAGAAAAAGCATGTGGAGCCCAACAGGTAGAGCTGGGGAAGGGAAGACAGACCCTTTGGAGCATCAGCCACAGACTGGCCATGTAGCCCTGAGGCTGTCACGAAGCACCCAGTGCTCAGAAGTGTCAGGGCTCAGTCCTGTTTCAATCAGTGGAATCTGCAAGAACCGTGCACCTTTGAGGGGTGGAGGAAACCAGGCTCTGAAATGTTATGGTTTCCCCCAATGTAAAATGGGGTTAATCATACATCCCTAACTCACAGGGGTGTTGTGAAGATTGATCAGTTAATGTTTGTACAGAGCTTTGGAAATGTAAAGTGCTATATAAATGCTAAGGATTATTATGTTCCACTCTTTCTCTGCAGCTGAACCCTTTGGGGAAAAGGAAGAAAAATCTATTAAAAAGTGCTACTCGCATTTTTTATCTCTGCTTCTTTTTCTCTTCCTTGATGCTTTTATGAACTTTGGGGGGGTGAACCTTCAAGAAGAATTTGTGGGATCATGTTCTGATTCTTCTGTCAGCCTCCCTCACCAGTAGCCAATTCTGTTTTCCTTCATACATATTTAAGATGAGCCATGACATCCTTTAAAACATATCCCTGCAGTTAGTGCTTGAGTTCAAACCAAGTGTACAGAATTTGTCTCTAATCTATGTTGGATTAGAGTATGGAGGCATTGGCTGCAGGATTTGTAGACCAGATAGTCTGCTTGGCCTTTGGCTTCCCCCAGGAACTGGCAACTGGACAATTAGCCTGGTATGTGGTCTAGTCCATCCCTAATGAAAGATTAAGAAACATGTTTACCTCTGGGAGAAGGGTCTAGCACATGTTGACTCGTGTCCATGAGCCCTAAGGATAGGCTTCATGCACAGGGGATAACATTGAAAATACCCTTAAATTTTAAGGTGTGGAAAGAAATGCACAAAGAATGAGAAACCATTCTGTTGAGGCCAAGAATATCTGGAGACTTATTGAGCCAAGTACTTTCTGTCCTCTCAGGAAGGATCTACGACTGTACCTGAAGGCAGCTTTTCCTCGAGCTAAATCTCTTGCCTGCTGTACTTTTCAACCTCACAAAATACAGAGTGGCTAGATGCATGTGTGAATACTGCAGTGACTCCTTCCTAGAGATCACCCACCCCAAACCTTCAGCATCTCCCTCACATTCCCACAGAGTGGACATTATCCTGCACGCCACGCATGCACAGAGCATCTCGTCCTCTCCCAGCCAGGCCTGACACTTTGGATTAAACCAATAATATACTGAAATCAGTGGAAAGATTCCTCTTGGTCATCAGTCCCAGTAACCCCTTTAGATGCAAAGCTGATTAAATTGCTTATGATCATACATGGAATCCATGGCTCACCACAGGCAGCTGGCACTCACACGCACACAGGAGCCCCAGTGCAATTCACAGCAAGCACGCTATGCCTCTTGAAAGGACATGAAAGAGTAAAGCAAGACCCAGGATAAACATCTGCAAATCAGGAAAGTATCAGAACAGGGAATTAAATTCTCATTTGCAACAGTAATTGAATCAGAGGATTTACAAGAATAAATAAATTAAAAGAAAGACAAAACCACAACATAAATAATCCCAATAACACACTTTGGCCAATACTGATGTTGCTGCAACAAGGTTTTAATAAAGGAATGGACCTTTTTTTTTTTTTTTTTTTTTTTTTTAAGCAATACCCCCTCACAAGTAAAATCCTCTGCAAAGTAGGAGCTTTATTATCTCCAATTTCTTGGCAGCCACTAGAGGAAAGGTCACTTAATAAAGTGCATTTATTCCTCATTGCAGGAAAACAATATGTCATCCCTGTGTTCATTATTTACCAAATTGTCTTCATTTTTTTCTTCACCTGCTGGGCTGTGAGCTATAAAAATAAATAATATTCTAAAACCAAGCCAGGTAGTTTCAGAAAGGATTAGAATTTGTCAAAAAAAACCCTCAGTTCACAGAGAGTGGAAATCAGAGTGGGGGTGCTAAATGATTCATCCTCAGGAAAAGACATACAGTTTGAAACAAACTGGGAGAGGGCTGAGTTTAAAAAAGCTGAGAAATAATCTTTAACTGTAAATGTAATCACCGATAATAGCTCACAATGCATGACATAAAAGCTGAAGAGAGACTTTTAAAAAATAAAACACCTTAAACCATTGCATCATTTTAGGATTTTCTGTTCCTGTGATAACATCTGACTAAAGCAAAAATCAGATCTGAATTATCGGTGAGTGTAATGAGTCTCTGAAGATAGTAAAGATAAAAATCTCCAATCTGATGAGTTTTCAGGATCTTGGAAGACATAACCTAAGAGCACAAACACTCAGTAGGTTTTAGGATGTGAGCATCCCTGGCACTTCTTAAAAAATTTTATATATTGGAGATTGATATATTCAAACATTCTAGTTCTTTTTTAACAGTGTTTTCTTTCCCCAGCTTCTTACCTGTGTACATCCCCAGTCTTGAGGGGAATGAAATGTCACAAGGTAAAGCAAGGAGGAGGTTAAAAAGGTTACGTAGCTGAGCACTATTTTTTTGCATCAGTGATTTGAATTTTTTTCTCTAGCATTTTCCAACCACCTCTTGACAAAACTAATAGGATATTCGTCTGCCACATCTGCGACTTTTTTATTTGGGTACGTTGCATCCTACTTCCCTTCTCTCCATCTGCTTGTTGTCTTTCAAGCTACAATGGTGCAGTAAGTCTCACACAGGCTGAGAGGATGGAGTCTGGCTTCCTATATATCCCCTTTCCAAATCAGAGCCTTGCACCCCAGCAAAGGGATATATCCATCACCGTGCCAAACTCCATGGGAGTAAGACCAAAGGGCTGGGGGCAGATTTCATGATGACAAGGCATTAAGATACCCTAGCACCACTATGTTGCAGATGTAGGTAGAATAAAACTGTCCTCTGGAATCTCCATGAATTTCTGTCATGATTTTAAACAATTTTACTGGCAAAACCTTGGGCACAGAGCACATCCACCTCCATACAGTGCAGGTGGAAGATAGGGGTGCAGGTACAATGCAAAGCTCAGCTTGTAGGGGGTTAACATGCCAGCTCAAATAACTCCTTTGGTTGAAGTTTATTAAATCCAGCCAGCAGACTGTCTGATTGCTAATAGGATTTCCATGTAATATCTCCTTGTAAACAAAATGCTGCACTTATCTGCTGGACATTTAAGTTGCATATACAGGGGGCTGTGTGCACATGCTTGGCCCATCCATTTTTTTTTTTTTCTACATTTATTAAGCATCAGGAAGTAATCCCCTCATGGTGCAGCCAAATAGCAAATGTGAAAACTCTTCAAAGCAGCCTGTAGGATGCAAAGCAAATCCCTGCAAAAAGCACATCCTTGGTATAAATTTTACTAAGTTCTCCAGAAAGCATATATAGATATTTAGCCTTTTATTCACACTGGGATGAGAGTTATCTTTCTTTTCCCTCCATCTACCCTTTCCTTTTTTCCACAAGCACACACAAGCACACACAATCTTGTTTCACCACTTGATCTTGCACCTTGGCTCCCATGCCCCTATAAAATCACACTGGCCAGTGTCCCTCTGAAATGTGTCCATTCAGTTACCCCAAAGCAGTCAGGAGGATCAGACATTTTACATTTTTGTTATCAAAACAGCTCATCACTTCTGACCATCACAGTACTCGCAGGGCATCCTGTGTTAGGTTGTAGTATGCAGGATTTCTTTAAGCTGCCATGGTAACAATAGTAGCAATGTTTTGTTGTAATATAGAGGTAGAAGACAACCAGATTCTTTATTTTTCCTATTTACTTTTCCCTCACTTCACTAAGCATCTATACAAGCCCATTTTCTATACTTGGACTCTCTCACTACTTTCACTAGGACAAATTTCCCGTATAGGTATTTTATATTATCAGATAATAATCTTTAATATGGCACTGCCATCTTAAATGTATGTATTTGAAATAGAAACCAACAGTATGAAAGCTCTCTGTCCCAAGCTTCCTGTAAGATTTACCACAAGTAAAACAATTCTATAAATAGAAAACTCATGTGATGTTTTCAGTATTGGGCAGTGATGCCAGCTGCCCTGTCACTCAACCCTCATAGGTAACTTCATGCAGCCAACTTCCTCTCTTTCTTCCCAAATGAATGAAAGAGCAAGTCTAGAACATGAACAAGAAGCAGCCCATAGTCATGGCAACACCATGGAAGGGAAAATCATGGAAATAGCTGGTGGTTTTAATTCAGAAATTTCCCTCTTCACACCTCAGTGCTCTGTGTTGACAGCAGCTGTAGCAGAGACAACCTTCCTCTCAGAAGTAAAGAATTTAAACTCAAACACCAGTATAAGGTCCCCTGAATTATGCCCAGCACTGAAAAGCAGCCAGGATGGAACAAACACCACCAGAAAGTGTTGCTGTTATGAATTCTGCTTTTTTTCTTGCTAGCCAACAGATGTTTTCCAGCAAAGAGCATTTTGGGAGTTTAAACAGGCAATAATAAAGGCACAGGGAAGCAAGCACATTGAAATCCCCTTGTCCAAAAAGAGATACTCTGTAGGTTTACAACCACACAGACAATGCTGGCATCATTTTTTCTTCCTCACAGTTAATGACTGCAGGGGCTCTGCCTTCCATGTGTGAGCAAGGGAACCCAAATTTTAGCACCTGAATAGAGGCATAGACTGGATAGGTCAACCCCAAATATCTGTCACATTTCCTGATCACCAGTTCACACTTTTTGAGAGAGCTTTTACACAGACAGACAGTAGTAGTTCCCAATCTTAGCTTAGAAATCCACATACATTTTTTTTTTTAAATTAAAAGCAAATAAGACTCCTAAATTGCAAGCCTCACTTATCAAATGGCTAATGTTATCTCATTCTGCAGTTTTAGCCAGCTCTCCCCAGTGGTCTGCCAAATAAATACCATTCTTTGTTTCATCCAGATTGATCTTCAAATCAGTCTGCCCTCCACCCAGCTTCTATCTTCTGAAGACACTAAATGTATCATTCCAGCACATTAGTGTAATTGCCTATAATAGAGATGTGCAGTTAGAGGTAATTTACATGCACATATGCCTAACAGTGCCCTCACATACTCATTGAGCATAAGGGATGGCAGGTAGAACCTTGTGAATGAGTTAGATGAACACTTTCTCATTATTATTCTCTATATATTGCTTTTAAAAAAATAAAAAATAAAAAGAAAGAAAAAAGGGAACAAAAGGACAAAAGTGACGTCAAGAGCATCTCTATCTACTTCGTCGAGGAGCCATATTTTCAAAACAGCTCTCAGGAACAGCAGAAGCTTTGCTGACAGATTAGGATTGCTGTGTGTATTTAGTCCATAGCTAGAAGAGCCAAAGAGGACAATCCCACTGGAACAGACCTCATGGACTTCATGGAAGTCAAAAATTATCAGAGTAAAGAAATGTATAGACCTCCATAATGACAAGACCTGCTTACCATGTTCTTGCTTCACAATCCTTTATCCAGACACAGAAGATTAAATACAATAAACAGCTTCATGTTATTTTCTGCACCAAGATTTTCATTAAACCCTCACCAATATTGCCCTTGAGCTCACCATAACTGACTCTAAAAGACCTCTTTTAAAGAACCAAAACTAAAGAAAATATTTTCAGGATTTCTATTGTAATGGAAAATGGAGAATTAAAAAGGAAAAGAGAAATAATAATAAATTAAGCAATAATAAATATTACAATAGTAAGAATAAGACTAGAAGAGGAACAACAACAAAAACCACCTAAGTGGGAAAACAAACCAAAACAAAACACAAACCTCTTCCACAACTTTCACATATGGCTTCACCCTGTTTTTCAAAGAGATTGCTAGGGATGCTATCCTCTCTAATAGAAATAGCTTTTGCAAGAGGTTGGAAATGTTTTCCCTCTTGAAAACAGAAATACTGATCCACTATTACATGTGTTTGTGTGAACCATATATTCTCTTGCAACTAAAGATTTTGTTCCTGGAAGATTTTCTTTTGAAACAAGTAGAAACTGGACTAAAAATTTTAAAAGTTCTAGGATTCAAGTTCTATGGTTAGTTAATAATTCCATTGTGTTTTAATATCCTATAATGCTTTTGTATTTTCCACATGTGGGGTATTTCCCCTTCCCACTTTGCCATGTAACTTCCAGTGGCACACAGACTCAGTTTCAGCATAACCAGGTAAAATGGTATTTTGAGATAAAGAAAAAGGCTACTTAATGATAAGTTAAAATCCCTGAATCTGATTTTAAACTTGACCAGATTTTACTTTCAGTGCCATAGAGAGGATCTACTCCATTGATTCACAAAGCTGAAAATAAACCAAACCTAACATTTAAATTATGATTTTACACAGGCGAGATATCTCTTTCATACCTCATTGAGTAATTTGCAGTGTAAAACTGCTGCCACAGAAGATCCTCATTCAGTGATTTTTATGTGGATCTTGCAATTTAGGGAGAAGAAGCAGAGCAAACCAAGAGCCTGTTCTAGAGGAGGCGTAAGTCAGGCTATTTCTGTGGAGGACCCAGTCTGGAGTGTTGGGTGCTTTTTGAGTGAAGCTGCTGAAAGTGCTCTGTTTTCTTACATGTCCAAAATTATTTTAAAGCTTCCCTTACATATGATTTTTAAACCATCTTCCTACCAGCAGGACTTCTGTAGCTGGAACTCCTCTGCTTTGTACTGTAGAAAATCCCTCATGCAGGGCTCCATGAGTGGGCAAGAAATCTTTGCAAACCATTCTCTGGAGAATGTCATCCAGTCTCTAATTCCAGGGGAGCAGGATTTTAATTCCCTCTCTTCATCAGCATATGAACCTGGGCCATGTGGAGGGGACTACTGGGGCCTTTGCACTCCCTTGTGAACACCATGCCAGGCAGAGACTTTGCTCACTGTTGTTCCAAGAATTTCATTTTTGTGTTCTCCACACCGATGAGATGTGGTGAGAGGCTTCAGTGTCTGTATTGATGACTTTGGGGCCAACACAATTACATCCAGAGCTTGTTTCTTTGCCTTGTTCCTACTATAGAAGAGACACTTCAGGTGAGAGAGTTATGGCAGGAATGTAGACCCTGACTTGTCATCACAAGGAGACACAGATTCATGCACGGATCTAGTGATGCACTACAGAACAATAGATTACTTTTTATGACACAGGTTTCTTTTCATAAACTGAAATGCTTATGTAAGTAATCATTGGCTTTTAATCTGTGTTAGTGGTATAAGTGGGTTGGACAGATGCAAGCAAATTTACACATGCTTAAACAAGAAGCTTCCTCAGGGACTTCCCTCTTCTTTGTTCTCCAGCAAAAGGTACATTTTCTCTTCCTTTCTCTTGTAACTTTATCTTTATTGATTTTATAATAAACCACGTTTCAATGATCAGCAATTTTTCAGATACAATGATACTACTTTGCTCTTATAGAATAATATTTCGCATTCCTGGCTTCTTCCACCCAAGTATCTCAAGCACTTTTCAAGCTTTACTTACTTAATGCAGATCAATGACAGGCAGCACCTCTTTTAATAACCCCACTTTTCGTTGAAGGAAATTGCATTTGGCAAACCTGAAACAGGGCTCAGTGCTCTCAGAAAAACACAAATAATCCAATGCAAACACAAATTACTTCCCCCATTTGCAAAAGGCAGTAGAGCACATGGTATGAATCACGAAACTCCCAGTTTCTTCAGGTTACTTTTCTTTTGCATTACCCAGAAATGAAAGCATGCTCTGATCTTCCTCTTGTCAGTTGTTGAGGTAGAGAAGTTGTCACTAAGAAGCCTGATGCTATTCCCACCTCTTCCCATGTCAGCTGTCATCAAGTCCCTGGCAGACTGTGTGGCTGAGGCAGGATGCCTCATTTTTTTTCTTCCCCCCCCCTTCCACCTTGAGGTTTCTAAATTAGGGAAAACCACCACTGTTCCTCACATTATAAAACTTTTAGCAAGAGGCTAATGAAATGCAAAGCTTTCTATAAGACCAGCACTAGCCTTCCTATCAAATCATCTGAAATATTTATTTGCCCTCTTGAATAATTGATAGGGGCATCAGCTCTCCCGGTCAATTGATTTATTAAGGGACTGTTTGGAATTAAACAGCTTAAAGATATTAGATTTAGCAGCGACCCTGCTTGTTAGCATATTCATTTACCTACGGGAGCTCCCATTAGATATTGTTAATACATGACGTTCCCAGTCACGGCCTGGATCTCCTCAAATTGCATTAACACTGGGCTGTTTAGCCACAGAATAACAGGTTTGATTGAGTGCTTGGTCTTGGTGTAATTAGATTTTCCAAGAAAAGGGGGGACTATTTTAATGCTGTGTGCATTAAACTAGATATGTCATCAGCATTACTGTAATTGGCAAACAGGAGCTTTGGAGACCTGGCTGCTGTGTGTGAATGTTTGTGTTTATGACTTGTCCTGCCATTGCCAGAGATGGCATATAATAGCCCTGCTTACTTAGATATGCATGACACTGATAGAAAGTAGCTGGCCTCTTTAACAAGCCTCCCTTTTGAAATCACTGCAATATTCTATACTGAATAATGGGATCAATTTATTGTTAGTTAAAACTGCCAATTATTTCTCTTGCCGAAAAGGTCACGAGGCTGGTTAATCAATGATGAAAATGTAATGTGCATTCACATGTGTGTTCATTCTAGGGATTTGCTGGAGAGGTGGAAAGGTAACCTCCCTGCCAGGTGTGACTCTTTGACTCCACAACTCTACCAAAACTTCTTGGAGAATACCTTTGTGCCCCTCCCACTGTGGTTTCACACCACTTCCACCCAGGCACCATCCTGCTCATTTCAATTATTCCAGCATGAAATGGAGTAAAACCGCCATGAATTGGGCACTTCATTTTTAATTACGTGCACCTTGATGTAATTAAAGGTGCACACAGGTAATCAAATGCTTGCTATCCATGTCTAACTGCAGGCTTCCTTGGGGTCAAATTATGCCTTTGGATGCCTGGGCATGAAATTGCCATTGGCTTCAAAGAGCTCTGCAAGAGGTGTACCTGCAGTTTTGTGATGTGTGCTGGACTCTGCAGTAGTGGGAACATGGAAGCAATGGACAGAGTGCAGGGAAGAGCAATAAAAAGTTCATAGGACATGGGGGAATTGTCATAAAACCAAAGTAAACACAAGAATGCACTGTGACTTAAAAAGGCAAAAGCAGAGAAGCATGGCTGGAAGATGTGCTCAAATGGTCTGTAAAGTTCTGAGAGTCCTCAGGGTGGTCAATGGCAGCATTGTCTCCATCACCAGTTTGATTACAAAGATTTAGGATGGCTCATGAAAACACAGCTGTCCACAGTCACTTCAGGGAGCTAACAACAAGCCTGTGTTTCAACAAGTTTGGAAACTGCTGATGCAGGGGATGGAACATGAGAAGTCACAGGTACGTATATTAGAACAGCTTGATAGCTAGAAATGGAAGTGAAGTTACTACTGGAGAGAATAGCTCTGGAAGTAAGCTGTATGCTGCAGGCAGAAACCTGGATGTAAAGCAGTGTTCTCAGGGCCTTCAACACTGAACAGAAAACAGAACAAAAAGAAAAAAAAAAAAAAAAATAATTAATTGGTTTTTTCCCCCCTTCTCCAAGCAGTACCAGTAAAGGTCCTAAAGAATATACCCAAATTTGAAAATGACTCTGAAATACCACGTTTTCCTCAAGTCTGGATTCTCTTTAATGAACAGATTTGTTCTGCCAGTTCTTCAAGTGAGGAATCCAGTCTGCCCTTGTTTTTTATTCCTTCCAGCGGGACAGAAATACTGGAAATGTTGTGGCGTGGTTGGTTGGGTTTTTTGTGTTGGGTTTTTTTTTTTAAGCCAAATTATTTCATGTGCCAAGGTACCACACTTGGGAAAGAAGAGATTTCCAAGAAGGATTCTGTGTACAGCCAAAGCAGTAAACAAAAAGGAACAACAGAAGTCATTTATTCCTGAGCAGGGGCTAAGAGGAGTTTAAGTTAGAGAAAAGGGCTTGAAGCAATAAACTGGCAGGTGACTGGCAGAGACAGCTGCCTGAATATTTGAAACTGGCCAGAGTTTTGTAAAATGTATTTATTTTGTTTGTGCTCAAACATGCACTGATTAGTAACATGATCCTGCTGCTAAACACCAGGTCAGGACAGGGGTGCCTTAGAGCCAGGGCTTCAAACTCCAGTCCCCCACAGGCAAACAAAGACTGGGGAAAGGTGACTTTTGGTTAACTGAAAGAAAATTAATAAATACATAACGAAACAGCTCTGACTTTCCCTAAAAGACAGGCATGTAACTGGAATAAAACGATCCACCCTCAGATTTCAACTCAGGCCTGGTCAAAACCACCCATTTTCATTTGCAGGACTCATGCAAATTGTTTTTCTTGTGATTCTGCATTTCCCAGCTCCAGCTGACCCCAGAGCTTCCCAGCCCACATATTCCCTTTCCTAGGCAAGAAGTTTCTTGGCTGTCAGGCCCTGGGCATCAGCACATAGCTAAAGTTCACCAGAGTTTGTGATGCAAATTTCTATCCGGTAACAAACAGGAACTTTGTTTCAAGTCTCTGGCAAATACTTTGAGTGCAAAATTTTTGATTTTTAGAAAATAGTTCTGTTAAAAAAAAAGCACACATAAAGAAAATTTTAAATATCCCTTCTGTTTCACTACAGGAAAACCCCAGAAGGATCAATAAAGGAATTTAATGCAAACTGCAAGAAAAACAAAATATAATCAGCATTGCAACAAACAACCAAGTAGCTATTTTTTTGTGCAAGTAACTAATCATCGACCAGGTTAGTCTAAACAGAAAGTCTCTACTAATTCACATTAAAAAGATTAATGGAAATGAAGAGGGCTTGCTGAATCTGGATGTATCTGCAGAATAACCCCAAGAAAGAGCCACATGTTCCCACATCACCCATCAGGCCTTTACACAATCTTTCTGCACCCAAAAAACCCACCTTCCCTCCCAGAGTACAGCAGCTCCCAAGTAGTCCCATACTAATAATCAAATAGTCCCACATCAGCAATCAATTCAGTTCAGCAGTAAAGAAATTCTTGCTGTAAATAAAAAGTAGAATAAACTAGAACTAATGATTTATCACCTGTTTTCTGTGAATTGCTATTCCACTAGGCATGACATTGAACTAGAGAAAAAAAAGAAAGAAAGAAAAAAAAAAAGAGAGTAGAGGTTGAGTATAAGCAGAGTAGAGTTTGCATTCCTGGGCTGATGTTTTATTTAAAAAAGCAATTCTGGTTGCCATTCCTTTTCTTATAAGAAAGAAAATGGATATTTTTCAAATATTGCTTTTCTTATTCGTTCATCTCACTGACAAGAAACTACTTCTTAAAATAACTAAGAGCTTTTTTTTCCTTTTTTTTTCCCCCCCCCTTTTTTTTTTTTTTAATTTATTTTTTTATTTTATTATTTTTTTCTTAATGCCAGAGAGAAGAGCATGTATTCAAATAACAGCAGCAGAAAGCACTGCCCAATCTTTAATCACTGCTTACCGATTTGGGTTCATTTTATTAGCAGGCAGTCCTTTTCCAGAAAGCCATTTTCTTGGCAGGGAGCACAGGGTATTTGCAGGGGCAGAGGGCCATGTCCCCCCCCTCCCATGGCTCTGCCCTCTGTGGTCAGCCAGCCCAGGAAGGCAGCAGGAGTTCTAGTGCCAGAGTTTTGTCTGACAATACTCATCTCTGGTAAGTGTGAATGAGTGTTAGATATAAAGCAGGAGGCTGGACACAAAGGACCCAACAGGGCAGAAAAACAATCCATATTGCACACTGTGACTCCTCTCTTGGGCAAGGCAGGAATTGAAGGAGAAATAGAGAATTTCACTCTTTGTGCTGAGAGACTTTCTTGGTTCTGGATTTGTTTGCAATTGTTTACATGTCAGCTCAAAAATAATGGGTTTGGGGAAAAGGACCTGTTAAAAACCTTCCTTGTTTTAGACCAGTTTTTCACTCCCTCCCTTTCCCCAGTCACTATTTGTCACAGTCAACTACTGAAATCCTCTATTAATCGCTAAATCCAGATAATAGCGGAGGTGGGTTGGCTGACCTGTGAAATTAGGTCTGCATGTAAAAAGGAATTGAGCTGTGCCAGCTTTGGAAATAACTCTGTCGGTATTTACATTAGCATTTGAACATCAAAGATCTCCCCTGGGCTCCTCTAGGTGCCTCTAATCCAAGCACCAATCAACCAACTTAGCTTTTCCACTCAGCCAGCCCCGGCTTGGAGACCCTTGGAGATAATTCTCAGCCAACCAAGAGGCAGGTGAGAAGCTTCTCAGTGGTTGTCTGTCCCTAGGTTTTTGTGTTAGCAGGGCCCCCAGGAAATTTGCTAACAGAAGTGGGGGGGACGGGGTGGGGAAAAAAAAAAACCAAAATAAAATCAGTGTTTTTATTTCACAGGAGAAGCAGGCTATCCATCCATCCCATGGACAAACATATGCACAAATTCTAATTACCATCTTAGGAAGAGGCCTTTAAATACACCAGGCTCAACAAACTACATGAAAGTTGATACTAAAAAAAAGAGTAGAAATTATTTTCTTCTGCTACTACTAGTAATACTGTAATTTTTTTTTTTCAAAGAAGCAGCCACCTTAGAGTCCTGAAGGGCACTGTGTCAAAAACCATAAGATCACTTGGTGTTTGTGCAAGTGCAATCACTGCCATGGCACCTGTGCCTGCAGATCTCCAAGCACAGCTATCACTTGGGCTAAAGTCCCACTGTGACTTGGCCATATGGATGATGTTCAGACTCTACCAAAGGGTAAGAAAAGAGGGCTCCAACAAACACCTAACACCATTTCCAGCTCAGTCCTGTATTGATCTTATTCCCTGAAGGAGAAGACTCCTCTGAAGTTCTGATAGTTTGGAGCCATTTGCTCTCACCTGTCCCAGTTCATTACCAATCTCCTACTTGACAACGGGTTAAAATTTACTGAGAAGTATTTTCAAGAGGAGCAGAAAGCCTGTATTGCCTCCCTATTAGCTCCCATCTCTAAGGCTGTGGGAGAGAGCTGGGAGAAGAGGGGGAGATCATTTGCCACCATTTGCTAATAGGGTAGGTGAACTGCACAGTATCAAGTGAGCTTCCTCCCGAGGCCCATTCCCAGACACATTAGCTATTTAGCTCAAGAAACCCAAGGTGAAGGTTGATCTAACATCTACTGTAGGATATTTTAAGGAAAACATGAAAAAAAAATAAAATCAGAAAGCAATGTAACAAAAAAAGAATGCTTTGGCCTAGTAAAAAAAAGTTGTCATGAATTTACCCATGTATTAAAAAAGTCACAACCATGTAAAGCTTCAAAAGAAATCTACCTTTAAGCTGCCCCCTCTTATTTTTATAGCCCTTTACTGAATTTACCCAGAGAGAAAAAAAGAGGTAGAGATCACCTCTTAGGCTTTTCCTTTCTTGTCTTTTTTTCTTCTTCTTTTTTTTTTTTTTTTTTTTAAATGACAATAGAATTATTTTTTTTTTCCTAAAGTTGTATTAGGGATTCACTTAAGCAGAAATGAACTGTAATATGCAAATAGTTCTAATTGGACTGCTAATAGAGCGTGTCTCTGTTGTTTTTTTGTAGGGAGTTTTATGCCTATGTAATCAGTGCAGACAGCCGTTAAGTAAATGAAGAGGCAACTAACAATGTCAGAAAAGAGACCGGGCGGTTCCAGCTGACACTACCCTAATCTTCCAGGACCCATTAAATGGCAGTTTCAACGCATTACCTACCATAACATCCTTGAATATCACTGATTTTATTTGCAGTATCAAACATTCCATTTCATGCCCCATTAACAGTAGGAGCCTGGGCTTTTTGACGCAGCTAAACATTTTACTAACTACCTGGACTAAGTAACCAATTAACTTTTGGAGACAATACGGCCAATTAAGCGCGAAAAGGTAAGGCTGTCATCCCCCACTAAAATTGAATTTCCTTTTCCTGATGGCACTTATTGTCGGTGTTCAATTGTTAATGGAGATTTGGTCCCTATTAAAAGGATGAAGCTGAAGGATAATGGGAAAGTTCAGAGGACTTGGTTCCTAAAGAGTAGGTCAGAAAATGTCCCACTTGGCCACTAACTCAGTCATCTTTTCTTTGTGCCAGCTCTCTTATTGGAATAGTATTGGCAAGGCAGCTCCAATCTGACCTACCATGATAACACCTTGTGCAATATGGCAGCTTCAGAGACACTTGTAGGTGTGAAAGGGTGGTTAGGGTTCCCACCTGGAAAAGTAAACAACGTAAATAAGCCTGTTGGATTTTGACAACCAAAATATCTTTCTTTCAGACTCTGAGCTGTTTAGCATGGTGGTGAGCCTTTGAGAGAGCTCTTCAGCCAAGGGAGCAGGCACTGTTGTGGTGTTCACCTGAGCTTCCCTGGCTGCTGTTAGCCAAGCCACAGTGGATATACATATGTGTCAACATTGGGTGTTTGTGTTCACAGCTTGCATGGGTTTTTTTATTGCTTGCCATCAGGTTGAAGCCTTCTGCCTTGTCTTGAGGTTGCCAATACATGAAGAAGGCAATCTCTTCAGTGCTCTAACACACCCATTTTTTCCTCCATACTTAGTATCTGAAGGAACACCAAGCCAAGCACAGCCAAGGCACAGTATTGGAGAATTATTTTTTTTGCAAAACTATGTAATATGGAGTTAATTTATCTGCAGCAATGGATTACCTGTTGATAAGTAGCATAATCAAAATACAAGTGCACTACAGCCCTTCAGAGGAGTGTGGAAAGCACCTTATTATAGACACTGAACAAATCCCAATACTGGTTTTGTGGCTTTCCAGACTTTCTGAGTATTTCCATTATGTACAACAAAGCTGAAACCCATGTGAAGATGCAGCCCTACTCTGCTACAACATATTTAAAGATTATCCCAGCCACAACTTAGTTTAGACTGTTATTAATTTAATCTCATAAATGCATGAGATTAATGCGAGGAGAAAGCAAGTGAACTGATTTCTGTCTGCTCTAAAAGCAAAAATATGACTTTGGGTTTTCTTTGCAATGCTTTACACCATTAAGCAATTACTTGTGGGCAGAACCCCAGGCCCCATATTGCTACTTATGGTTAAAGGATTTTATTGGTTCACCAACTAAGTCTTGCAATTACATCTGGTGTCATTAGGCTTTTGTGGGACCCTGCTTCACAATGCTTCTATGGAGGTCTCATTAACTTGAGTGTCTTACTGCCCCAGTTTTAAGTACATAATACCCAGGTTACTCTATACAGGAAGCTTTTAAATAGTTATCAGAGTGCCTCTGTGATCAGAAAAGTGACTAAGAGTAGCTTCCATCTCCTCCTTGACTGTAAAACATCTTAAAGGCTTTGTCCAATGAACCTACTACTGCACCAAAGCTCCAAAAGAAACAACTAAAGTCTTGCACATCATCACCTACTAAACTTCCATAGCAATATCACCCTTTACTAGAAGAAAAGTCTCCATCTCTTGATTATTCTTCCTCTTTTCGCCTTGCATGTATCCCTGCTTGAATCAGACCCTATAATCATTAAACTTCAGCCTGCAGGATCTTTGAATTAGTGTTATGGTTCAAATCTAGGCTCCCCCAACCCATTTCTGGTTTTAACTTTGATTTGTCCTTTTTTTTTTTTTTTAAATTCTTTTTTGGCTGTTGTTTTTTGTTGCTGTTGTTGTTTTGGTTTTTTTTTTTTTGTGTTTGTTTGGTTTTTTTGTTTTTAAGTAAATATGTTTGGCACTTTCTCAACTCCAAAAATATAAAGATCTGTTGTGGCTTAGTCATAAAAATGGGAACACAATTTTAATTTGAAAGGAAAGTTTAATTAAACTATTTAGTTTAATATCAAGTTGTAATGAGAAACATTAAGGGAAGAAAAAGCTTTCTAAATTAATTGTTTAGAAATATTTAAAATGGTCCCTCTCCACACCCTTGAAGATATATGGAGCTAAGTTAATGGCAGCACATAGTGGAATCTTGCTCAATGGGAATTTTCCATTATTCTCAATAAAAAGCCCCTAATGCCCATGGGTTCTGACAAAAGTCATAGTTATGAGAAACATATGTCCTAAATAATAAACTAAATCTTTGGTCAAAAATCTAAGCTGTTGTTGGGTAAGTGAGGACAGAACTCGGCTGGGCACCAAGGCTGGAAGGAGCTATTGCAGTGACTGGGGCTGCCCAGCCCCTCCAGCACACAAACACAGACAGGAATGTGTCCCAGTCCTCAGCTCCAGCAGCCTTCTCTACCCTAGGAGCTCCAGAACCATCTCCTGAGCATGTACAATTCAAGCTCAACCAGCAAGAGCCATAAATATAATTTTCATATGGCATTGCCATGTACTCCCATGAAGAACACCAAGCAGCTCTATTTAAGGCAACTCTATAACCCAGGTCCCCCTGTGAAATTCTCCCTCTACAAGAGCTATTTGTTAGAATTATTTTTTTTTTCCTAGAGAAACCACTTTAATACAAGCCTTCTGAGGTAATCCTCATCCAGCTTTAGATTCACTCTCATAGAATTTTTTTCTGTCTTCCTTTCATCCTAACAGCCTTTGCTTCCAGCTTTCTAGCTAACACCATTATCAAAGCAAAAGAAGGGGAAAAAACCACCAATTGGCTGCTTCAGCACTCAATATATCTCACCTGGTGTATTCAGAACCACTAGTCACCTACAAGATGCATTTTCCACACCTGCAACTCCCCCTTCTCCAAGTGGATGTAGTTTACATTAATTAGTAAAATCCGTGGTTTTCACTTTTCCGTTGTAAGTCTGCATCTTAGCAAGCTCCAAGCGTGGGAAGAGGCAGATTTCACACAGAAACGTGTCCTTTTGTTCCAGGCTTTTGGCATCAGGCATTTAGGGCCTCTGGAGGGCCTGGTTCCCTGAGCCAGAAAATCAGACCCCTGTGGACAGTGCTGCTTTCTCCATGAGTACACTTTATAAATCCTAAGTTCCTTTTGAAGCTTCATTGACAGCGAAACCAACTCTGTCCCTAAAAGGCTGTGTTGTGGAAGGGTGAGGGCACCCTTTATCCCCCCTGGGTTCCCTCATGGGTTCCCAGAAGTGCCCTGTGCTTCACAATGTGGCATCTTCTACGAAATGAGCAAAGCAAACGTGTCAAGCTCAGATAGTGCAGCCTCCATAGATCTGCCTGAAACACCTTGCTCTTGTCTTTGGTGGCTCAGTAATGTGTACCACAGGTGTGAAATTCTATATCAGTTGCAAAAATACCGTGTAATGTGCTAAGATTTTCTTGAGGAGTTACCCTGGTTTGCACAGCAGATGATCAATGTTCCTCTCATTCAGCCTGACCCTGTGCAGCACAGGCAGCTCCTTGAAGCCACACAGATTCTTTTTAGCAGAATCAGAGCTTTTCTTGCTTTTACCTGTATTCCCTTTCTTTGTTCCCCCCCTTTTCCCTATGCTATGCTCAAAACACACATGGATCTCACTGCTCCACACAGCAATGTAGACTGAAATCTCACCAAGGCTAGGGCTTTTTTCACTGGAAAACTCCAGGTACAAAATAGACCTCCTTGTGTGGGACCAGAGGGTAAACTTGTTGCCTGGCTGCTAATTATCAGAGGTGTAGAGTTGCGTGTTTTATTATAGGGAGGTTGGAGCAGGCTGAGGCTGTAAATTCTCTGCTGTCTGCTTGGGGAGTTGAGAGCTGAAGCTGCCTGGGTACATGCTCTTTGTCAGATTAAACTTGTTCCTCCTCATGACCTTGATACAGCATGTTTGTCCCTGGTAGGGAACGTATCTCAAGCCTTTGAAACTCACAACTGGAAAAATACTAGGGAGTTTGGAGCTGGGATCCCAGAGAGGAGATATCAAAAATCACTCGTCACTTCTGAATGTCTGAGTAATCCGTATTTCCTCTACTATTTTTGATATCAGTAATTTGCTGAACAGTCTTCTCTGTGGTTTGCAGATTTACACCACTTACAAAACTTGCAGAAATGAACATTTCATCCCAGCTGGTTTGGAATTACTTTTTGCATCTTTCCTTTAAAACAAAGGACTGGATTTTGACTGCATCCTGTTGGATATGTGGTTGTTTATAATCCATTGTCAAAATTTTATTTTTGATAGCCATAACCCAAATAAAGGAGGAGAAAAAACAGAGGGAATTTGCCATGTCTTAAAGTAATTTCATTCCACAACTTAAAATCGTTACTAACCTCTGCAACACTTAATTAATTGAAATGACTGTAGCTGTGGGAATCTGTGGTGAAGAGGTCTCTAATAGTTACATGCAATTCGACCTGGAATTCAGTTAGGGCTAAAAGATACTTGAACAACATTTTTCAAGGAATGAAAAATAAAGACTGTGTTGAATTTAATCAGTTGCCCACTGTTTTTATCCCACCTCTTGTTTTCCCTCAGGGATTTGCTGGTCTTTGCCAGCTAATGCACACAAAGTACCTGCCTAAACACAACTTTAGCTTCAGATGAAATAGCAGATACAAGATTAGCTGTTCTGTTATTCAAGCTATAGAATAGTCAGTCTCTTCAAAAAGCCTCACTCCAACCCACTCAAGTGTTCCTTGGCTCATGAGATGAGTCGTGCAATAGTTATGAAGATGACAAGTTCTTTGCAAGAGGCATTCCCTGCTCATTCACATTTATGATACCAAATTGGGATATCTCAGCCTGATTAATAAAATTTGTGCTGCATTGTACCTCTCAAAAAGGACTCCAACAGGCTTAACCAGCCAAAGCCTTTAGCAGATACAAAGAAATGGTTATATCCATGGACAAGATGTGGCTGATGAAGATACAGAACTTGCCCATATTTGCTGGCAGCTGTAAGAAAGGACTAAGAGGTGCAGAAGGTAATTATGCAAATAATGGCTGGTCAGAAGAGTATTTCCAGTAAATCTTTGCAGTCATTTCAAAGGAAAACAACAAATTTATGAACTACAAACAATCAGTTATTCTTTGGTTAAGACTGCAGTCATATCCCTAAATCCTAAAACTAGGGTGATGAGGGAATCCCAGGCTAATAGCACTGTATCCTCCTATTATTTTTTGTTGGTTTGTTTTTATTTTGTTTTGGCTGTTTGCTAAAAAATCTCTACTTTTCTTTGATAACCATCTGGTGCTGTACTAAGGCCATTCTACCCAGCACATCTTGTAAGTCACACTATGCCTCTGAGTCTGTCCCAGTGAATAAGAGGGAAAGGAGAGAATGAATAGTAAAAATCTCCAGCATGCAATTATACAAGATGTTCAGACTTCCTGGATTTTGTTATCAACCATGTGTGAAACAAGGACCTGAAGACAGAGCTTCCTTATCAAAACTAACATTGAATCCCTCAGAAAAGATGTCACAGCTGTCCAGTCTAACCTAGGGGAAAGACTAATGCAATTATGGCAAGGTATACTGAGGAACCTTCGGTGCTATAAATAATAATAAAGGGTAAATAATAAAAAAATAAAACAGAAACCCCAGAAGTGAGATGTTTTAAATGAAAGGTGATGCACTGTGAACTTAACACACTGGCCCTTTAGCCTTTCTGTTAACAAGGTAATCTGATTGCCATTGATTTTTTTCACCTCTGTTACTAAGAAGGTGATGGAATGGTGTCCACGCAGATGTATTGAATCAGATACTAAACAAAGAGCAACATAAAGAACAATTATCAGGAGCCTTGCCTTCAGCTTGCTGATTATGACATTACTGAAAAGACAAGGTCTGGGTGACTTAAACCAAAAGAAAAAAAAGAAAAAAAAACACACTAAAGGGGAGAGGAAGGAAACTGATACGTTTACCATCTCTCTGGGTACAGACAGTTCTTTGTCTTTACCAAAAATATGTATTTCCCCTTTGCAGCTCAATAGGTGTCAGGGTGTGATCTAGCTAGTTAGTTTGACCATCTTATGGGAAAAAAAAAATAGCAGAGAGGTAAAAGTCAATCAGTAGTTCATGTGGTTTATCCTACATAGAAAATACCTGGAAAATTCTGTACAGAGAAATTTGTTTTGATGGTTCTGTCTGCCAGAGTATTAGTGGGCTTAATCATTACCTGCCTGGTGATTAGGCAGATTTTCCTAAGGATTGGGGAATATGGAGGCTGTTACAAATTTCAAAGTAGCTCAATAGGCTATTAATAGGTCCATATATATATACCCATATTTGAATCACATGCAGAAGAATGAGAAAACACCATGTGGCCACATAGCTCTATTGATTTCAAAGCAGTTGGGCCAATTTACACAGGCTGAGAATCAGGACTGGATAAGAGGCAGACTGATGCTGTAAACTCCAGCCTTGTGCTGTTAGATCTCAGTTTGTCCAAATGGCACAGGCTGTTCAACTCACATTTGTAGCAGCACAGTTTCACCTGACCCAGCCTGTGTAAACAGAATAGCCAAAGAGCTCTGGTGCTTGGCTGCCTTTATGTGCTAGTGAAAGTAATGATGCCTAGTATGTAGTATTACTATTTTATGACATCAGCATACTATGACATTTTCTCAAGGGCAGCCCATATCCCTTGCCCTCTTCCATATTGGCAACCATCACTAATTGACTGTGAAAGTGGAGAATTCAATGGTTTAAGGTGATTTCTTCTCTGAACTCCAAAACAGTTTGTGGATGGAAATCAGCTGAAGCAAAGCATTGGTTCACTTACACTGTCAAGGGGTATAGCTCCTGGAGGACAGGAGTAAACACTTAAAAGAGCCAATCCACTGCTATGTATCACTGATATTATCATTCTATTTCAGGTCTGAGAATCATGTGAATTAATGAAAGCCAGCACTGACGTGACCTAACTAAAATAAAACATGATGAGCTTCTGTTGCTGTAAGGAATGAGTGTTACATGTTTGGTCTGCATAACACCCCAGGAACCTCACTCAAGAAGATTAGCTTCTTCCCCTTTCTAACTGAGGATACTGTTGAAACCATGTTGTTTATTGAGAGTAAGGTAATTTTGTCCTTGAAGTTAAATCAAAGGGCTACCTTGTGTTCTTTCTTAGGTTGAACAAAACTCTCATCTCATTCCCTTCATTGGTTTATTCAGGGAATATAGCATTGACTAATATGAATAAGGGAGAGTGCCTACTTATGCATTCAGTGTCCATGCACCTCTGAGTGTGTATTTTTTACTATGTAATAATTGATGACATCTTCCAAAGACAGCCTAAAGGACAGGTACATAAGCAGTAAGAATCCAGATGGACATACCTTAAATCAGATTTTACAGAGCTTAGGCTAGTCCCACCAAACCCTAACTATTGAGAATATTTGCTTTTGCTTATAAAGGCAAGAGCTGGTTGATCAGATATGGGTGAGACTATTTAACAACAATTTACTGTGGCTTAAGCACGCTGTTGACTTATCTTCTTGACAGCTGAATAGTATCTAGTGGAAAATAAAGTTGCACTCTTTCTCATCACTAAGGAAAAGCTTTGGCATCTGTTAATCATCTTGAAATGGTTAGTTGTTTCTTCAGCCTGCCCCAGGGAAAAAATGAAGTGTCTTCTAGCATGCATGTGCTGCTAACTTTTTGATCATCCAGTACAGAAATCAAATGGACCTTGGTCTTCAGGATAAAAGTAGAAAACGTTGGCTGGGCATTATGCTAAAATGGTTTGTTGAGCAAATAATTAGATATTCATGTGAGTGGATGCCCGTGTGTTAGATTGCTTCATACCTCCCAAATCAACTTCTTCCGTAGAAAGTTCACCTCTGATATGATAGTGTAAGGGCCAAGGTTGCAGCCAATGTCTATACCTCAACATGTCAAAAGGCATAACATTACCAGCAGCTGGAGCCAAAAAGAAACATAGTAGGAAACAGCCATAGTTTGCTTAGCTGGCAAAAGCATAAGCAGAGATTTTGCCAAGTGATGACTATTTGAACATTGTTCAGTGAAATGGGCTATTCACTTGGAACATGAAAATATTTAGAACTGGATTTCTCTCACAGCTCACATAATTCCAGTCAGTTTTACAGTCAAGGGAGCTTTGCCCATAAATACTGAGGGTCCATCCTCTGGATAAGAAATGAAGAAATAACAAAGAGCCATACAGTGAATAACTGAAAATATCTTTGCCTGTAGCCCCAGTTCTAAATGTAACTTCTGTTTGCTGGTGTGGTAATCCAAAGTCAAGATACAAACCTGGACCTGAATTTCCAGCTGGGAACTGATTAGACATTGAGAAAACAAGACTTCTGTGAGGAAGTTTTGCTTAGGGCATTGATTAAACATTTTTTTCTGGTTTCCTTCACTTCATTCTTAGCTTCTGGCTGTGACCAGAGGCATAATTATTGTAATTAAGACTGGTTTTTGGATCCAACCCAAGGTGTAAGAGGATAGAACGTGTATAAATACATAGTTCTTCTTAATTGTCTTCTAGTTAAGAACTTCAAGGTGCTTTAAATTTAATCTCATAGCACTTTTGTGAAATGACTATTATAATCTTAGTTGGACAAATAAAGAAACTGAGGTAGAGACAAGATTTATATATGGTCACAACAGAGATATGCAATAAATCAGACACTGGAAATGAGCTTCCTATCATATGGACTTGTCCTTGTTCTTTTTCCATTATCATGGCTATTTTCTCAAAGTTTTCAGCTCATCACCAAAAGATTAAAGTGATCTGGGGAGTCATCCAAGTTTCCGGACGTGATTTTCAGCTGAAAGAGAGACAATAAGTATAACAAGGCCAAACTTCTACCAACACCCAAAAACTCAGCATTGGACTTCAGTTCATTCTAGAGGGAGATGACTCTGGGAGAAATGTGGTCAAAAAATGAGAAAAATAAATAATGTACCAGAATGGAAAGGAGAAACTGACCAGAGATAAATGATTCCTCTCCTGAGATGCCTTTTTGTTTTATCACAATGACCTTTCAGAGAAAAGATGAAGCCAGCCTCAGGTAAAAAGAAATAGCCACATTTCATCTACAGTTAGCCTTTGCAACCTCTGAACTCTGCTTTTCTATCTGAACCTATTTCCATGCACCATTTCTCCTCACCATAGATAAGAGGCTTCCAAGTGCCAGAAAGAAACTTAGAGCTTTCACACAAAGGTTAGCAACCAAAGCATGACTACTCTTTAATTTGGGAAATTAACCCCACCTTGATTTTTGTAAGATCTCTGGTTCCTGCTTGCCACGGGAATCTGATAAAGTGGGCAGGAGGAATTGTCACACGTGTCACTGTGACCTGGTGTGCGTGGCTGTGCGTGTGCTCCTGCCTGTGTGTGTGTGTTTGTACAGTAGATCTCATTATCGTATCATCACTTTTCAGCTATCTCTAACACAAGAGTCAAGGGGTTTGGGAGCACACACAAAAAAAGAGAGATTTCTAAGAGAGCAGGAGATTGGGCTGGGGTCATCCGAAAGGGTAATTATTGTTAAATGTCAGGTTAACTCTGAAGGCCTCGGCTCATCCAACTGAGAGCAGATTAGCCCAGATGGAGACATTTTCAACACGGTTCTGTCTGACCAATCAGCGACAGCTGGGATTAGCCAAATACCTTCTCTCATCTGCTTGCTCACAGAAAGGTCAGTTTCTGCTCATTGCTTCCCTTTTAAGATGTGCCTTTCTTTTCCTTTTATTTTCCTTTTTTTATTATTTTTTTTTTTTTATTTGTGGCTGCTACATGCAGGAAATCAGGGTCCTTTTATTGGCAAATTAAATATTCAGCACCTGAAACTTGCTTTTTTTTTTTGTTTTGAGAATCAACTTCATTCACTTCCAAGTGTGCTTTTATCTTTTCTTTCCCTCTTTTTTTTTTTTTTTTTTTCTGCATACAGATAAATAAAATATATGTGTAGCTATCAGACCCTCACCTTGTGCAAAGTGATGTTGCTTCATGGACTTCACTGGAGGTGTATTGATTTTCACCCACTGAGAGTTTGGCCCAGTATTTCAGTGAGACTGCTATAGGACACAGATTGTTTTCCCTTTTTCTTTTCTTGTTTTGCCTTTCTTTCTAAAAAGAAATCTTGGGTAATTTTATTCTCAGCATTCATCTATTTAAGAGCTACAGTTTATGTCTTCTATCTAAAGGGAAGAAAAAAAAACCCCAACAACCTCACCAACAAGTTAAAACAAAACAAAACAAAGAACTCTCCCTGAAACCAACCCTGGAGTGCTTTAAAAACTAATCGTCTTTTATGTACAGACTCTTTTCCCAGACAGCTTAAATAAGTGCAAACATAAAACTCAGTGATAAAATGAACAGAAACTGAAGCAAAAATCACCCTTAGAATGTATTTCCTGATAATTTCTCTTCAGGTTCCTAGAAAGTTCTTTCACACCTTAATTACTTTGATTAAGAGGTAGATCCATTTTGTCTCCAGTTAATTATGTTTCTGGATTTCTGCTGTGGGTTTTTGAGGCAAGAGTGGCAATAGCAAAACTATGAAAATTTTACTGGCTGGAGTGTCACTTACACCAAGATACCTGTATAACAGCCTGGTAGTACAAAGGGGCCTTTAAAAAGCATATGGTCACATTTACATCCCCTTTAAATTGTTTTTTTTTTCCTCTTTCCATTTCTAGAGCTCTGTAAAAAGTCCTCAGTGTGAAAGAATATTGTGTTTTATACGAATTATCATAGTGAGAGTTTGATCTACTGATGCTGCTTTGCTACTGATTCTTTGAGCTCAATGATCCTTCTCTGGAAGAAAGGGAGTATTTCCTCCAAGGGCAGAGGTTTTTTCACTGCTGAGGGAGCTCAGTGTAGAAATTAAAATTGCTGGGCACCACCCTGTTGCTCAGGGTGTTTTCATTAGCAGAACAAAACCAGGTGAGAAGGGATGAGAAAATTAGAGAAGAATGAATAGTGAAATGGATCACTGGAAAACCACTTCTGAAACAAGACAAAAAATAAAAGTATGGCTTAGCATCTAAACAGAAATTGGAGAAATCCTTATGTTTAGGATATTTATAGTGGAATTTGAGAAGGATCAATAACACACACTAAGACAACTGGACTTACTAAGTGGTTTTTCAGGTCTTTTGCTTCTGCAGCTCCATGAAGCATCCAAGTTCCTCTGACCTGGGCTTAAACTAGAGCCTAAAATATGAAAACAATGAAATCAGCCTCTTGGTTTGGAACAGCAGGAATAATGTAGGGGAAGAACTATGTAGGAGAACTGCAGTCTCTTTCTGTTCTTCAGAGATATGAAATACATGGATAAAATCTCAGTAAATGTTATGGGCTAAATCATGTCCCTGGGCACAGGCACATCTAGGGGCACTCAGAAAGGAAGATCCAAAACTTACCTTCCTGATAAATTGCTCAGATTCTGAGTCTGAATACAGACAGAAATATATGCTATGAACATGTCATGATGGAGCACATTTCCTTCATCCTCAGTGTGCATCCAGTTGAGCAGAAAGGAGTTGTTAGGGAGGAATATGACATTAATGGCTCAGATTTTTTTCCTGTAGTGTGTATGAAGTTGCACTCATCTGTCCTACCTTCTTCTAGTTTGAAAGAGCTAGTATTACAATACTAATAGGAAGGGGTGAACTGAGTAGCTCAGATTTACAAAGGAAATTAACAGCAGAACCAAGTCCTGATTTTCCTTATCAGTTTCTTTTTGGTCTAGGAATATCACTGGTTCTCTATCTGCCACAGCACAGTGGTTCCCTTTGCAGCATAATTCCTTGACTCTAGCAGGTAATATCATAAAAATCAATTGTTATTTCAATTAAATAGCCCTGCCCATCATCACCACAAATTAATTGGAACTACTTTACAAGTTGAAACCCTTCATTCATTCGAAACACGTCCACCATTGTTCTATCTGCCAAGCCTTTGACCTCTACCATGAGCTAGCATCTAGATGTAGTGAGGCTTTCTACTTCTGCCTCAAATATAAGGGTTCTAACAAGCATTGATGATCTGTAAACGATGCTAAGTTTTTACTACTCAGGCATTTCCACTTGTCACTCTATTGTACTGTAATGATACAAAACTCTTTCTAAGGTAAATATCATTTTACTCCTGATAATTTTATGAATAGGAAGAGAAAAGCAAAGGGTGAAATTATTTGTCCAGTGGAAAATAATAAGTTAATGGCAGACTACAGAGAGAACCCAGGTCTCTATAATAGTAGGCTACTGGCCTACCCATTGGACCACACTAATTCCCAAGAAGAGCTCAGCTTTGTTATTTTTAAGCAAACTGTCCTACACAGCTGCTCTTGCACTTCTTATACTGTGCTTCTAGGAAATTAACATATTTAACAACATGTCACATAGAAAATATAAATGCTTTTGACAATCAGTTGAATCAGGCATAGAGGGAGGCCAAGTTTTTCTTAGTATTCAGAGCAAAGCATCTTATCTGAGATCTACTTAAAATATAACACAGCTTCTTTATGTAATTGTATCAATTTAATAAGCCACCCTTTTAATAACATGGACTTTATTTCCCAGAATCCTGCCAAGAAAAAATAAATAAAAACAAAAAACAAAATGGAGAGAAAGATTTTATTAAACTTGGGAAGAGAAAAACATAGGTTAACCTGAATGTGAGACCCAAAAATGGAAAAAACAAATCAGCTAAGACTCATACTTGAAACTAAATTCTTAACTACTTGTGCTTTTTGCTCCATGTAAACTAGAATTTATATCTATCTATATATAGACATATAGATATATCTCAAGCAGATTCAGTGAGGTTATGAAAACAAGATTCCACAGGAAACAGATGAGCTCAATTCTGTTTCCCAACCTCCCAAGTTGTAAAGTTGTTTAAGAAAATCATATTAATTTACTGCAGAGCTAATTTAATAAATGAAAGTATTTGAGCAACTGCCCTTCTAAGTACAAATATAAATTGTGGTGTTTGAGTTCACATGGAGCAGGAACAGACTCCACCACAGAATATTTACAGATATGTAGGATGAATTTTGGGGCAGAGCATGCAACTGGACGTGTCACCCACTGTTCTGCTCATCTCGTCTTACCCAGGACATGGTTCTGGTCCAACTCAGTGTGTGTGTGTCTTGCCCAGCATTGCAGTGCCTGTTACACCTCAGGAGAAAGAAAGAGTCTCCTCTGTAAACCAAATGGTTAGTACACTGTTAGTACTTTGAGATCTCAAAGTAAAAAGTGATGATCAATAGTGGAACCAAGGTAAAAGACATGGAAACAAAATGTGAACATTACGAAGTATTAATGTGTCTATGATCAGTCCAGGCCCACATTTTAATCTCTACCAGACTTATGCTACTGGGCAAATCATTATTTACTACTGATTTTTATTTCTTTCAATAACTCTTCTGCTTAATTGCAGGGCATACTTGATACAGAAAACTAAAGATATGCCCTGAAAAAATCTTTGGAAACCAAAGAGAAACATCTCCACAAGATCAAGTTCTATTCTTTCAATCCATAAATAAAAGTATTTTTGATCCAGACTACCACATTGCATGAAGAAGCTGAAGAAAAAGTATGAAGTAGTTATAAAATGGATATTGCTATTTTATAATTTTTTCAACAGACTTATATCATAATGCAGGGTCATCCTGTTCATGGAATTCTATTAGAAAAACAGACCAATGAGTTCAATGGAGCAAAATATAATTTAAAATTGAAAATGGCTTTGGTGCAAGACCTCTATGCCTGGCAGTGGCTGGAAGGGGTATATCTTAGCCATCTAAACCAAGAGTCTCCCAGTACTAAATAGTTAATATTTATAGGTAACTTTGCAATCATTACTATCAACAGACAAAAAGCTACAATAATCCGATTGCCATCACTTTAACCAAAGCCCGTGTCGTAAACCTTGTAATTTTCTGCTGTCATGCTCAGGCACTTTCAACACATTTAAATTAGAAAGGACTATGCTAATTTTGCTTCATAGCCAGGGTAATTGTTGTAAGACATAATTATCTTTTTTTTTAAAGGATCGTTTTATTCTCCAGAGTTGTTTAAATTCAGTCTCAGTTACTGCTCGTCCTTTCATCCCTACACTGCATTCTGGCTCCCACCTCCATTAAATTATTCTTTTCATCTTCGTTAGCTGGAGACAACTTAACCCTCATTTCTGATGGACATTTCAGGCCCTGGCATAACTCTATTAAAAGCAGGAAAGTATGCTAAAGACAAATCTAGTGCTTTGTTTCCCTCTGACCTTCCTGAAGAGTCATCAGAAGGTTTGACATGTTAAGTCATCTTTGATTCCAATTTAAACTTATATCCCAGCATAAAGCCCTCTTGAGTGTTGATGCATCAGAGCTTTGCCCTTATAAAAGAAGCAAAAAGTTTGATAATACTGAAATACAACTAATAGGAAGAGAAAATGTAGACTTTCCACCAAAATAAAGTCCACCGAACAAAGAGCTTCTTTTAGCTTATAGCCAGTACTTTTAGGCCAGGAGATTTGTAAGGCTTTCAGTGGCAAGCAAAATGCATAGACTCCAGTCCAGCCAGCAGATGGGTGACTCTGCTAACTGGCCAAGTCTGCTCTACCACCCTCCCCATCCATTAGCAGGTACAATGGATTGGAGCTGCTGTACAAACTGCCTGCCTTGTGCTGCTGCTGAGAATATCATGTGCCGTGTCCTTACAGCAGGTAAATCGACTGCTCCCTTGTTATCAGGAGTTGTTCCAGGACACCTGGAATTAGAGCTAAAGGAAACAGGCCTGAATGAAAATACCAGTGATACTAGTTACTGATTAAATGCTGGGAAGTGAATGGAAGCATTGTTTGCAGTCCAGGTGGACTGACATTGGCACCATGACATCTTCTGATGCCAAATGGAAGACCTGAGCACAAAAAGGAGAAACATTTAGGCTTGATGCCAGCAGAACTTGGCAAGTCATATACTCTTCAGAGCATGTCAGCAAGTTAGTTCCTGGGCATGTTAAAAGGCGTGTCTCAGTAATTGAGAATCTGATGCCTCATCGGAGCTTCAAATGTCTCCTGTGGGGTTGCTCTAAAGAGTTTCCAGTAGACAGCTCTTTCTTTCCTTACATGCTTTTTCTCTACTAGAAGTTCAATAGAGAAAAAGGGAAAAAATTCCTAGCAACAAAGGTTTAGGGCTATTGTAACAGAAACTGTCACCATACTTCAGTTGTCATAGGCAGGACTGCTCAAGGAATATGTTCTCCATGCTGTAGTATTGGCAGTGTGGTGGTGCAGTTCCCTGACCACAGGTTTAACCTCTTCTCTGTGTCCACAGAACAAAAAGTTGGCTTGGAGGGTTTATGGCATAATAACTTCATGCCCCATTCTATAGCTGTCTAGCCTTGCTGTCATCTTCTTTTATCTTTGTATGCTATCATGGTTTTCTAAGTAAAAATAAGTCTCCATGGTCTTTATTAAGGGTTCCTTTGTTGTTTTGTTTTGGTTCTGTTCTGCATATGTTCCTGTACTGTCCTTATCATTACATCTGAATGCTTTCTGGTTAGAATGTGACTATCACCTATCTCATACCTCTCTGCTCTTCTTTCTGCTCCCCAAGACAAGACATTTGGGCAGTGGAAAGGCATCATTGGACATTATTGAACCTCATTGTATGGTCAAAGTAACCAATTCTGATTGCCTATAATGAAATGATAACTAAATAAACACTAAAGTAATATTTAAACCTGCTTGCACTATTCAAATCTACTTGTACTAATATATAGGTAGTGAATATCTATGACAGAAATCTTTTCTTAATCATAATAAGAATAACTCTTTTGATTTTCCTACACTGACTGGATCTCTACAAAAGAACCAAATTAAACTTTTTAACTATCACTCCTTTACTATACAGTGATATCCTTAGGGGTATCCCTGTGGCTCCAGTCAAGAGAATCACATTGCCCTTTAATATCTCTCCATGCTGCTAGTGAGCTGATGAAGGAATCAGAGTGTTCAGCCCCTGAAGTTTGATTTGCCATCCCTGAAGTGGTCAGGCAGTTGGACTAGATGATCATTGTAGGTTTGGTAGAACCAAAATTAAATATTCTATTCCATCCTACCCATTTTCACAGAGCTTAGAGTCTTGAATGGGGAGAAGTACAAAAATTAGCTGCCTAAATGACAAACTAAAATATCTCAGGAAATTTGTCTGTGACAGCATTGGCTAAGGAAAAGAATACTAATGAGGGAGAATATTTCTAGTTAGGAATCTCTAACAGTGTCCTGGGATGAACGAGGAGTGAAAATCATGTCAGTGGAAGCTCTGAACTCATCTGTTTTGTTTATGCACACACACATGTGTATACTCACCCTCACACACTTCATTTTCAAATGCCACAAGTCACTCATATCACTGCTAATGACTCTGATGAGTTACATGTGCAGTCACTGCTCCAGGCTCTGTGTCTCCCTGCTCATATGGAATTAGGGGTTAACTTAATTCCTACTGCAGTGTTGTGCTGGAAATGCCCAGGGTTAAGCAGAGATGGCTGAGCCAGCAGGACTGGATCTTATAATGCTGTACTGAGCAGCAGACCTTGTCATCTGCTCAATCACAACCACAGCTTGGAAGGGCTTGAAGAAAGCCCAGGCCCCTATTAATGTTCATCACTTAGTCCTCCTCTCAGCAGGAAAAGCTGAGGTTGTTGTGGTTACTGGTAAACTTGGACTTCTCATGAGAAATAGAGGAAGATTTTACAAGCCATAAAAAGTTCAGTCAGATCGTTTCTGCAGTGGCCTGAAAATACAGTCTCATGACAACAATCGGCTTCCAAGCCAGCTGCTTCTGTATTCTGGGGAAAGTTGATGGGTTCTGTTTCGCTTCACTCAAAACCGAAACACCCACCCTAAGATGAAAGTCATCAGAGAGACAGACAAACTGAGCAAGCTGCAAGTCATTTCTGAGGTGTGTAACCAGAGACAGACACATTTTCTTCCATCTCAACTCCCCTCTTCCTCTCTTCCACCCCACCTTGATCCCCAGAGCTTTGTTATGCCACAGCACTCAGGGAGTATCTGTTTATGGACATATATCAAGCAGCAAATAAACCCTCATGTTATTTGTAAGTATGGCATTTTCAAGAGGTATCCTTGGTTGTTTAAAAACATGCAGTGTTTTTGTAACTGCAGAAAAGGTCCTATGGGCCATTAACCAATCATTTATTGGTTAAATATCTCCATTCCCAGTAATGAATAGCCATTTTGTAAGAACAAACATTTCCTTTCAGTTTAATTTTCAGATTTTGAGGTCACAATGGTGTGTGCTTTGGAGAGGGAATAAAGTCTGGGACCATGACATTAATACACTCCCAACTTTTATTTCCTTCACCAACTGTGACAAGACCTCCAGTACATTAATTTCCCTGCTTTTCTTGAGGCATCCAGCCTCTCAAGGAGAGTTATGTGTGTCTTTACTCCTCCTCTTGTCTGTTTAATTCACTTATCACTGATTTTCACCTACAGTGTGATAAACATTGAATTCCTTTAATTGGGTGTTACAAGTTCTGCCCTTATAGATTGTTGAGCATAGAACAGCTACAAGGTTGGTTTGCCATATTATTTTATTATTCTGTTTGGTTTAGTACTTTTTAATTGAAGAATTGCAGTCCTGGATTAACAGTCTTGGAAAATTTATTCCTTTGTTTGTTCTGACACAGGGACTAGAACAGATTTTGCAAAACCTTCTTAAGAATAAATCATGTTTTTTCAGTGCAGGTGTTCTTTCTTTTCTTTTCTTTTCTTTTCTTTTCTTTTCTTTTCTTTTCTTTTCTTTTCTTTTCTTTTCTTTTCTTTTCTTTTCTTTTCTTTTCTTTTCTTTTCTTTTCTTTTCTTTTCTTCCTTTCCTTTCCTTTCCTTTCCTTTCCTTTCCTTTCCTTTCCTTTCCTTTCCTTTCCTTTCCTTTCCTTTCCTTTCCTTTCCTTTCCTTTCCTTTCCTTTCCTTTCCTTTCCTTTCCTTTCCTTTCCTTTCCTTTCCTTTCCTTTCCTTTCCTTTCCTTTCCTTTCCTTTCCTTTCCTTTCCTTTCCTTTCCTTTCCTTTCCTTTCCTTTCCTTTCCTTTCCTTTCCTTTCCTTCCTTCTTTCCTCTCTCTCTCTTTCTCTCTCTCTTTCTCTCTCTTTCTCTCTTTCTTTCTCTCTTTCTCTCTTTCATTCTTTCATTCTTTTTTCTCCCCTACTTTTCTGAAGAATGTGCTTTTTGAGGATGAGGAAATAGTTTCTGTAACCTCTATCATCCCTCTTTTCTCTTCAAAGACTCTAGATCTAGCCAGTGTCAGTGGTTCTGATTTTTTTAACCCCAGTGAACTTCATGCCCTGCAGTTTTCCAGGATCACCTCAGACTGTTTTGTTGAGTTGAACAAAGTATTTTTAGCCTCATGCTGCAAGTGGGAAATCTGAGGTATGAAGATCTGAAGTGCTGGAGGCTGTTCAGCTAAGGAGGGAACATGACTGAGCAGAGGCCAGATCCATGGCCCAGGGTCTGACCCAGCATGGCACGGATAAGTCAAAAGACCTAACCTGAAACCTGGTTAAGGACAATGTCCCCAGCTTCCCCTCAGCCCCCTGAAGTAATTCTCAAGCTTTTATATTTTGTAATGAATAGTTAACAGTTGGACCTGATGATCTTAAAGGTCTTTTCTAGCCAAAATGATTCTATGATTAAGGAAAATGTGGTGAAATGGGCGAAGTAGGTACCTTTGATTCTACCCTTGGCTCTACCACTTAGTTTCTGGGATGGCCTCTGGCAAGTCTTTTAGTCTTTTTTCTCCCTCAGACTGTTAATTTACAGTCTCTTTTCTTGCCTGAAGGCACAGTGGGGCAATGACAGTCTCTGCAAAATGTTAGTCCAGTTCCTAGCATGATGGCTTACTGCATAGAACAAGAACTATGAGGCACAACCATAATATTATTTTTATTCTACTATTCATTACATTGACTGTAAGCACCCTTGCAGGCTTGCACTTTTACAGAAGAATGAGAAAAGAAGTCCTGGATTATACGGTGTTTGTAGCTATGTATTTGTAATTTGCTGGGCTGGTAGGAATAGTTATAGCAGATATGTGTTTCATCTGGATGTGAATATGACCCCACTACTCCCTGCTATTAAAGCCTACCTAGTATGCAGGAGGGAAAAATGAGTCCAATATGATTTAATTCCAGGTGGAGGCAGTGGAGATGAGCCAGGTCTTCAAAGAATCTACTTATGAATGCCCATGCATTCCTGGCATGCAGAAGGACAAAGCCAGCAAGCACAGTAGGGACCTGAAGCAGTTCCATCACTTCAGAGAAATCCAGTGTCATGGCCACAAGGGCCGTATGTTGAGGACAAAGTGGAGTAACTCAAAGCTGATAACTTCATAAGAGTGAGACATCTGCAATCCACAACAGGAGCATCTCTGTGGTTAAGATAGGTCTCAGCCTGCTGGTTTCCAAGCAAAGTACCTTCAGTATCCCATTAAAGCAGCTGTAGCAACAATTTGAACTTTAGTAATTAGACACATTATTACTTGAACAAAAAAACAGATTGAAAACCCTTTGGAAATGGTAGCAACACCATTCCCACTTCTTCCCAATATATTCACCACATGATTCTGGAGCCTGGGTGAAGATTGACTGAGAGTAGGGTAGAGTCCTACCAGGCCCTGGGTGCACACAGCCTTCACTATGCAAGTGTGGTTGGGTCAGAAAGCACTGAAGCAGTTAGCATGAAGGAAACCTCTCCTAGCTAGAAGCCATCAGCAGGACCCCAGCACTTTGGACAAGGATGTAACATAAAGTGGACTTGCACCAGATGAGCTCTTAACAAGCAAATCCAGGGTAAATAGACTGATAGAGCTGTGTAGAGGTGGCATTTCCTTAACTCATTGGCTGTTTACTCAAAAGTTATTTCACTGTGCAAACGAGCATCAGGAAGAAGACCACCTATTGATTCGCTTTCTTCCCTCTAGACACTTACAATCTATCAAGCATGGAGAGCAAGAGAGCAAGAGAGAGAGAATGAATCTGTGCTGTGGCACAGCAGAAGTTGCTTGGTCTGCATGCCAGAGAGAAAAATTCCTCTTTCTGTCTTGCTCAGCAAGGGAGGTTTCCTTGAATTTGGGCAACACATCTGAATAAATGCTCTTCTCCCTCTTGGGTCATCAGAAGGGGCAAGAGCCTCCTCCTGCCTCCCTGCTTGGATTTAACCTCAACGGGTTAACTTCATAAAACTGCAGCTCTTTATTCCAAGCCTGCGATTTCCCATCATACTTTAGGACCAGCGAACCGTCCCTTCATTGATGGCACCTTTTGGCTTCACAATAGAAGCCAATTTGTTAGAATTCTTCACAGGTCAGGGGCTGCGTGAAGATGTGGAGGGCGCAGCAGTGGCCGCTGGAAAATGAAGTTGTATTCGCTTGGCAAATTATACGTCTGCTGCACTTTATGGGCCTTGATTTCCTTTCCCCTCTCTCCCTCTCCCTTTCCACCCCCCTCTCTTCAGCCCCTCCCTTATCCTCTCTTTCTTTTTTTTTTTTTTTTTTTTTTTTTTAAATTGGAGAAGCGTGTATGTGAGCTATCGTCACATATCCAGTTAATGTAGGTTAATAGATTGATTCCAGTGACACGGATCATAATGAACAGTAAATTGTTTTATCTCTTAAGTCTTATTTGGTCAGCCAGGAAAACATATGAGGTAATATGGCTTGGACTAAATGGACCGTATAATAGATCTCCCTCTAAAGAATAAGGACAGGGGTGACAGCGCCTCTTATGATTAATGAAAATAATAATGGTCCTGAAATTGAAATTTTTCTAATTTTTTTTCCTTCTTCTCTCTTGGCTGCCACCAAAAACTTCAGCCAGCTGATGATTTGTGCACAATAACCACCTCTGACTTCTTCCTCAACTCCTAATACAAGTTTAGGGAGTGCTGGGGAGGGAGAGCTGAAGAGGGATGGATGGTTGCCTACATTTCTATGAGCTCAGTTCAGCAGCACAGCAGCATATGAACTACAAACTGTTTGCTTTTAACCCTGGCTTTGAAGCAGATGCTTTCAGGTTCTTGTGACTTTCCCAAATACAGGCTTTCCAAATGGGCCCAAAGGAGTTGGGGCTGGAACATTCACATTATTAAGGTTCTTTAGAAATACCAGAATAATATCTTAAAACTTCAGACACATCTGCTTGTTTATTTATGCAGGAGCCCCTTCTTTTATTGCTTGCATGCAGCATTCACAATGATTTGTCATTATTAATGAATATCTACACTTGTTCAGTGTCAGTGTTGCTTGCTCTAATAAATGTATAAGGAGGTTAGTTCTCCAGCTGAAGAAACAGGTTTGGCCAGCATCAGGCCTTTTATAGACCAGTTAAGTCAGGTTTTGTTTTTTTTTTTTTCCTTGGGATTTTCAATAAAATGTTTCCATTTGGATCAAAAGAGCTTTCAAATAGGACTTATGAGCTTTTATCTTGAAGAGTATCAGATGACCTGCCAGATAAGATGAGGTCTTTGCCACTTATAGATAGGTAATCTGTATATAATGATTATTAATAAAGAATGGGGAGAACAAACCCAAATGGGATCTGTAAGGTATGTGCACAAGTATCAAACATTATAATACAGCATGACCAGAAGTGTCATTCAGTAGCACTGGAGAACATTTGGGCACGTTTGTGTAAAATTCTCTTGTCTCTTCCAGTAAAGCCACAGGAAAACAGTTGCACAGCACTGGATGCAAATTCAATACTTGGTCCTTTCTTTAGCAAAATCGTATTAAGTAAAACAAGAGCAAGGATCTAGAGAACTTTCCTATATGAGCATGGCAATGTGAGCCAGCATACATATGGCCAGTTACAGCCAGATCTGGATTTTGCACCCCCTCACTACTTTTTATGGTGTTTATCTTTTTTCCTTTCCTTTTTTTTTTTTTTTTTTTTTTTTTTTAAGCTTAATTCCTTTTAAGACTATAACAAACAAGAGTAAGTGCCTTGTCCCTTTTATTCCTCTTTTATCTTTCTGCTTTATGGCTTCTTTGTTGTATCTGCTTTCATTCTTATAGGATCAATAAACAGTTTGTAACATTGCAAAGTTTTGGGAACCAGAAATTGCACTTAAGGAGTGATAACAGAGATTGTTTCCTGATGCTTCTGCAGAGGAGAAACAGTTGAATAATTTTTCCCTCTCTTTTTCTTTTTTTTTTTTTTTCCTTCTTCCAATATCTAATCTCAATATCTTCAGTCATGCTTTTGAGTTTTACACTGTCTGTCAGCAGGCAATCAGTTCAGACATTCAGCTTCTTTGGATTAACATCAAGCTCTGCAGTTTGGGTATATTAGCAGCAGGGTCAATCACGGCAGCAGGAAGCAGCCTGTGCAATAAAATTAAAAAAAAAAAAAAAAAAAAAAAGAAAAAAGAAAAAACAAGAAGAATAAAAGGAACCCTCTGAACTTCAAGAGGTCTGGAAAACCCAAACTAAGACTAAACTTCATAAATATCGCTAATCTCTGGTTTAGAAGCCAGGATTGTTTATGATTCATGGCATTTGATGACATTTAACAGCATGCAACCCATTACAGCCCTTAAGTCATTACACAACACGGCAGAAAATGTCATCAGGTGCCACAACAACAAGGCAGGTTATTGGAGGGGCAGGGTTCAGTTCAGATTAGTTCAGACTTCTGACGGATGCTAGCCTAGTTCCAGACTGAACCCAAATTCTGCTTGTCAAGCTTATCTCTCCAGCAGATCATCCTTGCTTTGCTTTGTGTTTTACAACTTACTCCCCCGCAGCTCAAAATTCAAATTCCCAGCTTCTGGGAGCAAAAATAGCAATTATTCTTATCCACAGATTGCATTGGTTATTTTTCTAAGAGCTGGAGTCATTCTGGACCCTTTCTGAGTCCCCAGAGTTACTTCTACCTGACATTTGTCTTGGGGATCTGGCACCTCAGGAAGATTCTGCTGGTCTCCATTGGCAGGCAGATCTGAGAAGACTACGACTTCCAGGGATGAAATCCAAGTGTTAGGCACTGGTAAGGGAACCCACAGGATTAGTGAGCTGCAGCAATGTGTGTGAATAATGTGTTTCATAGCCATGTTTCAGGGCAGTACAATTAACCTTAATAAAGTTACCAGCATCTGGAAACAAATGAGGCATTAAAAATCTGTATGAAACATTTAGCTGGAGGTCTTCTCATGGTGAGTGAGGTGTGACACACCAAGTCCTAATCCTCTGCACCAGAGGGGAATTTTCTCCAAAATAAGGATGGTTTTTACACAGTTTCCTAGGAATAAACTGCAATATGTAGAAAATGAGAGGTTTTTATGGTGCTGTGCTGATTTGAAGAGCCAGCTTCAGAAAAGATCACCTGTACTTCTTAAATTTGAACTTGAGCACCAAGATGTAGTGACAACCAAGAGCAAGTCCCACACCATCCAGAAAGCTGAGAGGTTCCTATAATTTTCTATGTAGCTTTAGTGCCAGAACCTACCAAGCTTTCAGATCTCAACAGAACCTTCAGAGAAGTGCTGTGGAGCAGTCTAAGGATCCTGCTTTCCAGATGTTGCTCATGTCTTAATTTTTTTTATGCTAAAACCATGTGAAACATCCACAGAAGGGCAGGAGAGTGAGTATTAAGGGTAAGTAGATGGTAACCAAAAGAGACAATGAACCTTTGCAGTTGGAGAAAACTTTGGTTGTTAGATGTCATTTTGTGTTTCCATTTGATTTATCTGACCCAATTTAGATTCCTTGTAACTAATTACAGCCTAGTTATCTTTTAGAAGCTTTTAAGTGGCCTAAAGTTACCTATAGTAAGACAAAGGCAACATTTTAATCTGTTGACATTGTGTCTTGTCTTATAAAAAATACAGCAGTCATATACAATGAGCTTATTTGTCTTGGGAAGGTCTTGAAGTGCAGATATTTGATTCAATGTATATATCATGCATAATAATAATAATAATAATAATACCATGTATCATGTTCATGTGAATATCCCTTCCATTTAATAGTGAGAAGAGGTGGGTGTGCATACACATTTACACCTAACACAGAACTGCATTATGTTGTCTCTTATGGAAGGAAAAAAGATATTAAAAAAATCCAGTGACTGATTTTGCTTCTTGAACCAAGTCAAATATTTTCTTGTCAGTATGCTCATAACTTCAGACTGCAGAGGTCATGGCCTTGACTTTCTCCTTCACATGGTTTGTGAGTGGAATGTCCTTGAGATTAAGGTTCCCTTTGTTTTCCTTGGGAGGGGCTTTGCTTACACTGGCAAGCAGCTGAGACTTGCCAAGGTCCTCCAGACTCTGTTTATTAGATTTTTATCTTCTTATCAGAGTCTTCCTCCTTAAATCATGTCAGCATTTTACCACTCTTCAGGGATTCCTGGTGTTTTATTGTCTCTGAACTGCTCGGGGGGTGGGGTGAAGGAAGATATCCTAGCAAAAATAACATTTATATAATGGCAGAGATGGGAAAGATTCAACCACCTTCTTAAGGTTCTCATCCTGACCGAAGTTACCCATAAGTGGCCAGATTCTGTAGATTTAATTAAATCTATATTTAAACAAACTCTCATTGATTTTGCTGAGAGTTTTTTGAGTGCTGAAGGACTTCATAATTTGGTCTGGAATTCCTGCTTGACCCTGACATGAGAAAAAGTCAACACAGTTGGTTACTGTCATTATGTTTCTTTTCTTGGCAACGTGGAATTTCTTTTTGTCACTATTTTCACATGAAAAGATAAATTGTAACTTACTATAATGGTACATTATCAATATCCAATCTGCTGGATTCAATTTCTACTAAAATCAGCCAAATCTATCACTTAAAGGTGATACATGTAAGTCTATGTATAGTTAAAGTGTACATACAGGTATATACTTGAAAGATACTCATCTCTATTTTATCTTAAGTTTAAAAAATCTTAAAGACCCCTAGAAATGTTAATGTGTAGTTCCTCCTAGATGTGCTTTGGAGTAAACCAGTTATAAACCAATTCCTATTCCCAAGGTCTCTACCAGGGAGTGAATAAATCCTTATCATACACAAAGCAAGTGTGGGTCATCTCTAGCTTGAGTGCTTTCTGTGGTGCAGGAGAAGGTAAATGATTCATGAGAAAGGCATGAGCAAATCACAGTTTGTGCCACGTGTTTTCTGCAGATTAAAAGTTGTTGGATCTCCAGAGGTTTGAAAACTCATGAGCCTATGGTGTGAAATTGGGGACTCATAGTGAGTTCTAAGATGTTGATGAAGAAATCAACCCCTTTGAGAAGGTGACCTGGAATAGAAAACCAAAAAGAAAATTCAGCCACTGCTTAAAATATACAAAGAGGTCCCTGTGTGGTGTAAAACATTATTAAAAGTATCAGCCTGTTGGCAGCAGTTAAAGACTTGGTCAATCTGGTAGTACAGCAACAGCCATGTTATATTCATAGAGGGACAGACCAAATTTGTACTAGTCTATGAAATATATTCATCTTGGGAGTGCTGTCACACTTTGTCAGGGGAATGAATCAGTGGGACTGTTCACACTTTTCTGCTTTAGGTAACTATCCTTTTGATAATGAATATTTAATGATAATTGCTCTTCTAAGGAGAGCATTTGCCACCCTTTTTAAAGCAATACATTCTGCTGGAAAGGTGCTTAACATTAAAGCTTCAAGACTGGTGCATTTTCCCCATTGATAAAGATCTCAGTGAAGAACACAGGCCTAAAAATTTGAGAACAGGGTCTAGGACATAGAAGATAAATATTAATTGTGAAGACAGATGCATGAGGTACTGATGCCTGCTAGTGCTACACGAAGGAAGAAGCCCCCTTTTTAAGGAAAAAAATATAACCTGGAACCAATGAGCACCAGTGGGATGAGGTCTCATGGTTCCTGGAAGGGAAGGAATAAGTGTGAAGTTCTGAGCCTTGCAAGGCCATGGGCCAGGTGTTGCCTTTGGTTGCCATCAGCTGATTGCAATGGCTCCAGCTTGTTACTTCAATTAAAAATAGCTGTGCTGAAAAAGCCAACTGGGTATGTAAGCCCGACCTAGTCCCTAGCTACATATTTGATAAAGACTTAGCAGGACTGGAAAAGGCAAGAGGAGGTGTAGCCATCCATGAGGACATTTCTCTATGCAAGTAAGAGCCTGGAAGGCTACATCACAACTTCAGAAGTGTGATGCTGCTAAACTGAGCTGGCAACTGAAAAAGCTTGAGGATTGTTTTGGTTTTTCATTTACTACAGAGAGCATAAGTAGTAGAAAGGAATTGGCATCTACTGTTCCCTGCTCTTCCATTGCTTCCCAGGACAGTGCCCTCTGCATATAACTTGGGGAAATGTAAGTATTTCATAAGCAAGTAATTTCATGACTGTTAGAGCCATGTGCAGGAACTGCTGCAGCATGTGCCTGAGATGTGACTCTTTCTGTGAAAGTCTATTTACAGGATGTAGCATGTGATTTTAATTGCAAGTATGTTCCTTCTTCCTTTTAAATTCCTCATGCTTTCACATATACCATTCAAAGATTGTCATATGAGCTTTCTGTGCACTCTTTGGCATGCCTTCCAGAATGAAAGGAGAAAAAAAACCCTTTTTAGTGCCAACAAAATCACATACCAAAAATGAGAAACAGATAAGACAGCAGATTCTGCATGAAGCAGAGTGGGAGAAGAAGTAAGATAAGATGAGGTCCAGACTCTCGGGCTTTCCACACTCCATTCATTCCCTTACAGATTTGATTTTGTTCTACCTCTTTCCTCTGGGATCATCTTTGTGATCTGACCTCACCACCAGAATGAGTTTTTGGCTCCATTACCTAGAAGAGCTCATGATGGATGGATGAGGGATGCAGGAAGGGTCTCAGTGACTTTAGTACACACATTTGAGAGGAAAAGTTACTTTCTGAGGACTAAGGGCAACTGAGCTTTGCCTTTGAGACTGCAGAGGGAACAATAGTGCAGGTTTCAAGGCATCAGGCTTAGTAACACCCAGGAGTTCAGGCTTTCAGATTTATGTGCCCTATATAAGCAAACTTAAAAGGATTTTATTATTTTTAAAAGTTGACTGTATTTCTAATGAGCTCACTGAGTGTTTCAGTAGGAAACATTCACAGCCTCTTCATTCCTGCTTCTGGATGGTGGTATTTCACTAGCTATCTCTTTAAAAAAGAGACTCATGCTGGAATGAATGATAAAAATAAAGAGGCAAACAAAGAATTGCAAAAGAACTACAATTTGGGGTTTGCTGTTAATTTATGACACTGCCTGTAATTCTGCACTTCTTTTGATTTTGAATATATTTTATTTCTTACCCAGAATTCTTTCTTATCCTGATGAACCTTCTAAAAATGTTTGTGTGTGTTTGTGGGTTTTTTGGTTTTTTTGCCATTGTTTGTTGTGAGGTTTTTTTTGTTTCTTTATAGATGCATAGAATGTTAGGGGTTGGAAGTTCAAGTTCACTTTCATAGGGCAAATTTGTAGTCATGAACATCAAGGAAAATGTATAAGAAACATGGCTGATATTGGAGAAAAACCTTTCAAACAACCATGGAGTCATAGTTTACACGTGGTGGTGCCCATCTGCGTTACTTAATCCCTGTCATCTCAATGTGTTATTTGCTGTAAGGAGTATCAAAATTTAGTCTAAACTACTATGTCCTTCAGTGGAATCAGATCCAAACTCCCCTAAAAGTTGTGAGGACTTCAGTGTGTGCAGCCATGAAGCTGAAGTGCTGGAATTAGCAACGTTACATTTTATAGTCAGATCCATACAAATTTTCCACTCAGGAGTAGGGAAACAGAATCTCACAGGTTGTTCTATTGAAATAATTAAAAAAATCCATTAAAAAAATATAAAAATTTGTCCCCATGTGATGTGCAAAAGTAATATTTGAGAGACAGAGTCCATTCCATAATGAGGGTGATCCTGTATTTTTCCCCAATTGGAATAGTACTCTGATGGTTGATTTGTGTTGTATCTTTCCCACCTGATAAGGCCGTTTAAATTGTCAGAACTAACTGGAAAGTAAGGGTCAGATGAACCTAGGTAGCATCAGCATAGTCTGGCCTTGACAAAACAACCAAAATCTTTTCCAACAGTTGTATAAACCGAATTTTTTCATCAATTTCAATATCCCCACACATGTATTTTATGTAATTGCATTTATTTGTGCTGTTAAGAATGCTGTGTATCATGGCAAGGGACTTGCCTGGAGACCTGATGTGCATCAGGTATATGACGAGAGTGGTAAAACCTACTGCAGGTCATTATACTCTACTCTGGAAGTCATATATTGTGTATATTTTACCATGCATGCCAGTAAAAACACAGATGTCTTGTTCAGTGCTGGTTAAGAGCAAGAAGCTTTCACTGGATTTGAAGTGGACCTTCATATCCTCCCTGTAATGGACCTCTGCTTGAAATGGCTCTTGTTTCAGAAATCGTGTGTGAGCATAAAGTTCAGAAAGAGACTTTCTCTGAGTGGTAGTAAATTGTTAGTCTGTTTGCTTAAACCTACTTGCTGGGATTAGCTCTGTCTGACTTTGTACGTTTTGGATTGAAGGTTAGACAAGGGTCAAGTAGGAGATTTTAACACTATCTGATACAGGCTTACCCTCTCCAGTACCAGGAAAGCTTTTCAGCCAATCCAGTCTAATGCTTCCACCTCAAACTCTGCTTTGTTTTGTTTGTATGTGTAAGGAGGTTTGAGGGCAGGAGGGCACAATTTTAAACCCCAATTCACAATTCCATAACATCCATCATTATCTGTCTATGTGAGGCTATTATTGCCTTGCTTACAAAGCCCACTGTTCAAATACACCCAGTTCCCCAGAAAAGGCCCTGTTCAACTGGGCTGTTCTGTTGTTGAAACCTTTTGGACTTTTTCACCCATGTGCACCCTTATGGTTACAAGAAAGATCAATACCCTTTACCTGAGGCTAGGATTATACAAATTGCCTCCAATATTGAAAACATGAAACACACTGAAAGATGGGAAGAACAGGGCATGCAGTTTTTTAAAGATCAAACCTCACCCTTGTGTTTGAATAAAACTTTGATTTGGTGCCAATGAAGGAAAATTGGCTATAATCACCATTAGCCACCCTCCAGCTGGAAGCCCTAAGGGATGGACAGATAGACACAAACAGTAACCTTTCCCCCTCACTCATTTAACCAGGAGATAAGGCACACTATAAAGAAACTATGCAAAATGGGGAGGTCATAAAGAATTAATTATTGTGGCCTTAAATTTTATTAGATCATTTCTCTGGCCTGAAAATAGAAATGAAGCAAAGCGTGCCTTTTAAAATATAAAAATTAGCTTTTATTCAGGAGACAGAAAAAACTTGGCAGTGCTGAGGTATGTTTTCTTACCAAGGTTCTTTGTTAGATATATTCAGGAAAACACAGTGAATGAAGAACTCACTATCCCCATAGTCTGATGAATCAAATTCTTCATGAATTTGTTCAAGTTCATAATAAGCAACATGGAAACCAAGGCTGTGTTTTCAACCCCCAGTGCCAGCTCTCCACCCAACCTCCTCAGCCCCATTCCTCTCATGGCTTCATTTATACATTATATCCTTTTGAACAGGTTAAAATTCACAGGCGGTGGGGGAAACTTCAAACCTCCATCTCAAATTCATTGTACGTAGATTTAAAGTTTCTTTCTTAATCCATAAAAAAAAAAAAAAAAAAAAAAAAAAGGAATGGGTAGGGAAAAGGAAAGAAACATGACCTTCCTAGTCCAGAGAGCTCAAAAACACACCAGCTGTCTGTTTGGAGGTCAACCTGAAAAGATTGACTCTGGTCTTTGGAGTAATGTGGTGGCCCCTCGACATTTATAGTATGCAATTGCTGAGGGAGAGAATTGAATTCTGACCTTCCTAATTCAGCAACAGAAGTAAGAAGAACTCTCCAGTGCAGTGAAATTGCAGAGCATATAAAGGAACTCCCCCTTCAACATTATTTATTTGGGTGAACTCTCTGTATTGCAGAAAAGGCTATGGCATGCTTATTTTGCAAAAAGATCATTTTGTCCAGTTCCAAAGCAAGCACATTAGAAGAATTCCACACAGCCTTCATAATAAATCCACCCAAGGCCCAGCATCTACTTGCTGTTGTTTGTGAGGGTTTTTTTATTTATTTAACCACTAAAAAAAATAAATTGCACACATTACGAGACAATGTCCTTCTCCTGTGAGAGGAGAGTTCAATAGTTTAATTTTTGTTAACCAAAATCCCTTGTACTAAGGTAAATTACATTGCATTTTCTATTACTAGCTCTGTTAATTGTCAAGCAATAAGAGTTTATGCACTCATCCAAAGCAGCAGAGAATTTCCCATAATGTTACAAAATAAAACCTGACAAAGCACAATAATCTTTAGTTTATTGATGTGCTACTAGGCTGTGGAAGGCATCAGATCTGTAATGTGCTTTTGGCTAGGAAATTGGGGACTAGAAAGATATATTAGGAATGGTAGGTTCCAAGAATATATATACATATCTCTGTATGTGCATAAACCAGAAACCAGGGGGGTTTTGTTTGGTTCTTTTTTAAGGAAAAAAGTGATGAAATGCTTTCACGTTTCACAGGAAGGTTCTAAGACTGAGAGAACGGCAAACAAAAAGTAAAAAGTGTGAGTGTAAATAGAAGTTGTTGGCTAATGCTGCTTTAGGTGAGAAGCATTTAAAGACAATGTGAAAGCAAAACAAGGGTAAGACTTAGTATCTTGGATGGAATGTTTGGTGTTTCAGGATGTTCAGGTTGCCCCTAGGAGCTGCAGTTGGTAGATAAATGTCTGAGTCCTGAAAGATGTACCTGTAAGGCTTGCTTGACTTTAACTGGATAGCCCCACTTAGTGAAGATCAGAAAAACTCTTGGCTAAAGATTATTTCAAAAAAAGGTTAGTGATTTGGGAATTCTGGGATTGAGAGAAATGCCTACTCTCCCCCCCAGAAAACAAAAAAGCCTACAAAAAAACCCACCCCACAAACAAAAAACAAAATTAAAAAGCATGGATGTTGAATTCCTTGTTTTTGTACTGAGGACTGAAGTACAGACTTCTGACACTAAGAGGCTGGGTCCACAATACTGACCTCTGTGGTTTCTAGTCATGATAGAAGAAATTTATGCTGAAAACACCCAAACAGGGGTTTTTCTCCATTTTAATAGGAGAGAATTAGACGGTACTTGTATTCTATGTCTGCCATGGTTTGGTGAATAGCTGATTAAGTATTAGGAGCAGGTTTTTAGTCACGTAGAAGTGGCTAAAGTCTGAATTTTTCCAGTATATTTTCCAGCAGCATGGCTCTTGCCCTTATCAGGCAATGATGGAGAATGATCATGTACATTTCTGCTTCTCAGAGCATTTATTTCAATTACAAGAGCCTATAAACAAACAGGGAGAGGAGAGGAGAGAGATGGGGGGTGGGGAATATCTCTTTATTGTCCTGATTTTGCATTTAGGAAGTAGAATAGAAACAGCAAGAGAGAATCCCTACCTTGCAATAAAAGATGGCAAGGTGATAAATTAGTGCTCTCAACTGAAATTGATTACTTTGTGTTCCTCTCCAGTTCATATGGCAGCAATACAGATGCTCTGAAGCACAGTAATGACACTTTGGAGAAAACCTCTCAGGTTGGCCTGGTGGAACATTTTTTTCTTTTCTTCCTCCTACCTCTGCCTGTACTTGGGAAAGGTCCACACAGCACCCCCAAGACTCCCACTTGGAGACTTTTCAGTCAACCTTAGAGGCATAAATGCTAAAATTATGACTGTCAGTGACTTTTGTTTTCCTCTTATCTTGGATATTTTTCCAATACTCAGAGAAAGCAATTTATGTGGCCAAGGGTTATGTGGAAAGAAAACAAGCAATGGGATATGTTTTATAAGAATTTTCACTTGAATGTACAGGATTGCAGCTGGTAAATACATGGGGATGGGTGCAAGGAGTACTAGGTTTTAAAATAATCATTTGGATTTCTGCAATGGCTAAGCTGCTATTTCATCTTTGCTAAAATGGGGTATTGGCTGACTCCATGGTATGAAGATTACTGCCGTTACATCCTGCGGTGGAAGAAGGAATCTTGCTCCCATTGCAACAGGGTGGTACTTCAGGTAGCAAAAATATATATTTGGAAAAATTGCTGAGCAATTTGATTTTCTCAGTTTTCAGGTCCCCATGTAGTGAATGAATAATTAGGGAGAGATGGCAAGATCTGGAGGGTGTCAGAATAGCACCCTAAGTTTCTAGTGTTGATAGCCAGGCTCTAGAACTAGTGAAACCCATGCAAGAAGATGAGATTTAGTGTAGTAATTCAAAATCATAAATGTCATGACTTTCAAAAGTGATCCCTTTGATAGAAATATTCTCTTTGGCCTGAACACACTCTTTTCTTCACTTACCTTCAACAGAAGTGATCAAATAAATTCAAGAGCCTTTCTTAGAGAAAGTCATCCAGAGGACTGTGTCCTCTTTACCCACAAATATTCCTGCACATGCATTGATGTTCCAGAATTTCTACTGTTTTAAATCAAATCGGGCCTTGTCTCCAAGCCCTTTATCCTGGCAAAGGAAGGAGACAAAGCCTTAGACACCTTTGCTCACATATGAAAAATGTCTACTAGTCACTGCAGCTTGTTCCACCAAGTGGCCTCAAACAAAAACTGCTCATAAACTTCAAGCAAAGGAGAATCAGAGCTGTCCTTTAAAAGGAAGTCTTTCATTTAACAGTGACTATATAATTTAAATGAATGGGGGGAGCCATATAAAATTATACTTACAAAAATTTAAGCAGACTCTTGTTGAGGTAGTTTTCTTACATTTCCCTCTATTGTATAAAATAATAAATTATTTGAATAGTTCTATTATCTGTCCTTAACTGAAACGTACAGTGCCTGTCCTAGTTCCTCAAAAAGCTTGTTAATATGCAATCACCTAGTACAACTGCTAAGTTTTTAAAGGTCACCTATGTTTTATTCATAAAGGGTGGTTTTCTGGAGGGAAAAAGGTTACAGTGTCATGTAATATCATATTCTGATAGAGGATCAGCTTCAAAAATGTATTTCCTACCAGTTTGTAGTGAAGAAAGGTAGATTTGTTTGGGGGCTCTCAGTCTCAGGGAGACCTGCCATGTTCCACAAAATGTTTGCTGGATGGGAGTAGCGTATCATTTTCCAGACATTTTAAAAATATTTAGATATTACTGGTGTCTCTCATTCCCTCACAATGCCAGTTTCAGGACAAGAGCTGTAATGGTCTGATTGCATTTGTTTATTTCCATTTAAAATACCATTTTAAGTGATAGTAATGGGAGGCTGAACAAATTTTGGGGCTGGAAATCATCTTGCTATGTGTAGTCTAGAGAAAAAAGCAAAAACCCCAAAATGATGAGGTGACCAAGTTTTGACATCAAAGTGTCTGACCTCTGTGGTGTCTATCTCTGTAGTAGGTTTTCTTAGTTCTTCTCTATGATACTGGAATATAGGGTGAGCATAGGTACCTTTGTGTTTCACAAGGCACCACATATTTCATAATATATTTATTTAACTTTTGTCTGGAAGTAAATTCCCAAATCGTTACCTGCAACTTAGATGGCAGCTGTTGTCTCACTCCTGTCTCTAAGGGACAGAGCAAAAACCTACTCAGTAATTCAGCCTGGACCCAGGCTATAAATTAGTTTCCACAGTTCCCATGTTGTCAAGAAGTTTCTATCTGGAAAAAGTCTCTGTGCCAAGGCTACCTGGCTCAGAAGATCAAAACCAGGTTTTGCAGAAATATTGATCCATAAGTTATAGGAATAAATGTTCTGATTTCCACAAGGCAGACACGATACTTTTTGGGGAGGTGTGTGATGGAAGGACGTTTTCCTTATTTGTCAAAATGTCCCATATTTGACTTGGTTAACCACCTGATAGATGCTTTCCCTCGGGAAGCACTTGCTGAAAGGAATTAATTTGTTTTTCTTTATGGATTTTTGTTTGCCACAGAATGGGTGGTAAGGCTCACTATTAAAAGCAGTTCATATAGGGAATGTGACCCCAGTGAGTTAATTGGTCTGTTCAATGAAAAGCTCAGAATTGGAAAGTTCCAGCACTACTGACAAGGGTGCCAAATTCAGTGAGGTTACGAAAATAAATGTGAACCCTTCAAAACACTTGAAACACAGGCAATTGATGGAATAAAACCATTTTGCTTACGACAGAGTAAGCTGACTGTTATTATTCACTGTCTCCAGCTGAACTCAGAGCTAAAAGCCACTTTACTTGCTGATCTGTGGATCTGCTGTATTATTAGCATTTTATTCAATTTTGGGAAACGTGGCTCTGCATTTGTAAATGGATGGTGAGGCTCTGCCTTTTCCAAATGGACGAGGTCTTTGGAGTTATTAAATTATTGAGGAAACAGTTTGTCCCAATTTTCAGACCTAACTTGGCTTACTAAACAAGTTTCAATGTAAATAAGGTTCTAAATCTATGCATTTATTAGTACTGTTTAACAGCAATGACATTTCTTTGGCAAGAAAGCTTTCTTTGAGAGCCTATTTAGCCTCAGGTCACTTCAGCTGAAGCCCCAATGGCCAAGAGAGAGAGAAAAAAAAAAGTGTTCATGTAAATAGGAGTTTTGTTTTCACTTTTTCTTTAATGGCCCAGTGCAAAACTTTAGTTTGGCAACTGATGGAAAGGAAAGGGCCAGAGTAAAGAATGTGTAAAGCAAAATTGTGTGGAATCTGGAGAGCAAATAAAGCCTTTTTATTCTATGTTTTTATTTCTCATACCAGAACATCATCTTAGCCATGAAAAAAATTGCATCAGTGTGAAGATACAGGCCAAGAAGTGGTAGCTTTGATCAGAATCCCTCTCTGAGCATGCACACAGGCAGTCAGGGTCCTCATGCTCCACTTGAAGTCTGCCTATGCTCAAGGATCCATGTTTGGAGGTTTGCTGTGAGCTCTAAGAGGAATCTCCTATCTCAGAAAGATCCCCCAAGAAAACTCAATTATCCTAGGTTTACAGCAGGTGGGAAAAATTTACATTCTCCAAATTTTTGCAAGGGGTATGTGGTACTATCAACAGTCATTGCTGCTGCATTTCATCACTCAGCATTCATTATGCACTTTGCAAAACCTCTCTGCCTTTGGGTAACTGTAAAAGCTGAAATACTATACAGATGGCCCCATATCAATTTCTTGACTGTGGACAAGGGTAGCCTAGAAAAATAATCCTCTACCTATTTCATAACTACACATAGGTGTAAGTTTTTGAGAGGAACAAGTATAAGTCAGCCTTTTGAAGATGATTCAGCACTCAGAAATGCTGAGCTTCTGCCTCTTTTACTGCAGTAATCTTTATTTTTCTTTAAAGTGCTGCTTTAGTGTGGAAAAAGGGCTGTTTGTACTGAAAAAAGTAATAGAAGACTGGAAGCCAGGTCCACACTGAAAATCAGGCACCCTTGTTCCATCCCTGAAAAATATCCTGTTTGTAATTTCAGTGTACATCTGGGTTCATAAGCATCTTTCTGCATCTGGTCTCAAGCAGCTAACTTTATGTTGCAATATGCAAACAGGACAAGAGCAAGAATTTGAATTCATATTTATCAGGTTCAGACTGGCATGTTAATTGCTGGACTAGTCTTTAGTTTTGTTACCAGGTAACCTGTTTGAGGGGTAGTACCTGCAGTGTTTGCATTCAGTTCTGTCCTATATTGATGCCTTCTACCTCTCACCAATGAAAGCAAAAAGATTTCAAGCATGAGGTGCAGAAAGCTATTGGGTTTTTTGGGGGGGTTGTTTTTTTGTTGGGTTGTTTTTTTGTTGGGTTGTGGTTTTGTTTTGTTTGGGTTTTTTGTCCCTTTTCTTTCCATTTCTCTTCCTGCTGAAGAAGCCAAGTCTGTGGTTGGCAGGTGATGAAGGAAAAAAATTTAAGAAAAATGGAAAGATTCCTCTTGCTTTCACTATATTTTCTTTCCTATAACTAATTACTCTGGCTGTACAAGAAATAAAACCAAACCCAATAAAAATTCAGGTATATATATATAGGGTTCCCAAGTTTGCTAGGAGCCAAAATTTTAGGTACATGAAGGGGAAGAAGAAATGGTCCTCTTCATCCCTCAGCCAAATATCAATATCACCCTTGCCAGTTATTCTCCACTGTGATTATCTGATTGGCAGATAAACTGGTAATTCCCATCCTGCTCAGAATGGAACACGCACACACTTCAAACAAACTATTCCCTGGTGCTTGGCTTGATCAGTGACTCAAAACAACAACCATAAAACACATCAGCTAAATTTCCCCCCTAGACACAGCTGTGGCTCAGGTTTTATGTGCCAGCCTCCAGCAGGTCTGAAAGGGAAAAAGAAGAGAGTCCTATTTCCAAGGATTACTACAAGGCTGCTACAGCTCCTCTACCTTCCCAACATCACTCCTTCCTCTCATCTTCCAGACCTTCTCCTTACAGTGGGTGAAACCCTGGAAATGCTTTGGAGTTTCATGGTTTTCTAGAAATCCAACATCTTTACCACTCACCATTTTCACCTGATTTCTCCAGGTGAGGGAACTAATGCAACTGGATTTTTTAGAAGGTACATAGTCTTTGGTTTCAAGATAAAGTCTAAGAATTAGAAAAGTAGTTAAATAGATATTTTGTAAAATTATTTTATCTATCTAGGACTTTTTAAAAACTTCAACAAGGAAGAGGCAAGGGGGGGAAAAAAAAAAGTTAAAAAAAACCCTCACCTTTTATTATATCTTTCAGATATTCCTCTTCTCTGTGAAACACATGTCCAAATATCACAAGAAACACACCTGGATGATATTCTTGACTTGGCTTAAGATATTGTTCCTCTAGGAGAATCAATGCTGAGGTATCTCAGGAGAGAGGGCTGACTTTGCCTTCCCTTGTAACTTTGAGAACATGACTTCCATTTGGGCCCAGCCTTCAGAATTACCACAAGTTTTAGCAGAAAAATAGAACCCCACAACCCAGGATTCAAGTATTCCTGTGTATTAGAAAATTTGAGGTAGAAATAAAAATGTGAAAGCGGATCAGGATTTTTCTGCATGCTTCCACATTTCTATTTCCACATTGCATCTTTTCTTCATTTATCTGACTGTAGCAAACTTAAATCTTTGAAAAATGCTTGCTTTCAAGCATGCTCCAGGTTTTTGTAGATGCTGAGATCAATAAGACCTGCTGTACCTTAATTGAGCTGTCTGTACCCTATAAAGCAGAGGCCATATGAAGGCACAGCCACACAAAATAAATCAGGTTCATCTTGTATAAATAACACTTGCTGCTCTGTAGCTCTGTACTGTTTTCCAGGATAAAAACATTTAGGTATAAAAATGGATAAATATGTAGATGCATCTCTCATTCTTACCAAAAAAATCTCAACCCTTTCATGATTGCTTTCTGCTCGTTTCCACTTAGCTTTGGACATTTCAGTGTTAGGGCACACATGATTTCTGCTCTCTGAATATTATTAAAAAACCCCCAAAACCTAAACCAGCCCATACTTCTAAAAAATTAGTTTCTCTAATATGACAGAAAACCATTCCAGTGAAGATGCTGTTTTAAAATCTTTATTAATTATTTTCCTGATAGACATTTCCAAGGAATTTCAATTTCAGAAGCCTCTACGGTCAACTAATAACTTATTAAATATTACTCAGTCATTAAATATCTTCAGTTTAAAAATGAATATTTAGGGGATAGACATGTGGTAATATGTCTTAATCCTATTTTTAGATTAGATCCTCTTAAGAAATTCCCATATGCTTTTAGATAAATCTTGAACCTTGCTAATCTTTCTGAATATTCTCTGCTTGCTGCTGTGTATACAACAGCCCCTAAAATCTGTATTTAGGGGTCATATTTAGGTTCAGATTCCACAAGGTAATTGCACTCCCTCATTTTCATGTGTTTTAGCACTAGAACCACAGTAAGGGAGGAGGTAGTGGAAGGAAAGAGCAGGGGGAGTCTGACAATAATGCTTGCCTCGTAATGAAATTACTACAAACAGAATAAAAGTCAGAATCAAAAATATCCCTCATATTAATGGCATGCTTATTTGAATCAATTGGATAGAAAACTGCTTGGTGTGTTGGGAATAACTAAAAAAATATATTAAATTAGTTCCCAGCATTTTAAAAATGCTTGGAGTGATCTCTCGTATAAACCAATGGTAGGTGGTGAGTGTCTTTAGCAATGTTCCTGGGTTTTAACAGCATGGCTTTATCTAAATATATTTCTTAGAGTCACAAACCCTAAAAGGTATAAGATAAAGTAGATTGAGATGGATTAGGTTAATTAATGGGTATGAACTGGCCTTTCACCTCAACAATTGTAGACAAGTTCAACCTAAGAGCTTAAATCAGAGTTTGCTGTTCTAAGCTCTAGTAGACATTAATTCACATCATATAATTTGGCAGAGTTGGCCCAGAAATGAACTTGCCATGGATTTGACCCTTCAAGTCAGAGATGGGGCAGCAAACAAAGAAAAAGAAAAAGTGGGGGGAGGAGGAGGAGGGAGAGAGTTAAAAAGAAACCCACAATGTCTCCCAGCTGCTCCCTTGACATGTGGATAAAATAAGAGTGTGACTTGGGCCATTTACCCACACAGACAGAACGTGCTGTTGGACCTGAACACCATGGAGCCCAAAGGCAAAGCAAAGCAGTGCAGGGACCTGAGAGGTGTGTGGAGGAGTTTCAGTTGGGGGTACTTCTGGGGGCCTTTTTTTGGGAGACTGCACCTTGGCAAATGTGTGCTTTGAGCTCAGACTGATGGACTCAGCGTGTTCACTCTGTTCCTCTGCACTCACAGCAACACAACAGCTCTGGCTGTACAGCCATCAGCACAAGCATGCAGGAGTTTCAGGATGGGTCAGGAGTTTCAGGATGGGTCAGGAGTTCCAGGATCAGACCAGTTTCTCTCCTCCTGTGTGCATGCTTGCAGCTCCACAGGGAGTCTCACAGGTAGAAATGGAAGAGAAATAGATAAAATGCATTAATCCTTTGGTTTTGTTTTTATTATCTACCTGGAATTCAGGCATGAAACCACCAGATCATTATTCACTGGTAACTGCACAGGCAGTAGCAAACTGTTCCATGAATAAATCTTTTTGCCTGAATAAAGCAATGGCAGTCGTAATACGCATTTAATGGATTTATCAGTTTTACATTAAATGCCTTTTATTTGAAAGCACCAATTAATTTCATAGATGTTCCCTTTCAGATCTAGGCAGCAGAGTTTATGATGTTCTCCTGCTGCAGCTGAGTTCACCTGGGGAACACTGGGCATTTGCCTGTATGTGTAAGCATCACCACCTTTAGGTGTGTGTAATAAGCAAATATAGAGAGAACCATTCCAAGCATAGAAAATTTGGGAACCTCCCATTCATTTTCCTTCCTGGTGCCCCCTTACCTTCCTGCAGTGCAGCCCAGAGCATCTCGTGGTTCAGCATCACCTCAGCCACGGGACCCCACGCAGCACCACGTGGGCAGAGGAGGCTGGTATGGATCAGAGACCTGTGAACAGCTGAGTTGAGAATGGATTTAGGGGAAGCCCTCTGTCAAAAACCAGGCCAGAAAAATAAGATGAAGCACTCCTCTGGGCCTGCACCACCATGGCAGTTATTAGCAAATATTTGGACGTTTGGCAGTAGGATTATTGTTTCCCTGCTAATGCCATATTTTTTTATTTTTTTTTTATCCCTGTGCGGCTGTAATATACATCACAGCTTTTTCGTAAAGGTTATGGTTTAAAAAAAAAAAAAAAAAAAGGAATGTGGTGTTCTAAAAATAGGTTTGTGCATTTGGAATTGCATTCAGAAACCAGCAGCCACTGCTACAGTCACAGCCTGACTGCTCTGAACTTTTTATATGCTGTAGGCTCTGTGTGAAAGCCAGCTGAAGCACATATCCTCTATTTATATGGATTTGGGATATAAAATAACAGCAAAAAGAAAATATACAGAAGACTGACAATGTCTGGATTATTACTGCAGTTAAATCAGTCAGAAATCTTAATTTTTTTCAGAAAGTAGGGCTGGGCAAGGAACTCAAACATAGAAAAATTATTTATTACTTAGTCTTACTTTTTTCCATAGAGCTCTACTAAACAACTTAAGCCTTAATAAGGTACTTGGGTTCATTCAGTGTTTTTCAAAAGGAACTGCACCTTAGAGGGAATTTCTGTTAATTTCCTGGTCTTTACCCAACTTCAACTGAATTCAGACAATTGTTTGAATATTTCATAAACCAGTTAACTTCTTTAGCTCACTAGTATTTACCATAATTCTGTACGTGACTAAGTTTAGGGGTTTTTTTATCTCACTGTATTTTCTCTACATCTTTTCCCCTCAAGACAGGGTTCATATATGTCTGTGAACCTCATGCTGTTCTAAAAAGGAAGGTTTTCCAAAATTCTGTCTATGCATGGGGGGAAGATGAAGTCTGCAAAAGCAGAAGAGTTTGGGGGTTCGGGAGACCAAATATGCAGAAGTTTCATGCTGTCACCAACTTTGAATAAATGCATTCCCAGAGAGAAGACATCCCCCTGCCTCATTACCCAGTGCTCCTGCTGATCAAAAGAGAGATATTATCAATGTATGAACCTACCCTGCCCTTTCCTCTCCCCCTTTTTTTTTTATTTAGTGTGTCTCTTTTCCAGTTTTTAGAATTGTCTAATTGACCTGGGTTAGTGTTTACTAGTTTTGCAAAACAAGCTAAATTTTTACTGGTAGAATTTTGCATTCCTTGTTTCTGGAGGAAAAAAAAAAAGTGAAAAGAAATCAAAGACAACCCACACTGGTGAACCATTATCACACACGTTCAGCTCAGGTGCATGCAGAAATCTAGGTCAACATCTTGTCCCATTTGACTCTACAGCCTAATCAGAGTAGAAAGGTTCTAAAATACTCAGATTACTCCATTTTATATTCCAAGTGAGTGAGCAATTAGAGAAAGCTCCACAATTGCATTACCCAAGCACAAATTTCACACTAAAGCTTTTCTTCAGGTACTCTTAGCATTCCGTTGCAGTTGAACAAAGGCTGCTTGGAAATATTTCCCTTTGCAAAGTTAGATTCCTGGCTGGATGGGGTTTTATACTTACCTGGCATACACTCTGGGATCTATTTGCCACACTGTGCTATGGACAAAACTGCTTAAAGTTGTGACCAGGCTGTATTTTATATACATGTATGTAATACATAACCTAAAAGAAGCATCAAAAAGAATGAATTCTCTAATGAACAGGAATGAGGAGCAGGAAAAGTACAAGCTACTGATAGGAGGCTGCATGGCATGTAAAATTGGGTCATTGACTTCTGGCCTTTGACAGTCTTGAGGTTAGATCTGGCTTACATCACAAGTGAAATGATCATAGGGGTTTTGCTTCAAAAATTAACACTCAGTTTGATTGAGATTGACAGAAATAGCACACAGATGCCAAGAACCAAATCAGACAGAACTGGGTTGTTTGGTGGTGCATCTGTTGATGGCAATGCTGCATTCTTTCTTGCTCTGAGCCTACAACAACAAGAAAAAACACCTGGTTGTTGTCTGGGTCATTAGAAAGCACTGAAGGGGGAAAAAAAAAAAAAAAAAAGCACTTCTGACAACATCTGCAGCATATAGAATACAAATAAGTTGGTGGGACCTACAAGTGAATATACCACTTTTGCAAATTAAAGCAAGATTTATTTTCAGATCAGACGAGACTGAAACCTGCCTGGTACAGAAGTCCCTTAATCTCATGCTGACATTCTAGTTGTTAGATATTATCTAGTGAAATTCCAAACCTCAAAGTCCAGTTAAGAGCCAAACTTTCAATATTTGTGTGGTCTAAAAAACCCAGAAAATATCTGGCCCACCAGTCAGAATATATCTTTTGTCTGTAAATCGGGGGAGACTGATAAAAAGCAGGAGTCCTGTGAGGATTTGAAGTGCATCCTCCTTTTAGCCAGATCTAAATTGCCATCAGGATAAGAAGTTTTTCTCATGGTATTTCAGCCTCCACGTCTGCTCCCAAACAGGAAGCACTGAAATGTGTACAAATAAGTTCATAAAAAATAATTTGAGATGCCACAAATAAAGAGAAAAACATTACACTAACTTTCTCATCCTTTCAAATGACTTGAGCTCCATGAGAATTAAATACAAGGAGCTCCCACAGAACACAGCTCTCTGTTTCTTCTCATAGATGTCCTCAAATGTGACCTTACAGGGGGTTGATTACATCATTAATTCTGACAGGAGGGGTTCAAATTTATTCTCCAGATTTAGTCACAAAGGATAGGGTTTTTAAGTTAAAATCTGTATTTTCACTCTCTGGACCTGGCTCTCGGCTCTTGAGTGGAAGGAATACCCATCAGAGGGGGAAAACTTGCAACCTAACTGCAGAGAAAAAAATGGTCTGGCCTCAATTGTACTTTTAGAAGATCCGAAACAGTTTGCAAGATTGGCACTGGCTTTTTGAGGAGCTGGGAAAAGCAATCTCCTTATTCCAGCAAGACTGAAATGTTTCATCCAAAGAGTAAAAATACAGCCTGTTGCTGTAACTACCAGGCTTTTATTTTATTTAAATGCAGAAAACTTTTTTTCACGCCAGAACTGATAAAACTGTAGAAAACACAGTACTGTAAGCCTCCAGAGATGGATCCAAATCTGCTTGGGTTTGGGTTTTTTTTTTATTGTTAATAATTTAAGTAGTCTGAAATACTCGTATCTATTTTCGGTTTTATTCAACTTTTTTGAGCTACCTAGGCAAAACCCATATCTGTGATGGGATACAGTGTAAACAGGACTTCAAACTATATACCAAGATCAAGAGGTGCCACAAAATAGTGATCACTTGTAGATTAATACATTTACCCTGTTGATATCTGTCTGAAATTTCTGCTTGCCCAACAGCACAAGTTCCTAAATGCTCAGAAATTCAGCAAGTAGCTACTCAGCAGAGTTGTCCACCACCCAAAGTAGCAGGTGTGATGGAGTTATATTTCATCAACGTGACATAAAACATGGCTCAGTGACTTTGTTTTAAATACTGTTCTTTCTAAAGTTTTCCCTTATAAAAGTGCAGGCATGGAGCTGTCAACTGGAGGAAAAGGATACCTTTAAATCTAGCCTGGCATGCATGTGTATATTTATTTTTATAAGTGAAACATAAACGGACATGCTGTGTTCCAAGTGCTTGATGGATAAAGGAATTAAATGATTTCATATATCTCTCTATACAAATATACAAAAAACTTTCCCCGATGGGTCACAGAGGATTTCATGTGGATGTGAACTCTGTTTACTGTTAGTATTAGGGAAATAGTGGCTTTTTAACAAGTTACTCATGCCTGGAAAAAATCCCAGTATTGCAAGTTGTCCTAGATTCTTTGCCAATTGTCCGTGGGAATCGTCAGGATGGGAAAAGTTCAGATGTGTTTTAAAGAACCAGCTTAATGGAAAATGGGAAGGAGAAAAAAAAGCTACTGTGTCAATCTCCTGGGTAAGAAGAAGTAAAATGTGATTTGACTGTTTTATTTCTTCTTTTTATTTTTTTTTTTTCCCCTTCCCTCAATGCTTTTGGATTTTATTCCCACCCATGCAAAGAGTTTTGTTCAGGCCATTTGTCCTAATGAAGAATGACTTTGCTTCAGTTCCTTGACCAAAATCAACACCAGAGTCTCTCTCTCTCTTGTTGGCATTTAATTATAAACTCCCAGGATTAATTCTTTCCAGCCTATCAGAGTGTTTAGTCCTGGGCAGATACCCGGGGAGCCCTGGGTTGTGCCTTCAGGGATTTTACAATTCAGAATTCCATCTTACAAGCTTTTCCTTACCCCACCAGCCTGCCAGGAGAGAGGTTTCAGCAAGCCATGTGCTGGGGTGAAGGTTAATGCAAGGGCTGAGGAGCAACATCCCCCATGGGGTCTTTGGGGAGAAAGAGTCAGTCCTGTAGCATCCCTCTTCCCTACTAAATTTCTCAGTCACTTTTTTTTTTTTTTTCTTTCTTTCTCCTCCCCATCAAAACCAAGACTTTTGAAACTCAGGGCATTGATCCTGTCACTTTGGAGACCACCAAATGACTAACAGTACCAGGGTGAGAATCCCTCATGGATGTCACATTTCGAGAAGCATTAACCCACTGATTTAGCTTTAAATAGCAATGGTGTTACAGAACATGTCACTAATTATTTGCTTTCCAGCACCAGTGTGGTGCCTTCTGGTATGTGCACACACAAAACCATGAGGGTTAAGTAGGGGGCTTTCTTTGGCTTCCAATAGACACATTGTGTCATCGTGACACCCAATAAATCCACCCGCCATAGGGGGGGAGGACCATGTTCTTCCACTTAAAAATCTCAAGTCCAGCTTTTCCAGATACTCTCTTTTTCTTTTTTTATTTTTTTTTTTTCTTTAATTTCCCCAGCAGTTTGTGCAGATACCCCAGCCTGAACCTTGCAGAGAGGAGGGGGGTAAAAAAATCTAGAACCCCTATCCAGTCTGTGTCACAAAACCAGATTCAAAAAACCTCTTTTGGAAACTAAAAGGAGCATCAAATATCATCTGGAAACAAGCTGTTAGTCTGGATACATTTTTTAAGATACAGTGTGGGGGGAAAATATGGATTTTGTTGCAGATCCAATATTTTTTTTCTTCTCAAGACCTAGCCAAAAATTAACTTCATTTAAAATATGATTAGTCATTTATGGGAACTGGTCTTACAGTTTGGAATTTTTAATGGAGTTGAGAAAGCAGGTTTTCAGTATCTTAAATATTTATATTTGAGTAAAAAATATTGAATACATATAGCAGCTACAGAACTTGACATCATTATTTTCTTACATAAAGTTTTTTTAAATAATAACACTGCGTGTTCAGGTCTCACCCACCCCCCCCTTCCTCCCTCACACCCCAGCACTACTGTTCCCTTGATTTTGGGGCTTCAATTGTCTTTTTGTTTTGTTTTTTGTTTAAATTACATCTTAGGTTTGCAGTGCCACATGCAGCCAGTGCCACTCAGCATATTTTCACATATGTAAAACTGAGCTGAATACTTTGGGGCTACTTTTGATTTCTAGAATTAAGGAGAAGGGGGATGTTTGGATAATGAAAAATTGATTTTTTTAGGGGGGGGGGGTGGAAGGATTTTTACCACAAGTAGTGTTATGATTACTATTATTAGAAGAGGAAACTAATTCTTCATGGAAGAAAAATCCTGTTACCATTTTCACACGGGCAAAAAAAAAAAAAAAAAAAAAAAGCCAAAAAAAAAAAAAAGCCCAATGTCAAGCAAACCCAGAGTCTGTGTTATTCTCATTTTTCTTCCCTTTTCTGGTCCTGCTGAGGAGGATTACCATGCAATGGGTCTCCTCTGCAGCATGCCACTGGGATGAGTAAAATGCTGTTTACACCACTCACACAGGGACATGAGAGAGTAAGAACATGATGCAGCCCTTTGAGCACCATCCTCTCAAAAGGACGTGAGCAAGAGGCTGGGGTTGCTACTGCTGCTCCCCAGAAGGATGGACCCCCCCAAAATTTTGGTGCTGATGCTCTGAGAATCCTCCTGCAGCAATCTGGGCACAGCTCTGGGGCAGGGGAGAGGCAGAACTGTCAGAGAAAGTTGAAATCTCCCCAGTGGCTTCAGATGGGTGTAGGATGAAAGGCTGAGAGCAGGGAAGTTGATTCTCTGACTACATTCCCCTTCCTTAGACAAAGAGCTGTTGATGCTGTCATATTGCCTTGCCAGTGGATGTCATGTTGGGGATGGCAATAATTTGTTGTCTGGCTTCAATTTGTGGGTGACTTTTGCCAAAGGTCATTTCTACCAAGAGCCAACATTAAAAAAACAGAGCCAGAGATATGAGGTAGTTGGTGAGAAATCTCACAGGAGTCAAAACCCCGAGGAGTGGTTTTCCAGTTAACTGGGTCCCTATTTTTCCACTGGAATTTTTATTATTATTTCAGTGCTGCCAGATAACCCTATTACTCATTATTTTTAATGCATTAGTGCAGAGGACTAGAGCCACAAATAATTCTTCAGTTCCAGGGAATTTCTGTGTCTTCTTCTTTATTTGGTTTTTGTGTGGAATCAAAAAGTTGTTGCTCTGCAAAAAAACACTTTCAACCAAAAATATGTGCAGTCGGAAGAAAAAAAGTTGTACTGTGAAAGATCAAAATATTTTCCTTTGATTTTGCTTGGTCATTTTTATAATTTCACTTAGCTTACATATTGAATCTTTCAAACCCTGTTGTCTGTAAAATGTGGAATTTTTACACCTGAAAACATCAAACTGGATTATTCTTTTCTTCACCTGAATAAGGGTTTTAGGCAAAAATCCTTTCCCACTAATCCTTTCCCACTAATATTTTGACAGTTTGGAACAATGAAAAAAATTGTTCAGTGAAAATTATGGCTGGACATGTTGAAGCCTTTTATCTGGATCAGGGACCTGCTGTGTGGGGTGCAGCTCTTGAGAGTCTTGTCTTGAAAACACAGTGACCTGTTCATCATCTGATGTTTATACATAAAATTTTCAACCCAGGGGTCAAAATCAGAAGTACATGAGAGTCAGCATTTGTTTACTGGCAGAAGATTAGTCTGTAAAATAGCAGTTGTGTAGAGTTTTAGCAGATTCAAGTATTCTTTTGACTTCTATCCAGACTAATAATGGGTGTTCAGGTTTCCAGCTGAGTGTTCAGTGCTGGAAATACTTTTGTTCTCCAGCCTCTTTGCTTTGCCTGCCCTGGCTGAGACATGCACAGATGTTCAAAGACATCTCTTCTAGGAGGAGTTCCCAGCTCAGGACAATCTCTATCAACAAACTGCAATTCCCAATGGCACCAAATTAATAATCTTCCATCAAAACACCTTGCAATGTGAGCATTTGAACTCTTTAAACAGGAGATCCATTCCCCCTTTTCACTTTAAGGGTGGCAGAGGTGTTCCCATCAGAACCCACCTAATAAAACCCCCTCCCAAGGCTTTTGCAAGGCTCTAAGATTAATATTGATATAATGTCTCTATATTTCTACTTGGCACCTGTTGAATTGTTGTACTTGCCCATTAGCACTCCATTTAACATCAGAAGTCAGTTAATAAATTCTTCCTTCCTGCATAGGAAATTGACTAAAAGACACAAAATTAGCTTTTAAATTTTAAAGAATTAAGATCTCTACAACTCACTTTTTTCTCTTTATCACATTACCTTGAAAATGAGTGTCAAGCTGCATTCTCAGCACCTCTATAACCTGGTAAGTTCCTTTTGCTTTTCAGACTTCACATTTAATGGATGGTGCCAGGGAACAATGTGAATCTTTTCTCAGCCTTTGCCCTCAGGCAGTTCTCAGGAAAAAGCCCAGCTTGGCCAATTGTCCAGGCCTGAGGCCTGAGAGGTCAAAGAGTTCAGGCTTTTGTTCTGGGATGCTCTTCTTGAATTTCTTTACAGTCTTTGTAGGGTAACAGATAAATAACTGTTGGTTTGGGTGTCGTAGTCTTCCCCCCCCTGCCCTTCTGCAAACAAAAAGGGAGCATCAACCCCCAAAAGAGCTACAGAGTAGAGCAGGAGATATTTTCCTTCTTGGACACTTTTTATCTTCTTTATTTTCACATTTTAAAAGGACCAAAGTTCATTAGAAACACCAGTTAAGTATTTTGACATCTTAGCATCTAGTCTTGGATTTGTTTGCAAAGTCTTCCTGAGAGACAGACTTCATACCAAGACTCCAAACCACATGTTCGTTGCTATATACGAATATTTAGATGTGGACCTCAGCACTAGTTAAAGCAGCTTCGTGCCTGAAGCACCAACACCAGCCCTAGAAATAGATATTTGAAATGAAGTAAACTTTGGGCTTGATGCCACCTCCAGACTTCCCAGCTTCTGCCCATTCCTCTTTCCACTACAGACCAGTTATTTCAGAATTATTACTGCTGTCGGTCAGCCTGTCTCTGATGTTACATGTCCAAAATTCAAAACAAATGGCTTTAAAATGTAGCTGCATATATGAAAAGGAAAGTTTAAAAAGTCAAATAGTGTTTACATCAGAAGTGGAGGCTGAAGAGGGGCTACAGATGCAATTTAGTACAGTGGCAGTGTAATATGAACAGATGCATGTAATTACAGCAGGTGGACATCAATATTTCAGTTTTACTTTCAGCTTTTTTATTTTCTTAATGTCCACCTGTCTCGGCCTTGATCTTTTTTACCAAGCTGTCTTTGTGGATATAGGTGTATCCCACTCATCTCACTCTTGGGAATAATCCTGTTTACCATTTACCAGGCACTCTCAGCTCAGGCTTCTCTTTAGTCCAGGCAAAGATTTGGGTTAAAAGGGGAAGGTTTGGCAAAGGCTCTGTTACTCCATGGCCTTGTTGTTGAAATCATAGAAGTCCAGAACCAGGGTGTGGAAAGCCCTATTGTATAAACACCCTAATGCATGACACATGACTAAGTGATAAATCCTGACACGTTTACAAAACAAAACGAAAATCTTCATTTGTCTTTAGGAAAGGGAAGTGCTCCCACGTGTTTAGACATCTGCACACTCAACATGTGGCAATTATTGCACTGAGGAATTGGAGCACTTAACTGCTGTGGCAAATTAAGGCTCTGCTGATCAGTACCTTCTCAGCCCTGCAAACAAAGCAATTGGTGGTTTTAGGGCTATTCAGATGGAGGGATGCTTTTGACTGCCTTAATCCCATCAATATAGATTTACCTCCAGCCCAAGCAGTATCGGTTGTTTCCCTTTCATTTCCGTTTCCTTTGACTGTACATAACCACAGTATCCTAAAGCAGTTTGTAAGCCCTGCTATTGTGTGTCTGCTTAAGTACTGAAATTAAATACACATAATGAAGCCATCTGCAATGAGCAGAATTAATAACTGGCATAGCATATTGCTCTGAGATTGTTGACTCTACAAGCACATAGACACACACCCCCATCTCCAAAGAACTTGGCATTTCTCAAAACTTTACAGTGTTTGTTTGAATGTATCCCAAATCCTTAGTTCCCATGGGGTTCTTATTTACTTAGACTGGAAAACTCACTGCTAAGTTTATCTCATGAAATAATCTTCTAGTTTTTCTATTAAAGGTCTTCTGTCTAAAGCAAAATTATAGAAGTGTAACGTAATATACACTTTAAATAATTTGCTGGGGGAAGTGGTCAAATGGGGATTTTAAAATGCCAGAAGTGATTTATTGCAATGTTTCCTCTTGCCTATCTGGATTTATCAGCCCCACACATGTGAACTGTCCCTAGCTCTGCCTTTGCAGGGTTGCCAATATTTGTTTGTGGGTGGGTGCACAATGCTCCAGTGCAGGGTTGTGATGACCTGGGTATTATCTGCCAGGATTTTCTGGGGAAGCAAAGAGAAGCTAAGAAGCAATCAACACTGAATTGTACCTATCTTCTGTACAAACATGTAAGGATCAGATTATTAATGCCTTCTCAGGCAAACCTATGTTTGTCTTTATTTCACAAGCAATTTTCATATCAGCCTGAAATATCAGAAGAAAAAGCTCTGCTGAGCTAAGGTTAAACTGAACTTAGCCTTTGAACTTTTACCAAGAATGTAAAATTAAGTTTAAATTCACTTTTATGGAGTGACTTCTTTTGACAAATTATGGCATATATGCACGTACACCCAAACACAAATATACTTACATAATCCAATCAAAACATCCATTTAAATTACTGTGAATGGATTGCACATTCCCACACTTCCCTGTAAACTAAATGTCACAAAGTGATAGTGCTTTGGTAGCAATTGCATTGTATCAAGTTTCTCCTCAGGTCACCAAGCACCAGAGGAAATCTGGGGTCTTTCAGTACATTTTAAGAGGAAGAAGAGAAAAGAAAATTAGTCTAAAATTGACATTTGTTTATTTTTTCATACTTACTATTACAGTGGTGAAGGGGCAAATGAAAACTGGCCATATAGTTTTGAGAACTCTGGTTTTAGAACATTTATGTCTATACCCTGAAAAGCTCAGAATCTAACAGAAAAGGATTAATAACTCCAGTTAAATAAGTATCCAATTGCATAATTTGATTTTTGGGATATCTTGATTATTTAAGTTCTTCTAGTTTAAGGGGGTTTCTCTCTTTGTCGTTTGTTTTTTTTTTTTCTTCAAGTTAAAAAATAACTTGTGAAAAAGATTACCTGGCTTTGCCAAAGTGTTTAAAACAAAACAAAACACAAAACCTCAGAGTAGCCTCAGAGTAAAAAATTAGAAGAGGGAAATAAAAGAAAAAGCAAATTTGCCTTGAAGATGTCAAAACTTTAGTGACAAATGAGAGGTAACAAACAACATAGGAAATTGTAGCCATGGTCTTAAGTTTTTGTTTTTTCGTTCTATCATTCATACTCTCCTCTTCCTTTTGTTGGCATGAATTATCAAGTGCCCCAGGTGTAAATCAGGCACCTGTTGCCTTATCAAATTGTCAGCAACATTGAACTCCTTAAGAGGATGTCACAGACACCTCCTTTCCACATGCAGGAGGATCACCCCATGCCTGTCACAGGAAGGTGTCCTGAACAAGACCTTCAGCCATAGAAAAATCACTTTTTCCATGTGGGAGAAGCACAGCCCTTGACCACAGGAAACCAGTAAAAAATCCAGACCTACTTTTTTGCCAAAGCTGTTGGGAAGGCTTTTAGTTTCTCACAGCAAATGAGCCAAATTCTGCAGTTTAATTTATATTTATATATAAGTATAATGCTTTTGGGCTGTTACTAACTACAGAGAAACAAATCACTTTTTGTAAATCTACTTAAGCTGTTGGCAAGGGAACAATTTTCTGTTTGTCACAGTTAATGCTGTTGGTGGGTTTGAGAAAGGCCTCTTTGGTCCTGCTAAATTATGTCATAGCAGAGCTGTGTCACCACTGGTACACGATGCCTCTTCACTCTCAAACATCTGTGTTGAAGTTGCTGTTCCTGCTGATGCTGAGAGCATCTCCTCTGCCCTTGCCCACCTTGATGCCATGCCAAGGAGGCAGAGGCACAACCAGCCAGGCCAATACATCCCCAGGCAGAGCTCTTAAAGAGCAACCAGGAGGCTTTTGTCCAGGGGCTATAAAGGCTCTTTTTATTTCTAGCTCTTCTCAAGGCAACCAGCTCATTGCTGATGCTGCAGCAGTTGCTGCCTTTCTCCAGGCATGGTGGCACTGGTGGGGTGCAAACCCGGGAGCTGACAGGTCCTCTGTCCATCCCCCCAAATCAGCAAAAGCTTCTGCAGGGGCTGCATAAAGCAGGGTGGCTTGCTGGGACCCCTCCTTAGGGTGGCATCTCCCCCATAGGCCTGGAAAGGAAAGACAGAAGGAGTTTCAATGCCCTAGGACAGCTCGAGGCTGGCTCCCAAGTGGAGGTCCCCATCAAAGTGCCCCATGAACAGGATTTTTGGAGTCTCTCCTCTGAGGGACAGGTTTTTGTGGAGCAGTTATCACTGACAGCTAAAAAAAGTCATTGACACTTATTGGTTAGCATATGAGGGCATCCTACACAAGCAAACATGAGGAGAATCCTGAAGTGAAGCATGATAGGTAAGCATTTCCAAAAGGAGAAAAAAAAAAAAAAAAAAAAAGTGGGGGTAGAGAGGAGACATAAAATCAAAGACTCTGACTGAGCAGAGAAATAAAATCGGGGCCTTTGATCTTCCTGACATAGCCAGAGATTTGACAGAATTTCTCAACAGTAGATCCTTTACATCCATGTACTACAGCAAGGGAATTGGGAGGCATTTGCAGTGCTGTGTTGGGGCCCCTGCCTCTTTCCAGGCTTTATTTTTCCTTAGGGGAGAGAGAGAAAATGCCAGAGAACTTGCCGGGAGCGTGGCTACAGGAAAACAAAACCTGCATCTCTAAAAAGGAGCACTGCTTTTTCACCTGAGGATTCCATGGACAGGCAAAAAAAGGAGGTGCAATTTGCAGGTTCCTGAGATGTGCATGGAGCCATCGTCAGGACGTGCAAGGGGTAGAAACCAAGCAAGGAAGATGTGCTTTATTTGTACCAGCATCTTGGAGTTTTGAGGAGTTTAAGTAGTTCAGGTTGATGAGAGCAGTTTTAGCAAAAGCATTGATTTATTTAGGAACAAAGGAAAAATCACTCGCATAATCCTTTTGCTAACAAAAATCCAGGTTTAATTAATCTGATTAGCAATGATTTTAAACCAATGTGAGAAAAATCTGGCCTGATGGGTTTTACATTTTCTATTAAAATGGTTACTTGGTTACTTGCATTTCCTCAATAAATACAGTCTATTTTAACACATGGGAATCAACCACCTTAGTGGTGCATGCTTCCTTCTGGTTGATGTGGGAGCTGGATATGGATGTGTGGGTAAAGATTATATACTCACTTCCATGGGGCTGGAGCTGAGTGTGGTCTGGGGGGACTGCTGGAAGCAAACAAATTCCTTGACCACTCTTCACTATATTGAGGAAAACCTTATTAATCTGACCAGGGACACCTATAATTTGCTGTCTTGTTCTTTTGATAGTATCACTGTGCTATATTTTGTGACCAACTTCCTCTACCTCCCTCCCTTAAGGGTAGCATGTCTATATATTTCTGTTTTCTAGTTTTACTATGTTTGGGACGTGTGCTCACATGTACTCATTCTTCCTGGAATGACTGTGCATCTTGGACCAAAAAAAAAATAATATATCCTTAGCATTTTAAAAATCATCTTTGGTCTCAGTTTCCCATACACATCACTTCAATTTTCATTCATTCAAATAGGACACGAGAGGACTTAAGAAGGGTGCTAAAGGTCTCAGTTTCATTTGTGTAGATTTGGAGTAACTTCTGCAATTTCCCTCTGTAAAGTCAGTCCTGCCAGTTTTTGTAATGATTGAAAGCAAAACTGGATGGCCAAATACACAGTTTCAGATAAAATCATACATAAACCCTGGAGAAAACTGGATTGGCAGCTAAATTTTATCTCCTTGTGTTTTTGGACTTGTAGGAAATTGGTGACACTTAGAAGCAGATGTGGGTTGAGTAAATTGGTCTTATTTGCAGTAATAAGAAGAAAATGTGTGAAAATGAGAGCTAAAATTCTTCCCTAAGCAATCCCAAACAAAATATTTATCTGTCTCTGGAAAAAAAAAAAAAAAAAAAAACAACAAACCAACAACAACATACAGGACAGATGTTGGTTACATTTTCAGTCACATCACTTAATGCAGCACCAAGAGGAAGTCAGAAATTATGGAACCAAGAACAGAATGGATCAACAGAAAAGGCTTTAAGGTAGCACACTCAAAAATATTGGAAGACCAGGACTATATTTCAGTGAACTGGCTTAACATCCAAGTGAATACTGTGTGAAAAAGTAAGTTTTCATTATTAATCCCAAAGTTTGCTCTGAAATCCTGGAGTTGTTCAAACCTCACCTTTAAAACCAAAGTCCAGAAATGGAGGTTGACACTTAATGAAGCCAGAAAGGAAGAAAAGTTGTATTGTGCACCAACTTCTGAAAAGTACAAATGAAAGGCAGGAGATGTTTCCATCTCCAGTCACACATTGTAATTCTTTCCTTTTTGCTTGTCCGTTTTAGAAAAATGGACTTTAATTTGCAGAAAAAGTACAATTTCTTCCTTTCTGTTGAAAGAGAAATTCAGATGTGTGGGTTGTCAGTGACACCATGCTTGGCCCTAGCACAGTCTGCCTGTGGGATTAGAGCTGAAATGTTTTACCTCTTCATGGTAAGGGCACCTGAGGTATCATATAAAGAGTCTGCTAAAGAAGACCTTCACACACTCCCTGGGGAAGAAAGCCAAAGGTCCTATTTGCCTAGAATGGATCGAATGGAGCTTTGTGTATCTAGTTTAAAAGATACTGTCCTGATAACTTTGCCAGACTTTGCATTTTCCATATTAAAGGTGACCCAAAATTTAATTTACCAATTAAAAACATGTACACAATCAGTTAAGCAACTTTTTTTTTTTTTGGTGGGGGGGAAAGAAAAAATCAAAATAAAAACATTAACCCTGCACATTTGGCTATTAGCCCAATTGAAATTTAAATTATTTTCTTCCTTTAATTCAGGAAATCTTATTTTATTTCTCACTGGCATCACAGAGAAAACTTTAACTGAGAACAGCATTGATTAAAAACCAAATCAGCCATGCTAGTTCAGGTGAATGGAAGAATAATAAAATATCCTCCCTTAAATATTACTAAATTCTCATCACATACCCCGGGTTTAAGCTGTGTGAATGAGCAACAGGAAAAACCCTGGAGTCTCGGATTACAGGAAAGGGCTGCTATTTATTTATTTAATTCCCCCCTTCTCACTCTGGAAGGGGAAAAAAAAAAAAAAAGAAAATAGGAAAGAAAAAACCCCTAAACCAGTGTAACTGACTCCAAGAGCTGCCCCTGCTTGGGAGTTTGAACACAGAAGGAACAAGATAAATTCCTCAAAATTCTAATTGGGGAACAGTTGACTTAATTGGTGGCCATTTGGCAGACAATGGAAAAGGAGCCCTGGCTGGCTGATGGCACCCCAGGGGGATATAACCTTGCAACAGGCCAGAAAGCTCTCAGGGACAGATTGTTTCCTGAGAAGAAACCATGAGACCAAGGGTTGGATTAACCCTCTGACTGTCAAGCTTTATTAGGAGTAATCAGGCTAGATATAGCAAGGGTTAAACACAGGAAACTGAACTGGCAATGATGACATATGTCTTTTTAAAAACAAGGGAAATGAAGGGGGATAGAGAAAGAGGAGGATTTGAGGAAGAAAATACACCTAAATGAACCCCAACTTAATTTTTTCTGGTTCAAACACATGCCACCTACCTGGACGTTCTGGCTTTCTTTGAGTTTACAAGCTGGGCTTGATTCCTGATGGATTCTTCTGCTCAAACCAGAGTAAACACAACAAATAGAGCTGTTGGTTCCTGAGGGCCTGATCCTGAACTGTGCTGAGTGGAGCACTCCCAACCCAGAGCTTTTCCTTTTTGGTCCTTTCTGGCTGGGCTGCAGATTTTCTGGGTGGAAAGAGCAGATTGCCATGAAAATATTTTAGGTACCTGAACTCTTTAAAACATCAAGAGCATCCCAACAGCTCAGCTTTCATCTTTTTCAATGCACAAAAAGGCAAAAGATTCGTATTTGTAACACACGTGTACAGCAGAAAAGAAGGACGGATGTACATGTGTGTGTGTGTCTGTCTGTATGTGTGTATATTATTTTCACGATTTAAAATAGAAACAATTAACCCCAGGGTCAGGCATTCCCAGGCAGTTAATGACCACCTGGATTAAAAGCCCTCAGCTTTGCCTCAGGCCTTCAACTCCTGCAGTCAGTCATTAACTGCTGGAGATTCCCCTCCTGTCAAAAATCATTGTTTAATTATAAAGATGGGACTGAACCCAAATTGTCACTCTCTTTTGCCCCTGAATTTTGGAAAAAGTCAGAATTTTAATTCACATCCAAGTATTGCTGTTCAGGGGCATCTCTGCTTAATTATAAACCTATCAGTTAATTACTGGCTATTAATTTCTGACACCCAATTGGTTATTTAGCAGCTTGCTAACACTGTAGCAGAGCCTGTATTTTGATCAGAACAGAGGGTCCATGGCAACCCACTGGCCAACATGAAGAAAAAGTAGCTGTTGGAATTTTTCTCTAGTTTCTTCATCAAAGTCACTGCCAAAACCTGTTCAGAGTAAGCAAGGTCGCCCTCCAGTTGAGGATCTTCTTGCCTGACAGTGTCTCTGAATTAAAGATCCTTTGTTTCCCTCAAATGTTGCAACAGGTCACTTCTTCCAGGATTTTTTCTCAGTCACTGCTGCTCAGATCTCAGCAGGTTCAGGTTGCCAAGGAAAGCAAGTGACCATTCTCCAGAGCCTCTCCCACACCTCGACTGAAGTCCCTCTCACTCCACCTGTAATTCTCCAACAAAGCCAGCAGCATAATTAATATTTTGTTTCAGTAAACATTCCAAGAAAGAAAAAAAAATAATAATTTTTTAAAAAGTAAGAGTACCTGGGCATGTGAAATACTTCAACTGTGTTTGAAACCAACACAGGCTGAAAATCCACTATGGAAGGTTGACCTTTACAACGGAAGGTTGCAGAAATCCAATTTGATCTGTAGTCACCTGTCTGCCTCTGCCCCTTTCTTGAAATGTCAGTCTTGCAGGGAAATTTGGTTATAAAAGAGGAAAAGAAAATTCCTCTTAGGAAAAAAAAAAAAAAAAAAAAAAAAAGGAAACTGCTCTTAAATCTAGTTCTTTCAATTCACATTCATTTCCAGTTGGTGCAGCAAACAGGCCACAAGTCTTCTCTGTCTAGGAAATGTGAATGGAAGTTGCTTGTGTGGATACATTTGGCAGTGGAATAGTTCAGTGGAGATTTCAGGATAGTTCAGGATGAAGAGAGAGAAATTGCCAGCAACAGATCTAGTTCAGTGTGCAACACAGAATTTAAAGGGGGGAGAATGTATGAGTAGCACTGGATGTAATTTGAAGGAAGCAAATAGTGTGTTTGGTTCTCACTATATTTCATCAGTGTCATTGAGCAGACATCTGTTCAAAAAGGTTTTGGGTACCAAAATAGTTCCTCAGCACTCTGCAGGCACCAAAATCTGAACTCCTGACTTCCAAACTTCCCCGGCAGGGATTAAATTGTGCTGAAAATCCCATGGCAACTCTGCCCAGCCCCAGCACTCTGCATCTACCCTCACAAAGTCAAAAAAGGATGAACACGGTGGAGAGAGGATCCAGGATGCTGGATCCAGAGATGATCAAGGCACAGGTTTTCTGCTCTGACTCAGGCATTCTCATGATCCACCTGTTCTTTGTCTTTCTAACTGTTATTTAACTAATCAGGAGATTATCTGATCAGAAAATAGAGGTTTGAAGTATGAAGAGCCTGAATTTCCCCAGGGTTTTACCAAGGTGCAAAAACCCCAGCTGAAACCTTGCTTCCCCTCTCAAGTGAGCAGCTAAAGTAGGTCTAAAAAAACCAGAACTACCCCCAGACTGATGTATTGTCTTTGTTTTTCCCTTGCCTGGCACTCCAGGCAAAGTCAGGTCCCTGATACTTGGTCCCTTACAATTTGCATTCTCAGTGTACAATCCTGCCTGGCATTTCCCATCTAATAACTGCGCCTTTTGTTTATCTATAATCCACCCCTGTCACCATATACCTGTAGTGCACCTTTATCTCTAGGCCTTGTATCTCCTGTACAGAGACCATTCAGACCTGGGGCTTGTCAGTTTTATGATTCATGGGTATATTGTACCTAAGGTCCTACAAAGAAGGTCTTGAAGTAATTTTTAAAACGAGGAAAAGAAGGGAGAAAAAAAAAAAAAAAAAGAAAGAAACCAGGTATTTCAGATGGTGTGCTGTGTGAAAGAAATCTCTTATTGACTAGTCTAATCTTGTATAATGTAATCTAATAATAAAGGCTGTTCCCAGAGGTACTGCTCAATAGATGTTATAGTGTTAAAACATGTTTTATGCTGTGTTCTGAAACATATTAAGTGTAACAAAATTGTCCAGCTACTTCTTATATACCAGCTACTAAATATGGCATGGATGCTGTCAATAAAGTAAGCAGTTACTATATTTTAGATTTCTCTGAGGCATAGGATTTAGTTATAGTTTCAGTAATCAATTAATTGGCTGCTCATTACTGGCCCAGATTGCTTTCAGCCTTTTGGGCTACATTCTCTCTCTGCACTGGGTGTTGGACTGTGCTGAGCATCTCACCCTGCATGCTGGGGCCACCAGTCCAGAGGCTGCTGGGCTCTGCCTGCTGCTTTAGGTGCACCTCACCCCATTTGAGCTGGGAAAAACCTTGTAACAAGGCTGGATAGAAAAGGCCCTGTGTATGAAGTCCTGAGTGCCTATATTTTACTCAAAGTGCCAGGGAAGGATGAAAAGGATGTGCAATGCTTCAGGCTCTCCTTATCTCTACATCTTTCAGAGCAGCCTTTGACTAAAGCATCATGTCAGGCTCTTGCCCTGGACCTAAGAGCATTAAAAACTTCTCCAAGTGATTCTCTAGGAGAAGTAAAGGGAAGAAAACTGTGTTCCCCAGTTAGACTGTCACCACAGTACAGAGATACCAGCCAAAGAATTACCTGGCCAGAGGGATGCACCTGTGGGGCTGGAATATTCTGCAGGGATGGGAGTGATACGCAGGGGGATAAAGAGCAGGAACTTCTTCAGTTGGGCTTGGTGCCACTGGAAATGGCTGGCTCACAACATCAGCTCCTCCTGAAAGATACCAAACAGCAGCAAAACAGCAATGCTGCCTGACACGAGGAGGGTTCTGTGCCCAGGCAGAAATTCCCAAGTGCATTCAATGACAAAAGTATCTGTCTTTTCAAACTTCAGACCCAATCTTATTTCCTTCGAAGCACATGAGTTTTCTTCAAGCAGCTGCTAGTTCTTCAGTGTCATAGCCATAGATTAGAAATTATATGTCTGGGGTCTCTTATGATTGTTTTTTATTGAGGGTGTGAATCACACACAGTTGTTTCCATTCCTTGATTAAATGAGTGCAACTCTTAGAACTAAGTTTTTAATAATATATGTTGTATTTACAAATTCATCATTTGCAAATACTCACCAGGCTTCTTTTAAATTACTATTTTTATAGTCATTTCTCTCAGTAAACTGACTCGAACAAGTTTGGTTTTATTTGTAGAAAGCAGATAAAAAATAGGACTGAAGACAAGAAAAGATAATGCTGTTGGGTTTATTTTTCTCCCTTGAATGAAAATTCTTGGAAAATGGGTTAATTCTATTTTAGGTATAGGGAAGATTCGGAAATAATTTTATTGTTCTCATATAAAATGAGAAATTGAATCTAATATATTTGGGCTATAACACTACTACTGGCACTAACATTACAGTACCGATAGATTTTAATAGCAATAATTAGTAGAAATATTATTAGTGATTTAATTGCCTGATCTGTAGATATATTGTACACACAAAATAAATCAGGAAAGCATAGAGCAGAATTATGTAGACATCTATATTTTCCATATAATCATTAGGAAACCATGCATGGACTCTCTGTGAAAGGTATACATATTCTGAAAATTATGCCTACAATTGTTCTGAAGTGCCAAGCTATCTATTGTTCCTTCCAGACCTGAGAAACAGAAAACTACTGGCAGTGAACAAATATGAATAATTAAAACAGATTCTCAGCATATTTTGTATTTGCAGTTGCTACTAGGATATGAGAAACATTGCCTTAAAATATGTGATATATCAGGGCACAATTAGCCATTGTTTATCACAGCAACAATCCAAATTGTGTCCTCAAGATGCTTAATTGTATATTTAAATTAAATACAGGCCATCCATGTAAAGCAGAAATGAATCAATATATTGTAATTAATATAATAATATCTCTCTGGAGGTCTAGCAGGTGTGCTGGATGCAGACAGAGATGCAGATTTTATAGCTGCTTAACACAACAGGACATTCATCTGTTAGGAGGACCTGAAATGCAAACAGTAAATGCAGGTATGTATTAAGGAATATTAAACATAAATGCATCATTATGGACCATGAAATTGTTAGCCTTTATGTAGTCCCCGCATCCTCTCAGAGTACAATGGAATTATCACCCTAGAAAACATTATGTGTTGACATCCAATTGGTACTTAACAATAAAACAATTGCCTAATTAAAGCTAAATTAAATCCTGTTTAAGATAAATTTCATTTAAAGTGTGACTTAAATGGCTCACAAGAGTGACAAATGCCCTGAATGAAGCAGTCCCAAGTTATTTCTACTGCTTTATTATTTCAGCCAGATAGCTGTTTATTATTTTTGTATTATTATTTTAATATACTGATATGCCCTCTGCTTGTGCAGAGCTATTTGAACAACCAGAACTACAGAGCTGTCAGATGCTTTCTCATTCTAACCCAGGGCTGTTAACATTCCTCAGAAACTTTCACAAGCAGACAGAGTCATTAACATCATTTGACCATTTCATTTCAGGATTCATTTTACACAGCTGGAGCTGAGCTGTTCTGTGAATAAGTCATGCCTATAATTCTCAAAACACAGGCCTGACCCTGAGCCAGCAAATAAATAAATAAATTGTGTTACATCAGCTAGAGGTGCTTACACTTTTGGAGGTTTTTTTTGCAACAGATTTTGTTTTCTCTGTGTTGTTTTTTATTTGGTTATTCTTTTTCTGAAAAAGAGTGGCTGCAAAATAAACTTCATTTGGTGAACACTTCAAATAGCACCAAATAATAATCTGCAACTGATGCAAACTGTCTGGGTACCATTACCATCACAATATCATTTTAGAGTCTTTCTTTAAAAAATTACTTTTCCTCCTTAAGCAAAAAAAAAATCCCAGACACGTCTGGTCTGCATTTTATATTCTAGTGAATGGAACCCCTCAGCACTCCAATTCCCTGAAAATTTTCCACATTGATTTGTAACCTTTGGGGGAAAAATTCTTAATTCTCCATGGTTTCTGATCACTTAGGCTTTTCTGGGCTTGGGTAACACAGCATGCCACATGTTTTCCTAACAAATTGCATTCGGACACTTTCCGACACTTTCATTATTTTAACTCAGGTAATAATTAGTCACTGTCAGAGCTAAGACTTAGGTTGTGCAAATCAGAATAAATTTACCTTGCTGTACCAGCAGTCACAAATGAAGCAATAAATTAGAAATAGCAAATTGTTACGGACTTAAGAGATCACAACTGAGAATCGCTACCTGAAATCCAGGAAGTGTTACAGCCCTGCCAAGATTTCCTTGAGAGCTTAATTTTTCCAGATAATTTTGTCTTTTGAGAATGTTATTGCAAAAAGCCCTGAAGATATTACACTTATGACGTTCCCTAAGAAAACACAACGGGACCCTGCCATTGCAAGAAAAAAAAAGAAAAAAAAAAAAAAATGACCCCAGACTGTTTCTTATTAGTATGAAATGCATGTCTTTTGAAGGTCTTCAGGGTTCAGAGTCTCTCCCCCTCCCCAGCTTCCCTTTCCCTTATCCTTACAGTTTGTATAGATTAAATGCATAGTGCAGCCCCATGGGTTCTCTGTTGTAAAGCTATGTCTAATATGAGACCACTAGACACTGTCACATAAAATCCATTAAAGTCCATCAGATGCACTGTCTTGGTAACATTCAGCTCATTGTCATTGGGCTGCTGCAATGAAGCATAGAGTGCCTGCTTTGAAACTTGATTAAAACAATTCATTAAAAGTAAGGCAACTAATCAGAACACAAGGGTTGTCTTCATGGGACTTGAAAAGTTCATTAGTGCCCCCACTATGAAAAACAGGAGCGGGAAAAAGAAAAAGGCAGGAGAGAGAAAAGGAGAGCCCTCCTCCTCCTCCCTTCCTTTTTGAGCTGCTAGTGAGGGGCTGGGGAGATGGGGTCCTTCTCTGGTGCTTTAATTGGTTTGATCTGATTCTTCAGCATCATCCTGAAGCCTTCATTTGAAATTATTGGTCATTATGGTTTGGTGCCTCTTTTTTCCATTTTCTTAAATAACTATAGAAATGCTTTGGGGCAGAGTTTTTCTCCTGGCTTCACCTCTCTCACTAAAACTGCAGATTTCATTACACAAATGCCCTTCTATATAAAAGCACAAGAAGCAACAAAAAACAGCATCTACCCCCTCTTTTACAATCAACACTCAGCTCGCTTGCTCTGAAAACCTCCCCTCGTGTAATTTTTAACCCCTCCAAAATAAAAACGTTCTAAACAGAAAATTGTTTTGAATTTGTCAAAACAAAGCAGTTCTAGAAACCACAATTTAGGCTTTGGAATTGATGGAAGAATATTCAGATTTGTCATTTTCTTTCCAAGCAGATTTCTTTCCGATTTGAAAATGAAACCAACTCCAATATTTTGACCAAGCTTTGGTTTTAATTCTAGAATTTTGACTACCATGTCCAAAACTCATTGATATGGGTACCTGAGCATAAATAACATTTTTCTTCAAAGTCTCGTTTTAAAGAAAAAAAAAAAAACAACCTCACACAAAATTACACCAGTGTGTAGAGGCTGCTTACTAGCACTCTTACACAATGCTGGAGGATGCATGGAGGCTGCTGCAGGCCTGGCATATCATGTTGAGTGTTTGCAGAGGTACATCAGCCCCTAATCTGAGCAGGTAAATAGCAGTAAATTCACAGAGCCCATTTCACCGGTGTTAATGTTCTTGTGAATAGTAATAGCCCAGCCCCACTCCAGACACCCTTCAGGAGTGCTGTGATTTATGTGATATGGGAAAGGTCTATTCTCTTTGTTCAATATAAACCATAAACAAAATTCATCCAAACGACTATTATGAAAAGTAGCTTCACAATATTGCATGAATCTTTCCCCATCCTATATCTTCTCTAAAGTTTATGCCTGCAAGATGGACTACTTGCATTGCAGGAACTCTATAGATTATCTCCATTACTGATTAAAGAGACTGTCTTTTTCCATGCCTCCTGCCTACCCATTTGTTACCTCCTTAAATGAGTGAAGGATCTTTTGATTAAAGGGTTCTTTTCTCAGGAAACCACCGTATTTGCAAACACAAATGCATATATACACTCCTAATGAATAATGAAGGTTATTTATTGCTTGTGCTTGAAATAATGGTTGATTTTGGAGTGCCTTTCATAAAACCCACATCAGAAAGTGTGTTATGTCCTGACATTTTCATTGCAGTTCAAGTAAAATAGTCCTCAGAAATTATCTTGCTACCAAATTGCAATCATAAAGGCATGGCTTCAGACTTTGAGAATCACTTCAGATTGTGAACTTCTGGATAATATATAGCATAAAGAGTTTAATTGAATCAGCCAGTTGGGTTTTTGCCCAGAAAAGTAGAAATTTAAATGCTGATGCAGCTTTAGCTTCCAATGACACCAGTCAGCACTCCTTAGATTGGATTGTAAATAATCTTATTTGAGGATATGCAGTGTGATAGGGAAATACTTGTCTGTAAACTTGCTAGCAAAAGTAATTAAATAATTCCATTGTGTACTAAGACATATGAAAAATCACTGACCCCCAAAGAATGATTTGATAAGTGTTTACCAGCAGCTAGAACAAAATACTGACTTTTTAGCGACTTCTGACTTATGTTAGAGTTGCTAGGACGAAAGAAAACAAAATAATAAATCAAAACACAACAACGGTGAGAGCTGATTCTAAACCATGTTTGAAGGTGCTTGTGGCAAATACCTTTCAGCCCACTTGGATGGCAATGCAAATCCACAGACTAGGTGCAGGCTTGGGTCACTTCACAGTGTTTCACAGCTCATCTGGATTGGTGTCCTGAACATCTCCGGTGAGGTGTTTCTATCTTCAGCTATGGCTGATAGAAACAAGAAAAAAAAAATATATACAAATAGGTTTTCCTCCTGATCCAGCATAAGATGTTGCATCCATTGAAGACCAAAAAGAGAATCTGGTCAGGGCTTTTTACTGGAAACAATTACCCCCAACTCACAAGTATAACAAGAAATTTTATTTCTCAGAAGTTTCACACTTGCTTAATGAGAGATGCTTAAAGTGAAAATGGACCCATTTCAAACTCTACATTTTAGAATTTATCTGATCTGAAGTACAAGGGAAAAAAGTTTCCTTACTCAGAGACAGCTTAGTTAGGGAGGGAGGTGATGATCCTTTTTACTATAGCTGCTAATGTGTGTAGGGACACTAAATAACCTGTATTAAGTATGAATTAAGAATTCACACTTCATCTGTTCTTGTTTCTCTACCCATACTACTACCAGCTAACCGAATGCTACAGCTGCCTTCATCCAGTCTGCTTCATGCTGTAGCAGCATCAGTCTATAGAAACTCAGTCCTGTGTTTGGACTGGATCATTAATCCAATTCCACTGGATCTCTAAGAATTTCAGAAAATCTCAGGCATTTCACAAAATGACACTGAGCTCCTCCAGGACATTGAATCTGTACTCTCCAGTGTGGGTACTTTGATGCTAAAATTGCTGTTTGCAGAAAAGTTGTGACACCAGAGACTGTTGACTTGTGATTTTTAAAGATCATGTTTCACCTAGAATTATAAAAGTGGCAACTTTATGGATCTAGTAAAATTCCAGTTGGAGTCATCTCCCTTTCTTAGCACAGTCAGCCACTGTTACAAACCAGAAACTTCATTCTACTTGGAAAATGGCTCCCTGTCGTATTTGCCAAGAATATGTGTTTTTTGAAGCATCCACTCTTTTTTCCTTATTTTTGTTTACATTAAAATGTAAGAAAATAGCTGTTTGTCACCATTCAAACTTTTGTTTCTGTAAAGTACAGTGAGAGCTCTCACGATACCTCATCAAGCTTCATTTTAAAATACCTTTATTTTATTTCCCTGCACAGTCTTTCTCTTTGTTTTCCTGTTGCCTGTTTTGTCTTGATGATTAGCACTATGTCTACAAGGAAATAATCTGTAGGTGGCACAAACCTCAATGCACTTGTTCTATCCATCTGAAGATAGGACCAACCACATCTTTTGACAGAAACAGTCAAGATACTTTCAAAATATTACATTTGCTAAATGAAATATGCATGCATCTCTCTTTTTAAATATTTTTTTTTCTAGCTATCATCTTACAAAAAAACCCCAAAACTCTGAGGACTGAAAATGTGATACACAAGAATGTAAGGACAGTGTGGCTCAGTCACCTTGGTCACTGCACAGGGTAAAGGATCTCTGACCAAGGCAGGATGGCTGCATTATGTTCATTTTCTTAGTAGTCAAGATGCCAGAAGGGACCATGGAATTAGGGGAAAATTACACTAACTCTGCACTTTTTTTGAGGGAGAAAATTAGGCATACCTTCACCTGCCTCTGTAAAGCAATACTGACCTTCATTTTACCACAAATCTGTATCAAATGTAGCTCAGCCAGGATAGAGAGCCAGCACCCCTGCTTCTCCCAAAACTTATTAGCCACCAGGCCTACTTCAACTCCAAAAAATGTGAATATAGATCCAAAATCAACGGTGCAGATGGATTTGGCTTCCATTAAATTCCATGGTGAAAAAAACACCATGTATAGGGTTTAATTTAATTATGGGCATACAGCACTTGCAAAAAAAAAAAAAAAAAAAAAAAAAAAAAAGAGAAAAAGCTTCATATTTGGACTTATGGAATTATTTTACTGAAAAAGAATTACGTTACATATTTAAATCCCTGGTGGCTACTAATGTTTTATTAAATACAGTGTAAATCCAGCTGCAACCATGCAATAAAAACCTCCAAGGGGCAAAAAAAGAGAGTGTTTTATATTTGATTTCTGCATGCAACAACTTGGTCTCCTGAATACTACCCATATGCCGTTATGCTCTCCTTGACATTGATCTTTAGTGGGAGCTCAATATGCTGAAACCCTGTTTAAATATACAGAAGGAATATGGTAAAATTATGCACCACCTCTAAAATTTCGTATATCTGGCCCACTGACAAAACCAAACCTTGTGCTATTGTACAGAAATACTTAATGCTGGTTAATAAAATACACAAAAATTCAGTTAGTAGTAAAAGAAATTTTATTTCATTGCACAGCTTCAGGAAATAACAATGTGAATCTGTGGACAGTCACCCATAGTAATTAACTGAAGAGTAAATCCAGTTGGTTTTGTTGTTTTTGTGTTTGGTTTGGGGTTTTGTTTTTTTTCTTTTTTCATCAGGACATGCATTTTCACTCTCATGTGCCCAGGGTTTGAAAGGTTTACATAACATAAAATTAGGACTATATAAACTATGAGCTTCATCTGTTTTCTAATATGATTGCCCCTTCCCTTCAACAGAGTAGCCTAATTGATAGCCTCCATTGTATGCAATGCACGTCAATAAATACTGAACATGAATGTGAATCAATATTGTGTTAGTACTGGGATTAAGCAAGCTATTTTCTCCCTTCCCCCCCACTCCCTTTTTTTCTTTTTTTTTTTTTTTTCTTTTTTTTTTTTTGAGAAGAGATGAATATAAGTAAATAAAATGACTGCTTGTCTGGAATTCTTCCTGGAGATTTGCATTTCCCTGTAGAAACACATCAGAAATCACCCTGGTCTCTAGTACTTTGGCCCACTGTGGACAATAGGAGCAAACACCTCAGTGAACTGCTGGGAAAGACATTTCTTTCCATTAAAAAAACCAGGGTGCTGTTGCTGAGCCAGAGAGATTTGATTTCAGATATCTTTTTTTATTTCATTTTTTCCCCTTTTTCAAGCTACAAATTAGAGGACAATTTATGAGAGCCTAGACAATAATTTATAGAACCAATATTGACTGCTCTTGACCCTGTGTGGTTTTTTTTTCAGTCTAAACAGTGCCAAATCATTAAGATGACCCAATACCATGCCCAAATCCATAGACACCCGAGATATATTACACAAATTTTTAAAGCATGGCAAAAATACAGCCCAGTGATAAATGACCATAGTATTTTAGATCAGTTCGTTCAAATGCAGAGCACAAGAACTTCAGCAAATCTTGAAGGTTTTAGGAAATGAAAATTGTAAGAGGAGGTCTATAATGTTAGGACCTGTTATCCCTCGGATCAAAGTTCGGATCTAAGCCCAGAAAGACAGGAGCTTATAAAAAAAAAACCTCTGAACCAGTCACTGCCCATAAACACTCAAGTGCTTCAGATGTAAGCTCACTTACTTGTTAAAGTGCTTGACATTTCTTTCCGTGCCCTTGGGGGAATTGCCTCTGCTTTCTGAGGGGTCACAACTCGTTATCCCAATGGTGACAGGTTGGTGAGGTTGGTGCAGAAACCCCAAGCATCCTCCTGCCTCTTCCAACAGGTCCTGTTTAGTCCTGCCCCGCACCTATTGCCTGCTTGGAGACCCAGGGTGATGATTTGGGGCTTGGGTTTTGTTTTTCCAACAGCTCCTAAGTGAAAATAAGTGTTTAAGAGACTTAGGAGTTTAAAGCAAATTTTTTTTTTCCAGAAATGCTTAACTATAAAATCACCTCCAAAGACCTGATCTTCAAAAGGGCTCAACACTAATGTAAATACTAAGGTTAATGGGCAATTTTTCTAAGGAACTAAACACTTCAAGCTGGTGGCAATATTTGGTTTTGTGAGGGCTAGCTTTAAGATTAAATATGTTCATCATCAGAGTATTTATTTAGGAGGTAGGAACACTTCAATATAAACCCTTTCTGTCCCAATTTTTTTTACAGAAGCAAAATCTATGTCAACCACATCTGAAATGACTGCCCTAACCACAGGGTTTGGTAGGGAATAAATCTTTTTCCATATTGCCCTTGTAATTACTATTTTATACAGAATGCTTTCATTAGAGGAGAGGCTGGTACACAGGTCTCCCATTTCACTGCCCTAATTGCACAATTACAGAATCATTCCTGTACTTCCTTTAGCTGAGATTTTGGGTTGATTTCTTTCCATTATACAGAAATAAAATCCCTATTCTCAAACTAGTTCTATAAGTATTTCTATACTGAATGTTAGCAAAAACCTTTAAATTATATATATTTGAAGACACACCTGTATACAGATTTCCACATGCAAATGTGCATTTGCTAAGACTGCATGTTTTGTATGCACAAATGCATAGCACACAAGGTAAAAAAATCATTGTAGTGACCTCTTAAAATGTGTGACATTTCTTGCAACTGAAATTATTTACTTCTATACATAAAAAGGGGGAAAGTACTATATTTTAAGAATGCATTTTGCATATTTTTTTTCCAGTACCAGCAAACCGTTTCCAGATGAATTATAATTTTCCTAGCTTGCATCTACAACAGTTAATTTAAATGGTGGCTTGTGGAGAATGTATGGCTAAATCAAGTCTTCAGTTAGAGGTCTCAGCTTAATTTTCTGTGGCATCTTGTGTCACAATATGTCACATCAGTGTGGCTGCATGGGTGGATGGGACACGCTTAAAGAAGGCTTTGCTCTGAAACAGATTTTTCCAAAAAGTCAAAAAAACAGAAAAAAAATCTTAATGAACTAGAGGTCCATGAGTCAATCTGTTCTTATGGTTGATTACTGTACCAGTGGAGGAGTTTGGGGAGAAAAGAGAACTCAGGTTTGCACTACACAGTCAATTCATATGAACCTTTTGAATTCCAGTCATCACTGACAAAATCTCTTAACCTGGGATACTTTCCCAAAATACCCAAGACATTAACAACCCTGCAAATTCCAACTTCTTTTATTTTTTTTTTTTTTTTTTTTGCCTCCCACTTCTTTCCCCTTTGTTGCTATAGTAAAAATGTTTCTACTTTTCTACATCTGTCTGCTGTTGCCAACAAAACACTGGAGAACAGGAGGTGATCTTTCTGTTTTCGTTCCAGCAGCCTGGCCCTGAATGAGTTTAATTGGCTGAGAAACGCGACTGAAAAGGGCTTTGCTACCCTTTCTAACTTCACTGAGCTCAGGCTTTCTGTAGCCCAGAGAGTGACACCCTATGCCTTATTTCACTGTGGATTATTTAGAATGCTTCAATTGTGACTTGTCAATGTGGTCCGGGGTAGATCAAGGCAAAACCTCCGACAAGAAAACAGCAATGCGAATATGATGTGACTGACTGCCACACAATGGACTAATACCTCTTAATTTGGACTTTTAGCAATCGTTTACCATCCTTATGCCCTTGAAGATTCAAAATCCTCTCTTACAGAGAAGAAAAAAGTCCTTTTCTTTTTCTTCCCTCTCCCTCATTCCCCCCTCTACTCCCGCCCCATAACTCGAGTGTATCGATCAATGTCTCCATATGCATTTAATAGCTTTATTTCAAAGCACTTTACTCTTAAAAGCCCTCTCACCAAGGCAGACTATTGAAATACTGTGCAGGTGTAATTAAATGAGCCAATTTTTTGCCCTGGACTGTATCCCTGTTCTCTCTTTGGCATTAGAACTACAAGATGAGGTTTGGTCATTTCTTATCTCTGGACAGTTGTGATTTTGGGTTTGTCTCTTCTTTTTTTTTTTTTTTTTTTTTTTTTTTTAATTAAAAAAAATAATTAAGGTGAAATTAATTGGTTAAAGGTTAATAGATGTAGAGATTGACATCCTCAGTAAGAATACTCCACCTGAAATGACAATGTAGGAGCCTTAATATATTACCAGCTAGTTATGCCTGTACTACACTCAGGAGTAACATGGTCAGGATATCACTGAATGCCAAGTATCCTGTGACTTTGTTGTGGAGGCTGCTTCAAATTTTTTCAGTTACTGCTCAGTGCTGTGACTTTGCAATGTTCACTAAGTCATAGAAAGAAATTACCCATTTATCTCACTCAGGAAGTTTTCACACAACACTCTTCTGCTCACTTCAAGATCTAGAGAAACTGTTCAAAAACAGCATTTCAGAACATCAGTGTGAATAAATCTCCTGCATCTCTACATAGATTGTTTCTGTTCTTTGTCAGGCACTTTTCACTAACACTTGTCTGCATCAAATTTTGCCCACAAAAAAAGCTGCAGGAGAGCCTTGTGGGTGCCTGTGCACATAGATTTTCACCAAAAGGGTTAGAAGGTCAGTCAAAAGCTCTTTGCCATACGGGTGTCATCCAATGAAGACAGAGAAAAGTAGCTATGCATCTTAATCAGGCATCATGAATAGAAAATACTCAAAGCAACATTCATGGTGAATAGCCTGTGATTAGCCCACAAGCTGAAATTGGACCACATAAACCACATGCCAAATTATTTTGAATTGTGAACGTATTTGTAAGAATCGAAATTTATCAATAGGGAAGTCACAAGCAGAATAAAGGTATAAATTTCTCAGATAGATTGCTCACAAAGGATAGAGTGCAGAGCTACAACCTGGGATAGTATTGAACCCTCTGACCTAGAGGTGAAGGGCTGGATAGCCCATAACCAATCACCTTTGAATTCAGTGTACTGGACTGTCTATTTGAAAATTAAACAAAGACCTAACTGTAGTAATTGTGTCACCTTATGTACTTAAAGTAATTTCCCCAGCTCAGCTCAATATCAGGAGGAGCAAATGGAGAACTTGCCCGTTGTATCACTTCTCTGAGGCTTTACATCTTCTCATTTTTTCTTCAGTGCTTTCCTACTACTCTTCACAAAAACATTGCAAAGTTCCTTAGAACAGGAAATAAAGTGCACAGTGGCTGAGCCAACAGAAATAAAACTAAAATAAGACCTTTGCACACATGTGAAAAGGTGAGACAAAAAAACCCCACCACCTTTGAACAGGTGTTTTCTGTAAGCATTGGTCTACTTTCGCTACACTGAAGTTATGGAGAAAATATATTTATGAGGTAAATCACTGTTGAATTACTTTATTTTTTTATTTAAAAAATCTGAAAACAAAATATCCTGTAATGGGTGTGGCATAATCAGGACATGGTATAAATGTGACTCTCTAATTCTATATTATTGACTGACTAAAACCCTGCCTGTCCCAGAATGACCTAGGAGACAGTTACCTGCCCCTGCAGCTGACATTGGCTGCTTGACAAAGGGATTTTTTTCAGGCTGTTTAGGTTTAGTACCTCCTTAGAGCACTACATAGGGTTTTCCAGTCCATGGAGAAAGTCAAATTTGGAAGCTCCTTCTTGCCCAAAAAACCTGACAAGAGCCAAAGCTGTTCCCAGATAAGACACCAAGAGCATTGCTGCCACCTCTCCAAAGCAAATATGTCAGAGGCCTCAAGGCAGCAGGCTAGAGAAAGCATCAAGACTGATTCCCAAGCTGTGGTAATAGCAAGTCTTCTCCAATTAATCCTATTTTACCCCACATGTTGGCTTTGAGATAATTTCTTTATCTGGCAACTTCCCACCCTGGTGGAACAGATTACTAATAAGGGCCATACTCTTCTAAATACACTCTTACTTTCTTGGAGCAGTTTCCTTCACTTTGTTTCTATAAAACCATAGGCTCTTTCTACCTTTTTTTTCCCCCCATTTAGTTAGATTTTGGTTAGATTTTGATTTTTCAGACTGCTACTTTCCCAGCATATTCCCAGTTAACAAGTGACTGAAAGCAGAACAGAACCAGCTGTAAAGTCTCCTTCAAGACTAAAAATAACCCTTCCAACTAATTTTGCTTACATTGCCTCTTTCAGCAGCAATTATTTGGTTTCATCCCAACCTTCCTACTTACCCATAATGACCGTTGCCTTTGACATAGTTAGCTAAGAGTGAGTATTAATATGGATTCAATGTTGTTTCAGAAATTAGCGGAGCACCAAGGGTGCCAATGACCCTACTTTCACTTTGTACTAAAAATGTGTTGATCTGTGGTTTTTGGCTGCTGCTTGAATTTGACTTGAAGGTTGAAAGTAAACACATCACTCAAGCACATGGTGCATGAATTAAGGTCTTTCTGTCACCAGCCTCTGCTTTTTTTTCCCTACTCCCTGGGTCAGACACCCGAGTCCTCCCCTTTCCCCTTTCCTCTCATGGGACCCTGGGGAAATATTTCTCTTGACATGAACTCCTGCGTGGCTAACACCTGCAGTTCTTTCAGTGTACAATTCCATAGGGGAAGTTTTACTTTTCTCTTTTTTTTTTTTTTTTTTTTTTTTTTTTCCCTCTCCCCAGAAAATATTTGTCTAAGAATGATCAGATTTTCCTAGCCACTCCAAACACAGAAACCTGTTGCATTTCCACCAGCAGAAAGCACACTGCTTGACATTTAATTCCCTTTGGCCAGGAGATCATCTTCCAAAAATGTCTACATTAAATGAACACAGTCCATTTTTTAATCTGCAATATTATGGGTTGTGATGGAATTGGAGGCATAGCACAGTCAGGTTTTTCTGCCTCTCAGAATAATAAGACCTAATGTGGCAAATTTCTCTTGGCTTCCACATACTAGAATGCATTTGACAAATCTTTGACAAGTTTTCACCTTCAAGGATTTGCTCTGTCAGAAACCTCCTTCTTAGAGGATGCCATTTTTAACAACAAAAAAGATCATTGTTTGTTATAGCTTGAAGTAGATCCTTGAAAAAAAGATGAACTATGCTGTAAAAAAACTTTTCTCAGCATATCTATACCAGGGGCTTTTACTTGCACAAATGTGTTTCTTGGAGTGTATGGTTGTTCTTTTTTTGGGGGATTTTACACACTAGCTGACATCTTTATTCCAGGGAACAAAATTAAGTGTAAAGCAAGCATTTCTGTCTACAGCATTTTCTTGGGGTCAGGGTTTCCAGGGAGTAATAGAAGGAGAAAGCTTCCTAAAGACATATCTTTGTGGAGTAGGGATGGGGGTTCCAATTTACTAGTCTTCATCTTATTGAGGGCAATAATTTCCCTGAAGACTTTATTGGCAGGGTATCACTGCAGAAAACGTTTGCTGCCGGCAACCCTATTATTTTCCATGAGAAATACAGTCCCGTGAGAAAGCACGTTCTCACTCTATTTCTGTGGGAAACACCAGGAGAAGAATTCCAAATCCCGCGAGACCGAGCAACTGGAAACAACACCAAAAGCCTTCTTGTTTGTGTAACTTATTGCAAAAATATCAAAAGAAGGGGAAGAACATGTTTTCATAAAATTTTCACTTTGCAAGTGCTCAGTTTTTAAAAAACCCTGGATTTATATTTGACAGCCCAAAATCCCAAGGATGTTCAAGTCTATTTCAGTTGTCAATTTATGATCTTTAAAACATTTTTAAAATTGACTGAACCTTAACTACATCCTACCTCATCTTGTACTAGCCAAGTTTTACAGATACCATCTTAAAAATCAATTCAAAGAACAGCCATAAACTTGAAAGCTTCCTATTTGAAGTGTATATGGCAGAATGCAATTTTGTTTAATTTTAAATGACAGAGATGTCAGCCTAAGAGAATATTTTAGAATATTAGTAGGAACAGTAAACTCATGCCTTGACACTTTTATGATATAATGGTATAATTCTCAGGAAAAAAATCACCACTGTCAGGATTTACACAAAAGCAGAACATGTTTTACTTTTTCCTCAGTAAAGGAGTGACAAATGTATTACTAATTACACAATTACTTTACTATGTAGAACTGGTAATAAAACCCTTGACGTACTCTCAGAAAGTCTTCATTTCAAAAAAAAAAAAAGACAGGTTTCCTTTTTTTGTTGTTCTTTTTTTTTTTTTTAATTACTATTACAAATATTCTGTTGAGGATTCTGTCTTGGGAGGCAGTTCAGTTCGCTGCCCTCTGCGATTAGAATACAAGAAGCATATTTGCAAGACCCGAGACAAATCCTCAAGTGGTGTAAATTCCTATCACTACCTCTTTGAGCAAGCTGAGAATTAGGCCTGAAGAAACATGATCAGCTCCTGGAACAGATCAAAACATAGGGGGTTCTGTTGCTTTGCATCAATATTATTATATGTCTTTATTTTTCTGCATATGACAAGGCAACTTCACATTAAGAAATAAATACATGACCTAACATAAGCCATTCATTCTCCAAGTCCAGATGAAACAGAAGTAGCATTAATAGGAAACATCCCTAATTTTGAAAACGTCCAGATTCTGAACCTACTTCTGTTTTTAAAAGTCTACAAAACTGAAAGTTGAGTCTTAATCCTTCACTTAGGGACTGCATGAAGCCCTGCTCCAAACCAGACCCTACTGTCCCTCTTTGCACAGCTGCTGTAAAGAAAATTCCCAGGCAAACAAGAGGACCAAAGTGATGCAAAGCCAAACCGAGGAACTTGGTGCTTCTGTACAATAAATATAAATTCTCCCTAATTCCTCAAGGCCTGATCTAGCAAACCACTCATATAGGCAGCTGACTTTAAGCACATGAGTAATCCCTTTGACTTTAAAGAATTACTCATGTGCTTAAAGTTAAGCATAGTGCCCTGCTGTATTGGGACGTAGCCTCCAAAACAAAGTACAGCAGTGATTTAGTGATTAATTACAGCCTCCAGATGGACGAGCCAGTTGGGTTAAACAAGAGTTGGCCCAACCCTTTGCCCTTCTCCAAAAACAAATCTGAAAAAAGGTCAAAAGAGTTTGGTTTAGGATGTACTTACCAAACTTTCAAACCTTTTGAGGACCATCCACCACTAGTAAAGGCTCTTGCATTGTATCCCTCTGGGAGTCCCATAGGCATAGTGGGTTGTAAACTCATTTTCCTAGATGGTCAGGCACGCGTGTGGGGGGCAGGAATGAATGACAATGTAGCACGGCCAAAGCTGGTGTCCTGTGACCATGGAGCTTTTAATATGGAGGCAAGGGAATCAGGATTAAGAATTGCAGCTGCTAAGATGCTAAACCCCACATACAGCTCCTATGGCTCAGATGTTATCAAGCGTAAAATCTTTTGAATAAAGCCTTACATGGGGGCACCATTGTAAACTGCTTTCCCAGTTAAAGCCTTTAGGTAGTGGTAAGAGGGAAAAAGGTTGTATTTTGTCATATTATTTTCAGCAATATGTCAAAGGCCACTGAAATCCATTCCCATTAATTTTAAAGGACTTTCCATGGTAAAAATAATGCTCAGTAAAAGCACTATAATGAAACTGCTGTTTAAACCATTCCACTCCTCTAAGGATACCCTGCAACTAATTTTCTTCTGTGAGACAATCTTATACAAATTCCTGTGTTCACTTCCACTCCAGGACTCAAAGTCAGACAGGTTTCTAATTAGAAGCTCTGAAGAAGCAGGTGTGATTTTGGAGTAGTTTTTGCTATATTGCCTGTTTATGTTCACTTATATCTAATCCAGATTCCTTCTCTTTGCTATTTATGTCACTCTTAGTATGACATTGGCATGAAATTCTAATACCAGCACTGCCACTAACTGGAGCTGTGGCTGTGAGTAGATTTCATCTTGGAAATGGCATGAGGGAAAAAATGACAGAGTACGTACTGTACTTGTTTAGTAAAAAATATTGATAGAAGTTATATTTATTTAGAAAATTGACATAGGATTTCTGTGTCCAACAGCCAAATGGATTAGTAAATGCAGGTAAAGGTTCCCCATCAGGGTTGTAAAATTAATCTCTTTTGTTAGAATTCTGTTCATCTAAATGCTCTAATTCTGTCCATCTGTACTTTCTCAACGTATCAGTGTTGGTCCCTACACCAAGGAGTTTCCAATTTAAGAACTCGTTTCCACCAAAACAATTTCAGGTTCCTGGATCTGAAAAGACATTATCACACCAAGACCTAAACTATTCCCTGAAATGCCTTAAAATGTCCCAAGAAAGTTCAATATTCCAGAATACTTGTAACCTAAACTGAAGTTGTCTCCATTAGGATACTTCCTGTTGGTTTTCCTTACCAGTCATCCTGATTGGTGCGTGCATTGCCATTTTTTCAGGGTTAGCAGGTTTCCTGGTCTCTAAGGAACAAATTCTGGTCATTGACCCACTGTAGATGTGTCTACATTAACTACTGACCTTGTATTAATTCACAGCCTGTGTCACCCTCACTGAGGTGTATTTAGCAGAAACACAAAAAAACAAACAAAAATGCTAATCTGCCTAAAATTTTCTCTGTGCTAACAGAGAATAAAAGATCTGTGGCAGAAAACTTCCTCCATATAGCAGAGCATAATAGAGATTATCTATCATGGAAACTCAAAAGACAACACAGCCTCTGACATTTTGTCCTTAAATATTCTTGACTTTTTCAATGTTCGCTTTCCTGTCAAAAACATACAGAATTTCGCCTCATGCACAAATAGCAAAATGGTTTTCAATTTGAATGGGTTTATACAGTTTTGTTGACTAAGAAAAACAACCAAATAGAAAATCAAGGCCGTAGGTTTCCAAGGCTGAGACCACAGTGTGTAAAAACTCCTCTGCAATGAGAATAACATAAACAGCAGTTGCTGACTCCTTGAAAAGTTAAACTAGCAGCAACCACATGGGTGGAAACACCATCAAAAAGAGGAGACATTAGGAGAGAGAAGAAATGGACTGGCAAGAGTAATTAGAAGTCTGGAGATGAGGAGACCGAAGTAGTGAGAGAGAAAAAGGAACTCATTGGGTATTTTTTTTATTTATTTGTTTTGAGAAAGAAATGGGTGGGAAAATAAAAGACTCCTGCATTGAGTCTGTCCCTCCTTATTAACAAGAGGCACATGGCTCATTTGAAGGATTAACTGTCTGCTTGTAAACTGTTGTATTTTGATATTAAGCCATTTTTAGCTGCAGCTTGGCCAAGTGATGTGTTTGCATCTGCCACCCCATAACTCAGCCATGACTACTATTGTGCTTTGCAGAGAGCACCACACCTGAATTGGCATCTCCTGTGCCACTTTCCAGCCCTCTGAGATTTGCATTGAGTTTAGGGGATTATCACACCTTAAAATGCAGGCTTTGTAAACAAAGAGTAAAAATAGTCATCACTAAACCAGCACAGTAATGCTTTATGCAGCTGAAAAACTGCAGTGGGAATGGTAGGTAGCACGCCTTTCTCAGGAGTTATTTTTAAACATATCTAGTGTTTTTTTGGATAGGATGAGAAGTTTCAGTCTATGTTATTGACTAACAGGCCATAAAACCTCAGATTTGAACAACACCACAAAAATTTTCATTTTTGTGATCCCTAAAAGAGCTAAAAAGCCATTACAAACAACCACATACATGTCCTTTTCTTGATTTTTCCAGAACTTCACATAGCTTGCTAGATAGAGCCACCTGAATCAAAATCTGTTAAGTCAATAAAAATATTTCCATTGACTTCAATGAAAACTACATTTGGCCTAAAAATGACTCATTATGTGAGGCAAACTTGCCCTCTGAGTTCTAGCCAGATCTAATTTTAAAAGAGCTTGACTGTAAATCATCACTCATTCTTCTAGAGGCTGTGAAGAAAAAGGCTTCTTTATTCTTTAGCTCAGACTCATTAGGTTCAAAATCTAACACAGGACTTACCACATATGATGGGCAACTATTAAGTAGCTTTACTTTTGCATTACTTCTGTCCTCTGCACTGCATTAAATCAAGCTCTTGGTGTTTGAGGATGGGTTGGTTGCAGGTTTTTCTAATATTAGTATCTTACCCTACTTTATTGGCAGCAATTTTTTTCATAAGGACCTTCCAGTATGGATTCTTGACAGTCCCACCCTTCCTAAGTAATATCAACTCTATTATGTATTCTAGTAACACAAAAGAGAAAAAGAAAACAAAACACAAAACAAAACAAACAAAAAATCAGCTGATTTTTAGTACTATTTAGCATGATATTTTAAGGTAAGCAGTAACAAGAAAGTCTCGTGTAAATCTATAAAAGAATGCAGTTGTTAAATCTGTGAGAATATCTGATTTCGCCAACAGTTTTTACACAGATTATCTGTTAGCTGCCATTTCTAACAAACCATGTTATGAGATCATGACTCTCTGTCTCATCTATCAGCCAGTTTCAATTTTGATGACAGGGGGAAAAAAAGTCTTGAAAGATAATAAAATCTCTCACAAGTCTCACAGATGATTAAATTCATGGAAATGGGAGCTGGTTAGCAAAAAGGGACTTAAATTGGAACCCCCACCACATAAAAGAGTGAAGTAATCTATATGAGGAAGTTACAAAACTGTGAAAATCCCATACAGTTCCTTGTATTTGGCTTTTTCTTCCAAGCAATGCTTTAGGAGGTTCACATTATGCAGATAAAATATGTCAACTATGAGCAAATACACATGAGCCAAGAGAAATTAAATTTCTCATGGTGATCACATCACAGTGGATGCAGAGGCTTGGTTATGAAGGCAAAGGCTTGGGAATGGCCAAGTAATCTGAAAAGGCCAGTCTCCCAGCAATCCCCCTTTCCCTTGAAATGCTGAGACATTCAGCATTGTGTAGAAAAACAGGAGTGTTTGAAAGTAAATCTGCCCACACAGTAACCTTCAAAGTGTATTTTTACACCCCCATGGGCTTTCCCATTCAAAACCTCCTGCAAATATTGCTGGTCAAAAGGGATTTGCTAAGGGAGCTAAGATGCAATCCTCCTTCTGCAGCCCTTGTTCACCCTAAATAAGTTTGCTCTGTTTCTGCTGACTTCCATAAGGACAAAAGATTCTACTCCACCAAATCTGTCCCAAAGCCTAGATCAAAACCCAAACCATGGTTCATCTCTACCCTTCTAAAAGAATACTGCTTTACATAAAAGAAAAAGTTAAAAATAAGGTAGCCACCAGATTTAATTCCAGATGACCTAGAGTCAATCACTAGTGTTCTCAGTGACTCTGGACAACTCATTTTGCTTTCCATGCCCTGGTTTCCTCAGCAGTTAAGTTCTACCATGGTAGAGACCATGGATCAGTACCAGACTGGAGGATGAAAGTCGCTAAACTATACACAGGCAGTATGAGTTGATATTTTTTTATAGGGTACCAGAATTTGTCTGAAAAAACCCCAGCAATAGGAAGCACATAGGAAGCCAGAAGAGTAAAATTAGATAAATTGGATCACTTAAGCAATGGAAATAGAAAAACCTTTCTTTCATTTTTATGTGATACGGAAGGTTCATTATGTGCTGTATCGACAACATAGTATTTTTCAGTGTCACCTGTTCATTAAAGAGTCATTTTAAAGGCAGTTGATGGGTTCCAGTATCATACTATTCATCTAATAAAAGTATTCATTAGTTAATATATTTCTTTTCCTGCTGGTCTGTTAATCCTTAAATAAGATGTCCCAAACGTACTGATTCTGATCTGACACCAGTGTATATTAGTAAATCCATTAAAGTTAATAGGTTATTGTCCAGTGATGTAAGAAAATCAAGGCTAATGAGGCTACTTGAGTATGCAAGAATTACAGGATCAGAACCCACTGTCATTTAATATTTTGGAAGGTTATGTGTCTCCTCAAGATAGGACATAATTTTCTTTAACTCAGCTTTCAATAGAGGTGCATTAGCCTCTAGTGGTAGTAGAGGTGAAATATTGTATTGCTAATTTAAAGGATTATGCATGAAATGTGAATATATTGCAATAATTATGAAGTCTTGTTTGACTTCACTTTTCCACAAGTGTACTTTGTCATGCCTTAAATACTTCATGGATTTGAAAAGCAAAACCAAGATGCTGTAAATTGGAGTGAAATAAAAAGCATATTAGCACGTCCTTAGAGCAGATTTAGGCTTGGAATATTTTCTGTGTGGTTGCCACCATTGCCACATTTATATCTGAGCAATGCCTCCACCTATTTGATTGTGAGCTGGTGTGTGCACGCACGTGCAGAAGGGGTCATGACATTTATTAAAGCAGTCAATAAGGCACACACAGGACAGGCATCTAGCCCTGGAATATATATTTATATTTATACTCATTTCTGATATGGAAACTAAAGAGGAAAATCAATTGGAATCTAACGTTGCATTGTCCTTCACCTTGACTCTTTGGTTTAAAGTAAGCAGTTAAAGAATAAACATTGCTGGGGAGAAATAAATAAATAAACAGATGAAAAAGCCACTCTCTAACATTATTAGGACTTCCAAAGTAAATAAAAAGTGGTAGAGCTGAGAGCAAATTGCTGCAGTGGTGCCAGGGAGAATCCTGATTTTAGCACTGCTGTACCAAATTTGTCATTTAGGAAAGCTCTTGTTCCCTTTATTGAGTTCCACTGTAGTGAACAATTTCTGCCTGCATCCCTCGTGTGTCCTTTTGGTTTATTATCTTTCACTGTGAATTGAGCATCCACAATCAGTTTCAGAGGAAGCCTAATTTCACACACTGCTTATACATATGATGAGGACTTCCCTCACCCCCCAATCCCCCCCAATCCCCCCCACCTTTCCCTTCTCCCAATGTTCTTATCAAATGAAGAATTGTGGATAAGGGTTAGGTGCAGATAAACATGAGTGTAGCGCTTCCAGAAAGGTCATGATCCCCCCATAAGGTGCTTCTTGTTATGCCTGACCTTCAGATTTTCATCATCAGCCCGCCTGACAACTTAATAATGCAGAGGTGCAGGATTCATTTCTCCCCTCTGAGAGAGCCAGTACGGGACGCCCTTTTCCCTGATTATTTCCCTGCACTCCCGGCTGCCCTTTATAAGCCAACCAGAACTCCATCAATCATGCTCTTCTCTCCTTTCCTCCTCAGCCCCCAGTCCTGAAAGCTGGAAAGCTGCAATGTCCCCTTTTGTCTTGCGCTGCTACACAGCTACAGCAACAACAGAAAAGGCTCCGCCGCCTGAAAACACCCTGAGCAGGCAACAATCCACCTGCCCACTTAAAAGAGGGTTTTTCAGCTCTCCTCCATGCTGACTGGGTTATTGTACAGAATAATGCTTCATGGGTTCTGCTAGCTGTCAAAGGAGGGAAGAAATTTAAGCTGAAATTAGAAGTTTTCATCCCTTTTTATTTGTTTCCTTTTTTTCCCCCATTGCCCTTTTCATTTTTTCCTTCGTGTTCTTTCACAGGGATTTCTATAGTTTAATAACAATGAAATTAAGGGGGGAAAAAAAGCAAACTTTCCAGAATATTTTTTTTTTTTTTGTACTTTCTAAAGTTAAAGGAGAAGCAAAGACTTCCTATATTCAAAGTATTAAGTATGTCAGTTTGTCGGACTGAAATAACATAGAAAATTTGGGAAGAAAGTCTTCTTAGAAGGCTATTGATTCTGACCAGATTTTAAAGGTTGCAAATAAACTCATGTGATAAAATACTTCTGCATTTCACTCCCAGCCTTAATAGTGCTTTTTCAGCCAATGATTCCTAGAGTGAACACGCGATGATAACGCACCACGAGCATCTGGTAAGAGAGAAGTACAGTGTGTTCCCTGACAGAGAAGGGATATGCCAAGGCCATCCCCTATTGCCTAAAGCAGCTGCCATTTGTATCTCAGAGAGGGGAAGTATCCCCTGGTAAGCTACAGCTCAGCTGGGGGTGAGAGCTACACCCTACCCAGCAAGCAAGTTTAGATCCTCCCCTGCCCAGTGGCAGCAGGATGCAAATCTGTGCCCAGCTGGATAGAGAAGTGAATGAAATAGCCCAGCTCACCCATTAAGTCACTGTGCTGGATCTGTGAGAATAAATAAATAAATAAATGCCCGAGCTCCATGAAGCACCATAAAACCACTCGTTTGCCAAATATCAGCATTGTGGCTGAAATTAAGTTTTCCTCACTCCTCCTGTGCCTGGATACACTCAGATAATGCTGGTGCATCAGAAAGCCTAAGCTCATGGCTCTGTTTTGTTTTTTGTTTTGTTTTTTTTTCTAACCAAACTGCCAGCTCCCCATGGAAAGTAAAAACCTGTTTAAAAGCAGGGAAAACAGCCTCGGCGTGATTCAGTCTCCCAGACAGGTATTGTGGGAATAATTGAGAAGCCCCTGAATAATGTTTTACCATCTGAATTATTTGATTCATCATAGATTTGGAAAATCCCAACACAGATTTGGAGCCTGCAGTGAAATATGGAACTGCATTTACTGGTTGTGAAAGCTAAATATCTCTTCAGAGCTTTCTTTTTCCTTAATAAATAAATAAATAAATATATAGATTGCTCTATGAAGATCTTTCTTCAAACTAATAACATGTCAAAGATTGCAGACTTCAGAAGGGAGTACATGTTCAGGAGATACAAGAACAGGGAGTTTGCCCTCTGTCCCACTGAGTCAGATAGTGTTGTTTGTGACTCCATCATATGTTGAACAAAATCATGAAGTATCATCTGTTTCATTTTCAGGTTTTTCTCCTGTTCAGTCAAGGGTCTAAGATAAATCTAAGAATGACCACAAAACATGCGTTAAAACTAAAGAGCTGGGGGAAAAAGCTTAAGAAACACATGAAAGAAGAAGGAAGGAAGGAAGGCTAGAAAGAATGAGGCACAGCAGAGAGAAAGGAAAAATCACTCTGAGGTGCTGGAGAAGAAAAATAGATGAGTGATAATGATCTATGGGTGGGAAGAACCTGTCTGAGGGAGAGGGGCAGGTTTGGACAGCAAAGGGATGCACAAACAAATGAAACAGAAAAACAGGAAGGAAAGCAAAGCAAACTCATAGATACAGAGGAAAAGCCGCAGGAAACCTGCAGTGCTCCGTATCCTTTCTTGACCACTAAATGCAGGAAATTGCACTTCAAAAGGATAGCAAAGAACTGGGGACCTGATAAGAATGATAAAGATGCTGTTACCACCAGATGAAAGTGTTGGAGAGAGGGAGGAAGGAGATAGAAGGAGGGAAAGAAAAGGAAGAAAGCACAAGAAGTTGATATCAAAAGCAGCTGGAGAAGTTTTTTTCTAAAATTGCCATCCCAAACCATACCCAATTTGTGTCTTCAAGTGGGGAGGGGGACTCCCTGGGATGTTAAAACCACTCTCAAGCCAAGTTCCATTTAAGCTTCACAACCTAAAGCAAATGCAGATCCTTTGCTTGGCACCTCTTCTTCCTTTCAGTCTTCAGCAGCTGCAGCAGTGGTGTCACTGGTTGTCCCCAGCCCTTTGGCTGTCCCCCCCTCACCTGGGAGCCAGGCTGCTCTGCTCCCCTCCAGCACCCTGGCTCAGGACCAGGAGCTGCCACAGCTTCTGGGTGGCATCTTTGTAGGGTCCCACATGAACAAGGTACAGAAGGGCACCCAGGGTCAGGTTGTTCTTGGGTTTTGAGTTTCTCCCCATGAAACATTGGTTTTGTAGGGAGGAGAGAGGTTGTCCTCTACTGACATTTGCCAAGAGAAAATGAGGAATAGTTTGGATCCCAACCAGAGGGCCATGGCTACATCCAAGCCTTTGCAAATTGACTTGGCAAGTGAGGATTCTCTCGAGGAGTGAGGAAAACCAGAGAGATGTCAGTCAGAGAGGTAAACACCAGATGCTTGTCTCACAGCATCTGATGGTAGTGGACAGAGTGGAGGGGCTGGCAGATCCGAGAAACAGGGCAGTGTAAATCAAGACACATTCTCCTTTCTCTGCTTCCCAGAGGAGTTCCACAGACATGAGCAGTTTTTTCCCTCCTAAATCCAGGGGCTCTTCAAAGCCGATTGGTGTTTTCCATACTGATTATTTACGCTAAGCCTTGATTGAATGAACTGTAGGTTACAGAGAGGTGACTTTTTTTGAAATGGATGAGATAAATCCCTCTTCATCTAGAGGGCAAACAGTTAGCGAGAGAAAGGGAGAGAGCACAGAATCATTTAATATGGTGTGCTTGGTTTTAAATAATAATAATTTAAAAAATCTTATCCAGCTATTTTTTTCCTGATTTCTGAAAATTTTACAGGCAAAGTTTGTCTGATATTTTCAACTCTGACAGTAAAACGGTTGTTTGACTCATGCGAGGGCAGCAAAGGGTGGAGGCAACAGTTCCCTGGTGCTCCTTTGCTTTACTTTTCCACCTATTCACTCCTTCACTTTAAATTTGTATCAGGGCCACAATTCTCTCTCTAGCCTTGCCCAGAAATGCCATTAAAGAGCAGAGACAGACTGCAGAGACGCCAGTGAGCTTCCAGTCCAGGAGCAAAACTCATTCCTTAAGTCCATCAGTAATTACCCCCATGGCATTCAGCCCACCAGGTTGCTATTGTTTTAAGAGCGGGTTTTAAGTATTTTGCAAGGTTTCTGAAAACACAGAGGAAAGCTTACAAAGCTATGGAAATCAAGAGTTGAGAAGGCAGAAAGGTAGGCAGAAAGGTAGGATGCTGATCAGACAAGTTGGTGAGGAAGGAAAAAGCTTGCTTGGAAAAAATTATTCTACTTCAGATTACAGCAGAAGCTTCTGAAATGTGTAATGTTGTATTAGCTCATCCCAGGCATATTTCAACAGCTCTAAGAGGAAATAGCTGAATTAGAAGTTTTAAAAGTGTAATCTCTGACAGGCTTTACACCAAATATTTCCTATTTTTATTCATCAGGTTAATAAACTCATAACCTTCTCTTGCACTGTCCATTTTCTGATGGGATCCAATTTTCTCCTATCTGGCCACAACATGCCCATATGCTCAAAGCAAGTTTCAAACACAGGTATATCTTCAGAGCTCATTCAGCTCAGAGGAGGTGGCTCTGAAGCCATCAGCTCTGAGCTATTTCAGCTCAAAATCAATGGGAGATTTACTCATGTGTTGATCATAAATTTAAGCTATTCAGGAGTGTCATTCTGTTCAGCAAACCTTTCTATTCCTGTTAGCTCAATCCAAGAGTTTCCTGCCTTTTAGCCTATAATTAGGCTTTCTGAGCCTTGACTGTTCTGTCTCAATTCTTAGCTCTAGAAAAGTAATTTTGAGTTAAAAAGTCTTCCTTTTCCTCTGATTTTCTCCTGTTATTTAACATGCATGTGATGTACACAGTAAGTCTAACTGTTGGGGTAGCTAATATCAGCATGACTTAGCAATGAGGCTCTGGGGCATGGATTTTATTTTGTCTTACAATGCATGTTTTCTCAAAGTATGTAACATGGATGAGCATTAAAATTCTCCCAACTCACTGTAGTAAGAGTATGGCAGGAATGGTATCTGTGAGCAAGTGGATAGCAAGCAAATGCAGAATATGCCAAACTGGAGAATTAGTTAAACAAACAAAAAAAACTAACCCAAAATCAAATTGTCTGTACACTGAATGCCTAGTTCAAAATGATTTTTTTATCAGGGAAAGTTACTAAAAAATAAAAGCAAATCAACCATAACCAATAAAACACAGAACACTTCTTCTGTTTAAATATGTTAAATTTTCCAACATAACCAAGTTCTTTCCTATCAAATTCAACATCTCTTTGTTAATTGCTTTCTATTTCTGATTTACTATTTTAATGTTTAAAATTCCTCCTGACCAAAGACATATGAAAAATCAATATTTTGTCACTGTATTACTTTTATATTCTTTTTTAATTATACAGTATAAAATTTCTATTCTAATAAAGGACATATATAGCATAAATACACTAAGACACTTTTATACCAATGGTAAAAATCTGTAGCCATTTAATACCCTGGTATGATGGATAGGAGCTAAAAAAATAGCTTCAGAGAAGTAACCTCTCTGCTAAATTATCAAAAATAAATATTAACTTCTGAAATATGTGATAGAAAATCTTTAATGCAAACCCCCAAAGTATTCATTCAAAAAGATGTATCAGTTCCTCACCCAACTCCAATGAAAATGGTCATTTTCATCTGCTAAATATTTTCCCAGGAATAATCATTTTATTTGGTGAAAATCTCATCTCATTTGAACAAAATCACATGTCAGAACTAAGATTTGTGTGAAAAGAACATATCCCACATGAAAATGAAGCATCAGTTTCATTAAGACTCTTTTATGCCTTCCTGCTAAAGCCCTCCCACCTCTATTCTATCTAAAAACTTATCCAGCTTCTTCATGTCCCAGCTGAATGATCAGGATTTTACCAATGGTCAGAATTTTACCTATTTTATTTATTTCAGTGGGAGCAGTTTATTTCTCTGCCTTTTTTCCCCAAGATGTTCCAAGCTGGGTCTCTTAGTAATCAAATGCTAAAAACACGTGGGGTCCTGTAACTCAAAAAGCCTGAAAATCCTAATTCAGGTCAAGATTTGTAGAAACTGGGGAGGCAGAATCTGGAAACACTTTTTCAGAAGGACAGGCCCTGATGCACAGGGTAAGACTCTACAGAGATGGAAGCCCAAAGATGTCTGGATAAAATAGAAGGGGACAGTGAAGTGCTCAAGCTCAGAGAGCAAAATATGACAAGAGCAAGAATAAAACATGGAGGCCCTAATCCCTAGATCATCATCCTATCTGATATACCTAGAAATCAATAATTAACCCAGTATAAACCCTAAATAACATTTTTTTTTGATGCATTTGGCCCATAAATTGATGCCTACCTTTATCTTCTCCTCTGGTCTGGTTTGTCAAAGCTCCATTTCATGGATTTCTTCCTACTACTCTATGAAGGCTCAGGGGGTGAAGTCTCCTAGATGAAGACTTCGAAACTTTTTTAAACCATGGAAATACAACTAAAGAAACAATGTTGCCCTAAGAAGTTGCCTAATGACCGAAGTTGCCAAAAAGAGGAACAAAATGACTGAAGTTGCCAAATAAAGACACATATAAAGAATAAAGAAACAAATAAAGAACAAAGAAACCAAGTTGCCCTACGAAGTTCCTTGAATGAAGATTGCAGCCTATAAAAAAAAAAAAAATGGTGAGAGGAGTGGATGGATTTGTTTCTGGTGCATTACTCAGCTCCACTCACCATTACCTCTTAATTGAGCAGTTGCTGGAACTGGGTAACCTACAGTATTTGTGAGAACACATCTTAATTCAGAGTATTTGTTTCATGCGTGCTCATTCTATTGAATTACTTGCTTTATGGAAACACACAGACAAGTAGATTTTGTTCAGGTAAAGGCTTGGGGAATAAATATTCCTATCAGGGAAACAGCTAGGTTCCCACAAAAGTTGTCTTGCATTGATTGAATATTTGTTCTTTCTTCTCTAGCTCAAAAAAAAAAAAAAAAAAAAAAAAAAAAAAAAAAAAAAAAAAAGTTGCACTAATCCAATCAAGAAGAAGAAAAAATAACACATGATCCAGGCTGCTAATCTGCCAGTTAGCAATACTGAGCTCTAAAAACTCTTTATAGGATGAAATGTGCTGGCATGCAACCATGCAAATACTTACTAACAAAAAAAAAAACAAAAAAAAAAAAAACAAACAAAAAAAAAAAAAAACCAAAAAAAGCTTAATGTAAGCAGAAAAAAAATCCCAAAAGTCACCGTGTTATGAATAATTTAAGCAACTCAAATAAGCAATATTAAACATCCTTTGCAGAGTCACCCAAATCATAGCAATGGTAGTCAGAAATTTTCTGTACTCTTCTGAAGTGGGAAGTCATGGTACCTCTAGGTGACCCATGAGTTTGTCTATCTGTAAAACAGGTATTTTAAATAACATGAGCCTAATCTGAAGGCTGTTCTCAGTCCAGTTAATGCCCGGGAAGTGTTCTCAGATCACTGAATAAAAGTGCTATATTAGCTCAAACAATGATGATGATTATCTTTCAGGGATTTTTATCCTCAGAGAAAAGCAGAAAGAATTACTGGCCAATTTTGTCTAGTAAATGGTGAATACTTGGAACACTTCCTGTTCATACTCATTCTGTGGCTTTCCTGTGTCTGACTTATGTTTATCTTCATTAAGTGGAATAATGCAAGTCAAAATAGCTACAAGTAAACTGTCTGCTGGATAGGGAACAGTTCATGGGAAATGGATCATAAAGAATGTGCTTCTCTGACTTCAGAAAAGAGCTCTAAATTGTTCCATTTCCAGTTCAAAGCTCCTTAAAGCAGACTGAGCAATCTTACCTGATACTTCATCACCCTCACTGCATGTCTTTCAAGTTCAACTGGGGATGGATTACTCTGAAAGTTTTTGTGTCTATCAAAGTTCACCCAAAAGTTCTGATTCACATGGGAAGGCAGGGAGAACATCTATACTTACTGGAAGCCCATTCAAATAAGCAATTGTCCTGGGTTCTTTGAACTTTGGAAGAGGTGGAGATGCAGTCATATAGAAGATGAACTACTTCCCTTGAAGGAGTACAGCCCATATCTGTGCAAATTGATAGAGCCATAAGTCACTAGGAGCTAACCTGGGAACAGCCTGAGGTAAAGCTGAAAGCTAAAGTCATTCCAGGTGGGCTGGTGGAAGGAAAAAACAAATCCTAGACCTTCACATATGAGGTCGTAACTTCTGTTCCTTTGCAGCCCATGTATAAATATTTTAGATTTATATTTTAGAAGTTTTAAGCCTCTCTATAAAATGCATTTAACTTCAGGTTTTATTTTAAAGTGCCTCTCGAGTCAGTGAGGTGGCAGGCTCTCCCTAGGACTGCAAGCAAATCTCTCTTGACCAATCCAAACCCATAAGCCAAACCATATGATTCCAAAATACCTTCAATTGCCTCCTGGATCATATGTCCACATCTGGAAATGATGGATATTCCCTTCCCAGCTGCAGAAGAGGGAAATTCTGCATTAGGCTAAAAACACTGTTTAAATTGCAAGGGAGAAGGGTCAGCTTTCTAAAATTACAGTGGTCAAGGCAAGTCAAGCACTTTAATGGCAGGCTCAGATCCAAGATCAAAATCGTTTTCTAAATCTCCAAGAAGTTCTACCTAGGAACATACAGAACATTTTGGTTGGTTTTAAGGTGAAGATAGTCAACGGGCAACAAATTCTCAAAGCCAGAAACTAATCTCCTTTCACCAGGGATACAAAGCAGGTGCAGTCTGCAAGGATGAAACTGTGCCCCAGATTTTGTTGACATAAAGCAGGAGACAACTTTCTGATGGGGAACAGTTGTAAATCACAGGGAGATCAATAGAAAAGAAAAATCTTAACTTGAAATAAGAGTTTTGAGCTCATCTTGCTGAAATCTCTTTGTCTAAAATATTCTTAAAATATTAAAGAATGTATTGGTTGGTCAATAATAATAGGAAAAATATTTTATAGGGTAATAATGATGGAATTTAGTTGATACATGATTGAACTTAAATGTTTCATTTATGTTTTCTAAATGTACCTCTTTTCTTGATGCTTTTGTGTGTGTGTGTGTGTGTGTGTGTATAATTATCCATGCTGAGATGTCATCTATAGTCTAAAGAGAACCACTCTAACATTAAGTAATATATAAACAGAGGGGCAATAATTGGAAACTGTGTCATTATATATTATCATTAATAATAACACCACATTAATTATTAATATGAAACAAATAGTCCATTTGCTCTGTCTATGCCTCTGAATCATTACTTCACTAACTCTTGTCTGGGAAAATCTTTTTACTTCCAAGATGAAGCATGTTGGATTGGACCTTAGTAGAATTAAAGCATGATCTAGAAAGGAACACAGCATAGGCTGCATTTCCCAGAGGAGACAAAAAAGAAGAGGAGGAGGGATATTTTCATGAAGGGTTTTCTCTATTCAGGCAGCCTGGAAATGTAGGAATATGGTGGGGCAAAAGAAAAACATGTTGCCTGGACATCTCTGAAATTATAAGATCTCAAAGCCAGGGGATGCAAATCAAAATGAGCCAAAGAAAACTGTGCTAAAGTTTGGGGATTAGTGTAACTGCACAGTCTTGCCAGATATCCATCTAAAATGCTTAAGTGGGGAGCAAATCTTGCGAGAAAGCTTTCTCACAATATTTCCAGTATCTTCTGTTTTTAGAGAGGCTAGAGATAACAGGAAAACAGTCCATGTCCATGGTATTTTGACTCTTGCAGCTTAGTGCTGGCTGGAATACAGAGGACTAATTCCAGAGCTGACGTAAATAAACTTACTCAAAGACAGTGAGACAACACCAATTTACACAAACTATGAAGCCTGGGAAATTCAGATACATGCAGAAGTTGAGATAAGATACATCTAGGCAAATATCTGGGGTATGTACACACATCTATATATAACACTTTCTAAACCACTTTAAGCTCAATCTGCGTATATGAGCTGCTTAAACATAAGAAGAATCCACTTTAGGGAACTGAGCTGGAAGGATGAGAGAAAGTTCAGAGAAACTCTTAGTAACAGTCTTAGTATGTCTGACTTTTTTCGTCCCACAACTTTAGCCCCACAGTGCCCAGTGGAGGAGGTTGCTCTCCCACTGTCATGACTGGAAGGAGGAGAAAGCAAAAAATCCTTCTAGCAGGGGGCAGTTCAGACATGCTCTGAGCTATACACTGGAGGATCTCCATCCCTTATTTCTCAACATAAGCTAATACTCCTATATAACTGGTTTCCCTAAGCTTATGCAATTTGATAGCCTCAGAAAATGAAAAATAAATGAAATCAAGAAGATCAGTTTAAGCAGAAAAAAAACATAAAAATCCCTGAATTTTAATTCCAGTTTGAAGAGGAGACAAACTTCTTCCCTGATTAAGGAATGAAACTGTTTGACTCAATTCCCTAATCTTTAGAAGGAGAATGGGCCTCTCTCCCAGAAAAACAGGCTTTCATTAGTATTTGGAAAGCGTATCAAAGATGGATTCTTCAATAATCTTTATTTGTCCTGGTCCCCCCTCTTTCTCAACCATTTCCCCATCTCTCTAGCAGAGTAACATAAAACAAGAGCATTGCAATACTGTGCAGATTTCCTGGGGAAGAAAAAAAAAAAAAAAAACCAACACAAAAAAAGCAAAACACAAAGTCCAGGATCTGTATTCTTTAAAAAATATTCACACAGGGCTCAAATTATGCGCATAAACATTGCTAATGTATTTGCTATTAGTTTGTGTGACACCTTATTCCTTTAAGTTTGCATCTCTTGGCATTGAGTAGCAGAAGATGCTCCTCTCTGAGAGGGCTAGTTAAGATGTATCTTGCTGTTTCCCCATATCTTTAGTATGCAGCAAGCACAGAGATGGAGATAAAAGGAGAAATGTCTATCTTTGAGTCCTCTGCAATACAGAATAAGTTATCAACCTCCTAACATGCATGTCTGAATAGACTCCTTTGGCAGAAGGGAGATTTTATCTGTCCTGACATGCGAATTCCTCCCTCATGTCAATCCATGAAAGTACTAAAGAATAAACTCTCTAGTAAAATGAATGTGGCATACCACTGGGACTTCGAGAGCATCATATTTTCCCCTAGCTACTTTTTTTTTAATTCTCCAACTGAATCCTTGATATCCATATAAATTAGTCACTCTGAAGAACACTTGAAAATCCATTGCTTTAATCTCACAGGCGCAGGGATGGTGGCTCACTCCACTAAGGCTTGGGAGTTTGTTGTCTCTCTATTTTTCCTCTTCAATCGAGAAATGTTCCATCACATCCAACCCCCGTGCAGAAGCATTCGAGGAGCATTTGTGCTGGAAGCTTTGCAGCTGTGCAAGTCAAATGAGCAGGCACTGCATTGCCCTCAGATCTAGGAGGCCCCAAGGTAGAGATACAAGCAGTCAAAATGTCCTATTTAGCATCATGAAGTGCCCACCCATGTATGAGAGAAAAGGATGCAATGGTTTGAATGAAGCTGAACACAGCTGCAGTTCTTATATTTTGGGGGCATGAGAGGGAAAGTCATATTGGTTTGTTTGCAGATGAATTGTCAGTCTAATTTCACAAACCCCCATGGTCATCACCAGTGTGAGGAGTCTACTCACCAGTCACTATAGCACCAAGAACAGATCTGCCTCTCTGATGAAATGGGCCCCTAAATCTTCACTTAGGCAATCATTTCCTATCAAGAGTGGCTGTATGAAGAGGATAATAATAGCTTTTTAAGAGCAATGTGTAACTGAAAGAATAAAAAATCCACAAAAATAATAAATAATAATAAAAAAACCTCATCCTTTCGTCTTTTGTTCTCCAATGTTTATCCCTAGATATTTATGATGTACTATGTAATAACAGATTACTTCTCATTTTTTTCTGTTGAAAGCAAGACGTTATACTTGGATTTGTGTTGCATCTGAGACTGTGTTTCCATTAGTGAATTTAAATGCTAGATAATTCTTACCATTTTTAAATTAATATTTTTAAAGTAGTCTCTTTAGGATCAAGTATACTCTAGACCTTATTTTTCTCTTCATTTGCCCTTATTTTATTTGCACAGCTTATTTTCACCTGCTCTTGGTGTGCAGGACCATTTGATTCTAGTTGCTGTCCACTGGACAGCTTGTCTTCCATTCAGTGTCATGTCCATGTTTGCATCTATAGCTGGAATTTTGGTCACAAAACTAACATAAAAATTCAAAGCCAATCCATCAAGTCCTTAATGACCTGGGTATAAAACCATGAAATAGGCTCACAAACAACAACAGACTCTTTGTGACCTTCAGATGGATGTTTAGGGATTTGACAGGGTTCTCCACATTGAACATAGAACCAGAAGTCTAAATTTTTAAAAAGTACACAGCTGAGGGCCACATAAACAAATATAACAGCCTAATAATCCTGCAGATGAGAGCATGAAGATGAAGGAATCAGGTGAAAATACTAGATGCAGATCAGGAGCATATTAGATTAACACAAAGCAGAGGTACTGAGGCACCACTACAGCAGGCTGCTCTGCAGGAGTTCTGTGAGAAGCCTTTGGTTTCCTCTCCTGCTTTCAGATGACAGACATTCCCTATTTCTTTAATAGCCTCAAGGGATGGATGATCCACTGTGTCTTTTTGTAATGGAACCACCAGGGATGGAAGAGCCTGGAGAACAATCCTGACATTGCCAATGGGTGTGCTACCACCAGCAGCACATGCTCCTGCCTTCAGCTCTCTAACAGAGCATTCTGAAGGTTCCCCACAAAAATTGCTTTAAAAAAGAATCCTTTCTACTAAGGGTGACATTTTCAAACTTGTTTTCATGTTTTTTCAGCTAAGCTAAACTAAATATCTTTTTAAAAAATTACAGATGAACAAAAAAACAAACCAAACAAAAAAAACCCAACCCACAACTCTACAACCTTCTTTTATTTTATGGATCAAAGGATTTCCCAAATGATTAAGGCCTCTCATTTCCAGTGTTGCAAATTTCTCATTTTGAGTGCAGAAGTAGGGAAAAAGAAAAAGGACAAAAAAAAACCCCAAAAACCAAAAACTCAAGTAACTCTAGTGTCAGATCCTTTACCCTAAATCCCTAAATACTAATGGGTAAAGTAGAAATCTTGGAAAAGTAGTGAATGAAAAGTTGAAAATAAAAAAGGGGAAGCCAGTAAAAGGGGAAGAGTCACATCTTGGGTTAAACTCAGAGTGGCGAAAGAAAACCATACTGATCAGCTGTTTCAGATCTGTCTCTCTCCAGACACGTATCCACGTACCCACAAAAACACAGCAAATGTGCTTGGTCCTGCCCTTTTCTATGCAAGAGCATCTCAAAATAGGCGATAAATCATCCAGTTGGGCATGTGCACACAGAAGCCAGTTTGAAAAATACAAGGAGCAGAGGAATTGCCATATTGAATCAGACTATTGGTCCATCAAGTTTGGTATCAAGCCTCCAGCAGTGGCTAAATCGTGATCCTTCAGATGAAGGCAACCCTCAAAATCCACAGAGCACTTAGCTTTGTCCTCATGTGGGGGAGGGAAAAATACTCATCCTAACCCCTGCGGGCAATAAATGTGTGTCCTACAGAGTGAGCTTGGGTTTTCCTTATGCAGAGCTGCAACTGTAATTACTAGTTTGAAGCAGGACAGCAGAACAATGTTTGCAAACATTCATTCACGTGAAAAGCTGCTAATTCACTTTGACATCATTTGTGACCCTTTTCCAGGAAGGTTCATCGGAGCAAGCGGTTTTGTTTATGGAAAGCAAAAGTTTGATAAATACTCTGGAAGTGCTTGTCTGGACATGAGTTTTAGAAGTGACATATTCAAACTTCTCATTTTATCTCTATGCCTTTCAGTCATCAGTGCAAGAAACAGAAACAGCGCCGCACGATATGCACATCGACTCGGGCAGTGAAATCATGGCTTACAAACAGCAAATATTCAAAGGGAAAGGAAAAATTTTTTAAAAAATCACAATTAATAAAAATCAGTGTATGGGAAATTCTTGAAGAGGGGTGCTGCTTTTCAAATAAACTATCCCATGACCAAAGCTCTCCTTAGAGGGACAGCCTGATATTTCTGGAAAATCATCCAGAGTATTTAACCTGACCCCTGTGTCAGCAAAATGCACCAGCTAGATACATACTTCTGGGCTGAATCCAAAGTTAACGTAAAGGGGAGAGCCTTCATCACCTGTTTGTAGACCAATTTAAATATACCATGTGCCACTGCCGAGTTAAATGTCGAGGAAAAATACTTTGCTGTGTCCTTTCCTGCCCACTTACACTCACATCTTTGATGGCCTCTGCTCACAAAGAATTATTGTGCCCAAGCTCATCTGCAACAGAATCCTCCTGCAAACACCCAAACCCCTTCTGTTTTATGGCTGAGGAGGTAGCAGTGGGCAAGGGGTGGCTTTCATGAGAAATTGGTGGTATATCTACTAAACAGCACATAAAGTTTACACAGGACTTGACTTCCTCACTTTTAATTATAAACTGGTGTGAAGGACAGGAGATGCTGCAGATAGAATGAAAAGCTTAGTTTAGGCCTGGGCATCCTTTTTTCTTAGTGAAAAAAAAAAAAAAAAAAAGGATGAGCTAGCCAAAAAAAAGCAACAAAACACTCTCTAGGGTGAGAAAATACTGTTATGTTTGTATTATAAAAGACAGAAAAAAATATGTTACAACGGTTGTAACTGTTAAAACTTGTCAGACCAAGTAAGTACTGACTTGGACAAAAAGGTTTAACCCAAACCATTAGTCTGCTTTAAAAAGTTATACTACTTTTTTGTAGATCTACAAATTGTAGATTTTTATATCTACACTCTTTAGACTTCCAGTGCACCCAGAATTGGAACCCAGACACTCAATTTCATAACTAGGTTTGCTGAAATCTAGTCTGTGCAGCTGGCTTGGGTCCATCCTTCCCACAGGTCCCTGAATCTCAGGGAACTACTCAGGTCACTTAACTCAAACTGGAATTTCTCAAAAGAAGGTTAACTGCATCTACATGGAATCAAACTTTTCTAGGTTGGCAACCCCAAGGCATCCAGAAATGAAGGTGTGAGCCTCATCTCACTTCCCCAAAACCCTCTCAGCCTGCCTTTCTTCTCCCACCTCTTCAGATCAGCCTTATCAGCATGAACTGCACAACGCAGGGAACAGAACTCAGTGTGATGTTCTTCTGTTAAATCAATTCCTATTACAGTTACAATTTGTTTTGTAGCTTCTCTTGTGGCTTCTTAAAAAAAAATAAAAATAAAAATCTCTTGTGTTGTGGGTTTTTTTTTGTTTTTTTTTTTTTCTCTTCCAGTTCTCTATCTCCTCCCGAGGGCCTCAGCTTGTGCCTCTGTGTAAGTCCTGGGGTCTTGGGTGTCAAATGTCAGGCCTTGTACAGAGCTGTCAAAGAGGAGAATAGGCTGAGATGATTGATGACTGCAAAGCCTGAAATCCAAACCTCTGCTGCAAATGCTTCTTTTACAAAAAAGCTGGGGCAACCCACAGTGGCTATATTCAAGGTCAGCTCGCATACCATTACACCCACCGCTTTGGGCTCCTAACAAGCCAACGCATTCATAGAGGATTTCTCGTCTCCTTGTCGCTGTGTGTGTCTCTCTTTCTCTCCCTCCCCCTTACTCTCCTGGCAACCCCCTGCCAAAATTTTCAAGCACTTAATCCCAATAAAAAAAGGCATGGCCTTTTTTTTTTTTTTTTTTTTTTTCCCTCCCCTCCCTCCCTTTCCTTCAGGCTGCATTCGCTATGAGGAGCCACGGGCTGAAGCTTAATGCTGCACAAGTCAGATGACAAGATTATTAATGGGAGCAGGGCAATGTCATATCTGATTTCATGCATATTCATGAACGGAGTCATACAGCTGGGACCATGTGCCATGAAGAGACAGAGCAAGAGAGAAACTTTTACACCCCCTCCTTGCCGTGAAGAATCTGATCTTGGAGATTAAGAGTCCTGCCTTGCAAAATTCAATTGTTCCCTTTATATGTTAATAAAAAGGGAGAACTACTTGTATTATAACAATGATGTCGTGCCAAGATGGTATGAATATCTCTTTTTTCCTTGTCACTAAAGTAACTGGAGACAATCTTGGCCTGGAGAACACTTTCTGTAGGAAAAAGGACATACGCTATCACCTAAACCCAGAATGATTTCCAAAATGGCCCAGGATAGCTTAGAAAAAAACAAACAAATCAAACAAAACAAAGCAAGAAAAGAAACAAACAAAGGAGGAATAAATAAACAAAAGAAGAGGAAGTTCTGCAAATACTTCAGCATTCACCCTAGGGAAAAAGGGAGATGTGAGAATAGGAGAACTTTATAGGGCTTCTGATTTGTACTCAGCTCCTGTTCCATAGAGGTGAGACATGAGGGTTGAAGTACTAGTAACATTTTACTCTGTAGCTTTACTTCACAGCTAGTTCCTTTTGCTTTTTCAGTAGTGCCTTAGAAAACATGAGGAATTTTATTCTCTTTTTACACCGGGGTAAATTGAGGCATAAAGTTGTTAGGGTTTATTGGCCCCGTATCTGCCTTATCAGAAAAGTTCCCATTAACTTAGCAGGATAGGACCTGTAGGCACTTGAGCTGAAGTCAAGAAGTGAATAGCAGAGCAGTAATGTAGCTATACCAGGGAGCTAATTCCATCTTCTGTTCTATGTTGAGAAATAACACCACTTCCTACAGGACACCAGAACAAATAGAAAAAGGTAGGCACTGTGACATTTAGCAAAAGATCTATGGTATTTTTCCCTGTTCCAAATCCATCAGTATTATTGCTGAGACTCTGTGAGAATTAAACTGTTATACCTGCCTCGCACACTCTTTCTAAGTAAAAGTCTATTTTTCAGGCACTCAAAATATTCCATTCAGCTCTGCAGCAGCATCTACTTGTGACAGTGGCACCCCGGTCCCTTGAACAGGTGAGGACCAAAAGAAATAACAGAAGCAGCGTGTGCAGCTGTGAAATCAATTTAGAATTTAATTGCTGAAAACCGTCTGACAATAAACTATAACAGTGCATGAAATGGTCCTGTAATGGAAATGGTGGCTGTTCCTGGAGTCATTTTGAATTAGTTGTGGATAAAGCACAAGATTACAGTGGGAGCCCAGCGTAGATACTGGCCCTAGCAAATAGACAGATGACTTCTTTGCACCTTTAATTGTTATCATTCAAGGCCAGCAGCATATTCTCTCATGAGGATGCCAAACAATCCACGTGATCCAAATGCTCTTTGGTACAAGCTGATCCGAGTTGCCTGTAGGGCTATCACAACAGGCTTTCTGGCACAGAGTGACAGAATGGGAATGCCTGGGCAGATTCAGGCTGTCTGAAATGCAGTGGGTTCTTTCTGGTTTGGGGAAAGGGGATGAAGACAGAGAGTATTGCTGTTTTTCCTAGAGGGATTGTTTCATAACTGCACACAAATACATGCTCAACTATGCAGCCTTATTGTGAAGTATATATATTTGTAGAGAGAGTTCATAGCTAGATAGGAGAAGGAAATTAAAGCAGAACTGTCTCTAGTAAGAACAATTGGAAACTTACTGGGCTGTGGCTCCAGCAGATAGAGTTTAGCCTGGGTTGGGAAAAGTGGCTGGAGCGTGCAATAAATGAAGTTTCTCGGCAAGAGTAGGGCAATACATCTTTACTGAATAGACCTAGGACACATGGCAGGAATCTGGCTCTGCCACTGCACTAGCAAATGACTTTGAGTGACTCACTTCACTTCTCCAGCCTTCAGTTTCCCCATCTGCAAATGAATGGCAACAACTACCTTCATTAAGAGCTTTCAAAGCATTGTATAAAAGCAAGATAGTGCTGTTATCACTATGCAGATGGCTATGACTGTTGTAATCAACTATCAGATGATAGTGACAGTCTTAAGTATTCCTCTTGAACCCACACATAGCATGCTCTTAAATAGCAAACCGTGCTTTAATTTCTGTATTTGAGGATGTCACCTCCTATCTCCAATAATTTTTCAAGTAATTTGAAGGACTAAAAAAATAACATTTTTTTCATTCAAACGAGCAAAGCCAAAAAAAAAAAAAAAAAAAAAAAAAAAAAAAAAAAAAAGCCCACAACTGATAGAGATTGCAGCAGCGGGAAGGGGAAGAACATGACAGGGATATCAGAACAGAGGAAATCACATGTTAATGACATTCAATATTCTCCCTGTGTCAAGTCATCAGCATTTTTATTGCCACTTTTCCTCCAAATACAGTATCAGAATTTATTGAGACAATCTGTCTCCATCACCTGTGATATAATATATTTTATTCAATAAGATACAGAATAATATTTATCTTTCAACTCCAATGACTAGTTTTAAGGGCAATAACAGCTTTTTACACAACAGTTACAAGTGCAGAGTTTGTTTTAACGGCAGACCTAAGGGTTACAAAGACTTTCCCCACCAGGTAGTGAAACCAGTGTTCTTATTGTCTGCCCTTTGCTATGTTACTCATTCATAAAATAGATGGGGCCAAAAGATTTTTTAAAAATAAATAAATAAATAAATCCAAATGCAGCTCCTTATTAATGGAAACTGAGGCTAAAAGAAGCTGGTCCTTGTCATAAATTCAGAAACTCAGTAGCAGAGACAAGATTTGATCTCCAAGGAGGAAGAGAACAGCCAAGAAAAACCTGTCACATTATAGCAAAAGGAAGAGAAGATGGAAGAGAGAAAAGGCTGAGGGTTTAGAATCTCTGGCATGTCTGCAGGTTAGCAAAACCAAGAGAGCACCTCAACTGGCCAGCCTGAGCATCAATACCTTGCAAATATGGATGCCTTATCCTTGCTTCTGATAAAGTATGGGTTTTTCATGCTTCATGTTGCAGCTACAGAGGACAGGGCTGTTCCCACTGATTGTGGGGTGATGCCATGGAAGGAAAGCCTGGCTGCTTCTGCCAGACCCCCATGGTAATTTCTCTCAGCATTTTCTATACCATTAGTTTGGTTATTCTGGCTTGGCCAGCTACAAAACCACACTGACATTCACCTCAAACAGATGTAATTCATGCTATAGCCAACCCTAAGACACCAGAGATAGAAAGGAGATTGGCTTTAAAACAACATTCTCCATGTACCTGAGGTATGGCCAATCTGAGGCACATAACCTTAAAAGCAGTAAAGGAGAAGGAAGAATCAGAAATGCCTACTTGTTGTCAGGTTTTGTTTGTTTGTTTCTTTTAGGTTTTTTTCTTGGTTGGTTTGTTTGGTTTTGGTTTGGGGTTTTTTTGTCATTTTGTCTAGGTTTTTTGTTGATGGGTTTTGTGGGGTTTTTTGTTTTTTCTTTTTTCTTTTATTTGTAGGGAAAGAAAGAGCAGTAACACAAAAAAGATGGAATCCATCTTTGAAATATAGCCACAGCTGCTCCTGTTCTTGCCCTCCTCCCTTCCTTCAATCACTCTACAAGAAAAGGCTGTGTACTTCAAATCATTTCCTGCCTGCAGCATCCTGATAAAGCCAGGCTTCCTGCCATTTGCCCAGCAACTGGCACTCTGTCCTCTTCTTGTTCCCCTTGACATGTCCTAAGGCCTTCAATCAACCTGCTCTGCAGATCCTTTTGCTGTGATCAGAGACACCAGATGCCATCAAGGCTGTGCTTGTGCCTACAACAGCATCACAGGCAGCAACCCCTAAAATTAGTTAATCCCTTCCCAACCCTGCTTTCCTGCCCTCTTTTTCAAGCAGGTCCAGCTTCCCTGACTGGCTCCAAGCTGTCTTCAGCAGGTTGCTCACTATGCCTGGGCAGCCCTGGCTTTTTCTTTTTGAGTGGGAATTCCTGCTGCCCACTGAAAAGAAAAATCACTCAGCCAAAAGTGCAGCCTATCACCTTCTCACAAGCTAGAGCTTTGGAAAGGGGATGAAGAGCTCTCTCATTCCCTTTGTGCATCCTGTGGCCCATCAGGAACTGGCTGGTGCACAGAGCAACAGCCAGAGCAACATCTTGTAAAGTTCAGGTTCTCAAAACCTGGTCTGGAAGGAGCAAAAAGAACATCAGCAGAGAGCAGTGAATAGCCTAACTGTGTTAAGGTAGGACAACGATCAGGTTTTTATATTGTGGCTCCACACACACTGCCAAAAATAGTTAGGAGAACTTCAGAGTTGTGTATGCACCTCTGGAAACCTTGAAATATTGATCTGTCTTCTACTATTAGTATTCTTAAAAATAAAAAAACTCATCCCTCCATGTTTAAATGAGGGTTTGGTTTGCAGTTCAGTGTCTGAAGTGGAAATTTAGTGGGCCATGGGCTCCATCTGTACCCCTGGCATCACCCACACCCTTGTACCAGAGCAACAGGTACGAGCAGGCCACATCTGCTTGGCAAGAGGCAAATGTCATTTTCAAGCACATCATGTTAAGCTTCTGCCCCTGTAGCCACATCCATCTAAACCTACTGCCAGTTTGTTCCCTTTAACTAATCCCCTAGTAAACAGCCAATGGCAAATACAAACCTTGTTTTTGAAGTTGCCTTTCACGGGCTGATGGAAATAACATCATCACAGTCAACATTGGTCCTTGCTCCCCAGCCCAGCTCAGCTCCCACACATCCCAGCTTTTGATATTTTCAGAGTTTCAGTGACTGTAGCCATCTGCTCCCACCTGGGTCTGCAGAGCAGAGGACACAGTAGTAGAGACAAAGATGGAACCATGGGCTCCTATCTTCTTGGGGCTCTGCACACCTGGGTGCCTCCTCCTACATCCACAGCCACCACCAGGGAGATAGGGGCTGATGCTGTCAGAGGACCTCTCCACCACCTGCTAAGGTGTGTTTTCTCTTGCTCTCACTCACACACACACACTCCTCCTGGCTCCCCAGCAGCAGGGCTCCTTGCCAGCACATTGGGCTACCTGCAGGGACCTCCCACTCCCTTACTTGGCTGACTCTTTACTCACTTGGCCCCATCAGATCTTTCTGATTTCATTCCTGCCCTCCCTTTAGACCCAAAACTTGGTGTTATTACATTTTCCACTTCCTGCTGGGCTGTTTCTTTGCTTTCCTAATAATTCAGGATACTTTCAAGTAATTTGGGGTGTTTAATTTTAATCTTTCCTTTCCTCTCCCTCACTTCCAAGGGAGTAGATGTGTACACAGAGGAAAGGAAGCTGCTACTTCCTTCTCTGCACATTAACAGCTTTGCACGTGTGTACACATGTTATATGTATGCTCTACCTAATGACTGATAAAGGTTGTCTATATGCATATATATCCATGGTCTGATTGCTGTGTTCAGGCCACCCCCTTCTCCAGTGGCACTGGGACATGCTGACTTCCCATCACTTCCTATTCAGTTGACACCAGGGTGTCTGGCTTTATGCAAATGAGCTATCAAGTGAAGTTTTTGGCACAATTTTTTTAACTTCAGAAAGGAAAACAAAGCAGTCTTTCCTGGCTAACTTGCTGAAGGCACTTCCTTTAGCCCTGCTCCCTCAGCTCAGATGGCAGGCAGCCTGGTCAAATCAAACAGGGAAATCTTGAGGGGTACAAAAGAAATCTGCTACAATTATTTGGCAACCAATCCTCTTTTACTGTGCACACATTATCACAGTCCCAGCTCATATAAGAAATCTGGTGTGAACAACATGTGTTGGATTCATCCAGTGTTATTTATTCCAACAGAAGTACCCTCAGAGTTTTATAGGGCTTCAAATATTGCAGAAGTATTAAAAGTAAAGCAAACAGGTGGCCTTTTATTAAAATAAGGAAAAAACCCCAAATCCTGAAGCTTTATAGGCACATAATATCAGATGATATACATAGGAAATATAAAATGTGCAGGGGGAGGAGGTAAGCAAAAGCTCATCAAATTTTCATTTACCACCTAAGCTCCCAGTCCCATTGCTGATACATGAAGTTGGACCATTATTTCCCAATGGGTCCTTGAGAGGATCTTGCTCTATCCTGAGTTTCCAAGTCTTCTGGGCACAGTGGGAAGCCTTAGATCCAATTTTGGATATGACTGTCTTATGGTTTGCTGCCTTCTTCCTGTACCACTGCCATGGTGGCAGCACTGTACCCCGTATCTTTTTAAGATATAAGGAATAGAACATCCTCAATAAAAACACAGCTTGATTGGTTGCCACTTCTAAATCCCAGGATAATTTGTCTGAGCTAGAAGACTGACTTAGATCAGAATAAAATTCAGAGGTGAATCCCACCTTTTGTGGCTCTGAGTCTCCAATGAAATCCAGCTCTTCCACTCTAGAGGTTTTGTTAGGCCCAGGACATTGCCTCACAAATATCAGGGCATTTCAAAGTGTTATTAAAATGTCATGAACCTAAGTGCCAGTTAAGAAGAGCCTGAACAACATATCCAGGAATGAGCTTGGAGTAAACCTTTCTTCCCCGTGTGCCCCATAAACAGCGTTGGTACCAAAATTCTCCTTCTGCCTAATTTCCTATTCTCATTTGTGTTGAATTTGGTGTAACAAGCCCCATAACACCTTTAAGGTAGGTCTATGTCAGGCAGGGGTGCAGATGGGTGAGGTTACAGAGCCCTGTCAGTGCCAACTAGCATAGGGGTACCAAGAATTCTTTAAATTTGCTAATCCCTTTTCAAAAGATGCAAATTGCTAAGTCAGTTCTAATGCCAACTTGGCTGCTTCTCTTCAACCAAAGAATTTAATACAGCAGAGGTCCCCTGAGAAGGAAAAACAGATTAAACCCCACCCCCAGCCCTAAAACTCTGGTAGTTGGTTTTACATACTGTGAGCCTCGGGCTGCTGCTACTTGAATTTCACTTCAAACGTTCACTGCAAAGTATCAGCTAATTTTTTCTATCCGCCTTGTTACTCTTTAAAGGAGAAAATTTCATTAACAAACCATGGATATAAAATATGAAATCAGAGATCAGCTACTGCAGAGGAGAAGCCAAACATCACTAAAAAGGATTAGTTTCTTTCACTGTCTAGAAATTTCTCATGGAAGACCTTGGCTGCCCTTTTGATATTAAAACTTCCTAACAAGTATTACACAGGAGTTTTAAATTAGAACTTGCTGTCATTGGGACAGTTATAAACTCTTAAATATGTCCCTTTGCAAGTTGAGCTCCTGCAAAATGCATGTATGTGTGGTGGAAATCATTGGGAAATGGGTGTGTATACGTGGAACATTGCCAGTCAGAGCCATTAATTACAGCAGGACTTCTGCCAGCTGATTTATAAAATGAGCACCCAAGTTATTCCAACTAATTCCCATAATTCCACTCTGGATAGTGAGCCTCTAGTCAAAGTAAAATAAAGTTTGCTCCCAAATGTGACCTAGGAAAACCAATTTTCTTTTCTGCAGTGAATTCAGTAGAGTTCCTCTGGTTTATGCTGGGGAAGAGGATCGCTGCTTCCCAGGTTGCTTTCTAATTAATAATTATATATAGTGCATCTGGGCAAGGTTACAGGCCCCCTCCAGTGCCAGTTGGCACAGAAGCACCAAGAACATTTGAAATTTATTAATCTTTTTCAAAAGATGCAAATTGCTTTAAAAAAAAATTAAATAAAATCACCGAGGAGAAGGCAGTACTGGGGGGTTTAGCCTCAATCACAAATCAGGGGCAAAGGCACCTCCCTGCTACTAAAAAATATTGTCATTTCCATGGCTTGCTTTTACCCTTTATCTTCTGATATTGGCTACATTCCCAGCTATCACCTGAAAGCTTAAACAGTGTTCCAGGAAGCTGTAATGGCCTCGTGTGTAAGGGACTTTTGGCTCCCTTGAACGTCTGTATCGGGTCTAGGAATATATGAACTGTGACTAGCATACCAATCACTAGAGGTAACAGGAAACTCTATTTTCCATGGAAATTTAAAATTTGTATGTGAAACGTCAAATCATTTTGGTGTTTGAGCATTCTGTTTCAGCAGGTCATCAAGGTTTTCTGCAGTGAACATTTTATTTCAAGGGGGGAAAGGCGGAAGAGTATATTGTTCGCTCAGAAACTTTCAGAGTTTCAAGAGAAATTCTGAGCAGGCTGCTAATAACACTTCAGTGGTATCTGGCATAATTGAAAACTCCACTGGAGCCAATCAAGTTAAGCCAGTGTAAAAATGGCCTAAGTGAAAAGAAGCCAGTCATGTGAAATTGGAACGAATTTATAAAACCGCACTTCCTTTTCACCTGTTGTAGAGGGTCTTTCCCCCCCTTCCTGGGGAGTCAATCTACTCTTCATTCTATTTCAATTCCATTTTCTAAGATCTTAAGCCCATGAGCAACATGGCCCTCTCAGGCTTTGCATGCTTTATAAAAATGAGTAAAAAAACATGGCAATATTTTCCTTGAACATACTTTTGTTCTAAACATACAACTTCTGTTTTGGACTCCAAGGTATTTGCTTTCAATCTGTCAGAATGGAGTCAAGCAGAACCTGGCTCCACAACCTGCTATACTCATGAAATACATGAATTTTCCAGAATGACCTCTTACATCTGTTCCATATCATAATATCTTAGGGGCTTTGTATTCACGATGTCATAATCTTCCAAATCCATGAACAAAATAAAGTTTAGTCAGGTCAATTGCAAGTCTTCCCCTCCTCCTAAATTTTTTCTTTGTTTGTTTTATTCCATTTCTGACAACAATAATCTCCTTTAATTGCTGGTTCTGCCAGTCACACAATGGACCTTGCCTTCTGTTATCTGACCACTAGAGCTCATAATTAGTGCTTAATTATAGTTTATAGAGCCACTTTGGTCTGATAGGAAAAATCTGCTTTGTTACAGTCAATGAAGTATTTAAAGCTATGTCCAGGGTGGGCATAGGTTTTTAAACACTTGGGTAAGCAATAATAAACTAATATTGATTGAGCAACTCGATAGCTTTCGTTTCTGCTCTGGTTTAAGAAAAAAAAAATCTAGATAGAATTAAAAATAACTTGGCATGGTAATGGAATGTCTCTGCTAAGAAAGCTCGGCTGGCAGTGGGGTCTATCACGTTGGATGTAACTCAATCTCAGCTCCAGAAAAGAGCACTTTGCAAAATATGTGGCAGCATCATTGCTATTATCCGAAAAGGAGGAGGGAGAAAGAATTCACCAAGGTCCCTCAGTCTGTTCCGAGCTAAATAAAGAATGATACTGCTGAGCATGGGTGTGTTTCTGAGTGAAGCTGCCAGAACTAATGAAAAAGCATGGAGATGATTTTCTTTTTAATTTACTTCCCTGCTTTCCAAGTTTTTCAGAGGAGGTTGGAAGTTGTCCTGAAATCCTGACAATTTTGAGTTTTACCTAGCAAATTCTGACACAAACACAAACACGTTTTATCAGCCTGCAGGTGCCCTCGCACCCATCAGCTAACTCAGACAATATTATTCTAGGCTTGGTTCCAGCAGGTCTGCCAGGCCACACAGACTGGAATGGGGAAAAGTGAAATAAAATAACAATTTTTAAGAAACAGAGAAGGGGAAGGATTGTGCAACACCATTTCTCATCAGTTCTCATGGCAGGTAGTAGCCTCTCTAACCTGATCATTCACCCGTCTGTGTCAACAAAAAAATTAACAAAGGTGCCTTTTAAAGGACACAATGATTTTTCCATCAGGTGTGATTTTCAGAAAGAAAATTATTTTAAATATCTGCATAAGAACTCTATATTCTCAGGGGAGGTCAGAACTGTCTCTTGAGTGGATTACATTTATCAAACTCCAGCCCTATTAGATTCTCGCCTTGTGCAGGTGTTTTCCTCAGTTCTTTCCATTTCAGGATATGATGAGATTATTCTCCCTTTTCAGAGGCACATAGGGTTTTTTAGCCTTTCTTGGGGGAAGAGAGAGAGAAAAAGAAGTTGTCAAAGGATGGTTTACAAAAGTGACAGCAGCATCCTTCCTTCTTTAGCTGTGGACAGATGGAAGGCCACTGAAACGTACAGGCTCAGTCTGCAGCCAATTTATTCCTCTCATAAGTTTTATTTCTTTATCCGGAAGGGTAATTTCAACATACTTGAAATAAATAGCCCAACAGATGATTTATTCATCACACAAGGTAGAAGGGTGATTATATTTGACCTTTTTTTATACACGTGGTTGTGGTTATTTAACTGGACTAGAATAAGAACAGGATTGGACATCTCTGAAAGTTGTATTTGCCCTGCTGCTATTGAGTTTGCTTCTGACCCATCCCAACTGATGAAGTCATATTGTTATCAGTGGTATATATAACACTGTAACATGGTATCACCACATCTTGGGAAAATGGAATTTGCACAGGATGCCTGTGCTGAGCTCATAGATGAATTTCTATTGTCCATTATCGTTTATATCTCATATGAACTGTTCTACACAGCTCGTCTCTAATCCTCATGCTTGTTAAGGAGCTTAAGGAGTAAAATCAGTTGATTTCAGGGCCTTTTAGAGTTCAAGGTCAAAGTGATTATTTCCTTTTTTTTTTTTTTTTTTTTTTTTTTTTGTAAGATGTGGACTCATCACAGTTTTCAAAGTTCAGTTCTTTCCTAGTTCCCTAATTAGAACCTGCACTAAGAGCATATCTGGAGGCTTTTATACATGAGATCAACCCCTTGCCCTGGGACCAATTATGGAAAAATAGCTTTACACATTTTGCTGTTTGAATATCTGATGATCGTACATGCCATCGTGTTCTACAGCGAAGCCACGAAAAATAAAAAAATCCATTAGCAGTTTTGGTCTACACCATTATTGTACTTTAAAAGTAACTTATTCACACCAAAGCATAAGCCCACCAAGCACCACTTGCACAGAGTCATGACATGTATTTACATGCATGAAACCACATGAATTGGAAACTTACAAGAAAAAAATTCAAAAATTAAAGTCAGTATCAAATTTTCTTCTCTTGAACACTTCTGACTTCCTCTTAAGAAAATGCAGAGTTTTGTGGAAAACTCAAAAAAGTAAGCAGAAAAAAATAATCTCAGTTTCAAGAAAAAACAGTTATTACCACAGGAAATATAATTTTCCTGTGATTTATTTATTTTTTTTAAAGCCTGGTCATTCTTATATATAAACATATATTTACACAAACTCCAGATTCATATACACTGCTGTTATAAAAGCACAGTTACCTAAACAAGTACTTGAATTACTGCTTTACAATCTTTATAGCCCTGACATGTATGTTCTTACTTGTCATATGGGTAGGTATAGATCTACATATGCAGACAGGTGCAAAGGCAGGAAGGCAATAAGAATGTGAACTCATTCTCAGAGCATAAAACTTCCTGTAACCAGTGATTTTCTTTTGAATATAAGTGGTGTTTGAATGAGTAAAAAAAAAAAAAAAAAGCATTAGAGATTAGAAAGGATTGTTTAGGATTCAGGAAAGAGCTTTAGATTTCCCTTTTTCAGAGCTAATAGAACATATCATGCATCAATGTCCCTGAAATGCTCTTATTGCTCCCTCTGCCCATCAGCACATTGGTCCCCAAGTTACTGTTGATCTGAGCCCTGGCCACTGACCTCCTATTAACCCCTGTAGCAACCCACAGGTATTTAAACCAAAGGCACAGAGTAGAGTGATTCCTGACTTGCAGAGAGACAGAATCAGCTCTGCTGAGCCCATGTCCATAGCAGAGGGCACAGGAGAAACCCAGGGAGTCCTTTACTAACGAGAATCCTCCATGCCATGATCACTGGAGAACTTGCCATGGGTCTGCTCTATCCAGTAGGGTATTAGGAATTCAGATCAGGCAGTATCAGCATTTATGAGATATTTAAATTTTAAGAAAGTGCTGCCTAAGTGTGACTTCATAAGTGGCTTCACACTCTTGAAACACTGCTGAAAGCCTGATGGAGAGGGCTCTGTTACTTGCACCAACCTTGTTCAGTGATTCACCACAGGACAAACCACTTGACTTCTCTTTCATAATGAAGACCAAACCCCACTTCTTCCATTAATTAGCATGGCTAGAGAGTCACAGACCCTCTTTGATCCTTTGAACTGGTGCTGATACTCAGCGCCTACTGCATCCAAGCCTCTAAGCCATTTGCAGTATTTATCCTCCTCCTTCTCATCTGTGCCCAGCTTACAGAAAAGAGTTGAGACTGGGTCAATAGAGTCAGGATCTGCTCTAATCCTGCAGGAGAGTTCATGATGGAGCCTGAGCACACCAGGTCCTCAAAAAAATGTTTAGATTACCTCTCAACACCGACCTTTTTTTTTTTTTTTTTCCCCCCCCTGAAGTGATTAATTACCACCAGGTTTCACAGGCACTTCCAGGGCAGAATATCCTAAAGGAATATCCTTGCCATTACTTCAGAGACCCTTCTCACATCACCTGATTATTCAGCTCAGTAATACAGTAATACCTGTAAACACCCTGATCCATATGTCTGCACTGCCTGAGTTGTCTTTTCTTCAAACAGGAAAACTCTCCTCCACCAGCTGTCAGTTCTCCAAAAATATTTAGTATCATAATGCTAATAAATACCTCTACTCCTGAGCCAAATTTTGGTGAAACAAAGCAGTAACTTCAAAGCTGATGGGGTAGAGACTGGCAGATGGATAGACACAGTCAACGATATGTTACTAAATATTAACAGGTTCTTCCCCAATGCCATTTTAGCTTAATAACTTATATCAGCACCTTCTCATCTGAACAGAGAAGTTGCATCATGGGCAAAAGATCATGAAATAGGACCCTTGTTGGGTAAAGGAGTTCATGACCTCCAATTTGAATCAATCTTTACCAGCTTTTTAAATTCAAACAACCATTAAAAGTAATTCCAAACAGATTCTATCTGCCATAATAGTAACTAGCATGCCCAAGTGATGGTATTTAAAGCATTCAGTCACTAAATTTCATAGTGTTTTATAAATCAGTATCAACACTGTAAATTACTTCTGAAAGCAAACTTGGCCTCTTGCAAATTCTGGGACCATTTCTGAAAATATAGAATTGTTCCAGCCTGTTTACATCAGCCCAGCAGCAAGATGAATCTTGATGCCTGGGAATATTTACTTTTATAAACTCCAACGAAAAGCAATTCAGCTAAATTACTAAGAGGAAGAGGAAATGGCTATCAAACTACTTTCATTTCATCTTGGAATAAGGGGTGCCTGTCCTTGCCATTCCCTTGAGGCAGGGACAGAAGAAAAAAAAAATCTCACAGGAGAAGGAAGGAGCTGGGAATGCAAGAGGGGCTGCACAGAAAGAAATGGGGTGGATAAAATCACAAGTCCAGTAAAACAAAATTACTAACATCCGTCCAGCTCACCTCAAAAAAAGACATGTGAGGCTTGTAACATATTGACAAATCCCTCACCAAACCAAAATGCAAGTTGCAACTTGAAAAGCTGAAGCATGCAAACACTTGCAAAATAGACCCTACAGCACTAATTCCAGCACTAAAGTCAGCTAGGATACTGCTCCTTTGCATGAACCACAGATAGCTTATTTCTGAGAAATCATCTCCAAGAGCAAAAATGCATTTTTTCCCAGCTCTATTAAGGAAACATGCCAGTTTCAGGCTTCCAACAGGGAAAGGGAATGATAATAAAAAAAGAGTTTATAAATTATGGAAAGCGAGTTGACAGTGTGTCCTTATAAATATGAAGATTACCTATGCTACCCTCATGAATCTGAAAAGTCACAGTTTAAAAAAATGGTAAAAACTACAGATTCAGCAAACTGAAAAATAATGGGCAGGTTTTGCTGACCAGGGAATAGTCTGCAATTTAGTTCTTTTCTTGTTTAACATTTACTGTATATTTCACCACCCAGAAATAATATTATGTTTACAGGAGAAGCCCCATTTTCCACAGAAAGGTCCCACTATTGGCAATATGAAAATCATAGTGAAATACAGTCTGACACCACTGGAATATCCTCTGAATCTATTTAAAGTCCCCAAGGAAAATCTTTTTTTTCTAAAAACAAAGACATTTGTTATGTCAGCCAGTATACATTGGCACACAGATATATATATATATGAGTGTGTGAGCCTGTAGGAAAAAGTCACATGGAGTTTTTCTTGCTTACAAAATTACTATTTCTAATAGCTCATCAAATCACAGTGTTAGGAAAGTTTTAGGAAAGGTAAAGTGATGGACAAATTGGTTTTAAAAAAAAGACATAAACATGCACATAAAAGTGTGACCTCTCTCCCATCCAATGTCTATATAAGTAATACATTTTACACAATAAACTGTGCTGATCTCAGATGAAGAATCTCAGCACTGGTGTTACTAACAGTTTATCTTGTTCTAAGCCACAGCAAGAGATAACTGTGTTGGTAGTCACTAGAGTCACTGGAGCCTAAGATGTCCCATCCAATACGTGGTCTGAAATGTCAAAAAGCACCTCAGCCCCAGGCTGAAATGAAATTTCCAAGTTGGGAAAACTGTCACAGATTTGAAATGGATAAAATGCTCCATTAGCAAAAGTCAGCTTGAAACTTCAGTGTCAACTAATCTTTGGGAACTCTGGGAACAAAAAGACTATGTATATTTTGATTAGGAGCACAAGCACCACTGAAATGGGTCACTTAATGCTTTCAAAACTTCCTCCCTTGCAATATTCAGGGGCTGAGTATTAAATTGAAGCTGGCTTTCTTTAACAAGAAAGGAAAGAGAGAAAGAGCTCCCTGAAAATTGCCCTGTTACATCTGCTGAGCAGAGCTTTGGTTTTGCTGGGAATTATTTTTTGAAACACACTAAGTTTTCTCTATTAGTGCTATATAAATATCATCTCCAGTGCAGAGCCTGGAGGGAGTTCAGGAGTATGACTTAATCAGAATAACTAACATGTTTTAAGAAGTTTGGTTTGGAAAAGAGCTGAGAATACTGAATAGATTCAACCAGCCCTTCTATGATTAAGTAGTGCCATACTTCACAAGGAAGACAAGTTCTCTTCACCATAAAACTAATTTTTTCAATCTGAAAAAGTGCCCACCAGATCTGCATTCATTTTCAAAATCCTGTTGAATTTAGGAAGCATGGAAATAAAGAAAAGTTGTGAGAAAAAAAAAATAAAAGCAGTAATCATTTTGAATTATTGAGCAAGGTTAAAATTTACATTTTCAATTTGTGAGATGAAAACTTCTCTCTTAGAATGACTTTCTGCTGTAAAAAAAAAAAAAAAAAAAAAAAAAATCACTTTTCCTTAAACAGACCCTTTCTATAGGAAAAAAAAAAGTCTACTTTGCTCACCAAAGTTTTATTTTTTGTCAGGAAAGCTGAAATGATATTTCCTGTAAGCCAACGTCAAAAGGTTTTGTCCAGTTTAGATTAAAGCTTGTGAATAAATCCCACCATGCAAAGCTAGAACTATAACTGTATGGATAAACAAGTTCAAATGCACAAAATACAATTATGAAAAAGCTGTACCCTAAGGAAATAAGCCAGCTGGAATCAAACCTGAAGGATTCCATGTGCCTCTCCAACCACTTGGTACAAGCCTACAAGGTACCTGCAGAAAAACCCCAGGAGCCCACAGCTACTATTAAATGGGGCAAGAAAAAGCAGAAAGCTGCCTCCTAGAGCCACAGAAGATGCTTTGGGGTTGAGATTCAGCTTCATGGCTCAAACCCTGCCTATGGGTGAACAACCTCATCCACCACGTCTGGTAGGTCCTGAGAAATTTGCAGTAAGAGCTTCTCAGCGCCAATACTCAGGGGGATAATTTAATCTGAGCCTTTTCCTTAAGCTTTGCTCCCCTCCTCACCCTCTCTGCTCACCCTGCGGGGGATTTTAGTCTATCACGGGCAGTTGCACATGCAGTGATCAAGTAGAGATATCAGGACTGGATAATTCAAGACTGAGTCACAGCCCAGTTCAGTCTGAACAAATGGAGAATGGGTAGATTGTGAATCATTGCAGTCGTAGCATCTCATTATCCCTTTGTAGGTCATTTGCTTTTTGTAAGTTTTGTTATGAAACAAAAGTTTTGCCTCAAGAAAAAAAAAATAAAATTGCTAGGACTTTTTGTCATGAAAAAAATAATCCAAAACAAACCCAAAACTCTGCCAGTTTTCTAGAAGTTTTTTTTCTTCCTCTCCTAAAAATGCCACCCGAGGGTTACAGAGAATGGAACATTTCCTTCAGAAAGCCAACTAATTAATTATAATATTATGAAAACGACGTGTGCAAAACTCAATCCAACACCACATCTGAGTCTGGATACACAAAACGTGAAGATGTTTCATGATGCCACTTAGGGTCCTTTCATGGAAGGGCTAGATGACCACAGGAAGGATCTCTGCCTACCCTCCTCCCCAGCAGAAACCCTTAGGTTGCCTTGGGGCAGCAAAGATTTAGCAGAAAAACACCATTTTCTTATTCTGCTGCTAAATCACCCAGCAGCTCTGGAGATGCCTGGTGCAACCACCCTGACCAAAGGAATCAGCCCACCATTGAGGCACCAAGCCCAGCAACCTGTGACTGAATTAAAGGGCTGGAAAACCCACTGCCCCGGAGGGATGTGACCCACCAGCTTTTCGATTAGTCATGAAACTTCCCGGAGCAGTGGCCTTGCCAGAGGTTTCAGCAGGGCTCAAACAGAGGCACGGCAGGATGAATGCTCCCATTGTGAAATGCAATTGGAGTTTGTCGTTTTATCTTTAGGGCTGGCTTGTGTTTTCCCCTTTTCTCGTTTACGCACTGAACAGAGGATTTTCCACAGCGTATTTTTCCCCCCCCCCCCGACCCCTCTCCAGCAAGAGCCTCGACTTTTCTAACCCAGCTCTTATACACATTCAAAAAAAACCCCAAAACCAAAACAAAGAAAAACAACCATAAAAAAACCCAACAGTGTATGGACATGCTCCTTCCTTCCAGGAGCAATTTCATGACACTTTTCCACCCCCTAAATCATCATCAGTTACAGATGATTTTCTCCTCAAATCAGGATGATTTTCTCCTCAACCCCCCCCAGCATCTCTTTGCCTGCCCCCCCTCCCTAAGCCCAGCACCACTGGGCCAGTGGATGGTCTCAGAACATCCCACCCCAGTTTGGGACCTGGCTCCCAGTTTAGTGACTCTCAGAATCCTGGCTCTATCAAAGCCTCTGTTTGCACCCTGGGAAGCCAGAACAAATCCTGAGGGATCAAGAAATGGCTTTTTAAAGCAATTTGATAAGTGAGTTGAGTTTTGCCTGCATTTGTTACACAGCTTGGAAGGTGATGTGTTTAACATGGCATGACCAACCACAGCTGGGGCTGTCCTGTTGGGCTGTCCTCAGGTGACAGATGCCTGGGGTGGGGACACCAGGGGTGATCAGAGGAAAAACTCCTACCCTTCCACCAAAACCTACCCAAATCTTGTTCCTTAACCTCCAGCAATTCACTAGGCTTTGGCTATGGGTAGGGGGAAAGGAGGAGGAAGTCAGGCTCCCAAAATTGATTTCATTCCAGGTAATGCTTCTTACACAACAATCTGTTCCTTTCAGAAGGACACAGATTAGGGAAGAATTTGGTCAAGGGGCAGTAGAGGGCACTCCAGGCCAGATCAGGTTAAGTTTTGGTCACTTTATCTCTTCTTGTTGACGCAAAGGCTCGAGGCCATGGCCTGGGGTTTTCCTGCAGAAATGTGTTTACAAGCAGGTCAAGGACTTGTAGACAGATAACCATTAGCAAAACAACTTTTCTATTGACAAAAGAGCAGAGAATAGTGCTTTGGCAAATGAATTCTCTTGTTTCGTTACAAAAAACAAAATAAAGAAAGAAAAAAAGAAACAGATAAGTTAAATCAAAGACCTGCATCCCATCTGATTTTCACAACTGTGTTTTCCAACTAGGATTTAAAATCCTGACTTGCTGCCTGCCCACTTGCAAAATTCCACTGAGGGCTTAAGCCAAGGAGCTGTGCTGAGCAATAAATCGAGCTGGGATTTACTACTACTGGTCAGCAAGTGTGTGAGTCTTGTTAACAGATTTAACTCCAATTCTGCTTCCAAATGAGAAATGTCTACAGGACTCCTGCCCTAGGAAATGCTCAGTTTGGGAAGCTCACCTGGTTTCAGGTTTCCTTGCAAACCTCCCCTCAGCCCTGCTCCTGCTCCCTCCCACCCTCCTCAGGCCTTAGCAGGTTCACCAAAAGGTTGTGTGAAAGTTCAGGAATGGTTTGAGCAAATCACAGAGGATTTATGAGTTTTGTGGTCAAATCTGCAGCTGAAACAAACTCAAACGGACCGGCCTGATTTCTGCCCTGTTCAAAATCCCCAGCCTTGGAGTTTAGAGTTGCTTGATGCCATTACTTCTGTAAATATACAACTAACAAAAATTCCTCTAGCCACCTTTCTAGGTGAAAGCACTCTTCTGTATGCAGACAAAAGACGAGATTTTAAACAGGCATGAATAGAAAACTTTTCACAAGCACTAGTAGGAAGAAAAAAAAATCCAGGAAAAAAAAAAAAAAAGAAAAAAAAAAAAAAGAAAAAGAAAAAAAAGAATGTTTAAGAACTGTAGTTATTTGCTACCTGTCAGTCAGGGTTAGGATATGACCAGAGGGGGAAGTGGCTTCTCGGAAAGCCTTGTTCAATCTTACTGGAGGAATTTGTGGTCTATTCTGTATACAGTTTGTGGTATCTGAGTCATGACCTGACTCTAAGGCATGCTGGATTTTAAATGACAAACGCTGTCTCTCTGACGGAGACCTCGCATTAGTCAGAAACCAAATGTGTGTGCACTTGGGAGAGCTGGGACATTTGATGCCCAAACAGTCAAGCAAGCAAAACAAAATGAGCTAAGCCAACTGGAAACAGCAGGAGAATGCTTGTATAGCTCATCAGGCTACACTAGCAGGTTAAAATTCAGCTCCTGGGGTGAGCAACTTGTATATAAAATGGAGGAAAACCTGGGTGTGTGCTTCTGGGTGCACAACCACATCTGAGGGGAGAGTAAAGATGGCTTAAATCTCAGTTCTCATTAGAACAGTGCTTCTTGGCTTGTTTGTTTGGGGTTTTTGTGTTTTGGGGTTTTTTTTCATTTCTTTTTGTTCTTCACTCCTCATCCCTCTCTTCATCATGCACACAACTGGCCTTTGGGTCCACAGGCAGGAGGCTCTAGCAAACTTCTGCTGCAGAAGTTGGACAAGGCAGCATGTGCAGGCTCAGCATTGAAATAACAACTCAAAACCCCTGCTTTCACCCTGGCCCTCCTTTTTAAAGAGACAGCACTGTAAAAGAAGCTATTTTTTTCAAGGAAGAGCTGCTTTATCTTTGTTAACCAAGACACTAAGTGCCACTTCACTGACGTGGCATTCCTGTTTCTCCAATGCCACTTCCCTCCATCCCCATTAATACTATTAAAAACTCAATAACTTTTTCTATCACCTTTATTTAAATCATCATCCTTGATGAAGTATAGCTATTAAATATGCCTGTAAACTCTTTCTACTAAAATGACATTTTAAAAGGCTTGATTTGAACATGGCTATGTCACTTAAACTGGAAAAGTTTCTGTGAGTTCCCTTCCAAGCTGCTAAAGATTAGCTTGATGTAGATAAGAGTATTCCCCAAACTCATTATCTGTCTTCAAAATGCACCTTAAGGACTACTTAATAAAGTCAAGGTTATGTGAAGAGTATTTCAGTGAAAACCAGTGAATGACTATTAATAAATCTGCATTACAGACTGGTTATTTTGTCTCTGTCTTTCATTTGAGCAATAGATGATCCTTCCACTCTTTTTTTTTTTTTTTTTTTTTAAACAATAAGCATGTGTGCCTCCTTGTATTGGTCACCAATGAATCAGAGACAGCAGCAGTAGTAAGAGAACATTTCAGCATGTTTATAATGAATGTGATTTATGCAATGTAAAATATTTTGCAGGGAAGGGTCACATATCTCTGGCCAGTGCAAATTAAATTATGAAGACTCCTCATTGGGCCAAGCTTGTATTTAAAAAGAAAATCATTACAGTACTCTTTATATAATTGTATTTTTATTTCTCCCAAAGTCATGTTTTCCATTTATTTCAATGCTACGGGTATGAAATGTTAATCCTGTGAGCTCCGGTGCCAGAGAGCAGTAAGCTTATCCAGAAGTGAAACACTACAACTTTTTGCAATAAGAAAACTATTTGGCAGGATTTATTCTCCAGACCTTCTCATCTGTTGTCCACAGCATTGCAACTCCAGATAGACTGAATCTGTAGGGTCCTCCTGTGCTAAGGAGAGTCCCAAAGCTCCATCACCACCCACCCCTGACAGAGAAGATTGGGAGATTTTTGATGTCTAAGGAGTGGAATTTCATCCTGAAGTTGGTCCTACTGAAACCCCCAGACAGTGAGGGGCACTACTGGGTTCACATGAGGATCTCTATCCCTGCTTGTGTCCACAGAGAGGATCAGGTGTCTTCCAGGTCACACTCATATGTCTCCTTGTGGGTCTTAAAGGGATTAATATGGGACTACAGAAGAGTGGGAGCAAAATCTATCACAGCCAAGCTTGCTGGACAATTGGAGTGGAAATCTCAGGATTAATTCAGCCTATCTTTTAGATTTCTCAGAACCTCTGAGGTCTAAACAGGTTTCTAAAAATAATAGTAAAAAAGTATTTCTAGTATTATCTGAAAGCAGCCAACACAGAATCTAAGAGATGTGGAAGCATCAAAAAGAACCAGGCAGATTTTTGCTGGACTGACTTGCTGGAAAGTGTTGATTCACTCTACATGGAACAGCTCCAAAATACAATCCGTTACCTGTCATTCAGCTATTCCAGAGGAATTTGCATAACACAGATGTTTCCATATTGGCCATGCTCTACCTTGTGCAGTAAAGATTAGCTTGATTCAAGGCCAGTAAAAGAAAAACAAATCTGTGTACATAATCACGAGCTGTCCCTTACCTTTATCTTTAAGTGCTTCCATGAATTCTACGACTGTAAATTTTGGAGCATGCATTTTTGAGATGGGACTATATTTTTTGACATGTAGCTAGCTCATGTATAAAGCCTTCCCCCCCCCCCCCCCAATAAAATAGTATAGATCCCCAAGGGTTATTCCACATAACCAAAATCCTACCCAAGCCCATGGTCTGGGTTTGCCAGATGGAGAGCAGCTCTTGTCCAAGAGACACATACTATATTAGCATGATGCTGAACCTGAGCCTCTCAGCAGGGTATTTTGCCTTGATCAGAGTAGATTTAAACCTCTCCACACTGCCAGCAGAGGCAAGCCCACCACATTAGCCATGTGCAAGTGCAAATAATAACAGACGTGGCCAATAATTACTCTACAAAATCTTGGATCTGCTTACAAACCACAACACAAATTCTAATGCTGAACTTAAGTTCTTCTGTTTAGAGGATTTACACACAATCATGGGAAATCTGGTAATTAGGAGACAGGCCCCAGCAAGTCTCCTCATTCCACTTTCCAGAAGAATCTGATTTACTCTCTGTTTCACCTTTAGGAAATTTTTACTTCATGAAGCCAAAAAAGGCAGCACACATGCAAAACCACCTCAGCCCTTCTAGCACTGCCCACTTCCACTCTTGGTTGGAACACAGAAGCATATTAGAGAGAAGGCACAACAACAGTAGCACAGGTACTGGGGCTTACAGGGTAAAATTACCCCAATAGAGCTGGAGGATTCAAGGGAGACATAATTTTCTTGCCTACACATAGCCTGGCAAAAGACTTGGAGAGTAAAGACTGCAAGAAATGTAAATGTCCCAGAAGATCAGGGCAGGACCTTGCAGTGATGCTGGTAGCTGGTATCATCTCTGCCTGGGAGAAGAAATGGGCCACCCTAAATTATCATGAAGGAGACATCTTTCTGTATTTTTTCCACAGGCAGCAAAAGATTTAAAGCAGGTGACTGGTATCATATCATCTAAACCCTTTATTTTGCATTTCCCATCTTCCTAGTTTATCTAAAACTCATGCTACATTGAGTGAAGTGGGAGGTTGATTGAAAAGTACATTATATACTGGTTACCTGTGAGATGTGCACTTTAAAAGTGAAGGTTTAGGGGCAGAGGAAAGGTATATAATAAAGAGTAGTGTACTTTGAAAGGTCTAGGTAATGCTGCAAGAAATGACATTACCTCACAGTTGTCAAGCCTCAGAAGTTTTATTACCAAGGAATTTCACTTTTGCCTCGTATTCTTAACACAGTGACCAGTTCTGGGACTGAGAGGATTTGCTGATCTAATATAGATAGTGATTTCGTAGGTTTGTTCAGATTTATATAGACAGCACCCTGGGATCAGGAATTACATTTAAAATGTAATAAAATGTTCTTGTGCACTTTTACTCACAAATACTGTACTTAAAAAAGTAAACATCAAATAATCTCAGATATCTTTCAAGAAAATGTTGACATAGCTCTGAGAGCTCATACAGATGACTGAATAGTTTTCTGAGTAAACTTAATAAACTCATATTCTTATTCTTTCAGTGTAGCATGAAGTATCACATCACAGAGAAGAGAGAAAACTAAGTCATATAATTTAACAGAAATCTATTTTAAATATATATTTCAACATAAGAAGACATTTATATAGGCATGTTTTTATATTACCTACAGTCTTAGGGTTTAAAAAATGATAGCAGTTCAGTTTCCTCTTTGTAAATGAATCAAATTCACATTGATAAAAATTCATCTTAAAGACCTCAGTCCTTTCCCACTCAGCAGCAATGTTACAATGATTTCAAGGGACAGAATTTGACCCCCTAATGTATTCAGAAGGACTTTGTGTAAGTTAGGAGTTTGAGTACAATTGCTCCTCTAAGTAGTCATAATGATTCATCTACATTATCTGTCTTTATTAAACAGTCATTTACCCTAGTGAGTCCCACTCAAGAGCATCTTTATTATTCAGACAAGCCCTTACATTCATAATGACACTAAATGTATAGGAATAGTTAATAATACTGTTATTCCTACGTCTGTGGATAAACATCAGCTGGTAATTTTATATCAACAATCCATCAGAGCAGAGACAAAAATCTAGTTTACAGGAGCAGGCAACCCAGAATAATGTGCCAGGGATCTGGTGAATACTATGGAGCAAGGCAGACCCCTGGGAGACACCAAATTTGGATTCTTAATGCATTTTACCCAACAACTGAAAATAAAGTCTTTCTTATAAGAATTAATGAGACTGCTGCAAAAGAGACTGAGCAAAAAACTTGTCTCATTTAAAGCCTACAGGAGTCTTTAACTGTGCCAAAGCTGGTGGTTCAGCTGATATTATCAGTTTACAATCATTTAAGGGCCAAAATACTAAGAAATACATTCACTGCTCCACACAAGGTAACTTCCAAGCTAGAACCTAGCCAATCACTGATGGTGCCAAGAGCATCTCCAGTTGAAAAATGCTGCCTTTGCAATCATTTCTTCCTCAAAAGACTGCACATATGACATTCAGCCTAATAATATTGGTGTGTCTTATGTCAGAATCAAAAATTAAGCCTGAAAAAAAAAAAAAAAAAAAAAAAAGCTTTGGGTTTTGAGAATACCTACAACCCTTTGAAATTTTCATAATGCCAGTCAAGGCCCCCACTTCTAAGTCAAGGGGAGATGAAAGGGGGTTTCCAATGTAACATCAGATTGGAAGCCCTTCATAGGACTAGGTGAGCATTTTCACCTCCAAGGCACATTCAATTCAGATAATTTGGAAGCTGAGAAAGCTCTTTATCCTTCAATTTTTATTTGGTGGAGCACCGTATATTTTAAAGATTTTTTTACATCACTTATAATAAATATCTTACTTTTGTTACAGTCTCAAGAGAATGGACTGCACATTTTGTGAGTTTTTAACATTTACTCAAGGACTGAAACTTCATGATTCCTGAGTCATAGGTTTCTATGTAACTTTTAAGAAAAGGAAAAACTTAATCTCCCTCATGTGCTGCTTCAGATCACAAAGAGGGCAAGCCTCCAAAGGCACTGTCCTGCATCAATGTAGTGCAAAACACTTCATTTTCAACCTATAGCTGAAGCAATCCAAAAGTCTGAGTGAAATAAAACCCCTTTTTTCTCTCTCCATCCATTTTCAGGTCTTCCCTGCCATCCTTTAGTGCAGCATCTCAGCCAGGCAGGTGAATTAGAGCTGCAGAATGAACACTCCAAGACTTTATGGAGTTTACTGCTCTTTGATCTCCCTGCTTGCTGCCCAGAGATGAACACAGCAAGCTAAGCACAGCAATTAGCAGTAACAGCTTTTAACAGGTTTGACAAAAGACACAAAAGGACACAAGTAGGTGGTTTACAGCAAGGCAGATTAAAAAAAAAAAAAAAAAGTGGGTACTTTCTTTGCAGGCCACAGCAAGTTTAGCTGAAGAGACCACAGACCCAGCTGGCAAACAGTCCATTTCTTGTAAATAGATCTGAAAATATTATATAACAAATCTTCTGATATATAACAAATCTTCTCATAGTCCCTGCAGCAGAGAAAATATGTTTGTTCCCCCCTAACGAAGACCACTGTGAACAAAAACTTTCAGGGAAAATATTCTTGGCTTCGGTGCTTTCTGAATTAAGAAGAAAGAAATCATCATGGACATCACCATCAACACTTAGATTTCAGTGCATGAGGAAGTTCTAAGCTATTTCCACTCACACAGCTGGCCAAGGAGAGGCTACAAACAACTAATTATATATATAGAGAGAGAAGTCTGTCCTCAGTCACCTATGTGAACACCCAAGGAGAGCATCCTAAGCCAACTCTTTGGTTCTGGCACTCAGCTCTCAACATTACTTGGACACACAGACTCAGGAATTGGATGTTTCTAAAGATTATTCCCTGTATCCCATTCAGCTGGTTCCCCCAAGGTGGACCCCACCACATCTTTTGTCTTGCCAAAGGCATCCCCCACTGCCTGGGAAACAAGAGTGGGGCTCTGGTGTGCTAGGTGTGTGGTATTTTGGTACTGTAACTATAGAAGATCACCCTGACTTTTTGTGCTGTTTTAACAGTAAAAGCAGCCTCCTCCCATCCTCCCCCCCACAAGCCAGCAACTGCTGTGGCCACTTTGTTGGTGTTGTTTTGACAAACAACACAGGCTGATGAGAGTACCCCCATCAGATGATAGATTTGCAGGCATGGTCTAACAAAATTCATTTTTCAATACAAATACCAGTCTTTAGAGACAACTCATATGACTACTGAATCAGGGATATCTCTAAACCTGACATATTTACAAATAATTGTGTTTATACTATACCTCCTTATATAGGAATAAAAAGGTGGAAAGAAAAGAGAGGGCAAAAAAGAACAAAGATGCAATAAATCAGAGAACATCTAAGGATTTTTAGCCATAAGCTATTTCTTAAATCAGGAAGGAAAACATGCATTAATCAGAACATTAGCTCCAGACATTCTAACAACATCAGGAACACTGCTACTGTACAGAAAGCCATGAATCAAGATAGGCCTACAAAACATTTATATATGTTTAGCATCATGATTGGCTTTGATCAATAATAAAACACAAGAAAGATTGCGGGTCGATCGCTTTCTCCCCCTCTGTAAGCTCTGGATGTGTAATAATCTATAGAAATAACTATTTATTTTTTTTTTTTTTACTTTTTGTCCCCCAGCACCATGTCCACAGGCATCATCTAAAAGAAGATTACTTCCCACAGCCATTGGCTTCCAGCACTGTGAAATCAAAGTAGTCAAAAAGTTGTGTTGCAAAGCCTGGCTGATGATACATTGAACAATTCCTGCTGTATAGGAACCTGGTTAGGTTGTGTCTTGGGGCAAAAGTAAGACAGAGCAAAGGTTTTGCCACTGTAGCAGGCTGAATCTGGAGGAACCCCTGGGACTTTTTAGACCTGCTAGAGTGCTGCTTCTCTGGACTGAAAAGCTCCTCAGAAGACAACTTTTTACTTTCTTTTCAGCCACTGACTTCCAAGTGCTTCTTCTGAATAAATGGAGAACCAGGAAATTCAGAGATGTGGCTGCTGTACAAAATGCTGAGCTATACGGTGTCCTCTTTAACATCCTCCCCTTTTCTTTCCAATTAATTACTCTGGATGTTGTAACTAAGGTAACTTGGAGCTGGAAAAAACCACTTGGCTTATATCACTTTATTGGTATCTCTAGCATGCTGCAGTTGACTATAAATTATCAAAAAATTCTGTGAAGTGAGGAATGGGACCTGCCAGCTGAAGGAGGTTCCAGGGCCTTGCTACCTGCCAGTATTTAAGACGGAGTGCTTTGGTGAGGTGGGAGTTATATTTAAAAATCTCTATATACATTTATAGCAACTTAGCCTTAAAGGGACACTTTATCTTTTCCTCTCAGGGAAAAAGTGTTCTTGGATTCAGTTTCACTTAATCACCTCTTGTTCCAGCTATTGGTGAAATTTCTTATGGCATTGATTGCTTGAGGTTTGCCTTAATCCCTTCCTTCAAGAATGAGTCATGTAACGTATCCACTATGAAAACACAGCTCCCAGAGCCAGCTGGGGAAACATGATAGAAGCAGAGATACAAAAAGATAAATTTGCCTTCCCCTCCACCTCTTGTCCTCTCACTGAAACATGGTATACAGTTAAACTATAAAAGGAATCCAGGATGTTGTTCTAACACCTTTTCTTTACATCTAATCTGTGGAACCAGTCATCTGATCCCAATTCTTCTGTTATTGTAGTGGGCATGACACAGATTGCCAGCCAGTGTTGGGATAAAGAGCACATTAAGCCTGCAAAAGCATTTGTCAAGATTTTCCCTTATACTTACAGATATTAAAAAACAGAGACATGGAAGCAGATGTCTCTCAATGCATATACTAATGGATACCAAGTCCTAAAATGATATCCAGTAGGAATGCTTATAAAATAAACCTGATATTTCTGTAAGCACTTTTCTGTGACACTTTGTCCCCCATAAACTCACTCCAATGCCTGTGCTTTTTAAAATAACTTAAAATCTTAACATTTTCAGAAGTGGCTGCTCGACGGTGAATACAGCAAATGCATCCCAAAAATGTGTAGCAGTTTTGACAAATACTTCTCTTTGTTTGGAAAGTGCTCATTTTAACTACTCAACACTCATCATTTTGTGTCTGGCCATGCTAATCACCCAGTATTTTTTTCCATTCCCTTATTGGAAGCCTGTAAGTTACTGTAAGGAAGATAAATGTGTGATTATACATGTGTTTGAATATTTCTCAGATTAAGAGTTGCTCTTGAGAAAGATTGTGTATATTCAGTTATTCAAAACCATATGTATAAGTATCTGCTGTCTGCATATTCACAATAATTAATGATGTGATCCCCTCATAGACACTAAATAAAAACTGGCACTATTATTCACAAAGATATCCAGGAAATTATTTTTGTTATTACTCAGTTGCACTTTCAAAATTTTTCTTCACAGCAGGAAAGTGCAAGTCATTAGAAAACAAATACATATATACACCTTACACAAATTACTTATAAGATAGCTATTTCTTAATCATAATAAAAAGATTAAGTAAGGAAAAGCAAACAAAAGGTAGGAGATGACTTTCCCAGCAGCATTAATGTACCAGTTTCTCAACTGTAAACTGATGTAAATCAAGTTAGGTCAACAGAACAAAACCAGCTTCAGGCCTCTGAGCCTTTCCTTCCTAGGAAAAAACCCTCACACTTGCTGCTTATAAGACTCTTACAACAGGACTCTACTTACACTTTCCAGAGGTTTGTTTTTTCTTTGTTTTTGGAGATATAGAAGGGAGAGTTTAGGAGAAAGCTTGTCTTTTTTGGGTTGTTTTATTTGGTTGTTTTTTCTTTTAAATCGTTGTCCCTAAAATAATCCTTGCTAATTGTTTTTCCCTACTAAACAATAACAAAAGTCTAACCCTACACATCAAAAATCTCCCTTTAGAATCTTATGCAGCACCACAAGGCCGATTTGTGGTATATTGGTTTATTAGAACATATATATTAATTTGGTTATTAGTCCTAGAGCCTTGGAAAAATTCACTTAGTTCAGAAATCAGTGGACCTCAACTGTCCTTAATTACTTTCTCTGAATGTGATAACTCTTCTCAGTGTGTCCAACACCCAAAGAAGCCAATATGAGTCCAGAGTCTTTGACTCTTTTAGGCTGATATCATTATTCTCTTCTGCTTCCTCAAAACAAGAGAAAATTACATATGCTGCTCAGGCTGTGCAATATTGGCCAGTTTTCCTTACTGGCTAAATCAGGACAGAAACTCTGTCTATCTGAACTCAAGAAGGGTTTGTGTTGGCATCTGATCTTGCACTCTGCACAGTAAGGATTCAGCTATAGACAAAACTTAATTTTAAAAGGATGAGAAAGCCTAAAAAAAATAAAAAGACCTTCAGAGTTAATAGTATACTTTTATACTTTCACTGGAAAAATTTGGTCATTAAACATTATTTTCATTAAACTACTGAATTAAAATCTCTTCCTTTAGCCTACTGAAACTTCCACAATCATGGTGAAGTTTTCTGCAGTTTTGAGGCAGGGGTGAGTCAGAACTGTGGGGTCTTTTCCTTTAAAAAAATAAATAGGTACTTAACAGGAGCAGCTTTGAGAGTCACACACACACACTCTCTCACTCCCTGTTAGGCTTCATTTGATAGCTATGAACTGTGGATAAAGAATAAATATGGCTTTTCAGTGCCCTAGGACTCTCACCTGACTTATTTATGTCTGACCTGGTAGAACACCACTGACCTTGGAAAGTTTAATTGAGGCTGGGATTATATGGCACTGCTTGAGGCCACCTGAATTTAGAGGGTGTGACACACACTTTCTCTTATTGACTCTCTCCTGCCTGCTGTGGGATGAATGTGTGGGTGCTCATGTGTTTGTGGGGACATTTGTGTACCCCAAATTCAGCCCAGTAGAGGGGAAACACCTCCTTGTAAGCCTGCAGCATGTGGTATCATAAGGGAAAAGATTACTATTGCCAAGCAGACAGCATGAATGTATTAAGACTGTTTGGTTCTTTGTGGGTTTGTTATCTTTTTTGCTTTTCCTGGCTTGTTTTCTCTGACATCTGATTTTTACAGTTGACTCTTAACTTTTTATAACTCAATTCTGCCTAAGGACTGAAAACTTAAAGTGTGGAAGGGGAAGAATTATATAGACACTATTTAGACACTTGTACTCATCGTGTTAAACATTCTTTAATTAAATTTAATTAATGCCTATGATTAATGCTGATCATTTGCAGTCCTCTTGGTTTTCAGGAAAGTTAGAGATGCTTAAAACTCCTTTCATTTCAATGAAATGTAAAGGGGAAGGAGGGGAACACCGGGAAAAAAAAAAAAAAGATCCACAAGACCAAAAGATGAAATAAAATGAAATGGCATAGATATTTGTTAGCAAAAGGTACTACTATCTTTCCTACTGGAGATTGTCCCTAGATGGATATAAACAGCTCCCATCTGAGTTTCTTCAAGGCAGAGGCCAGTAAATATGTTGTATTATGCATGGAGTCCTTTTATGGCACAGACTATTGTCCACCAGAGACTGAGCAGACAACACTAAGCAAACCTCACCTAAGGCCACAGGCAAGAGTCAAGCCCAAAGGGGATTCCTCTCCCATCAAAAGCACTCTCCCTTTCCCAGCCTGTAATATATATTTTCCCTGTCTTTCAAAGTTTATCAGTGCCAAAGCCCTAAGACATCCTGGCTTGAGCCACACAGGTGGATGTGAATTTTGTATTGTTAGAAAGGTTAAAATATTCCTGGATGGAAACAGTCTGTGAAATCTCCTCAGAAATAACTCCAGGATACTTTCAAGGCCAAAATTATCCATTCTATGCCTTATTTCTACTGTGCTGCCCAAACTGACACTGTGACAGTTTTCTGTTTGTAGGTGTCATAGGAAATGAAAGGAGGAGAGAGTTGCTGTTAAGAGCAGCCACAATTCCCCTACCTCTCCCCAACAGGCTATACCATGAATCAGGACACATTTTATTATTTTTATAGTCCTATACAGTGACACAAAGCTTACCTTAGTCCCTAGCAAGGTGATACCAACATCTAGACACATTAAAATCCTGGACAAGTTATCAATTAAATATGTTCTCTTTGCAATCCATAGTCTGACTCCCAGTCTTTATATTACTAAAGCCACAAAAATGGCCACCTAATTACATCTGCACAGGAAAATACCCAAGATGGGTGAAGAAAGCACAATAGTAAAGCTGTCTGCAGCTGTCTGTCATCGTTGGTGACATCCCACAGACACTGCAGACCAACTGTATTTTTGGAAGTCTCTGATGAATTCTGGTGAATGGTAGAGATTTTAGAATGAATAGCAGACCTCAAGAAGGAATTCTGCTTTCCCCCCCTGTCTTTTTTTTAGCAGTTGTTCTCTTCCCACTTGGTAAAGCAGCAGCTTCAGTGTCAAACCTTTCCCATAGCCAAGAATAACACCAGGCCATGTAGCTAAATCACCTCAGAATACACTGTGCTCCACAAATTCAATATTCTGTGCTACTGACATCCAAAAGCTAACACTCATCCAGATCCAAATATTGCCACTGATGACCACATTCACATTTACACCAATTTTAACTCGTTTACCACTCAATTCACCAGCTACCAGCCTTTATCATGCTCTCAGAGCTACTGGTCAAGATTTCGAGGTTCACTGACTTCTGTCTGTCCTATTCCTATGTGACTAAGCAGGTCAGCAAGGCTGTCCCACCAGACTATAATTAAGTATTGAAATTAAACCCCTAAATGTATTAAGAGGGTCTCATCACTAATCTGGACTCATCACAACTACATTTATTCATTATAAATGGGAATGGGATATTAGCACTAATACAAAATCACTTCTGAAGCACTAGAGACAATAACAAAAAGAAGTGTGAGAACAAAATATATATTCTCTGATCCTTATTTATTACATTTTTAATAGAAAGTCAGTGGAGATCTTATCTAATGTCATATGGTTTAGGTTCCATAGTATTTTTTGTATTTGACCAAATTCCCTTATCTTTCCATTGCTTGTGTTCTGCTGTGCCAGTGTTCAACAAACTGATATACTTATCTTCAATTTTATAATAAAGTTTTAGCTTCCACAGGATAAAAAAAAAAAAAAAAAAAAAAAAAAAAAAAAAAAAAGTGAGAGAAAGGAAAGAAAAATTGTGCCTATGATACTAAACATAACAGGCATGTGTGAGTGTCAAGGAATCCAGTAGTTAACCTTCTTCTTATTCTAGAAACTTTAATTGTTAAAAGACATTTGACTCAGAGACTCCTGACTCTATTTTTCTTTTCTTTAAATCCTTAGTTATTCTTTCCCCATATGATGAAAACTGTTATGATCTCAGCCACTATCCAGTGACTATTTTGAAGCAAGGTCGGAGATCATTAGTTTTCTGTGATTGCAGTTAATAACCAAAGGTGAAAAGATAATTGGAAGAGACAATGCTGAGGCAGAGAATATAAACCAAGGGCTAATGAGCAAGTTATTGTGCAAGTGTCCATTTCCTTTTTACAGCTTTAGTTCCCACTCTGTCATGGCATTTTTCCTTCCTCTTTCTTCCTTAGCTTCACACTAGGTAGAGCTTTTCCCCACCTCTTCATCCCCCCTTCTCTCACAGTTCTACCAAAAATGACCCGAAATTCATTACAAAAAACTTACTCCTCTCTGTACTTTGCTGGTTCATTTTTTTCTGCTGCTGTCTTGTTAAACTTCACTTACCTTAATTTGATGCACATATATCCTCTATTGGTTTTATTCCTTCCTGAAGCATCCCATCTTAGACAGTCTCTTTCAGCTCTGTAGAAGCCAAAGTTTGACTTGAGAAGCAAACAAACATCCCTCAGTCTCCCATGTGCTTGTCCAGCTCGTAACCAATGCACCATTGCTTAGAGTTGAGGATATAGACTTAACAGGTTTTGGCCTCTTTAAAAAAAAAAAATAAAAATTAAACAAGAATAAAACTCCAGAAATCAAAACTAAAAGGTTAGTGAGATGGAGAAGAATGAGAATATGAGTCAGGAGCCAAATTCCCAGCTGAAAAAACCCCAGTTTCATCAGCTAGGGTGGAGTAACACCAATTTAAAACATCTGAGGTTTAGGCTTAGGGTTACCCCCACATCAATAAAACTTGAAACCAACATGGCCCTAGTACATCAAAATGGGCTGGGTCTAAAGAAAGGGAAATAACTGGCTTAGTATATAACTGGATGTTATACTTCAACAAAATGTGACAACTACACCTTTTCGTTTCCCCTCTGGCCTCCAGGAGACTTAAGATTTAGTATCCTATAGAACACTTAAAGCCTGAGAAAGTTCTTATGGCTTCATATGAATCCTGAGACAGTAAAAGAGATTACAATGCTTTATATTAACTTCTCTCAGCTTGAGAGAGATATGCTAGCGGACTGATACGAAAGCGGCCTCCTTATTGCTAATTTGCAGAAGTGGTGAACCTGAAATTACAAGTCAGAAAAAGAGCCATTTGCTACAGCAGCTCCACATTTTTTCATAGCCCTGCCAAGTTCCAGGCCAAAAGTGTCAGCATTGCCAGGGCGTCTGATCTTGTGAAGCCATCAGTTTAAAATGTGCAATTTCCATGCACATCTACTCTGGGCTCAGTGTAATTTCAATCCCCAGGACACCCAAGGCATGGTGAGATCAAGTCTTAGTCTATTTCAAAGTCAGGTTGACTGAAAAATAAGAAAGAAAGACAACAGTAAGACAGAACAACAACAAAAATTTATGGTATGTTTGTCCATCCTTCCTTTTTCTGCACCTGAAAGGTTCTGAAAAAATCCATTGGAACTGAAATAGGCTAAGAAAGTTTTTTTTTCATTATGTTACTTCTAAGTGTGTTTACAGTGTTTCTTACCTGGAAGAATAATATCTATCTGGGCCAGCACAGATCTCAGTCACTTCTTATTTAGGGCTTGTGGACAGTTTATATTCTTCAATATAGTCTCCACCATTCAAAAGGCCATAGTTAGTCTTAAGTTTCTCCTTTCGTCAGCTCCCTCTTCTTGTTTGTCTCATACCATGTAGAAATATTTAAGTCTAAAGATGGGAGTAAAGTCCTCTTTTTGTCTCTTCCGTATAGGAAGCCAAATCACAAGGCCAGAGACTCAAATTCCCAGGGACCTTCAGTGCAAAACATTTCCATAGAGCACTGCCAGCTTGACAGTGAAGACCCTGCTACTTCAGCTAACATCTCATGTCACCACTTGATCTGAAATCAGACCAAAATATGTTAAAAATTTAAGCAGCTTTTTAATTATTATTATTATTATTCCCTTTCTTTGTATTTTCTCAAGTATCTAAAATTTTTCAGTCCAAGCAAATTATTCTATTTGAGATGTTCTAAGAGACTTTTGGTTCATGTGAGATTTTGAAAACATTTTTGCATCTACAGTATATTCACCCAGACAAACCTCAGAGAAGCTTCACAATTTGAATCTTTACCAACTTATCACAACCACATGTTTTTACACTCATATTCAGATCTTTGCATGTGGAAACAAGAAAACTAAACTCATGGCTGAAACAAAAATATGTACATCCACATACCCAGAGTTACAAGTGGCCAAATGTAATCCAACATACAACATTCAAGCAAATAATATTAAAGTCAGAAATCCTGGTTGCAAATTTTCATGACTTCCAAAAAATATATTTTAAAAGAATGTAATTAGAGGAGTCTCTTTGCTTTTCAATTATGATCCTTGGGTAATGTTACTCTGGTTTTGTGTGTAGGCATATATCTATACATGTATATCTATATATCATTATGGACTCCTGTATTTTGCACTCCAAATTTCTTTTTTTTTTTTTTTTTTTTTTACATTTTAATGCATATTTACCATTATCCCCAGCCTTCTTTCTTTGATCTTCAACCTACTAAGTACCTCAGTTTCAGTTGTACAAGAGGTACCATTTGGTTTCCAACATTAAGAGATTTTAAAGAATGCATTTAATGCTGGTAAAAGGCCTGATGGAACACCCTGAAGCAACAGGATCTCTTTCCCAAGGCTTAAAAATCAAGATTCACTGGAGTATGAAGGTCAATGGGAAATTCAGGAAAGGTCAAACAGTCTGGTATGATTACACTATGTCTGAACCAAGCTGGCTTTCCCAACAAAAATGTGTCAAGTAATACAAACCCATAGATATGAATTTCTTCTCTGTGCTTCTGCCAATGCTATATTTAAAGAATCCTGCCAAAGAGTTTAGCCCCAAACCTTGTGTTTTGTATTAAATAACAGGATTTAATAAGAACTGTTTATAATTTCATGATATCAGAAAAAATGTAATAATAACCTATGGAAAAATTCCTCTTTTCCAAGCTCAAATCCTAACATATCCTGGAACACAGAAACTGAACCACTACTGTTACAGAATGACAACCAGCAAGAAAAGGTTCATCTGCAGTTCCTCCCTGTTCTTCTCCAGGGTTGTACATCCAGCCTGTGGCCCCTACCTTGCTGACATTTTTTCTCCAGAAGACCAGATAATTTAGCAGTAGTTACTTCACCACTTGGCCAGCAGACCAGTAGTCTCCCTTCACCAAAGGACATCTTGACCCTAATGAAACCAGAACCCATGAAAAAGGTGATGAAATTAGAGAACAATAAGCCAACTGATTTGGGGGGCAACAATATGCTTCTGGTTGCTCTCTTCCATGGGATATACCCACTCCTGGATCTTGAATTTGTGTAAAGTAGGGACAAGCAATAGCTCCTAAGCTTGTAGGTACCACTGTGTGGTTCTGTTGAAAGTTCTGTTGAAGCAGAACTTTCTGGAGGCAGCAAACCTACTGCAAGGACCCAGTACATGCAGCCCTGTGTTGCTGCAGTGAAGAATGCTGAGTAGCCTGCCCATGCAACAGTTGGGTAATTGGGAGATAAAATGATTGATAAAGGTTTTGGTCCAGTCTAACAGAAGTAGAAGATCAACACATGTAATTAAAAGCAATTAGAGGTCAGATCCATTGAACTCAAGGGTGCAATGGAAAGTTTTGAGTGATGAGGACAGCTCATCATTTGGGACACTCTGGTGACTTTACTGTCCCAGATGCCCATCCTAACCCCTTTCCTTAGCTATGTGAGCTCTGGAGTCAATCAGCTCCTGAACTACTGGAATTTACCACATGCTATTTGAAAAATAGCTGAAATTGGTGATTTACCCTAAAATGCTACACTGTAAATGATGCTGTGTCAGGGACTGACTGACAAGCAGTCCAGAAAACCTAGCAGTAGAGGCAGGGCTCGAGGCAATGGCATCCCTCCTCAGACATCCCAAGCAAAGCCATTTTGTCAATCAAAGCACTTGTAACAGACCTACACATCCAGATTTCAGCATATGAAATTCACTGCTGTCGAGAGATATGACAAGGGCTCTGAATTTCTTCAAACTCTGGCTAAGTGGGATGTGAGGATGCAGCTGTTGTGCTGACCCACATGCAGAATTTTAGTCTCAAGTGTTCTTTCCACTTCAAGGGAAATCTGGTCAGAGATAATGGGATACCCAAACCCATCTAACCCTCCCATGGATTGTTACTGCAAAGGAACAGAAATTTAAGTAAAACAATAAAAATAGTTTTTTTCCACTCTCTCAGTGTTTTCTTCTTCACTGGACACATCACTATTGACTCAATAATGTAATAAGTACAGCAATAAAAATAAGAGGTTGGGTAAAAAAAGGCATATCTTGTATGTTAGCAAAAAGAACAGTTCTTTCACAATATCAGCCACGTATGTCTAGTGTTAGTTACTGGACCTTGAAAACTGGGAGAAAAGGCATAAATAGGAAGGTTAACACAGTTTTGGGAAATGAGAAGGCCAAATGTACATTAGTCAAAGAAAGAAAAATAATATCCCAGAAAATGAATAAGAGATAACTATCCGCAGAATAATACTATATAAATACATTTGCTGTAGGTTACATAAAAGATTCATGGCACACACATGTACAGGTCAAATTACCTTTAAATATTAAATTTCTTTCCAGCGGGGAAGAATTTCAGATTTATGCTGTTTTCATAAAGAAAAAGGATGCACCCCATGCATTATTATTACCTGACAAATGATAGCTTCTGGGTTTGCCTTCAAGATATGGCCTAGAAACAGTCTTTTTCATGATTAAAAAAAAAAATTAAAAATAAAGAAAAAGAAAAGTGAATCATCAGGAAATACATCTCTTCCCCAAGAAGTTTCTGCTTTCTTTTGGCTCATTAAATCAATGTTTTCATATTGTGGAGCTATAGCGTTTAACATTGAAGAACACCTATTAGGCCACTTAAAGTAGTCCATTTCCCTGCTAATGTATTTTTTTTCCCTCCAGCACATTTTGGGCAGTCTGGATTTAAAAGATTCAGCAACAAGGTTACACCATTCCCTGAAGACATGATTCCACACACACTTCAATGTTCAGAAATTTTCATATTAACAGGTCTAAGCAGGAATATCAGAACCACAAAAACCTGTAATGAAAATAAGGTATGAACTCCAAAGCTCAGGAAGCAATGGTACAGCATGGTAAATCTATCAAAAAACTGGTAACAAACCCTTACTCCTCAATTTATAGTTCCATTTTGGCCTTCATCTGTTGAAAAAAAACAACCAACCAAAAAAAAAATGTTATCTCCTGGCTCTTTGATTGTCTCTGTGGAATGAGCTGTGACTCTTCCAGATGGATAGATGTTCAAAGCATGAGACCAACTTTGTATGTATGGCCCACAAAATGGAACCCAAGTCTTTATAAGTCAAAGAACTAATTTAAAATATGCCTAAAGGTCTAGTGCAATCTCATAATAAAAACATCTTCCAAACACAACCTAGTATCTTACTAAAAAATACTCTAAGTGTCTTTATTAACAAACAGATAAAAGTTCACAATCAGACTTAATGGCACTGTGATACTTCAGCTAATGTAGGAGAAACTGGGTTTTCTTCCAGACTGGCTAAGCCTGTGGAATCACACCCTTCAATGATGCTGAGAGTGACACCAGAACAGGGGGGACACCAGAAGATGCTGAGGCTTTAGCTCACTTTCAGGATGAACTAGGAGATAATCTGCAACACTGAATTCTGGAAGGGATTTACCCTCTCTCTCTCTCTAGTTCTAATGGCATCTACTGAGAAGAAGAACATCATCACTGCTGGTATTTTCTCTGCCTAGGGAGTTTGTGACATTTTTTTGCTTTCCACATATACTCAAAGTAATTGCACAAACTTGTTCACTTTCAGAGCTCTGAGCACAGGGCTCTGGTGGATTTAGCAATGGTGAGCTCCATCATTCTCCTTCCTCCTTTTAGTAGTCCCAAGTAATACTTTTGATTGCAAAGTGGCTGAGGAGGTACTTTGTTCCCCATCCTCCTTTGGTAACCTCTGGCAGAGAGGCAGTGAGTGCCAGCAGCCCAGACCACAGGAGTTTCTGAGTCAGAGCCTCCAGGCTATGAACTCCCATGTGGAGTGGCAAAGTTCAAGGCAGAACATATTGCACAGAGGAATCTGCCTTCCATGAGCTGCTCCTTGGAAAGTACAGCACAGTTTGTCCTCACTCATGTGGGGGTAAATAGGGAACCAAGGCTAAGGCACTTCAAGGGACTTGTGTAAGGCCTTGGCTCTTTGTATGTAAACCTTGGTCCTGCAGCAGAATCCCACTGGGTCTGGAGGAAACCTCCTCCTCAGGCTAACACCTTTCCTGGTAAGGGCTTTCATGAAGTTTTCAGCCTCTGGCGTGCCTTTTGTGCAACTTAAGTCCTATGGCAAATGTGGCTCAACAGAGCTTTGGTGGCCTCTGCTAAAGGCAAGTCCCAGTTTAACCAGCATTATTTCCCTCAGATTACTTTCAGTCACAAGCTGTCCATCATTTGCAATCAAAACCCTGTTGAGACTTCTTCAATAGGACTTTTTATATTGATTTAAATCAACAGAAATAATAAATACAATGAAGTATACCACTTCAACCAGGAATTGTTAGACATGGAAGCTTAAAATTAGCAGCCCTCCAGCTCAGTGGGTGGAGAGACCCATGGAAGGCAAATACAAAAGAGGCATGTTACACACGGGTGCAAATTTGTTTTCCTTTCACTACATGTGAACGCTCAGGGGAAAATGTTTGCAGCCTGAGTGCAGCTCTAATTTCAGTAATCCCCACAGCTTCTTCTGAGGGCAGGAAAGCCATTCTTTCATAGCGTCGACTTTTTGTTGCCACCATGCTCCAGCCACTCCTGCAGACCATCTGGCAGAAGTGAACTGGGAAACCTCATTTCCCAAAGTGCAAACCTCACCCCGCTGCTCCAGCCTATGTCCCTCTGTCTACGGACACAGGCACAGGAGATTTCTTTCTCTTTTCTCTTCCTTTTCTTTCTTAGTGTTGAGGCTTAAAGAGGGATAGTGTCTGTCTTTCTCACCAGAGCCCCTTGATCTCAGTGTGCTCTCTTTTCCCTTTCTTCACCCCCACACCTCTCTCTGCCCGCTTTGTGTTTTATCTCTGCCTGTAAAGTTGTGTGATTATGGGTAGAGAAGTCATCACACAAACAGGATAGAATTCACCACAATGGATGTTTTGTTCATCTACATTTCACTGTCTGTCTCTTCTCGGACCATGGCTATCATCTTCTACTAACAATATCCCTGGGTAAATGATAAAGTCAACTCTGGAGTAAAGCTAGACGTTTTATCAGCATGTTCAAACTATCCCCTTACAACTCCGTACTTGCCAACTGCACATCCTTTTCCTACACAAAGACTCAATGCACATTAAAAAGGCACTTATTGAAGCTGGTGTTTGTTTGCAGAGAGGGTGTGGATCCCGCTCGCTGTGGCACTCACCCTCCATGTTTTTTCTCTCCTCGCACAGAGAAAAACTGGGTGATACTGTTGTGCTCTCTGACAAGCTCTTGGCTCAAGTTTGAGGATGCTTTGCTTCTTGCCAGACCATTCTTCTTCATTCCTCCACTGATGCTAACTGATGGATTTCCCCTAAGATGATAACGGAGTTGATTTAATACCTTGATGCAGGAGAAAAGTCACTGCAGACACAAGATAAAAGATGGGAAGCTCTGAGGTCTGTGTTGGTTGGTATCCCTTAGCCACGAGACATTGATAACAGGGGACCCTAATATACTACCCATACATCAAGAGGCAAGAGAATGATAAACCTCCAAAAGTCTTTCCCACTCTCAAATTTGGTGTCCAGTTAATGCTGTGGAACACTCCCCTTCTAAAACAATCTCATCCACATCTTGCCAAGCAAGGATTAGCAGATGTCTGTATTGATAAAGTTTGACCTGTATCCAAAAGAAGAGCTGTGAAGCAAAGATGGTTCTTACATTCATGTATTTCTTTCTGTAACATAACAGCAGTTAAGGTTAGTGGGTTTGGATGGAAGTGCTACACTTCGCCTGGAAATGCTCTTGCTATGTTTGTCCCTCTGATGTCAGGGTCTTAGAGGCTTTCTCACAAACTTAATTCCTTTTTTGAGTATGGTATCCCTTTCTCTCCATCCTTTTCCTTGTGTCCATGGGAAATAAAGAGCCTTTGCAGAGAAACTGCTTCTCAGTTTATATAGCAGTCAGTGCAATAGGACCCTAATCCTGGCCGGATGTTTAAGAGATTAGGAAGAGGAGGAAGATGCCTGTTTATACAGAAGGCTTTCCCTTGTTAGTCAAATAAAGAGAAATTTTCCTATTGGTTTAATTCTTAACTGTTTTGACCTCTTACATCAGGGTTAAATTTGGCTCTTTGTTCTATTGCAGAGTAAGACACTGTGGGAAGAGATGAGCTAACTACTTAATTTAGTTTCATAGGGATTGGTGCATAGGTTTACGTTGCTCACAGTTTCCAGCTTCCTACATCCCAGGCTAATTCCACTTCAAGCCCAATGGGAGCTTAGCACCTGAATGAACATAACGTCTCAGAAGTCAAATAAATAAGAAGAAAAGGATGAAAGATTGAATTTAAAGGGAATGAAAAACATTTTTCCTTGTCTGAGGTTGTGAACCCTTCCAGTTTTGCCTGAACTTAATATTATTGAGCAGAAAAAGACTGCACTATAATGATTGCTTATCTCTCTCTTTTCTCTATTTTCCTTGAACAGTGGTTGGGAGTTTTCATTTCCTATGTCATTTATAATGTGCTGAGGTATGTATTTTTGTTTTTGTTTGGCACGTTTGTTGTGAAAAGAGGGCTTGTTACAGATTGCATCACTCTTCTTCATTCCAACCAGCATTTATGATAAAGTCACCATTTCCCCTCAGACTGCAGCATGCCCTAAACAGAGCTAGATGTCTACCTACAGCCTATAAGGCTCTTTAGCACTTGGTCACTGATCTGAGCTCAGCCTATATGAATATGAAACCATGAATAAGTTTAGGCAAAATATTGTCTCTTATTTTGAATTACACATGGTGAGAAATGGCTTATAGAAATGTCCATTTTCTGGAGATCTCAGTAGACAGACCAAATACTAAAAAATGCCTTTCTAGGTCTGGGTTATGGCACTTTGGCAAGCATATGTGTTGGATGTGCTTGACAGTACCTGCCCTGTTCTTCTCATTATCTAGGAATGTCCATCTGGAATTGTCAAAGTTGCCACCATTATTTTTTTTGCCCTTCTGTTCCTAATCCAATTCCCACTCCAATCCCCATCAATATCCTCTTAACACTGTGCCAGCGACCAGAATGTTGAACTTTCCCCAAATCCCAAATAAGTCCTGGTGAAAACTTTCATTTCTCATTTAACAGTTTATCCTCAAGCCAAACCAGCACCCATCTAAAATTCTGCAATTTGTAACATTAAACTTTGTAAGAAACTTCTTTTTCTGTGTCACCTTTCTAAGATAGTGCTGTACCATAACTGTCTGGCTCTCCCAGACCATTTTTCATGGGGACATCAGACAAAGTTTAGGTTGGAGATTCATATTGCACCATTCCCATCAAAGCCATATGAAAGCTTTCTGCAGTGTTAGATGCTGGTCTGCCTCTGCCTTGCCTAACAAGTGGCTTTAAGACTGCTAAGCAGCTGCACACATCTGGCTTCAGTCACCTAAGCTTGCAGGTCACTGGATTGCTCTTTCTGTTGTCTTTTGCCATAAGGATTTTTCCCCACCAGATCGAAAGCTTTTAAGTAGCTGTATGTTTGTGCCAAACACTAATTGAATGAAAGGGAAAGATGTGAGCCAGATGCAACAAGCTAAATTCCCTCTTGAAGTTAATGGGGTTACTTCAAATTTAAACCAATGAATCTCCAATGAGGATCTGCCCTAGACATTCAGTTCCAAGAAAAAGCAAGACATTGAAAAACTGATGCATGAAGTTAGAGAAGGAGCAAAAGAATCTAAGAAAAATGTGATATACACATCAATTAATTTTTTATTAAAGTCCCCTACTTCCTGTTACAAGCAACATTTGATTCCTCTGTTCTGCAAATGAGTGGAGGATTTTGTGGAAGTTAATTTATAAGTTTGGTTGGACATACTTTTCTTGAGTGTCTTTTATCCATTTTTTTTTTTTTTAATCTCAGTAGCTTGGCCACTATGCATCTGCATAGTGGTTATTAAAAATTATTGAAACAATGAAGACCCATCTCATTGGAAGGCTGCATTCAGAAACAGTGATGACTCAGTAGTAGAAAAAAGAAAATATGTGATGTTGTAGTATTGGAAATACTCCCCAACATTATGATCCAAGTTAAACCTGTAAAGAACTGATCTTCTCCACAGCAGCTGCTCTTTTCCTATTGAGTTCCCAAATTAATGGAGGAGCCCTTTTGAACACACAACATAACTTTGGCTATGAAAGTGTAAAAAGTATAAGGATTTGAGGAGGTAGATGTCTCATATATAGGAAGAACTATTATTTTATGTTTCTTTTCCTATTTCAAATCAGTTTTAACATGAAATAAGATTTAAAAATAAACTTATATTATTAGTCAAAACAAAACATTTCATCTGTGTAACATCAGAGTATTCATTCCCACAGTGACCTTTTAAACTTGAAAGAATTGCACAATAAATACTGACTTTCCTTTCATAAAAGTAACTTGAATTGAAAAAAATGAATCTATGCTTCAGTATAGACACATGATATTTCAACATTGCTGAAATACCTCATTGCATTGTTTTACAAAATGCCATTGAAACAGACATTTTGCTCAAAAATAGACGATTTTGTTGAAAGCTGCATTTTGACACTTCAGAATTGTTGGAGAAAAATTCTAGCTGGCTTGGAATCAGCCTTTCTCCTTTTGAGAGAAGTGGAAGTCAAGACACTGGGTAAAAACCTGACCACCCATGAGAGGTTTGCTGTTGGCTTCAATACAATCCAGCTTTCCCCCATGGAATTCAATGGCGTCATGAAATTTAGAAGTACTGGCTCCACACTATTCAATGGCAGTGAGAGATTAAAGAGGAGCTACACAGAATGGTGATAGTAGAATGTAATGTATATGGTTCAGATTTAGTACATATCACAGAAGAGACCACAGAGGTGAAAGGGGAGCTGGGCAGGAATTCCAGCTGAACTAGCTCACTTGTCCCTAATCCTTGTTATCTGATGAACTGCCCCTGGCAAGGACCACAGTTGTACAAAAATTATTCCAGTGTTCAGGTGTCAAAGGTGCTGGAAAGCTAAAAATCACTTTGCATCAGATGGCTGTAAAAGATTTCCAGAGTTTTTCCTGGATCAGTTTCCCCAGCCATTGAAGAAACAAAAAAAGAGCTCCCCATCAGTGCATATCAGCACTAATTCCTGTATACCATTTCTGAAAGGCTCCAGCTCAGAAACTTGTTTTGTTCATCAGCTTGACTCAGAGGTGTGTCAACAGGGGAATATGAAAAGATCAGACTTAAAAACACTGCAATCCAGGGAATGAAAGGGAGTGGGGAGAGGGAGGAGGAGAAGGAGGAGCCACACACAAAAAACACCTCCCCAAAATAAATTCTTTTACATTTATGACTCTACACTATCCTCCTCTGGTCTGACAGATGAGCATACCTGTAGGTCTACCTGCTGACTTTGGTAAGCACTTAAGCATAAACAAACAGAAACAAATTGCATTTTCCTTTATGTTGCCTAATATAATGCATCATTTTACAACTGCCATTAAGAATCATTGTTATCTGAACTCAATGCCTTAGGCAGCTTGTGCCCAATGTTTGTCTGCTGCCCCAGCAGAACATCCTAGGCTACTGGCATTTTTGCACTGATGATGTCTTTGTCCTTCTGTAGTGCCATTTTCTGGCATGTACTTATACCAAAAAGGTTTTTCCTAGACCTGAAAACCATCCTCCATGAAACCATGTCACTCACCACCTCCTCGTAAAGACTTATTTAGGTGCTGAAGGTCTCATCCCTGATATACTTTCTCATCCCAGTTCTGGGGTGATCAGGCTCATAAAGCTTCTTTTGACCTTAATGGAGTGTAACCTGGGCACCATCTTGAAGCTTGTTATGCCATAATCAGCATTTAAATTAGTAAATTCTCTTCTGATCTACGGCCTCCCTCCCCCTTTTCCTCCTCTTTCTCTCTTTATAATTCCAGGGAAAGGGAAACAAACCACAAGCATTCATTAAGCAAACAGCTGTGGAGTGGAGGAGATCAGAAGTGCAGTCTGGAAACCATGTGTGCTTCTCATGTTACAATAATTGTGAAATGATGATCACCGGCAGGTATGGAAACACAATAGTCATAGGTATGCTGGGAAAAATTAAAAAAAATATAAATAAATATATATTTATAAGAATCCCACTAAGAATAATCAATCCACTCTGTAATACATTTGATGCTTGAAGAGTTGGTTTGCAGCCTAGAGAGCACAAACAGGCAGCGTGTGAAACTACTCCAGTGCTGACAGGGTTCCCTCCCCTCAAAAGTATATTTATATAGAACATAATGCAAACGTCAATTAAAAAGATTGCATTTAGCCACCACATTTTATTTTCTTCTCAGCTGGTGATGTAATCTGTTCATCTGTTAGCTGTTCCCCACATCAGGGACCTATGTATCACAGCAGCAATGAATGTGTCGCAGAGCACTGTGCTCCTGCTGAACTACCTGAGCAGGGCAATTTTTGAAATTTTTGCTGCTCTGCCCAACAAAGTCTGTGAGACAGTTCAATATCTGAATCATGTGACTTGTGTCCACAAATTAAAATCACATGTCATCATGCAAAACATTCAGCTGTCTTCGTATTTTGAACAGAAACAGCCCTCTTAATGTCATGGACTTTTCGTTCACTTGAAGCACCAAAGACTTCAACTTGTTATCTCCACAATAAATTATCCTACACCAGTTTAAGCCAGCTGGTCCATATATCACTTAATATTCTTAAGGTGGCTGGAGTAAAGGAAATTTTTCATTTTATCTTGCATCAGTAAACCATGGGAATGTTCCAGTGTTCATCAGATGGCCTGTGAGACAATCCTGATGAACATTCTGCATCTCGGAGCTGAAATCAGAAGCAGTGCAGATACTTTGCCTTTGTTATCTTATTACAGCATTGTGCTGAACTGGAGGAATATCTATTAAAAAATTCCTCATTTGCCACTCAGTCATTGACCTCCCTGCTGAGAACACACACATGCACACATAAAACCAAATTGTATTTTTAAAATACACCTGGACTAAGAACTTGGGTTAATACCAATGAATGGGTTTTCATAGGCTTCCCAGCTGACTTTGGCAGTATGCTTCAGCAACAGCAGGCCAACAATTTGGCTTCACCCCAGTACTCCACGGTTTTATTCCTTAAGATGATGTTTTTTAACTGAGAGAGTCCCCCCTCTTTACCTGTTACCCTACTAAGAAGAAAACTGAGGGGCAAGTGGCTTGATTGTGAGTGATCTCCCATGAAGTGGGATAGGAAAAGAAAAGGAGAGATTCAGAGAATCATAGAATGGTTTAGGTTGGAAGGGACCTTAGAGATCATTGAATCCCAGCCCTCCGTGGGCAGGGACACCTCCCACTAGAAGGTTCCACTAGAAGATTCAGGTTTTTCTCTAAGCCATAGACTCAGAAACAATTCTTTTTGGGATAACCATCACCTGTGACTACTCTGATCAGTGTAAAAATTTCTAGAGCTTTTTAGCCATGGATGGACCTTAATTTCTGTGACACTGAGAACCAGGACAAACCCAGTCCTGAGAACAGGTCACTCTGCTCCAGATTGGATGGAACAACCCTGGAAATTAATGAAGAACCACAAAATAATGATGCTCAAAATGTATGTTGCTCTTCTTTCCCTTTCCTTTTAACTTTTATTTACAGTCATCCTTTCATTATAAACAAGGTCATCCTAAAACTGCAAAGATACAGTAAAATATACAAACTGGGGGTTTAGTGCTAGCCCTGTACAGTCAGTCTTCTTATAGGGAAGCCCTAAAATTAAAAATTATTTTGTCAAGTCCAGAGGCCTTCCCAATGTGCTTCAGTTGAGCAAAAAGCCTGCTCAAGTGAAGGAATATCCTATGTATAGTGAACAATCATTTGGCAGCATAGGTTATTTTAATGGACACTTCACTTTAAACGAAGCCTTCACCATCTGTTCTGCCCTCTAATTACAGATGCAAAAAGAACATAATTCACAATTGCATCATAAAAAAGTAAGATATAAGTGATTTAAATGCATGTGTATGTTCTTTATTCAATGCAGCATGCAGCTGTTATGTTGTTTTCATGTTTCAGACACAAATCAGGATGAAAATGGCTCTCCTTTGATAGAGTGAATTTCCTCACACAGGATATTTGTGTGCAGCAAGCCAGAATTTGCTAAGGGCAAAATCTTTGCTTTTTCACACAGAAACCTACCCCAGATCCTATAAGAGGAAGATGGAATTTATCTCCCCTAGCCAGTGGATGCTAAGGCTGTGAAATAGCCTGTTCCCAGATACTGCCCTGGAGTACTGACAGCAAGAGCAGTCACTGATGCTCCTCGAGGCTAATCCAGAGGATATTGAAGTCCTAGAGGGGTTAATCCATTGATATCAGTGGGTCAGAATACACACACATATAGAGAACTTTTCTTTTTTTCTTTTTTCTTTTTTTTTTTCCCCTTTGGTATGTATTTCTCTTTGCGCTGTCGTGTCTTCTTCCTAGTTTGGCCTATTTTAATTCCCTGAGGAACACAACCTTGTCTTTGACCTGTAACCCAACATTTCAGCTCTCTTGAACACCTTGCTACAGGGCAGGAGTCATGGCCAGGCAGTTCCTCCAGCTCATTGCACTGGGCTGGGATTCAGCATAATAGAAGATTTCACAGGAGCTGCACAGTACATAGCTCAACAAGAGAAATGAGAGAGTTCCTGCTGAGTAAGAACTCATCTATCAGTGGCACCAAAAGGCAGGAATATGCAAGCAAATAATCCATTCTAAGATTTAAATGATGCCATAAAATGAAAGAAATGCCAATTATTCTCAAGTGAGTCGAGATAGTTAAAGTGCAACCTTTTATTGGACTAACAAATTGGTTAGAAATAGAGCACACAAGCTTTCAGAATGAAAATGTATTTTCTACAGGTGTTGGAAGCTTTTATATTGAGCTATGGTTCAATCCTACTTTTTCTTAAGGATTAAATACTTCTTATTCAAAGTTGGAGATAATTCTTTTACAGCTTTGCTTATCTTGATACAATAACTGAATATCATCTTGATTTAACTATGTATTTAAATATCCATCTAACTTTAAGCACAGAGCAGTCTTGAATGATTTCAGGAAAACTACTCTGCCCTTGAAGTTAGATGAGTATTTAAATGTGTATTTTCAATACTTATTATCATCTCAGTTCAGTTGACTCCAGAAGATGATCCTACCTCCTGATGACTGTTGTGGAGACTGAATTAAAAGGCAGAAACCCTAAAAGCTTCCATGGCTTGTCTTACTGGAAGAAGCAGTCACTGGTGCTACTGGAGTCAGATTTTATTAGAATATAGACTATTTTATCAGTTGAATGTGAGGAACATTTTTGTCTCACCACCTGTATAAATGTTGCCACCTTTCTTTCAAATGTCTTGAGCTCTGCAAAATTTAAAAAATCCTACATGAAGCTTTTAAAGTATCTTTTTATAGGTAAAGTAGATAAAAAAATAAAATAGCAAAATTTCCATCAGCAGTAAGCTTATGAGGTAGTCAAAATATTTCATCATTCAAAATACCCATCAGAAATCATTCACTTTTTTTTTTCCCTAAAATATTTTCTCTTCCTTGTCTGTGTGCTGCAGATGTCAGCTCTCACATGTGGTGGGTATCTGGCTGCAGTGAAGGACAGGACACACTCAGCTCTCCTACACATGACATTTGACCATTCTCTCCATATGTCATGCTATTACAACCAGTATAGGCAATTCTGTTTGATAGCTGAGCATATAATATGAAGTAAAAGAAAATTGGTTAGGTATGTTGGACCTCAGACAGTTAAGACTTAAATGAAAGTCAGAGAATTTCAAAATCAATGAGAGTTTTTACAAGGCAACGATTCAGGAAAAGAGTTTGTAGTGCCAAGACAGCTGTGGACTGGTTAGATTTGAGCTGCTTCTTTGGAATAAAACATATTCTGGAAATAATGCTATGAAACAATTCCTCAAAATGAAAAACTTCAGTAAAGAATACTTAAAATAACAGAAGACTTTGACAGCAGTTCCAGGCTTGGTACTGATCGTGCACAAGATGCTCCATTTCTTCTAATACTGTCAGTTCCCAAGAAAAAGAATATTGACCAGCATTGGACTTTCCCAGTGTCATAATGTTCAGCCAACATAAACAGTTCAGATCGAGTCATTGTTTGTCTCATTTCCAAGTCAGTTTTCCAACGTATGCTAATTTGTTTAGAGAAAAGAATTTCATGGAGGAGGATGCCTATTTAAGCTAAGTATCAGTGAGTTTCCCCAGGCAAACAGAAGGGAAATCTTGATAGCAGAATCTTGTAATGTTTTAAATATCTACTATAGAAAGACTGGCTCTGGAAGGGGAATCAAAAGGCTATTTTTTGGGCTGAAATGAGCAGAAGAGGGGAGAAAGGAGACACATCTTCATGTTCTTCAGTCTGCTTGTTCATTCTTGGGGGAATCTGTCAGACCCCTGGGGATGCTCTGCTCCCAGCCAGCTGGAACAGCCTTCCAACAAGTCCTGCCAGCCCCGACTGTGAGAATGTCCTGAGCCTTTTTCAGCCATGCTCTCAACCCTCCACTCTTTACAGGGCAAGGAAAATGTGGCACAGACCCAGCTCTGCTAGTTTTATACTGCACAAAGACACCTCTGTGAGAAAGGACTCTTGTTTTGGCTGCTTGGGACAATTTCATCCTGCTTGAAGGAGGGCTCTGCCCAAGTCCTTCAATTTTGCTACTGAACTTTTCTTAAAATGTTGAAAAAACCACCCCACAATAATACTATTTGGAGATCAGGGAGAGAAGAGAGCAAAGAAAACCCTTCTTATCCTTGCTGTGATTTAGAGCTGAGGTTCTCTGCATGTTAGGAAGTACATCCCCACAGGGGTTGCAGAGACAAGTTAGGTGAGGATAAAAGTAAGATCATATCTCCAACTTTCTGCATATGCTACTGCGCAGATCAGATAATCTGTTCATGGCCCCTTCCAAGGGGCTGACTCCACTTCAGTCTGGATGAAGGAACCATGAACCCAGAAGGAGGAATGCCTACCCCACCACCCAACGTGGCTGAAGGGAGAGGTTCATTGAGGCCCCTAAACAATTCAGTGCCTCCCCCACCTTGCAGACATAATCTTCACACTGCTCTAATTCCAGCACCTATTTGGCCCTCAGCCCAGTGAAAGACTCGACCCAATTCCAGACCTCAGCCATGCATTTACATACATTGCAGTGTGTATGTGTACATTATAAGACCTGCCATATAATTTTAGTGCCTCTCCTTTCAGTGAGGTCGTGGGAGTATGGGCACTCTGGGAAAAAAAAAAAAAAAAAAAAAAAAAAAAAAAAAGCAAAAAAAAAAAAGCGCTAAGTATAAGGAGATGGAGTAAGATTTTTAAAGACATTTTCTCACATAAAGATGCAGTTAGGTGCCAGCCAGTTTTCTGAACTGCTTTAGCCCCTAATTTCAGCTGACTTCAAACGGCTTTGAAAATCAGACTTTAGTAGCCTGAGTTGATTTGGCTGACTCAGAAACAAATCTCAATTGATTTCTGGAAGTGTGAGTGAGCAAAGAGCACCCTCAGCAGCCTTTGACTTCAGATGATGCTCAGTGCCCCAGAAATTAGGTCACTCAGTGCTCAGGAGGATCACTGAAAAATGCAGGCACAGAAAGAAGTGGGTAGTGTTTACTGAGGTGACTTGGGAAAGAAAAAAGTCCCTGGCCAAATTGGCCAGGACTGTTCCCAAGGGACAAATTCTGCCCTGTCGCAGTCAATTGGACTTTGTCATTGACTCCCTGGAGTTAGTAATTTTGCCCAGGACACTTTCTACTGCCAGACAGCTGTCAAATCCACCGGACAATTTTTTTTCTTTCTATTGAAATGCATAACACAGTGATGGGGTGGCAGTTAGACTGTTTGCAGAGGATAATGCTGAGGCAAAAAAGCCTCTTTTCCTGCTTATCCCTGCTATCTCACACAACTGAATTTATTTTTCAAATACATGATTTCTCATCTTCTGTTTAGCTGCCAAGACCTGGGGGCTGATAGGACTCAGAACAGCCTGAGAGAACTTGCCTGTCTTTATTTTCTTACGTTTGTCGACAACTTATCAAATAGACACAAACGACACTCTTTAAGCATGGAAGGCAGCCTTTCAAGTCAGTCCAAGATCACAGGTCAATCAGAAGCCAAGATACAAGCACAACAAGGCTACAAGACCTGAAAAACTAACAATATTGTTAACTTGGAAAATGGAAGTGATCTTTGTCAGGCAGGACCTTTTCTGTGAGGCTTTCCTCCAACATACCTCTCTACAAAAAACAGCCGCAGGTGCTCCTGACTCTTGCTCACCAGGGAGATACAGTTCTAGCTTCGAACAGTCTAAACTAAACACCAAAAGCAATCTACTCAAATCAGCAGAGATCATAGGCTAGATTATTTTGTTTCTCTGCAGCCCTCATGTCCCAGGCCTAACATTTATTTTTCTTACACGTATAGAATTCCCCTTAATATATTTTTAACTAGTTCATTCGTCCTCTGTGGTGTTATTACCACAAGTCCAGGATAGGGAAGGAAAGAGAAGGGTCAAGTTGGACAAATACAAATTATCTGGAGGTACTACTCATCACTGAATGAGTCATTGTACAGGATGACACGGGCACATCCAAAAGGACATTCTGCAGCCAGTGAGCATAGTACCAGGCAGAGCATTTTCTAAAAGTTGAACTTGGATATGGCCCACCAAGTTTAGATGTGGTCAGAAGTCTAATAATTCCTAAACTTCTTCCTTTGCTGTTTGCATTTGTAAAGATGCTACTATTTCAGTTCTATCTCCACCATAAAGATTCAAATTCTGTCTACTTTTTCAGGCTAAATCCTCATGGTTCGAGTTACAAGGCATTGAAGGAAAGAATGATTGACCATTTTGCAAGTCAGTTGCTTGCAGACACAATCTGGAAAGTTTTTCTGCAGGAAATTGACACATAAATTTCAGTCCTTCTTCCTGGTATAGATCATGTGGGAGAATTTAAATTTTTTTTTAGGAAATGTTGGACTTTCAATTCCTAGAAATTTCTACATTCTTCAGCTTCTTTCTAAGCTGTTCAGGCCATTTCCATCTTTCCCACGAGAAAGAAAAGACCACCACCATAACAAAGTAGGAGAAAACCACAGCCCACCTTGTTACTGGGGAAGAAGTACCAGGGCCTGGGGTTTTTCTCTCTTCCTTTTGCCCTCTACCACCTCTAGCCTGTCCCCACCCCCAAGAAAAGGAAGACAGTTCTAGCTGCTTGAGGTAATAAAGTAAAGCCTGGGAGGAAATGTTGTCTTTTGGGAAAACGCAAAATTGTGTGACTGCATTAAAGTCAACACTATTTATCTTCACCTCTTGTCCTACAGGATGACAAAGGGACACAACTGTTAGACCCAACCCCTCTGTGCAGCTGCAATGCAAAGAGGGCAGGGACTGGTACTTTCAAGTGTCAGACCTTTTGTGCCCAACTACTAGTTTATGAGGCTGATGTCAAGCATCTCACTCAATGAAGCCTTTGTCCTAGGTGTATAGGGCAGGACAGTGGAAAAACTACCCTGTCTTATATCCCAGGCTCATCCATCTTCAGCTCACCCAGTTGCTCCTTCTCTTTTTTTTTTTTTTTTTTTTTTTTTGGCTACCCATTGCATTGCTAGTAAGGATTCCCCCTTCCAGGTTAATGTACTGGAAAATTGCTCTGCATGTTTGTGTGGGGGTCCCTTCCAACTGAAAGAGAAAAGGAAAGAGGAAAAAAGACTATTTGGAAAGGAGAATATTTTTCCCACTGAACTCACAGGGCAGACCCCAGCTTGTGGGTTCTGACCCTGATTAAGAGAATTTCAATGACCTGCTAGGAGGTTTATTGTGAAGTCTGGCAGAATGCACTTCCGAATGAAATTTTTTATTATTTATAATCAGAAGGGTGGATTTGAATGGTCTACATTCCTCTCCTTCACCAGCCTACTCACTCCAAAACCCCAACTTTAAATAACCTCAGATCACCTGCATCCAGAGTGCTTCAGTTCTCCTCCAGCTCCTGAACCTTAGCCAGGTTCTCTATTTTGAACCAGTCCCTTCTTTTTTTTTTCTTTTATACAGCTATAACTGGATTGCACAATATAAATTTAACTGTTGTTGATCTTGGACCCAAGGACAGAGCAACACAAGTGATGGCACGATATGAGATAACTAGCTGCTCCTGGATAAAAATAGCCAAAATACATGCCTGCAAACAAAAAAGTTTCCAGTGTTGAAGCTGCTTTTAGCTGAAATAAAACTTCAGATGGTCTCTGGGGTCTGAACTGAGACTAACTTTGGATAAAAGTGAAATACCACAAATGTCATAAACAGTGTCCGTAAACAAGCTAAAAATCAACAGTCCTATTTTCCCAGGTCCAGAAGAGTAGCCACTTGTTGTGTGTTCATAGGTACTCATAATCATGAGTAACACTGTAAGAGACTAGGATAAAGCCAGGTTTTTAAAGGACCTTCTTAATGAAATGAAAATGCTCAATTTCATAATGTTAAGGCTCAGGTGGTTTTCTGCTTCCATTAAATGGGGTCATATTTTTTGTCTCTTGTTAAATGACACAAAGTTGAAAACAAAATCTTTGAAATGTTCAATGACATAAAGTTGAAATCAAAGTCTGCCTCCTCAAAGAACTTGGTACTGGGGAAAATATCCATAACTGTTTCTTTATCCATCTAGCAGCAACTTTGAGTTCTATTACTCAAGAATCAAACTCCTTCTAGCTATTAGGAAAAAAAGAGCCTTTTAGAAGTAAAAGTTCTTTAAAACCTTACTCTGGTTCCATATACTTTGAAGACCTTTCCAGTTCTAGAATTACAGTTCATTCAGTGATGTCATTTCCAGTTACTGCCTCTCAAAATTAATTTCAAATATGGCTGTGAGGAGACATTAACTCCTCCTGTGTATAAAAAGGAATTTCCATACATAAAGTTTTCTGGTATAGCCAGTAGTCACAAAATCCACCACAGACGTCAGAGTTCCTACTTTTTCTAAGCTTCTGGTTACATCTTGGCCTTAGCTCTTTCATTACTAAACATAGATGTAGGAAAGGACCAGGCATTTGTTCCAGATGCTTATGACTGATGGTGTGCTCAGACCAGGGGGTGGACCGAGCCGAGCCTCCCAGAGCAAGAGTTTCCTCCCTTCCTATTCTCCTTTCTAGGAGTCAAGTGACGTCAAACGCCCCATGACCTCAAATCCTGGCCAAATGGTTGGCATGGTTGACCTGTTTATTTGGGTAGAGCATAAAAGAATTTCAGCAAAACTGACAAACCAGGCTCAGATAAGGGGAAACCTTCAAGTCAAACACAAACGTTAATATGAACACCCCTAATCTCCCAGTTTGTCCCCTTCCGTAGGCAGAGGTCAGGAACATTTGGTCCCCACAGGCCCTTAACAAGCAGATGTTACTGTAACATGCCCAGGGAATCAAGCATAAATACGACCCCTGACCCCAGCTGTCAGCTGATCCGCTGAGACTCTTAGAAATATACTCTTAACTTTTAGAAATTCCCACTTTTTCCCACCGTCCCCCTCCATTCTTTCCATTCCTTCTCCCTTGTGTCTCCCAGACCCGTAGCTGCCGAGCGGCGCTTGCACAGTTGCTCGTGGCCTGACCCCTCTCTTCACCCGGGTCAAAGGCCCAGGACCCAGGGCAGGACTCTTTTCTTGCCAAAGGCCAGCTGATGAATCATTCCCAACTTGAAGGGAACAGAGGAGAGGGGAGGAGTTTGTTTCTCAAAAGGCCCTCAAACAACTGCACCCTATATATCAGCACTTACGCTATTCTGACGCTCTCAAAAATTCACTTTCCTTTCTGGGAACAGCAACAAAAAGCGAAGGGGGAAGGGATGGAGGAGCTGAGAGGCAGTGTCTGGCCAGCCCAGGGAAATGCCAGAGCTGGGTCCTGGTAGCAGCAAAGGGGGGTGTCTCTTTGTTTGAAAGATTCAAAAAATTTAAAAAAACACCACTCCTGATGAATAGGAAGGAGTGTGAGGAAGGAAGAAGGAATTTCCAAGGAAGGGTTGGACAAGCTGCACTGGGCACTGGTGGGCCAGGTCCTGTTGGACAAGGCAGCTTTGTACAGTGGTGAGAGCTGTCAGTGTTTCTCAGCACTCACAAGACAACTTCTTCTCCTTGCTCCCAGCCCCATGTGGTGTTTGATTTTTCTGCCTCCAACACCCTAACCTTCTGCCAGATGATCCACTGCAGACCTGTACTGTTCATCTGCACACAAGTGTTTCAGTTCTGGACTATCTCACACTGTCTACCTAGGAGGAACTGTCTCATTCTAAATTAGCTGCAGGAATTACAAAAAAAAAACCAAAAAACAACAAACCCAGACACCTTCCAGCTCCACAGAGACACTGCCTGAGCTTTCCAGCCTGTCCACCTTGGCATCTGTGACTCAGGCCACCGAGCATCTGGAGACTGCAGGAGGAGGGATGTGTAATGCTCCCTAGACATTGTTTATTTTTGTTTGATTCTATTCACCTTTCTGAAATGGCAAAGACATATTTGGCATCACACCAAGCTTTGATTTGAAGTGGGGATTTCCCTGTGTGATTCGCATTCCCTCTCGGGACACTGTTAAATGATAACTGCAGGGGATGACTTTTAGCCCCGACTAGCATGGGTGCTTGGGCAGATGTGGCTGGGAGCTGCACCAAAACACGTGTTTCTACCACCCCTCAGCACTGGCTGCCTTCTCAGCTGGCCTTTTTTTCTGACTCCCACCCAATCATTCAATTCTGACAACACATAAAACAATATGGGTTTTTCTTTATTAGCACAAGAAAGATTTAAATTCTTTTGTGCCCCTCTTTCAAAAACAGATCCTAGATCAAGGAGAGGGAAGAGAGAGGGGAGGTCTCACAGCTCCCAGTGCAGTTTGGGATTTTGTTCAGCCTCGTCTCCCACTTCTTTTTTTCTTAAATACATGCTGTTATTTTGTCAGCAGCTGTTCTTTTAAAAACCACTTTATAGTGCAAGGTGATCACTTTAATAGGTTATAAATACTAAAATATCACATAGAGCTTTATCCAGATATCTGGAGAATTCTGGCTGGGCCCACATGTGTCAATAGCAAGTTTCAAAGGTTCTCTACCACTTATTTGATTGCCTCCTGACTGAGTTATGGACATGACACCATCTCGGATGTTACTTCACTTTCTGAAGTAAAATCCCATTACTGGTTTTGGTTCTCTTGGTTCAGGTGGATGCCATTACAGTTTCACATTCTTTGGAGTAGAATTTGGTTTTTAGCCCACTCCTTGGACTGGTTTTACTGGCTTACTGGGTATCAATAGTCACACAGGTCTTGATTACAATGATACAAATAACATCAGTTATTATATACCTGTCACAGTCATTTTAAGATAGAACAGGACTTCTTGCTCCTGTTGCCAAGGGTTTGCCTATTTTGTTTTTTAATTGCTGTACATGACTTACATTAAAAATGCACATTAATGTGTCGGGGTGATATATTCTGTATAATAGAGCCTTGATTTAAAACTCTGTCTAGTATGGACAAGTAAAAAACATGGGTTTGTTCACACAAAGACATTCTATCCTGGTTCCAGAAAAGTCAGTGAGAATTTCACCATTAACTTTAAATGGAACTAAGGTCTCACCTCAAAGCTTTTAATCAAAAAGTGTGAGCTAGCATGTTCAAACAATGCCTTCTATCCTAGACAAGACAAAGTCTAAGACTCTAACAGAAAAGAAGGACCTTATTCAATAGCTTTTCATCCGGTCTCCTGGATACTGGAGAGGTGGCTGCAAGCCCCAGTTCTGTCCTCCTGAGCTGCTGGCCATGCACAGTGTTTTTCCTCTGTATTACCATTTCTTTTAGTTTATCCTGTAGTGGCCTTGCAAGGAAAAAGTACATCTGCATGAACCCAAGGCTCAGTTAATGTCATTATTTCTCCCTGAGACCTAGAAAAATCTCTTTTCCCATTTGTGCAACATTCAGCATTGTATTTCTTCTCTACTACAGAGATTACACTTACTGTGGATGCCTTCAAAAGTACACCTACCTTCAACTGGTCTCTCTTGATATTCAAGCCCTGATGGTTATCTTTGAGACAATATTTTGCCCAATTTTGCCCAGACAGTTGCCTATGTTTACATGTAAACCATCTAATAAGGATCCCTTCCTACTGTACGAGATCAGCAAATGATTTATACTTCAGAGCTTACTATTTCATCATGAATAGAGAACTAAAACAATCATATAGAGGAATGCAGTAAGGAGACTGGGAAGAAATGTGGTCCCAAATAATGGTCAAAAATAATTTGTATGCATACACATCAGAAAGAAAAAGGAAATCTAGAAGTTCAAGATAGCTGAGATTATTTTCTGATAGTTTGACTTCAAAATCTTAGTAAAAAATGAATTTTCCCAAGTCTCATTAGCCCTCCAGGGGCCTTTTATCACTTTGTAAAATTTTCAGATGATCCAGTAGACTTTCCTGGGACTAATCTAGCTTTTGCTGGGTCCAGCTTATGATGTAATGTAGAAATCATGCATGTAGACATAATGAAGAGAAAATGCACAAAAGTACCCACATTTCCGTACAAATAACTCACAATTTAGATCAAGACAGGAAATGTTTTCCCATCCCATGTGTAAATCTGACATTTTAAAAAAATGTTCCTATCTCAAAGCAAGATTAAAAGATGAAAAAGTCAGTATTTTTAGACACCAAATTTCTACACATTCATCAAGGAAAAGAGGATTAGGTCACTTGAAGGATTTTCTTTCCAAATTGTTTAATTTCTTCTCTCTCTCTGCATTTTCTTTCACACAAGTTTCCCTTAACTGGCATAGCAAACAAACAAAAAAAACCCAAATTTTGGTTCAGGCAACAGAAGACTTTTCAGAAAGTGTTGGCGTGGAGTATTTAGGAGTTTCATCAACCCTTTCCTTTGCACAATTTGGCGTTTCAGAGAAAGAGCCCTGTACAATGGGAGAGGATTTGCTGACAATCCTTTGACTGCTCCACTGCAGTTACCTTGGTTTTTTTTGTGAGTACTTCTAAGTACCTTGGCTGTTATATACACACCTCTGCATATGTATGAACCTGTAGGAAACCGGTTGAAGCACTGGTAAGTTGTCCTAGGTGATTCCCTGTAGTGACACAAGGCAGCAGCAGACTAAATTGTGGGCAAGATGTCATTTATGAACAGCTATGGTTCTATAGATCTCCTTTTTCAGACAAAGTTGGGCTAAGACTCAGCTTTCAGAATTGTCCCTAATTCAGTGCCACAAACCCTCTACATGTGCTGATTTGTACCAGGTCCTGTGGCCTCTCCCTATCTCACAAATCAATCTTTGGAAACCAGAGTCCTGCCATCAGTGTAATTTTGTTACCATAGTATGGTTTCAAAATTTTTCTTGCTTTTTTTTTCTTTCACTACACAGTCCCCAAGGTGTGTTTATTTTGCTCAGATCTCATGCCTAGCCCACTGTTATCAACTGACAAACCATTAAATCAGATTGAACAAAGCTGCTAAATAACCACAAATATTTTTTTTCTAGAGATTAGGTAACACTTATGGGAAAATAATGTTGTATCTATTTCAAGTTTCCAAATTTCCCCAGGCTTCTGGGGTTTTCTCACATCTACATTTACTTACCCTCTTTCTGATTTCTAACCTTAGTTACTATCATGCTACACAACTAACAGGGGTCAAGGTTGAAGACAGAAGCTTAACGGGTGAAAAGTTGATTAACTTGAAAGTAAGAAATTGCAGTTTTCAAGAAAGAATCTTAACAGGCTTGAGACTCCTCAAATACTCACAAGTTGTTGTTCCCTATGTATTTGGCCAGGTCAGTGCTGATATGACATTTTTGATGGTCACATTTTTTTTTTTATTTCATTAGCTTTCTACTCTGTCTAATTTTATCCTTGCCCTTGTAAAACCTTATCTTTTTATTTAGGCATATCACTCGTCTTTTCTTCCTTGACTGTTTGTCCTTCCCTTTTTATTTTTTGTTCCCCTATTTGCCTTTGCCTTGTATATGTGTGTGAAAGCTACAAGTGGAAATAGTTGGGGCTAGGTAATCTCTAACATACTGCTGCCCCTGTTCACCTGTACTGGGAGAAGCTACAAGAAAACACAGCATACTGACTTTTAAAATCTGTTTTGTGTCCCTGAAAAAAAAAAAATCTTCTCTTAGCTTTATAGTTTAAGCAGTTTTTGAATCTGATTCCAGTAGAAAAAAATACAGCAAGTTTTTCCCTATTCTGGATAGGTTAACTGTGAGAAAATGATATCACTTTCTATCTAAACAAGGAACCATTTGGTCCTCTGTATGGCTCTGTTGTTGTATTTTTTTTCATTGCTTTTAATAAAATGGAAAAACTATCAATTCCAAATATAAAGGATAGGGAATAGTTCTAATTCAGAACTATTATGAACTATTATTAACTATTATGGAACCTGCAGCTGACCTAGCTAGTTGGTTTGTTGTTTTTTTTTTAATCAGTGGCATGAATCTGAGGCAATTGCACAAAAACTAAACGTGGAGTTAAGGTAACAGCAGCAAAAATACAGGAAATTCCCCAAAATAACATGATAAAATTGGAAATAAGTTGGTTCCACATATACTAGCAGGACTGGGGTAGTTTTTCTGTCTTCCAGGACTATTGTCAAGGAGATTACACAGTACTTTCTTTCTTTCTTTTTTTTTTTTTCTTTTTTTTTTCAATCCAGTTAGTAGCTAACATTTTCTTTTTAAAGTATCTGGAAAGCAAACATTCACAGAATGAGAAAACTTCAGTGTGCCACAGAACAACATTACCACAGAGGAACAACAGCTTAAACTGTGCTTCTCCATGTTCAGGATATGTACTTTGACCATAGGCCATTCATCACACGTTGCAGCTATTGCTAGTGGTTAGACCACAGACATCCAATTGCTCAGAATTAGCTCCATGACATTCTCTGGTTAAGTCAGTGCACATGGCAAAATACATCTTGTACTTATGGTTAAACTTTAAATGCAATTCTCAAAAGGTCCTTTCTGCAGGACTTCTTAGAGCTCTCTCCTACAGTCAGTACTGACACGTCCTGTGAATGTGTGAACAGGGTTGTTACCAGTATTTTTTTTTTCCTGGTTTGATAGCATTAGAAATGTAAGTACTTGGAACAATTCAAGGAGTAGGCTCAGCCCTGATGGAAATGCAAGGGCTGAAGAGCTGTGATCATGTTACAGGACAGACACTACAGGTTGATTTGACTGATCCTGGAGTGGAAAGGGCCACATACATTTAAGCTACCTTTGCCCTACCAGGAAATCCAAAGCTGATCATGCCAAATACCAGAAGCATCCTTCAAGGCTGTGAACTCTCTGTTACAGTACGTAGAAGATAGAGGAATATAAGAATAGAGAGCTATGTTTTTATGAACCCACCAACTAACACTGCTGTGGCCATGGGGTCTCTTTCAGATTGGAAGGCACAGGCAGAGAAGACACCAAACTCACTTGTGAGCCACAGAATCTCTTTGTATCGACTGCCATTGTTTCATGAGTAAAGCAAGGAGGGTTTATCCTTATTGTTTCATGAAGTTTTATTAACCACAACAGTGGAACCCTCATCACAGTATCTCTGTATAAAACCAGCCCAAGACATGCTTTGCGCTCCAGGAAAATTGGTCTGCAATCAGACAGTGGACTAAAATTCAAGTTGTCAGCATAACCCCACTTTGGTGAAGGTCTGTGAATAGAATTATAATTAAAAATCCCCCAAATTATACTAATATTCTCAGCACTCAGCTGGGAAATCAAACACAGATCTTATGATTAACTTAGATGATATGGAGCAACAAGCAAAGGAGAGAGCATGGGACAGGGTGACAAATTTGAACACCTAATGTTTCACATTCTGTTGATCAGGAAGTCCTGATTCAGCTTTAGAGAGGGAGCCTATGTTACAGCAGACAAGAATTCGGCCAAGAGGGTTTGGTTTTCTTAAATTCCTTAAATGGCTAAAACTATCCCATATGCTGCAAAGACTCAAGAGAAGCCATACTCATGTATTTTCAATTTCACCCCAGTATAAATATTCATTGCACTGCTTTTTTTTCAGTTAAGCGAAATTTCAGGTATGTGGAATTACCTTGCCTCACAAATTTCCCTTACTTTCACAACACTAATTATAAGTAATTACTTGCACTGTTCCTTTAAGAATAAGAACATTATCAGCCAGCCCACCTCAGGGAATAAATATGCATCTCACTTTGATGAAATTTGCACACAATACAGGTCAGGTAGTTAATGAAGCCATAAACCATAATATGTCTGAGGCACTAAACATCACCTTATTCATTTGGCCTTGGTGTTTAAGAGAGCAAGAGATGTTTATTGCCATGAGACACCCTCCTCGCCTTTAGGATCACCATTCATAGCCAGCTCTTTGTAAATAAACATATAACCTTTGCAATGGTAATTTAAGACTGTGCAGTAAAGAAGATGCAGTGAGTGCATGGAGAGTGGAAGAGAAGATAAAAAACCTCATGAATAAAGTTGAAGGCTGCAGGCTAAGGTGTTTATTAAGTCCCAAGCTGTTTTTTTCCTCCACTTTCCCTCTCTACTAAAATAAAAACAATGATTGCTATGACGCTCTAAAATTAGAGCACATTTGTTGTTTTTTAAAGCAGCTAACAACTGAACTTCAACCATGCAGCAACATAATAGGTGGAGAAAATAGATCTGCCCCAGGCCTAGCCTCTTCTGTTGTGTGAGAAAAGCAGGAGATGGGCCCAGATAATGTCAGTTTTCCACTCTAGACTGGCAAAGGTATAAAAGGTATACATTAAAATGCATTGATGAAATGCTGCAGTCTACCAGGCTGACTTCCTGGGCCAGAGCACTGTGAGGAGAGGGTTCACCCTCCAGCCGTAGTGCCATGTCTTTAGGATGTGCTGCTAACAAAATCCCTACATTGAAATGAATAAAACTCCCACTTATTTAAAAAAAAAAAACAAAAACCAAAACCAAAAACAAAAACCAAAACCAAACAAACAATCAATAAATAGCCAACCAACCGAAACCTTTACATTTCAGCCCCAGGATCTTGAAGCTTTTCGCAAGGAGGTATGAATTAAACCTTCCAATGTCCTGAAAGGTGGTGAAAGAAGATAACTCCATCTGTTTTATGGCTGGGAAACTGATACACGGGGCCCTGACCAAGGTCACATAACAAGTAAGAGACAGTTAATAACTAGATCTGCTGATCTGTTCCTGTGTTTGTTCCTCCTTTCTCATGCTCTGTTTCTTCCTCTGAAATATGATGCAATAGCTTTCTCACAAATTCTCATAATTCTCATTAATCACTCTCTACTATTTTCTGTAGCAGAAAAAGTACTGTCTCCATGCTCATGCGCCAGAGAGGGTCCCAAAATACTGCAAATAATCAGTTTTACCTGTGACCACCAAAACGTGATGAAATCACATGCCTCCTAGGTCTTGCAAAACAATTTGCAAAGAACAGGGCTGATCTTTTAACTCCACAAACAACACAAGTACTGACCCCATCATTTTATTGCCTAAACCAGTGCATGCAACGACGCACATATTCACAGAGTCTGTGCCTCTGAATTGCTCATTCCTATCAGTGATGGGAGGGCTGTTTGATCTGAGAAGTTCAGCACTGGGATGGTGTAAGCTCTGCAGTGCAATCAGCTTGTTCACTTCCAAGGCCTTGCAAGCTAATTTCATTCTCTCAATTACTGTATTTGTTGAATGTTCGCTTGTGACAACTTCAAGAAAAACTTCAAGGCTGTTCTACTTGTCTGGGCTTGGCCCAGGACCCTGAGACACCTGAAAAATCAGCTGATAGCAAATATCAGGAGTAGAGTATCATCTGCTTTCTCTTCATCTAGCTATGCTATGCTCAGCAAGGTCTAGCATCACCACTTCTACAACAGCACATGAATCAGAGATTGCCATACCATGGGACATTCCAAGTGACTTATTGAGAAAAAAAAATTAATAACTACTTTGCATTGGTGTCACAGAGTAAACAGCTGAGATATTCTGGTGGTTATATGCTAATCCTGTCCCTCTCAAATATTCACATGGTTTGCAGTCGTACCTCCAGAGGACTTCTACACTCCCTTGCATCCCCAGCAGGCAGGGTATGTAGGTTAGAGTATGAACTCACTCTGCTCTGACCTGCTGCTAACAAGAAAAGTGGGTAGATTCAATAATAAATACACTATAATGACATAATCATAATAAAAGTTTGGGAAATTGCAGGAGTCGTGTTTCTCATTCAGAAGCAAACTTAAAATAAACTTGAAAGCCTGCAAACATCACAATTTTTGTCTGATGAAAAAAAAGTCCCAACTGAACAGCAAAGTAAAATGACTTTGCAAGAGTATATGAAAGACATACCACAGCCAAATTGAGGTACAAAGTTTGGGTTTTTGATCCCAGAGAGAGAGAATAATGTGTCCCTCCATTTATCCATGAACTCTGCAGCTGGCAGGGGCTGAGCTCTGTTAGTAATTACCGTGAACAGATGAGGGAAGATTTTTTTTTTCCCCTCTTATTTTGACCTGCAGTTAAAGAAAATTTGCTTGTTTTATTTTAGGTTTAAAAATGATGAGGCAGCATCAACCTGCATTTCACCCCAGAGCTGTTGATTTTCCCCTGTCTTCTCCCCCTCCCTTCCTTTCTTCCTCCCCTCAACCCCCAGCATCTTAATTTATTTCAGACTATGAGTGTGCAGATTCCCAATTTAGTGAGAACAGTTTGCTGCCAAGGCCCTTCAGGGGCTTTCTCTGCAGTTTATTTTCTTAACTACAAGCTTCAGGTTGTTTTGTGTGTGTGAGTGGTGGGGAAGGAAGGAGGGGACAGCATTCCTTCCTCCAAATTTACAACATGAAAAGTTCAGATATGCTTTTAACCAAGTAAGTTTTGCCCTTCCTTCTCCTGCTCTATTTTCTTGTAGCTTTTCTTCATCAAACACACAGATTTCTGCCTCAGTGGCTCATGGAGTAAAAAGTATTGGATTACCTTCTTGCTGAAATGGTTCTTTCCCTCCGTTCCCTCTTTTTCTTAGTATGAAATAACTGCTCACACAAGTGGGACAGTGAGAGCACAAAGTTCAAGCCTGCGTTTGCACAGCCATGCTGGGAATCTCTCTTTGATGAGTTTTCTCCCTCTTCAAAGGTGGGATACCATGGGAGCCCTGCCTGGGTCCTTGGTGGGTGGAACCACAGGTGCACCCCAAGGTGCACTATGGAACTACTGAAACAATATTGTTTTAAGCAACAAACTTCACAAGTTATCCATTTTGTTGACCACCTGATTTGCTGACGAGCTATTGAACTCCCTTTTTTCCTGAAGGGAATTTCGTTAGGAGAAAAGTGAGGATGATTTAGCCAACCAGACAGGATTTCTGAACCACATGGCTGGAGCAAGAGGTGGTCCAAGTGAAGACCTCAGGTGCCCAGGGGGTCCCCCACAATGTCCTGTGGCTGTGTGACAGCAAATGCTGCCAGGGTCTGGCCAGCAGTGGCCTACAGTGGCACCCAGCATGTGTGCCCCATTAGCCCCAAGGATTTCCTGGGCGGAAACACAAGAGGCCTTGCTTCGCTCCAAGTTTTTTTTTTTAAAAAAAGTTGGTTGCTGTTCAATTGGGAGTAAAGCCAAAAGGATAACAAAAAACAAACCTGCTTCCTGCAAACTGGGAAGCAGCAGTTGCAGCAGCCTGCAGCAGCTCAGCCAGGGGACGATGCTGGAGAGGGACCAAAGGTTCCCTTGGGTGATGGTCCCTGCTCCAGTGAGCACAGAAGAAAGCTCACACAGGCTTTTCTCTTTCTGTTACCTTCACCAAAGCCCACCCCAGAAGCAATTATTTTTGGTTTTGCTTTACTTCTGAGGTCCCCAGTGGCATGTTCCTCTCCTGAAGGGAACACAGAAAAGGTGCAAAGTGAAGAAGCCTGTCATGAGAACTATCACAACCCCAACACCTCAAAGGTATCAAAAACTTGCCCCAAGACTGGATTGGTCCCTGGAGCAGTATGCATATTTGATTTCAGGCTGTTGAACAATTAGAAACAAACAGTAAGTGCAGGAAACCCCAGCATGTTATCAACAATCCTTGAGCAATAATAATCTAAGGTTCATTTCACGGAGGAAATTATTTAATACAAACTATTCAGTCAATTCCAAACACAGAATGGCAATATGAGAAGAATATGAAAGTAGCTTTATTTTTACAAAAAATAATTCTGGGCAGGTTTTCTTGAAGGAAAGCAAAGCTTCCCTCCCATTACCCACTTCCTGCAATTCCACAGTGTGATTGTGTTGGGAATATACCCAAATTTATTTTTATGCAGATTACATTAGTCTCATATTTCCTTAATACGGTTTCATAGTTGATTTCCTTTGCCCATGCTAGCTGAAAACTGTTGAACATATGCCTCACAACCAGGCATTGTCAGGCTCAGGACAGTTTAGGGACTCCTCTTTTTTTTCAAAAAGGGGAGCTGGGGGTAGCCATTGTTGCAAAGTATTTTTATCATGCTGCTTCAACTGATGAGCTTAAAAGTTATATAAGATTATTTTCCACAGTCCTAAAGAGTTACAGACATGGTGGAGTTTTAGTTATCCCTTTCTTGCTTTCATTTAGTTACTGCCTGATGATTGTCCAGTACGATGTATGATTACAAGGGATCTGCTTTCTTTTTTCTCCCAAATGGAGAGGCAATATTGTCACCTATTACAAACCACCTCTCCTTCATGCCTATCAGTATCACCTCTCTCAGACAAAGTTTGCTGCAGGATTCTGGCAAGAGGTCCTGCATGGCCTGGTCCCCATCATCTCATTGGGAAAAGCATAAGGAGTGGCTTTGTGGGAGGAAAGAGGAGACAGACAGGAGATCATACTGGGAAATGGACAATTCTAGCCTAGAAGAATGGATCAAACAGAGAAAAAAATAACACTCATGTGCCATATGCGAGTCCTTTGTGGTCAAGTCATGGAACAGTGGGACAGAAAACAGGAGAGATGAGAGGAAGAGATTTTCTGCATTTGTTCCCCTCCTTCTAGAGCAATGTATATTGGATCAGTTTGCCCAGTTTTTCTAACTCAGGGAACAGATGGTGTCATATTTGAATATAAAATGAGTTTCCTTTGCTGTAAAAGAAAAAAAAATACAAAACACAAACAAACGAGAAAGAAAAAAAGACCTCACCCAAAAATGATGCTATAGTTTTTTTTCACAGACCTGTGGTCTCAGTTACAAGCTGAGCTTGTTTCAGTTCCCAGATCTAATTTGTGGTCTATTATGGTCCTCTTATGCCTGCAGATGTACAAAATGAAAAAAAGTCCCTTCTACAAATGGAAATACTTTTCTACTTAGACAATGTTCATGTTTTGGGGAAAAGTGAAAAACTGTTTAACCACATTTGGCAGCAAAATTCCAAGTGTACAGGCACAGAGTTTGCTGTTGTTGCTCTGTGCTGTGTAGCTTTGAATTCAATTAGAATTCAAGCCCACTCCTATTTTTAAGGCTCTGTTATGTTATAGGAAACAGCTTCCGAAATGAAATACTTTTCTTATGGTACATCTGGTCAGGACCTATGAGAAGGACTAAAAAAGCACAGAAGAGAAACTCTTCACATGATAAAGATGAAGATACCAGGTTAAACAACACAGGATTTAAGAGATGAACGGACTCTTGCCACTGTTCTTCTTTTCCAAGGTATGAGTTTCATCCCTGAAAAGCTGAAATAAGGAATCTGAATAAACATGTATACCAGCATGGCTTCATAATGTCACTGTGGCAATGGGTGGATCTCAACAGTCATGAAAGTAAACTCATGTAGCCAACAGGTCAGATGAACAATCAAGACCTTTTTCTGAGTCTATCTGCAGTCTTTCACTTGCATCACTTTCCCTCTGCTACGATGCTTATAAAAGTTTTGGGCTGCTTGCAGGTGCCAAAATATTCGCAGAATAAATTTGCACTGAATTTGAGACAAGCTGACTGAAGACCTCTCCTGAGTCCCTTATTTTCTCAAATTCCACAATTACGATGTTATTGAAAGTAGAGCTTTTTTGCCTCTTTAATTTACACTCTGCTGGCTTACATATTACCCTCCAGCACATCTATAAAAGACCTTGGTTGCTGAGGTGGGGCAGGAATTGAGTGGTTTAGGATTTGGTAAAGGGATTAAGGACTCTTTCATTTCTAGGTCACTAGTTCAAGACTGTCATGACTGTAGGCTGTCTACTGACCTGTGTTAAATATATTGGTGGACGTTGCTTATTCCCTATCAAAAAATCACCACCACATTTGGCATTGATTTGACTTTATAACAGAGTAGGATTGGTATGCATTAATCAGGAATGGGAGCATGTTGCAAAGCTCAGATCAGGATGTGAAATCTCCCAAGGTTTGAGAATGGATGTGTTTGAGGTTCTGGTTTGACTTCTCCAAGCAAAAAGTCAAGCAGTGAAATGTAGCTTTCAAATTGTCTAGTAATTTAGAGTTGTTAAAAGCTAAATCCTACTTTTAATTTTAGCTGTGCTGTTTCCTTATGAAAAGCAGTTTCTTTCCCTATTTCTCACCTGTCAAACTGCAAAAAAAAAAAAAGCTCCCAGTAAAATACCTTTTCTCTTATTTAGCTTCCAGAGATCCCTGAAGGCAGAAAGAAAAGAAAACACTGAAATTATGAGATTATTAATGACTCAACCAACTACGAATCTCAGAGGTAAAAGGGAACTGTTACCGTTTCTGATATATTTTAGCTAAACATTTTAATACTGGAAGTTTGAAGCATTGAGTTCATTCAAATTAAAATAAGAATTATATTCCCCCAAGAAATGCAAAGATTAGATCTTCAAATAGCTTTTAACACCTTAGACAGGAAGCTCCCCTACCTTCTCTTTTTCTCCTACTGACACCACACTCTTTGACCTTAATGGGATGCTATTTGCCAATTTGGAGTCTCAGTTCCAGCAGTGAGTTTGTAATAAGAGTCAGCTGAAGAAAGGTTTCTTCCCTACCTTCTGACCACTGTGCATTTTAAACAATCAAGCTACACATTGATTCTGCCAGCTCTCAGAAAGATGTCAAATCAAGTAAAAAATTAAAAAGCAGAAATCTCATTGAAAGTATAAGCTCATCTAAAGTGTAAAAATGCATCATTATCTGTGGTTGGGATGCAGTTTTCATAGATGGCACTGAACACCAATCTAATTAGAAGATAAATACAACCTGGAAACAGCAGGAAAAGTTACACCGAACATAAATCTGCTTGTGATAATTTTAATTAAAACTGAATGTGATACAGTGCTCAATAAGATATTTCCTTCATTCCCATTTATTTTTTGGATTACATTTGTATATTCTGCTCAGCTGCAGGCCTGCACCTTAAAGTCCAATGGAGTTCAGATAGAAGGGTACCAAAACAAAGGCTAAAAGAAAACAGGCAAGCAGAAACTATTGTAGAATAAGAGGATGAAGCCCAGTTCCTTTTGTAAGCCCTCACCTCTCTCAGCCTCCAGGGTGCTGTGGTGACCACATGTTCCATACCTGACCATATTTTGATTTGGGACTGATTAGCTTTGAGGAATTTTCTTCTTTGATGTTTGAGATTAAGCATGGGTCTGTTTTTGCTGGTTTGCCTCAGCTACTGCCTCTCCCCCACAGAGTTTCTGGGTACTGTCAATGGGACTTTCTCTTTGTCCTTAATCTCCTCTTGTGACCAGGTGTGGCAAGGACTCACGTTTGCTCTGCTTCCCTCATCTCACTGCAGGCTTCAGCCCTGGGTAGATATGACCATCTTCTGCTCTGACCCTTCACCTCAGACTAGAAAAAAAAAAAAAAAAAAAGGTAAACTCCCATCCCAAGGAATGGCAGAGCTTCTCTCTGTGTAGGATTGTGGTCTCCACCAGTCTGTCAGCATGTGGTCTTTCCCTATATAGGAAATAATATTTTGCCATGTGTCCAGAATAACTAGGTTCTCTATACAGGCAACAGTACAAAAATAAAACAGTTTTCTGGCATTGGAGGAGGGTGCAAATATTTCTAAATATCTAAATTTCTACATCTTCTACAGGGAGGACATCAAAGATTTTGCTGTTTTCCAAATGACCGAGCAACAAAAACAAACCATCCTTCTTCTCTCCTCTACTTCAGGCATGTAAGGCATGTGGCTTGGGTTTTGCTGACAGCCAGAGCATGTTACACTGGTTTCAAGGCAAGAAAGTGAGAACTGGGAGATGATGCCCCACACTTGAATTAAATGCTTTGCACTATACCTTTGTATCTGCCTTGTGCTGCTCCTTCACAAACCACCATGGCCAGCCTTTTCCTTATTAGCTAGAGAAAGCTTAATTTTTAGCTTCAAAAAATTAGTGGCCCCACTGAAATTTACTATGGAAAATTCCCATGTCACCCTTTTCTAAGTGTAAAAACCAGTCATATGGATAGCTACAGCACTTTGCATAGTCTAAGTTTGTTATTCTCCAAGGTGAAATGCTGGGAATTTGAGCCTAATCCCAGCTTTGCCTACCTGGGTATGGCTTTATTGTCCCAGGGAGCCTTGTGCAGATGATTTATACCCCAGCACCACCACACCTTGGCCTGGCTGAAGCTTTGCTCTGATTGAAAGGACTGTAGCAATTCAGTAAAATGGATGGAGATATTTACAGATGGCTGGGGAATGGGTGGGCCCCTGTGTTTATTTATTTTCTCCCAGAGTTTGCTGGCAGGCCAAATATTTCAGGATTGTGGGGACTGAAGAGAAAGGAAGATGTTTGACTGTTTATGGGAATCCTATTTCCCTTGCCTGGATGCCTGTGCTTCCAGAAACATTATCATCACAGGCCGGGGATATCTGCTTACAACTTTTGAAGGAGATCTTTAGTCATAATCTATCAAAGCTTTAAATGAACATGAAACCAAGGAGACAAAATGAATAACTCACCCTAATGTAATAGCAGATGGTGAGATCTCACAGCACATCATGGTAGTGTTCCAGCATCCACTATATAATGTTTCTTTTTCTGAGTGAGAATAGTGCTCATTCTTGCTGTTTAATGTCTACAAGGTCTGGTAGAGACTAAATCATGATAAGAGCCATAGACACTTCAGAAAGCCTGAAATTGGATAAGTGTCACTCACTATCACCTCCATCAACCTTAACTTCCTTAGTCACAATGTAAACAGCTCTACGTAGTTTTATTTCATCATTTACTAGGGGGGGAAGAAACATATATCCTAAACACTTCTGGGAAGCATCTGTGGGTGGAAAATATATAGAACAGCAAAGCTTGTGAAGTGTGCAAGAAAAACAGTGCTAGTTAAACACGTCTGAAAATTGGGAATCCCAGGGCATTCATGTGCCTCTGTTCAGAAAATCAAGGGATGCTGCGTTTCACAACAGAAAGGCTTAAAAATAAATGAATTAAAATAAAAATAATTGCTTTGGGGACCCAAGTTAAAATGCAGGTGTTTTGAGGGGCACGTAAACATTTTTTTCCTAAATGAGGCGTTGAGGGCTGGGAGAAGGGCAGTAAAATTAGTGGAATTACTGCCTGATTTTAACCAGATGATTGCTGCAGTTGGACACCAGTGAGGTTTCATTAGGGACTCTAATTTACAAGCCATTCACTGCATTCCAGGGGAATGCAGCAATACACCCCCCTGCTTCTAAAGAATGCCAGCACCCAGCTTTATGGCAGTGGTGCCTGACTACAGGCTTGCTGGCTTTGGGGTTTTTTTTGTTGTTGTTGCTATTGTTGGTTCTTTTTTTAACGCTGCCAAGCTTTTCAGGAAAGGAGAAAAAGAATCACCTTAATCTGGGCATGTAGTCCCAGGGATCTGTGTAAATCTCCACTGGCGTGGAGAACATATGGGCTTCCTACTAAGAGCTGTCCTGATTTATACATAATGTGCAATCAGATATATTACATCATTTCAGTGTTAGATACTAGTATATTCCAGATATAAAATGACCCTTTTCCTGGCCTTCCATTAGATCCTAAATTGTCATTAAAGTACAGTCCTGAAAGCCTGAAGCAGGTGAGGTTTTGGCCTCAAGTGACCTAGCTCAACATAAATTTGTCTGATCTTTATAGAGGCAAATGGCCTAATGAACACTGTGGATAGAGGAGATTTCCATGTAGCCAACCCTTGGGATCTGGTATTACTTTCAGAGGTATGAGATTTCTGCCTCAGTCCACCTGGTAAAACAACAATAACTTCTTTTGTTTAACAAAGAACACATAGATCTACATTCCTCCTGTTCACCCTGCTTAGCCATCTTCTGGACCTACCCACATCACATCAGCATCATTTTCACATGTATCCCTAAGGTTTATTTCACTGCCACAGCACAAGTCACCAAAGACAGAAATAGGAATTCTTTCCTTAGTTTATGGGCTCAGAACCCTCTTTTTAGAGGATAAGCATCCTTTTGACATATCATTGTTTTCTAGTTTCCTGTTATTCCTTCTTCCTATTGCTTTCTCTCACTGAATTTCACTTTTTCAATCAAGAGCTGCAAAGTTCCCCTATTTTGTCCCATCAACTTCCCTCCCTGTGCTGCTTGCAATTTGCTTTTACATTTCCAGTACATCTGAGTTTCATTTTTCCCCAGTGACTGTTCTCTTGGCTAACCCACTCTCCAATTTTGGTAGGCTCACTGAGGTTCAATGGCCATGGTTAATGTTTGCCTGCTGTTAATCCTAACCCTCACACCTAAATTATGACTAAAAATAGTGAACAGAATCCCAAAGCTGGAGGGGGTTTCAAGTCTGTCACCAACTACTTATAATATGTGCATGTTCCATATTAACAAAGCCCACAAATGCAGGAAGTGAGGTTTCCTTTCAGTTGTAATATTTATCTCCCCATTTTTTGAGGGCAGCCATTCTGGTCTACCACTGCCTCTTCTCTGCTCCTGTCAGATCTCACAAGTTCTGCTGGGTTGGCTCAGACATCCAAATAGACCTCCCATTTAAAACCTGAAACAGATTTAGTAAATGATGTCCTTTCCCCGAGGCAGGAATGAGCCAGCAAAGCAGGAACTGTGCTGATGGAGGAGTAACCTTACAGATGGGAAAAGAAAAAAGCAAGTCCCCTTGCATTAACTCATTCTTTGGGACCTCGTGTCCTATCTGAGAACCTCTAGTGAAATACTGTGCAGTCACCATCTTGAACAAATTCAAATCCACTTGGCCTGCTTGAAACATTTAAATTACTATTTTATTTTAATTGTGTAGGGCTTGTCCTGGTGCAGGTAAAACTGAGCACCTTATCCCACTTCCAAAGACACCTTGGTTGAGAAGATGCATTTTTCAGATGTAACTTTCCTACAGAGCAGTTCTAATTATTCCCTTCAAATATTACTCATTGAGTATTTGGATAATTTTTTTGTGCCAAAAGATATATGTGAATCACTCTAGCATCCTGTCAATGTCTTTGTTAACCATAAATATTTGTTAGCGTCCTATATCATCAAGTGGCAGAACTGGAAATGCTTCCTTTCCTAATTTCTTTTTAAACTATTTATGCTACCAGTTTACAAAATGATTTAGTTGTGCAGGTACCTGAACTGATACAGCCATCCAGCAAGCAGCCAAGTGCTTTCACCAAGTGAAGAGCTAACTTGGCAGGAACCTAACCTCAACTAGTGGTTGCCTTTAAATGGAGTAATAATTTCACCACTCGTCCTCATTTGCACAAGAAGATAGTTTTGACCAGGTACTTTCCATTTTTCACTTTGCTACATCTATAGACTTGCCGAAAATCTTTGTGGATGAAAAATATTATAATGTATTATGGTGTCTTCTCATTCTTATATAGATCTGGGCTGGCAAAGGCCTTGACATGCATCTTCCTCTAGTTTATGAGGCAGTTATTTTGACAGACTAGCAGATGAATTGCCATGAAGCCACACTGATTTCTTTCAGTTCATCCTTTGAAGGACAACTGACTTCAGAACTGTTTTATTTGCTTGGTTGATGTTGTTACCACATCATCAGGATTCACTGCACCATCAGGACATTCCTGAATGCTTCCTGAATCGAGTGTTTCCTTCTTCTGCGACTTTCACTGGCATTTAGGCTCCTAAATCAACTGGTTTGATTAGTTTGGAAAACCAAAGAAACTGTTCTTTAAGCATAAAGGATGTGCATCAACTGTCTCATTAAACAATTTAGAGGAGTCTCCTTTTGGTACTAACAGAGAGCAGTCTGGCATGAATTATCTCCTGTTGCTATTCAGAGACCTTTCAAGGCTTCACTTCTTGTTTTTGCAAGATCCCCTTGTATAATTGAGGGCTAAAATGAAGGGCAATTTGTTCAGATCCCTCCCCAGTCTGCTTATCATCATCTCATGAACATGTGCAACTTACACGGAAAAAAAAATTGAACAAAAGAAGCTGAAATTTTTCCAAAATCACAGTGAATCAAGGCAACTTCTGAGATTACTTTTTTCAATAATCTTCTTTCTGAGCAAAATTTGAAGTGAATGGACTGATATTTCATATAGATTTTTAAAAATCACTTTGACACCAATTTACTGAAGAAAAGCTTCTTTTTCATTGTGATTCCTAAACATTAGCAAAACAGTCTAATTAGGAGAAAAAAAAATTTCTGCCTTAGAACTTTCATAAGAGTGAATATGTTTGGGGAAGGTTAGTTTAAAACTGGCCATGACTGATCAAAAAAATAAGACAAATCTTATGTCCCTTCATAATTTATATGGTTGTAATTAAACCTGCTGTCTTTTAGGTATTTGTTTATTAGATATGTAATTAATACTTGGAGGTACTGTAAGATTTGAAAGACTTAAAATTATACAATTAACATTATAAGAAAACTGCTATTGCGTTAGTCAGCAAAAAAGTGATATCCTCACTGACAAAACACAAAACTGTGAGACAGAGCAAGCCTGAGGTCCAAGACCAAAGGGTGATCCTTGTAGGAAGAAGAGTTCTTCCATCTTTGCTGCAGTGATCCTGAGGAAGCTCTGAGGTGAAGCAGAGCACAGATGTTGTACACCAGTTCTCTGCAGTTGAAAGGGGATAGATGAGAAATAACTTTCACAAAAAGCCAAAGTGTCATAAGCTCCTAAGATGTGTTTCAGCTTTTTTCCTGTAATTATCTCACTTCTAGGCTAAACTTGACAAAAAGCCCACTTACTTTTGTAAGACATACTCTGGTTGTTTAGGAATGCAGATGTTGCTGGGACTCAGAAGGAAGCCTACTTTCATCTGGCCAGCTGTCTCCTAACAAGACATCCACAGACTCTTCATTGTCCCCTTAGCATTTAATCTAGACAGACAATGACTTAGTGCTAGCTCTTGACACAAATAAACTCTGCAACATATTGAATAATGTTGAGGCCATCAAAATAATTCTTATTTGAGAGTAAATGCAGCCTGAACCCAAGTTTGGGAGTCTGCTGAATAAACACTACCAAAGGAGAAATAAACATGTTCTGTTGGCCTGAACTACCATAACTCTCTCAGATGCAGAAAGAAAATACAGCACAAGAGAAAAAGGAATGTTTAGATATAACTTAAAGGATGGAAATTTTCTGTTCACATTTAGAAGATCTCATGTGTGCTAGCTGATATCTACCCCTTACCCAAAAATATGTTCAGGCAGATGGAGAATGAGATTGTTGGGTTTTGATTATCAAAAATAAAACCACAGACCTCGATGAGCTAATGTTGTTCCAGATGCATTATCTTATAATCTCCAGGAAGAAAGGAAAGGAACATTGAATCCTCTCCTAAAGAGGTCTTTCAGCAGACTTAATCTCTCCACTGCTTGAGAAGAAATTGCTGCCTAAAGCTGGAGGGGATCTCTGCCTGAGTCTGAAGGAGAAGAAAAGTCAGGTCTGAAGGAACAGTGAATAGTGGTGGGAATGGCAAAGGTTCCATTAGTCTGCTACGACACAAAAAACATCACTGGGTCCTTTCTCTACTTCATATTGCTCAGAAAATGATCCCAAGGTGATGGTTTTATCTTTTGATTTATTCTTGCCCATACCATCTTTCCTCTTTCCCCAAATTCCTTCTATCTTGCATCAAACTATTGCAGAGCTCAGCCAAAAGAGAACCTTCCAAAAAACTTTCTGAGACAGTATCCTCAAAAACTTAAGAATTTAAGCCATTAGCAAATGGGTCCATTTTGAACAAAATTGACTTTAGAAATGCTTTCAGATTGATGGTGAGATCTTTCAAGCCCTCTGACTCTCCCTGGGAGGAGTAGTCACATCAAGGGGGTTACTGGGGGCTGCAGTAGATCCCACACTGGTACTTGTGCATTTGACCCATGGGCCACTGAGCTCAGTGGTGAGGTGGCTGCCCTGCAAGGGGACATCCAAAATTCCAGTCAGGTCCCAGAGCAATTCCAGGATCAGGTTTTTTGCCACATACGGTGACCATTAGCTGAAAATATTCAGAGACCAAAGGTCACAGCAGTGCCCTGACAGTATTTATATGTTTAAAAAGTACCCAGGTGCCCTTGTGTACCCCAGTGTTATTGCTCTTATCTAGACCAAATAATTTGCTTTTTAAAACAAAATACTTTTTTTCTCTCTCTCTTATCCATACCATACACGTGCTTTGCCTTCAAAAGAGTTATCTCATATTTTAAATAATTTGATGGGGAACAGAATTCATCCCTCAACAAGCTCTAGGGGGAGAAAGTTGTAAAGCAAAGGATGTTCCTACCATTGTTTCTTCATTGTTAAAAGGTGAAAACCTCAGACAACGAGGGGGGGGGGGTTGGTGAAATGAGAGAGAGACAGGTTTAAGGGCTTTTAAAATATCTAATGCTCTGGGATCTAAATTGGCAAGGAGCCAAGCAGTGTCTTAAAGGGACAAGCACTTTATTATACTTTCTAATTCTTCCAAAGTCTGTCTGTAGGATATATGAGCTGGCTCTAATATGACTACTCTATTCTCATCCTCCAGTGGTATACTCTGGTCTCAGCTCATAAATTGAAAATGGAAGATCAGTAAATCAGCGTGGACTGTTTCAGAGGGACATTCTGAATTTCCAGTCAAATCTTCTGGTTTATCTTAAATATTTCATCTTAATGTCACCTTTAGAAAAAATCTTTCATTCAAGTAAGTTACAACATCCAGTTCTAAACTGATTACACTCCCCCACTGACCTTCTGGAGAAAGGCTTCCACAGCAGTACAAATACCACATTGGCAGCTCTCTGAATAGCTTAGGAAGGAGAATTTTTGTCTTGGCAAAGATCCTTAAAACCCTCCCAAGACACGTTGTGATGCACAAATGAGGCAAGAGGAGGTCTGCATTGCTATAACATGGCACGTGCACCCCTGTGGTTCTTGGCCAAGGTTCCTTTCCAGGGTCTGCCATTCCTGGGGGGAAGTCCCATGTCCTTTACACCAGCACTACCAACACTCTGACATTCATCATAACCTACTGGCCCAAATTTATTTTCTGTGTTGCCACAAATTTCAGTAGTCTAAGCAAGAGGAGCCATCTTTTGAGGCAGTGAAAAGGATTTTAAAAAAAAGCTACAGTCTGGCTGAATCGCCTTACAATAATAATAGAAACTTCCTTCCCTGAGGAGGAGCACATCCTCTCAATGAAACACCTAGAAGGGAAAGATTTAACTGAAAAATTGTATCATGAAATGCATTATAACTGTCATTCATTTCAACCAATGCCAGTTGTACTGGGCAATAAACAGTGGACTCTTGAAATACAGTTCTGCTGCTAAAATAATTGAGGAGTTACCTGAGAAATATGTGGTGATAAAATTGCTCAGAGAGCTTGAGTCTATCCTCTTTCTTCCTACCCTGGCCTTATTCTTTTGTCTTCTGAGAGGAGATTATTTTGGGTTTTTTGGACTTTAAATGAAGCTGGGAATTTCCATGGTTGCTTATTTATACAGGGCTGTACTCTACAGTTAATTCACCCTGACAAGAATGATGTTGAGCTTTCTTGCCATATGATCTTGTATTTAAGATCCTGTCAGTTTTGAGGACTCTAAATAAACCTTCTTTTAAATATTTAATACTCTTCAGTGATATATGCCTTTAGGCTCTGAGCCTGGTCTAACCATCAAAACTTAAGAGTTTTCTGTATTTCTCATCACTACAGTCATCTTATATAAATTAAATTTGCACTCTAAATTCTCTGTTGGATTCCAAGTTGTTTCCTTCTCATTTTCCATTCCTCTAGATGTAAAATGAAGTAAAAATCTACTCAAAATCCTTCTACAGGACTTCTGAGGTCTCTGTAAAGTCACTCCATCCCAAACATAAATTGTCAGGATAATTTGTTATAATGCCTCTGATGATGTGAATGACTGGACTAAATGATCTTGAAGCTCTTTTCCATCCTGAACAATTCTATGATTCAATGAATTGCTCAGGTTCTCTACAACTTGCTTTCACTTTTAAAGAAATCAAAGAAAGGATTATTTCTCTTCTCTACTTTTTTGGCCTACTGACTTCCTCCCTTTTCTTCTGTTAACTACAGAAGTTAGAAGAACAACAGACTCCCTGACATGGAATGGAGATCTTCATGGAGTAAATCAAAGCCACCTTGCAATACTGACCTACTGAAACCTTATAGGAAATACACACCTTGACCAGAACAGCCAAGAGCTTGTTGCTTGGGGACCTCACCCAGGTCACTAAGAGAAAGATGGGTTAAGTTCTTGGACCTCTGTCTCCACTGACTATGCCAGGATATTTTTCCCTTTGACCACAACTTCCACTGCAGATCTCTAGAGATTTCCCTCTAATTAAATACATTAAGTAGTCACTCAGCCCCAGACAAACTTAGATCCTTGTGCAGGCTATGAAGGAACATTGTGAAGGACAAGAGGGATGAAGGAGTTAACAGATTGGATGTTTCTTCTCATCTCCCCTCTTCCAACCAGCAGCCTCAGCCACCAATACAGTTATCAAGATACTTCCAGGTATCTGAATCATTCCAGGTAAGATTTATTTCATCTCCAGTCCTCAAAGACCATTAGAACTTGTCCTTTCTCTGTGTCTTTCCATTTGCACTTCTGGATATGTCCCACATGAAGACACACCCTGCTGGAAAAGCTGAAAGACACACAACAAAAACCTGACCTGGGAACCACAGACAGAAGGTGCTTTGAGTTGGAACCCAGGCAGATGGGAAATCTGTCACACACTCCAGCCACAATTACTAACAAAGCAAAAAGCACTAACAAGGGCCTTCATCAAATGGAAACATAACTAAAACAAACAAATTATGTGTCAGGTCAAGTTCAAGACAGGTTCCTAGAAGCTAACTCATAACAGCTAGAACATAATTTCTAACTCTTCTTTGACAGGAATTGTCCCTAACTCTAAGTAAAAGTGTTTAGACTTCACAGAACTCAGCAAAATTGCCTCTGAGTGTCAGCAGTGAACACTGTATATTCTTTTAAGACTTCACAGTCCAACTGTCAGCTGTCTGTTTTCTTTCTGCTATTTGTAGAGTTTATACAGACCCTCCCAGAGGAGCCTTTAATTGCATGTCATGACAAGTCTCCCAACCTCTTTGCAGCTCTTCCACTTAACACATAGTGTAAACTCACCCAATCTCCCTTCACTTTCTCCTTCCTGGATTTCTCTCTTGGAGCCCTGTGGAGTCCTGTGTTGAAGCTTCATTATGATGGAGTGGACCCAGTGGAGAACTCTATAAAAAGCATCCGACCCATTTATCAGGACAGATCTCTTTAACAAGTCTGTATAAACCTCACGTGTTGAAGAGTCCTAACCTGTGACTCAGAGACAAAACTAAAACCTTAAGTAACTCAGAAAGAAGGTGGATTTTTTTCAGTCACTTAGTCCTACTGTTTCTCTGACAGTTTGTGCAAGAAAGTCACTAGATCTTAATAACAACAGCACTGAGTGGTCCCAGCAGAGAGACAACACCATTACAGAGGGAGCTATGCAAACACACAGGCTGTCCCTGCCCAAGAGTTCTTATAATATAAATAGCAAAGACAGTGGGAGGGAAAATAGCAGCACAGAGAGGTGAAATGCATTGCTCAGGATGACATGACAGCTCGGTAGTCACTAAGGAGAATTGCCTCTCAAGGTAAGTGTTTCTGGAAAAGGTCTGTTTTTGAATTTAAAAAAAAAAATTCCCATGGCAAAGATATTACGAAGTCTAGTTACATTTTTGAAAGGGTTCTGTAGAACATCTTGTCCCAGCGTACCATATTTGTAGAATATCTTGTCCCAGTGTGCCATATTATTCCCTTTTTGTGATTCTCAGAGGAAATTTTCTCAATTTTCAAGTCTAAAGAGACATTCCTACTGCTTCTTCGTCAAACCAGCATCCAAAAATTAAGTTGCAATAGTGAAACCTTTATATTTAAAACAGTGCATGTTTGCATCACTTTCCACCCCCACCCATTACAACCATGGTTTAACTGCACATTTAAACACATGTTTAACTTTAACCACACAAATAGTCCTGTACACATCAACAAAACTACCTGCACTTAAAATTAAGCACTTGTTTAAGGGCAAGATGTAGAGAGACACATAGTGGGATTTAAAAAACCCCTTGAGCATTCAATGGAAGTTAGGTGGTTAATGCACTTAAGAGACATTTGAAAACCCCACTGAGATGGTGTTACCTGCAGCTGAACGCTCTGGAAATCTGGCAGCAAGGCTCAGACTGTGATGGACTGCAGTGAGAAGATGAACTCAATCACGCAGAGAATTCACACCAGTTCTTGTCCCTGTTGTATCCCCCCAAATCCTCCAGCAGAGGCACCTCAGTGCTCTCCCTTGCTGGCTGACCCTGGGCTGATCCCTCAAAGAGGACTCAGCAGATCCAGGCAGAAGCATTGCCTGTGCCGAGGGCACTCTTCAGCTCTGACAAAATCAGCATTCACCCAGCAACACATCCAAATGCCTGAGGACACTCAGAAGCTGAACAAACACCTTTAATGAAGTGATATAATTTTTCTAAGCTAATGAGAGGAAGGTGACCTGAGCCCACAGGTATGAACCCTAATGGACAAAAGCCGAGGAGATAAGCCCCTGCTTTCCACACAAGCTCACAGAGGTCATGCTGGCCAGAGTTTGAAGCATTCTGGCAAGCAGCTCACTGCAGCTCTACACCTGGCTGGGTTTAATTTGTTATTTATGTCAGCTTTGCATATTTGTAAAGTTCAAGGGTTTATTGCCCTGGCCTGACCTTGCCAAGTCAGAGCTCACATGTGGTTGTCTAGTAGCAATTTCTTTCTAATAAACTTTACTTGAAAGAACATGTGTGATAGATTTTGTTGATGATTAAAAAGAATGGGGTTATGTTCATTGTTAGCCAAGCTGGTTTTGAAGTTTTGTTGGAAGTCACCTCTGTTCTTATTTTTAAAAAAATGTCGTCCCCCCCCTCACCCTTTTATTTTGCTGCACACCCTAATTATGTTTCATGTTCAAGCATGTAGCATTGTTTGTGTCTATACAGTAAAGACACTCCCCCCATGTGCTTATTAAGATCATTAAATTAAATAGCAGTGTTCAGAGCTGTTTTTTAATCAGCGCATGTGCAAGCACCCAAAGCCTGGGCACACACAGAAGCATGAAAACTCAAAGTTCTGATGTGCAAACAGGTAAAAAGCAACCAATATCTGACACATTCTTTGCCAGTTCCAAAGGCTACTGCTCCTAATTTGGTTTGGCTTTCGCTATTAACAAAGGAAAAATCTATTTTCTGTCCCTAAGGGTTAACAGGGTGCAATCTTATCTTCATAGAAGACACCCAATTTCCTTCACCAAAAGGACTCTGAAGTTCATCCCCTTATGCTGAGAGACAAACCAGTGGTTCCCTGAGAAATGGAAGTTCTAAAACCTGATATTTTGACTTTTCTGCAATGGAGATGTTCATGTGGCTCAAAGCATGGTTATGCCTTTTTTGTTTCACCTTTCTACTTCATGGCCAGCAATTCCAGCCAGCTGGGTGCTGCAGCCATGCATGTGAGATGCAGTAGATGCACTCTGGGGACTGGGTGAACTGAGGACTTTGTGTTTGTGCCCAAGGGGCTTTGTTTAATCCAATGCTCCCTTATCCTTCTGCCAGGTGTGGTTGGCATCATACATCATGGCTAAGAGTTATTAGAGGTAGACAGACAGACAACATGATGCAGGGATTCATTTTCTTATAAAACCAAACTGAAAGTCTTCTACTACATCCTGAAATCCTTTCTTCCCCTATAACTCTTGATTTGCCCCCAGTTTTTGATGTTTTCAGCAAAGGGCCTAATTCTGGATAGATAGCACTGAAGGTGCTGAAGCACTTGAAGTTTTCATCTGATGTATAACAGTAAGTTAGCATGTGCTGTTGTGATTACTTGAAGAGCTTGTATGTGCAAGTACTTTCCTGAATCAACAGCTTTGATTGTAAATCATTTGAGGCAGGATTGCCATTTATTAAATGTGTATACAGTGACCTGCCTGAGTTCTCTAACACTACTGTGAAATGACTAAATAAGTAAATAATAGTGACATACATGCTCTGACAGCAGCTGTGAGACTTTCCATTAAATGAAGAGCTCAGTAGGCAATTGCATCTAATAGTCAAAGCAGGGACTAGGAAACTGAATTTCTGGTTGTCACTCGTGGAGCTGGGTCAGGATGTGCTGGGAGTTATTTCTGCCTGAAGTGTTGGTTTGTAGCTCCTTCTGTGAACAGGACACTGGCCTAAGCAACTCTCAGCCTGACACAAGTCGTTCCTTTGCTAAGTGACAAAAGCCACTACTTTGAGCTCCATTTATTGTGGGCTGGCCTATAAAAGCTGCAGGGCAATCAGCAATGATCTGCAGTGGGCCAGCTGACTGCAAAACATTTGGGTTTGTCTCAAGCTTGCTTTTCCCAGTACCCCTGAAACAAATCCTAAATCTTCTTCTTTATTTTCCTTTTCTATGAGGTGACTTTTCAGAAGAGCCAGGTAATTTTAGCAAATAATAAGATGCATACGCAGGTTTCACACAACTCTAACTACTTCTTTTTACTTTAGCTTCTGCTTTGTTTGGCACTCTTGCTAACTCTGTATCCATACTCCATCTTCTCACCATATGCTCTGTCCTTACCTGTCCAGTCCCTTTCTCCCCCCAATCCTTCCTCTCTGAAAATTTCACATCTTTTTAGCTGTGTTCCTTTCTGACCCTACTAACACCCCACATATTTATCCAAACAGCACCCCTTTCTCTTTTTACACAGCTTTCTTACATTGTTCTCTCTTGAAATGCATAAGATAGTTTGGCAAGAGCACATTTTTGCAAGATTTTTTAAGGGAATCTAAAACTAACTACAGAGTCCCATGTTCAGTGGGCAGGCAAAAAGACACAGCCACGAGTAAAGCAAAATTGACATTTGTAAAGCAAACTGGAAAAGTTTCAGCAAAGTCCTAGCTCTTATTTTGATTAATTGGACACCCTGGTGTTTGAAGGGTCTCTGAGGAAAATAAAACAAATGTGCCTATTGTTCTTAGAATAACTATTATAATAATAATCATTCCTTAAGCATCAGTAGTGCCTTTCATCTAAGAACTATAAAACACACTGCAAACATTATTGAACTGAGTCTCTCAGTACTCCTATAAACAAGGCAGATATTTTAGATGTACTTTTTAACAGAACAGTGAGGTCCAGAGACCATAATAGCAATTTTTTTTTTTTTTTTACATTTGTGATTGGTTACTTAATTCTATGTTTATTTAGGCCCAGAAGCATTACTTGATTTTCAGAAGTGATAAGTATCCTTAGTTCCAGTGACTCTTAGCACGTAGCATCTCTAAAACTCAAGTCCTATTGCAGTTGCTTTAAAAGTGTGTGCTTAGATCCCTCTACTTCAAGATCTCTATCAGAATCAGAGCACAAGTTTGTGAGAGGATTGGAGGAATTTGAGGCTTATAGTTCCTTCATCTACAGATGATTTTCATAGTAGAGTTAATGTCGTGTAAAAACCTAAGCATAGTCTTTACTTTCAGCATGAGCAATTCTATTGAATCCAAGATTGAACACAGTTGATTCAGTGTGCAGAGGTTTTTACAGGACCCAGCCTCCCATATTTCCTTTCTAGTCTTTAGAAACTCTCGGGTGGCTTCACATACCCACCCAAGAGTTTAAAATATGAAATGGAGCTAAATCCCCACAAACCCTTGTTTTATCAACCTTTGCTAACTCTTCAGTGATCAGTTCAGAAATTCGTGATCCCTGTTTCCCAGGCATTGGCTTAATAAGAAGCTTTCAGCCCTGCTCTCAGTCAACCCAAGTGCTAAACAGAACACTGTCCAATATATTTTTTAATAAGGTTCTCTACTCTAGAAACCAGTATGAAGTGCAATTATGGGCTTAACATTCAACTGTTAAATTATCCTCCCAACATCTTTCCAGGCCACTCTCTTAGCTCTTCAGAAGAGCATTTTATTGGAAAGGGTAAATGTATAAAAATCTACTGTTAAAACACTTAACAAATCTCCCCTGTCAGGCCAGTAAACTGTAGTCCATCCACTCTGATCTGAGATTGCTGTTTCTCTGCTCCCCCCTCCCCACCTCCCTTTTCTTTGTTTAAAATATGCTGACCACACAGTGACCTCTCGTAACCCATTGGTCGAAAATTACAACCAGCCACACAAACAAGCAGCTCGAGGTCAGAAAGAGCAGGGTCTGCTAAAAGTTAGTAATCATACATTAATTCCCTGACATAATTAATCAAAATGAACCACCGTTATCTAGCGCGGAACCTTTAACCTATTACAAAGGGGTCAATTTGCAAACCACTTGAGCATGGGAGTTTGGTACAAATAGCATACTCCCTTCATCTGGGATGCCCTAAGTAGGCAAAAATGCCTTTGAAGTCCCAAATCTACCAGATTTAGATATAATTTCATCAATCAAGTTAAAAGGCTGCCTTCCCTCCAAAAAGGATTTCGTGTAGATCTGTCATCTAGCTCTGTTCAGTGGGTGACTGAAAATCCATTTGTTAGGCTCTTTTTGTCAGGATGGAGTAGGCTGCAGTTGGCTCTACATGTCAAAATAGCTGAAAGTTTATCAAATTGAAGGCTAAGAGGCATGATTTGTGTTAGAACCTGTGCTGATCTAGTGGAGGAAGCAGTAAATCTCAGCTTTGTTATGCCAATCAGCTCCAATTCTGGAACTTAATTGTGTTTTCATTTGATATGACTATAATTGTAGTGCATGAAGCTATTTGTAGGAAATCAGAGACAGGACTTCACACATTTGTACAGCTCCTAGGACCATGCTGCCTTATGACCCTTTTATGCTCTCACCCAAGCAAAGTCCCTGGGAATAAACTATCTCCAACTTAAGAGTGGCGAACTGAAACTCAGAGAAACTTAGCCCTGATCTTTCAAGGGATTTTAGTGCTTAGTTCCTTTTCAGATCTTAAATTCCCACTGAGATCAGCATGAATCAGGCATCTTGACAGAAATCAGGGGCCTAAATACTTCAGAACTCTATTTAAATGGTGTGTCCAAGGTCACACAGAAGGAACTTGCAGCAGAGAGGGGAGCAGAATCCAAGTCTCTGAAGTCCACTGAATCAACCTCACTGCATCAGATGCAGGATCCCTACAGTCCATGGAGTCTCCCTAGGGTGTTATCTAACCTGCTTTCTTATGTACCAATACAAGCAATCCTCCATATGTATATTTAATGCATTTATTTATTGCATGCAAGAATGGATGAGCTGTAGAGTTTTAGAAGAATATCATCCTATCCAGTGATATCATATATCACACAGGTGAATCTCAAAGGGTTTCTGATGTTACTAAGACCCCAAAATAGAATTAATTTTAAGACATTCACTGAATCTCATTTTCTGTGTCATATAATATATGGCCACAACTAAGGTGTCAAAAAGATTTTAAATTGCTTTATATTGGTATTAGTGCAACAACTCCATTTGGAAAGTATCACACCTACTTAAGAAGTTTCTGGGAAATGTAAAACAAAGTCATTGCTAAGGTCAGTGTTTTAGCAGAGGTCACCTGAACTACAATTCCCAATATGCACATGGAGTTGACATGTCTGGCTTTTAAAACAAAATCACAATTCATCATCTGAGTGTCAGATCTGTGGCTTACGAGTTCCTGGTGTCTGAATGATTATGACACTTATAAAGTATATTTTATTATTACAGCCCACTCATTGCCACTCTCCATATGTGAAGTGATGGATATTTTAAATGTAATTCTACTTATTTATATTTATATCTTACTGGTGACAGGTAAAAAGCATCAACAAATCACTGCAATTTTTAACTACTCAGAGACAAGATTTATTTTTAGTATAGTTAGTATGCACACTGTGGTTATTAGGAAGAATGATTCCCACCCAGAGAATCATTGTTTAGTAATGTTTAATTAAAATAAAACAAAAGAAAAGAAAAAAAGGCAACCTCAAAACAGTCAGAAATGTCACACAAAGGTAAAAGGGGAGATGGCAGAGATATATATCACAGTGAGGCTTTGTGTAGAAACAAGGGGCCAGACAATGCTCACCTCTCTGCCCTGAGAGCTGGAGAGGCTGCTCTGACACTGCTTTACCAAGAACTGCACATTCACTGCAACATCTACCAGGATGGAAGTGGCCACTGGAAATTAAAAGTCTAAAGCTGTCTATAATAAGAAGAGATGAGATTGCCTGAAAGCTATTCCTTCTTCAGATTCTTACTTTTTCATATTAATTAAGTACATAATTAATTTTTTAAGACTTTAATTGTTAAAAAAGTTAAGACTACAAGGGACTTATTTAATGGATAGAGTCCTAGATGGGGATGCAGTAGTTCTGGTTCAGGTTCCTCCTCAGACACTTCATTTTCTGTAGGACTGTGACTAGCCAGTACAGCTTTGCTGTATAATACAAGTAAAAATAAAAAGGTCTTTACATATGGAGGTGAGCAGGGCCATGTAAGTTCCTGGACAGAAGTCTGGCAGAGCATCTCACCTGCGTGCTTTCATTATTATGATACCATCATCAAGATAAGTTTGTTTCATGTAGACTGTAAGATACTTTTGTCACCGTTAGAGACCTTCAAGAAGTACACCACTTGTTCTCCAGCCCAACAATCCTTCCAGACTGTAAGAAGAGCCGGCAAGAGTTCCAAAGGGCAGCTGGGCAATATGCCAAACCAAAAAGGAATACTTCAAGAAGGACTAAAAACCATGACCTGACACCCAAAATGCAAATAATACTGGGCCTGCTTCATCACTCTCATTTTGAAAACCCTTTTGGACCTAGGTTTTGCAACTGTTCCTGGCCACAGCTCTCCAAAAGAGTGGTGCTCAACATATACTGTAGGGTGGCATCAAGGGCCAAGGTGGGAATTCTGGCCAGCTCTGTGCCATGGGATAGTACAGCTCTAAGATGCTGGAAGAATATTGGCTATGTCATCACAGGTTCATTCCAAGAAAATTGATGCTTTGCTCCACATGTTCTCCCCTGTGACCTAGAAGGCTGACATTAGGTTATTTGGAGGGAGATTTTTGTAGACTGGCAGAAAACTTTGGTGCTTATGTCTACTTCACACACTGTACCAGCTCACCACATGGTCTATAGAAACTACTGAAACCCTCACTTAGCATATGTGTAAAATGCATATAACTATAATTAATGACCTCTAGGGTCTCTGGTAAAGCCAGTTAGCATTTGTCAGCCCACTCTGTGGGCTTTTGTGTCAAAACCATTAAATGTAAGGTAGCATTATGAAGAGTTTCATCCTCGAGTTATAATAAAATATATTAGCTGGATCTTTGAGCTACAAACAAAACAAATCACATTGCAGAAATGTGTAATATAGAAAATGCAACTGGGCACATCACACATTGAAATAGACTTCAGGGTGTATAACATGTAGATATGCTCTGGACCTTGGCATTACCCAGTGGTAAACCTGTTCTTGCATAACTTACTTCTGTTGCTGTTAGCAGAGGAGAAACAAGTGTGAAAACACCAATTGCAGCAACTTACTTACACTGGGAGGTTGTTCTAAGGTGTGAGGTACCTTGAGCATCACAGGCAGGACAAAGGGGTTGCTGGGATCTCATTCTGCAAAGGCTTGTGAGTCACACTCCAGAGCATCTGCAAGGAAAAACACATTGCATTTTCCAGGCCACCAAAACTCCTGCTCAAAGTAGGAAACTCACACATATACAACCCATTCCCTCCCCCACACACCCCATCTCAGCTCCCATGGGATAGGGAGTTTATTAGTTAATACTTGAGCTTAAATCTTCATCTGAGGAAGTGACGAACATCTAAGTCTCTCCTCCCTACTTGCACAGAGATGAAAGTTTCTTTGCTGGCCTGTTCACTCCAACCTCCCCCTTCCTGGAAGAGATGAATCCCTGCTGAAGAAATCTGAAACCCCTGGCCACCCAGCATATCCTGCAGAAATAAAAGCATCTTCTCTGAGAAAATGCATGCATGGAATGAAGCACAATGCAAGGCAAGCTCTGCTTGCATAGAGCTGTAGGAAATGAAAGGTAAAAGCCAAAAAAGCCAAACGGAGTGGTGTTAAGATAACAACAGGACATTGTTTTGATCCCAGGAGATCCTGTGGTTTTTCTTTTTAATAGTGTCACTTAGAGTAACTTATAAGGGAGGCAGGGAAGGTGACACAATTTTATAACTCTGCAGGGGCTTCACACCATGGGACAAGATTCCTATTGTACTGAGGAGTATTGGAAAGAAAAGGGGGAAAAGGAAAAAAAAAAGAGCTTGCAAAGCAGATCTAAAATTACACCTATTCTCAAGGAAGATACAAATCTAGGCCAGAAGGATTGCTCATTACAATGAACTCCTAGAAACTTTTCCAGCAAATGCTTTACAGGTATTTATCAACCTAACTGAAGGCAGGTGACATGGAGCAGAAAAAAAGAAAAAAATCAGCCTGCTTTCTCCCCACAAAATACTCAGTCTAGTTTCTACAGCTGATCGGGTTTTGTTTTCCATCTCCTCAGTCCAAAATCTGTTCAAGAAGCCCCCAGTTAATGGGAAGGCTATGGCAGGGACGTGATAGAAAGACAGGAAATTTCAGTCATAACTGATTCTCATGACTTGCCCACCCAAGAGAGAGTTCAGGCAAACACAAAACCACCTTTTTAGCTAACTTCTAGTAAGTCCAGCCAGGGTTCTTCTATTTCAGAAATACAAAATCATGCACTAAACAGTGCTTTTTCAGCTCTCCCATTTCTGCAACAGAGAGGGGAACAACCTATAGCACCAATAAGCTCTGGACCACTCAAAATACCTGGTGCACCCCTTCAGGTACAGACAATGGTTTCAGAGCCAGTGAATAGGTCACTAATTTCAAGCCACAAAGCTGAAATAAACTAAAGATGCTGCCACCCTCTTACAAGAGAAAATCACAGAAAATTAAATCCAAATTAACAGAAAACAGATTCAGAGGGAGAAACGAAATGCAACAAAACTCCATGGGCATCTGTGATGTTTAAACTAGAATATAAATCCAATACAATAATTCCAGTGAGATGGCCCCCAGTGTCCCATAATTATTATTAGGAGGTAAGGTCTTCCAAGATCTTTATGTGAGCTAATTTCAGCTATTTGGTACTGAACTACTTCTATTCCCTTCCCACTCTACATCACAAAATGCTCTTTTTGGTGTTTCCGTTCACACAGCAGGCACTGATCCCTGCTAGGAGAGGTGTCAAAACTTCTAATAAAATGACTGCTCACGCAGAAAGTCTCTCAGCTGAAATTTTGGAGTCGTACAAACTCCCACACAAAGCAGGGCTGTCAGATCAGATTGCAAGGTGTCAGTTTACCCAATTCAAACCTGAGTTTCTATTAAAAAAAAAAAAAAAAATCCGCAACAATTCCCCCCCCCTACACACACACACACAAATGGAAAATGTCAATCAAAAGTAATTAATCATTTTCCTTCCTCTTTTGCACACTAAGGAATGCCAGGAGACAGTATTCTGTGAACTTAAATGACTGCTGAGTAACAGTCATAGAAAAATCAGAGGTATGGTAAAATATTCACAGAAACTGTCAGTGCTACCTGAAGACTTCTATTCCAGACACACCGTTATCCCAAATTTCTTGGCAGTGTCTGTGCTGAAGCGTGCTGTGCAATATAAAGTTTCCAAGGTGACAGAAGACATCAGTGCAGATGGGGAGGACAGACATGGGGTTAAGAGTCAGATGTGAGAGAAAGAGCTTGGGGCCAGATTTGTGCCTTCAGTGCCCACCATTTACATCAAGCAAATGTGAATGGTCTAATTTCCCAAGTTATCTAGGGTAAATACAGCTTTGTGTAGAGGAGCCAACAGTTATGGGGAATAAAAAAATTTTAAAAAATTTTAAATACTTATATTGAGCTTCACTAAGACCTAAAGAGACCAAGCTAAAAGCTAGAGGTGTTCATTTATCCTGCATAACAGGGCAATAATATAGGTTGCTGACTTTTCAACTGGATTTCAAACAGTGTACCAAGTCCTGGAGCACTACTTTATACTTTACTTTCAATAATTAGGTATGGATTTACACACAGAAGGATATTAAAGACTTAACAAACCCCACACCCTTTCTTCCTCATTAGCCCACTGATTCTTAGGCCAATTTGTCTCCTCTACCCATACCTCTCAGCTATGTGTCTCCCTTCTACCCTCAAAAAAACAGACATGAATATGTTGTATTCAGCCCACGCAGATAGAAATATATTAGTAGACAAGCACCTATGAACACTAAAAAGAACAAAAATCCTCCTATTTCCTTCCTTTTCCTTGCTCTGGGAGGAGAACCCCTGTTTTGGAATGGTTTTCTTCCACCTAAGCAGAGATATTTTAGGAGACAGACGACCCTAGCTGGCACAGTTACATCTCCAGCTGCACATCACCCTCACATGTGAGTTCTCCAAACTTCTTTCAGCCAAACTGCTCTGACTTAGCAAAGAGAGACTATTAAAACTGCTGAGATTTTTTTCCTTGCTATTTCTCATTCAGTTCCCCACATAAAGGAATGATCCTGCAAAGATTTATGTTTAAGCATTACTTACCCAAGTAATCTCCTTAAAGTAAATTGAACAGCAGAGGGGTTTCTCAACATACATGCTGAAATACTTTCATGATTATGGGCAGTAAATGACTCTACATCATTTCTAGAGTCTAGCACCTGCTTTGTTTTTATGGACAAATACCATATACATGTTTTGGTTTCTCCCCAAACACTTTTTTCCCACCTCCACAATTTTTAATATATTGGCTAGAATGTTCTTCATACCTTCTTAATCTCCTCTGAATGGTGAAAAGCAGTACATGATATAGGTAGGTCCTCCCAGCCCACTTGCAAGTACTCTTATGCAAAGAGGACCACTGCTCAGCATAGCTTTAAAGCACCAGGCCTGTAAGTTGTTGTTGCTGCTGTTGTAACCCCATAAAGCCTTTTTCTTTTGTTCTCTTCTTGAGACGGGTTCCTAGTACCCTTCAGACATTTTATTGATCTTTCTCCCCCTCTAGCTCATACATGCTAATTGTACCTCTGTAGCAAAACAATCTTATTATCATGTTAATTAGTGGGAGGGTTGTTGAGGGTTTCCAGTTCATTACCTGCTAATTTCAAGATAAATGAATCCACAGGTTACTAAGTAAATAAGGTCACCTATCAAGTACTTGTAAACGTGTTTGTAAACAAGGAGAGGAGATGGGGAGAGAGAGAGAGAAAGGGAAACTATGTTTGGCTGGGATGGTGGGAAGTAGCTTTGGATACAGATTTGGCATCCCATGCTGGGGTGACTCTATTTCCCTTGAACTCATTTGTAATGGAAAGGGAATGTTTGTTGTCCACCTGGTTCCCCAGTGGGACGTTTCCTCCCTCCAACTACTTTGTGCACTCAAAGGGCTCTTTGTGAGCAGATTACTCATTTGGAGGTTGGGTTGATTATTGCTGCCTTTTGTGGTGAGAGCCAGGAGTGAGGATATGCACTAAGCAATAGAGCACCAAAGGGGGTGAACAAAAACCCATGGTCGTGTGAGTCATGGTAACCTCCCCCTCCACATGTCTCAGGGATATTCATATTGATTTTACACAGGGCAAGAGGATAAAGGAATTCAAGGGGAGAGGGGAAATAAGCAGTCAGGTCCTCTGCTGGGGTAAAAGGACATGTTGCTTTGAAACTTGGGCCTTCACATCACAGCCCAAATCGCCCAGAAAATGACTTGCTGAGTGGGATAAGGGAATAAAAGGACTGTGTAGAAAAGCAGAGCTAAAAGATGGGGATTGCAGAGGTAAATCATCAGGGGTCAAAATGGAAAAAGAGACCAAGAGGGCTGCCTTGGGCTCTGTCCTTGGACCATGGCTGATGGTTCATTATGGCTGATGACATAAATACATGTATTAAATGTTCAGGGCACACCACACTGGGAGGGCAGCTCAGGGAAAAGAAGGAGAGAAATGCAGAGATCTTGATAAATTGGAAATATGGTCTGGAAAAATAGGGTATGAATCCCTAAGGTTGATTTTGGAACGAGTGGGAATAAAAAAGGTGAACATGGGGTGAGACTAGTAAGGTGGGGATACCTCATTACAGGACATGAGGAGATGAGCAGATCTCAAGTTAAAGAGGAAAGAATGCTGTTATGACATTGTGGACAAAGCAAACATGATATTAGCATGTAGAAGCAGGAGTACTGCCTGCCAGCCTCCTGAATGGCTTCCAGCAAATGCAGCATTTGCTGGAGCCAGGTTTAGGAGGGAGAGCAGAAAGATCAGAGCTCCAGAGAATTTGGCCTGTTAAAAAAAAAAAAAAAAAAAAAAAAAAAAAAAAAGAGAGAGATTGAATCAACACAATTGATTTAAGTGAGGGTCTTCAGAAATCTAAAAGATTAAAGGGAATAAACTACCCTTCAGAGGGGTCAGAAAGCAAAGTTTATAGCAAGAAGGATTCAGATTAGGGGGAAGCTCAGGTGCCTACACATAAATATTTAGTGTTTATTTAGAGACCTGAAGATATCTTGGCAACTATGATAATGAACCTGTGGGAGTCTTGTACCCTTATGATGAGGCTGTAGGCTTGGCAAGATACCATAAGAGATTTAATATGACAATAGAGACCTGTGTTCAGGCATCTGAATCATTCTCTAGGTAAAACTTCTTAGAAGTGTAGGCAGCAAAACACTATAGTAGTTTACTTGAGGATGAAAATACAGTCTCACTCTTTGGAAGAAGATGGAACAGTCTGCCAGCCTCAGTGCACAGCAAATTCTCACCCATAAACACTTCAAGTCCTTCTCATTTTGAACCCAAGTGAGAATTCACTGGCTAACCCCTTTTTCTGGCCATGTAGCTCATAGATTCTGCTTTCTATTTAACCAGTGTCTGAGTCTGTTTCAGAGGCTTGAAATGGTTCAAAATTGAACACAAGATCTGGTGTTCAACCAGGGTGGTCCAGTGGATCAGACCTGAGTACACGTGAGATCTGGGAACAGTGGAGTGAGCAATTCATTTACCCCATCCCACCTTTTTCTCCGAGGGAGATGTCTGAAAGCACTCTTCCAGTTTGCCAGAATTTATTCAAACTCTGTTTAAAAATATACTTGTGGTGATTTTCCTTTTCCTCCCGAGATGCTTTTAAAATTTCTTATTTGTGCCAGGAGCTCTGTCGTATGAGTCACCTGATCTCCTTCTACCAGCTGGATAAGCATAGAGCAACTTGCATCATCAGCTTTCAAGGGCAAACAATCATGAGAAACAAATTTAAAGCTGCTTTTTGTGAGTATGCAAGCTAGAAATAACCATTTGAATGTTTGCTAAAAACAAGTGCAAAAGCACCACAAAAACAGGCCAGCCAAATCCATTTCATTTTCTTTTTTTCTCCCTCTATTTCATTTGAAGTGCTAAGGATTTTTCTATTTTACACTAATTAGAAAGTAGAAATAGGCTCTTTCTTGACTAGTGGTTGGTATCAAAGGCCTGTGAAACACAGCAAGCCCTCCTCTGAACTCTGAATTGCTTGTGCATTTATTTGGATATCAGCAAGTCAGGGATTTAAAATTTCAAGAAGAGCAGTTATGAGGAATATTCAGCATGATCTTATTGTAACTAAACAGCTAAAGCATATGCATGAAACAGAATCAAAGGAGGCTCTGCATACATTTTTTTTTCACCTGCTTGCTACACAGGGTCAAAATAGACTTTGAGAAGAGATTCTTATTTTTTTCTAGTGTGCTTGGGAATTTGGAGATTGTTTTCCTGTATAATTATATAACTGTATAATTTACCCAAGGCTTATTAAGAGAGAGTCAAATGTTTGTATTATCCAGTTCTGGCTTCTTTTTCAGAACACTTTTAAAGTTTCTAACTGTGTAAAATGCAGATACTCCAGAGGAATCATGGTTTAGCAGTACAACTGGCATCTGAAACACTGAATTCTCCCTACTTCTTTTTTTTAATTAAGATAATAAATTGGTCTTAAATTATCCCTGAAATCAGACCAGTGTTGATTACAATGGGTCTCATGCTGTGACAGCTCAAGATGATGTTATTTTTATTCCTTTTCAACGAGATCTTAATCTCTCCCTGCGTGTAAACAAATTGTCACAGTAACCTTGTTCTTTAATCTCCCAGCTGAAGACCTTTAAAGCATTGGGAGATAACAGATCTAACTGAGATTCCATCAGCTTTCAGGCTTTTACAGATATGCTGCATGCCTCTCCCACTGCTGCAGTCTTTAAATGTTGAAGGAGAGAAGTGCACATTACACTCAAAAGCTTTCCTTAAACGTTTGAAAATAGTATCCGCCTAGCAACATGCCATCCAGGGCTCAAATCCACAGACAAAATTTGGATGCAGGCACAGCAAGCCAAATTGCTACCTGTTGTAGCTGATGCAGAACAGTCCCACTGGCTTTCTCCTATCACTCTGGCTTACCCCACTCAACCTTGCTAAAAAGGTCAATGGTGTTTTAATGCTCAGAAGAACATTGTGTGGCAGGAAGAAAAGCCAGGCTGTATTTCTTACCCTTCCCCTAGCAGAGAAAAAGAATTTCAAGGGGCAATTAGGAAAAGGAAGAATGAGAAGACCAGAGGTAACTTACTTTTTTTTTTTTTTTTTCCTCCCACCTGCCTTACAAATGTGAACTAATTTATCTTCTAAAGTAACAGATACATAATTATACGTAGTCAACTATTACAAATGGGGGAAAAGAGGCAACAAGCAGCAAAGTTATTTGCCTAAAGCCCTGCCTCTGACCCACAAGCACAGAGCAATTGCCCACCCTGGAAAATCCAAATCTTCAGCCTCTCTGCTCTCCTCTGAATAATTTGAAGCAAGCTCCCAGGATTACCTAACATCAGTAACTGGTTTGGTTCCCAAAATTCTTCATGGCACTGGTTTATGGCTGGGATAACACTGTCAACTCCATGTGTGAGTACTTCTTTAAAAAATAATGTCAGCAATCTGTATGTTAGGCTACTTCAATGCATTCAGATGAGCATTTTTCATGTTTGAGGGCATGTAAGCATCATTATTCATAGTGGTAGGACTGGGAATACTCAATAGCATCCATAAACCTGGTGTGCATTTCCTTACAGGTGAACATTATTTGTGAGTAGACATATGGGTACATTTTCCCAACACTATACAGGAACCACTGCACACACACACAAAAAAAATCTGTTCCTGTTAAAATGGGTTTTGCCCAGGCATCCGTTGATGTTTGGAAAATGTGTTCCATTTATTTACTGGGATGCGTTATTTGTCTACATAACAATGTTTTCTGTCAAGTCAAATAATTTATTGTTCCTACAGTTTAAACTCTTTCACTAAAAATTCAGCCCAAAACTATTCTAAGTCTAACTGAAAGGCCTCTCTGCAAACAGCATAGATCTGCTTCAGGTTTGCAATAATACTGCCCCAGATTTACTACTGACTTTCATTTGTTTTAATATACTTCCACATCAAATTTAAAAGCACTTCATATATTTCAGAGTATTTTAACATTATAGCAGATATGTGTTAACAGCAGAACTACCAAATAAATATATATACACACATACATAAATAAATATGTAATGCAAATTGGTGTTTATTAACATGACCATCAACTGAGAACTGTTGCATGGGTTTTTTTCTGGATGTTTAGATTCCTGAGAAATCTGAGTAAGCAAGCACCTTTCAGAAGTAAAACAGGGAAAGCTTGGGTGAAGGATCTTAAGCTGATGAGGGCTCGTTACTCCCAAAATGTCTTCATCAATAATAACAAAAATAACTCCTCAGTAAAAAAAAAAAAAAAGTAGGTTTCTCAATACTGAATTATTCTACAAATGTCTCTCAGGTTAGTCAAAGGAATAATTAATCTGACGATATAAAAAGTTACACTCAAAAGTTTTGAAATACTGATGTTTTTATTCAGAATCTGATTATCTTTTTTTTAATTCTGAAATTTCTCCAACTTCATTTTTACCACCTTTTATCACTGAAAGTTTAGGCAAGTGGACATAATCAGCTTAGGGATGTTTTCAGGCTTTTGTGGTTACTTGTAGTTTTCTGAAAATATTTTAAATAGATAATAGGAAAGATTTACCTACTCAGTTATTTGCCAGCAAGCTGATAAAGTGGTAAGACACAGAGTGGACTGAGAATATTTACTAGCTGAAATTTGGAACTGAAGAGCAGTATGCACTGCTTACAACATGAGGGGAGGGAGTTACTGTTGATTATATCCTATTTTTATATTTCACAATTGCAGTAACTTTAAAAAAATCAAAAGACAACACAAATGTTGCCCGTGGTTGAGAGCAGTCTGCTGGCTCTAGAGGCACATTCTGCCTGTGACTTTATACTTCTGACCACATGCCAAACTCAATTACCCAATCTCCCTGTTATCTCCATCTTCTCCAGTGACAAGAGAAGGGACAGCCCTCAGCAAAACCTGCTCCATGTGAAGCCAGGGCAGGAATCCAGCTCTTCACAGCTCTGAGAGAAGACAATTAAGTTATCCCATTGCAGCAGAGTAAAAGACACCTTCCTCAGTTGCTTTGCTATGGGTAATTCCTACCTGTTTGAGAAACATATGTGAAGAAGTACTTAAGATTCTTGCATTATCCCATGAGGCTGCCTCAGCACTTCTATCCTTACTATATCCATAGGTTACAGTCCAAGATAACAGAAAAACAATTTTTCCTCTAGTCTGAAACTAGTTCCCAAGTCACTAAACATCCATCTTTTCTCCCTTTAATCTTTCCAGAAAGAAGACCTCCTGGATAAAATATCATTAAAATAATATAGAGGTTTTAAGAGCTAAAGGGAATAGCTTTAAATGTAAATATCAGTGAGAGTCTCTGGTTTCATTTCTGCAGCTGCAGTTCAAATCTATATGCTTTGTACCAGCTATTTCTCATCCTAGCCTGGGTGACACATGGGCTAGCAAAATACCCCAGCCTGAACTAGGCACAACTTGTCTTGCAACTTCTGTAAGAGTGAAGATCAATTTTCTCCCTGAGCAACAGACTAATTCATCAGCAGAGTAGAGACTAAAATGTGGCAAGAACAAATAGCAAGGATACAGAGAGGGAAAGGAAGAGACTGGAGGGAAAATAAAGTCAAAGTAATTTGCTAACTAATATGACCCAATGGAGCCCCCAATTCCCTGTCACCTGGGAGGAAAGAGGCTGCACCTGTGTGTAAGCCCAAGGTACTATTTGCATAGCAGTAAGCCCCAAGGGGTAGAGTAACTGTGTAGCAGAGCCTGGCTGCTGTGCAGGGCTGTGTGATCTGTCATTCACTGAGCCCTTGGCAGTGGTTTGCCTTTCTCATATAAACACATCCTTTGCTCTCATTAGTATATTTGGAGGCTTCTGAAATGAGGAGAGATGGGTATCTCCATCCACCATGCTGACCTGACTTCCCCAGCACAATTTTAAAGCAGACAGGGTAGATGATTACTTAAGTGAATTTACACATGATGGCAAATAACTATGCTTAATAAAACTGAGCGAGCCTTAATGATTTCATTTTGGTGATTTAATTTATAAAAGCAAAGCTTAATCATTTAGTAGCATCATTAAGAAAACACCACAGGAAGTTTAGAAATAAAGAATCATCCATATCTCTTGAGAAATGAGTATTCTTTGAACATTCAGCTCATGACAAAATAAAATGGAAAGCTTACAGCTTCTTAAATAATTGCACTTGAAATATAAGCAATCCCTAAAGAATCCATTCAGCCTCATCTTCTGCAGCATGGAATTGCATTTCTGCTCACCACTGTGTGAAAGAGGCTTCACAAGAGAGACATCACTGGTGATGGGAATACTTTTTGTTGTTGTTTTTTGTTAAAGAATGTATTGTGAACAAAATGCAAATGTAAGAGCAATTAAAAATAAATGTTTGGTTTGACAGTGCCAGTTGAAAACAGAATAATATTGTCACTACATTCAGTGAAATGGGAATGGAAGCATCTCTGAACTAGTACATGGACAGGGAATGTGTCTGTGCATGTATGTGCACACATGTGTGTGCCTGAGTTCCGAGTCGAAATCTCCAAGGACTGGATTAACCAAGAGTTTGCACTGGGGTAATGGAAAATATGACCTCATTAGCACTAGGTTTGTCATTTGCTCCATAATACAAAAGTAAATTACAATGTATTAATGCAGTTAGTGTTGTTTTTAATGTGCACTGGGATACAATAAAACTTTTTATTGGGGAAGTGTGATGGCATGTTTTCACTACAGCATTAGACCTGGTCTTCTGATAGGGCAGCCAGTCATATTACCCAGTGGAACACTCCTATAATGATGTAGTAAAATTTGACTCTGATATAGTAAAATCTGTTTATGGCAAAGCTGCTTTTTCACACAATAAGGCTGGAGCAGGGAGCAGAAAGAACATAGCTAAAAGAATTTTCTAAGTCTTCACAGAAAGTGCTCAAAAACAAACAAGCAAACAAATTTTCCAAGGCTTCAGGCCCGCCCATGCCATACTCACCATTTCCTTTGGTTAACTCCTTTTCTTCCTCAGTTCTTCTGTAGGTTTGTCACTCAGCAGCTGCTATAAATTAGTGCCCACATCTTGGTGACGGAGCCTAAACAGGAGCATTGTAATTTAACACACTCTTAATAGGCTTGTCACAGAGTTTTGCATGTACAGCCCAGCCTGTGTAAAACAACCTCAGGCACATTCGTGGCTTTAGGGATGGAAGGTGATGGTGGAAAGCGGGCTGTGGGGTGGGATCCTTCCCTGTTTGAACACAGAGCTTGCTTGTGTCTGTAGCAGTGCTGGCAGCCTCCACCCTCCTTCCCCACACTGCTATATTAAACAACCATGAACAGGTTTGTGGGACTAATGAAGGTTTGCAGGTGTTCTTTTTAAGCCAGGATTTTGCCTTTCTCTCTTTCTTAACTGAACAAAGAAAGTTTCATGCATTTAAACTTGGTCTCATTGGTCCTTCTAGGTAGTGACAAGCAATGGTCATCTCACCATCATGCCCTGATCACTCTTCAAGTTAACACCAGTCAGTGTTGTCTAACCACCTCCCCCACAACCAACACTCCACCCTCCACAATTGCATTGATTTGCAGACTCTTGTTTCAGCTCTTATTTCAAACCCTAGGCTGACTCTGGGTTGCTGGAGCTGTAACAGTACAGGTTGGGCTTGGGCTAAGGTAGCAACCTGTCTGATGACTAATGGCTGTTCTGCATTCAGAGCCCTAGAAATCCATGTTCATTGCTGATATGATCAGAGGAGTTGTTGGTGTCTGTGCTGGAAGCTATCATGGAGGAGAAAATGTGGTCCACAGCAGTGGTCACTGTTCCCATCCCTCCATGAAGAAGTTGCAAGAGACCTGAGCCAAGAGCCCAGCTCTTATCTGCTGCTTCTCTGCCCTTTCTTCTTTCCCTTCCCCTTGCCAAGATTCAGCCTTTCATTTCTGGGGAAACTTAACTGAATTTTGCTTCTGAGATACATTGAACCAGTTCAAATATATATGAGAACAAGATCTAGAGAGCAAAATTTGAGAAGACAAAGTTGTGAGAGACATTCATTAAAATAAAAAAAACCATAGTCAGAAAGTCCTGAATAAAGCTTTATAATGAATAGACCCAACTAGCCTGTGCCTGTGGCTCTCTTGCTAGTCTAGTGACAGTAGTTGAAAATTATTTATTTGCCTGTGATATACTTTTCCACCGAAACACTTTAGTAATAAAGAGACATGAGGGGAGACACATTAGAAAGTGTGCCATATATCAAAATGAAAAGTACCACATAAGCTACATGATAAACGTAGGATAAAATGTACTTTGTTTTCCACCAGACAAAGCAATAAGGAAAATGCTGTGTCTGGAGTAATTCTGAGCTTGAAACTTCTGCTGGTTATTTATTTTTATTAAGCAAATATACAACCCTGTAAATGTACCTGGTGCTAACTAAACAAGAATATCATACAGTCCCAGTTCTGAGAAGTTCATAGCCCAGTGTGGCCAAGACAGTTGCAGGACAGACAAGACACAAAAGCCTACGACTGAGGAAAGCACTGAGGTGTTTTAGGTGAAAAAAGCAGAATTTCAAAAACAAGCAAATAATATAGCTATTTAAACTCTACATAATCATTAACAGGTATAAACATACCTCCTCTCCTTCCCATTTATTGATTTATTCCCTGTGGCATATTGTCTAAATCCTACACAGCGAGTCCTGAAGCAAGGACAGCCTTTGTGTTATTTGTACAGTGCTTAGCACCACTGGGCCCCAATCTTTCACCAGGCTCTTTTCTATTTCTTTTTCCAGCATAGCTAATATAACGAGCAGATGTGAAGACAAGAGTGAGGGAATAAAAGCATCTGTAAGAGAAGAGTCAACAAAATCAGACGGTGACACCAGGAGACTCTGGTTGGGATGTAAGAGAGGGGGAACAGAGATTTAAAGCGGGGGCAGAGGCAGTTGTCATCTACTTCTCTTACTTATTTGCTTAAAAGCTCTTGCAGTTTTACTTGAAAACGCACAAGGAGAAAAGGAAAAGTTATTTTGACTTACAAAAGCAAGGAAAGGTCATTATGAAGACTTGAGAACCAATAAAGCTCTTTAAATCCTTCCTATTTGTAATGCATAGAGCAAAGCTTAGAGGAAAGCTGCAGCTTAGAAAATTACAAATGGTAATGCTATTATTTGGCATATAGTTGCCAAAGGCATTCAATATAAAGATTTTACAGAGGTGTCAACTGATATATAGCAAACACACAAACAGTCTCCAGCACTGTAACATATGCAAGGAGAGCTGAGGCTAAATATTAAGCATATGAATTATATATTCTTGCAATGCAAGGCTGAGAAAATGCTTGCTGTGCACCATAGTTAAAATGAGCAATAAATACCAGGGTTAATGCTGGCAATATCTTGTTGTGGAAGGTTTCTCTAAGCCCCCCTCTCCCGAGTTTGGGTTTCAAACCATTTTCTCCTGTGTTGGATAATGAAGTGATTAGACTGCTCCTTTCTGAGACTGTTACATATTTAAAACAGGTTCCACCGCTGCCTCATTTTAAACATCAGAACCTGTTTGGGGCGCCAGAAATGTGAAACATGAACATCAATAGCTTTCTCCTGCCAAGATAAGAGCTTGCTGCAGAGGCCAAACATATGTCTGTCTGTCTTTCCCTGAGGAGATTTCTGGATAAGGAAGAGGTGTGTCTGTACCTGAGCTGCTTAAAATGACTCGGCCACATATGGGCCTTTTGTAAACTTTCTTTTGCTCTTTCTCCATGGAGCAGTGAGCTATTTCAGTCACAAAGTTATTGCCATCTGGGTTTAAAGGGACAGGTCTGCCTGAGATCAACCTCCCCAGCAAAAGCAGTTTTAACTGCTGTGCTGTCCCCCATGGTAGATACAAACCCTCAGAGGTGGTTCTGCAGAGCCCTTCGCTTCCTCAGGAAGGGTCACCCCATGGTTTGCCCTTTGAAAGGAGCAGCAGGACCTTTGTGATAAAACCCCTCATGCTTCGTTGTGACCCATCTCAGCGCCAGCAACATTCAGGTGAGGGAAATGATAGCAATGCAAATTTGAAGCACTGCTGGGTTTCAAAGAAAAGCTCTCCAGCCAGGGCCAAGAAAATTGGGCTCTTGCTTTGCATACCAGCCACGGTGATGCTGCTGCTGCTGCCTCCCAAGAGCTGAAAGTGCTGCCCGAGCCCACGAGTGCCTGCACAGAGGGGTCGGGTGAACAGGACAAGACAGCTTTGTATTCAGTAAGCTTGCCCAAAAGGCAAATTAGTTCTTGCAGCTCAGGTTTAATGAACATTAACATAGTAACCAGGCTCTTGCCTTCCTTAAACAAGGTGAGGTAGTGTCAGGGCAAACTCAGCTGGGGACCTGAAGATTTTCCTTGAGTTTCGCCCTGCTTGGCCAACTCTGGGCAACCAAACACAGGTCTGATCCACTCCAGGCTACCTTCTCCTCTGTCTCTGCAAGAAGACAGAGACCTGAGGCAGCCTCTATGCTGGTGGACCAGGATGAGTGCTCTCCTGCAGTGAGTGCCACCAGGTTTTTCCTCCTTTCATGTCGTGCCCTTGCAAGGCAAGAGTGACATAGCCTGGTGGCTCCCACACCAAAGCTGCTGACCCCCAGCCCTGGGACAGAGAGGAAATCATAACCCCTAATCATAGCCACCACCTGAGATTTCTTCTGGTCCTTTCTGTATTACACATTCCTGCACACTAGATTCTTGTTCACACCTTCAAAGCACAATCCAAAAAGCACCAAGAAATACAATTCAGGCAACCCCGGGAACTCAGTCCAAGAGTAAAAATTGACAGTATTTCATTTTCACTCCTTCAAATATATGTCATCAAAATCAGCACCCCCTCGGGCCCCCCTGAATGCAAGGACTCAGAGGGCTTCACACCCTGGGCTGAAGGGTGGTGGCCATGAAGCCTCAGGGCGACTTCAATTTCACCTTTTTTTTTTTTTTAACATTTAAAAGGTATTAAGCATGTTCTGGTCATACGTGTGCAGAAAATCCCCAAAGCAGTGAAATACAGCTGCCTTTGAAGTGGAAACAGCAGCAAGAGAACGTAGACCAGGACAGACAGAGGAAACAGCCACAAAAAAATACAGAAAATTTTGAACAGGGAAAAACTAGTCAGTGCTTCATGGGATTTTGGCTTTGGTGAAGAGCCAGGGCTCCTAAATCTTCAAAGTCAGCACCATCTAATTTTTAAGCAGTTAGGCACTGACAAATAAATGCACCATTTAACTACCTCTTATTGAAATTAATAGGAATTAATCACCCAGTCATTTTTGAAAGATCTTTCTGAAGCAGCTTAGGTGCCTAAATATCTTTAGCAGAATAGATCTAGGCAACTTTTCAAGTACTAGTTAGCTGCTGCTTCCTAATGTGGCTCGGAGCACTAAATCACATGGAATAAATGGGGGTTCTAATGAATGTGAGAGGATAGGGCTGCAGCTGCCAGATTTTTTTTTGCCTTGTGCAAAGAGTGGCAGGAGCTGTGAAGCCAGTCCTCCCTCAGACAGCTGAAGGTCGGGCAAAAGTGTTGCACCCAAATTCTTCCAGATTGCCAGGGTAGCACAGCCATTGGTTTTATTGCAGTGCTGCTCATCTTGTGCTTAATTCATGAGGTTTCCTGATGTTTTGTTTTTCTTTTTTCCTTTGTCCTAGGACCCTGAGCAGGCAACAGCCCCAGCTGCTTCCCAGGAAGGTCGTGCTGATGTCTGACATCCTCTGTCCTGTTCCATAGCAGTAAGCTGCAAACTGCAGCTCCCCTTGGCCCATAAAACCCTGAAAAACAAGACTCTTCTCCACACCAGCTTCCTTCCACTTGTTCCTTAAGCTCCTGATGAGCTCAAGAGAGCCCATTAACTCCATGATAAGCAGATGCAGAAGCTGCACTGCTCTCTCAGAGATGGCTAACCACCAAAAATCCAAACTACTGCGAGCAAGGGGGTTGGAGGGAGATGGAGAAGGGCTGCTGGAGTGAGAAAGAGTAGCTAAATCTCTGCTGTGGTCATGAGCTTGTTCTCAGCCAAAGGCTTTAGTCCATCAGAGTTGCCATGAGAAGAGAAGTGAAGGGAAGGCATTTGGGAATGCTTTGCATCCTTTTGTGTTAGATTTTGGATGGCTTGGGAGGCACAGCAGACTCAGATCCCAATGTCATTGTTTAAGGGGTTGTTTGTTTTCATTCCCCTCCTCCCAACACAGAAAATTAAATTTGGCACACAGAGACCGGGCACTGATGACTCTTCAGGGATAAATTTTTATTACATTTAGAAGACAGTCAAAATAGTTTTTGACATTATTTTATTCTAGGAATTATAACCGAGACCCTAAGGGATGGAGACATGCTAAGCCTACAGTACAGCAGTGGGAGATGCTGATTGCCCAAGGCTCCTTTGAAATCCCAGATTATGTTATGGATATAGTCACACAATTGAAAGTGATCCACTTACCACAATTTAACCAGTTACTGCCTGCCAGATGAGGTGTGGGAACTGTTTTCATGGTCTAAGCAAATGTGTCCACTTACAAGTTATGGTACTTTAAGAACGTGGACATGGTTGCCGTGGTTCAATTGATGGGCAGGTGCTGGTGGAGATACCAGTAATGCCACCATCTCAGCCATGTGCCTGTACCTCATGGAGAGGGAGATTTCCCCTACCAGAACAACAATTCTAAACTTCAAGCATTTGATGACCTCAGGATGCCTGTGGCTGTGCCTGGGAGTTTGGTTCACAATGCTGAAAATGAACTAAAAATGAAGCAACTCAATGGATGGAGGGCAGAAGACAAAGTAGAACAAATAATAGGTAAGTTATTTTATATATTAATTTTATAATTTATATATATATATAATATAATGTATTATGCACATTTTCTACAATAGACAGATGTCCAAAATTGTGTTTCTTCACTAAATTTGAAGAAGGAGGAGAACTGACCCATTATGGACATACAAATGTTTGTTGCTGTAGGATTGCTCTTTCCAACACATTGCTTTTTTGTTCAAAATAACACATGCCCTAATCTGAACCCCTTAGGACGTGTTTGAAACTCTGCTTGTGCAAAAGATTTCCATATGTGAAAAAATGAAGATATCTTCCTTTTGACAAACTTGCATTGTTTAAACTAACGTTTGGAAAATGTAAAACAAACTCTCCATATTTTTGGACTGGGAACCTCAGCTGGCTACTTGAATTAAACTGGGCAGCTACATCTTTTCTACAGCTCTCTATGCAGTTAATAATAGTACTACTTTGAAGTTAGCCAATTCCTTTCCTCTGCCAGTCTCACAGTGCTTTTGAAATGTAGCTAGATGTTATTATTCCCCTGCAGTGGGTCAGAATAAACCGTGAAGACAGTAAATGATTTGCTGAAAGCTACAGAGTAAACTAATGGTGGAGCCCAACATTTCTGTGGCCTAGACTACTCTTGTAGGTCAGTGACATCCAATTTTGAGGTCCTAAAATGCTATATATTCCCCTAAGGAGGTATCTGAAGATGGCTCGTGCTGGCTCTTCCATGATCATGTATGTGTCTCTTACAGGACTGAACTGGAGTCATCCCCATTTTGTATGGCCACATGGTAGACCTGTGTCTTATGTCATGTGAAATAGGAGCTGCTGTGGGGGTTGGGATTTTTTAAAAAGCAGCAATAATTGACCTGAGAATCACAAAATCTGGCCAAGACTTCATTCCCTGCCCAAATCAAAATACCAGCCAGAAAAGAGGGCTGCAGAGAGGCAGGCTCTGAGTGGGATAAATTGTTGTGATGGGCTGGGAGCTATAGATATGACACTTCTGTTCTTACTAATACACCTGCCAGCATTCACTGTGTTCATTATCACAACAGTTCTTGTATTTTTATTCATCAGTGGGAGCAAAATGGCTGAGCCTCTTGATGCCTTTGTCTGTGAAACACTTTTGTCTGCTGTTTTTGTATCACCTTTGCCATAGCAGCTATAACAAATCACCTTGTTAATGTTACAGTGCTTGTTCTTGTGGCCCAGGGTGATCCCTTGTAGACTGGTGGGCAACACTCACATAACTATAATCTGCCACATTTTCATGCAATTAGTATGCAGCAGAATTGTTCTCAGATACTCACACACATACAAAAAGATTAAATAAGACCCATTTAATGTCATGAATTGTCCTGTTAGGAGTTAATGAGGTCTGGTAGGTTTCCAAAGCCAAACACACAGAAAGCTCAGGCAGGCCAGGAGAGAGAAAAAGAGGAGTTGCTGGGTTCAGCCAGATAGACCTTGAAGTGCAACAGCTGTGCCTTGTCTTTGAGGAGAGGATCAAGTAGAGAATATGAGATAGGCAAACGTTGGCTTAAACTTTCTTCTCTCTTTGATTGTCCTTGGACATCTGCCTCATCTCCTGTCAAGAATGTTTGGCAGCTGTGAGCCCAGAATAACACTGCTGCTCAGCCAGGACGCTATCGCAGTCGTCTAATACTTTAAGCCAACGAGTCTCTGCTCTGTGCCTTGACCGATACTGAACTATGCTAATGCCTTGAGCTAACCAGGCTTTCTAACAGCCCGTGAAATACATAGAAGTGGGCTCTGTGGTTTATTTTCCTCACGTGCTAATTGGCTTTAATTGTTGGCCAATTGGATTTCAAGTTTTAAAAAGGGTGCCCCAGACAAAAGGAAAAGCGTTAACTTAAGACCGTGGGAGAGCCGGGCCATTCTGTTCAGCTTCTAATGTAGTAGACTTTATGCAGATGCATAAGTCTCAGGGCAATGGCTGTCCTAGAAAGATTTCTCAAGCATAACCAATGTGGTTTCCTATAAAATATAAGCTTCCATACAGGCTGAATGTCATTAATGTTCAGCTATTTCCTGGAGTGTAAATTCCCGTCTTGCAGAGCCAATGGGTTTGTGCTCATTTCACCTCAAAAATAAAGTGGTAGGTAAGAGGAATCCCAGATCAATTCTGGTATTTCAGCTGTTTTAGCCAGTAGAAATAGAAGGGCTTCTGCAAAAGCTGGCCTTCATTTTCTCCCAATATTCATGGCAAGAAAGTAGGAAGAAGGGCTTCCACCCTATATATACCTCAACATTTGTAGAACAGAAACAGCCCCTCTCTAAGGGCAGTCAGGTTCTACACCCATTCAGCCTGTGAACAGGACATCATTAGAAGATTCATTCTCTACTGATGCCAGTTTTAGTACCACTGAATTTCCATTTTTTTCACATGAGTTCATGGGAAGAGATTCAGGTCATGTAAACACACCTGTGAGATCAGCCAGCCTAAAGGACTTCTGTGTAATCTTAAATGTACATATCCACCCAACAGCCTGGGGAGAGATTAATGCTATTTTCTATCTTTTGCTGATGGCACAGAGGGGGAAATCCTCAGAGGTAGATGGGATAATAAATAGCAATGAAAATATGTCCTAGAGAGACAAAATGCCAGCCTTACAAAACTAAATTATTAGGATTTGGGCACTTAAGGTTTAAGCACATACAAGAACACGCGAAGTAATACTGAAAACCTGATCAGAAGAGATTTGCCTTGGTCGTATCACCTGCTTTTTGCATAGTGGGAATCCATGTCCAAAAATGCTATGGTAGGAATTTAGTGCCATCAGAACCCAACTAAGCTCCTGAGCAAAGCCTCAAACAAATCCCCATCATTATCACTACATAAAATGTCTATAAATAGAAACAGATCACAGCATTGTGAAGATCTGCTGATTGGCAGTAAAGTTTTCTGCTGCCCTTTATTTTATATATCCCTGTAACAAAGCTCAGCTCAAGCCATTTTCATTTGCCCATCCAGACAAAGGTAGAGAGATGCTGTTAGAAGCAGCAAGTTGTTTTCAAAGCTATGCAAAAAACATTGCCAGATGCTTATTAATCAGGCCTCAACTTTTCTCTTTGACATGATTTTTCAGACTGTTTTGGAGATCATTTCATAGTAATGGCCTAGATTTCTTTTCCATTGTTCTGGTTATTTAGTACTAAACCAGCAGTACAAAAAGGTGAGTTTTGTCCCTAAAAAGCTAGCAGAGAATTCTCGCTGGTGAGGGGAGTTAACAGAAGTTGGGATTATTGGAGGTAGGTATGGAAGGATAACCTGTTATTCCAGTTTGCAAGTAGGTTTTGGTGGGCTATAGGTCTTGATACTAAATTAATGTCTAGCTTAGAGCAGTAGATTGAGGTTAAAGAACATGCATAAAAATCAACCTTTTCTTGCCGAAGATGCATGCATCTTTTTTTGTGCAAACTACCCCAAAATCATGAAAATGTAACAAAGGTGTTCAGGCACATGCTCATTCTCCAACAAAATTTAATGGAGTTTTCTCTGGCCTTTGACTTTTCTCCTGCCTTTAACCTGGTAGTCCAGGACTGCCTTTACTGGAGCAAATACAAAATTGCTCTTCAAGCCTAGACCTGATCACATAAACCCTTAGGTCTTGATCTCTGATACTGTGGCTGAGTGTTCTAAAAATTTCAGCTAAGTGTTTCCTGTTCAGGCGCATTTTACTCACTCACTCCAGATGGGATCAGAGCTGGGAGGGCCAGACCAGCCCACAAAAATATTCTGGTGGTAGTTCCAGCTGGGATGAGAAATGGCAGTGTTACAAATCTCATGACTCATTGTCCCAACAGAAGTGTGGGTAGTTTGGAGAAATTGGGACAGGGGGCTGCTTTAACCAAATGAAGCTTAAGCTGCAAGCATCTTGACCCCTTTTCCTTGTAACAAAGGCTTTCAACAACAACAAAAAAGGATTTGAAATCCAACCTATCTCCTTACTCTATGTAAACTGCTATAACAAAAGTAAAAACAGAGGAACTATGTGAGGGAGTGACAAATTCAAACTCCTCTCTATTAAATCTAATACCTAGTGATAATATCATGCTCTTCTCCGTGAAACATGATATTTTCTCCTGGTTTACAAAGCACCAGAGGGGAACATACTTGCAAAAACTTACAGCTACAGTGAATCTGACCTGGAGCACTTGTCTTTAGGGTCAAGACCTGAGAACAACCTCTTCTGCAGTTCAGAGACACCATGGGATTAGCACGAAAGGGTTCTGCTGGCTTCTGCCCAGCCATGTGCAGTGTTGGGTAAGTGCTCCTCCTTGCTGCCCCCTGGCATTGTGCCCTCTCTGGCAGCATTCCCAAGAGTTAAATCATAGAATGGGTTGGGTTGGGAAGGACCTTAAAGATCAACTAGTTCCAATCCCCCCTGCCCTAGGCAGGGACATCTCCCACTAGACCAGGTTGTTCCAAGTCCCATCCAACCTGGCCTTGAACACTTTCAGGAATGGGTCATCCACAACTCCCCCAGAAATCTTGTGCTGGGATCTCACAACCCTCATAGTGAACTATTTCTTCCTAATATCTGACCTAAATCTGCCTGCTTCCTGTTTCAAGCCAGTACCCAACCAGCCAGTGCCCTTGTTCTGTTGCTACATGCTCTGATACAAAGTCCCTCCCCAGCTTTTTTGTAGCCACCTGTAGGAAAAACTGCTCAAATTAATCTGCATCTTTTTCAGGCCACTTCTTCCAAGAGCATCTCAGCATGCCTGATGTGAAGATAAAGCAGTTGAAAGCACCTTTGGAGATAAGACTCTCACAACGTGCTTCCCCTGCCTACTTATTTTCACTTGGGCTTGTCCCCATTCGGCTCCTTTGGTGTCCTACACTGCAAGACATCCTACGGCCACCACTGAAAGCTGGACACTAGACACCTCCCTCAGCTACTCAACACATCTCTGGGCTTTGTCAGGAGGGTTAACTGAGGGCTGACACCAGTCACCTGCTCTGGTGGTGGCAGGGAAGTGCTCTGCTTCCCCGGGTCCTCGTGTTCCCGAGGAGCTGCAAGTGGATGCGAGCAGCAGATGGGAACAGACACTGCCAGCACTGCCAGCCTTGCCTCTCACTGACAAATTCCACCTTCTCCTCCAACATTTCAGCCTGGAACTTATCTCCCCATCGGAGCGCCGGCCTCCCCTCTTTGCACCAGCAGTGTCCTTCCAGGTGGATTATTTTCCACTCAAAGACTGATGCCTGCAACAGCAATCTTGAAAGTCTCTTGCTATCTGCTTCTCACTCTTCACAAGACAAGACAAGACCACCCAGGGATTCGCCTGAAGAAATATTACACCACTCTGTGGGTCGGCATGCCTGAAATTGGCCCAGGGAGCACATCGACAGCGAGTTACCCATCTTAGAAAACACAAGGGGATTAATAACTTGGACAGTGTGCTGGATAAAACTAAACTCAGAAACAATTCCCTATCCAAACCCCATCAGAATTTTAATCTCCACAGACTTTTAGCTCCACAGCGCAATAAATCCTTTCCATAGTGACTCATTGTTACCCTGATCTTCCTTATAAAACACACGGTGGAAACAGTGTAACATTTTCCTTTCTTATTGCTCTCCTTTGTAAAACCATCTTTCCCTCTATCTCGCTGCCATTTGCCTGTTAGTCATGGGCTTCACTGCTGAATGAGCCACTTAAGAAATGTTACACTGATGTCAAATTGATACATGTCTCTCGAATACTTTTTACTTTCTCTCTATTAATGTGTATTAATTTCTCTTTATTAATGTTTTCTCTTTATTAATTAAAGGATGGTGTTCAGAACTGATCGAAACCTGGGGATTTTTCAGTGCAAAGTTTCAAACAGAACGCAGTTTTTTGAAAAATCCAAAAGAAACAAACAAAAAAAATATCCACCAAACCTTTAGCAGAAATTAGCACATAGGAACTCGCTCAAGGCCCCAAATGTTTTTTTGTTTCAGATTTTTCTTTTCTTTTGTTCCCTCCTGGAGAAATCAAAATTTCTCAAAAGGGACATTATTTGTATTTCTTTAGAAGCCCTCATATCACATTTTCAAAACAATTCTCTTGCCAGATTTGGTAAGTTGCAGCTGCAAGTCAGTGGGGTTTGCCTGTGAACTCCAGTCTGGAAGATTTTTCCCATATATTTCAAATCTGAGAGCCCAGCTCTATAATTCAGGCCCTGAAGAAGAGTAACCAGATTTTATACAAGTTCTTATGAGGAAGAGTGACAATGACAGGAACAAAGAACAAAAATCAAGTGCTGTGAATTAGAGATCTCTCTCTGCTTCCTTCTCTTCCATAGGCTAGCAATAGCCACGTCCATAGCGGGTGTCAGGAAGCCCCTTTCTCTAGTGTATATTGGCTTTTCAGCATCAGCATGCCATTTATGGTGATGTCATAGTAAGTGAATCTCAATTTCCTTCAAATGTCTAATTTATTAACTGAGCAAGAACACAAAGACATCATCAGAGTGCCCCAGGAGCAATGAGAGGAGGAAACTGAAGTCCTTGTTGAAGCAGAGCAGCAAGGTGTGGAGCCTTGAGCACATGGGCAGCCTTATGAGCTCCCATATCATTCCCCATAAACTTTAAGCAGTTAGCTTACGTTTTGAAGTCCATCCTTCAACACATAAGAGAGTCTTTGACCACCCTTCTATAGAAAACAAAATCCTGCTTATTTTGGCAGATGTTCCCTTTTCTTTTCAAGCACGCTATTCTGTCTTTTTTCTGACTGTTTAGGGTATTTTTCCTAAGCACAGAGTTATTGTGGGCTTAGCCTGAGACATGAGTCAATCCCCTCCTTTAAAGCAAACTGATTTCTCCACTGCTTTCCCTGTGATATCTATTTTGGAGGCTCTCAACTCCCTGGTGGGCTTGTGGGACATCCCGCAGCCTCTTTATGGCTGGTGGTCTGCAGGAGGGAATAGGATTACATCTCTCAGCAGCCAACAGAGCTGCCTGCAGGTTCAATAAATGGGCTACATAAATAAAGAAATTATTTAAAAAAAAAAAAAAAAAAAAAAAAAAAAAAAAAAGAATAAAAAAACAAAACACACGCACACAGCATGTCCTGCTTACTCTGCTTTGCATGGTGTGCCTGAACCTGCAGAGCCAGTCAGAGCAAGTTCTATGGTGATAAGGGTAACCATTGACTTTCCTTTTCCTGATTTCACCTCTTTCATTATGTTGGAGAGCTTTGTTCCAGACTAGGAGATTATGCAACGGGCTGAGGAGGAGATGTGACTTCAGTGAGATATAGCACACAAAAAAGTGTGACAAATTGCAATGACAGGGGCTCCGATGGTAGCTTGTGATGGAGTGAAATTAAATCCCTAAGCAAACAATGCAGCATTATGCTATATTCTATAGGCACTCTTGTTGAGGCTAGATTGGGAGAAAAAGAGACGGGCAGAAAGAAAGATGCACACATACTTTCCCCATCCACATTCCCAGCTAGCCCTTTCCCCTGATGTCAGCTTGGGAGTAAACAAAAATACAAATCCTTCATGCTTAGTCTCAGATGGAAGAGATGTGTGACTCAGGGAGAAGTGTAACGGATTGAAGAGATGCCCGGGGAACACCCACGGGTTGGGGTTGCTGTCCCCAGCTCTGCTCTGGCAGTGCTGCCTCCCAGGAGCCCTCCCTGGGACCTCCTGTCCCCATCCCTCCCCGCAAAGCATCCCAAGTAATTTGCCCTCCTTCCTAATTAAAGTGCTCCCTGAGGAGTTGGAAGAGGAGGTTGTGTGTACACCTTTGTCCTCAGCTGCTCCAAACTTCCTTGGGCAATACTGCGGGGTGATCCTGATGGCTTTTTTCATGCTAAATAACTGACCTAGGACGGCCTTACTGCCCCATTCATCTCTTCTACATAAACAAACTATTCATTCTCCAAGGAATAGGTGCATCTGTTCACTCAGAACCAGCTCCAGAAGGAAGCCAACAAGAGATCTGACACTATTTAAGAAAGAAGGGAGCACAACAGGCTGTTAGAGAATCTTCACTGTCCCGGGGCCATCCAGGTGTTAAATCACTCACTGGCCTCTAAAGACTCCAGAGCCAAACACTGAAACAAAAGGCAAAGATGGAGAAGGAGAGTGCCAGATATCACAGCTCACACTCCTCGTGTTTCTCTTTTGCTTGCAAGGGCTTTCAGAAGCAGTATATCGATGGGATGGAAAATGAAGTTGACTCTAGGAGGCGAGGAGCACTCAACACGGCTGCAAACTTTATGAGCTGGTCAGCATTACTAATGTTCTCAGAGTAACACTCTTGTGGGATTCCTGAGCTTAGTTTCCACTGGAAAGAAACAATAGTTCAAGCTGTGAAATGTTTTACATTCAACTTCCACCTCTCCCTCCCTCTCCAGTGGAGTTGCCATGAGCCCAGACTTTAAAAACATTTCAGACTTAAAAGGTTAAGATTTAAGTGCTGCTGATTTTATCTGGGCTTTTAACTAACATAGGCAGGTGGATTAGAGATATGTGTACAATCTCCACTCTAGACACTTGGGTAAATATGCACAAGTGCTGAGTGAGCCAAGGAAGGAATCTGATGTTATTGTCTATTAATTTGAAAGCAGAGATTAAAGAAAGTGCAGAAATCAGTAGTGTAAATATCAAAAAGGATTTCCATTTATATGTAAGAACATTACTCTAGCAGTCTGGCTATTTCAAATAACATGAAAGCTTTTTTTCCAAGGAAAAAGAAGTGTGAATTTGTTTAAATTTACATATTTTCCCCTCTCTTTGTTTGCAGGAATGGTCGCCATGCTTGCAGCTAGGAAGCAGTTTGCTCGACAGGGCTGTGTTTTGTTCAGACCCTGCATTTGGCCTGAGGACATAAAAACAGCAAAAGTATTTCACAAAGTTACACTAGAGGCAATTAGACCAGGATTTTCTCCTCATGTGGGTTTGTTGTTTTTTTTTTCCCCTAGTAATATTTGTAATTTATTTTTCCTTTTTTATTTTCAACATGCAACAGCTTGAAAACAGATACTGATTTTCTCCTAACGCTTTTGTTATTCAGAAATATTCATGAAAACTTGGTGGAAATATTATGTAGGTGATGGGGCATTCAAAACCATTTTGGCTGTGGCTGTTGGTTGAGTCAGCAATAAGACTGCCTGGCTAGCTCATGTAGTGTCACTCTGACTTCTCCTTAGATGCCTGAAGGAGTTTTTTTTAAAAATAAGTGACATAATAAATATTGAACATCCTCAAAATAAGCCGATTGCACTTTTCCTAGGAAAGAACAAGGAAATATCTACTCTGTTAATATGGGCTATGTTTTTAATACTAGGAGAAACAGTATTTTGCTTAGAATTGGAATTAAGATCTGTCTGAATATGAGAGGTGCTCTTTAAAAGCATACTTTGGTCTGAAGTATCAGGGAATTTTCTACTTTTATGAAAGCTTTACAAATTCCTGGAGGTCATGTGAATACTTAAAAATAATGCGTAATATGACCCCATGAATCAAATAGGCCAAGCTCAGCACTTTTTATTAGCAGAAATATTCATGAATCTTTTATCCTCCTCCTTAGTCCACCAGCTCTTATTTTCAGCCTGTTCTCTCCTTAATGCAACATTTCATAGGAATGCCAAGGAAAAGGAACCTAACTTCAGGTCTAATTGCTAATATTTCTAAATTTGGGCAGCATAATATCCATCTGAGGCTCTCAAGATTTACTCTGTAATCTGCAGAAACCAAGTTTGAATCTAGCCCAAGAGAGCACCACAGCAAATAAATACCATCTGATCGCTACAGAAATCTGACCTGAGTTCAGCTCTTCTCCACCTTGCTACAAGTATATCAGAGCTGATTTCCCAATACAATGCTGTAGTGGAAAAAGTCAATTAAAATGCAACTGTCCCAATTTCAGCGAAAGTTTCTGATCAGCAGGAACTGCTGTACATGGGGTGGTTATGGTTTGGGGTTTTTGTTTTTTATTAAACAGGCCAATACTAATTTCTTATGCTGACTTGTACTATAAGACAAATGACCCCGGTTTTTCCACTCAACAACAGGGCAATTCCTGGACCCAGTTCCTTCTCCCCATCTTTCTCACCTGCTTCTCTGACCTTTATGGACATCACAGTTAAAATCTGCAATGTCTGGCTGAAGGTCCACACTATGGCATTGCCAGTTTTGTTACATACCAGCACCTCTCCTATCAAGTGCAGCCAAAAGGAGATTAGGCTAGACAGAAAGGAACCAGTTCTGGATGCTGGAAACCATCCAGAGTTTGTTATAATTTCATCCTTTCCTTTGGACTACAGAAGTGTTATATTGGAAGTATTTAACTTTTCACAGCTAAAGAAAAAGGGAAGTTTTCCCAGTTCTCTTTCTCTAGCAAGTCAGAACTGTGTAGGTTATTAGCCTTAGTAAATTGTCCCAGCCATTGCTAGCATCATGTAAGTGTAGACAACATTAGCTGATTTAAGACTGGATTTGCACATTTTTATGCAGCAGCTATGTGCTTTACACAGAAAGTCTTCAATATTTCAGCAAGGAAGCTTCAAATCTAATAATGATTCAGTTTGGACTAGGTTTTACTCCAGATTATGAATTTTTGTTTTTTGCAACAAAACTGGAAAATTTTAACACAGAAAAAAACCTCTAGTTTTCACCAGTTCTGCTGTTAAATGTCCATAAAACACAAAAGATGTCCCTGGTGAAGCACTTAAGGTATCAGCTCCTCCTAATCCAGTAAGATTAATTATCATGCATAAGTAAATAAGAATTGTTTTTAATTCATTTCCAGATGTAGGAAGATTAGGACTGCAAATTAGTTTGCTCCAATACTGAATATTGAGACTGCATCAATAATTACTGAATAAAAAGCTGAGCCCTGCTTTTGGGCTCCCCTGAACTGTTTGGATCAAGAGTTCATTCAGATTGTGTTACAGATAACAGCTCCACATGAAATTTGGCTCAGGTTCAGTTCCTTCAAGTCTAGGGCCAGGGTAGACCTTCAGTTTCTTGAGACTCTTGCTAGCCCACACAATTCTCTTTCACTCACATATTGCTAAGCTGAGCCCAGTGACATGAATTAAATGAGCATTTCAGAAATAAAGAGACAAAATTGTTGCTTGCTCTAGGCAGAAAGCAGGAGAGAAAAGACACAAGGCCCTTGCCATGGCAAAGAGCTGATAAAGGTGACTGTGCCTGGGGCTTGTCTCTTGTAACTTTACATGTCTATAATTGAGATGTCTACATCTGATGTCATCAGAGTTAGTGGAGCAAAAGGGCATTTCCAGTGACCCATTCCTACTCGTTGAAGGGTGACCACCACAGGTGTGAGACAGTTATCTGAGAGTCATAGAAAAACATCCTCACTTTTCATGACTACACTATAAGCTCAAAAAAAAAAAAAGCTTCCAAACCCTTTGGGATCCCTATTGTCTTAATCAAGCAAAGATTCAAGACTCCTTTCATATGTGGGGGAGCATACAAGTTGGTAGTTCTAGTCTGGGCTTGCATTTACTTCAAGTTTTCATGGTCCTCAAGGCTAAGATGGGGTTGACTGCATACTCTTTAGGAAAGCAAGAGTTGATATTATTGTCCTTTCCCTCTCAAGAGAGATGCTTAATTTGAAAAGGGGCTTTGAATTTTGTTAAACACGATCAGTTTCTATGTTATTCTAGATTATCATGTAGATCAGGCAATGCCTGAAAATAATAAGTATGGATAACACAAAATATGATTAAATTAAAAGACTGCAAGATGCCCTGCCTACTCGAGCTTTTGTTATAATATTATTAATACTACATGACTAGAGGTGTTGGTTAGGAGAATTCTTATGGCAATGTGCTAAGGAGAAAATAAACTACAGAAAATGTGAATTTAGGATTTGAAAGTCCTCCAAACAATTGTCTTCTGCTTATCTAGGCAGAATTAGAAAATACAAACCAGTGCAGTGAATTTTCTTCCAAGATTTCATCTCAACCATCACATTTCGACTCTTCGGAAGGAACAGCCTCTGAGAAGAGTGCTGAGTGAAAAATTCACAGTACATAAATTAGCTTCTTTCTCCAGCTAGTGAGTATTGAGAGGACATTGGAATTTTTTGTTTCTTGGATGTATTTGACATACTTTTTTGCCATTTTTTTCAACTCTCTTGACGCTTAAATATTTTCATCCTGAATAGTTGTGCTCCCTATTTAAAGGTGAATTGCTTTCCTTAAATGTAATAAAGGAGCAACTTAGCATGTGTGAGAAAACAGCAATTTTGACAAGAACTTGCATCCACACTAGTGATGCTGCCCTTTGAAAGCAAGAGAATGAGCAACCACAAAATTAATGGAAACTTGGAACAAAAGCAGGGCAGGCAGGGTGATATTCTGAATGTCTGTGGATTACTTAAGCTTAACTCTCCACCTTCATGTAGGCATGGGACATCCTAGAGCCTGCTGGAGGATTGCAAGATGTTACACACAGAGCATGCAAGACACATTAAGAAACTCTATATTAGGTTTCCCACTGATTTCTGAGCAAGTGGATATGCAGTTGACTGTCTGCTTTTTCCCAGCACACCTGGATGCCTAGTTTTGCACTCATCAGTCCAAACATATGCTCCATTTTCCCTTCGTTTTAAGCAAGAGTCTTATTCCTTCTCCATCTTTTCCATTCATTACTCTCTCCCATCTCCTGTTGCTCCAAAGCAGTGGTGCCTGCCAGGAATCAGGGATTCAGAGGATCTATAGAGCAGCCAGGGAAAGGGGCAGGCAGGGTGGAATTGTCCAGCTTTGGCCCAAAAAGTGAGGTTTTCAGACTGTCTCAGTTCCTTGCAAAATCAGGAAATAAGAGGAACAGCAGAAAGTGGCTTGCTAGGGTAGTGCAAGTGCTCAATCTATAGTGATGATTAAATGGTCTTTAAATCAAAGCCAATAGATAAATAAGGGAACTATTCCAAAACCAAGGGGGCTAAAAAACACTCTGCATGCACCTGCTGGAGACGCTGTGCTGCTGGCTCTACATTTCAACTCTAACCTGTATTTGATATGGTGTTGTTGCAGCTGTGGGTTGGGGTGGTTTATTTAAGTGGCTCCAAATGCTTGTCAGTGTGGCAACCAGCTGAATACATAAAACAGGCTCTCCAAACCCTTTATGGCCCAGGGTCAGAGTAAATGGAATAATAAAATCCAAATGCTTTTGTCTCATTTTCCATCACCCAAGCCTTCCGCATAAATCTACAGCTTTGCAATGACCTTCGCATTCAGTGTCGGGGATGAGGCCGCAGGTCTGAGATACATTTGGTCTTCATCTTAGGTCTTTAAAAGCTTTTTCCAATTAATTTTAACTGACTTCCATAAGGATCAAGTACAGTTTCCTCCTCCCAGCCCCCTCGCTCCACATCCCATCCCCTTTCTCTCCTGCCCAGCATCTTCTTCAACGAGGTGGACACTAGAGAATGAGACTATTGATCACATTGTATGTGGCAGCACCAACAGCAAAGACATTTACAGAATAAGTGATTTAGCAAGTAGGAAGTGAGAGATTTCTTTAAAGAATTTTAATTTGATGTCTTCCTCACTGCTGGGTGTCTGGTTTTCTTTATTTCTCTAGTGCCACATTATCCCCACTCAGATGTTATTGAGGGGACCCACAGTCTCCTCTACACATGTTTACAAAGGGTAGGTCACTATTAAACTAAAATATATATGTTTGGGTTTAGTGAATCAAAAATCACCTTGTACAGAATTAACTACTGAGGGCTGCTCCTTCCCCCCCTCCCCATCTGAACTAAATTAGATGTAAAGTCACTTCTGTGGGCTTCAATTATAGCGAAGAGCAACCCAGACCTCTGCCAGAAAGAAGTTATCAGGATACTTCCAAACATCTTGACTTTTAAGAAGCCATGGATCTCCCTCCCAAATTCCCAAACAGAATTTTAACAACCAGCTAATAAAACAGTGCCTAAAAAAAATGCTCCTTCCTAGTTTTGCACTTAGTGAAGCTGGGCCAGACTTTGAGAGTTGTAGTGAGCGTTAGGGGACACATTCACAGCCCCCAGTTCCCACATTTATTGTGGCTTCTTTGGCTTCTGTAGAGCTGATGTGCATGAGCAGAAGACTTGGCCCAGACTGTGCAGATGCAGTCAATAAAACCAAGAGTTAGGTACCTCCCCACTGGGACTCCATTCAACTTAGACAAAAGAAATATTCATAAGACAGCTGCTCTCCTGGGGTCTGCCCAGAGGAAAACAACAGGTAACTGGGATTTAAAAAAATATTTTTAAAAACCCAAACCGAACATATTTGAGATTTTCTGTCCAAAATTCTAAACATTTTAAAATTAAGAAAGGTCTGTTCACCTATTCAAATCAAGCACTCTTACCTGTTGCCTTAGCAGGTTTGTCCATCACTGAGGTGAGCTTCTCTTTCAGCTCTGACAGGAACATCAAAGTTTTGAGACAGCAATCTTCACATAATAAAGTCCTTCTCCACAAAAAGATGGTGCAGCAAGGAGACACACATTCTCATAAGACCCAGTGGTACCTTTAATGACCATCTGAATGAGTCTCTACTGAAGTGCAGGGAGCTGCACACTTGATGTGTTGAGAAAATGAAGCTCTTTGGGTGAAGTCAGCTTCCTCAATTTTTTTTTGCTTATTGAAGCTGTTCTTCCAAGAAACAAACAGGCCAACAGTGAGTGTTTCCCATGGTATTGAAGGTCATCCTTGGAGTCTCTGGTGTGCAAGAAGCTCCAAGGAGCAGCCAAAGCTTTGCCTGTGAGTAAAGCGGTGGCAGTGACTCTCTCATGTGGTTTCTCTGCTAGGTGATACCAACCACAAGTGAAGACCTTTCCCTCCCTGGGTGCATTCTTATAGCTTATTGTCTCTGTTCAGCTGTTCTCACTAAAATTGAATGAATTTACTAATTGGCAGGAATGCCCATCCAACTGTGTATGCAAGGAGAGATAGGGTAAAAGTCACTCCTGCAGGAAACTAAGAATCAAAATTAAACTATCAACTTTCTTCTCCAAAAATGAGAGGAAAAGAAATCAGACAGTTGACACGGAAGTGAGAAAGGAAAGGATAGAACCAATCCTTCTTGAAGACTTTGGAGTCTGTGGGCTTAAATGTATGTTACTAAAAGTTCACTTCTGTTGCCTGAAATTGGGATCTTTATATTGATTAATTTGAATGTGTGGGTCAGAGAGTCTGATTTTGCCATCCCTATTCATGTTAACTGAGTCCACAAATATCCGGCTTTATATTTTCTATGTATGAAAACTACCTACGGCCCTATCAAAAAAGTCCAGAACAGATTAAACAAACAAACAAATAACAAAAAAAACCCACACCTGTAAGAAAAAAAAAAATGAAAGAAGGAAAAAACAAACAAACAGAGCAGGTGTTTAGCCAGTCAATTAATTTATATGGCTCCTAGCAAGGCACAGGGCATTAACACCACCCCAGCACTGCACACAGGTGGCAGGGTACATGTTTGGGAGGCAGGCAGGCAGCAAGACATACTGTGAATTTTCTTCCTGAGCAACATGATTACACAAACAACTGCAAATAACTTTATGCTGATCCCTTGTGATGCATTCAGCAGTCCCTAATCTTCCAAATGTCTGCCTATGTGATGGTGTGAAAACTGTGGCATTCCTTCATCCAGCACCTATGGAGACACATCTGGGGTTTTCTATTGATTATTAATTTCTGGGTTTATGTTTGAGCACATTGAAAAGAGAGTAAAGGACCATTGGATACAACCCTGAGGATCCATGAAGACATAGAGACACTGGCAGAACATACAAACAAAAGACATACTACACATATTTCCACCTGGAGTTTTTAAAAGTGCTTTTCAGACATGGATGTTTATAAGAGAAGGAAACTGAGGCATGGGGTGAAACAATTGGACCATTGGATGTAGTAGAGGCAGCAATCAAATGCAGATCTCCTGCCTCAGTTCTCCACGTGGGCTCCAGGAGCCTCCAAGCCTTCATTTCACATGTGAAAATCTAAAAGCTTAATTGAGAGGCTGCATTTCCCCTGGAGTGGAATCAAATGAAACACTCAAGCTAGACACTCAAGTAGGCTTACTGGTTTAATTTAAAAGCAAGGAGGACTGGTAGCAGGGAGTTCCCAGTCAGGGGTCATTTGTTGTGGAATATACTTCTCACCTTTGTGTTCCTCAGGGCTGGGCTCTGGCAAACTTAATGACATTTGGCATGTCCACCTGCTCTATCAGTTTGTTCTTGAATTAGACAGCTCAGCCTAGAGTGGCTTGAGAGCTTCTTTGGGTCTTGAGATTTATTATTTTCAGGGTTTCTTTTAAATAGATCTTTGGCTTTTTAGTGTTGGATTAGTAGTAATAGCAGTAGCAGGAGGAGGAGGAAGACCCCACAGTGTAAAAGGGGAAAAAATCAATGCCATGGATGATGTAGTTTGCCTGGAGGAATGATGTTAATTTGGAGCATTCAGCTCTACACCGGTGCCTACTTTTTGATTGGACAAAAATAGGAATTTCACAGGATCTTGATCCAAGAGATGAAGCTGACTTCATTCCTTTTTAACACTTTGGATTTCAGACCAAACATCTGTTTGAAACTTGAGATGAAATTCACATGATTTAGACACAAAACTATGAGTCAATTAGATGTCCAGCATGCATGGTCAAGATCTTTGGCTCTGGTCCTCTGAAAAATTAGCACATAAGTAACTTTATACACACAAGAAGGCCCAGTACATTCAATGGGATTACCCTGGGTTATTAAGCTTTTTCCCAGGGCAGGGTTCTCTGCTGGAACCAAACCACAAACCACATCAAGCTCATACAGTTCTTGTACAAATGTATTGCACTTCTGAAAGCAGACTAATTTTCTCTTCAGGACTTGGCAATCATCACTCAGCAATGAAGGATACTCCTGATGGAGATTTTGGACTCTACCAGAAGCCAACGATGACCCTGGAGATACCAAATCCCCCAACCAGCACTTCTCTTATTTACATCCCACCTAACATGTTAATAATATCTATACTAATAATACCTATACTAAATGACACCCAAGGCACATCACCCATAGAGCTGAATTGTTTCCAAATAGAATATTTTTCCCCACAAAGCCCTTAAATATTGTCAATGGCTTTTACACACCATTGAGGGCTTTTCATAGAGTGATTTCTCTCCCTCCTTCTAAGCCCCATTTGGTTTCCAGAGAAGGGCCTGATCATCTCCATGAGCTATGGGGATGTTTGGAGAGGAGAACCGCCCTCCTAAATTACAAATTCTTGTCAGACTCAGCGGGTGAGAGACCCACGTGCCCTCATCTGGTCACAGAGCACAGCACACTGGCACATTAGCTTCTGAAGCTGCCTTTTCAATGCTGACCTTTATATTAATGCTAATAGGGTCTGGCGAAATAAAATGTAAATTTCTCTCTAAATGGATTAGTCTAGGCATGGGGGGGGAAAGAAAGGTGCAGGAGGGGGTACTGCTTGGAGCATTCGCACTAAAATTAAAACATTTATGTTCCAACACTTAATTTTATTAGTGGTGCATAGAAGTTGCCTGAATGCCTATTTCCCAAGTCCACTCTGTTCTCCCTCCACCTCGAAGTGTGTGTGTGTGCACATGCTTCCTTGATGGAGTTAGGCCTGGATTTGGTGTCCTTTCTCTCTCACAAAGCTCACATTTTGTCATCGTGAGGGTTTCTCGGTTGTCGCATCCCAGATTCACCTGCGAAGGAAATAAACAGCCTGGCAAGGTTCAGCTCTGCCCTGGGAACCATGAAACTACAAGCTGGTTCCAAAATAAACCCTTTTCTTGGGTTTGTGGGTGTTTTGTTTTTTAATTGCATCTACACAACAGCACGAGTGCCCATTTGTCCACATTTGCAGGGTGTTTACACACAGGAATTGGGTAATAAGGCAAACATGTGCTTACAAGTGCTTTACCTAAGCAGAGACCTTAAGAAAGGTGAGTAAACAGTAATACTCCCACTTTTGAGATAGGGAAATTGGGTCATAATTGGCAAAGTGATATTTGGTTGCAATGAGTGGAAAAGCGAAGAGGGAAGTATTAACCCTAACAAATACAGTTTAAAATTTGTTGGGGCATCTTTCATGTCCCCAAGGGGAACAGTGAACCTTAGGGGCTCACTGTCCCCAAGCAGACACAGGAGAGTTGTGATGACTCCTTCTTCAGTGGGACAAGTCTGGGGCCCTCTCACATGGTGCCATTAGCTTTTCTTTTTTTTACAAATTATTCAGTGGAAACCATACAGCTTCATTAAAATCAAAACATTTTCATAGGAATAGATTAGCTGTGGCAAAAACATTGGTGAGAAGAAGTTATGATATCTCATTTCACCAAGATCAAAACATTTCTGTTAATTTCAGCTCAATGTTTACATTAAAATATGAATTTTCATGTTCTGTGTTTATATATTTTTTCTTAAATTGGCACCTAACTGGTATTTAACATTTTAATACAGTACATATTTTTCAAAGCACCTTTTTTGGCTTGGAAAATATAAAAAATTTCAGCTCTTCTTTCTAGCAGAGCCCCACGTTTTCCAAAATGTCAGCATTTCTTTGGAATAGAAATACTGGGTTGTAGCCAGGTCTAAGTCCTTCTTATTGTAAATGAGGCCATATTCATTAGACATCCAGCCATGGCACACTTATCTTACACGAACATATATCTCCAGCATCATGACTGGGCCAATGCAGAAATCAGACTTGGCATATGGGGCTGACATAGATTCATTCCTAATGAAACACTTCTATGTAAAAGTGATTAAGCCAGCAGCATGCCAGAGAAATTACTCCTAAATCTATTGTTTTCACTGAAGATCTGATCTCTGGAGCTGCATTTAAAACCACTCATCGGGTTCTATAGGCTAACAGACTTCTATAGAATGACATAAAACCTTGCTTTTCGTATGAAGTCCTGTAGGATTTTTCTATAACTAGATAACCCCCAGGTTAAATTAATCAAGTGGTTTAGCATAGAAACAGGCAAAAGTCGGGCTGGGGGAATGGGGAGGAAGAATCAGAGCAGCAGGGATTTGGGCTCCTTGTCACTGCCTGAGCTGATGTTAGTAGCTGTGTATTAGATACAGCTTAAAACATGGTGCAGATGTGAGGCAGGGGGGTACTGTATACACACAGGGTCCTGTAAGGTGAAAAAAAAGAGGGAGGGAAAAAAGAGCAGATCATTCGGTAGTGGAAAAGTATCTGATTGCCTAATGTAAACTGTGATTAGTGGCTCAGTGCCTGGACAGTGAGTACTTTGCAGGCCCCCAAATACGGTCCCCAAATCAGAGGGTGTGCTGCCAATCTGTCAGGCAGCCCAGCTGTAACACTTTCTGGCATTGCAATGTCTTCAGCTGGTTTGTGTCAGAGCTGGCCAGTGCAGGGGGAGGTTTTCCAGAAGTTGGCTATTGAGTGTCTGTCTGCCTGGATCAAGGGTGTTGCCAGTTTAACATCCCAGCAAGGGGCCAGCACATCTGGCTATGGAGCCATTAGAAGAGAAAGGTAGAGGGGGGTGCTTGGGAGGGGGGCAGCCCCCTAGGGTTCAGAGCTGGGAGATACCTTCAATGAAAGCAAAGGCCACCAGGGCAAAAACAGTATTTTGGGGAGAAAGTTGAGACCAATGTGTGGAGAACTGTTTTGAAGCACTCGGAGCACAGCCTAAAATTCTTGAGTGACACGAAACACCCAAATCAAATCGGGTTTCAAACCCTGAGCGTGCAGCCCTCTCACTGAGCTTTTTCCTCCCTGTTACAAATTGATATTTTATTAGCTCAAAGCCAGGTGCTTCTCCTTAAAACAGATTAATCTCCAGTTCATCATATCACCAGAGACCAAGCGAGGTGAAGGGTAGCAGCAGTGCCAAACATGTGCAAAGTGAACAAGACCCCCAGGTACTGCAGGAGGAGGAGGGAAGAGAGGAAACAATTTTTTTTTTTTTTTTTTGATAAAACACCAGTCTGTTTTGATTTGAGAGGGCCCATTTTTTTCAGTGGAGATGGATGGGAGGGGGAGCAAAGCCCATACAATACCCCCAGCAGTTCTGGTTGATGCTTCACAAGCCCCAGAGATCCCAAAGAATAAAGTTGTTCCCATCCCAGGGGCAAGGCAACAATGCAATAGGCTGCAAGAGAGAAGGGCCTGGAATAAGATTCTTTAAGAGGGTCTTGAATCAAGGGTTAATTGTTTCCAAATGACCACTGTGAGGGAGACTATTATGGGATGGGCCCCATTCAGGATTGGTTTAAAGCTGCTGGTTAGATACCTTAAAAGAGGGCTAAGGAGCAGCAGCTGTTTTACATTTAAACTGACTGAAGTGAGTAGTGAATTACTGTGGGAGACAAATGAGCCCATGACATGATTGGACCTGGGAAGGCTCTCCCAAGTGGCCACTTGTTTCATGAGAACTCCCACCCCCGGGCTCTACATTTGAGTATCAAAGGCACAAATAGCACCAATTAATTCAGATTAGCCCGAGAGAGAGAGACAACCAGGTTAGCTGCCTGTTTCTGGATTCAAGAACCCCAAATGCTGTCACCTCTCCTGTCTTTGGGGTGTCCCTCTGTACTCCTAGGGCTGATTCATCTGGTTATTCCAGGTTGTTCCTCAAGGAAACTGCAGAGAGCATCAGTGTAAAGTCAGAAGCCGGCAAGGCCAGTGGAGTTGTGGTGGCGTAAGCTGCTCACTAGCAATAGGAGCAAGAAATGAGGCAGCGTGCTGTGGATCTTGTGTTCCCTGTCCAGGAGTTGAGGGTGAGCATAGGCCCTGACACAGTTCATTTCCTTATATCCTAATAAACAGAGAGTCAGACAGTGTTTCTTGAGGACCTCCCTCCCCCCACAGCATAAGGAAAACAGAAGATAGATCAGAATTGAGAGGCTACAGGGACAAGAAACTCTCTCGACTGTGTGTTGATGGCCATGGATTTCAGACTAAAGCTCAATTTCCAACAGCTTTGCAAGACATGCAAAAACTTCCCTTATCCACCTACCTTTTTTTTTCCTCCTTTTTTTCCCTATATTACCCTCAATTTGTAACACTGAAGTAGGGATCTTGGTGCCTCCCACCAGCACCTTTTCTCTCACTGCTACCACACAGCTGCAATGCACCCAGAGCAGTCTGAGCACCCACTTCAGCTTTGACATTCAGGTCGGTGACTTCCTGGTGATGCCAGGGGCTTGCATCAGCATTCCCAGAACTGAAAGGAATGCGTGCTATTTACCAAACTGCATTAGTCAAAATACTGCATTTTAAAAACCCCTTAAGTTGCTATACATCATCATATAAGTCATCACAAAATAGTGAGTATGAATTCCTAAGAATTATGTTGACATGGAAATTGTCAGCAGAAGTGCTGGGAAATTTACATCTCCTCATATATCTGTACTCGTATCCTCCATAGAAATTAACATATTATAACTCTAATATTTCAAGGTAATGTTTTCTCATGAGGATGCCATATTTTATCAGTTAATATCATCTGCGTAAAAACTATTCAATTACAGTATCAAGCAACGTGTGATTAATACTAATATCACCAATGTAATGGCAACTTTGTAAGGTGTCATCATAGCTGTTCAGGCAGCTGGAAATGGCAGTGGCAGAAGAAAATCATTCTTCTTAATTAAAAAATGAAAAGTTTGATGTCCATGAAATGAATGGCCAGCAATAGCTGGAGTGCAGCCCTGCCCTGCCTGGAGGGGGTAAGTTGGGTCATGGGTCTTAGTGGGGTAAAGATTTCACTCAGTCTTCATCCTGATGTATTCAGCCTTGAGATCCACCCCTCAGATCCCTACAATATTAATAAACATAAGCATGGGAGGGAATTAAGTCTTTTACTCAACGAGCCAGATAACCAGTATGTGATTTTTGGTTTGTTTTTTTTTTTTTTTAACTATTAATGCAGGGGTACTGTTGAAAAGCCATTGAATGCTATCACTCTCTGCTTTTATCTACATCCATAAGGGTAATACTGAAGATGTGATGGACCCTAGGCAGAAAACTGTATTAGTACAAGTAAAGTTCAAGGTGTGATTATACAGGAGCAAGAATTACAGTCTTTATAAGGAAAGGAAACACAATGGTTTTTTTTAAACAAGCAATAACCCTGCTTGGTTCCTCTGAGTCCTGTGAAGGACAAGGGTTCTCCAGAGGAAGAATTCTGCAGGAGCCCACCAAAATAAATAAATAAATAAATAAATAAATAAATGTTAAGAAACTGGCAGGATGTTATCAACTGGTCACAAAGCTGAAACATCCAGGTTTGGGAATGGCTGTAACATACCACTGCACCTAGAATACCTCCCCTTCTCCCTTAACCTGAGGATTTGTTGCCAAAACTGAGGAGTTCAGTAATGAATAATTGATTCCAAGCCTTTTCCCTTTTCATGAATTGTCAGCAGGGGGTCATGAATTTTTAAAAAATATATATGTTGTATGTACAACTGATACTGTCCGAGGGGGTTAGAGTAAAGTTGTGAGACTTGTATCTCATGGGAGATAAGTTTTGAGAGCTTTCTCCTGGCCTTTTGCTGAAGGGTGAATTTCAATCTCTTCAGAGAGATCTGCCATTTCATTGCATGAATCATCTCAGGTCTGTAGCTCATCCGCATGCATATTCACAATTTCAAATTCAAGCTGTCTTGACAAGATGCTTAGGTCACATGGGCCATATCTGTTCCCAAATTGGAAATGGGTAATTTGGAATCAGCTTTCCAACCCTCCCCATCCAAAATCTTCTTCCCACAGAAAAATCTGTGGTGTGTTCCTTAAGTTCCTTCTTCCAGTCACTCTTCTGTCTACCTACATCTAGGAAACAATTCCTGGGAAACACTGCAAGCGTAGCCCAAGCAACTTTGAATGTTTGGATAGTATAGAAAATGGGTTTGGCAGCCTTCCCCTGATGTATTTCACCACTTTAGGCAGACCTTACAAACACTGCTAAGCACAAAATGAAAAGGGGACTCTAACAATTCTGAATTGTAAACACATTTTGAGCAGATTGTGCAAAGCAATTCAACTAAAATTAGATTATGAAAAGTACACTAAGTAAAACTGTATTGTGGAAATGTTACAAAATTAATTAATCTAAGAAGCAGCGTTGCCACCAGTATGTGCTGGCCCTGTAAACTTCTGAGTGCATTTATTCTACTGCTAGTTTTTGTTTCAGATGAAGTTAGTATGAGTAAGAGATATGACACTTCTAGGTCAGTGATCCCAGTGAACATTGTGACCTACTACAGTTTTTCATTTGAGCCTTAATTTGAGTTGGTGATCACAGATTGACAGCTAGTTATGATCAGTCCTGTTTTATTTTAATAGGCTTAGTTACCAGTGTGAGTTGTTACACAGCTAAGCCAATAAATAATGTATTTGCAATTAATAGACAAATCTTAGAAAGGTTTGTAATATGTGTATGAGTAAATGAAGAAACACATTATAATTATTTGGTAATTTGTTAAAATGATCATTAATACTTCTGATGTTAATTACCTAATGGCAAAAAATTGCAGAGGGTACAAGTAATTTGCCCTTTGTAATTGCTTATTAGGTTGCATGATAATAATTTTGTTTTCTTTGCATAGCACTGTTTATTGTATTTTTCTTCTGACAGGAGCTGAAGTGTTTGCAAGGTCAAAAGTTATTAAGTTATTGGATACTTCTCTTAAGAAAGAAGACTGCATTTTTGGTAGAAATTCAACAGAGGACACCCAACCATGATTGCTACATGCAGTCTTCACTTGAAAAAAAATGTAAAGATCAAAATACAAAGTGAAAATTACAGTTTGGAATATAATTGATATGCATGTACTTATATAAACCAACCATTTTCAAGTGGTTACTAACATACTGCAAAGAACCAAATGTAGCACACTTGTACTCCTGGTTTTGCCGGTAATTTGCTGTATGACTTTGGGTTAGATACATGACATTGTCTGTAGTTCATCACAGCTATGTACGTGACTTCCAAAAAAAAGAGATTCAGTGCCAAAAATTGTTATGGATTTTATTGGCCTTCACCTCCGTTCAGTTTTCCCACCTTCAGGGCGAGTAAATGATTCCTCAAATACACAGGCTCTGATTCACCGCTTTCTTCATGTTAATCAAGAATAGATTTTAAAGGCTTTTTTTTTTTTTTCCTGAGAAACAGATTCACAGAATATGTTTTAAATTCTGTGCAAAATTTATTGGGAAGCAAGGAAAGAAAATTATTTGATTTAAGGTTCTTGAAACAAATAATTTCATTCTTATTTCAGAAGGAGATTTTTAGAACAAATTTAGACAAACTTAATTACATTTTTAAAGTTTAAAAAAAGAATACCAGTCAACTAAATGAAATACTTAATGTACTGAAAGTTTTTGGTTTAAGACTTTTTTAATTATTATTGTTTCTATTCAAATTTAATTTCAGTCAGAACTCTGAAATTTCCCTTTTGGCTGACTCAAACAACTTTTTTTCCTTATAATTTTCAAAGAGCAAACAGACAAGGGGGGGGGAAAAAAGGAAAAAAAAAATCAGTTTTCTTGGGGCAGAACCCAAACTAGGGAGGAATCTGAAGCAGGAGATTTAGGGGGTAAAGGAAGCAAATGGGAGAGGAATTAGAGGCAATGGGGCTACTGGGAAAGAGGGGGCCCCAGAGCAAACTTCTCCATACATTACTTACATATGCATATAAACCACACTGCTGATGAATCACAGTTTTTATAGATAATCTGTGGGTGATACATAGGAAAATATGGTCTTCATCAAATTCTGATCAGAAACAATTTTGCTGAAGTCAATGGGACTGTGCAGGCATAAAACAGATGTGAAAGAGTCAGAATCAGGCACACAGGCTGACAAGAACTGAGAGGTTTTGTCCTGGTTTGGGAAAAGATCTCCCATGTAAACCTGCAGTTTAAGTTGACTTACTAATGAGAATGGAAGTTGTCATCAGTAAAGCTCCACTAGTTTGTTTCCAGGTGAAAACTGGTGTTAGGAAGGAATCTTCATCCTGCAAAGCATCACAGGTTGGCCATCATGACAGCAGATTTTCTTGTAGAATTATGCCTGAATGGAAGTGATTATGTGGAGTGTAGTGGGAAGCAATAGGGCCATTCACACATAATCACAGAATAGATGTAGAGGAGATGGGTGTCAGCCAACGTCCTGGATCCAAGCATGAGAGAGATGGGACTGAATGTGAGAGAAGTTCAGATCTTGGTCCAAACTTTGTTGTTCAGGCCTGCCTCTCACTGTCAGGAGGTGGCTTCTGGCCAGCCTCCATCTTCCAGGAGTGATTCCACTTCACCAAATGACAGGTGGGATGTCCATTCAACTTAACAGGCAGCAGGGGGATGGGGGGTGGGGGCAAAATCCCCATCCTTAAGCAGATGCTATTTTCGGTGGTCTTTAATAAGCACGCGAGGGGAATAGGAAGAAAATTAGCGCTTTTACGTTGCTTGTCCCAATGCACCTCAATTTTCAGACGTGCTCCCTTTTTTTTTTTTTTTTCCATGGCAATCCCCTCACTAACTGCTCAGAGGGATGTTGACAGTCTCCCTTTTAAATGCTCAGCCTCTTGAAAGGTTTTGCTCTCTGCAGGCTGAGCTGTCTGGCACGCAGCCATTGACAGCGAGCTGGAGTTTGCTCTTAAGTCCCACTGCAATCATGCACTGTCTGCTGCCTGCTGCTGCACAGTGCTGCAGGAGCTTAAAAAAAGACTCCTCTAGTCCTGTCAAAAAGACAACCGAATTATTAAGGCAACAGCTATTTGGGTGCTTAGAAAGACTGGGGGAAGCAGAGGGAAATATTTATATCAAGGCCTGATCCGCAGCCTCTGCTAAAATGCAGTGAGGTAAGAGGGATGGGGGTGTTGAAGGAGAAAAAGGGATAAGTTCTGCTGGCTGAATGATGTCACTAAAATACTTGCATGAAATTAGGTCCCTTATGTTGCTTGTTGAGATAGCTTTGGGCTATCCAGGTTTTAAAAATATCCAGTCCTAGGCTGAGCTTCTGGCCTCTCTCTTTTCCACAGATCCATGAAAATCTGGGTAATCATCAGAGAGAGCCACAATACAAACAGCATATAAAACTTGTCTGTCCCAGTCAGACCCAGCGAGATGTGAGTGACAGCACCATCCATAAGTGACAACTTTAAAATTATCTGACACCCAGAGATCCCCAAGCCACTTCAGCAAGGTAGGGAGCCTTAGGTTAATGTGTGACTCTTGTGAATGGCAGAGCAAAGAGAAGGACAAAAGTCTCTTGGCCACATTCCTGTTCCACATCTTCCACCCTGTTTCTCTGTAACTCAAAACTTATTAATATTTGCTTGTTATTAAGCATTAACATACCTTAACTGTAGTACAGCTTCATATCCTGCTGGTATCTGAATTCTCACACTAATTCTGCATTTGTGGAAACATCAGGGATTTCAAATAGCTGCTTTTTGGCTGCCCATCTTCTGAACTCTGGGATGACTTTCTATGGAGAAGATAGCCTTCATTTTTCCCAAAGTCAGACCATAAACTAAGAACCAAAACCACCAACCAGCCTTAAAAACTTTGGTTTGCTTCATCCCTAGGCATGTTGTTGCCTAGAAATTCCTTAGTCACAGCAATTTCTAGATTGTGCTGCCTGTGCTGCCCTGCCTGAGCTTCCTATTAACGCAGCAGCTTGGCTTAAAAAAAAAAAAAAAAAAAAAAGCAAGCTGGCATTTTGCTGGCAAGATGTATTATTTTATTAACAAGAAATACAAACTCCTCCAAGCCTACAGTGAGAAAGACAGTGGAGAAAGCTGACCAGGTTGACGAGAAACACTTTTTCCCCACTTCCAAGCAAGCTTGCTAGGTCATAAGGCAACATATCCCACATTATCCAACAGCCTTCTGAATGAACACTTTCCACCCTGTGACAGAACGTAAACTGCTTTAGCCTTATTCTCCTGACAGACCTTCTAATTATCTCAGCTGTTTACAGCACTCAGGCCCTCTGCTGCAATTTCTCCATTATTCTGACAGTCAACAAACTAGACCTATTAGAGCACAGCACAATTCTTGCCCAAGGCAGGAACTTTGTGAGACCACAAATCGTCTCGGTATTAAAAGTCGGTGCATAAGAACTGCCCTCAGCTTTAGCGCTAAATTGCTGGTTTGGAGACATTCATTGCTGTATATTGTATTTCCACTATATTCCACTTTAATAGACTTCGTGCTGAAGTGTGTAAGAAGAGTTTTAAAGCCTGAGGTGGCAAGTAGACCCTTTTTCTTTTTTCATTTTTTTTCTTTCCATTTTATATATTTGTCCATCTTTTTTGTTTGTCACCTTAGATTGCAGGGTTGGTTCATGTTCATAAAACAACACTGCAGTCACAGAGAATATCTACAGTTAAGGGGAGGCACAGATTTTTGCCATTATTAATTAAACAACAAGGTTTGGGCAATACAAGATTTGTTTTTCTTCAATTCGTAGGGGCCTTTGGCCTTAAAATTATTTCTTTCATGCTTTGGAATGTTTTATTTTTCTTATTTGGCAAAGCTAACCTGTTTTGTTCTTCTAATCTTCTGGTATTAAAGTAGTTAGGGCCAAAGAAGAATAATAGATAGAGAGGGAGATTACAGTTTCTATTAATAATTTGCATACGTTTGTTTAAGCAATGTTTATCCAAGGTTCAGAAAGCTCTTAGAAAATTGTATTTATTAATTAATGTACACAACGCTCTATAAAGTATTTATGGATGGCCTATCTCCAGGTTTCTCTTAGTCTGGGTTTGTATAGACCCAGGGATTTATTTTAACTAAACACATAAGAACCATCTGGTTCAGATACACGGGTATCTGAGCCTGGGACTACTTTTCATTGTTATCTGAAATTCAAGGTGTCTACAGGTAGGTATAAGATTCAAATCTTTCAGGTAACCTACCATGGTGTAGAAATAATTCTGGGTGTCTAAGGTACACACTATTATCAAGCTAATATTAATGACTAATCCCAACAACCAGCCCAAAGAACAAAAGCTCCAAAAACTATTTTCCTGAGCATTCAATTGGTTCTGATTCAGTTAGGAATTCACTCAGAGCAAATTTCTTTCAGCTTTCTATTTGCCAAGCAGAAGTGGTTACATTTATGAAAAATTACAGCTTGTAAATTGAAAAACAAAACAAAACAAAAACACAACTTCTGAAAATATAACTGAAGATAAAATAGATAAAATGTACTCACCACAGCATCTAAGCAGGATGTTGGAAGGAATGTGTGCTTTCACTGAACTGTGTTACCTCTGCCTGGTGGAATGCTGGAATATAAAATGACATGTTATATTAGATTCTACTGAATTTCAATTCTTCCTTAGAGGCATTTAGAGTGAAATAAAATATTTTCCAATGAAGACTTTCTGAAAAGTGACATTGCTTTCAGCAAAACCTTCCTGAAGACAACTTCCAGTTTAGTGGCATAGGACTGGGTGAGTTGTTACCTTGGCTATCACAAGAAATCCCATGCTGGACATGCACATCATGGAACAAGAGAGAGAAAGCCTTAGCACAGGATTTATAGTAAAGACTGCTTCATTTCTGTGAGATCAGTGTCAGTACTGAAACATATTTAACCCAAAAGCTGACCACTTAATAGCTTGAAACTGTTCTTAAATTCTTCCAAACACTTTCATACTGTGGTTTTATGTTTCATCTTGTAGGATATCCTAATTTGGGCTAAACACTGCTATGACTTAGCAAAATGAAAAAAACCCAAAATCTTCAGGCCACATTGCTCTAAACCCTGGTAACTTCAGAAGAACTATGTAAAATTTGAAGTATTGCTACCGAGATTAGGAGCTGCTCTATTGATTTCCATGGAACTTGCATGAAATGGAAATTAGCACAGGTTAGAGTCATTTGTCATCCCTTTCTTATTTGTTTCCAAAATTTGATTTCCTGTTCAAAAGAAGGGCATGTTCCTGGGTCAAAGGCAAGCTGAAAGTAATCGGAGTCTAGATAGTTCTTTTAATTGGCTTTGGCTTAGAGTCTCCAATGGGGGTACCCTGGATTACTGCCTGCCTGAGGACTTTTTCTCACCATGGAAGTCTCATGTCCATATCCTTAACACAAAGGTAACAGTTTTCTTCTGTAAGCTGGCAGAAAATACTGATTTGTGCTGTCATAACCCAGAGGGATTCAGAACACAAACTGGAGATGTCAGAAGTCCTTGGACCATTCAAGAACCAGTGCCATGTAAAAGGAAATAAACAGGATCATTGAACTTAAAGATGGATGCCATGAAAATGGATTAATATTGTTTTTCATGGACCTATATGTGAATAAATATATATAGTTAAAATAGTATATCAGCTGTTGGTTTTTTCTCTTTGCTTTTTTTTTAATCTGACAAAGAATCATGTTGATAAAATGTGTAAATTTTTTATGTTGACCTTAATGAATTAGTATACCGGTAAGTATCTTCAGAGTATATTGTAAGTAAATAAAACACAAAGTAAAAGAATTTCAAGCTTGTGACTACAAGTATTTGTAGTGTAGACCAATGCCTTGGCTTTGGGTTCATCAAAATATGGATTTAGATTGTTCCCATATAGATGATGAGCTCTCAGAGAGTGGGATGACAGTCAACACAGCAGCCAGAATTTTTGTAAGCATGGCATTAAGCACTGCAATCTTTTCAGCTCTCACAGACTAAGCAAGAATTGTTTGCAAATATTGGGAAAAGAGAGGAGTACTTAGTAACATCATTTGGATATTCAGGATACAATGTGTCTTCCTCTGAGACTGTGCAGAGCATCAGGGGAACACTGGCATTAGAGGCTGTTTCAGGCTCAGCTCGACTTAACTGTTGCTCAAACCTCAGTGGCACTTTTCACAGTTAAAATACTCATTGTGGTGACACAGCAAATGGAAATTTGTATTCAGGAAATTGTAGTTTTCCTATATAAGAATTTTTGCTCCAAAATATAACTAAAAAATATATCCATTCTTCCCTGTCGCATGGTATAGACTTCGGAGAGACAGTGTCCTTTCAGCTTTATGATTTTTGATCCGTACACCTCTCTAGCACCTAAATTAATTAAACCAAACTAGTGGGATAGACTTAAATTCACACTGGCTTGAGGAGACAAAAAAATAAAATAAAATAAAATAGCCCTTCTCTATCATGGGAGGCTGGCAGCAACGGATTACAGCTTTAGAAAGCTTTGTTCCTCGTTGTTTCTACAGTTCATTAAAAAGATATGCACACAAACTGTAGAAATGGGAGGCAACCTAGGAAAAAAAGCTGTATTATTACGAGAGGCTGGGACATTATATTTGTGTATGCAGCAGGGAAAACTTTATTGAAATGATTGCTAAAAACAGCCCAAGAGCAATGCGGGAATGACAAGGAGGAAAATCCAGAGCCGGTGGTTCACAAGGGGAGCAGCGGAGTTGGAGTCAGAGATGCAGAAAGGAGAACAGGTGAGGGTCAGAAAGATAGAAAGCAGAGAGAGCAGCACTGGGAGAAGACATGAGAAATTAGATCAGAATCTAAAAGCACTCAGGAGAGCAGGGGGAAAGGCAGAAATTAGAACAGGAGCTAAGAGGAGAGCCGAAGAGGCAATAAAAACTCAAGGAGAAGAAAGAAAAACTGCAAGATGAAGAGAGGAGGGCGAGAAAAAAAGGACAGGAGATAAATATGAGGCAACATAAAAGGGTCTTGACCTCCAGTTTGTAAAGGTGACATGATCTGTGGTGTGAAAGAAAAGAAATACTTTGCATTTTTTTAAATGGCCATGAAGAAAGGACCAGGCAACAACTCAGAAATCAATATCACATTTTATGCCTGCTGTACCCCTCACGAAGAATCAAGACAACATTGATTCAAGTAAGTAATATTTCATTGAAAACTGATCTTTGATTGCATAGCTGCAATAGATTGCATAGCTGACCCTCTCTGAAAGTCCCTCTGTGGTGTCTGTGCTGAAACAGGTGTCATTTTGGGGATTGTGTTAGAAGTAATGTGGCTTCATTCCCTGTCCACGGAGCACGTGGGGAGCAGAGGACACGTCACTTTAGTCTTTGAGAGCAGATGATGCTGCATCAGAAGAGCTGACTTGCTCTCTAGGGTCATTAGTCTGTGTCTGTTAGTGTGCAGGGAGCAAGCTGGCAGGTTTGCTTTGTGGCTGCATTCATTTCAGGCAGTTACATGATTATTTTAAGATAATTAAAAAAGCCTTAGACTGATATTTTAAAGCTGCTTTCCCGATCAATTGTAGCAGTGGTAGAGATGGTGTGCAGCCACGAGGCAAAGGACGGAGTCCCTGGGCTGTAAGGCCAGGCTCTGGTAATGGTATTAACTGTTTCTAAGACTTTTTTCTTTTCCCCCAGTGTTTGAGAATGTAAACTCTCCCCTTGGTTTTATTTCCCTGGCTGCTAATTCCCTTGGGAAAACAGATTCACTGTTTATTTTGCTAGCAGATATTGATGTGTTTCAGCCTCCTCATCCCAGGAAGGGTGAAGGGGAAGCAATTTATAGCAAAACCTGTGTTGGAATTTCTTTTTGGAAAATCACTTTCTCCCCTTGATAAAATCAAAGCATGTGTGGGCAGGAAGATATGCTGATCAGGGTGGAGGAAAGAAGATTTTTTAACATAAGTGTATCTCACTTGCAAGCTGGCTTGGTTCTCTCAGTATACGTGGCCATTTAAACTAATCTTGAGCACTAATGTGCTACAAACTTGCCATCAAGCCATGTCACAGCCTGTTGTAGATGTCACTCAGCTCAGGGACACTGCAGGAGATGTATTCCTTCTATTTTGCTTAGTTCTTCGGGACAAATGGAGCCTCATTTGTCTGCAGTGCAGGGTTTTGTTGTCACAAAATAAACCAGTCATGGCCATCTCAGTGAAGCCAAACTAGGCAATTGTGGTTTAACTCCATCAAAATATTTTGTTTCAGTCAAAAACGTACAAACAAAAAACATTTCTGCAACTTTTCAAACTGTCTTGGAGAAAACAAAGATTCCCCCTCCCAACTGAGGATGAAAGCAACTGCCAAGGGGTGGACTGGGGCTCTATAAATCAGTTCTATTGACTCGGTCCTCCACTGGTGCAGTACCTCATTACTGCAAAAAATATGACAACTGCAAACTTATTTGAAGTATTAATGAACATAAAACTCAACTGAGAGCTTCACAGGTAGTTGGTGAGAGCTGTGGTAACCTGCTCTTGAAGAGGAGTTTACATTCATGAGGGTATGATGGTACTATCTATAGCAAAGCTGGGCTGATGGAAGGTGTACATAGTCAAACTTTATTTTTGGAAGCCACCTCTATTTTAGGAAGATCTTGGAATGCAACACTCAAGGAAATATGAGGCAATGTGTTTCAGTATGGCTGAAAAATGGTCATAGGAATTACGAGTAGCATATCTAGACTCACCATTGTCAAGGGAACAATATGATAGAGGAAGACAAGTTATTATGAATGAGACAGATTGCTCCTGATGGGATGAGTGAGAATAATGATGAAGGTTCACTACACTTAGAAGGCCATCCTCAGTCAAAGGCTTAGAAAAATCAAAGCTACTCATGTCTGTGCAGTTTCAATGAGCAAATACTGTGGAAAAGTGGAGCAGTCCAGGTGTTTCTTGTCTCAGTGACAACTCTGAGGAAGCCTGGCTTCCTAGTAATAGAGAATCTTGAGCCACCACCTCCTTCATACCCAACTTTTTCTCCCTAGACATGGAATATCCTAGGACTTTTCAAGTTTGTGTATACTCAGAAGCTGGTCTATCAGAGTGCAGCATATCTAAATATGTCACTCCAGAGGAGGGAGAGCCTGCATTCCCAATAAAATACCGAGTTTCACACCACTTCTCTCATACTAAGGCCAAACTGATAGCAATATATAAATGTATTTACAAATAATGCATTTTTTTCCTCAGGTATGCCTGCACCTTACATCTTTCACTCTTGCCACACAAAGGTAAAAATCCCATTTAGGTGTTTTCCTGGTATTCAAAGTGCAACTTCAACACTGTAGCAGCTAACACACAATAAATGAGCTCAAATTCCACAGTAAAAGTATGAAAATCAGAACAAAACATAGTCCATATATCAAGAATATTATGATTTGCTGACAAATATTGCTGTATCCCATCTACGCTGCTGTAGGACTTGGGGACTGTTTAGCAGCCAGAACTGATAGCTTTCAAAAATAAATAGTAATGTCAAGTCAGATCCTTTGAACATAGTTTCAAGACAATGAAATTAGTCAGTGATTGTTCAGTAATCTGTCAAAGATAATTACAGACATATTCTGAAAACCAGTGAATGAGGAAGACACTTTACAGTTTTAAAAGCAATACAGATGACCTGTGGCTTTAAAAAATGCCATGTAAAATGATTCTGCATGTATGCATATATTCACATGTGCATGTCTGTGTATATGTTAGAGACAAAAAATTTAACATCTATTGCCAAATCTGATCAACAAATAATGGAAAAATGCACTTTCTCTTTGTCATGAATATAGGTTACTGATGAAAAGTGTTCATCTTATTTCTGCCTTGCCTAAACGTAATACAAATGTGGAGAAAGTGGCATGACCCATTGAGCTGACATTAAAAGCTTTAAATTGAATTACATTGGCAGAAACCTTCAAAAAATTGCCTTGGGAGGAGAAAAAATTTCATGATAGAGCATAACAGATGTATGAAATTAAGAGCATTTAGGAAACATTATCTTTGCTGTATGATGGGAAATGTTTCTAATTGCGCTCAAAGGGTGCCTTTCAGATGTGCTGGTTTTATTTAAGAATTTTTATCATCTATTTTGAATTTTCTGCAGAAGTATATAAGCAAAAGAATAAAATACATATTAGGAAATATGGGGGGTTGCAACAATCAACTCGTCCATTTTCATTGTTCAATGAAACAAACTGTAAAAGTAAAGTTATTGAATCTAGAGGAGTAGGATGAAAGCAAGTAATTGCATTGGCTAATGAGGAACTTACTGATGGATGTAATACTTCAATGTTCATGGGCAGTTTTATATCTCGTATCACAATCAGACTGTGGGGATTTCCCAGTACAACTGCACCTTACTTTATGGCAAATGTTACTGCTCTTCTTTCCCTGGCTACTGGCTGCTAATTAAATCCAGTAATTGAGATGCAACAGGAAATACTGTATGTGGATTTCAGCATTATCAATAATCCCTGTGCTGCAAGGCTTCCCCTGCCAGCACCCAATATTCAAAATACTTTTCAGCTCATGGTGAAAAAACTAGATAAAAATGCAATGGACTTTCTTTTCCTGCATGTTCCAGAATCTCAATTACTTTCTTCTGTCAGACTCCCATTGATTTAATATGCACTGAATCAAATCTCAGCAAGAAGTATCTTCTGAAATTACACTTCCCTTTTTATTTTACCGAGAGGTTCACAGATGGAGTTTTGCTGATGGATAAATAAATGTTGCAGGTTTGGTTTCTGCTTTTGCTATTTCCAATGGAAATCATTAGTATTAGGACAAAGATGGTTGTCCAATCAATGCCATAGCATTGAACCCAAAGCCTATCTGTTAATTTTCACTCCATACTTTACCTGATCTCCGTTATGATAGGTCACATGTTTGCACACAGGACTGCACATGGGACCCGGGTTGTGAGTGATCTATTGAGTATTGGCATTTGATATAATTTATCAAAATTACTCTTTGGAAAAGGAAACTGAGACTTTCTATTTATGTATCACTTTGCATATTGAAAAGGTTCTGCAAAAACATCTCCATGGTCTTTGCTTGTTATTTAGCATCTTTACCCTAGAAGTTGAAAAAATGCAGGGTCCAGCAATTTTCTGGTGACCCCATAGATTTATTCCTTACCACAGACCATGAGTTGAGTTAAAACTACAAAAGCTGTGTCAATTCATTTAGAGTAAATATTCAAAAACACATTGCATCTGCTAGACTGAGCTGGAAATAAGCTATTTCTTTGTTGTACACACAAGAAAATAAAATGTTTACTAGTAACAGAACTGGCTCAGCCTGTTAATAGTGAAAGCTGACAAGAGCTGGACGATTATCTCTGACATAAATTTGAGCAGGGAAAGGATTTGTTGCAATGGAAACTCATGCTAATGGAATAAAAATGACCCAAGGAGTCTGATGGATGTCATACTGAATCCAGAAGGACTTAGTCTGCTTTAGAGTATGTGTTAAAGTGCCAGAAACACATTGAAAAGGATGATACATTTAATTCAAAGCAAGTAAAATTAGTATGTAAAAAAAAATAAAAAAACACCCAAAATTTAGCCTGAAGAAATTATTACAGCGCTTGGTTTGTGAATCCCTATAGTTGAAAGTTTAATGCTTCATATGCACCACATTGCATTTTACCAGACCACTGAAATATTTCCAACTTCTTCAGTGGGTTCCAAAAACTCATTGAATATAAGAAGAATCTTTCTAAGCCTTTATTTGCACCCAACCTTCTTGTGTGCACTTAATGCTAGTGATGAGCACAGCAACTGAAGAGGATGGTCTGGTCCCCTGCAAGTGTTGTTAGCCAGGTTGCAAGTGGGAAACTGAGGCACAAAGACAGGTGCAATGAGAGAGCCACAGTCTCAAGAACGACCTCATGTCTCACAGCCACCACTTCCAGAATAAATAAGAAAAGCCTTTTCACTCATCAGTTTCATCTGTACTCCCCCTTGCAACTCAGTCCTTGTCTTCTGGAACAAGTAGCAAAGACCCAAGATTTTAGAGGAGAATCTCTGACCACAGACTAAGTCATAATGTATTCTTCTTAAGCATACAAACAGGCACCAGCCACTGAAGCAAATAGTTGAGCGAATGATATATTTATCAGTCTTTTTGTATCGCTGAAATACAGAGAGAAATATCTTTTTGTTTCCCCAGATCACACACACACACACATCTGACATAAAGGTAGGGAATGAATTATGTCAGCTGGGATGGCTCCCTTTGAAACACAAAGCACCCACCTCCTGTAGAGAAGTCTCCCATCATTCCTGGGGAGCTGGCAGTTAATGAAGCCAAAAAAATATCAGGATTCATTAGGCATGCAAGCATTCTGGTAAAATCAAAGATCACCCTGGAACCCCCTTGAACATATTATAGTTACCATTAAAATCATCATCACAGTATTTGAGGTTAGTAAAACATATTGCTCAGGCTATAAAACATTCTAAACTAGTATCCCAAATGTCTTGCCTCAAGCAAGCACTTAAATTAAAGTTTCAGACAGCTGGCACTGGAATCAAAATAACACTGTTGCACAAAGAGATTGGATAAACATGATTATTGTTTTCATAATTTATTTTGCCAATGTGCAACATTGTGCCTTGATCCATCCATTGCACTCGGGTGCAATTTCTTTCACTTTTCAACAGGTAACTATATTTCACTGTGTATTTTTATGGCAAACAGTCCTAATTGATCTGCTACTCTTGAATAATCTAATCCCTAATTAGTTGAGTCTGAATGCTGAGAGAGACAGCATTGTGTGCTTTAATTAATTTCCATAATCTGGAATTTTTGTTTGCTTACTTCATAAGATCCTTTGGTTTTTCTAGGAGAGGCTGACATAACAATATAACTACTTAGTGTATAAAAAAAGGGAACAGTGTTCTGGATATTTGATACAGCACAATTCCAACAGCTACAAATGTAGAGTTCTTAATTAAGACAAAACTTGTTTCCTCTATACCTCAAGTAACAATTTTAAGATTTTCCTCCTGCATTTCTTCCACCTCAGCTTCTCCCTGCCTCTTCAGTGCTGGGAAGAGGACATGCTCTGTGTTTCTTTTTAGACCAGACCTCCCAACCAAATTGCACGAGGAAATGTATAGAAATAAATTGCCAGAAACCTATGTCAGCAAACAAACACACGTTTTCAGAGGCAGATCCCATAAAACTTTACATTTAATAGCCTCTTCCAAAGCCAAAATGTAGCTTCTTGAGCAAACCTCAAAAAGATTCCTGTATGCTTTTCCCCAAGTGGTTAACCAACAAAAGATCTTGCCCCAAAATGCAAATCTCCACCCAACAATGACAGATGACAGTAGAAAAGAAAAACCAGGAGTTAAAGAAGCTCCAGCTTTGCAGGCTTAGAAAAGTATTTGGACATTGCTGGAGAGTCAAAAAGCACTAGTGATTCATGTCACTCTTTTGTAGTGTTTTGTGGACACTTTTTCAAGAAATATTTTTAAATGTTAAAAAATATTCTAATTTTTGTGAATACTTTTCTTGTAGGCCTGTTTGAATAGTGTCACTACAGATCTTTCCCTTAAATGGGAAATTAGCTATGACACTGTTAGCAGATGAGGTCTCCTGCCTCAAATTACACAATTGTTAATTGGACATATATTTTATATACGCAGCATACATCTGCTTCACAGAGAAGTTACAGAGCTTATGAAGACTTGCAAATTACTTTGAGTCACTCTGTTGAAAGGATTTAATAGACAAAATGCAGTGCTTTCACAAATATAAATTAGTATTTTACCCCCACTGAATTTAGTGTGTTCAAACTTATTGCACCTATGGGACCCAGAGCAAAACTCATCTCTGTTTATGCAAACTAATTGTATGGGTTTTGCTAGTGTGAAAAATTCTCACATTTGTGAAAAAGATTTGTCAAGCCAGCACAGACCAAACAGGTGGTGTTCAAGGTTGCCCTTTGCTTTCCACACCTGCAGTAAAATAACTTTTGCTCCTCTGATGGGAGGTCCACATGGATGTATGACCACCAGGCACCAAAATATATAACCAACATTTCATCTCTGAAAGGCAACATCTTTACCATCATCCGTTGCCTTAAACAGACCTCGACTGGATTCAGGTCTCCAGAGGTCAATGTGTTAAGACATTGTACCAATGCATGCAAACCTTTGGACTCTGATCAAGGGAAGAGTGAGATATTGAAAGAAAATTGCCTGCTCTGATGCTCAGCCCTTTTATTTGCTTCCTTGGACATGTCTCTGTTGCTTTTAATTAAGCTCTCAGATTCATAGATTGGAGATCTTTAATAACTACAGAAAGTGCTTGCGAGGCATATTTTTCAATTCTAAGAAGATCCTTAAAATAAATGTTACCTTCTAATTTATAGGTAAACTTAACCTGATTTTACCTTTGCTGTAATACATCACATGGCCATTTGTGTGCAACAGACTGATGACACTGAAGATTTTAACTTTTAATAAATGGTGAAAATGTTGGATCACACACCTCCAACACACTGTAAGCATAGTGCCTGCTGATGAATTAATCTAATTAAGAAAGGTGAAGGTTTATAATTGGGGTTAACTAGAATTTAACTGGTCATTGTTCATACCCCCAGCTGCATTGTCCCCTAAGTAACTCACTCTTGTAGCCCTCCACAGTCCCTCGACCCCAGCATCAAACTCAGGGATCAACCAGCTTCAAGGAAAAGTAGATAGAATCATATTTCCAAGACTGTAATAACAGCAGAACTTAATGGTGTGATATTTTTATACTGTTTAGGAAAGAGACCCTATTTTTTCTTACTCATAAGCCCAGAGTATTTTTAAATAGTTCAAGTCCCTGTAGTACTTCACAGTTTGCAGTGCAGTTTAAAAAGTAATACATCTTTTCTTAGATGTACCCCAGATTCTGCCTTTTAATAGACATGATAATGAGATTCTGTGTCTTCATTTCCCAGTGTGCAGAAAGCTCAAATAAATCTTTGATTGTTCACAACCCTGGAGAAGGCTCCCAAGCCCAGGAATGTAATGATGTTTCTCTAAACAATCATTGCTAATGAAATTTAAGTGTACTTAAAATACATAGATGTGTGTGTGTATATATATATTAGTACTATCAAAATTAGGTTTTATTTATTTTGCTTTGTAATTTTGAACCTGATTGCAGTAAACTTCACTCTCAAGAGATTCAATTCTAGGAGAAGGAACGTCCTGAGTTATTTCTGTGACCTGCAAGACATGCATTGAGCTTCTGCTTTTTAGTGAAATCCCTCTAGTAAGGAAAGCAAGGGATGCTTAAAAGAGCCATTCAGCAACTTCTTCATAAGATTAGGGACCGTGTCCCCTGACCACTGCTTGAATGCATCACACAGCTGAATTGCAGCCAAATTGCTAAAACAACTTAGTAGTGGCAAGCTAACATTACCCCATTTTCTGGACATTTCACCTATGATGAGCCTATGTTTGGCCCACAGACCAAACTTTCAGGTAATTTTGGCATAAATTGTGTCTTCTACTTGAACAGTGGAAGATATCACTGGAGAAGAGGATAGCTCTTAGAACCAATATGCAATAGGCTCAAGCCAAGGTATATTTTATAACAAAGCTTGCTAAAGACAAGTAGGCTTACCTATTAACATGAAATTTTTCTTATGTCACAATGATACGTTCCTCATCCTTGAAGGATGTGTCTCTCAGTCCTCAAATTCTTTCTTTGTTTCATATGGCCCAAAAGTGAACCAGAGAAAGGTAACCAGGAAAGAGGGGGAAAAAAACCCAACAAAACACAGTAAGAACAAATACCCTCCAAGGCAGTTAATTATTGGAGTGGTGATGGGTAATCAGGAAAGCTGTGACTGACTGGTGTTTACATACCCATGATGGCCAGAGAGTCTTGAACTCAGATATGGCAAGATAGCAAAGTCTTTTTAATTAACAGCATATTCCTGACTTGGTTCAGCTTGCATGGATGGAAAGGTGTTTCCCAAGGAAATCAGAGTTGGGAAAGAATAAGGAAAAAGGAGGGGGAGAAAAAAAAAAAAAAAAAAAAAAAGGGGGGGGGGTGGAAAGGTGAGTTCAGGAGGGCAATGAGGCGAGGGTTAACAACGCTGCTTAAGATCAAGGGCTGAAGTGCTGAGATGCTGCCAGACTTGAAAACTTTAATTTACTGTCACTGTTAGCCCCCTTTGAGGTTTATGGTGGTATTTATACACACAGCATCAATCACATGAAACAAGGAAGGGATTTATAGTTTGTTTTAAAGACTGCAAATGCAATGTAATGCAAATAGCATGCCTCATGGGCATTTACATTTAATGGGAAAATTACAGATGCAAAAGATTGGTAGAACAAATTTTAAATTGACTTTATTACATCTAGTGCTTTTCAGAGAATACTATTAAAAAAAAAAAATCAAGGAGATATGGTAATGGAGTTCTAACACTGTAGCTTGACAGCTTGAATTCCACTTAACCGACTTCACTTGCATCTTTCTGTTTACATTACTTCTTCCAATAAGTTTGGCTGGCAAAAATCTCTGGATCATAAACTGATTAGAAGCTTTGCTTCTGTTTGTTTCCTTTTTGGGGGTGGAATAGTTATTGTATTATAGCTGATTGTATCTGGATCACTCTTTTTAACTAGGTTCATCATCAGAATTGCTTCATCTAGACTTAGTCAAGAAGACTTCTTTGAATCTCTTACCAGCTTAACACGTGACCATACATCCATCCTCCTTAATTTATAGAAGCTCTGTAGATATAACAGAAAAAGATGGCCGCACATTACTTTGCTTGCTGTTGGAGTGAACATTCAGAACTAATCACAGCTCTTTGTGGAAAGCCCATTCTTTCTCAAAACAGGTTTATTTCCCAGTATTCCCATGTGACTCCAAACACTTCTTCTGGAACAAGGATTGTTTGCTATTGAGGCTGAAGGTTGTTATCATCAGTTGTTGACTTATGGTAGATCCATCTGAAAGGTGTTGGTGGGCCTCAAACTCACCTTCAGCAGACCAGATGAAGCTCTGGTTCAAACAGGTGCAACTCTACTTGCTTCAGGGAAGCTGTGCCCAATTACATGAGGCCTGATTTGTTTTTAACACCCTCTAATGATTGCTATATTCCTCTCCCATTCAGACCATAAATGAGCAAATAATCTGAGGGTTTTTTTAAACCCATTCCTATTGAGTAAAACTGAAGCACACATGTTGGGTTATAGCCTGTTTTAAAGCACAGCAGTCTCTCTACACACAGAAAACTGCCTTTATTTAGCAGGACTCTTCTGCTCTTTGTTCTTCAGATTTCCAAATCTTTGGTATCACACAACAACCCATCCTTAAGATGTCATTACAGACCTGCTCATTGTACTGGATTTTAGCCACAGGATAAGCAAATGATGACCTGACCTTAGACGAGCTAAAGCACCAATGTGGTCAAAGATTATTAGAACTTAGCCTATTAGTATTGTGCCTTTTCAATACTTCAGGCAGAACCTCCCTGAAATGCCAGCCTCTTTGATTCTGTGTATCACGATTCTCACATGTACACCCCTGAGATACCCTTAAAACTTGTTACTACCCAAAAGCCATGATAAAGGAAGAGGATTTACCATCATTAGTGACTCAATTAATTCTAATGAACTCTGTAGAACAGTTATCATCTACAAATACTCCAGAACTTTCTTTTGTGTCCCTTTTTTCAGTTCTCATAGGTCTCTCCTTCATCTAATAGGGTAATACCTATAAGATTAATGTGACATCTCAGAGAATTTTTTTTTTTTTTTTTTTGGCTGAGGAACAGAGTTATACCTATATTTATCCTTTGTCCAGTTCTGAAAGACATATTTCTCCAGGTGTTGTCACCCATAACCAATCCATAATGGCAGAGAGCAATCTATATTAACATTTGATCTAATACAAACATGCACTGTTTAAGCAATTCACCTGAAATTGAGTGCCTTTCCTTTGTGATTTTTGTTTAAGGCTGTAATCCCATGTGATGACATTCTCTTGTGCAGCAGTAGTACATTAGCACCACACTTGGCAATCTCACTATGATGAGGAAACCATAGACTCAGGAAGCAAAAGCAGAAGGGCAACAAACTTTCACACTCAGGAATTACTAACGAAGTAAACACACTTGAATGTTGACAGGCAACTCGCAAAACCACCTACCAGTCATGTTCCAAATCAGCCCCACATGTAACAAAAAAATGTAAACTTTTCTGTAAACAAAATTTAAAATAGTTTTAAAGTTAGATTATCCTGTGATAGCCATATAACCGATGTCCGAGCAGGAGTAACAGATTCGAAGCAGAGGGGGGGAAAAAAATTCTTTTCCTCCCGTGCAGAAGGCTATGTTGCCATTTTATATCTGCTTCTGATGATCCATAAAGAAATTAAATTTACTGCAAGGGTGCACATCATAATGCAGAACCCTAATCCTACAACACTGCTGACTCATTACATTACCTTTAGGCACAAGTATCACTGTTTTCTATAAACCACTCACCAGTTTTAACCTTACCTGGAAGAATTTGGAGATATGAAACTAATATTGTGGTCCTTGGGAACACACACACACACAGAGGACTTCTAGCCATGGGAAATTTCATGTATTCCTGCAAGACTAGCTGTCAGAGCTGCACAAAACTGGTGAATTGGTTCCTGTTGTGAAAGGCTAGCTAAAGGCTTGCACAAATCAAAATATTTGGACCAATTTCCCAACCCACAAACGACATGTTTCTACAGAATTTACTGAAATTGGAATTTAAATCCCCTGAACCCCAAAACATCTTTCAAGGAAAATTAACATTTCCGCTGGAGCTAAAAAATGCACCAAAAACATGCTTACCAGGAAAAAAAAAAAACAAAAACAACTTTTAAGCTTGGAGTTCTTTTGTCTTTCTTGGTAAACATTTTCCACATTCCCCAAACCAAACATTGTTTGGAGTTTAGCCCAAGCTTCTGAGAGACACTGATACATCACAGTTCTCTGGGACTGTCGTGTGAATTTAAAGAGAAATACTGTCCAGATAGCACATACCAGCTGCCAGTTACTGTGTAGTAGGATATTCCCTCACCTTCTGTTTTAGTTTTATGAAAGATTGTTTTCCTTTAAAACGGCAGGTTCCCTCCATTCCTTTTTCCCTGCTCACAGGAAGACGTCATCTGATACTAATTTGTACTTGCTTTGTGTTTTGACTTAATTTGATTAATAACTATATCCTTTAATGGCAGTGTGACTTAACAATAAGCTATTATGTTGCTGCACTGCACTTGGGCATCTAGGAGCAATTCATCTGCATCACAGCAACATTTTGAAGCTAATTCAAAGAGGCATTATTCTATACCTCTTTACCACAGGGTAAAGATCTCCTTTTCTACTGGAATTGCCAGCTCAGAGCTACAAGCCAAATCTGTGTTGCATTTATCCAAAGACTTTCTTAGCACTCCCATTCCAGCCTGAATATCTATAGGATTGTTTTACCCCTTTTCTCACCCTCATATTATGATGTTGTTGTGCTTGGTTTTTTTTTACTAAGCTCCCTTACACATTCATATTTTAGAAATTTTAAAGAATACAGTCCTTTAGGCAATGACAAAAATGTTCTATTTTGTCATTGACAAATAGAGAGACTTTATCACAGAACTTACAAACACACACACAAATCCTATGAAAGAGGCAGAGAAAGGAGGAGAAATGAGAAACAAGCAAGAAGACGTTTCCTACACCTCAAACTACAAGTATAACTCAACTTTATAACCCAACATGTTTTCTGTTGCATAGAAAAAAACTAGTAAATAAGGTTTAACATGCCTGTGGGGCAGCAGGGAAATCCATTGAATTCCCAGTAGCTCCAGATAAACTCAGGATAAGGTTAATCACACACAACAAAATGTGGATGATCATCATCAACACTAGAGAGTAACCTCACACTAAAAAAAAAGAGAAAGACAAAACTTAATGTTCTTATTGTAACGAAAAGGCTCCATTCATGTCTTAATGAGAAGGAGGGAAAACAGATAAGAAAGAATAAAATATTTAAAGAAAAATTGAGACCTAAGGGAATATGACCACTCAAAAACATGCCAGAGAAACCAGTGTGTGGGAGAAAGAGGAGCAGAACCAGACAAAACTGAGATGTATCAGAGCTGAATTTCCCTACTGCTGAACTGGAGTCAAAAACTGCTATTCAGGATTCTTGCTCCTGTAAAAAATGTAAAATCCACAGTATCACAAAGAAAACCTGAGTATTTGGCCAATTAAAGGATCAAACATATGTTAAAAAAAAAAAAAAAAAAAAAAAGTAATTACCTTACAGTGGAAACAATGGCAGTAAAGTTTAAAGTTTATGTTTATACATGATGGCTTCCCTTGTACCAGACCAATGTTTGCCACATGCCAAAACATAAACCAGATTGCATAATATGTAGGTTTTTCCATAATTTCCTCAGATTAGGTTTTTTATTAATGCCTGTCAACAGCAAATGATAGGCATGTGTTGCATTAACAGCCCCCATAAGCCATGCCAGTTCTGATTTCTCTGCAAATCTAAAGCCTGGAGGAAGCTTAAAAGCCCATTGATTGAGGAGGAATCAACCCCATTTGCATTAAACTTCTGAGGTTCTTACTTTCACTTTTTTTTTTTTTTTTAAACCAACTATTAGTTGCTTTTACATTTTCACTAATAATCATCATTACAGGGTTATTAACAATCATCTGGTATAAACAGATCTGATTATCTTCTCCAAGTTGTTCCAGTATCTTTGGTTATTTTTAAAATTCCTGATTTAAATAATCTTGAGGAATTATTTTCTTTTTAATTTCTCTGCATGAATAGTAAAAACAAATTCCCTGCCTCCAGGCTTTCAGCCTCTACCTATCCTGTCCCTCACAATCTATAAAATATGCTCAGAGTAAAACAAAACAGCAGAAACAAAATAGATTCCATATCAGTAACCAGTATGAGCTAAGCCTGAGAGATAAGTGTTGTCCAGTTTTACAGTCTACATTATCATGTAGCTTGTAGGTTGGAAAAAGACTCAAAGCTTTGAATATTTCAATTTCTTGACCATCTGGGAAAAAACATGATCTATACACCCTTACAGAAAAAAAAAAAAGCTAAAATTTTTATATGGGAAATTACTTGTAAAACCCCAGTGTCTAACTGGTGAAATAAGAGTTCAGAATTGCTTTTTCTATTAGGTAACAGTCCCAGCATAAACTAAAAATGCTTTCGAAGTCTGCAAAATTCTCATGCTTAAATGGACACACTATGTCCTTAAGAGGTTAGTTTTTCACCTCATAAGCTAACCACTTAAGTCTCTAAAATTTAAACATCTAGCTGGGCAAAATAAATTAATCTATTAAAAAAAAAAAAAAAGTACTAGCAGGAATATCTGTCTTTAGAAGAACATCCCAAACACTGGTAACATGGTATTCAGGGAATTTATTAGTTAGGTCTACAGCTGTTGGCTGGCTATCCAGCAGAGCTGTACATTGCTCTTATACATTTCATGGCAGGAGCATTTCATTTTGATGAGTGGAAAGTCCATGATAGTTTGTCCCAGACTGCACAAATATAAAACAGAACTCCTCTGTGTGGAGCTGCATATTTCTGGATTCAGCTTAATTAATGTTGCTGACACAAATCCAAGTTTTCGGTGAACATCCATCAACCTCAGACAAATTTCATCCAAGGACAAGGACAGAATTAAGGCAAACAAATTACAGGACAGCTTTAGGAAAGACCCATTGTTTGTACATGTGCCACTCTTCATCAGCTAGAATATATTTAATAAAAGAAGGATTTCATTTTTGTTTTCCATTCTGATGAACCTGAAATCAAAGTCAACATTCCGATTGGTTTCAGAATGGGCAAGACATGGATTCCTATGATTTTAAATTTTTGGGGTTATTTCCTTTCAATACTTTCTCTGCCTCTTTTTCTCCCTTATTAACTCATGGATGTGCTCCCTGATGCTCTGACTGTGGAGCCAGATGATCATTGTTCTCCCCAGCTCTGTCCATCATAACCATGAGATGCTTGGTTCTCACATGCTTAAAACATGGATCAAGATGCCAAGCAAACTTAGTCTAACCTTTAGCATCCAGCTTCCCTCTCTCCTCCATACATAGAGCACTCCATTTCAGGACAGTCTCTCTCTCTATATATATATTTATATTCATTTATAGACTCAGATGGCAGCAACACCATCAACACAAAAAAAAAGGGAACATGCAGAAAAGCCATCTCCATTGTTTGTTCAAGGAAAAATTCTTCAGTCCACAACAGGAGAAAATTGATAGGACTGGAAATTTCAAAACAAGCCACTTTTGCTGATTTTATGTACAACATCAGCTGTTTTACTGTCACTTAAAAATTAATCTAGCTACCTAAGCAAGTCACCATTTTGACTTGTGTGCAATCGAGGCCTACACATTTTTATCATATTCAACAACCCATGCTGGGGCGTGGTGGAGAGGGAAGAGAAATCTCCAAAAGAAAAACTGACAGCTCACTCAGGAAAAGACTGAGTAAATAGATGGGACATGCATGTTGCCTGAAGGTCAGCAAGTTCTGGCTCCTGAATTAACGGCAGATGCAAATTCCAGCCTCAAAGCTTGGCTCTGACAACTCCCCTCTGACTCCCACCCAAATCAAAACAGCCAAGCTGATTCACCTTCTGATACCCATTCAGCTCTCCTCATGCAAAGAGCATGTCTCTTAACCCATACCCAGGTGACATGATATGTTATGTATGCTTTTTACTCAAAAAATGAAAACCATCAGCAGGGCTAGTGATTTGGATATCTGATTCTGCTTTTTGAATACTAGGACCTTCGTGGTTGCAGGTGACACATGTGGCAGTGGTCATTACTGAGTGAAAGGCTGTTGGATAATTATTAAGAAATAGGGACCTGCATTTCAAATGAACCCACCTAATCAGTGGCGAAGATTTTGCACCAGCTGTTTAATAATAGTTTGTCTAATAAAATATTCATATTATCATATATTTTCCATCTTAGAGGATGATCAGAATGTCATTTTAATATTTTCCCCCTGCTAAAATAAAATTTTAATTAAGGCTAAAGATATATTGCCTACGGAAAGCTAAACTGTTTAAAATTATTAACTGCTTGAATACTTGTTGCTATACTACAAGCTGCCATAAAAGAAAAGAAATTAAGTACATGGGGGATTAACGCAATTTTGAAAGCTGTGTTCCCCTCCCTCCTCCTTTTAGATACGCCTAACTGAGCCATAACTATTTTTCTCCACTCAGCCAGACTCCAGCTTTGTGGCTTTTTTAATAACCTGGCTTTTCAAGCTTGTGCCCCCGAGAGCCTTTTCATTTCTGCCGCACTACCTACAAGCAAATTTCTTCCAGTTGCTCAACAGCCTAATGCCTCCCTTTCTTCGTTGTTGAAGCATTTCATTGCAGTTTCATTGACGGGGAGGTGTTCTGTTACAGTGGAATCAATAGCTCAGGGCTTCCCAGCACACCGATTAGCTTGTCAGTCAGAGCCTGGGGGAGGTAGTGCAAATCCCAGAATACCAGGGGCCACCAGTTTGAAAAGTAAGGAATGTGAGGAGCCCGCATGGGTTTTTCTACCACCTGTTGCTCTGCAACATGTGCAAAGTGTATTAACTTCTTTGCTGCTACATGCCTTAAAGGTCAACTGTGATAGAAGCTTTAAGCTTTTGGAATATTTTAATTCATTACAGGAATCAACTTTTACAGATTGGCGACAAAAAGCGCCTTACAAAACGCGTGTATTTTCGGTGGTTGGGCTCTTCGTTGGGGGGTTTCAGGAGGTTTGCATTTGGTAACATGTTGGTTTCTCTTTCAGCTTTTTTCTTCTTTTTTAAATCAGTACACCTCATCTGCTTTTTTATTCTATAGGAAGAGAAACCAGTTTCTATAACAAATGTGGTTCCTTCCCCTGTCCACCCTTCCACTGCAAAAATAGTATCAGTTCACATGATCCAGACTGTCACGAAGGGGATATTCCCTCTTTCACCAGTTTAGATTTAAGGAGGACAAAATCATGAAATATGAAGTTGGAAAACTTCTGCTGTGCATATGCTCCCGGTGCAGAATGCCTGAGCAGTGGCAGCCGTGCTCCCAGCACGCTTCCATCCCCATGGAAAGCAGAGCAGCTCCAGCTCCTCCCAGCCCTTTTAGGGAATTCTAGTATAGACCAGGAAAAACTAGAGAACCTCAAAATTGCTCCTAAATGCACGTGAAATGGGTCATCAAGCCACCTGAAGCTACCTCCCCTGAATAAAACCCTGTGCTCATCCCTATCCAAGGGGATACAGAGAGATTTTGTCAACATTTGTGGGTTGAAGTGGTGAGTGAGGAACACAGCTCTGGACCAGCCTCTAGGTTATTAAAAACTGCCTGTAAGAAGTGCTCAAATTCTAAGAAAATATATGAAACCAAAACTCTCCAAAGACAGCCATTAAAAATAGAGGCACAGGCCAACCTAAGGAAACATTATTACAGACATTTATTATCCCAAAACCACGTCATACATGACCACAAAAGGAAATTCTGTGCTTAAAGCATAAAAGCTTGTGCTTTGGAAAGGTTTTGCTGTCACCACATTTGGGTTTGCTCACAAAACCTCTACAAACTCACCACAAACCACAAAGTAAACCTGCACGGTGCAAATTGTGCTTATTAACATAATTCCACAAAATTAACTCAATAGAGCTTTTTCTTAATAAATTTTGTTTTAAAATAATGGCACTGGGATTTTCTAACTAATAGCATAAACAGCAGCTGGAAGCTCTGGGTTGTCCAAGTGGATAATAATAATATTTTCAATAGAGAACAATCTTAAACTGATGTTTTTCCAAATGCTAGGAATTTTAAGTTTGTATTATTTTAAAGACCCTCAGTGAAATTGCCTCTGCTTTAAAGTGAAGAAGTAATCCAAGTCAACTCTAACTTTTTCCCTTTCACCAAGTGCAAACCTGCTTTAATTTTAAAATATAAACACATATCTTGTTCTTCTAAGCATGTTGCTCCACATGTTTAGTTGTTTAATCAACACACCAGAAGGAGGGAAACAAACTTTTTGTGATACTGTAGACCACATTTATTTTATATCACCTGGTAATTAACAAACCTGAGAGTATCCATAACAAATCTCTTTTTTCCCCCTCCTCCCACTACTAACAGTGCTGTTAATTCAGCAAAATTAGTAGTCTTGTGTTGTCAGAACAAATCACTCCCACTCTGTTATGAATGTGGTTACTCAGCAAGACTGCATGCTCAGAATTTAGGGGATGTTTTTGCTCTGCTTCCATCTTCCACTTCTTTCCCTCCCACTTTATTCATTGTCCTTGTGAACATCTGATATGGGCAAAGTCTCACTGGGTGATTATTTAAATTCAACCTTTGACTGCAGAAAAATACTCTGTCTTACCACTTCTTTCACCAAAAAAACAACAAACAACCTGCCTTGTGTTGTATCAGAGACCTTGCCATGAAAGTCTGCTATCATATATCATTTCCCCTATTTGAACCAGGAAGGGCAATTAATTATTTCTTTACCTTGCACCTTTAGAGACAGTCACCTCAGGCATCTGAGAACAGGTCTGCTACTTGTAACCACTTGATGCTTCTGTCATCAGAAGGGGATTACCCTATATTACTTATTACACACGTGCATGTACAGACACACACACATTATACACCAAAAGGGAACATGAGACTGCCCAGCCATGAGTTATCACCTCCAAGCTGAGCCTGGGGATCTACAAACCCACAGGCAGTGTAGGACCCACATCCAGCATGATGTGGCCCAAAGTCTGCACTGCCCAACAGATTTGCCCTGCAGAGATCATGTTTCTGTGCAGTTAATGGCCTCTTGTAAGTTATAGGCAGGAAAAGTTGTAACTATACACAGTCAGTAACTATGTGTATACGTTCACATTTGTACTGTTAATGCCCCACGTTTAGTAAAAGTGAAAAGACCAGTAAACACTTTCACAGACTGTTTGGGAAAACATTTCCAAACCAAGGAAAATAAAAAGAGAAAGAGGTCATTCATAGGTAATGGGGTATTGCTTTTCAGACATATTATTTTTTTCAAATTATCACTATTTCTAGAACTCATGAATGAATGCATGAACAGAAGCTATAAAATAAATATTTACCAGCTTTCTGTAGACAGGGAAGTTTTGGCTAAACATGAAAACTTTTCATGTGCAAAATATACACACACAAACAAAAATTACATATTCAAAGACATCTAAATGCCATCACATCCAGCTGAGAAACCTACTAGTTGGACCCCCAGACATGTACATTGTTTTATGGTAAACATGATCTAACTTTAAGGACATGATGTCCAAATTATTACGTGCATGGATCTTCACATTCTTAATACAAAATAATCCTGTACACCAAATTGTTTGCTAACAGGGTAATATCCTATGTCATGCCCATTTTCTCTATCCCTTCCCCTATAGATTCTCTAGCACTGTGAATAGAACTCACTCACTGAAAAATATGTCTCTGCTCATCAGTGCTGCATAAGCTAGGTTATACATTTCATATCCAAATCAACACCTAGAGCCATCACGACTTCACGTGTTTGGATTCTATCCTAACTGGCAGCAAAAGCTGTCATTAGGAGCAGGAAACAGTATGAAAGACCTTTCATGGCCTCTTTCAGCATGCAATGTCATCTGTTACCATGGGCTGTATAGTACTGATGGCTATAAATGCCACCATGAATGATGCAATCTCATAAGTGATGATGAACTTGAAAAACCCTTGTTGAATTTCTGCTTAAGGTGCTCATATTCTGGTTATTCATGAGCATTCAAAATGTTGATCACTAGCCGGGTGTTTCAGCAACCTCAGTGCTACACTGCTACAAAACTCAGGAGCAGCCCTTCCTGTAAAAGATGACACAAATAAACTCACTTTATAGATTCAATGAGAATTATTTTTCGAGCATCTCAGCTGCATCTTATTTCCCTAAGTTTTTTAACCTGGTGGAAAAATTTAGAAATAAAATTTGCAGTTTCTTTTTCCTTTTTTCTGTTTCTTTGTGCAGTCCTTTTTCTGTTTCTTTGTGCACTTTGTTCAGATGTATCTATAAATACATTTCAGGTACTCAGCTGCTTCTATATATAAACTAGCTTATCTGTCAAGAGTAGAGCAATTTATTTTCCAAATTTTAAGTGTGAGGCAAGGACTTGGGTGAACCTCAAAATAAGGGGAATCTGGAAGGCTCCCCAGTGCTCTGTGTGGTTCAAAAGGACATTGTGGGCCAGTCCCCATTGTTGAGTGCCAATGGCTCTCCAGCAGGAGCAGCTGCAACCTTTCCTACCATGGGATGCTCTTAGGAAGCAGCTGCCAATCATGGTGTATTGTGCCACGATTTTGTGCTGTGACAATATATCCCCACCACAGGCTATGATGAACTCATCAAATGTATTATTTCCCATAAATTAATGGAACCTGTACCTCAGTCTCCAAAAACAAGGAGGTCACGAGAAACTAAATTTCAAGAGTGTTGAAATTTGCTTTGTTCAGAATCAGATTTTGGGACTCAGTGGTTAGTTTGTATTTTTTCAGGTTCCATCAGCCTGGATGTCATCCACCAGCCCGGATGACAACTATTGGGCCTTTCATGAGAAAGCAAAGTCATCTGGTAGATGCAGTCTTCATTATGTCTCTAGGGTTTCTTTCTGAAGTTGTACTTTTAATTACCATTCCTGAAAGATTTTGAAGTAAAACATACCAAAACATAACTAAGAAGACTGGAAATGGGTCACCAATGTCAGAAACATAAGCAAAGCTTACCTCTGCTGCAGAGGACATAAAGAGCATTTAGCTAACAGAAACACTAAAGAAATCAAGAACTCAAGGACTTTTCACTACCTGACGTGGATCATGAAGTTAAGGAGGATCACTGTAGTCCACAAGGTCCAGGGTCAAATCAGACTTTCAGCACTGACTTTGGAGCTCCCTGGTCCTATTAACTATAGCCAGAAGAAAAATTTTACGAGAGAGCTTAATATTGTGATAAATATAGAACTTTATAATCTCTTTTTACTTTGTGACTGTCATTTGGGATATAAGTAGATAAGAAATTGCACTAGAGTAATTTCTAAATATCCTTTATTTCTTCTAACACAAATCACTGATTGTGTGCGACGATTTATCAACTAAATATAAATTGCAAGACAGTTAATTTTCAATAGTAGAGTAATTTGAATATGTGGGAATTGGTAATAAAGAAAACCAGGATGTATAGAACAGAAAACCTAGAAAAGGGCTAAGATGAAAAAACTAAACGTAAAGCTTCATGAGAAAGATACAACATATTAATCAATGTTGAAGGAAACATTTAAAAATGGACAGGAGAGAGGACTACTGAGATGCAAGTAGCTGTTCTTATGACCTACCAGCACAGGCACAGAGCTAGCCCTGAGGAGGCTTTGCAGGCTTAGAGATGATGCTGCATTTGTGGCACCCAGGACCTTCCCCCATGTTGGTGACTTGGAATAGTTGGCTGTGACTTCAGACTCTCTGAAGTCAAACATAAAATCTCAAGTCTGCACACAACCCAGGTCAGCACATCTTCCTTGGTGTTAAATTTTACAGTTTTTAGAGTCTTTCTACTGCTTAACATACATCTTGGCTCTAATTGCCTAACCTGAGAAATATCTAATTCTTTTCACCCAAATAAGCAAAGATGTTCACCTTCTTTCTTCCTCTTTCCCTGTGTACAGAGATAATGTATAAAACAGGTCCACAGGAATTTCTTAAACAGCACTGAATATGCTTGCCCAGAAAGACAAGAGATTTCACTGTCAAAACCTGGGGCTATACAGAGAGAGAAAAAAAAAAAAAAATGATGAGGAGAGAAGCGTTTTTCAGGTCTAGAACCAGAGCCTTGTAACAAGGATAGCCCCTTTTATTCTCACCTCTTTTAACTTTCTTTTTTCCCTCGTAACAGTTGCCCAGTGGTTATGAAGAGCTTGAGTCCTGCATTTCAACTAAGGGGCCTTTATTCTCTCAGAAGAAGGCTGTCTCAAGAGCACCATGCTAAAGTGCTAAGTTATCATCAGGCTGGGGCTTTCGTGCAACTGTTTGTGTGTGTGTGAAACAAGCTCTCAACATGTTAGTAAGAAGCCTTTAACCCAGATTACGCCACCTCTCTTTCTATAGTGTTCTTTTAGGGCAGAGTGTGAAAGGTCACCCTCTCAGGCTGGATAGCAATACTCAACCAATTACAGTGCACCAGTGTTTCCACAAAAGAGAGTTTTGAGCCCACAGCTACAAAAGATTTTACGTGTCTGATTTTCAAAAACACTATTACAAAAGGAGGAGGCTTGCTTATGTCTATTCTGGGCCCTGAATGAATTTTTTTTTGTTTTTGAGATTAATTTAAAAAAAAATAATAATTTTAAAAAATAATAAAATAAATTTTTTAAAAAATCAGTGCTGCTTCTCCAAAGAGGTCTGGAAAATATGGCCAGCCCAGCACCTATGCTATTTAGAGAGTAAAACCTCTAATCCCTCAGGTTCAAGTAGGTGTGATTCAGGAGTCCTGTAGCTGCCAGAATAATAGGATGTGTTATCTGAGTATATGAGTAGGCTGGCTTTATGAAAACAATATTTACAGCAAGTGGTATAATGACTTTGAATTCCACCTGGCATTTTCCTCACATTCCTGACACATTGAAAATAGCTGCTTTCTTTTGCACTGATACATTTTCAGACCCAATTCACTGTCTAAAGTTTCAACATTATTCTTAATGTAAGTTTTTCAGAAGTAGGCATGAAAATGAGCCAGCAGCCCCTGTCCTTCTGCAGCAAAGCTGAAGTCGATGCAATGACATCCGTGTTGCTCATTGTACGTACCAATAGGGAGCTCACTGGAAATGTGGTTAGAGGAATCCTTCCCTGAGCATTAACCATCTTAGAAGTCCTAAGGCATCACATAGTTCTCCATTTAATCTGGAGACCCAGTGTCTTGCTTTACTCTGTGCAGCTAAAGGTCTCTCATTAGTCAGGGAAAAAAAAAATCTCAAATGCTTTGAAATGGTGGGGCTGAGTATTCAAAAGACAGAGGATTTAGGCCATCAGCTCTTCCTAGTTAGTTCTCAGGGAACACTCCATGCTTTCAGCCTAATTGTTAAATAACATTACAATGAATATTTCAAAGCTATCTGGGAGTTTTGAGTACCTGCTGCAATCAAATCAGATAGGCAACCTGGAAAATCTCAACCTGGAAGTCTCATTATTTCTAGGATGTCCATCACAGTGGCACTTCAGTGCCTGTGTTTAGAAATTTTTGTATTTATCTAAAAAAAAAAATAAAAAAAGAAAAAAAGTATTATATTTTTATTCTCTTTCTTCTGAACTCCTGGAAAACCCATTAAAAGTACAGAAATGGAGTTTCTCTTGTAGAGGAAGGTAACCAGAGGAATTCAATAAAGCATGGTATTAGAATCAGCAGTGAAATATTCCTGGAATCACACACTGTAGATGAATTACTACTATAGCATTTTGCTGAGAAAAATTAGGACAGGAAAAGAAAGTTTTATTGTAGGTCATGTAGAAGACCTACAAAGTCAAAGGGGAAAATCAAAGACTGGTGATATTTATCTCAAGGCAAAGAACAAAGTCCGTGGGATTCCCGAGAAGCTCCATGGAGATAAGAGATGCCTATGCTACAAACTCCTTTGGTGATTCTGGGAAAACTGGTTAAAATGCCTGTACCTCATTGTATGTATCTGCAAAATGATTACTGATGCTATTCTCAAATGTGTTGAGAGGTTTACTTGCCAAGTTTTGGGGATTCTTGAAAGAGAAGAGCTAAGTGAAGTTTCACACCATCTCACAGAATATATATGCAAGATTTTGTATGAACCTATCTACATGCTCTGATATGAATTTCCCAAAAGATAAAATAAACCAGTACTTGCTGCACATTTACAGCAATTGTCCCATGTCTTTTTCTCTTCTTCCACCATTCAATGAACTGTTAAGAGGCCAAGAAGAACTGTTGTGCAGATGATATGAAACTAAAGAACTTGTGGTAGGTGTTACACATTTTGGTACCATCTGTGCTATCTAATCCCAGCCAAAACAATCTCCTGTTCCTGTGCAACTCTGAATCTCACTGGAAAAGGGGGGGAGTAGTGTGACTGGCTCAAACCTTCCTGTGTAGGAGTATTATTATCAGTGTTTGCAAATTTTTTCCCTCTTTATAACTACCATAACTCTTCTTTAAAACCCCTCATCTGGCTGCTGGCCTACTACAGAGACTGAGCTGTCTCCAGAAGAATGGCTCACATTGGTTGGTTCACTTCTGGTGTGTTGGAGGGAATCTTCACCCAAGAGAAAACCCTCAACTCTCACAAGAAGTTCTTTTTTCTCCTCCTTACTTTCTCAGATTGCCTTGCAGTGTTCTTCACCCTCCTGTGGGTCAGGAACACAACATCCTGATGACACATTTTGCAGCACAACTGTATTTCCTGGAAATCACTCTGGTTTGAAACTACTTATGGTAGATGTTTCCAAACTGAAATTAGTCTGGGATTGTTTAAGACTTTATTTTGTTCTTCAACTCAACCCTTGTTCTGATCTGCCCTCAGGGAGCTTGCTTTTCCCTAAAAGTTTAAGGGAAAACCTGTTTGTGCAAGGGCTTCACAGATATATACACACATTAGACATCTTATATGTGACATACATATGATGTTGTCGTTGCTGTCAAGCATAATAAAAGTAAGGCTAAAACACTTAACCACATATTGATCTGCTTCTGTATCTCTTGAGGTATACTTAGTGCAATAAGGTCTTTCTCCAGAGCTGTAGAGCAAGGAGCAGAATTCTTCCTGGAACAGTTTGCTTAACAATAGAGAAAGCATCTGATCTGAGACTTGCCCCTTGCTCTGCTATTCTGCTGGTGCCATATAAACCTTGGGAACCTGTGGCCTTGATAAGCCCAAAGAAGAATCTGATGAGGCCAGCCACTGTTCTTCAGAAGGCTGGTTTGTCTTGGAAATATTTTTCTATGGGAGAAATATTTGAAAGGGCCATGCTAACAGAGGGCAGAGAAAGGAATGATGGAATTAAGAAATTAAACATCCATTCAGTCAAGAAATCTATCTCCTTCCCAGTGCAAAATTACACCACGTGCTTCATTTTGTAGTTCTGTGGCAAAATCCAGCAATGGAGGCTTACACAGGGCTCCTTCAGAGATAGGGAATAAATCTCTTTGCCAGAAGCCTACTTCTTTGATGTCAATATGTATTTTAATTTTAGTTGAACATACCTGTTTATACTGAAAGCCTGTGCAGAATAATCTATGCAATTTCATTCATCTGATTAAGAAAATTTACTGAAAGACAAAAACTCCTGCAAATTACATAAACATGATCACTGTGATTGTTGTCAAGACAAAATTTCTCTTATAATGAAGCAATAAATGCAGGTCTGTAGTCTTTCATTGTGCTTCTGAGCAACACTTTTTTGTATTTTTATTGCCCTTAGAAGGTGGCATCTGCAAATGGATCTTCACAAATATTCATAATGTTTGTGACAGAGATGAATGTACAGCAACAACACCAAAAGGCAAACCTCCATATCTATGCACTAATTCCTTACCTTCAACTCACCCCCTTCCCTATAGATTTATTTTTTGTCTCTGGACTGCCCACATTACCTGGATCAGATAAATGCATACTCTGTTTAATCTTATTAAAGCAAAATCCACTCAACTATCTTAGAGTTAAGTACAAAATCTTTACTCCAGAACATTGTTTTTGCCCAGGGATATGGAAGAGATAGAAGCCAAGGATAGACTGGTCTCTTTGAGACATGTGGTCAACCAGCTAAATTTGTACAGTGTGAGATTGTACAGTCTGACTTGCAGAGAAAAGTTGCTGGGTTTTTTGCAACCTCCTCCCCACCCCACCTCCTTGGTTTTTTGGGTTTTTTTGTTTGGTTGGTTTTTTTTTAAGGTAACCACACAGTTTGCAGGTATTTATCACCCTACCTTTGATATTTTTATTCTTGTTGGTTAGTCACAGCAAAAGTCTGTTTTTTCATCACATCCATCTTTCCAAAAAAAAGGTGGAAAAGATAGACATATACCTGCTAATCAAGAATTTTAAAAAAATTCTCTCCTTTGGTTCATTCATCAGTAATCCTGTGTATATACAAAAGGAGATCAGGTACCTTTAGCAAAATGGTATTTCTAAATCACCCCTGGGTAATTCAGAATGGTGGGTGTGTTAATCTCTACAATCCCTAGCATGTATCTATTTATTTTCTCTGACTTCTGGCACCCAGCTGGCAAAAATCCAGTCCCTACGGCAAGAGAACTATCAGAAACAATAGAAACTTCAGAGAGGAACACAGACAGTGACAGAATGATCAAATTAACAATTTTTTTTTTCTTATTTGGTTTCTACTGGCATCTAGCTGGCATGGACACACACATACAGATACACACACAGCAAATAATACAAAACAAGAAAAAAAGCAAGGAAAGAGGAAGGAGTGAAACTGGAACACAATACATGCAGAGAAATCCCAGCAGACCCAATATATTTTATTCAAGTTTTGTTTTCCCAAGCCTCTCTAAGTAGCATTATTCCACTGCAGAAAAACACAGAGGAAAAGATGAATGAGAGCAACACTGCCCCAATTCCAACACTATGTGTCCCTTGGCCAACCATTTGCCAAGTATTGTGTGTGTTTGGGTAAGTGAGTTTATATGTTTCCAGCATCAGGGACCTTTTTATCAGCTGTTTACAAATCAAAAAAAAAAAAAAAAAAAAAAAAAATCTTTAAAAATTTTATACCATTTTCATAAAGCCTGCCAAATCAGGTCCTCAAAGCTTCACAAAAAAACATTTTCATGGTATAGATAATGCAGTTAGTTATTCAGCTAGTAGAGGATATCAAACTAGCAGGAATTGCAGATAGGTTGGACAGTAAGAGTAAATGCAAAATTATCTTGGTTAATTGAAGGAATGTTTTTAAGTAAACTAAGTTGTGGGTTCAAGCAGGGCTAATGTAAAGTACCATATGCTGTAGGAAAGGCAGGTAGTATTTCTGTGGAAGATGATCTAGAAAATCCAGTTAGTGACAGAGTAAACTTGAATCAACAATTCAGGGAATATCCTACTGGAATGATGGGCAATCAGTAGCATATCTGATGTGTCCCATCACCAGGTACCATCTGGAAGACTGTAATGTTGGAACCTGAAGAACCTTTGGTGCAAGTATCCAAGAAAGGCTTACACCATTTAGAAAGGATTTCCTCAATATTTTTGTGCTGGTGGAATGGGATTAAATTTTCTGTCACAATAAGAGATGTAAAGGAATAGAAGCAGCCTTCAAAAATAGAAAACTAGAAGGTGAAATAAAGAAAATATTTGACAAGATTCAGGGTAGACAGCAAGAAACATTTAAGGAAATTTAATATATTTGAGTGCTAGAATAGACCACCTGGGTACCTGTAGAACAAGAGCCTCTCAAGAAAAAGAAAGCAGCACAGACCACTGCTTATCCTGTCCTAGTATAGAAACAGATTAGATAATCTCCCAACATTCCTTCCTGGTGGTTCCACAACAAAATTTAGCAAATGTCAAAATTATGAGTGTCCATTCCTCATCGTACTTCACACAGCATGAGCACCAGCTGGGAAGAATTAAGCAGCAAGAAAATTATCTCTGCTGTCAGTTCTGGCATCACAGCAGCTTGCAGAAAAGAGGAGGAGTATGTTTCAGCAGAAGTCCAGCTCGGTCCCTCCTATCCCAGATGCAAAAAGGCTCATACTCTTCTCAGCCATAGTACATATCCAATCTGGTTATACATAGAAAAGCTGTTACATATTCAGTGCATGTACTATCTGGAAACTTGGCTACTGAACTCTAGAAAGTTTCTGCTGACCATGGTTGAACCAGCTTTTTTTTTTTCCCCCCAGCATCTTAGAGACTGGATGAAAAATGGGGCAAATTTTCCATAGGCCAGCAAATTGCACAAAGAGAGCCACCCTGCCAAGTTTCATTCCCACTCTCCAGAGAAGGAAACACTAAATCTTTTCCATTAAACTGGTCTATAATGCATGAGCAAAACAACAAAGTTTTCTGCAGTGTGCCTGGACAATTTCACTCTAAAGAATTTTTAAGAGGGGGGGAAAAAAATGCTAAATTCCATGACAGAAATGCAAAATTTCAACAAAAATATTTGAAGCCTGGGTCAGACAGAATTGAAAATTGAAAAAAGATCCTGCTGAAGGTTGATGCCACACAGTAATTAGAAGGAATAACAGCATAAGACTGAAAAGAACTTCCAAGGTCAGTTAATCCAGTTCTCTGCTATGCAACTACATTATATAATCCCATTTATAAATGCATTGAACTCCAAGTTTAAACTAATTTCATTATTTACCTTAACTGCACCTATTAGAAGGATATTCAGGAGTATCATCCTCCACTGAGTAGAAATCTCCTTGTTTCTACCTTGGATTTATTCACCACAAGTTTATCCCATTTCTTCATGTGCCAACTGTTTACTAATTTAAATAACATTTATTTTCCCCTTGTTTCTTTCCTTCTCTGATATGTTTATAGGGAGAATTGTATCCCATATTCAGCAGCACTTCTTGTCCTGCAACTCGTAGAGTTTGATGTCTTTTTTGTACCCTAAGGAACCCAAGATGCCCAGAATCACATGTCTATCACTTTAGGTGCACCCACTGCAGACTGAATACCAAGTGACAAACCTACATAAAAAAACCTTTCATATATAGGCAAGCTATTTCAAACCTAATCCACTGAGATCATTTTGCTGAAGGTTTAAGTGTTGGCCATTGCACGTGGCTGAGTTTCGTGTGATCTTACCAATTTTCCTGTTGCTACAACTGTGCTGACACTTTGTGATGACAGTACTGCTTTTAGTTCTGGCTGCTAAAGAAACAAAAGGTGAATCCTTAAGCAAACAGCTTCTGGAAGCTGGAAAAGGACATCAGGAGCTTATCATAAACCTCATTAAAAGCAGTTCTGGTCTGTAAGACTATGGAGAGAGAATTCTTTATGAGAGAAAACAGACAGGAGGGAGCAAATGGGTAGGAGGTATTGCTCAGAGCTCCCAGCTCTATCACTGTGTGGTCCAGTCAGGATAGATGCTACCACACTCCCTTACAGATAACAGGGCTCTTTATAGCACAGATGAGAACAATCCTTGAAAAACAAAGAGAAAAGAGTTCAAAGAGACCGCGTTTCTTGGAGTACCGAATCCAAACTCCAGCTAAGAGCAAAAGAAGAGCCTGGGGAATCTGGGGACTTTGCAATGATAGTTTAATTAGACTAGCCTTATCTGTACAACAAATGTGACAGTTTTCTGGGGGGGGAAAAAAAAAAGAGGGAAAAAAAAAAAAGGAAAAAATAAAAAAAGGAAAAAAACCCAGTGCTTTTTACTCTTCACTTAAATCTCTGTCACTTTCTTCAGCACTGGAATAGCGTTTTGCAAAAAAACCTGTATTAAAGTACACAGAAATTGCCTTTAATCAGTGACCCAGTGCCACCACATAGGGACCCAGCAGCCCCTCTGATCCTTCCAAATTTAATCTCCTTCCTTGTTGAAGGTTTGGGCTGCAGCATGAGTGGGGGTTTTGGACTCCAGTGAACCTTGTAGTCTTATGAAATTTATAAGCTCTGGATGTCACTGAGCCTAGAAAGTATCCTCTTGCAGAGCTTCTAAATTTCAATACATGGTTCATTCACAGGATTCATAGGCTTTATATAGTCTGGTAGTCAGGACTTCAAGAGATTTTTAAACTCCTCAGCTACTATTTAGGTGGAGATTCTTTATTGCAGTGCATAAAATTTAGAGTTCTTTACCCAGGGTAGGGTTCTCTTAGTTCTTAATACACCATGATGAATGGCTTCAACCTTAACTGAGAAGCATATCTGGAGATGCCATAGGAGACAGAACCAGCTACTCTTGAAACACCTTGGTTGAACCTGTATGACACATGATGCTTTAGGACCAAAAAAGTTTAGAACCAAAAAGGTTTAGGACCTTTTGGCAAAGGTAAGAATGCTTGCTTTTACAAAGAATCCTTTGGAATGAAAGGAGGGAAATTTCTCTCAAGTTTGCACATCCTTTCTTGAAGGAAAGTAGGGTCAGAAACTTTTAGGCACAGACAAAACTGAAAATCCAGTAGGATGAGTTTTGGTTAAGCATGAGAAGTATTTGGAGGGAAAGGAGGAGGGAAATGGCAGGTCCATGTTGGACACTACTAATACACGGAGCACAAGGTTGAGAGAGAATTACACTCTTATTCCTAAGTAATAGCTTCCTATTCCTTGCTCTCCTGTGCATCTGGAGGCAAGAGCAGTCTCAGGAACATTCTGCACTGCACGGACTGCCACACTTTTACAGGACAAGGCATTAAAGGCTTAAAGGAGAGCCAGGCTACCCGCCCCATTTTGGAGCCCAGGTGAAAGACATCTGCCAAGGTCAGCTCTTCAGTCACCAGGTGGTACATTTAATTTAAAAGGAGCGTTAACCTTGTTTACACAAAATAACACCAATATGCAGAGAAGCAGTAAATCCATTGTCATTAAACAGCAGGGAGGCCTGGCCGGGCTGGCAGCCTGCCCGCCGCCATGGCAGGCCGGAAAGCCCAGGCCTGAGGAGGCTGGCAGAGCCCCGGCAGAAAATGCTTTGCGGTTATGCCCTTTCTACCCTCCAGTTGACTCTTTACATTCTTGTCAAATATATTTAGAACAAGAGGTGTCCACTTGAAGGGAAACATTTGTTAATCACTTAAATGCAGGAGCCTGGCGGCACTCCAAGTTTACATTTATAAATATGTAGTATCTGTTTCCAGCTAAACAAGGAACTCCTGACCCCCCTCACCCACAACCCAGCAAATATATATGTATGTATATACAGGAGGGGAACTCAGATGGGGAGAAGGGGGAGGAAATTTGGAAATGATGAACAGAACCAGCTTGGCTGAGGCAGGACCGGTCCACCACCACCTTTCCCCACCACCCCCCCCAACCATCAATTTGTTCTCTGCCTTTGTCTGCAAGTGATGTAGATAACGGCCAAGAAAGAGGATGATGTATCTTTAAGTAATGAACAGATTAAAGTTAAATTCCTGTTGACCGAGACAGTTGTGTTGACATTCCTGTTGTTTACAGGCAGCTGTCTCTACTAATGACACTTTGATAACTGGAGTGAGGCTGCTGTTGGGCAGGGGGATGGGGACAGGCAGACTCAGCTGGGTTAAAGAATTCTCTGTTTAAAACCCAGTCATCCCATTAAACATTAAAGCTGGATCGGAGCTCGTCAGCAGTGGCGCTATTCAGGAAAGGAAAATTCTGGGCTTCTTTTTTCCACTTCTGCTCAGATTATGTGGCTTAGATATAAGCCTGCCCCAGTTTGCTAAAGGAAAAAAAAAGGGGGGGGGGATTCCAAGAGTACTTGAAATAAGGCAGAAAATCCTAAACTCTGTCAGCCATCCATGTGGTGCCATGACACAGGCAAGCACACATACTATTGCCGGGGGCCAGTTGGGACTGGGGTCACATAGAGGTCCTGTGGGACAGCCTGCCTCTCCCGTGGCATTTCAAACAGGCAGTGAGAGAGAGAAAAGCTATATAAGCATCCTGCCACAGCATCACGATTCCTCCAGTCTTTTTCCATTTTCTCCACCTCACTTGGAAATAAGTTGCTTTGCAGGGCACCTTCTTCTGTAATGTCATTTAACCCCTTGCTCTTAATTTAAGGTATTTTCTATTAACACTCCCCTGCTTGGCTGGGGGCTTCTCACAAGTGAGAGCTAAACTAAAATCCTGGAGCTCATTCCTGAAGTCCTTTCTCAGGTCAAATTTCCAAGGGGAATCCATAAAGCCCAAGATCTACCAGTGATAAACTTCAAACATAGTCAACTAGATCTCCTCTGGTGAAAATTAAACAGATGCTTAAGCACTCTGCCAAATCAATGCCCAAAGAAGATAGCACACCCATCACCTCAGGTCAGACATTAACCCCTCTTTGTATCAGCAAGGTTTGATTCTACTCAGACCTAGAAAGTGGCTTTTCAGATGCTGAATGCACCTGGCATTATGTTGTTGTCTCAAAATTTGCAGTGCTCCAAAGGACAACTTAAAATGCAGGTGCATCTTTCCCATCTTTTTGGTAACAAAGCCTAAATTTAAGGCCTTCAAAACAATTTCATAACGCCTCTTTGATTCCAAATCAAATGCCACATGCTAATTAGCTAGTCATTCATAGAAATCAGTTGATTTATAGTTATTTATCTAGTCTTTTTAATGGACTTTGAGCTCCAAATAAAAGCCCCAGAAAGGCAGCATTTCCTTCCATCATTAAATCATCACTGCCTCTGTGGCAGAAGCACATCTTGTACAGCAAGAACCTTTACAGTAAACAATTTAATTTAAATGAGTATCAATTAGAAGGAATGTACCTTTCTAAAAAAAAAAAAAAAAAATTGGCTCCTTTAATTGATCCAGACAATTAGAATCTGAACCTTTCAAAAGGGCATCAGTTAGTTTGATGTATTTTCATGAAACCTGGCATTAGGAATAGGAGGAGTGTAGATGTGTTCCACATACACTTTGAGGTATTTGCTAGATGGAAATACACATATGTTTTAGGTAAACTCCTGGCATTAATGCCAAAAAATCCAAAATCTCGACAGCACAGAAAACCACGACTGATCTCCAGCAATATAAGCCTCACTTTAAAATAAATAAATAAATAAAGTCATCTACACCCATGCCCAACATCATCCATTTCAAACAGCATGATGGCCATGTGCAAATCAGGTCATAACCACATTCGGTTTTACCAGACGAGCAGGGTTACATCAGCCTCATTTCCAGTGGGAGAGATTCCAAGTAAAACTTGGAGCTCCTACAAGAAACCCCACTGGAGGTGAGGCAGTGGCTCCCATCCTCCCCCGACGCTCTGTGTTGTACCAGCGCCTCGGTCTTTCTGATAAGATGCCAGACCCGAGCTATGACTTATGGCCACTTAAAGATACTGTAGAACTTTTCACTCACGGGAACAAGAGTGTCAGAACCAGTGCCTTGGCTGCAGTCCAGCTTGGTAATTACTTTTTGCATTTCTAAACATCGCCGGTGTAGCGGCGGGCAGAGGTTATTTTCTACTATTGAGTAATAGCAAGTCATAAAGAATGGCCAGAAGAGCTGGTGGCATTTCAGTGGGAGTAGGAGAGAGCTCCACCATCTGTAAAGTGTTTGGGGATCCTTCAAGATGAAAGGTTCATTAACAATTGGAAGTTAATATTAGCATAATAATCAGTCATAGTGCTTCTTGTAAAACCTACTCGAGAGATCCCACACTGCAGATTTCCATTCTCCAGCACAAATTTCTATGTGTTTCCCAGTCTCCAGTGAGCAGAGTCCAGCAAGAATCTTTCATTTGAATGATTTTACCATAGGAAATGCAGTTTCTTACTAATCACAGTACTGGGGTGCAGGGGCAATGGATTGATTTAACTGGGCCCCAGAAGTGATATTTCTCCATTTGGTGATCAGAAGTCCAGAATTCCTTTTTACTTTGTTTGGTCTCAAAAAGAACATATCAATTTACTGAAATTATTGATATGTAAATGCTGCATAGTAAAAGACTTTTTTTAAAGAATAAAATACAAGAAACATCATTTTATCTTAAAATATTTAATATTAATATATTCTCTCTTGGAAAGGATCTACTTAATGTGGTTAAAATGGAGAAATAATAAATTAGCTTTCCTATGTTAAATATTTTCATTTTTCTAAATAGCATTTTTCTTTTGGAATTCACTTCTATTCAAAAAGTATTAAATAATGCAGATGCTTAGAGAACCACATAGTTTCAGGTCAAGGTAAACTTTTAGCACTGATTCAGAACAAAAATTTAAACTTGCCAAGGATAAAACAAATCCATCCTTCTGTGTTTCTAACACATCCGGATGACAGCAGTTACATTATTAGGTTTTTTCTAGCATGAAGTGAATTAATACTTGTTACACTCAAATGAACTAATCTTTGATCAAGGGTGCTTTTACCTGTTGACATCTGTTCAACAACTTACATGGGAGAAGAGCATAACAATCAAATACAGGTTTGAATCAGAAAACCAAGTTTTCTTTGCAAGAGGCTCCAGTGTAAGTCCTATAACTAAGCTGTACTACTGCTGGTCTTGTCCTGCTACCTGAGGAGGCAGTCTTGGTAACATCACCAGTTTCTTTAATGAGGTGTTGTGGGGTTTTTTCTGCAAGGGAAAAAGCTGAACCTTTCAGAAAAAAAAAAAAAAAAAACAAAAAAAAATACCTGCAGGTAATCCACAGGTTGTTGGTTTTGTTTTGGTTTGTTGGTTTGTTTTTTTTTTTTTCCCCCCTATATTCTCATTTCCAATTGCTGAGGTTGTTTGGGTTTTTTATGTCTTGGAAACTTAGACATCAAAAGCAAGTCAGAATAGTTGGACGCTTAACTAATTAATTAGTTTTGGTGTAAGTTGCACAAATATAGACAACAAATTTCTTTCACTCTGAAACCAAAGGCAACATTGAAAAATACAAGTGTCAGCTGAAATAAAGCAGACAGGATATTAGCCTTTAAATTAAAATTCAAGTTCTGACAAAAAGCAATTTTCAAATTTATTAGCATGATGGGATGATTCAGTAGTGGAGGTAGAGAACTTTATTTCCAAAACACACCTGGGAGAGGAAAAACCAGCAAATTTTGTAAACATTGTGTAAGTGAGCTTGTTCTCAGATTCCATAATGCACTGCAAGACATTGGAATTAAGTCATTCCCTGAACAGCTACTTTTTTTTTAATTAATTCACAACTTTGATGTTCGTTTTTGCTGATCATTTAGATTTCTAATGCTGAGAAAGAACCAAACTACAGCAATTTCATCTTAATTCAAATGTCAACCTTCTTACTGAACCTTGTACATTAGTTGGAGTTTTAGTTAGATTTATTGTGCTACAAGACAGACTTTTCACACAAGAAAATGGTGTCTTGATTGGTACTGAATGGGCATCATGAGAGAATCCTGGGATTACAAAGTAATGACCAGTTTCTAACCAGCACTCCTGTATCTTCTACCTTTATAACACTATCAACCAACTCAGTTGACACAAATTACCTCATTCTGGTTTTGATGCATCATTTTATTTCCACTTACCACTGACTTAAGCACACATAATTACTAACTTAGGTCACAAACAAATGTGATGGACAAGTTTCACACTGAGCAAAGTGTTTTATTACATGGCATTACTATCAGCCTAAGTTAATTAATTAAAATTAACATAAGCTGTTGGCTAATTGCAGCCCAGGAGAAATTCTACTGCACCCAATGGTATAACACTGGGAAATTATCACAATATTTTAAAGCTTGACAAGTTCCAGGAAAAAGCTGAACTTTAACAGAAGAAGGTTACCCCAGTAAATAGACTGATCCTGACTTTTAGCATGGAAATACATGTCCTCAACTTTGCAGTTGGAGCAGAAGCAGCAGTAGCAATTTTGTTTTGAAAATGTTTATCTTTACATTGCAATACATACATCCTCTAAATAGAGTGGATTTTTTTTTCACCACTCTTCTGACTACAGCTGTATGAAATATAATCAGACAAAAAAAAAAAAAACCACACACACCATAATGCCTAAAAAATTTATACTTAAAGCCTTTTGTGAAGAAGGGAAGGAGAGGAAAGAAAATCATTATGTTTTATATATTTGACTGTAAAGCCAAGGAAAGATTTGTTTAGCTACCATCTCCTAAACAGCAAATGACAGCTCCATAAAGGTATTTAGGAATCTAACCTTTATTTACATGCTTAACTGCCCTTAAGTTTATGGGAATTTAAATTCTTGTGTCCTTCTCTGTTGTGCTTTCATGTGCTTCCTTGGTAATGGTGACACCTAAGGAATGTTTTTTTTATTTGCTAGAAGCTTGTTCACAAGAAATAATTAAACAAGAGGTGGATCCACCTACACTATTTTGAACACACAAATTTCAAGATGTCAATAAGAAACCCAGCAGTGACCAAAGCCTCTAAAGAGCAGTGGAGTGCTCTAGCACTTATGTTTCTACCCCATGTCCGTTTAGTGACCAAAATATCTTGAAACATCCCCCCTCTTGATGTGAATGATAAACCACAACCAGATTGATAGATAATGACAAAATGAGCTTGGAAAGAAGAGTTTTCTACCCAAGGTAGTCTGAGCAGCCTCCCCTACGCCTTAGTGCTGCCCCAGATAGAATTAGTGGACATCTGAAGACACCTTAAGGGCCATAAAGAAACACTATGAGTGCAGAGGAACTATGTCTTTACCTTCTCAGTAGGTGTTTGTGGCATGTCTCCCTCCTGTGAACACAGTGAACTGCCAGGAATACTCACCTGGCCAGCCCAGATTCACAACTGCACAGGTTTCATTCCATTGCCATCAGAAAATCTTAGAATAATAAAATAATTGTGGTAAGAAGGGGTCTGTAGAGATCATAGGGGTTCAACCCTCCCACTGCAGACTGATCAAGCTTCCAAATTAGACCCAAAACACCAAGCTGCAGCATCCATCGGGAGCTCTTACCTATGTGCAGTACATAGCCATAGGGTTTACTAGAGCTCTCAAGAGAGTGTGCTGGAAGCAGCATCCATTAAGGCACTACAGTTTTGTTCTGCTAATACAATTTTTTACTTATCTACTGTCACGTGTATAAAAACTATGGCTGTTTATGTAGCTACTTAAAACTAGCACATTAATTTCAATTAAACTGAGAAATGCAGAGCTGGAGAAGTCTGAGGTTATCAAGTTTACAGGGATATATTAATCATTGACCTGGGTAACATTAAATGCAGTTTGCTTTCATGCCCAGTCCACAGTCACTGACCAGTATAACACTGTCTAAATGCCTATTCCCATTTATTCCAGAGTCACACTGAACTAAGAAAACTACTGACCCCTTGACTTTCCTTGTAGGCAGAAAATTCCCACTATTAGTATGACTTTTTTCCCTGTTTTACAACCTTATAAAAGTCTACTTTTCTATCTAATACTGCTTTTTAAATTAGTTAATGCTAGGAGAAATAAGAACCCATTACCTATATCTTCATTGCCTCCTGATGTTTTGGTATTCCTGGGATGATTACACTTTGTAATGAATGTCTAAGCTTGAGTCAGTTGAGCCATCTAAGAAATATATCTTGGTTTGTTCTCCTATCCTCTTGGCAGGCTGTAACTTGTGGCAGCACTGAAGCATAGCAACACTTTGGAAGATACCCATAATCTGGTTATGTTCACAGTTATTCAGCTTTTGTTCCCTTATTGGTGTCCCTCCCTGTTTTTTTTTATTTTTCAGCAGAGAAAAAATTTTAGATGCATTTCTACAAATAATTTTTTTTCTTGGCCGTTGCAAATGCACAGGAGAAAAGTTCAGCTCCCACAAACCCCACACCTCTAGAACAGTCCACAAGCTTTCCACTTACCAGATATTGCTCTTGCAGGCTGACTCCAAAACTCCTACACCAAGTCCCCACCTCACCCATAGATACTGGAGTAATGTCAGCTGCTTTAAAGCATGAGAACAGGTGAAAGAATTTAGCCCTGGCACACCTTCCTGGTTAGCAAAACCAGGAGAAACTCATTAGTGTGATAAGCTGGAGACAGATTTTATATTCATCAAGGTCATGCCTTTTTTTGCCTCCCTTTGTTGGTGGAAATTCCAGGTTCAGCAAATTTCATGGTTAAACTTTCATGGACCGGATATTTTCTTTTACTTTTATTGCAAGGCAGATGATTCAACTCATGGTAGCCCTTATTTGTACAGAACTGAAGAATGGCATGAGAGTCATATAAAGTTTCCTTAAATTGCCTAGGAACTAACCCTACACATACCCCTTGCAACCAGGTCTCCTGGGCCAGGGTCCTGTAAGCAACCACTGAAAGCACAAAACCCCCTGGATCAGTCTGTTCCTGCAAGCTGAGATGCAATGAGGATGGAAAGGTGTGGAAGAAAGACCCAAGCATAAGAATGAAAAGCAGTATCTCTTTTCTATTGTGTTTATGATTCTTTTTTGTTGTTGTTTTTTTCATATTTGATGTGGTAAATCCCAAAGAAAGTTTAGAGGAAATAATTTTAAAAAATAATTTTTAAATTATTTTTTTAAAAGCCCACCCTGTTTGGTTATTTTACTCACACAAAAATTTGAACTACATCTTCCGAGGGTTGGTGTATCATGAGATTTGTGTTCTGCTTTCTCTGGCTACTGACAAAAGTAATCATGCATGTTGTTAGCTGAGAAAGTAATATTCTTTGTCTTCCTAACAAAGAGTTTAGTCCTACAATGATGGGTCAAAGGTTTGCACACTGACCTGCAAAGGGGAAAAAAAATCTCCTATAAAACTAAATGTCTTTCAGAGTTACAATTATTTGCAATTATCTAATTCAGCATAAAAGGCAAACATGATGTCACAGGGTCTTTGATACTATAAAAGGCTCTTTTTGTGAACGGCCTTTGATCGTTGCTAATCCACACACCAGGTATTGCTGATTTAATTGCCTGAAATGTAAATATAAATTACTGAACAGATCTTTGTGCTAATTTTATTTATTGCAATTGGGATATTATGGATTTTTCTTCTTTACACTCTAACAGTTCTTGTTGCATTTCTATAATAAATAATGAGATACTTTTAGTTATTTAGAATAAGTAATAAATATTGTGAACTTGATGACATTTAGTCAGAAACACATGCAACAGAGGGAAAGGTACTGACTTCCTCATGTGTGCTTTTGTGTGTGTGTATGTGGATATGCAAGTGTGTTCTACAGGAAAATGAATTATTTCTTCCTAAATATGTCTCAAGAGTAAAATTTCTCACATTTAAAACAGACGCAGGCTTCAACTTTTAATCCCTACTGAAAAAAATGAGGTAGTTTATGCTATTGATACAATTCTTCTTCTTAGACCTCCTGTCCTTTCAGTTCTTTTAATTCTTTATCATCTTATTTCTTTTGGAGCTGATAGAATACCTGTATTGCCTGACAAGTGTAGCGTGAAGATAAATTGAAGTTGATTTTGCACAACAAAAGCTTAACATAAAATTGATGTAGTGGAATAGCTAATTCAGAGCTACATGGGGAAAAGAAACAATGAAAAGAGGAAGAGAATCCCAAAAAATAGTGAACAAAACTTTCTAAAAATTGTTTCCTACAAGCAGTCCCCTTGCAACCTCCCCAGCAGGCCATGTAACTGTTGGCTGTGAAGCTTTTCTCCTATGACAAACGAGTGTCAGCAATGTAAATATTTCCTCATCCACAAAAAGATTTCGTGGTAACCTCAGTGAAATAAAACAAAAGGCTATGAGCTGCAGAAAGCTTAGTTGCCTTTTAATTATACATGGTATTTTAGTATTGCTGATGAATGCTCATTCTTCTCACAGGAGTCTTAAAAAATTAGCAAGAAGCAGTAAGAATGATTTTACCGCTCTAAAAAACTGAGTCAAGATTTACACTAAAATTACAAAATGAGCCTAAACAATGACAGCCATTGTCTTGTAATAACATCTGAAAATTGAGAAGTTGCTGGCCTGAGGTGAATCTCAGGGCAGTGAACACAACCAACTTTCTAAACATTATTAGCTAACATCCATAACTCTATCTTATTAAAAATCTCCAATGATAGCACACATAAAATCACCTTTGTTAATGGAATACAAATCTGTCTTCCTCACTGCCCTGAAATCAGGCTAATTCTTGCTCAGGAAAGCATCACAAGTGAACAGGGGAGGCTGAAAGAGGGGACACTCAAATATTATCAATGGTCAATCACATCAGTGATAAGAAAGAAAGGAAAAGAAAGAAAGGAAAAGAAAGGGGAGGGGGAGGAAGAAAAAAAAAAAAAAAAAGAGAGAAAGGAAAAAGAAAACTCCAATTAGAAGTATCCTGGGGTTATTAGAGATAACACTGCTCATATCCAATTAAGATGAAAACCATTTTACCAGTTTAATGTGCCACCTCTGGCAGTTTTGGTTTATTAGTTTTATCAGACTTCAGAACTGAAACTCACAGTGATATGTACGCTGTGCACCGGAGAGATAAATGTTAAGGCTTAGAGATTAATTAGTACAGAAGATGCTTGAAATGTTGTTCCTTAACCGTGGGCATTGTGTGATTTCTCAGGGAAAAATTCTCTTTTTCTGAGACAATCTCTTCAAAGGGTTACCTTGGATATTGTGGCAGGAAATTACCTACCTAGGAGAAGATGTGTTAACTTGCTTTGCCTTGCTACCCCTTTGTGCAGGTGTGGCAGATATGTACTAACCCAGCACAAAACCACCTTCCCATGAGAAGACTGAGCTCAGATCAAAACCTAAGAGCAGAACAGTTTGGGCAGTGGGATTCTCAGCCCTCAGGATCACTGTTTGAACTCAAGAAAGTTTCAGTTTTATCTCATATGGGGAGTGTAGGGTATCAAGGAGGCAAATGCTAAAATAAAATTAAAAAAAAAATCAAATGCTCAGTTTCTTTTAACATCTGGTGTTTCATCAGCAAAAGTTAGGAGAGAATCCTCATGCAAAGTCTATGAAGTAAAAGGAAAATCTCTTATAAAATATGGAGCAGGACCTAAGAATAGAGATTAGATGGAAGAAAAAAATAGAATCTGGTTATTGTGGAGATGAAAACTCATGATTGCTTCCATACTGAATAATCATAAGAATAAATGTAAAATCACCAGAGTAACATCTGTGCTATGCAGGCCTTTAAAGACTAAGAAGTTGGGGCAGCAGATTTGTACAAAGCAAATTCTTCCTTTAAGAGGACAAAACTCTCCTGCAGCATTTCCACAACTTCCTCCTCTGGGTGGATCAAAAGTAGCTTTTATTAATCCCACTTCCTAACCAGGATAAAATTAGCAAGTTTGAATGAAATATGGAAATTTAGAACAGAAGTCTTTCCTATTTTTTCAACTTAGAATTTTAAGCCAGAGAATGCACTGAAGATTGTTTGAGGTCTCATTAATCTAAAATGTAAAACACAGCTCAATTCTTTATTCAAAATAACTTCCCAGAAATGTAATGCTCTGAAAACCAACTGAACAAGTCCTGTGAGAGGTAAGGAGAAGCAAGTGGTTTTTTCAAATGCCTGTTTGCAGGCATGGTATCAACCTCCTGGGCTTATTTAGGCTATCAATATAACATTGGAAGTATCTAGAAGAGTTTGTCACCCCTCTCAAAAAAATAACTGAGAAATAGATTCTTGACTTTTTGATCAGGCACACTCTCTGAGAATTTGAATTGACTTAATCACTGTGAGTTAGAACATTGTGATTAAAGCAAAAAAAATCCAAAACCCCAACCTAATTCAAGGATGTTAGTATTATGGGTATAACCACCCCTGAGTCTCAGGGTATACATTGAATCCAGAATTATGGAGTTCACAGAAGTAGTGTTCATACCCAGGATGAACTATTAAGAAAGTTTACTGTTTTTCCAGCACTGAAACTTTAAAGTTGTTTTTAAGAAAACAGAAGCAGTGAGTTTTTCCTACAGAACACTGCAGCTTGAGAAGTCATTCCTATATATATATTCATGTATATACATAGATGTGTATTTTTGTTACATTTCTTTATCATATTCCATATTCTTTATCAAAAGCTCTGCTTCGTGTATTTATTTGTACCTCAGTTCCAGCATTTTAAAAGAATTCTGAAATCTTCCATAGACTAGGGACCATGTATAATGTGGTCCTAATCCCACTGTTGCCACCAAATTTCTCTATGTGCTGGAAAAATGGAATCTAGAAGAAAAAAATTCAGATGACAGACAGTAATCTAATGGCAGCTAACACACAGTATTATTAAAACATTTCAATTATGAGTATTGACACTGTATATTTTATCAATGACTTACTAATATCCTGATTTTTGCTGCTGCTCTTATTTTTTCCACTTTTTGATTAATACAGGTCAAAAATTTGAGAAACACTTTCATGTGAGCATTTTCTTTTCGTGCTAGCAGAAAAATAATACCGAAAGCTCATAATTTCATTTTTTAATCAATACATTTAATAAATAATATAATACAAGCTTTTATTTCAGTATCGTTTTTGCATATTCTGAACTGAAAGTATCTCAAAGAATTAATTTAGGGATTGAAATTTTCACACTTTTCACCATCTTCAGTATTCATTTCACTGTAGAATAGGCTGCCCCTTCTCCACAGACATGAAAAAAAAAAAACAAAACACAACTAAAAGATATCTCTGCTTGTTTAGTCATTGTGATTAATCTAGCTGAAGATACAGGAACAAAAAGAGAAGGGTCTTGAAGTCAAAAGGCCCACAGAGTAGCTGGATTTCTGATTGACTTCAAGCAATGTATCCAATTAATGTCCCCCTTATGCTGAAATCCCTACAATAGTTTCCCTATTTCTCAATCTATTTCTCTCTGAAAGAGTTTCATGTCCACCCACATATAAGGCCCATAATTTGTGGCTAAATGGCAGCTGCAGCTCAGTGCTGGAGGCCTTTCCTCAAATTGGTCTTTAATTGGTATAATCAGGAGCTTGAATTATTGGTTCAACCAAAGGAAAAGTATTCATTCGAACCAACAGGATCGCTCTCTCTTTTTCTTTTAAATTAGCAATAAATTAATGACTTTTCAAGATGTTAAGGAGAAAGTAAAACCTATGCACAAAAGATGGGATTCATTAATAAAAGCCAGTCGGTTTCATTCTCATTAGGCGGAGAGCATTTAGGCAGTGACTTAAAGTCTTTAAAAAAAAAAAAAATAGCTAGGGAGAAGCAGTACAGACTTGGGTGGGTACAATTGAAAATCAAGATAACTTGAACCGTGACCTGAAGAGATCATCAACCTAAGAGGACTTCAGGCTGGCTTCCTTTATTCCATACAGCTTCTTTTCTTTTGCAAATTCTGCTGAATTGTGACAGGGTTTTTTGTTTGGGTTTTTTGGGTTTTTGGGGTTTGTTCTAAAATGTCAGGCGCCATCTTTTAATCCTTAAATGTAGCTTGATAAATTAATTCCAGAAACTGAATGCAGTTGAAGGGCAGGAATTGGATCAGCCATTCCTATTATCCTGAAATGGACTCTGCTTCAAAAGCGAGCTCCTGTAAGGGCTCAGGTTGTGTCCTTCCCTCTGTTTGTTTAGTGCCTGGTTTTAACCAAATAACTCATCTTGATAGGAGCCCGTGGTCTTTAAAAACTTTTAGAAAAATTTAATGTGTGTCAAAATCATCTGCTTTTGTCAGAAAGTCTGAGCATATGTATATTATAATCCTAGAATTTTATGAGAGCTCTATCCTTTCCCCTTGGGCTGTTAAAATATAAAAATTATTCTTATAAAAGGCTGAGCTCATCACATCCTCTAAAGGTTTGTAAACAGGGAAACTCCTTTCCTTGGCCATTGATTTGGGTAAAACTACTTAAAGTGATGGCACAAGAAACCTTCACCTTTAAATGCAAAGTTATGGCTGTGGACAGCAGAACGATGGCCTCGATCTCTTATGTCAATAGCCAACTACACAGTGAAGGTCAGTAGAAAAATTCAGAAGAGTTCCCATTGCTTCAGCAAGTGACTGAATTCCAGCATTTCTCTTCCCCTGGGATCACCAGCATGGAACAGGACAGCTGTGATTAGCCCTACCAAAAGGACCATGACTAGCATGTAAGGATGAAATCCTTTCCAGACTCATTTGTCAAGCAAGAGCATGAGTGCACAGCAGCTTACAATAACACTCCAGCTTCGTTTGCTTGTACTCTGAACAGTCAGGACTTTACTGTTCAAGATGCCCAGAAAGCTTTGCAACACCTAAAGAGTTACAAGAAATCTGCAACATCTGATGCATTCATATTTTCTGCCTCTTCACAAAAAGCACAGCTTCACACACTTCCATCTTGGTCTGGATCAGAGACAGCCTTGAAAAGAAACAGCCCTAAAAGATCCCATGGACTTAAGCACTTCCCCTTTAATCATCATCTCCTCCAAATCAGCTAAGCATCATATTTTCTTGCTTCTTGAGAAGAAGAAAGTTGCCCTGTGCTCCAGCTAGGTGGACCAATGGAAATTATGGAATCATAGAAAGGTTTGGACCTTTAAAGGTCATCTAGTTGAATCAAGCTAGAGGTAGGGTTTGCTCCTCTTCCTCCCCAGCCATGATTTTCCCCCTCTGCAGAGATCTGTTGTGCTGGGAGAAGCAGTGGCCCTGTGTGGAGAAGTCTTCAGCTACTGTTGCATGAGACATTAGCAGTGAATTGGAGCTCCCATCCATTTGCTGATTATATTGAACAAAAGAATCCAAATTACTATCTACAGCTGAGTCATGTGCTCTTTTAGCTTCTCCCTTTGGAAGAGCAATTTCCCAACCACTTCTTGCCAGGTCTCAATCAGAGCCCTTCTTAGTTGGAATTACAACAAATAGGAAAATAACGGTGCTTACAGCATTTAATTATCATGACTGAAATATTAGTGTTGTCTCCCTTCTGACATGGAGCTAGAATTCCTTAAGGTGACATTTCCAAGGCACAATGAAACATGTTTTACAGGAGATTCCTTAAAACCCATCAATTATGCATGTTATAAAAACATGTTATTGTACTCTGAGGACATGATCCAAGCACCAGTTGTGGTTATTGGAGATCCACAGGACTTGGATCAGATCCTAAATCAGCTGTATGGCCAGCTATCAAAGTAATAGCTTTTTTCCTTCATTTTCTAGCTACAGTCTTTAAAGGTTGAATCTTCCTCCTTTACTGTCTGAAAAATACAGACAAAATCTCTCACTTTATGAATATTTTTACTTTTTTTCTACATGGATAAATTAGCAAAACTTTGTGAATTTCATAAGTCCCATGTTAAGCAGTGTGTGAGTGCACGTGTGCATGTGTGTAATTCCCAAAAAAGACCCCCCAGAACCCTCATATTTTTTTACACTTCTCTATCTTTTCCTTAATTGAAAACAATATAAGTATTAAATAAAGTAAAAAAAACAGATATTAAGAAGCCACAGAAGGTACAGTAGCCTGGTACATATTCTTTTTTCCCCATGTTTTATCAGAAGTCAGATTCCTGCCCTGAGTAAAGGGATGCAGCATCCTTTCATCCAGGTTTTCTCTACTCACATGTTACCTCCAGGAAATTATTTACAAACCTCTTCTGAAAAGTTCTTTTGATGTCTAAGAGAGCAGTGAGTTGTTTTAACACAGCCCTTCTGCATTCACCACCTTGTCATAAAAGTTGGAAAGATTGGCAGAAAAATGCCCAATAAGAGAGGAGTTTAGTTAATGCAGTGGATTAGCAATTGCTTTTTTTTATTTCCCCTCCCTCCCCCCTCCCTTTTAAATCTGAATATTTAACACCAAGAGAGAAACCCGTCCTGTTTTTTGGCTGGAATAACAGCAGTTTCTGTTTCTAACCTGGGAAGAATGTGATGGGGATTGAAAAGCACCCCTGTCCTATTGTTAGACTCCCCCAGCACTGATCCTTGCTTTTAACATCATAATGAAGGATGCTCTTTAGTGGATTATCTTGAGAAGGGATTAACTCCTTCAAGACTTCTTAGGAGGCAAGGTGTTTTGAGCCCTAAATACACACCAATTGCCTGCTTAACTTTTCATCTTATTTTGAAAACTGCCCAGCTGGAATTCAAATTCTTTTCCATAGAGCTGAATTTTCTTAGTAGCAAAGTTTGAGTCAGGGGCAGCAGATGCTAAAAATAAATACTGTTCATTTAATCGTGTGGAGCCGAATGTTTCGGATACTTTGTTGAGACAGGCATGGCAGGATAAGACTCAATCAAAACTTTGCTGCAAATTCAGGAAAGCTTCAAACTCTGTCTCTGCCACTCAGGCACATGAAATAAGTCTCCATGACCTAACCCTCACTATAAGATTTTCTTTTGAACATGACAGAGACTTAGTATAGAGAGATAGATAGGTAAAGTACATTCCGTGACACTCGTGCAGATTTCTTTTTTAATTTCTATTAATATATCACTTCTCTAAAGAATTAATAGGGCTGCAAGTGGATGTGCCTAGTGATATTTATGCTGTAAGTAGACATGCAGATGTACATACCTCTGTATGTGCCCACACCTTTCTGGATACACACATCCATATATCACTCACAACCATATTAATACATACACAGATATATATATATACATATATATATGGGATTTGGTGTCTCTGCCTTGGCTTGCAACATCATTATCAGCATTGTTTTATGACACATTTGCTGCCACAGACAAAATACCTAGTACAAAGAGAAGAAAAAAAAAGCACTGAAAAGAGGACTAATTGTTCTATAATTTATAATCAAGTGACTTCTTCAACCTATGCTTCTTTATCTTAATAACCATTCATTTGTGTCTGCCTAATTTATTGGAAGTGAAATCTTGTATTTGTTCCACGTTCATCTTATCCCTCAGCTAACCTTCTCTCCATTATTAACCCACTCCATAGTTTCATATTCTGCTTGGCAAGGAAGATGGGATATTTCCCCAAAAGTTTTTCTTCTTTTCTTGTTACTTTTCACTTTACCAGAAACTTATGTTCTGCTAAACCTGAAGCAGAAAACACCTTCTTTTGTTGACATGTTTTTTGTTGGGTTTTTTGTTTGGTTTGTTTTGGGTTTTGTTTTGGTTTTTTTTTTTGCATTTCTGCAGGGCTGGCTGAGGGGGTGGGGATTTGAAGTATACTTTTCACAGAATAGCAGTAGAAACTTTTACTTGTTTTGTTGTGGTTTTTTTCTCTTTTAAACGAAGGAAATTCTCAACTTTCCTGTTTTGCTCCCCCTGGTTTTTGTCTTTTCTTTTTGGCACTTTCTGCAACTAAACCAAGGAGAATTTGTAACTTCATAAACAAGTTTTTTCAGTTGGATTACCCAGCCTGGTATATGAAAGAGTTTGCTAAAAGCAACCAAATAGATGATTCTGAGGGCTAGTGAGTTTTCTCCAATTTTAACAAATGGAAAAGACCCAGGTGCACTCTTATTGTGAGCTAAATGAAATAGCCTCTTATTCATTTTTGTAATAATAACTGTATTCCACAGACTATGCTTTAATTGTAAATAATCCCCCACATTCTTTCAGTGTAAACTCTTTAAGGAGTCATGAATTTTATTTATACTCTCTCACTCTTTGAGAGTCTTTTGTTTATTTGCTGTTTAGTTCTTTGTGAAATAACACTCCCAGAAGAAAATCCCCCTCTCTGCTTAAGGAATTAGCCCAGAGACAAAAGCAGGGAATTCTTTAAGCCTTGTTTTGTGCTAAGAGAAATGTTTGACATTTCTGTGGAGAGGTGTTTAGTTTGGATTCATTAGGTCTTAGGGACTCTTTTCTCTTTTTTGGCCTTTCAGTTTCTGTCACTGTTTTTTTTCTGTGTTTGGTAGACTGAAGAGAATTTACCAATGTGTAATTAGGTTTCCTACATTTGAATAGCAAAATCCAGTTGTGTTTTAAATAGGCAAGCTAAGCATTCCCCTCAACCAGCAGGCCCAAACCTGAAACCTGCTTTGTGAGCAGACGAAAGAACAGCAGAAGGAAGAAAAAGGCTTCCCCAAGGTTACTTCATGCTTGAAACAAACACCAGTAAGGCTCTAGTAGTGCAACTCTATCAGTTGTAGCAAATGGGGGGTATAGTATTGAAAAACACAGAGTATCCCTTAACACTGGGCCTCAGAATGGCAAAAACATGTATATGATCTATGTCATGTTATTGCTTCCTTCCTGGGGTTTAGATGGCTGGAAAACTATCAGCACAGATTGATATTGTGTAATATTTATCTTAATGGTAATATAACAGCTTCACAAGTAAGTTTCACCAAATTAGAAACACCAGTTCAGCCTGGCTTATTTAAACAGTTTGTCAAAAGCAACACAATAGGTGATCCAAGGGCAAAAATTTGTGACAAATTGCCTTTCACAGAGCCTTGATTTTGGTTATGAAACACAGGTAAAGTCTTCAGGAGGCAAATGGGGACTGCAGTTCTAAATGAAAAAGAGCAAATCATGGGTTGGTAATAAGAGTTGACAAGGAAAACGTTCACTGCAACAGATGTTTTGATCATTTTGAATGGTTTGCGTCCGTACTGGTGCTGGGATGCTTTTCTTTTGAAAATGGCAAAAAAAGAATGTGCTGGCAATATCAAATTTTTTTGCTTCCTAGATTCTTATCAAAGTGGGAAAATTATCCAAACTGACCTTTCCTAAAATAATTTTGCTTTTCAAGCAGTCATCAAATTTCCAGTGAATAAGGAAATTTCTTTTGAAAAAATCACAACAAACTACAATCTGAAACTTTGTTCTTTGCCAAAACTGTGTTTGTAGGTAAAAACAGCCTGAAATTGTCCACTGAGGCTGTGCAACACAGTGGAAAATCAGAAAGTTAAAGACCAAGCAGAGCACACAAAAAAATCTGCCCTAGAGTTTACATCCCCTAAACATTAACACGGTGGTTTTACCAAATTTATCTTTGAACTGAAGCTTTATGTCATTTCTCTTCTTTAAATGTAAATAGGCTCTTAAAGGACGTTTCTAGCAATGAATTTTCTACTTATTTAAGCATTTCAATCAACATAGCCCAGACTTATTAACTCTCAAAGCTTTCCTCCTTTTCTGTTTCTTCATGGACTTTCCTTCTGGGTGAGGAATGCCACTTCTGAAAAACAATATTATTTAGCTGGCTTCTTAAAACTACAATAGTTATGAACTCTATATCATTTTTTATGTTCTGATTGCTGCCAAACACAGCCAATTCATCTGGTGGAAGACTTCATGCAACAGCTAGCAAATCTGGTATATTCTTCATTGGTTTATCTGGCAGTAACCACCTGTTGTGATGCCAAACATACAGTGTGAAACATATCTGGATGTTGACAGACTTCAGTTTCATTGCAGAACATCACTGCTATAACATAAAAGTTTGCTTTTCTGCCTTTCAAATATGCTGAACACCTGCTACTCTCATTATTTTCCTCTTTATTATTGCCTTTTTTTGTATTTAATTCAAGTCATAGTTGTGTTTTCTTATTGATAGAAGAGCTCTCTGGAGTCTTTCCACCGACTTCAGAGATTTTGATTCTAGCCCCAGAGGTACACAGGCTTTTTTAGCCCTGAATAATTTGCACAGCCCTCTGCCAGTATGTACTGATATGCCATTTGAGACATTATAATTTATCCATAACACAAGCAGAGAAGACCTAGAGCCCATGAATTCTCTCCTTGAGGAAGAAAAGATGTTGAAGGGTGCTGTTGAGAAGCAGCAACCAGTTACTGTGGGGTTGGGTTCAACCCTAAATGTCCTCTTTTTCCACCCAAAGCTTTCACCTTGACAGAATTTGAGAAGCTTGGATATTCATTTAAGATTTCCACAAATTTAACAGCTATACAGCAGTCCCAGCCACATTTTGATGTTGAAAATATTTTGGTAGCAGAGTAGCTCAAAGGCAGTTGAGTCCTGCCTGAGGCATCCTTTCCAGTCTTTTACTCTGTGCTATATTTTATATGATACTACCAGATTCGCCTCTGGACAAGAAGGACACAGCTCCTTGTGGATGAAGTCCTGTCTTGAGCAGAAAATGGGAGCACAGATAATGTGTTCTGTAGACCAGGTTATGCAGACTAAGTGCCCCCATGGAAAACATGGTGTCTTGGGTCTGCTGATCAGAAGTCCTAGCTGGATGCATTAGTACTGCTTCCTAGAATTTAAAATTATTGCAAAGATGTTTTCAGAGAATATACTGAAATTCCTCTGTCAAAATTGGGTTCATGCATAACAGTATCCTTTAGACAACTCTGTGCAAGTTGATGCTCATGGTACCATTAAAACAGTGGGTTAGGATGCAAAAGTAAAACTTAAGAAACCATCAAATTATAATGCCATTATGCAAACAGAAGGCATAACATCAGCTGAAGCAATACCCTTAGTTCTTTCTCTTAGTTTTAAAATACATGAACAACTGATGATACTCACTTCATATATGGAAGGAGGCAGGGGCTTGTTTCATTAGCCTCAGTAAATTCTGGATTACTTTTCAATCTGTCATACTCCAATTTTTTTAATAAAACCTGTTAATGTTGCTATTAAGGCAAGGAAAAAATAAAGCAATATCTTTAGATGTAAAAGAAATAATATTTTTATTATTTTTCAGTATGTATCCTGAATTCCAAAATTCCCTGTAAGGCAGTAGCCCACTCATGACAGTGCCTGTACAAGAACTTTTAGAAAAGGTGTATAAAATCCTGGGTAATTATGGACTGAATTTCATCCTTAACTCTATTAGTCAGTAGTTGGCTTCTGTCCTGAAGCATAATTGTTTATATCCCTAATGTATGGTTTCATCCTGTGTAATGTAACTGCGGATGGTCTCATTATCCATATAAGTGTTTAATAAATCCCTTTAATCCCACTAAACTCATGCCTCAAAGATACTCTATTTTGTGGCAGTGAGTTCCACGTGTTAATTAACTACTGCATAAGAATGATCCTGAGCATAATTTTTGGAGAATTTTTTGTTAGAAGTTTCATGTAAATCCTCTCTGACACCAGTTGTTGTTGTTTCTACTATTTTTGTAGCAACGACCTAGTTCATCAATCAACTGGTAAAAAACTAGTGTTTTCCAAACAGTTAATTTTAATTGTCTATTTTAAAGTATTCACAGAAAATGGATGCCTGCTCTGTCTTCAGCAGAGGTATCATCAGAGACCTGATTTGCACAGTCTGTTGACCATCTCTTCCATGATTTCAAACCAGCACCCCCTGTTCTGGTGGTGATAATTCACCCCCCTATTTCAATACCATATTCACCAGTCATCACATCTCTCAAAGAAGATGACACATACTGGGAAAACAAATAAATAAATAATAATTTTTAGAGCCAATGACTGGACAAATCTGCCTTTAGGGGACAGATTCAGTTTTGGCAAGTGACAGTCAGGGTGCTGGGCTCCAGCACTGAGCCTTGTTCTAGCACCCTCCACAACTCCTTTCCCCTCATCTCAGGAACCACCATTTTTTTTTCCAAGCCTTTCCCCTCACATGAAACTATTTCAAAGACTAAAGATTAAAAGTAAACTATGTAAATGATGAAGGCTGTGATATCTAAAGCACACAGATGTACTGGAAAGAATATAGACTAATTTCCAAAGGAGAATTGCAGCCACTTTAAAAAAAAATGGAAAAGATGTAGTTTGGATATTCATGCCAAGAAATAAAAATCCTTCAGAAGCTCCCCAAAACATACAGATTCCTCTTTATTGTTATTGATAGCAGTTTATTTATACCTTCCATTGCAGCATGGGCCATAGCTTTTTAGTGAGAAAGAATTAAATCTAATGTATTTTCCAGCAATTTAAAATGCTGTTCCAGCTTTTCTTCATATACTAGATCTTATTACTCAATAAAATTTAGGGGTGCTGTTTTTTCTGAGGTGGACAACATAGAAAAATCAAGCATTCTATTTACAAGGTGAACCAGAGAGGATCTCTGGGTACTGTTACCAAAATCAAGCCCATTTTTCCATAATGGGAGTCAGATCTGAGGGGACTATATGTTTTCATTTGTGGATATTGTTTCCATTATCATTTGTTGGGTTTTTTTGTTGTACAATGGACTATTTTCTGAAGTTGGCTGTCACTTTTGAAATTGAAATCATGACAAATTATGGCACATTTTCCTTGCTATGCTTTATCAAGCTCATTAGAGATGATGCATGGTTTGAAGTAAACGCAACAAAAGACAAAAAGTAACATAGGAGGCTTATCTTTCTTATCATTAATGTTTACACATGAAATGGAATCATCCTGTTTCACTTGTTGCCCTCAATGACCAACTCTAGTGGGAAGATTGAGCCCTCTCACTGCAGCTGAAGTTTTCCTGTAATTAGAACACAAACCCACACTGCAAAATGTTAAGGGCATATATTATCCCAAAACTTTTGTTCCTCACTGTCACTATCTCATTCTAGATTCATTTTGACAAGAAATATGTGTGCCAAGAAGCTTTTCATACTTTCACCGTATTTAACGCAGAAAAATCTGAAATTGTTCTGGAAGAGAGGGTTTTGGAGAATGTATAGGCACTGAAATAAACTTGTAACAAAGGATATTTTCTAAGTCTCATGGATACTGATGCATTTTATCCAACAAGCCAAGACTTTCATCCAAAAACTAAACAGCTGTGGTGTAGTTTTCAGGCACTTAATATTTGCATAAACACATTTTTTCTTTTGCAACTTGACTCAATCTTTGTGTCAACAACAGAGCAAACCACCAAACAATTGTTTGAAGAGAAGAATGCAGAGATGCTTTCCAACATTGGAAAGAGTTCTGCTTCTATATGTCAGAGGCAATCTGCTATCTGGAAAAGCTGGATACTAGTTGAACTTGCAGGAAACATTCCCTAGAAGTGCTCCCTTGTATGGGACCTGATTCAGAAAAGCACTTAAGCACACGCTTAACTGTTATCACATGTTAAAGTGCTTTTCTGGATAGGGATCCATTCTTAAATTGTAGGCAACAAGGCTAAACCAGCACTTCTGAAGGGGTCAGTGAAATGATATTCTTTGATTTCACTGGACCTTATCTGATGGCTCACAGACGAGCAAACTAATAGCCTAGTGCTAAAATATGATACTGGGGAAATGGGGAAAATAATTTAAAAGGACTGTGGAAAGGCAAGTTTGCTGTCAAAGAAAGAATGGTTGTTACTGAAAATGTAAATTTTAATTTGAAAACCAAGCAAGTCCCTTATGTTTTAACCAAAGTGCCCTAACTGGGACAGTGCCCCATGACAAGCTACTGTAATTGTCCATAGGTTGACAAACTGGCAATCTGGGAAAAACAGAATTTAATTGCTAAAATATGCTGGAGTTTGTAAAGCAAAAACCTGTATCTGTCAACATTGATATGCTGAAGTTTTGAACACCATCTTCCAGCTTTCTCCCTCTGCACAGCAAGAAGATGGTCTTGCTAAGACCCTGCTGCCTGTGTCCTTTGCTTGAAGCAGTTAGAGAGAGAGCATGTTGCACATTTTCTACCACTTTACATTAGAGCCATATTTTCCAAGTTTGCTACAAAATAAAGTGGGACTATTATTCTACTCAGTCACTGTTGTGGTTTCATTTGACTTGTATATTTGCCTCTGTAGACCCCAGAAAATAAATCTTGAAGTTGATGAAAATGGAGGGAAGACCCTTGTTTGCATTGGACTTGTTAAATGTGAAAAACCAGCGTGGTCACCTCAATGGTTAAATGATGGAAGGAAGTGTGTGATGAGGAAGCCAAGTATTTTTTTTTTTTCAGTCTGCTCCCACCTTTAATGCAGAAGCACCAGAAGGTTCCTTCAGATCCATTAATTTGCCTTGGTTCTGTCTAGACTGTGGGGATAACATTTTGCAGGGCAACCCACAGGCCTGACTCATTACTTTGCTGTGCTAACCACCCCTCCCTGTCTGAGCACTCAGGTCTCCTTCCTAAGGAAACCAAGATCCCCAGGGAAAAAGAGCCTGGCTTTTGCCTCAGCATAGCTTTGGGACATGGCCAGGGCATGCACCTGGAGCCTGGAAGCCAGGAAGTATCTGCAGATCTCACAATTCCAACCTCCTCTTAGTTTCTCTGCCTGTAAAATGGGCACCAGAGCTCTCATCAGAAGTCAGAAGCTCTCATCACCTGTCAGAAGTATGGAGAGATTCATTTAATTCATGTTTATATTGGTGATTTGAGATGCCAGATGCTACAGTGCTGAGCTTGCTCTGTGTAGCTACACCAATAGACAGAGAGGAGGGAAGATACTAAAGATATGCAAAGCATTCTTAGTTTCTTGCTGATGCAAATTACAGCAGGTAATTAAGAAAAGCACTACAAAAGAAGGTGGTAGAAGTGAAAGCTTAAACGTGAGGAAATAATGACTTTTTTAGAATTTAAGTGAAACATTAATCAACTAATAAAAAAGAATTTAGAGTGCTATAAGGTAACTCACTCTTTTATAATTGAAACACATGGCCTCATCTCTAAATTGCTATGGAAACTAACCAATAATATTACAATGGTTTTATTTCTTTATACCTAATATATAGTATAACCAGAGTTTTGTCTCTTTGTGTGCATCTCTGGAGAGTGAAAGTTTCTAAGTACCCATTTGCAGAATCCAGCTCCTGAAGCAGCTTCTTGCTCAGCACAGAAGCAGATCTCATCTGGGCTGGGAGACATTGTCTGAAGTGTTCAGAGTCAGAAACTTTGGCAAGGCCAGGACTTAGTGTTTCTTATTGATCACTATATTGCACCATACACACACACACATATATATGTAATATAAATGGTGCAATAAAAAAGGAAGCATATGCTTTTCAGGAGGTCTTTTCTGGTGTCAGGTGGTGTCTTGTTTCACATCAGTGGTCTCTAGTTTTTCTCAGGATATTTCCAGGCCCTGCTTAGCCTCCCCTTCATCACAGCATCAGGGCTTCTTCCCAGACATCAGTAAATCACCTTTTTTCTCTGTAATTCTCCACTCAGGCACAGCCCCATGTAGGCTTGTGACATGTCCTAATTGTGCTGAGCAATATCACACCTTAATGACTGGCAATAACCTTTGTTTTATGTCCAGATTGTTAAACCCTTTATAAGGGCCAGAGCAGCTGTCAGACAAGGTCAGGCAGAAGTTCTGATTTGCCACTGTTGCATTTAGAGAAATGGTTTTTAGAACTCTTGAGCAATTCTCTTTTAGCAAACAGCAGAGTCCAGCTATTTCCTTACTATCACTCCATCACATACCTGGAGAGGTAAGTAAAGAATGAGTATGCTTTCAGCTAATTATTTGGCACTTGTATAATTACCCAGGGATGTGTAATTTTACCAATCTATATTACACACTATAGGAATAATGCCAGGAGAGGCTTTAAGAGCTTGTTTGTCCTAAGCACTGCTTTGAGACAGGAGCAGATCTAAACCATCCCTGAAAAAGTTTGTTCAACCTGTTCTTATAAACCTTTAATACCCAGGGAGGCTGTGGAAACTGCTAATGTTCTCCAGCATGGTCAGAAAGCTTTCTAACTGGAATCTTCCTCTTGCAAACTAAAGCAGTTCCTAATTTCTTGTCCAATTCTTAGTAGACATGAATAATTTATCCCCTTCCTCTTTATAACAACCGTTTAAATATTTGAAGCCTGTTATCATGTACCTCCTCAGTCTTCTCTTTGCTAGACTAAACAAACCAAGTTCTTTCAACCTTTCCTCACAGGTCACTTTTTCAAAACCTCTCATTATTTTGCTTGCTGTCCTCTGGACTCCCTCTGATTTGCCTGCATCTTGAAGTGAGGTGCCTAATGCCAGACTCTGAACTGCAGCTGAAATTTCACTGGAGAAGCAGGAACACACAATTCAGCCCTATTCCATCTGGCAATACAAGAGCATCATCCCTTGGGTTGTGGGTCAAATCTCACCCCTGCAGAAGACCAGTAGGATCTTTGATTTTTTCCCCCTATTTCATTGTAGTACTTTCAGCTTGTCTTTATTGAATTGCAGGTCACTTCTCCAATTAGAGTCATTTTGCATATTAATCCTGCTCCAAAAGTGCTGACACCCTGGCAGGTCGGTGCCATCTGCAAGCTTGATAAGGGCACGCTCTGTTGCACAGTCCTAGAGGGTAGTGAATATTGAACAAATCAGGCTTAGGATAAACCCTTGTAAGATCTCTACAGGGATAACCATCCAGTTTAATAGCAAAGAATTGACCTAGGCTCTGAGTAAAGTCTCCCAGCCACAAAGTGCTTGTGCTTTTGAGCAGTCAGCGCCAGGAAGGGGAGAAAATATTCAGAAGTATTCAGCAAAAAAAAGGAAAAGAAAAGAATTTGGAGCAAGGAGGCTATAAGATCTTAAAAATAGTAAATTATCTTGCATCTAAATGACTGTAATATGTGTTCCTTATTGTGTCTACTGCTGCGCAAGCAAGGCTTAATGTGATGTTTAGATTACTTTAATAGCTTTTGTTAATAAGGTAGTTTTCCCTGCATTTTTATTTCATTTTAGAATGAAAGCAGTCCAACCAGTGCAAAGGGGATAAAAACATCTCGTGGTTCTATTTCTTGTCTTTTATGTAACTTAGATTGCTGTTCACTAGTAAAATGTAGAACATTAGTGCACGAAGCTGTACATAGAACTTTAGAGAATAAAGCACTTTAGCCTGACCTGGGCTGAAGATGCTTTCCAAAATGTGTGCTTCAGTTTAGCCTGGATTGCATGGTCCTTTGCAGAAAAAGTTTATTTTAGCCTGTGTTTCACTAGACACTAGTTACTTAAGTCTGCAAAAGGAAACAATCTGTGGCTGCTGGTTTGAATGTCAAGAGTGAAACCTGTGTGAAATGAGATGATGAGCATCACTTAAAGATCCTTACAGACTTCCAGTTACATGGAAGAACGAGTAACTTTCCCCTTCTCCTTGAATATTCTATTGATTAAACCCTTTTCTTCTAGTCGGTAGCCTGTTTAATAGAACTGATTTTCTACCCTCACCACAGGTCTGAGAAGTCAATTTGTTTCAGTAGATTTGATTACTCCCAGCAACCGATCTCACAGAAATTCACAGCACCCAATCTATTTCAGTAAAACACATCTTGAACTTGCATTTATAGCATTCAGTACTGTGATACTAGAAATAAAGTCCCAAAGACAATCTTAGAAGCATTTCCAGACAGGCAAAAACATGATCTTAAAATTACAAGGGTTTGGTCATCCATTCAAACAGAACCTGATCAAGAAATGCATCGAATAAATTCAACGTGTCCTGATGTTCTGCTAACATGAAGACTGGGAATTGCCTTAGGAGACAGATGTTCAGGTTCCAATGTCTAGTCTGGAAGTCAATCAACATCCCTCTGCTAAAGCTCCCAGCAGGAGGCACAGACCCACAGCTTTTAAGTTAACTTCTTGGCCTTGGTTTCCCTCCCTAGCAAGAAAACCTGGAGGTGCTCACCACTTTGTGCAGCAGGCTTTGTGGCTTAGGATGAAAAATGGGATGTGTTAGGTAGTAGACACCACACAGTTACATTAGTATCAAATGCAAGCTAGAAGAACAACCAGCACCCTGCCATGGAAAAAGAGATGGAGTTTAACCTCTTCTGTCACAGTTATACCAGGTCATTTGACCCCACAAAAAAGTAATAGGTAAGTTATCATTCCCAGACAAATTTGCCTTTATATTAATTTTTTTTTCCGTTGGAAAAATGAAACCATAAATTTTTCTGAAGAATATAGGAAAACAGTAGACATAGTAAAGACAGATTTACACTGGGAAGCTATCTTGCCATTGCCTTACTATCACCTTAGGTTAAAAAAAGGCCCTTTATTTTTTCTTTATCAGAGAAATCAGAATCAGACTTTTTGAACTACTGTGGAGCACACGTATGAGGACTAATTTGTTAACATCCTGAAAATGTAAGCAATGCTCTAGTGAGGGATGGAAAGGAGCATGAAAATATTACCAAACAAATATGTTTTAGTTATGAAGAAAAAATGGCCAAACCAGTGAAATTCCAGAGACATTTTCTGTGCTCCTTCTGCTTTGAGTAACAGGAACACAATCTTCCTAATCCACTGCTCCTGCTCTGACATTCCAGACTCATGCATAGCCATTGGCAAACTTGGAACATGCATCCGGTGCATTTTTTTGGTTGAAATGCTACATCTGGCTTAGCTGGCAAGTGCTGTATGCCTCTAGAAAGTAAGCCAAAGTGAAATAAAAAAACAAAAAAAAAAAGATAGGGGGGAATCTTCACTACATGCAGGAAAGGATTACTGAAATATACTGTCCCCTTTGTTTCTTGGAAAAGTGAAACTGCATTTATGGCCTCTAACTTTCAGAAAGATGGCCCCAGAAGAAACCCAGCTACCTAAGAGTTAATGTATGCAATGTACTGTAAGCATTTCATTAATTTGCCTATTAAAAACATGAAAAGCTTTTGCCTCCCTGACACCCAAACAAAAGGCGAGCAATTGGGAGACTTTTGACCTGAGCTTATCAGATGACTGGTGTAATGTTGTCAAACCTTCCTCACTGCATGCAAGTAGGGTCACATTTTAGAGGTGTTTATGACATTTTAAGGTTCCTAATGCCTACCTTTGTCAACAAGAGAATGATGCAGGTCAACCTGATGGGTTAATGAGGCCAAGCACATCAGGAAAAACATACTAAAGAGACAAATATCTAAATTAAAAATCCCGATTTAAATAACCTGCAAAGCAAACATATTCTACCAAAAGTTAGAAACAGCTCAAGTTCCTTATACTTGATCATAAGCTTCAGTGACCACTGGCATAGTGTAAACTGGAGAGTTGACTGTTTTCAGCTGCAAGGCAGAATTACACAGCTATGAAAACCTGAGGACAAACTGGGAAAAACTTCTGAAACTTCTTGGAATTTCCTTTCACCCTTCTTGAGAGCAGCAATGTGCAGTCTTCTTAACTATCTCCATAAGTGGTGATTTCAAGGTAGACAATAAAAAAAATCACCAAATATCTCAATGGCTTTACAGTGCAGTATGATCTGTTCAGGGAAAAAAAAATTAAAAAAGTTTGATGTTAAATTTTGCAACAAAAAAAATGGCCACTGAAACTCAGTTCATTTAGAATTTATATAAGAATATTTGCACCAGATCCAGGCAAGAAGCAAAAAACAACCAACATAACACAGGAAACATTTGAGAAATCTGGAATACTTTCAAGATGTCAAGACAGTCACTGCCACAGGAGCAAATCTGTGGGTTGGGGCATTTAGTGCTGAGGTTTCTTTATCTGCTCTACAGGGGAGATGGAGAGACAGGGTTGTTTTAAATATGATTTAGCCCAAATCCCTGAACTGAAATATCCCAGAGTGTGATTCCAAGCTTTCTGGAGGTCTATTCATTGGTTTGGCCTCTTATTCCTGCAGTAGGAGCTGGAGAACATTAGGCACATGCCTGGATCAAAGCCTCTAGTTTAATTTTCTCCAAACAGAATCCAGCTTATGTGCTGCAAAACAGCTCTGAACTGAACCACTGCACAGTAAATGGGACAGTCTGAGGGATTCACTGCTCTGAATCACAGCACTGCTATGGATGTAGGGATAAAAGCCTCCCAAAAGGCAATTTAAAAACAAGAATCCCAGAGGAGACATTACTGGCAATTCCTGATTCAGTGATTAGCCTGTTTTTCAGGATGGAGAAATTTTCTCTAATAGCTTGGTTTTCTGAATACATATATTCTGAAGCACTGGACAATGTGTCATTAGCTTCTCAGCTAAGTCAAGGGACTGCACTTGTTTGACTTTTCATTCCAAATTTTGGTCCACAAGTTGTTGGGTTTTTCTTCCTGGTAACCATCAGATAAAATGTACAAGATGGAACAATATTCTTTGTGCAAACATTTTAGCAATTTCAGGTGTATTAAACACACATGTACATACACACACAGGCTATACTGGAAGGCTAGGAAATATACAGCTCTACAACATGCCAACATTTCTCTGCTGGGAAGATGTAATGGAATAGGTGCATACAGGGAGTTTTCCCACTCTGCCATATCAATGCTTCTAAACGTTCATGAAAGGAGCCCTGAATTTAAACTACTAAACACAACATGATTTTGATCAATCCTAATGTGTAACACACTCTGAGGAGGATGACTTTGAAGAGAGCCCAGGTGAAGTCTCTAGTACAGGAGAAAGGTGAAGTGAAAAAAAAGATGTCATGAGAAAACCAAGATATATATATTTGTTATCTTTTTCTTTTTTTCCTCCTAAAACATCAATGCTTTATGTAAATTGAAAATTCAGAGAGGTTGTTTTAGTTCCAGGTTCAGTGTTGGTTGCCTGGCTGATGATTTTTTTTTTTTCTCAAGATAAAGGCATTATTATTATGATGGTATTATTATAATGATTGTCTTAAAAGCTTTCTTATTCCCACCTAGCACTTTCACAAATTCGTTCCCCCTCATCCCCCCTCCCAGGCATTAGGGCTTCTTGGAATTTTTAGCATTATTTCAGTTATTTGTAAGAAAAACACAATGTCATTAAATTCAAGTTTTCCCTTGCAGAAGTTGAAGAGATTTGAGGCTGTGATCATTGCTTAGCTGAAGAAATGCCAACAATAAAAAGAGAGCCCATTAAAAAAAAATAATAGTAATAATTCTAGTTAGTCTGTTCATATGTGTATGAAGAATTTTTCAGCATCTTTTTGATGATGAAGTTGTCTGCATGGTATCTTCTGAGACAATAATAGATATGCAGAGAGTGAAGCTGAGCTTCCATTCATTAGCACACACTCCTCTACATGAATTTAGACATTTAATGGATATCTGCAGAAGGGTGCAAAGAAGCCCCCAAAAAAGGGAAGACTCCCCTCTGCTTTAACCTCTCCCATGGGTCTCCAAAGACAAGTGAGGAGGTAAAAGATTATCTGTGTATCTGGATTTAGAAGAGCTAAAAGAAAGAATTTTGCCACCCTTACCTCCTGGCTCTACCATCTATAATATTTATCAGAAGCATCATACACATGCATTTTATTAGCCATTACCTGCATCCCAGCCATATCTTTGGGATCACAACTAATGACTAAGATGGATGGGTACAGCTTCACACCAAACAAACTGGGACCAACGTCCCAACATCCCCAATTGTATTTCAAAATTTGACTTTTTTTTTTTCTAATTTCTCTTTTGCACAAAGCAAGGGAAAAGAGATGATTTTTAGTTATACATGAATTTTGCCTGTGCATACTGGGCATTTTCAACTTGAAGCCTGAATGGTATCAAACAAAGCAAAGTGAGATTAATACGGACCAGTGGAAAGGTATGGAAATTCACTGAGTTAATGGTGAAAGAGACCATATGTCCTCTGACACCTTGACTTGATGGAATGCCTCTCCATAAATGCTTCCTTAATGCATCCCGTTGTGCCTAGGTGTGGGATGACGTATGGTCTGCCTCCGTCCTTTCATGAGCTTTCATCCCTTTCATTTACAAGCCCTGTGTTCTTATAATGAAGATTTTTCTGTTCACCAGAATATTAGAAGAGGGCAATCAGGGGTAATTGCTCAAAACCTTTGTTAGGTGCACTGGCGAGCCAATGTTTGGATATTGGCAACTTTGTGAATGGTTTTGCCAGGGCCTTCTATAAATCAAAATATAACTCTTCTCCTTTCTCAACACTAAGGTTCAAAGCATTTGCAAAGATGATTACTACTCTACAATCTCTTTTAAGCACCCTGCTCTCTGATCTGTTCTGATAACAGGAGTTGCACGTTTCTTTAATAGGACAAAAGAATCTGGAGCAGTGCTATTTTTATTATTACTGTCACCCCCAGTCAGTTCCATAATCATAACAGTAGGGCCTAAATAAACAAGCAATATACAGGAAGCCATGTTCCCTGCCTGAAAATGTTTATGATCTAATTTAAGACAAGACACAACAAGTGAGTATAACAAATGTTCAACACGGATTCAAAATGTAAACATAAGGTAGATAGGAAAATGGCCATAAATTCCTGTATCAAAGATAACACCTCTCCAAGTCTCTTGCACAGTAACATGAAACATGTCAAGCAAAACACACACAGGGAGGGGAATGCACGTGTTGGTGCTGCTGCTGAAAATTCAAGTAGAAACTAATATAAGCTAAAGGGGGTTTTGTGTACATTCAGGCCTTAGAAAATAAAGTATACAAATGACTTTGATTCCAAGAGTCGGTATTTTTCTTCCACAGAAACACTTTGCAGTTTGTAGCTGATACTAAAACAATAAATAGAAAAATGTGTGTGTGTGTGGCTGTTCTTTTGGTTTATGTTATCTAACCTAGGAAAGACATCTGGAGTGCTGGTTTTACTGTTTCTTTATTGCTTTATTGTTTTGTTTAAAAAGGTAATATTGTGTAATATTGTCTCCTCTGGATCTGGTAGTGACTGTGAGCATGACAAACTGAGATGCTGTGATTAGAGAAGTGGAGCTGGATGCATGGAGTATCTGGGAAAGGGACACTCCTGGACTTGTCCACATTCAGAGTTGTTCTGCAGCCATGCCTCAAGTCAGTCCCCTGGATGATGCTAAGAGTAAGCACCTGAATTCTCTCCAGCCCCCCTCATGCCTAGCTTTAGCACTCAGATATATTCAGATGGTTGTCCATCTGTTCCATCGGGGCATGAAAGTGAGCACAACAGCTCTAATGAACACTTCAAGCTATACCTCAAGTCATTTGCTGTAATGAAATTTGAAGGTCACATCTTAAACTGGCCTCAGGAAACAAGCTCAGGGGATGTGGCTGTAGGTGGGGTGCTCTGCTCCAGCAGGGTATTTGGGCTGGAGGCTTCTGTGTGAGTCACCTTGGAAGGTCTTGGAATAGCTGCTTGTTCTGTGATCACCCTTCCTTCTCCTTCTTCCCCTTGTCTGACGAAGAATCATAAGCCTCAAAATCAATAATTACAGAGGCAGCTTTACCAGCAGGTAATATTCAGGCACACAGGTTCAAAATGCAAACATAATGTAGGAAGCAAAGCAGCTGTAAGTTTATCTCCTGAAGATAACGCCTCTCAAAGTCCCTTTTGCAGACTTAATAAAATAAAACACACTGAACACCAAAAGGACTGTATAGCAGCCTGAGCAGCATCTTGGAAAGATCCAGGCTGCCTGGGCTTTGCTCTGACAACCAGCAGGCTCTTCTTGGATCTTCCTACTCCCATTAGACAGAGCCAGCCCCACACCATTTCCAATGGGAGCTCACTCAGCTGAGCCCCAAGATACATGGGCTTTGTTGGGCTGGATATTGAGATTACAGATTCTGCAGCTTTTTTTACTGCAAGGATTATTTCTTCTCCTGGGTTGGAGTAAATTTTCCCTCTGCTGTTACCAGGCCCTCTGCTGTGAGGCAATTCTTTGCTCAGCTTCCCTCACCTGCCTGCTGGCAGCCTTTACCCCATCGTGTTTCATAGATAGATATAAAACCCCACTGTGCAAAATACTCTATTCATGCAGGCACTTGCATGGTATTTGTTATTGATAAATATCAATATTATCATCATTAACAGAGCAGAAAAATTACCATCGTTATCCATTAAACTGTCTGCTTGTACAAAAGGGGCTGGTTTATCGGTTTGGGATTTTTTTCTTTCTTGTTTTTTTATGGTTTTGAACTCTATTATGAAAAGACTGTGTGGGAAATAAGGAAAAAATGAAGCACTCTACCATATGAAAAAATGCATTCGGTGTCTACAAACAAATAAAATCAAATATGGAAAGAAGTGGCTCCCAGAAGAGAGGATTAATGAAAATACACAGTGGCCCAAGTATTGCCCTTAGGTGAAATCAGTGAAAAAAAGCAAGTACATATTTTTTGGCCCATTACATCTTTCCTTACAATGTTTTCTTAATATTAAACCAAATCCAGGGACCAGATCAACTCCAAAATCTCCCAAGTTTTCTCTTGAGCAATATGAAATCTTACAGAAAATGATTTCTAGTATCACAGAAAACAGAGCACAGTCAGTACCAGGGGGAACACACTTATTTCACACAAATGAAAGAAATAATCCCACTCATTCTAATTGGAGAATATTTTTCTGGGGCAGTGATTCTGTCAGCTGTAAAAATGATTAATGCTGTAATTCGGCAGGATACTTAAGCACATGTTCAGTCAATTCCTATGCAGCAAAGCATTTAAATACTTAACTTTACTCACATACTCAGGAATTTCAGCATGTGCTTATGGGCCAGATATGGAAGTGTGTAGCATCAAATGACACAGAGAAGCACTGAGCAGGTTTCTAGCCATTGCTCAGGGTATGAGAGAATGATTGCAGTGGCATTTTGGCATCTCTCTTCACCCTACCATGGGATGCTCTACGTGCCCCACTAAAGAAATTTGACTGTAAAATGGATCCTAAGGTTATATTTTTGTGATGGAATGAATACATAACGTTTTCAACACGAGTGACCACGAAACAGCCCAGCCCCTTTGCTAAGGTGATATTTTCATATTGAGCTTAAAAGCAGAATCAACAAAGAGGCAGATGCAAGGTTGCCACCCTGAACCTCTCAGTCTCCCTTCTCTAGGAATGCCAAAATCATTTTTGTTGGAACAGGATTTTCAGATCAAGTCCATTAACCAAGCACACTGCCATGTGCACCACGAGACCATGTCCATAACCACCACACCTACACATCTTTTAAACACCCCAGGGGTGGTGAATCCACCACTTCCCTGGGTACAGGATGACCAGTCATATTAGGAAAAAAAACAAACAAAAAACCAAACAAACAAATGTCCAGAAAGAGCAAGAGCAGGGGCAAATCTACTGTTTGTCAAACTGATTAATGGTGGTTACCCTCTTATCCAGATGATCACAACATTCCCACATCTAACCAGATGGATCCAAATGTTTCACTGTATTTTTTTCCCTGGTTTTCTTAAGCTGATACATGGGGTTCAAAAACAGGTGTCCTCAGTGGAAAAAAGCAATTTCAATCTTCAGCTGAAAAACAGCCAGTACAGAGAGGGCAGAAGCAAGCTGCATAAGGGAAAAAAGATTCTTTTTAAAAAGATAAGGAGTTTTTGCAAAAGCATGAGAGAAAAATACATACATGGTACCAGTGATCACCATAAAACTTTCAGCATGGGAAGTCTGGAAGCAGACTGATGTTTTGTTAGAGGGTGGGGATTTTTTTTTCCCAGTTGACATCTGTTGAAATCAGAGCTGGATAAAAACTGCCACTTAGACCTATATAGCCTAAGCATATCAGCACATCTTTATGAATTTTGGAGGAACAGTAATTCCAAATAGTGCCCAGTTTTTTTTTCCAGCTGTGCACATCCATATGTATGTAATTGGAAGCCAGCTGATTTCTTTGAACATGTATGAAAACAGGTCTAAACCTCATTGTGTGCAGAACTGTAGAAATCTGTAAACACTCCAATATGTGCCAGGTTATCAATCAGTATTCTTCTAGAAGCTCTATAGGAAAAATTCTCATAATTTAAGCCACAGCCCTTTAGTGCACTTCTCTGACATGATGGCCCTATCTTAGAGTGGACAAGTCCTAAGAAAACCAATACTTTTTATCAGAAATACAATTCAGCTTTAGTTTTCCAATAAAAAACAAGGAAAACAGCACCTGCAAGCAACCCAGAAAAAATGCAGCATGAAATTTAAGGCAGGAGACTTTTGGCATGAAAAGCTGAGCTACATATTCGGGATGGGTGGCCCAAATACAGATACACACAGAAATATTTGTCTTTGACATGCCTGATGGAACACCAGGAATGAATAATTTCCCAGTACCTGAGAAACAAAAAAAAAAAAAAAAAAAAAAGAAAAGAAAAGAAAAAAAAAATGATGCAAACTGCCTAGTTTTAAGGGAGCAGCTACAGTTTAATAAAGATAAGTGCATTTTTATGACAGAAACTTTATGAAGTACCAAACCTCTATCTACTAAATGCTGTCTAATTTAAAACATGGAACATCTTAGTCTCTTCCTTCCCCTCAACTCTGAAAAGAAATATAGGGCTTGACAGGGGACAAAAGGGGCATAGCCACATTTTTAGTAGTTCTGGTCAAAGTTTGCAAATAACTGGAGGAAGTAGTTTTTGCTTTAGTTGTCAAAGAGAGACTTTCGATATGTTTTTTGGAAACCCCACATCATCCAGAAATATATCTAAAACTCTTTCAGGAGGATAATGATACAAAGCAAAAAACTATAATTTAGCACAAAGCCCAAAAATATTTATTATAGTTAATCACAGTTTTATTAAACCAATTAAGGATAAATGAAAAGGAGAAAATATGCAGTCCAAGGCATCTCTGAAGGGATGGGATGGTCACTACCAAGGGAAATAACTAAGCACAAAGAGCCTGGATAAAAGAGGAGCAAACAGATCACACCAGATGAGAAGGGAGGTGAGAGGAAAATCTGTGGGACAAGAGTGGAGGAGATGGAGTACAATTTCCTAGAGGGAAGCTGGAAAAAGCACAACAGAACTTCTTTGTTTCTATTTGATTTTAAAACCAACATCATGTCTGGGTCACAAGTTAGCACACCCTTACAACTCAAACTGGCTCTACAAGTTTTTCACTCCTTTAGACTGTGTTATTCTGTTGTACTTTAAAACCAGTTTTTCCTGTGGTCAACAAAAAGCCAATGAAAAAGAACAATACAGCTCCAATTGCATTTTTGGTCTGCAGCTGATAACATTGCTCAAATACATTTGCACAAGATCATTCTGGGTGTACTTCTCTGTTCATAAACTCATTCAGGTTAATGATAAAAATCCTGTATCATTAATGGACCTACTAACAATACTCTAGCTCCTCATAATTATTATTATTATCTTTCCTAATTTAAATAAAATAAGTCAAGTCAGGGTAATCACAGGCATATCTAAACCAACTTTAACTGCAGAAGCCTGACTGAAGTCATATAAGTAAGGGGAGTGCTAAAAAGGGTTTTGCAGGACAGCAATTTATGTCAGAGATTCATAACACTGAATTCATTTTCACACTATTGATTATACTTGTAGTTAGCTAGTTGTTTTTTTTTGAAAGACCTATAAGTCTCCTTGCCCCTTTCCATTCTGCAAGCTGACCCAGGTGAACCAGCCTGAGGAGTTTGCACAGACTGTTTGCAGAAGTGTTTGTTTAATAGGCTGATTAATATAGAAAGGAACTTTCCAGAGCCCACACGAACACCTAAGTCTATAGTAAGTTCCATTAAAAATTAGGAAAATTTTCTTCTCTCCCCTTCCTTATCCTGGTTATGCCTGTGTGTCCATCATTCATTTGTTTCTTGCCCAGTACCAGGAATGCCCTCCACTCTCTCACTCTGCTCTTCACGACTCTTTGCCTGAGTTACAAAGCTTCACCAACACTTCTATTTTTAGCACTTAGATGCTAGTTTTCATTGCATTTTCTGTGCAAGATAACATCTTTTACTGGAGTTTTGGTATGGGCTTGTTATTATTTCCAAACTGACAAACGTGACTAGGATTGGTGGAATCACCTGTGAATAACATGGGCTGTAATTTTTGGCATTTGCTGTAACTGAGCAGTTATTTACAGATATTTTTTCCATTATGTGCTAGATGTGAGTACACCTGTGACATTAGCAGATATATAGTTTACTTGCTGTGCCAGTTACAGGGATGGGTAGCAGTTAAAAATTTAAACACAGTTTCAGCTTATTTGTACTTATTTCCCCACCAGTCCCAACTGGTTTGGTAAACCTTATGACATGTAATATTCTTACAATTAATTCCATTTTAAAAGCAAATTTTGATTATTAATCAAATGATCCTTACAAAGTCACTGTCAAGGATGATCACCCTACCCTTTCATATTAATACAGAGATGGAGAACCACACAGAAAACTTGGGTTCTTTAGGGGAGAGGGGCACAAGAAGCCCTCTTTGGGTCCCACCATGGCTGGGTGCCTTCAGCACAGGCCAGTCCTACATCTCAATGCTGAGAATGAAGAACAAGCTCTTTGTCTTCTACCCACCTATTTCTTGAAGGTATGGGGCTGTTCACAGTCAGCCCAATATCATGAAAAATGCTGCCTGATGCAGGAAGCCACTCCTGTTCTCTAAGCTAGGATCAGGACACAGAGCCCTGTAGGATACTTCCCTTTAAGAAAATTGATTTTGCTCTATATATTTGAATTTTTTCCCCTTCCCACTCCAAAGACTGAAAAGTCCTATTAGCTACTCTGACAGCTATTTCTCTTTTCTACACATGAAAACCCAGGAACCCCCTCTCCTCCCTGCCCTCTCAGCTGCTGCTGTCCGAAACAATCTCCTGAAGGATAAATTCTACAAGAATAATAGACTTTAAAAAGGCCATGAAGATAAAACTTTGCAAAGAAGGGAGGAAAATCAACAATGGGAAATTGCCCTATCTAAGTTAAATACATATTTTGGTATACATACCATTTACGCAATAGAGACTAATGGCTTCTTCAAAAGCCATTAAGGTGTATTAAGTAAATACATAATTTGGTACGTGAGCTAATTTTGAAAGCACATTATTCTGTTTACAATACATTCTTTCAGGTCTGAAATCTTCTCTTTTGCTGAAGTGCCTGAAGAATGACTCACAAATGGATCCTTAATCCACAGTGAGGAAATCACCTCCTAAAACCAGACCGGCTGTCTTAAAGTTTACATAGATGGTTGGAAAGAAAAGAGAAAAGAATCCAAATGAAATATTAACCAGCTGAGCCTCCTCCAGTGTACTGAGCCTATGGGATAAAACATACCACCAGTGATACTCTATCCACCTCATACAGAACATGCCATCTGAAATACCACTGCATGTGAGATCCACATGTGAGGGCATGCACTCTGATGCAGCAGGAGAAGGGGCAGAGGAATTCTGCCTTTCACTGTGATCCAGATAAATGAAATGAAAGGTGATGCTTCAGGAAGGATCTATTTTGTGTTGCACAGTATGGGAACTGAGGTAAGAAATGACAGCCATCCTTCATTTCAAGTGGTTCCTCCACGCTGAGATTGCAGATCCAAACACTCAGACTTTCAAAAAGTTTGGATCTAAGACTGAATCTTTCATTTTGGGTCGTGTGTAGCAACAGTAAACGTGCTGCCTGGCTTTTACCCAGAGGATGTGTACTGATCTCCATGAACCCCTTTCTTTCAAGGTGAGACACAAACATCCCCATGGCACGCATTTTGCAGCAGGAATTCGCCCTTCATGACAAGCATGCACATTGTTACAAACGTCCTACTTGGCCCAATCCCCAGCTATGCCAAATGATTTAAAAGACAACTAAAAATAAGGATAATGCACATGTGTTTCTGGGGAAGGTTATTGACTTTCTTCTACCGGTGGCAACACAATAGCAGTAGATTCTGGACTGAAGAATGAGTAACTAATCAATCTATTTTATGACAGAAGGGAGCATTATTTGGTTTTAAAAGTCATTATGTGGACAAAGAGATAAAATTTTAACCTCCTGATCTGTCTGAGCACAGGTTTGGGAGCCAGGAAGTTCTGTGTTCCAAATCCAATTATCCAGAAATATTGACCTGTCCCTTTATACAGATGACTCTGGCTATCTATCCTAAAACTTATCAGGGTAATGTCTGATATACAGAAGTACTACAGATGGAAAACTGAAATAGAAAGGGATGAAATAACTTGCATCAGGTCGCATAGGAAGTTGTTGTTAGAGGATCTGGGAACCAGATTACCCCAATTTTGCCTCAAAACCAAGGTTATAGAGCATTCCTCAGAAATGCCATGCTGGTAACAAAACAGTGTGTTAAACCAAATATAAACCAAATCATATTAATAAAATAGATTTCTTTATCTGAAAACCAGGAGAAATTTAAGACTAGGAATGGGGTGGGAAGTCTAGATTGAAAGAATAATATGCAATGTTAAGAAAATGAAATAGTAAAATCTTTGTCAAGCATTGCTCAGCTCTTCAAACCCTATGGAGCAGGACTGCTGGGCTTCATATAATGCCCCAAGTGTTTTTCATTTTCTATTTCACCATTCACAGCAAAGGCACAGAGCTGTAATCCTGTCCTTCCATTAACTACCAATTGGGTTTTTTTGCCAACCTTTTTGCTTTAAAATATCAATTTTTATGAAGGATAATGTTATATAGTGGAAAACTGTAAAACTTTTATGGATAGCCTTGGTGCTGAGAAAATGCATTCTTTCAGGAGTTTTATTATATATATATTTTTTTGTCCATTACACATTTACGGGGTTTTCTCCATTGTATATATGTGTGTATTATAGTTCATTCTAGACAAAAGGCATTATGTTAACAGTCCTATCATTTAAAACTTGAATTCACTATTACGTTTTTACTTTTTTGTGGAAATAATGATATTTTTTCCTTCTTGCTAGTCTTGTTAATAAGAGTAATGGGTGAACCTAAAAAGGATTAGGTGTGAATAGCCACTCAATAGTTCAAGTATCTCTGAGCTACAAGAACAAATGTGGTGGTCCAGCTCTCAACACATTAGATGGGACGATTTAACTCCAATATAAGCCAGGCTTACAAGTTATGTGCCCTCAGTCAAATGGTACCCAGTCTCCCATTTTCGTCCATGTTATCTCAAGCATCTGTTAACCAACTCTAGCTCTTGAGATATTCATTCACAGGCAAATCAAGAAGAAACATGCTCATCACAAATGAGTGAAATACATTTACTTCAACTTCAACACATACCTATGAACTCTTTTTTTGACATTCCTCCTTACTAAGCAGCCCTGTCCACTCTTCTGAAGACTGACATGTCGTTGCTCTCCATCAGACCTCAAGATTTTAAATATCAGCCAGGACTCCAAAAGCCTCCTTATAACATCTGCTGATTCACAACATTCCCACTGCAACTCCTGGTGCCATTTCTCTTTCCACCAGCCCCTAGAGGATTTCACACCTGTAACAGAGCAACCCAGCCCAGAGGCAGATAGGTTACTACAGCTAGAATGAAGCCAGTAAATGGGAAACTCAGACAACAGAGGGTCAAAAATACCAGTCAGAGAGCATGACATCCTGAAAGCTTCCTGTTATCCAAGCTCTTCAGCCAAAAGGTTTTGAAAATTTTACAGTGATTAATGGGGTCCAATTTGAGACGAAAATTAAGAGCAAGTTTCTTTTTATGGTAAGGGATTTTTTATATGATATGGTCCTTAAGTTTTCAAGCAGCTAATCACATTCACAAGTAATTAAATACCACAACTTGTCTTCTTTTTTTCCACCATAAATTGGTATTTGCAGCAACACAGAATAGCAATACTTATATGTCTTATATGACTCTGAGTTACTTTTACGTCTATTGCTCATTGTCTTTCATACATGCTGGTTAATGGGCAGTCCCTGAGCACTTCCTTTTTTTTCTTTTATGAACATCTAAGAGAAGCAAAAGATTTTCTGATCATAAAAAACAATTAAGCTCCAGAATCAAAATATGATGGAAGCCAGACAATGCACTAATAAGTATAGGAAGCATATATTAAAACTCACTTTGATATACTTTATTTTAGGCTAGTTAAGCTTGAACTAGAGTATGAATTCATACACATAACCTTGAAAATCACAGAAATCCATGAAAACAAATTTTACAGTCTCACAGCTCAAAACATTACATTATTGACCACTAGATCTGTTTAGCAACTCTTCACCTACCAGAAAGTGTGGCAGGGAGAAGAGGCCTGTCCACATTCATTGACAATATTAGTGACTAGTTACTATATTATTCCTACCAGCCAGAATTACCATTAACCACTTAAATTATCTCTACCCTCTAGTTATTCCCACTGGCTGTGTCTTCAGTTCTGCTTTTGTGTGTTGAGCTACTCCAGTTTTCTACTTTCTGTTCTTTCAGAAGGGACGAAGAATGTCCTGAATCCAGGCAAGGTCTTTATCAGAAAGGAATTCTCTTCCATCTTCCTCTTTCACCTTAGCACTGAAGGCTTTATTGGCATGAGTGCCTCAATAGTGACACACTGGAACTCTTCCCACAAAGAAGACATATATCTTATCCTCCCCACTCCCAAAGTTTAGCAGTTTGGAACTAAAAGATACTATGAGATGGAGGGGAATTAAACTCAACGTGTTCCACTCCAGCCTTCTAGTTCTTCAGTGAATCAGCAGTGTTTCTGTACCTGTAAACTGATTATCTTCCACCTTTAGCAGAAGCCTCTGCTTATATAAGCCCACAACAATATCAGACTCCCCCAGGGCAAGCACTGAGCCTGGAGAAAACTAATGCAGAAACTTGAAAATTTATGTTAAATTCCCTTCTCATTTAAATGCACACATTGTGACAGTTGTTCTACTTGGTTTGTACAAGCAAAAGGATATTGGTAACTGAAACTGATAACCTGTTTCAGAAGTCTTCAACCTCTGCTAGAACAGGTTGACCACACAAGACTCAAACAGCAAGGTGGAAGACATCCAGATTTCCTACCTACAGCTGGACAGGTCATCAAAAAAAATTCCACACAACACTTAAAGTAAATATAGCAAGATACTTTCAAAGTGAAAACCCTGAATTTCTGTTTGCACAAGAAAAGACTTGCACTATGCAAGTCAGTCTCTGGTTATATGTTCACATCACTCAAGTAACAGGAGTTGTAAGTTGTGAATACTCACAGTAAACGCTTCTCAGCCTACAAGCCAAATAGGAAATTATTTAATTTATAATCTGAAATGACAAAGAGAACCAAAAAAAAAAAACCAAAAGCAACACCAAAACAAAAAACACAGTAGAGTATTTGCAGATCATCCATAAACAGGAGAAAAAGATTACATGTCAAATAAATGATTCATTATGGATTATTCATTCAGCCTATGTAGTCTATGTGTGAACATGTGACCAGAGAAAACCAGTTAAATTCATTCTCTGCTTTTTTTTTCTTGAAATGAACATGCTCTGTATAGGCTATTGTTTACTTGGGTTACAGAAGCATTTCATAAGAAGGGCTTCTCCATTTATCACTCAAACCATAAAAAAAAAGGACATAAAAAAAAAATCTGAGGACAACGACCCTTCTGGAGTCTGAGTGCATATGTTCAAAGTAACTCTGCTGTACAAGCCAACAGAAAATTGGCCCCCAAAATGACTTATAAAGGGATTTTGTAAGACATGAACAGAACAGCATGGGCTCTGGCTAGGCAAAGAATTCAGAGTTGTAATAGAAAACATTTATTTGGCTACAGCTAAACATCCCAACACATGTTAGCATTTGCTGCCAATATGCTTCCTAATTAAGAACAACATAAAATCATAGGAAATCCTGTATCCCTGTCTTCATGCACTTTCCTTGTATCTTCAGTATCCTGGCTCTGTTTCTCAAGTATAGCCCGCACAAGAGAAAGGTTAATTCAAAAGTAATGTTTTGCCAGCCATTAACTGTGTTGTCATTAACAAGATTAATGTACATTCCACTATGCATCACCAAGTGCATTCCCCCTCCTGCCCCTACCCACCCTTTAAACAACTGCTCCTATTAAAACCTAATGAGCACAGAACAATTTAAAGAATAGCACCAATTCTGCTGGGCAAAGTGTCATCTGTAAACCATATAAAGCTGCAGGATTATTATGGATCTAATTGAAGGGCAGCTGAAAAAAAATCTTGGACTGTGAAAGTCTTGGCCATGTTTATGTATTTATCACAATAAACAGATTTCAAGACGAAGGACAGACTGGTATCTGGTTTTCTTCCTAGCTCCCTCTTCCTTCAATCTCTACTCTTGCTTCATATGAAATCATTCAGAGATTCCCCTATGCACAGCCCCACACCCAGGTTACCTCCAACTCATCATCCCATGATTACTGCACAGATAAACAGTTGACTGGATCCTTCTAAACAATCCTGAGATACATTTTTTTATAAGTTGGTCTTAGAGGACCCTAATTCATCAGCAGGGATGGAGCCTGGACTCTCTAGCCCAGCCAAACTCACTGTGATTTTTCCAGAGGAAGCAGCAAACTGCTGGGCAATTATACACAGTGCTTCTCCTTCATGTGTATATTAAACTGGCCACCAGTTTGGAGATCAAGAGACCTACCAGCCATGATACACTTCCAGTTTTTCATCAGGTTCTTGAGAAATTTCAAAATTATTTATTTCATTTCCAGAAAATCCATACTCTTTACCCTGCTCTTTTGCTTTACATTCCTGTTCCCCCCCACCTTTTTTTTTTTTTTAATCTATTTATTGCCTGTTTTTCTTGGCTCATTCTCACTTTCCATTTTTCATTATTAGTTCTTTATGATCTTCTGTTTCCTTTTTTTTTTTTTTTTCTCTGTCATGGCTGCTCTCCCAGTTGTTCTCCTCTGGGGCCCTGAGTTTCCCTTAGCTAATGAAACAAGAGCTGCCTACCTCCCTTGCTTTTGCAATCCAGCTGTTTCCTTTTTAAAATATAAACTCATCTTTATTCAGTGAAGTTCCTGTGCGGGGTCTGATCCATTAAGAGGAGATTGCATTTTGTGACAGCAAGAGGGAGGGAAAAAATAAACTTTGCTGGAGGAAAAGCCCTTTGGGTAGAAATCCAACCAGGTTGCTCCTGAAAGGCAGAGCCTTCTCCAGTAAAACTGGGTTATTATTTTACTTAGCACCTCTTGGCACCCTGACACTGTGAAAGTCTCCTTGACAGTCTCCCCTCCCTTTTCCTCCTTTAGCTCCTAAAACCTCCCACCTTGAAAGCTTAACGTTTCCTGGCCTCTGTGAAAGTGTAGTCTAACTAACACCACAAACCTGGATTTTATATGATTAGTTAGTGAAAACTTGCCAGCTTTAGGTGCAGCCTGCCAAGTCAAGTCAATTTACTGTGATGCTTTGACTGTGCAAGTAGGTCTTAATCCCCCTTTAATCTCCAGTGTACCCTTGACATCATGGAAATTACTTACAAAGCTAATGTCATCAGATGATCCATGTTAGCTATTTCAGTGAATGTTCTTCTGCACAATAGAGCAAGTTTACCTTGTAAGACACAGGGCCCAAAATATTTTTGCTTAATGAGCCCGGTAGATATCGTCTTACAAAAGGGGAATGAAAACTCCTTCTTCTGTACTATAGCTCCTCATGTGACTTGGACTTCACATGCTAGCCAAGCATCAGGTCAGTGTATTTTATTTCATGTCTGATTGATTGGATAAAGAGATTTACATAGTAACTCCAACAGCTATGAGTTATTAAGGAGGCCAGTCTGCCTCTCAACTCTGCAAGGCCCCTCCCATGCTGAAAACATTTGGCCGACATAAAAATTTCTGCAAGAATGCTTTTTGATAGTGTTCAGCCTTCAAGAGCTTAAAGGAAATAGAAAAATAATGCCATGTTGTGCATGTACCAGCCAAGGTGAAAATTAGTATGTCTAACAGCATGCAGCTAACACCATTGTTATTATTGATTTACTAATAGGGGCTTATGTTTCTAGAACACCCTTCAACTCAAAATGGTGCAAGGTGCTTCATACACCAAGAAAAAAGTGATGTGCAGACTACACAAAAGGATCATTTCACCCATTACAAAGAGTGTTGCCAGTGCTGGAAGAGGGACAGGACACACAGCAATCTCCTGGGCATCCCAGGCTAAGGCTGAGGTTTAAGACAGGAAGTGAAAGGAACCCTATATCCCCTCACATCTATAGGATCAACTCATGATTCACTGAGGAGCAAGGTGACTGGAGTCATCCATCTCCTGTAAAAGAAAGCAAGCCTGGAGGACTTATGTTAAAGGTCTTGGGAGGTGAAGCTTGCTCTTGTGTCAGGAGGGCAATGCTCTGCACAGTTTGTGATTAAGGAGTGACTCATTAGTGTCTTAAAGGGAAGAGGAGCATTTATGAATGCTCCTTCCTGGATCACTTAAGAGGCTTTTAGGAGTGTCTCATGCCAGTACTGTTCTACCTCTTCCCCATTTAAGTTTGACATTGCCCTTTGGAAGACATGGAGATGTCTAACATTCATTTGCGTGGGACCAGGAACAGGTATTTCACTTGTAATTCAATATGATAAAATAACACATGGCAGAACATCTCGGAGCAGGTAGACCCTGAGAAAAAAAACCATGCACACCAAGCTAAATGAAGGTGTAAAATATTGTACCTGCTCTGTGTCTGTCTACAAAGCTGCTTCTTCACTTGCAAAGTGCAAAATTGCATGTGTAGTACCAGTATGTACATATGCTCTTGGCCTATTTGAGGAAAAAATGCCAATTTTGCTTCAACATATGTCTCCAGTTAACTAAAACTTCACCCACTGTGAGAGAAGATCTCTTCTTCCCAAATATGAGGCCCCTGGGAGACAAAGTGGTGGCTCCATGTTGAAGGATGTTGCAACATCTGAGGAAGAGAGCAAGATGTGAATCCAGCTCCAAAGTTCACACAGTGAAAAGGTGCCTTCATCAATAGCCATAACCCATGTCAGTTTGAAAGGAGAAGTAAAATTTACTTTGTGCAACAACAAATAACAAAAAAAAACGAAGAAGGATTTTAATTAGGAGGGCAAAGTGCAGCTACCATGCTTGAGATTTAGCTAAAACACTGAGCTAGCAGCCTCCAGGATTCTCCCAGCGATTTTTAACTAACAGATGCAGTCAGGCTTTCAGTTTTATGTCACCATCATAACTCATGATACACAATCTCAGGCTGTTTTCAGAAGCTCCAGAGAATGAGGCCAGCTTGGGATTTCATACCAGGGGTTGAGGGGGGGAACTGCAGAGCTGCTTCACTGCCAGCACCTGTGCCCGACATCTGATCTTAGGGCTGGAGCACATCCTCTCCCCCCTCTTCCCTCCGTGGGGCCAGGCTATGGCAAACCAGGGAAGAAGCATTCCAGCAGATTATGAAGTACAAGTATCTTGGCCCTCACAGCTCAGAAGAAATTGGACCTAATAGGAATTTCACACGCTGTTCTCCTGGATCTAAAGGGAGTTCTACGGGTAGATCCGTAGGGCAGTTTCTGTCCATGTGCTCATCCGTGACCATGAGACACCCGGATCCCCAAATGCCATGATCAGGTCAAGGCTACTGGCAGGGACAACTGTTGTGATGAAACGTGGGATCAGTGAAATGAACACATTCTTCAAAAAGGTGGCAAAGATGTAAATGGAAGTCACTGATGCTTCCAGAGAATGGCTTGGATTACTGAATTCCTCTGAGGAAGCGTGGACCAAACCTGAGGGAGAGAGGCAATGGGAAAACACAGTCCCAACTACTGCTTTTAGGAATATTAAGACCTCCCAAACAAAGACTATTGTCTCTGAGCCAGGCATTTGGACAGAAGGAAGTATGAGCCTAAATCTAAGCTTCTGCATCTCTAATCCTCCCAGGAAAGTGACAGGAATGAAATAGAAATCCCTCAACACTGTCACTCTTTTCATGGACCAAAAAGCAATGGAATGAAGAAGGAAAAGCACTTTGGTGTCACAAAGTGCACAGGAGGGGTCATGATAGATTGAAAAGAAAAATACAAAGTTCATCTTCTCCTGGACTGTTAAAAGAAAAAAATAAAAATAAAAAACATGATGTTCACCACTGTCTCCCAGTGAAAGGATTCTATTTAGTCAGGACTTTGTCCCAGAAAAGCTTATTACCCAATCCCCACAAAAATTCAGCAACACTTTTAAAAGGAATTAGTATCCCATCAATTTTGGAGGCCAGAGCTCTGTCTCCCAGGCAGGAGTGCAAAATGCAGTTAGGACCAGTGCCATGGAAGGGATTCAGGCACCTCACTCTTACTGAAGTGCCTGAACATCTTTGTGGCTGTGGCCTTTAATCTTTGCATGAACTGTGAACTCAGCAGAGAAATCTGAGTCCTCTAGATGAGATCTTCACTTCTGTCTAATCCAGGGTAATTCCAAGGATTACTACTCAGAACATTGGAAGAATCTTTCCAGGCAGACAGCACTTCAAAATACCCAGCTAACACTAGATGCACACCAGGCTCCAATGCCAAGCTAAAGAATAGGAATCGCAGTGAAATCCTATTAACCAAGGGCATTACAGTCATTAAGTGAACCACTGAAGGCATTTTTGTGTCAAGGAATGTGGGGAAGGAGACAAAAAAGGAAACTATATCTCATGAGGGAAGGGAATTCCCTGTCCTCTCAGAGGTAAACTTTGGGTTTCGGTGACGTCTAGTAGAAGTTTCAGAAAACAGATTACCAGAAATGACACGTGCTGGGGTTTTTCACCAGTTTGCTCTTTTTCATGCTTTGCCTTGTCTGCAACCCTAATACTTTATGTTCCCTAGTGCCCTTTAACGCTAAGGGTACTGATAGGCTTTATAGTAATGCAAACAGAGAGCATTCCACCTGCATCTGCCAAAGCATTTAAAGATTCTATTAATCTGATGCCTTAATTGTTTTTGAGATTAGGAAACAGCAGAGTCTTTGTTCTCAGAGCCTGGGTGCTCTCTTAGAGAAGTGGAGCAAGTTAGAGTTTTGCATATTGAGGCTGCTGATATGACAGGGAAAGGAGTGTGACTCAGGGCAGGTGATTCATAAGGGTCACTGACTAAAAGCCAGCATCTTTCAAAGCTCATGATATAATAAATGCTCTGCTGGGTTGTCCCTGCACAGTAGCTCTGTGGCCACAATGTTCCTGTTCCACCTGTCTATCTGCTGTTGTCAGTGAAAAGGAGAAATTCTGTTTGCTCACAGCTCAGGGCCGTTAAATCAGAAGCAAAGGACTTTCCCCCTTGGTTCTGATGCCAAGTGAAATAGGACAATCAAACTGCCTATGGTCCTTTCCTAATGGTAAGACTGGGTTGGAGTGGGATGAGAATGAGATTACTAGATGGAGCAAGAACAGGGAGGGATCAAAAAGAGAAAAAATAAATAATGTTGGGAGGAAAATGGAAACCAACACAGGAAAAAGTGGGCTGTTCAGGCAAGAAGGCTAGAAATTGGTGAACAAGATAGTGTAGCCACCTGATAAGCAGTGTCCCTGCTCTTCACCAGAGATGAACTGAAACAAGAAATAATAAGAAAAGGACTAGTTAAAAGTGTTACCCAGCTTGGTCGATGCTTGGCTCAAACCAGAAGAGGACTTGGTGGAGAAGAGGAACTCCAAAGGGAAACAAAAGTAAAACCAAAACATCTGCAAACCATTTCAGGGGGAGGTATATAGCAGCCTAGCTTGGATGAACCAACAGTGATTTGGCCTTAGGTGAAAGAGGTGGGCTCTGGGTCAGAGTGAAGAAGCAGGCCTCCCAGATATCACCTGGAAAAATCAAATAGCTCGAGAAAGATCAGACCTGGCTGCTCTATGGCCACCACCTGATTTGTAAATGTATATGTGACCTCCAGGATTCATGCTTGTCTTTTTCTCAGAAATCCAAGGTGAATTATTTCATACACTACAGTTCAAACTAACAACATTTGGAATATTACTTTCCATGTATTCATGAGCACCTGCTGGGATTTGTTGCTAGAACAGCCTCAGCCATTATCCAGCCACAAGTTCTCCAGTAGAGCAGATACTTTATGGAGTTGCATAGTTACCTCACCCTGTAGACTTTCTAGTAGCAATAGATTTTTTTTCTTTGCTTGAGACGCCTATGAGCTTATTTACAGAGTCAATTAACAAAAGATAACCTCCCATTGTGCAATCATCAATAAATCAATTGTGTTAATACTATCTTGGAATGTCCTCCACTATTTATTTTAATATTGTTGACTCTCGGCACTTAAGAAAGCCACTACCTTCAAGTTTCCCTTGATTATGTGTAAATGGATTTTGTATTAGCCATTAATAAATACAAATAGTTTGGGGAAATATTTAATTTTGTTGAATTTAACCACTTGCTGAGCACTAAAAACTACTCTTTTTGACCATGTTTGACAATTACTTCAAGAAAGATTGTCCCACATTGTAAGGTTATACTACTGAACCTACATGTTTTGTTGGCTTCCCAATTCTTACAGCTCCTTCCAACTGTGAAGTGTGATTAGTGACATAAATTAATAAGTTAATACTTAGTCAAACCACCCAGTCCAGTAAAACACTTTTCTGTCACTTGGCAGATCCCTATCCCAACTAGCTCACTTATCCATAGGTGATGTGTTGCTGCATTTACTCACAGTGAGTAGCACTTTACTCCATGAGCAATCCCACTCAGCTCTAATGGATGTGGCATCATACATGCTCATAATGTTCATCAGCACAGAAGGGTCCCTTATTCACACTGAATTGTGCCTGCTTCCAGGGCAGAATGATTTATATCTATGGGACTGCTCAGCATGAGCAAGGGCAGTGGAATGTTTCCCTAAATAGACAATATATAAGCATAGGAATGGGGCAGGGTCATGTTAAGGAAATCCAATGCCCTCAGCTCGTTCTGCAAGGACTCTCATCCAGAACTTCAGCAAAAACATGCTAGTTTGGGGACAGAATATAACTAATGCCAAAGAGACTGTTTATTTTTGTTACAGGCTGTTTGCAACCTCAGGAAGACAATATAACCTGCTTTTAGGTAGGCATGTATTTTAGTTTTTAATTTGTCCCCCTGAAATTCCTTTTATTTTCATGGTATGACTCCAAGACAGCTTTAGGAACTTCTGCTTTTTCAAGGACTAAAATAAAATCAGGAAAGTTGTTTTTTTTTTAAAAAAAAGACAACTATTCTGATGTCATATTACTTTTGAGGTAAGAAATCAATTATTTCACTTTTTCTCCTATTGCTCCTGAAGTGAGTAGCCTTGGCAGTAAATTGAATATTATGCTGCCACAGACAGCATCTTCCTTGTCAAGCATCTCACTCCATTCTTCTCTTGATGATGATTGGTGACTTTAAAACTCACATGACTTCTAGATAATAAATGAAAACTGTCATTGTTCTGGGGCTGCTGGGATTCATTTTTTTCCCCCTTTCCTCTGCTTTGACCTCTTTGTGATGTATTGTCTACTTCAGGGTGTTTGGAAAAGTAAGGGAAATACTAGGCAAGGACTTTTAAAGAAAAAACAGACCTCTAATTAGATCCCTCCAACAGACCCTGCAATGACCCTGTTTAGACAGACATTAATGGATGGGCCTAACATCCATGACTGTAGTTCTGTCCTGGCCAAAACTGAGGTTTTTGCTGGTGCCCAGGCTGCTGCCAATCTCATCTTCATCTTCACCACAGGCTGCATGTCCCCAAAGTCCCCATTGTATCAGGGCTGGCAGTTGTATGAACACAAACTCAGCAGGGTCAGCTCTTTGAACCATCTGAAAACCAACCTTACTGAGGAATGGAAAAGAGAGCAGCTCTCAGTCAGGTTAATCTGACCAGCTAGCTGGTGTAAATGCAGATTAGATTGCAAGAATATGTAGCTTAAATCAGAACTTCCTTTTGTCAGCAACCTACATCTGGGTTCACTATGCACTGACCATGTAACCACCACTGTAATTATCTGGAGTAAAATGAGACTCACATCTCTGCAACTCAACTATTTGACATTCATCCATTCCTCTTTCAATGAGGAGAAACTTTTGTGAAAGTGGTTTTGTTCAGAGAATATCTTTGGCTCAAGCTCCACACTAGACAGTCTCTGAACTTCAGGAAATTTCAGTTCATGTAACTCTGTATAACTTCAAAACCTTAAGTGTGTTTCACTGTTCATATGCTATTTGAGTTGCTCATCTGGGATATAAATCAGAATGGAAGAAAGAAAATATTTTGTGTTTTTGGAGGCCTGTAGTGGAGCTGGAATTGAACCAGCTGGATAGGGGGAGGCATGAGCAGAACATGACAGAGGACTGGGAACTTGCTGACAGGACATTTTCTTTGAAGAAACAGGCTGTGAAAGAAAGGACTCATGGAGGTAGATGAAGCATATAATGTAAAAAAACAGAAATCCAAGAGTTTAGCAATCCTGGTCAGCCATCATCACATGTAGGCAAAAAATGCAATTGCACCATGCAACATCTTTTGTTAACCTCTGAAGTAAAGGAAAACGCAGCCACACAGACACTGAATACAGCCTCTCTCACCTCTGCTTCTGTGGCTGCATATTGAGAGCTGTGAGGACATATTGGCTAAAGCAGATGCAAGGTCAAAAAAATAAAGGAGGGAATAAGTTAATGGGTTGTATTTTTCACCACAAGTTAGAATGGTTTGGATATGTATTGCTCTTAATACTTCAACAGTTGCATTTGGCCATCTGTATTAAGTAAGTAAAAGTAAAAATATGAATGGAAATATAATGAAGAATCAGTCTTGTTCAAAAATAAGGGAATACAGTGCTGATAAAAAGTTTCCTTTAAATCTGGGAGCCAGGATTATGAATTAAGTGACACAAAAGGGCATGGGAAATACATGTAAATGACCAGTATTTAGCATCAAGGAACCCCAAGAAAATTCCCACTGATGACAATGATAGCTGCTAATTTTCCTTATTAACTAAATCAATCCCCAGGTATTTGAAAGTCTAAGGTAGCATTGCCCTCACTTGAGGAAACCATTGGAGCCCTAGCCTCTCTGTTATACCCTAGAAAAAATGCTGTGGTCCATAGGATATCCAGCACTCTGGTGCCCCTCCACAAATAAATAAGAGTGTATATCCCAGCAGTATAGATTTATACTCCTGCCTTCTGAAATCATAGTAAAATAAAGCAGGGAAGCAATAATCATTGAAATTATTCTTGTGCCTTCATATATATGTGTATGTATATATACACACATATATATATTTAACAAAATCATGCCCTAACCACTCACCTTGTCAGCATATAAGCATTTAAAATATCTCCCACCTGCAATGCACAGAACTCATGGTTGAATAACCCACTCTCCCACTGAACTGGATGAAGAACTGAATAACAGATTATAAATAAAAATAGTCAAGGAAGCTCTCAGTTCTTAATCTCTTCCTATTATATCTAGATCTTTAAACAGTGATTCAGAAAATGATGGGATGCATGAGACAACCCTTCCCCCTTTTACTCACTCATCCAAGTGATCCCCATCCACTTGGGTACAAAATAAGTAACACAAGCAGAATCTGTATTTAAATAATTGTGGCATAATAGGGGGAGTAAAGGCTAAGAAGGAGCTGTTCTGGTCCATTGGGTAAATATTATGATCTTTATAGTGGAAAATAAATGCCCAGCTATCTATGAAACCAATAGAGTTGTTCCAGTCTATCAAATTATAATTTGTGTTTTTAAAAAACAATTTTAAATGGAGTTGCTCTGATCTATAGAGCACATTACAGAGCTTGAAAAGGCTCTGGATACATATTTATCTAGAAATTATAAACTGCTCCCAACAAATAATAAGCATCACAGGGGGGGGGTGGAGGAGGATGAGCCCTGATTAAATATGTCAGTGCTTTGCACATAAAAGTAGATGAACACAGAACTCCACCCTCCACACAATATTACATTTGAGCCTTGTTCCTTGTCTCACAAGCTAAGATGCATCAAGCTGGGTCAGGTTAGACAAGAGACCTCCAAGGAAGACCTGGTTATTGCAAAGAAGGGTGCTGACCATTCCAAGTTTATCCACCACCCTGTGATGCAGCACCAAATTAATTTTCCAGCTTGATGCTGAGGTGTGGGGAATCATTGCCTTGCAATGATAACTAAAAGAAAGCCTCACCCTCGACAACTGCAGCTCATTAAAGTTCCTGGGGCATGCTTGGTGAGACTGGGGTGCCTAGGCAATGTTCTGAAGAAGTTCCAACAGAAATAATTAAATTCTCTCTCAGGTCTCCCTGCAGTTTCAATCGGATGTGGTCTGCTGCTTCGGTTCCTACCGTGGTGTCTTGTGTCACTGTGGGCCATTAGACAGCTGTTGTGCTTGAACCTTGAGATAGCTCCATAGCAGTGGTGGCTGATGCTAATTCAACATAAAATTTATCCAACTCACAAGGCTCTTGGCTGCCTAATTAAGGTGCTGGTGGAAAGACTCTCTTGAGCAAGCACAGCGTATTATTCCTTTTCCCTTTTAGTCATATTCCTTATATCTTTACTAAATAAACTGGGGGGATTATCTCAGCCTAAAGCAGGAACACAGAATGGGTTAATGGCTGCAGTGCCACTTCTCTGCACTGCTAGCCTAAAATGGATTTGACCAAGTCCTCCTCAGTCTTTCAATACAACACTGGACATTTTAAAGAGTATTTTTCTTTGTTTCCACAGTGCTTTAACTTCGGGTCAAAATGTCAGAAGAGCTTGATATTCTTGGGTTTTCTCAGATTTTGTCATACTGTTATTTAAAGACAGGGTCTTGGATTTAATTTGACAATCTTTATGTAGTTGCTGGCGTGGTAATTGAGTCTACTTGTCTTTTTCAGGACACCAGAAGATCTAACTAAGTCAGAATGTCTCAGTTACAGTCCAGATTTCTATTTATTACCTACCTCACCAAGAAAGACAAGGTGAGTTATCATTCAGTATAGAAAACCTGAAAGGCATTTATATGCTTGAGGTACTGTATAACTATCTTGTACAGAAGCACTATGTTTGTGTATTACAGCACTGACAAATCCCTTGGAAACAATACTCTTGAGCTCAAATTCTCTATGCAACTGAGGGGAGAGATCTAAAACGCTTACCTCCCACCCAGGACCTAAATAAACCCTTTTAGAGATTATTGATACAATGGTTTATGACAAATTGTTCCTCAGCTTTACAACTTACATCCTGTATGATAAATTCAACATGAGGTGACAGTCAGAGCAAGTGTTCAAAGCTGTAACTAAAAAAAAAAAAAAACCCACTAATTTTCACTGAAGTTAGAACTCCGATGAAGGAGAACATGTGAACATATACCTAGGTATATATCAAAGCTGCAATCTCTGTAAATGCCATAGTCATTTCTTATGGCTAGGGTGATGCTAATATTTGAAAATATTTCAATAGGAAGCCAATTTCAGACCTGCAAATTGTAATCACAAAGATAATATTTCAAGGCTCTTCTTAGGAAGGGGTGTTAGTGGACCAAGGAAGAAGAAACCTGCCTGTTCCACTTAAGTCTGTGGAGGATTGGATGAGGCCATCCTACACATCAATCTGAGTGGGAAGTGCCCTCAAATTCTTTTTCTTCCTAGGCTACTGCTTGTCTTTTTAAATTAGGCACATTTAGTGAGCAAAAAAAATACATAGGCTTTGTAATAATGAGTAAAAATTAGTGTCACCACTTTCAGCTTTAATCCAATTGTGTCCCCAGTGTCACTTCTAGCTATTAGTGGAATATATGGAAGAGATACCTTATTCATGCTCAGGTTAACACTGAAAATCTGAAGGAAAAAAAATAATGAAGATTTACCTATGGTAATTTTTTTAAAAGCATTTTATTATGCCTGCATTATGGACCTATATTTTTTTCCTGTTGTAATGTATTTTGAAACAAAAGCAGAAGCAAAGAGTATCACTGAGGATTTTTTCTTTCTTTTACATTTGCTGTGCCATTTGGCTGAAATTGTCTTGTGCAAATGTCTATGAATTATAAGTGTATTTAGTTTTTGGTTTTCACATTAAAAAAAATTTAGGTAGACAATCATTGGCTATGAAGAGTATTTTTAGGTCATTAAAAATGTTGACATTTACTGGCCAAGAGCCTGGCATGTAGTTGCAAAGGTCATCAATGAGTAAACAGACATTAATGGTTAGCTGGAAAACTGGTACATAAACAGGTCATATTAATAATTAACACAGAGGAAAACTGGCAGTTTACAGCAAGCTAAGGAAAATAGCTAATAGAAATAACTTTGGAAAAGGCAAAGACCAATATTTAAAAACATCTAAAAACTAAACCTAGAGAAGCCTAATTTTAAGACATTCGTTTCTCATTTTTTCTTCTCTAGCTCAACTTATGAAGAATTTTTTTTATAATTCATGGAGAGTAAAGTTATTTGAGTTGCTAAAAAAAAGTATTGCACAGTTGTTCATTCTGCAATTGATTCTCAGACTGATGCTGTCTTGCTGACAACTCCACAGAATATAAAATATTTAAAGAATCAATTTCATCCCCAAATATACAATTTTTTTTTTTAAGGGAGCAAGAAAAAAGATAGCTCCTCCCTTTTTTCATTACTAGACAGATAGTGCATGAACATTTGGATTTAACATTCCATCAATGCTCACTAGAACAGCCTATTGATTCTCAGAAAAATATATTTTAAGTGCCAACAGCAGAAGTTTTACCAATGCTTTCTTTCTAAAACATAGTCTCAGCGTTTCTCTCCCTCATCCTAAAAAGGGAGAATTTTTTTCTCAATTTCTTTTGGTTTGTCAGCTCAACAGTAGCTTCCCTGTGCAGTCCTATCTGTTTATTCCAGACCAACACTGAAATTACCATGAAGCCAGACCTTGCTCTTCAGTCCTCAATTAGCCCTCACTGACTTGACTGTAAATAGGTCCCTGGTCATTCAGGCTAGGAAATAAAGGCAGACAGTTCTCAGACTAATTGCTTCTGTCCAGGCATGTTTTCATAATGCAAACTTCAATAAGTTGACTTGTACTTTCAATTATTATTTTAACTAGAAATGGAAAAAAACACACAGATATGAAGATTTTCCAATATTCTGACAATACTCATCACGGTACTCAAAACTATGGGGTAATGTAGAAAAATATTCCTATAAATAAATAGGTTTTTTAATAGTTGTGTTTTTTTAATTATGCTTTTCAATATTATTATAGCATTATCTGAACACTGAGTAAAATTGTAAAAACATCTAAAATCATCTAGAAGGTGCAGTCAGAGAGGAGAGCAATAGGAGAGAGAACAAATAAACTTCAAAGTAGATGAAATATTTCATGGCACAATAGAAAGGGTTTCTGGTGATGAACTTGGAGAACCAGGGATCTTTCTGACCTGAAGAAGTTACACAAAATTCAGTCTCTACTGGCAGAAGAGCCTTTCTCCCTCACTTACACCATAAATTACAACATGTAATTTATTACATTTTCTTAATGATATTGCAGAAGTCACTGTCTGTGTGCCAGCACAGCGATTTCACAAATGCAGAAGTATTTATACATGCTCATAGTTTACAGGCTTATTCTGCAACTCAGCCTAATAACTGTACTAAAGAGCTGAGAATTAACTTTTCTATCATCTCATGAACATGTGACCATTCCATTTTGTGCTTCCTAATCCATGTTTGCAAAGGAGACCTAACATTGCCACTTCATGATACTGAAGTCTAATTAAAGACAGTGAGCTATTAATCAACACCTGTTTCATCCATCACCATATTTCTTGTTACAGTGGTCTAAGAGGAGACAAGCTGTAAATACATCCTTGCCCTTAATGTTTTTAAGATGCAGACAACTATACGTCAAATATGCCTCATTTTTTGGCATCCTCTGTGGTATGACCTGGGGCTGAATCTCACTGAATGCACATCATTCCCTCCCTTCCCTCATCCCATGAACTGCAGCTCTATCCAAAGCCTAACACATGAAAAGCTGGTTCTGAAGGCCTCTGTTTGATCGAGATTTTGAAAATACATATTCACACAGCAGAAACCTCTGTGAAAGATGAAGAGCTCTCCATCTGGAGTGGATGTTTGATTTGTTAACTGCTTGTTTCTGTGGCTCAGAAGATTCATGGTCACAAAAGGTCGTTATTGGTTTCCATTGCAACGAGAGTCTGCTTAACATTTTAAAAAACAAACCATCTTCTATTTGTCCAGTTTTCTTACTCAATATACCTATGGTTTTCTCAAGACATTTTAATGGCTATTCTTTAATATAGAACCTATTCTTATTATCAGACAGATGTATTTCTTAACATGCATCTTTTTCTCATCAATTTACCTTAAAAACAAAAAAAAGTCTCTATTTAATTAATTATGTCATTCTTTAATCCTTTTAATTCCACTAAATTATATACTGAAGAACTTTCCAGTCTGAGACAAAAGGGCATTCTGAGCAAAGAGAACTGCAGCTGTGTTGCCTGAAACATCTTAGAAGGTAGTGTCCACGGGGAGCAGGAGAGCTCCGTAAAATACTGACAGATGTAAATAACAGTGTCACATTTTAGGATGAAAACCAGTCCATGGTCGTGCTCATTAAGAGCAATTTCTGCGTCTCTGGGAGGCTCCACGGAAATGGGGAGGTCTGCACCCCAGGCAGCAGATACCACAGCAGCAGAGAAAGGAGACTTGCTTTGCACCACTAATCCAGTTAATCCTGGTTATTTCAGGGTTTCTTCTGCAGTAATGCAGAGAGTGATGTGGCTGGGAGGAAGGGATGAGGCCAAAAGGGATGGTGGGCAAGGACAGAGGAAGCAGATTCCCCCCAGTCATCCTATTTTTCCAGGGGAGGGCTGCCAACCAGGGTGACTCCAACCATCAGGCCAGAACAGCTAACATGAAGTGACACTTTCAGCCTTTGAAAGTTTTACTGCTCAGCAGAAATAACAAAGTCATGCATGGTGGATGTGATTGCCCCCTTCCCCACCAGGCCCTGTTTTGGCAAGCCTCATTCTGCTAAACCCACTGAGGAAATCCAAAAAAGGTACCCTACAGAGGATGGGATGAAAGAGGACATGCATGGGTTCAGGTCCACCACCCAAGGTGTCCTTTATCAGCAGGTCAGAAAACTGAAGCAGGACTGGAAATATCTGGAGAAAAATGTACACAGGACTTCAATGAAAAATGTAAAAAATAAAATAAAAGCCAAGAAAATAAACTGAGATGTAAAAATTGTGAAAGCCATTTCAAAACACTGTTTAAACTTAAGAATAAATGTGATGGCATCGTCACATTCTTTAAAAGCTTTGCTCTGCTCAGAGTGGCTTTGTTATTAGTGATTCTTAATGCATGAGATAGTGGTTTGGAATAAATCTTTAAGTAATTCAAAACAAGGACTCTTCAGTAAATAGTTGAAATTAAAGGGGGAGTTAGAGTCATCTGGTTTCCATTAGGATGATAAAATAGTTCACTTGAAACCTTTTACAAGACGCTTTGTTACTGGGAGGTGTCTGTGCATCTCACTCCATCACCAGCCATTTGACACAACATAAAAGGCTTCAAAAGCCATGCTAGGCCTCTTAATCAAAAACTAATTGTAATAGATATTGGGGAGTGTTAACACCGTGACCGCTAGGTTGTAGCTTCAGTATATAAGCAGGAGTGAACATTAAACACAACCCTGAGTTGATAGGGCTTATCAGAATTTCAGAGTTAAGTGCTAAGTACTGCAGGCTGGTATCAGTGTGCTGTTGCTTTGTACCACTTTTGGAGTTAATTGCACTGTAGGATTTCATCTTCCCAACCAAATTTATAGCATCGTCAGAGAAATTGGAAGCCTGTCGAAGAAACTGCTTGCAGCTTACAGGACTTCAGTGAAACCACAGGGGGTAAAAAAATTGTGGTTTCTGCCTCAGCATCTAACAAACATGCTGAGGAAGAGGGGTTACCCCTTGCTCCCCTCCCCAGTTTACTCCAGAACAAAAATGAGCTCTTCCTCCTTCTTGAAACAGAAAATCCCTCTTGCTGCTAGGGCTGTGGCAGAATTACAGCAGCAGCTCCCCAAAACTATACCCTCCCTGAAATCATCACTAACCTGGCATACATCCTTGCTCTCGTGGTCCCATATGCCTTATTATGATTGTTGACATGAGTATTCACAGTGCTCATGGAAACAGTTTTGTTGGTTTTACTGATACAGGGTGAAATTGGAGCTACTGATTTTAACTTAATTCATGCATTTTTCCAGATAACTGATGACCTTAATATTTACACACTATTGCACCACCATAAACTCAGGCCAGATCCTCTTCTGTTATATGAACTGTTGCAAATAAAGAGTTCACATTTTTAAGCAAGGAGCTCAGAACCAGACTGTCATACAGTGAGGAACTCAGAGATATGGCAATTTACTCCAGCTGAAAACATAGCCCACAGAGTAAAATTCCTTGTTTAGCTCAGTAAAGTGCATTAAAAAGGCTGCTGCTGTTATTTCTCATGAGTTCATTAGAACCTGTATGCTACCAAAATCTCCAGGCAGCTGTGTTCCTTTTTACTCCAATTTCAAACAATATAATTAAAAAAGCATTTGATGAAATGTAGACACTTTTACCATTTACACTGGAATGCTGGCACCATCCAAAATCAGCTACTCTGTAAATACCAGATTAGGATCTGTGAAGCAAAGGTTTTCATTCTAGGAAAGCATATTCAAAAGAAAGTCTCAGACTTTCTCCGTGAAGGATAGGCTTTATTTGTAAAACCCACAATTATCTCAGATGTTCTGAGGAGCTGTGGGAACTGCAAATGTTAAAACAAAACATAAGGAAACAGTTCTGGGCATTTAAGTGGAGGCAAAAAAGTATGATGTACTTTTCCCTATTAGTTTACTATATAAGTGAGAAGACATTAGAGTGAAATTTAATTAAAGTAATTGACCAAATTGCATTTTGTAGTAGTTATTGTCTTTAGCAGCCCTGACTCCTCTTTGTCAAAAGGATTTGCTGAAGATTACTTCTAAGGGGTATTTATTATGAATATTAATCTCTCCAGTAAGTACCATCAACATATTAAAATTCATTTGAAGCACTTTATGGAAGACTGCAAACAGAAATGACTGGTGAAAAACAAGGTGTCTAATCATGTTAGCTTGGCTCACATGGTTAAACCAGAAGTAGAACAGGGAGAGGAAATGTAATAAAAGGTATATTGGTTATATTATGATGAAAATGTGTTTAAAGGGTACCTGATTTCCAATGAAATTCAGGCTGTGCTACCAGGAACACTGATGACTTTTCTGTTTGAGCAAGATTTTATATAGCCTTGTGTTGCCTCACTGGAAAAGTCTGAGACTTCAACCCATGTCTTAATTCTTATTTGACCTTTTTAGTAACTATTTGCAGGAAGTCTATAATTAAGGAATGCCAGAAGTCCTATGCAGAAGTTGGTTCACAGGTGCTAGTGCACTACTCATACAGACAACTCAGGCTCAGTATTTGACCTCCTAAATCATATTCATCAAGCCTCTCTCTTTGATGGGGGGGAGGACACACTTTTTCATTACATTGTGCATGAAGGGCTGTGCAGAGCTGCATCACTGTTCCTTCCAGCAGCTTAGATCGTGCAGCTTCTGCCCTTCAGTTCTACTTGATCTTCTTGTTGAGAACAACAAACAAGAAGTGATGATGAGATGGAGAGCTGACAATGAAAGAAAAAAAAAAAAAAAAAAAAAAAAAAAAAAAAAAAAAAAGAATAAAACTAGGAAGTCTTGAACCACCCTTTTCAATTTTCTATGCTCTAGAGACAGGGTTTGCAGAGTGGCAGAGGAAGAAAAGGTGTTTATGAGATTGCTAAGGTTGCAAGTCACAGGTTGGGTCACTCTCTGTCCTCCTCAGCCTCACCTCATCCTTCCACTCCTCCACGTCTTTTCTTTGAATATTTTTTCCTTCCAAAAACTTTCTTACCACCTGTGTTTCTAATAAACACCTGACAGCAGATAAGCCCAAGTATACACAAGTTGGGCATCCCAAGGTGTGCTGAAGCTCCAGACATGAGATTCTCCTGTCCTTTTAATAAAGGCTCAGATCCCCATCATCTCAGCACTCTGCCTCCATTTTGCCAGGAGGCATTCCATTCCCTTCCCTTCCTTACTAAACAGGCTGAACATTTGCCCTGTGTAAACACTGTTCCACATCTGTTCATGCTGAAGAACATCAGAACACCATTTCTCACAAACCATTCTGGCTACATGTGACCAAATGTACCACAGAGGAAGCAGCACAAGGTCAGGAATTTCCTCAAAACCAGGACTGAGAAGAATCATTTCACCCCATTGTCACAGTTCCTACAATAACTTTTTTATAGGTTTTATCCCCATCTTTGCACTGGTCATTGTGACTGCAGCTGAACAAAACCCTCTGCACAGCCCAGGTTGTGGTGGCTGCCAGACTACTGACCTGGGAGTAAAAACCCCAAACTAACTCTGCTCCTGAGTTGAGTAAAAAAGAGAAACCATTTCTATTGCTCAATATGGCAAAAATCCTTAAGGGAGTCCACTGATTACACTATTGAGATTTGTATGAACTAACTAGGGTAAATAATTAGACTATATTTTAATTAATATATCAGTGCCTCCTAGCACAATATAGTTAAATTTGTGCCACTATTAGAGCTGAGCAAAAGAAAACTGTTCTATATGTAGTGAAATAAGAATAGTGACTTTTCTAAGGAAAAGATAAGGCAAGAAAAACCCTGCAGGTCTTTTGGGGGGGGCACTGAAAAAAGTCAAGAGGTGCCCTCAGTTCATCAAGTGCCCATGTGCCTCTTCTCTAGGTAGCAAACCTGAATATGGGAAAAGTGTCTCTGGTGAACAGGGAAATGAGACACACACACACATATATATATGTGACACAGATCACAAAATGAGGGCTAAAAATACAGCTCAATTATTCAAAGTATATAATTTTTTTCCCAAGCTTGACCTTGTTATTACTTTGAAGCACTTATGTCACTTGAAAGAGGCCTTCCTGCTCAAACAGGAAAAAAATACTTGCTCATCACAACTTCAGGTTTCTCCCGAGACCTTGATCCCTAGACAACATTGCAGTTTGGGGGAACAAACAAGTTCCCATGAAATATCAGCAGGATTTTGCAGGCCAGCAACAACCAAGCCACATGGTGAGGTTTCTTCCTGCCTCCAAGATGAGTCAGACTTTCTCCCTCATGGCCTGAGGAGGCAAATCCTCACCATCTTCCCATCAGGAGCATGGAATGGAGGGATAATTAACACTTTGGACCTCTCAGTCCAAAAGAGATGGCACAGCAGTGCCAGCCCCACTGTGAGGCAGGGATCCAGAGGTCTTATCTGAAGGTAAAGTCTGTGTGAACTCCCTTATCTAGAGGATCAGCAGGAGCCAAAGGTAAAGGATGTGGAGGCAAGGCTTGCCAGGAGAGAGGTGGTGATGGTGAGCCCTCCGTAGTCACCTCTCTGGTGGCACCTGAGGACCATAGTGGTCCACACCTGAGCTCCAAAGATATCTCAGAGGGGCGCCAATGGGTGAGCCTGAGACAGAGAACATTTTTCCATCAGCAAAGAGCCCAGCTCTGCCAAGCAATCCTCACTCTGCTGGGTTTGCAGGAGGAGAGGCTTTCCAAGCCTACAATTCCCCAGGTGGCAGCTGATCTCCACTCTGTGGCAGCCAGTGTGAAACACGAGGGCTTGGTTTTCAGAAGGTGGGAGGCTTAGCACTTGCTGAAAATAAGACCCATTTAAGTTGTCACGACAGCAGTCACCTTGAGAGATTTAGGTCATACCACCTGACTAGCTGGCTGTCCCCCTAACACTTTTGCATTTGTCCCCCAAAACATTTCCCTCCCCTTCAAAATGCTGTTTACTTTTTGATCTCCCCATGAGAGTTAAGCTCTCACACTGGTTAATATTATTGCTCCTCCAAGCTTCTCCCACTTTTGGCCCACACAAGGCAGAGGATAAGCCCTTCCCCTCTGCCTCAGCATCACTTATCAACAACACAGAGTGAAGGAGGCACCACACAACTCAGCTTTAACATTAATCTTCCCACCAGATTCTCATTACGCTGCCAATAAGATGATCTTCCTCACACCACATTTCGATATATTTGACATCTGTCATAAAACTTGGGTCACACATATCTGTCTTCTGATAAAATGACTCATCCTGCAGAGACCCATACTATGTTGTTCGGGTCTTGCCAGAAATAATTATTGACATATTGTCAACACATCCAGCCTACTGTATTAATAGGAGTTATAAATTACCAGCCTTTTTTCTTCCCTCTGCCTAGCAAGGAAATGAGGGGACATGCAGCAAGAAAGCAGGTACATGTCACTCAGGTGATGGATACAGGCATGGCTATTCATTGTTTTCTTGAAGCTTTGCATAATTTAATCATATTTGAGGGAGCTACTAGTTTCAGAAAGAATTCAAAATTAGTAATGGCTTCCCCTTTGGCTTGGTACTTTTTGGTATTATACAGTTTATGATCTCTCATCAAAACAAAAACCAGCTGCTAACTCCCCAAAACTTGTCACTAAAAATCAGAAATGATTTAGAGGAGACAGGTTACAGAGAGAGAGAAGATGGACTATCCTCAGCATAATGTCATTGACTGCAGTGAAGAGAGAAGTTTAACTTGTTCTTTGTACTTGCTGTGCCAGACAGATACAACTTTTGTGTTTCATCCCATGTATCTAGTATGCCCCAGTTGATTTTGTTAAAACCTAGGTCTACTTTAAAAGAAAAAAAAGCAGAGAAATGACCTAAAGTGTAAGTTTCCATAGATAAAGGAGAAAGAACAGCGATTACAGCCGTAGCTGGAGGAGATGAATAACCTTTCCCACAAGCACTATGCTCCTGCAAAGCAGTCATTGGGTTTAAACATCACTTCAGTTCCTTCCTGGGATTGACAAAGTTGGTTCAGTTACCATCTACTTCTAACAGGGTATCCCATACTCCATGTTTTCATATCAGAGGTGCAAGGTCAAGGTGGCTAAAGCATCTTGCAGACACAGAGAGAGGAGAGCAAGCTCTGCTTTAGAGTCATGACTGAGCTGTAAGTGGTACCTGGGAAGTCAGTGATAGACATCACATGATGTTCTGCTCCATCAGCTCCAGAAAAAGGCCATTAGGTTCTTGTGATTAAAGTCTGCTGATCTACAGCCAGGCAGGCTTTGACCTTAACTTTTAGCAGGTGAATACTGTGGCTTGTAGATCTACCTTTGCTCTTTGGAGTGAGGACTAAGATTGCCTTGGTCCTCAGGGACCAGGGAGAATGGGGACCACCTTAGGGAGGATATTCCTTTTGTACCAGCAAGCCTCAGAAGTTGATATGCTATTAAACATAAAGTACCCCCTACCAGAAGGTTTTGGAATAGAGTTCTGTTAAGGGTAGGGGCAGAGGATAGAAAACCCACCAAATTTCACCTGCACGTACTGGACACGTTGTGTAAGATTATTCTTTCTTGCACAAATCCAACACAAATCCCAATTCCCAGTAGTCTTGGTGCCAAAACCTGCCTTTGTCCAACCTTCATTTGTTTTTTTATGAGCCCAAGTGGGATGACACCGAGTTACAAGGCAAAGGGGAATGCACATCACAGTAAAGGTTCTAGGGGCCCAGAAGCTGTAGAAATGTCACCTCAGTATTTTATGGTTTTAGCCCTTCCATATCTACAGGAACACTGAGAGCACCTCAAACTAATTAATAAGCTGCTCAGTATCTTTGTGCATTACCTTTCTTTTCCCTCTTTGATTCACACACAAATTATTTTTAGAAAAGGAAAAAAAAATTCTTTCAAAAAAAAGCAATGAACTGAGTTCTGGCACTATTCATCTGCTCTGTTCATCAGCTCAGCAGTGCATTAGGGTTGTGGGAGGGGGGGGGAGGGAGAAAACATGAAGACTGACCTCAATCCTTTCACCTCACCCTAAAACCTCTCAGGTCCTCAACAACCACAAACTCCCTTCCTTCCTCCCCCTCAGAAAACCCTGGTGGTTATAGTCACAAAATCCTGATGTGGATCTCCAGCCTGTACTCTGCTCACTTTCCCTTTTGTAAGGAAAAGAGGTTTTTACAGGGCAGTTTATTTCTATGGGATACCTGTGGGTGGCATATACCTGGGTTAAGTGACTTGGTGGCCCTTCTAATCTTAGGCTGTGGGCACCATGTGGTGGCACAAGCTACCAGGTTCAGGTGTTGAGTTCTTGGGCAATTCTAGGTCAAGAAAAGTGACCTGAAGAGACTGTTTTAAATCCTGCTAATTACAGAATCCCTGAATTTGCTCTAGTTTTGGGCTGGGATTTTTTTACAGGTTAGCAAAAGCAAAAGTGCAGAAAGCCACTTGTGCTTTTCTGCTTACGCACTGAGCTCTGACACACCAGAGGATGTTGTCTTTCATTATTAACTTTGGCAGCATTTAAATTAAGTAATATCTTGACAGGGGAAAGGAAGGGAATGAAGGGCCTTGGGAGTATTTTTTCTCCTGTTTAATTGTACTGCATTTGATGTGTTCCAAAAAACATTAGAAGATCTGCTGCTCTTCAGAGACCAAGGGGAAGAAAAAAAAAAAAAAAAGAGTTTATAAACCTCCACTAGCTGAGGTAGTTTGGCAGCACACAGAAAGACAGAGAATTATCATCTGTCCAGGGAAATCCACCCTGTGCTTCTCCCAACCCTCTTTCAGCTGGTGCACACAAGATGTTCCTGCTCACTTCATCCTCAAACATTTAAACACTTTGAGGACCACACACCTTCAGTGTGTTAGTTGCAGGGCTTTCCAAGCCAAAATCCAGTGTGCATGCTTGGGTATCTGTGGGTGGGAATGGCTGGATAATGTTACCATGATAACTGATGGTAATATTTCTACCAATTGTTAAGCTTCCTAAGTCTCCACTTTGTGAATTTTTCAGCCTATCCTTTTCTTGAATAACAGAAGTCTTTCCTGCCTGCAGCAAGGTATAAGTGTTCGTGCAAGATTATCTAGGAGGCTCCGATTTACTCCACAGGAAAAAAAAAACCTAAAAAAAGTCTCCCTTACACAAATGCACCTTTCTAACCACTTCAAGGGTCACCTGGTTCACTGTGGGATTGTGTCAGTACAGCCACAAAATAAGGCAGCAGTTCAAGGTGTCTTAGACTGGCAGATAGCAGGTACCACAGAAACACAGATGTGGGATAGTCTGAGCTGTTTAAAAGAAGCTGCTTGCTTGTGAGCACTCTGATTTTAGTCCAAATAGACATTAGGAAAAATGTGTGAGGGACGAAGGAGTGTGTTGTTTCAGGGGGGAAAAGAGTGTGGGAGGAGAGAATTTTGATGAGTCAAGTTCCTAATTCCCTTCAGACCTTTAAAGTCAGTAGGAGTTGCTTCACTTTCATCTTACCATGCAAAGATGAACAAAGGGAAGTGGAAAAAATAAACGAGCTTTTCTATTAAAGTCAGTTTAAGGAAGACCAAGAGTAACAGCACTGTTCTTACTGTAAGGACAAAAGCAAACTATAACTATTATTCTGCACTGCATCTTATTTAGTTCAGAATACTTCTTCAGGCCCTGGTTTCTGGGAAGTCCTCTGCTCACTTTTTTTCCCTATTTCCTCTGTCACAGTGGCTCATGGGCTGTAGCATGCTTTGAACAAAGCACAATGGCCTCTGGGACTTTGTTTAAAATATTGTTTATGACCAACTTATGGCCCAATACTTCTGACTTTTATCATGCTTTTGCTTCATATTTTCCATGGCTTCTTTCCATTTGCCCACTGCATTAAGGCACAAAATTCTTGTTTTAAGGCGAGACATTTACAAGTTAGTCCCCCATTGCCATTCCATCCTCTCTTTTGTCCCAAATAAATCAGTCCTGACTGTCCACTTCCCCCTCAAGCCCTAGCAGTTCCAAAACTTCCCAAACTCCATAGATTAACCATAGTTTTTCTCTCTCAACACACAGCGCTGAACTCTTACTCTGTGGAACACAGAAAAACTCCATCCCAGGCTTCTTGCTTGTCACCTGCCCATACATTTAGAAAATTGCATACAAATACAAAACTGATAGCATTTGCTAGAGGGTTCTTTGAATCCTGCCAGGTATCCCCGTCTTATACAGAGTCTTCTGCTTTCTTACCTCTTTAAGTTTGCTCCAAAATCCAGGAAGGTACAGGGTAGCACTAACTTTTAAGGCTTCACAGATCAAGCTCTTATCCCACTAATTCTTTTGGGGCAGGGATACATTTACTACCATTCCCAATTTACCTTATATTTACTCCCCAGCTTTCTGTGTATATATATATATACACATATATATATATAGCTATGATATTCAGTGGTTTTGCACCTCAAAATCTGCATGATTGACTGGATAGTCCTGGGGCAGAGAACTTCCTTTAAGAGATCTGTGAGACAGTTTAGAAATGCAAACCTACTATAAGGCTATTTAAAATTCCTATGGATACACAATTTGAAATTAGTTGAAAAAAATCAGAATTTTAGGTGCTTGATACTAAAAGGTTCTGGCTTTAATAAAACCATCTGGATTCTACTGTAAAATAAGCACTAAAATTGATGCTGTTCTCATCTTTCTGTTAGGCTCCCATACACTTTTTCCCAAGAGATCCCCTGGTTTGAAGGAGCACTCTCTCTTCTGGAGAGCACTGAAGAAATGGCTTATTCCAAAAGTCTCTCTATTCACAAGAAAAAAAAAAAAAAAAAAAAGAAAAAAAAAAAAAACCACCCAAAAAACAGCACTAAGGAAGAGCAATGCAATAGCAACGAGCCATGCATTTCGTTCAGGAAACAGAAATCTCTAGTTCTGTTTATCTTTTGTGCAAATGAGTTTTCCCTGGTCTAGGTTGGGTTGGTTTTCTGTTTTGAAGTCCCATCCCCCATCTCAGCAGCTTCCTGCCCCAGCTGACAGTCTCATTGTCCCCATGGCTGTCCTGGGAAGTCATGATAGATGGCTACACCGCGACCCTCTTAGGAGGTGGGTGCTCATATTATGCTCAGAGACCTTTTTTGATCAATAGTCAGTTCAAACCTTTGCACTCGTGTACACACACAAACATGTTTATAATACACATATGTCTAAAGAAGTGCCTGGAGAGTTGTTAAGATGAGCAAAACAACTTTGATCGGTTTCAGCATTTTGGAACCCAAAGCAGAGGTATCTCATGACTCAATGTGGTCATTTGCAGTATGTGCAAGAATTTTTTTATTTTTTTTTTTTATATTTTATTCAAAGCAAGAGCAGCCAGAATATTTTCATTGTGGGGAACACAGACTTGAAATAATTCTGTTTTGATCCTAGCCATATTGCGCTTCACTTTTCCTCAGCACAGAATGCCAGCTTGTTTCTTCAAATTAAGACAATATGCTTATAGTGATGAACCTTATTGGCCATCTATCTTCCTTTTGTAATCTGGCTCTCATCAAGCTGAAATGAAGCCATTTCTTCTGACTGTGGCTGATTAAACACAGAGTAAACCTAGATCTCTGAGGAGGCTCTAATGATTCTCCACAGGCCTAGTGTCAGCCCGGCACCTGCAGCATTCAGCTTCCCCATTTCCATCATAAAATGAAGCATCTGTTACAGAGAAGTGTTATCTTTTTATCATCGATGCTATCTTTGTTTGAATTCACCTACCCCATTTGGTATAAATTACAGCCATTTCATATGTAATGAATGGTCACACAGGATGCACTCTGGTTATTGGGGGTTAAAAGGGCACAAAATCCTTTTACTAAACCTTTGTTTAACTTGGTGAAAGTTAAGACTACATGGCTTGTGTAAAACCTTCTTTCTTACAACAAACAGGAGGAAATACTTATCACAGCTTAACACTGAAGCATTTTGATATTGCTTATCTAAATACTGGTCTTTGAGTTTTTTGGAAGCAATTTCTGGAGCAACGTTATTAGTTGCAGGGAAAAGAAACAGAGAAACATGTTTGTGCCAAAGACATTTCTGTCTCAGTAACTTGATTAACTATAAGCCTGAAGTCTACAAGTAGATGAGATTTGTTTGCTAGAAAGGGTAGCTGCCAACTTAGAACCTGCTGTAAATCCCACAGAAGTCAATTGGCATATTTTCAGTGATTTCAACAGCATTTGTTTGGATCAGGCCAAAGATCAGCTAGATGTTTACATTTTGTGTGGTCCACACTCTCCTCTATTTTTTCCCTTCCTCAGTTTTCCATCTGAGCTGAAATAGGCAACTTCATCTTAGAAAAGGGTTATTTTCAGCTGATAAGGATTAAGGGCATAATTTCACCCACTTATTTTGTTGCCTCCTGCCTGCAACATGGACAGTCAGGACACCTTCATAGCTCAAAGAAAAAATTCCACAGACTCTAACTTGGAATTAAAGCTGCTCATTGCTCCTTGAAGTAGCAGTATAACTGATGGGAACAAAACAGTTGTAAAACAGCTAAATAATTCCACCTATTAACATATAACTACAAGATATTGAGGGGGGGCAACAGCTGCACAGCAGCCTTCCTGATCACATGAACCTTTTAGACATTGTTTTAACATAACCACTTCAATAACAACTACAGACTGTAAAAAAGAGGCAGCTTTCTGTGTTTGATGCTGTAAATATAAAAAAAATCTACAGTGAATTCAAGAAGAGCATAGAGATACTGTGAAGTACCTTGCCCAGGTACTGATATGAGGTCATTCAGAGACCAAAGCTGAGCAACACCTATTCCTTGGCAAATTCTTAGGGTGCTGAATCATTGAGGTGTTAGATCCAACTGAGATGGGAAAGGCAGCTAGAGTCCAAAGCATTTGATTCTATTCATCATCCTATGCCGTGCTCTGAACAGGCCATTCAGAGCCACCACCATGGTCACTATGTTCTACAGCCCAGAATGGTTCAGCAGCCTCCTCAGACTTCACATTTCTCCTGTACAAGTGTTGGTGTGTTCTCCATCTACCACCAGGATTGCCTGAGATTTCTTTACCTGATTTTTGCTGACTCTATAGTCTATAGAAGACTCTTTAGATACAAAGTACTGTTTTCAGTGTTCCATTCAATTACATATGTTTGAAGAGCAAAAAGAAAAATGTAATCACACACACACAAAAAAATAATAATAACCACAGCCTTTTTGGTGCATCATTTGCCCAATCATGTTTCATAGCATATTACAGGTGAAATAATTCTACAGAAGTAAACTTTAAAGCATATACTTCACAGACAGGGTTAAACCTTTAAGAATCTGTTATCTACAGAGAGCAGGAAGTTGCTTAATAGATCCACTGGGGGGAAAAAAAAAGTCAGTCTTGTGAAAATAAGGAAGAGTGAACAATTTTGTACCAACATGCATGTTCATGATCACTTTACAAGTCTGCATTATGTGGCCTTGTCTGATCCATTTTTGTAGCCAGCAAAATCATATTGTCCTACCACAAGAGCACACTTGTTATTCAAAATAATTAGGACATGAGTCATCTTGGTATCAAAGTTGGCATTAGTGATATATGGGGCTGATGACTGATGAGTCCAATGAACATTTGACTCATGTAGACTTAAAATATGCAGCTGAAAAGCTCAGTTAATTCAGAAGAGACACAGCATAGCAGCGATAGCATCTTGTAAAAGCAAGATCCAAGACAACTAGAAATGCAGGAACAGCAGTGATGAAAACAGCCAAGGTCTTGGGATTTCTCAGAACAGCTGAAAAATGGGAGAACCTTTTCATTAAAAACTTTAAAACTCAAGGGTTTTCCCTTTGACAAGGTACAAAATGTAATAATTTTTTCTACTGTTTACATTATATTTTTGTAAGTGCTGGAATTGTTTTTATTACCTGTCCCTTTCATTTTTCCTTTTTGTTACTTTAAATTAATAAGTCAATGCTATCCAAAATTTCAGTTGAGTTTGGAAAAGTGGTCACAGCAGAAAGAAAAATGAAACCAGCTCAACCACTTTAGAGAGTTTCAATTTTCCTTTGGTCCCTTTCTGTAACTTCTCCAGAATTAAAAGATCTGGAAGTCTGAAAGTAGGAAAAACAGGGAGAAGAAGGGTGAGGAGTGCAAAAGAAGGAAAAAGAAAAATGGTAGAAAAAATCCAAACCACTATTTACTCTCCCAGAGGGGAAAAAAAAAAAAAAAGGGGGGGAGGGGGGGGGGGAGGAAATAGGTGTTTAATATTTATTCCAAACAAAAGACAGAAAAAGCAAAATCTGAAAAGAAGCTTCTGCTTTATTCTCCTCTTGTGGATACCAACCTTCCCCTGTCAGCAACTGTCTAATTGACTAATATACTTAACATGTGGCAACTATTTTCAACTGTGTTTAGCTAAGTCTGCTGCCTTGTTTCAGACACAAGGAAGGCTTCCAATGCCCAACAGCTGTCTGTTTTTATCCAGCTTTACTATGGAATCTAACAAAAGCAATTGCAACTAATAGCCTTTGACTTAGTTTAAAAAGAAGGAACGTTTCCATCTAACCATGCTTTAGGACAATACAAATCTGTGTCAGACACAATTCATTTTGAACGCCAGCTTCTGTAAGGGCTTCCACTTGATATCTCACTCAAAAAGGTGCCCCAAAACCAACTATCTTCAAAGCTGCTTCATAGAGTGCTAAAACTAATAAGAGCTTGTATTTCAGCAGCTGGACACCCTGAGGGCAAACAGAAAGCAACCAGAGCCAGAAACTCCAGTTAGTGTTTTCTTCCTCCACAGGACAGCTTTGGATGATGTGAGGGTGTTCCCCACCTTTGTGTAAGATCCAAAGGTTGAGTGTCATTTGACTTAAGGGGCTATAAAACAGTGGAGACCATGGCAAGACCATCAGTTAATATTAACTGATGACTGTAACATCTAAGGGACCTTGTTTCTATCTGACATCTCAAACAGGAGCCTAATTTGCAACGAGCAAAAAATAAACATTTAAAAATTGAGAGAAGATGTGATTACAGGATCTGAAATCTCTGGAGCTGCCTTAGGTTTGTAATTAGAAAACAATCTGACTGTTTCACTCCTCTTGTTTTCTAAGCTGCTCTTTTTAGGTTTAGGATCTAAAAGTGACACAATCATATTTGTGACCAAGTGTCTTTTTGCTGGAAGACTTTTTTCTTTTCACTGATTCAAATGCTGTGCTATAGATACCCCATATATAAAGATGTCTGTAGAGGCCCCATTAATGGTCTGAGGCTATTCAATGCCTTTTTTTTCCAAACCATCAAATCACAGGGAAGCTAGAATGAAATACCAGAGGTGGGTACCAACTTAGATGATTGTGAAGAACAATATGTGAAAAATGTGATCGCCAGAGATGAAAAAACTTTGAGATTAAATTGGTCTTTCAGTTATATCAGTTTGCTTCATCAACAACAATGGCTCTGGACAATGTGCCAGTGTCATTGACTTTCACCATTTTAAAGGCCTTTAATAGTGATGACTGCACAGTGAACAAAAGCTTTTCTTGTGAGAAGTCTGAAAAGGTTGATTATATGTATGTTACAGCTGAAAGTGGATCAGACAAGTAGTAAGTTATGAAAGTATGAGCACAAGAGAATAAAACCATTCACTGGGCTTGAATTACTTTAGTTTATCTTCTTAGGCTGAATTGTGGCTGTGGTCTTTTGCAACTCAAATAAAGAGCATAGATCAAGATGAGATAAAGATAACGGAGTATTGCCAGCATTAGGCAATAAAATCAGTAGCTGGAATAGAAGAAAACTTTGATAACCAGAGAAAAAAATTTTAAAGGCACAGTTATACAGGCAAAAGCCCTCTGTAGCTACTGTCTTCAAGTAAATAAGACACTAAGACAAAATTTTTCTATGAAAAAAAAATTATACAAGCATCTGCTCTTGTGTTTCTCTACAGAGATGTTTGAAACTGAAATTGTTCTGGCCTGCTAAAGGGAGAGTCTCTGCTGTTCCAGTTAAACATGGTCTGAAATCTTCTGAGGGATGCGAGTGCATAATGAGTTTCATATTAGGGCCCACACAGGAGGGAAAATCATTCAAAATTCAAAGTACTGCATTACTATGAGGAAAAAAACTCTCTTTATTTAAAAAACAAAACAAAACAAAAAATACAACAGTTTGTTTCTCAAAAGAATTTTCCAAGGTGCTTTAGAATCCTGTTTCTTTCCATATCTTGCAAAGAAAATTAAGTTTTAATTAGTTTTTGCTTGTTTTAGCATGAAAGAAGCAGCATAGTCATTTCTGGAAGAATGTGATATCAGCAGGCAAGAGCTCACACCTCAGGAGGAGCACAGCCTGGTCTGCAAAGCTGGGCAGAGTTTGCAGATTGAGAAGTCAGTAAAAAATATCTGATCATCTTTAAAAACTACTCTTTTGCTCTAAAAGTGAAAACCCAAGAACAGGGAATTCCGCCCTAGTCTTATTCCTGTCAAACAAAACTCACACATTTAAAACAAAATATCCTAAATTTAATTTTAGCCACTACATTAAGGGGTCATTTCCAAAAGATGGAAGTACGTTCTGTGGCAGTGTGAAAGGATAATAGAGGGCGAATACAACACACTAGTATTACAGAAAAAGAAAAAAAAAAAAAAAAAAAGCAGCATGAGTTGTGATATCCATGAAATGTTAAATTTTCCGCTATTCACAAGGCTCTGCATTCTTAATATCTGTAAAGAATGGTCATCTCAGTTGGTTAAAATATAGCCCAAAAGCTCAAGCCACAGGGCTAAAATACTTGAAAGTAGCCACTCCATCCAGCTGATTCTGCTATTTAGCACTTCTCCTGTAACATCAGGGGTGTAACCTTAGTCCCCAAAAATTGGAGGGCAAGTTATGCCACTGACCTCATGCCTGGCTCTAGGACAAGGAACCATGCAGTCCCTTGGGGCTACAAGCCATGGGGAAACTCCAGGGTTCTGGAAGATGGAAATAAGCCCAGATGCCTCAGCTGGAGAAGAAATTCTGAGTTGTAACTGCTCCCTAGGGCCTGTCAGAAGCCTGAAAGAGTGGGGATGGGTTTTTGCTTGGTTTGTCTTAGCTTAGGCACATGGAAATGGAGAAGTCCCAAATGGGTGCCCACCTGACAAACTGCTGAAAGGGGCAGGATTCAGCCTCACGTACAAATAGATCCTGATAACCACTGGCTTTTTGGTGGTTACGAGTGCTAAGAGCAACCTGTCGTGCTGAGAAATTCACCCATGCATGTGTTTAGACACATTGCTGAGACATCAGACAACATTACATTAAATATTGCAGGATGTGTGAGAACCCCCTTGCTTTTTCACTCGATGTCACACGCTCCTACGTGCACATCCCTGCAAGCTCATGCACTTGCCTGCAACAACTGTCTTCTCAGCTCCAGACAAAAACTTGCTAATTGATGTTTGTTAAAATTAATATTTTGCCAGTCAGAATTAGTCACACATGAAGCATTCTGAGCTACCAGGAGGCTGTCTTAATTAAAGTTTTATCTGTCACTTAATGGAAGAATTATTATCAATTTTGATCACTGTTTTTCTTTCAGATGGCAGTAGTGTTGTGTCAGTCTCTGTATTCTGGTATGGAAAGCAAAATTTCTGCTTTCCAGTGCAGACTGGTTTCTTTTACAATGTTTTTATTGCATCCTGAGCTCTCAGATACAGTGCTCTCAGCCCACATAGTACAGAGGCCACACAAAACAGGTGAACACACACAAGGAGAGGACACTGCACATGCCAGATATTTTCATGAAATGCAATAACAGTTGCACAGCTTGGCTTTCACCTGCTTCAGACAGTTTCAACTGCATAAGACCATGAGAGTGCCATTTCTTGGGACAGAAGACAGTTTATCTTTTTTTTTAATTCAATTAATAGTTCAGTAGCAGCGATTTCTCTAAAGTATGATCTATTGGCCTTATGCAAATCTGGAATAACAGCACTGGCATGAATGGAATTAAATCTGGAGTCATTCAGGAGCAGCTGACATCCAAATTCCCCAATCAGTAACATTTTGTTCCAGATTGCAAAACTTCTTGTTAGAACACAAATGCTCTTTTTACGAGAAGAGTTTAAATGAGTTGCTAGTGACGTCTTCACAGAGAGAGATGAAGAATTTATTTGTACTTTACAAAGAACCTCTTCCTCACTTCAAAAGCACCAGTTGTTTTAATTTAAACTAATATTACAAGTCTTTTGCCCCGAGTCTGGTGTTTGCTGTACAATTGTACAGCATCTCTTTATCAGTGTAGGAGTGCAATGGCATAAAGATGATGAACTCAAGTGAGGCATATCCTCATATTACTTCCCTTAAATTGCCAGATTTAATCCAAATTTACACACCACTCATCTAGAGTGGACAGTTAGTGCCAAATTCTTTCCTCGTAACCGCAGAGTCATTCCAAATTTCTGGGAAAATGAGCAGCTGTATATGTTTTAATTGAAAAGCAAGGCTCAATAAATCAAAATCTCCCTTCTTCCAAAGAATCATGGATGCAGAAAGCTGAATCAAGTGAAAATGTGCGCCAAAAATTGCATTGTCACCAATACAGAAACATAAAATAGGAATGCTTTGGTGACTTTTGAAAGTAGTTATTTTTCTCTTTAGAAAAATCCCACATAGCATCCCATCTTCCTCTTGTGCCACACTGATGTCAGTAAACACAGAAATCTACATAATTCTCTTTAAAGTATTTTGGCCACATGCAGCGGAGCTTTACTAGGATCAGTCCTTTCCTGACAGCTCACAGTATACTGACTAAGTTTAGTTACACTTTATGATTTCAAAGGCTTCTTCCCAAAAGATACTCCCCTCTCCCTTTTTTTTTTTTTTTTGTAGGAGTGCAATGATCAAAGTGATCTTAAAAATGCTATTCATGACTACTTTGAGTTTAAAAATGAAACCTAAAGTGAATCCAAGCAGCATTTTAATTTAAATGATGCATAAATTTTGTATGACTGTTCAGCTTCCACTGTTCAGCCACTAAAGGTAATAAAAAGTTGGTTAAAATATTTCCTATTCACTATCAAACTGAAGTTTATTATGCAAATAGTTCTGTCAACATGAAACAATACCACATGCATGCTGACATTTGAAGAGCTGTTCAAGTACTTTAGACCAGCAAAAAGGTGTTTGGTACTGTGCAGAAATAAGCCAACGAGTCACAAGCACATCAGAGACACTTTCTTGGGCTTAATTACTATCATTTTATTCCAGCTTTGAGTTATAAGGAGCAAAGTTCTAGGATTCTATGAAGCTTAAAAAGCTGTGGTGTTTCACTATGGTAAATGAAAGCAAGAAAGAGGAATACTTCCCCCAGTTTCACAGAGCATCTCAAGCTCATAACACTCAGTGCAGCCAAGCACAGGACTCAGCATAGATGACAACCACTTCAGTCTCCACACCAAGTTTATATTTTTACGGTATTCTCTAAAATACCCACTCAATGCAAACTGCATATTTACCTTGGAAGGAAAAGCCAAGCTGTTTCTGCCAGGATTGAAACATACTGCTCCTGGGGAGTGTATGTTTTCCACGCTTGATGCTCAGACTTGCAAACTTCCTGCATCAGCGCTCATTACACGGTCCAGTGAGAGTTAAGAGCAATCTACATCCCTCCCCAAAAATAACCCAGATTTTTGTGCATTTCACCACTTTTTCTGAAATACAGGGCTTCTCCAGAGGACCAACTTCAGTTAATAAGTAGGCTGTATTTAATGACATAATATTCTGGGCATAGTGACTGCAAAGGAAACTCATCACATCTGAAAGTTTGTTACCAGGAAGCACTGTCATTCCTTTGCTGTCCTTGGAAAAATGAGGGGGAAACCACATTAACTGTTCCAGCAGAGGAGGGAAAGCCACTCGAATTTGTGCTGTTGATTCTCTCAGTTTGGAGGCTGAGAAGTTAATATATTCAGCTCCTCTTTAATGCCAGCCTTCCCTCGAGTTATGCACACAACTTCACTCCAGCTGCCTCCTCCTCATCTTCATCCCTCCCGCTTTGCCTCATGCTTCTCAAAAGGCATTTCTCTGCATGGCATATCAGAAACTAAAAATCTAAGTTGCTATCTTACTTCTAAACCAAGCTGTTGTCAGCATTAAACCTACACAATACATTACAATATAATCCATTTACAGGGTGTCTTATCATGCAAATAACTCAAGGTGCCTCACAATAAAATAAAAAGGACGAGCGGAGTAAACCTCAGCCATTGGAACACACAAAAAGAAAACCTTGAAATTTACTTTTAAACACACTAATGGCTCCTTTTTTTCCCAATGAGGCATGAAGAGGGACAGAGCAGAGGATTTGACCAGGGAATTCCTATTAGTGTTTGATGGGACTTAAATGTGCCAATCCACCCCAAGATCACTAGGACACCAGACTCCTTAGATGGAGAAACTTCCTTGATAGCTTGAAGAGAGAAGATTCATAAAGGCACTGGTCACCAGAACATCATCTTGTTGGTTTAGATCTAAAGAAGTGTAAGACCTGAATCATCTGGTGTAGGGAGAGGAGCCATAAAAGCTCCTTGCAACACAGAAGCAAAAATGCTTTTTTTAAAGTAAAAATGGCTTTGGCCAGAGCCCAAGAGGGTCCCAATTTAATGTTCTATTATTAGTGTAGAAGTAGGAAATAAAAGGCAGTTTTGCCCTTCCTAACTTGTTTTAATTTTCTGTAATTCCACCTTTGACTGGTAGAAACTGCTCTTTGGACGAGATAGATCAGTAGTTTTCTTCTTCTCTTCCTTTCTTCCCCTGAGTTGGAGAATGAAACAGTCAGAGGCTGTCCCAGGAGCAAAGCAGGAGAGGAACAAGGACCAAACTACCCTTTGGATAGTTGTCAAAATGTCAAATACTAGAGATGACCCAGCACTAGGAATAAACAAGTAGCGATGCTGCCTCTTCTTGTAGGTTAGATGATGCAACAGTTGCCCACATCAGAATCAGCTCACTGACTGCTACCCTACTGCAGAATGTGGCTGAAATCAGACTGAGGAGCAGGCAGTCTCATTGCACAAAGTTCAGGCCACTGAAGAATCTCTAATTGACTTAAAATAATACAGTACAGAGCTTTATTATTGAAATATTTACTTATGCAGGACTCAGCACTGGCCTGCTGTTCTTTGATTTAAATAATCACATTCAAGGTATTTCCTTTTTTTTTTTTTCTTCACTGTTGCCCAGATGTACATGAAGGTTCAAATTCCAAACATTTAGTGACTGTTCAGTTTTGGGACACTCAGGAATGGAATAAAGAGGACTTGAGCAACTGAAGACTCACTAGATAACTACCACTATAGAAAGAAAAAACTATGGGGGTCCTGACAGAGTTGAACACTACTTCCTGCTCCCCAAAAAAACATTCCCAGTATTCAAAATTTATTACAGCTTTTTTAATTAGTGGGCATTAAAATAGCACCAGAACCATAACAGAGCTATTATGCATTTATCACATTTTAATTTCAATTAAGGATGTATAACTTACTTCCAAATGTATACTAGCTGCCATTATAGAATATTATTATGCACCAGCATTTGCTCTACTTCTGGAGAATGTTGCAGCCAACCTTGCCTACAAGCTGGGTTAAGTCTAAGAAAATAAGAAAAAAAGAGAGGCAGAGATCTAAATTCTAAGGCTACATTTTTAAGAACAATTCCTTTCTTTCAGGGTCACAATAGCCATGGCTTCTGTGTTGCTCTGAACATTGGTTCTACTCAGATATGGTTGATCTTTTCCTTTAGGCTGCTCCCTTCTGCATTTATTCCCACTGATTTAAATCCAGAGTACTACTAAAGTAGTGAATGATATTCCATATTTTTAAATGCTATCAGATTGTTGCCTGTGGCCTAGGCTAGGAAGTAACGAACTCCTAAAGTTATTTTAAGAAATGAAAGACTAAAGTAAAAATGCAATTTAAATTGGAAAGTACTCTGTTGTTTGACTCCTCTTGCTTTAAAGTAAAAGAGACCAATTTATTTGCCATTTGAAGAGGATGAAAATCTTTCTGAGGCACTGTTGCCCCTTCATCTGTCGTGTATGGCACCCATGGTTTGCGAGAGCCCTTCCTCAGGGATCATAGCTAATTCCAGAAGAGACAGAGGGATATGTATCATCTGCCTTTCCAAGAGTAGAATCAGGTCTGCCTTGGTAAGCTAAGCTTTAACTTGGAGAGAGTTTTTATGGCTGAGTTATAAAAACCCTGGAAACAGGGGAGTTTATGATAGAACCACTGACAGACCCTTAACTATAGCAGTATTCATGGTTACCACTACAAGACAGGCATTATGTTGGAGGGCAGTAAAGTTAAACCTGCCCACAGGGCATTCTGAAATGTTAACTGCTGGTGCATATAGTAAGATTTTTAGCACAGGTGTACTCTCCAAATAAATTTGGCCTCAAGAACTCTCCTCCATTTAAAAAAAAAAAAAAATGTTTTTCATCTACAACACTGGAAACATTTCTATAGTTGTGAACAACTACATTTGATTAAAATCTGTCAGATTTATCTTCTTAGCAGAAGGGAAGAAATATGTGTTTTCCTCCAAAAGGAAATCAATGTGTCTTTATGATAGATGCAGAGTGAAAACAGGGATGGTGTCACTTTAAATTCTGAGGGAGGAAGGATGGGCAACCCACTGGATATCATCACCATTCTGCTGCTGGTGTAATTGGTGCAAGGCAATGCTCCCAGTTCAGATCCTATATTCTGCATTTATAGGACTGGTTTATGGCCACTGGCCAAACAGTTATTACTCAGACTCTTAAGGCACATCATTTGGAGTCCAGAGGCACTGTGGGTTTTTGTTCACATTTCTTAATTATCACACCTTAGTGAAATCTCAGGAAAAAGCCCTTGGCTTTTTTGACATTATTAGGGCTGGAGTCCAATCAGCTCCTTCAAACCAGCAGAACAGAGCAAAATAATTTTACTTCAAATAACACAGAACTGGAAAACTACTTACAGCATGTTGGTAGATTTAGCGTCCAAAACAAATATTCCCATTGAGATAATGTATCAACAGTATTTGAGAAAAATATATTAATTGTAAGAGTGAGACAGAACATGATTAAAAGCAGTAACATAATGCCCTTATCAAACCATTTGACCTTAACAAATGCATTATCACTTTGGAGTATGACATTATCCAGAGTTACCAAACAAAACAGTTTAAAGATATGTATGTATGTAAACTATGCTGTTTCTATCCTGGAAAAGTTAGAATTTAAATACTGAAGAAGGAAAAAAAAAGTAATTATTGTACCCCTGAGCAACTGCATCACAGCAAGATGAAACAGCTTGCTCAGTAAGACAGATTTTTGGCAGAGAAGAATAACCTGTACATCCTGAATGCCACACTGCAATCCTAAGTAGAAAACCACACTCTACTTTTCAAATTATTATATGAAGTTTAACTGGAGTTAAAAAAAAATACCACAGCTGTTAATACCAAGCAATATCCAGCACCATCCCTTGATCTGCACAAGTCTTTATTAATAAAGTTCTGTTGAACAAATCAACAAATGCCCATGCATCTCTAGGAAGGGTACTCAGATTTTTAGAGATTTTGAGCTTTCCAAGCAAAGGTCCTTAAGCTGAATTTTATAGGATAAGTTGGTTACCAGCATAGCCAGTTTTCAGATTGGAAGGAGCTTTTGAGCAGGGTACCCCCCAGGACCTTATGTCACCAACTATGCTGGTCATGTATGGACAAACAATGGAGAATTACCCAAGAGAAAAAGAAATTTTATATAACTGGGTGGAGGGTAATGTATGATACTCATACACAAGCTCTGGGCACATCTATGGCAAAAAGATCTCAGTGATTGTGAATAATTCACTGTAAAGTATGAATTCAGTGCTTTACAAAAGGAAAAATAAGATACAAGAACATGAACAAAGAAGAAAAACCCTGAAAATATCCTCATGCCCTGGTAGCTCTGGTCGTGGTGACTCAAATGCAGATGATTAGATCACTTTCCTCTCATTATTTTAAGTAAAAAAATGCCTCATAAAAACAGGAGATATCTGTCCTATAAAATCTGGAATAGAGAAAACAAGGAGAGAATGACTATTCCCTGTTTTTCAGAATACAATTTAGGGCACCTGTTGCAAGAAAGTATTAATTATTTATTAATTATATTAATTAAAATTAAAAAATTTAGGTCATTATCACAGATGTTGTACAGAAGTATATATGGATTTTTTAAAAAAACAAACTTCACTGAATAATATTAAACATCAGTTTTGGATGTCTTTTAGCTGCTGATTATGAAAACCAGGAGGGTACAGAGTCCTTTTCCTGATAATATTTCCCTACACGTCTGTCACAGGCTATGTGTAGGTTGGAGTTTGGTTTGACCCAACTTGCAATTTACAATATAATGAATTTTATTATCAAATTTTCACTTGGTACATAAAATTGTACTAATAAAATCTGAAGATGACAGGATGAATTATGATGTTAGAAAATGATGGGAGAGGATAAGATTCTGATTCAGAGCTGTCTTTTATTCTCTACTTACTGTAATACAGCTAAATAAAGCAAAAGTCAGGGAACAAGGCTACTGTTATAGAATGGGAAGCTGTCTCAAAGCAGTTGAATCTAAAGGATTTACTCTCCACCTCTATTCAGTTCTATAGTGTAAAGAGGCCAAAATTCTCTGGAGTCCAGAGCTAGAATAATTCTTGCATTTTGATGATATAGTTCAGCTTCTCATCTTGCTTTATTCCAGTTTTATCCCTGGCTAAAAAGATTTTGCAGTGCTATGGATATGATAGTGAAAAGAGGGTCACAATTTGGGAGGGGGGTGTTAATGGAGAGATCTCACAGGTCGTAGCTGGCATCTGTTCTTTTCATGCTCAGAATCACACTGATCACCAGATTCAGGTCTGAGAAGGAATTTAACCTCAGATCAGATTATCAGAGACAGTGAAGGAATTCTTATAGTGTGGGATTACCTGGATATATTTCAGCCAGTTTCTCTAGGCACTGGTACTACCTTGCTATGACCTATTCTCTGCCTACACTCAATATTTGGGCAACAGAAAAGGGCAGAGCAGAGGGGGGGAGGAAAAAAAAAACTGTAGAGTTTTAAATAGGTTACAATCTCTGCTCTTATCATAGGTAATTTGTAGTGTTTAATAGCCCTGATATACAGGAGGTCACATGAAATCATTTAGAAGTTCTGTCTGGATTCAATTTCCAAGAATGTATTAATCTCTGCCTGGCACTGGAAAGATAATGGCATTTCCTTCAGTAGAGGCTCAGCCAGTGCCAAGAGCAGGAGTCCGACTGTCATCAAATCAGCCAGTGAAAACAAGAGGGGTATTTGGTTGTTTATTTATTGAGTCATTCCAGCTTGCTATTGGCTTTCTGCCAACGCCTATAAATTCAGAGATAAAGCGTTATTCCTAACGCTAGCAGGGCAATCCATTCCTCCCCATTACAGCAGAGAAACCCAGGGCTAAATTAAACCCCTCTCCCAAATCTGCAGGTAACCTGAACCTTCGACTTTCACAAGGGAAAGAAAAGGTTCAGGAGGCAAGCTGGGACAAATCCAGAGAAGGGTCATAAAGGTGCAACGAGCCAGATCCTGGCATAAAAGTTATGCTGTCTTTCAACAGCCCAGTGCAGATTTGAACTTGGAAAGCTCCAAAGGAAACTATTTAAACCCAGGTCCCAGAATGCTAAGTGAGCTAGTGGGATTGCTCAGGAGCCTGGAGTGGCAGTTTTTTATAGAGCAAACAATATAAAGTAAATAAGGGAGAATGACAACCCTCTGTGTACTCTAAAAGAAAACTAAAAGTCCCACTGGTGTGCTCTGCTTGTCAGAGAACACAGGAGCAAAATGCAAGTGTGTTAAAAGGCTCTAGCCTGGAAGAACTTTTTTTCTTCTTCTCCTTTAAAGAATGAAATGGTTCAACAACCTTCTGAGAAGGTGAAAAATCTTGCCTGTCTACATTTATAAGAGAAGCCTGAATTACCTGCCTTTCCCTTTAAGCATTTTCAGATACAAATCAAACACAGATGGCCCATTATGTTTATGACCTTACTGTCAATTGCTCTAGATAGTGCATGCATTAATTATTGAAATATTTTCATAGTATACAACTTTTTAGTGTTCACATTGTCACAGATAATTTCAACTCTCTGATTAGGAGGCACAAACGGTGTTATTTATGAGAATTAATCTCTCAAATGCCATAAAAGCCACAAATACACTGGTCTTTTTTATATAATGAATCCAACCTAAAAACAAGGGAAAAAGAAAAACCAAAAACCACAAAAAAACTGGCCTCAGTCCTGAAAGTCAACATTATGTTAACATTCCCTGCGATACATAAACGATGCCAAAACCTATTACAATTGCAGTAAATTTTGATTACCGGAGTTGTTTGTTATTTATGTCTAGAAGATAAAGATAATATTGGGAATAGGCCTCTTTTTTTCTACGTATAAATTACATCCATAAAATAATGGTTTTGAAACAGTATAAAAATTTGATTGAGGTTTATCAAATTGCTGCAACTGTTCTGCTTCAAGAAAACCACCTGTGGTGAATGAGCATCAGGCAGCAGCATTTCTTTAACTCTAGTTTACTTGCATTACTAAAAACTGATCAATTCTAGACTAAGTCCAAAAAAGTTCAAAAAGCAACAAACAGTTCCTAGGAACAGCCAAAGGAATCATTCTCAGAACTGGGTCATCAGTTTCCCCCAGATATCCCATTGACTGAGTGTTAAATCATTCTCCTAGATGATTACAGAAAAGAGGAGTAATTCCAACCCTCTGCTTCTTTGGGGATAGAGAAGATGAAAAGTAGAGAATGGCCTTCCTCCTAGTTGAGTTTTGAGGAGTACCTTGAGACCATTGGGCAACTGCAGATCCCCTGGTGTCAAACTGGGATATCCCATGTGTGAACAGCCCCAGGTGCGAGCTCTGTGCTGTTCATCCATCACTGGATCCACGTGTTGGATTCCTTGAAAATAAAATTTAATAAATAAATAAATTTAAAAGTTGAACCTTGAGTTCCCATACTAACTTCTTCATCCCAAAAACTTAGATTCATATTGTGAGAAATTTTTCCCCTTACTAGTCTTAAAACTAAAAAAAGAGCCAGCAGAGCAGCTGGTGACTGCTAGAGCTATATCTCTATCCAGAAAATAAGATTTAAAAAAACTCTGCATCTTCTTTTACTTATACTTTCATTGCATTAACATTTCTGCAAGACAAAACTAGAAAGGAAACCCCAAATTTATGGGGTGAAGAACTAAATGAGCTAATCCCTCTTAGAATATTCCAAGTGAGCAAACAGAAAACGTGCCTTTTAAATATTACTATTTTCAACAAACCCTTCCAATGAACTGATGCCATCCAAAGCAGCAAAGGTAGAACGAGTATGGGCAGGGAAGAGAAAGAAACATCTCATGGAAGTAGCCCAAGGGAGAAATAAGTTCATGACTAGCACATTTACACCTTTCTTGATTTATTTAAAGTACAAGAATAGTGTAATTTGACCTGTTTGCTTCCCTAACAAGCATTTATATTTGTAGCAGATCAAGTCCAGACCCATTTCTTGGGGCACACACACCTTTCCCAGCCCTATAAATGACCAAGAGCACAGACCTAAGCTCTCTGCAGCTTCCCACAAACACAGAGAGAAGAAAAAACAGCTGAAGGACAAAGAAAAAAAAAACAAACATCCCACCTCTAAGCCAAAATTTGTGGCTAACCAGCAGTACCTCCATTAACCAATACCTCCCTCCTCAGACATCACACCTACCTTCAGAAATTACCTGGGTTTTAGCTTTTTATAGAGTCCAGATTTATTCTCCCTGCCCCCCTAAGAAAGAACCACACCAACCAGGGAAGTGGGTTTGCTTACCTCCATGAAACCCTCCCAAACAAACATTTCCCACTCTCTCATGCCACTCTTCTCAAAAGCTCACCACCTGCTGAAGGTGCTCTGATGGTAGAAATAAGCAAAAAAAGGGAAACAGCTGCAAATCAAAACCTAAGTTTTGCAAGGCAACCCCTGTATTATGAGATGGAGGCTTCTAAGGTCCCACCGTTCATTGGGGCCAATTTGCATGCCTGGTCCCAACTGTCTGTAAATTCAGAGCAGCACAAAGGGTACTCATCTTACTCTATCTTCTTTCCTAGGTTGATCTATACGTTGTTAGAAGAGAGCTGGGAAGGATAGAAAAGGTCTTCTTTTGGATAAAAACTGTTCTGATCCTCCAAGAAAGGAAGATCATCTCTGTATTTTTCATGGCTCTGTTTCTATGCCCAACTGCTTATTTTATTTATTGAAAAATTGTTAGCACTAAATTTTGCTAAATTTAAGAAATGGAAGTAGAAAGCTGAGGTTTCTTAATTTGGGGGCCTTCAGATTTGAGTGTTTTTCTTTCTGTTGATACTTTTATCCAGCTTGAAGGCCCAATGCTCACACTTGTGATCATTGCAAATGGATGGTCTCCTTCTGCCCTTCCAGGACTAGTACTTAGGAGGGACAATAAATATTTTCCCTTCTTCTTTCCTTTTTATTTTTCTGCTTCCCCACAGAACACAGAGGCCAGGCTAAGTTCCTGTTTTCTGAGATAAATGGAAAATATATTGTTTCACTGCAGCAAACCTTCACTCCTTTTTTGCCTCTATGCTGTGAAGAAAAGTGGATGTTCAGGAAAGAACTTATCCTTCTGAAACACGTTTGGAGGTGGTGGAGGCAGGCTGGCTGTGCAAACAGGTCTTTAAGGATTTATGATGATCCCTAGCATTAGGCATTTCAAGCATTAGAAAAGCCTGAGAGCACATTATTTTTAAATGAGTTATATATTTAGCGCTATGCCCACCATTCTTTCAGTTCTAATTTTAGAGGGCAGGGGACAACTCTGTCACTATTGTAGCCTTGTCTAAATTTAATATAGTTGAGCAGCTGATGATTATCAGAGAGATTGCCTTTTTGCTCCTTCAGGAATTTTTCACTCAGGAAGAAAAGTCACTGGGTAGTGCTCTGCTTAGGGTACTGTACCAGCTGTTGTAGTACATGAGAAAAAAAGTGTGCTCTGAAGTTTTCTTTTAAGCCCTACCTCTTACTCCAGGTAGGGATTTCAGATGCACGTGAAATGAATGAAGTTGGTTTGGACAATATTTTCCTTGGCCTCTTTCTGTATAAAGAGTAATAACTTGGGCTGGTGTAGACCAATCTAATCCCATCCCTTTATGAGTGCAGATGTCACTAGATAAAGAACAGAGCTAAAGATCTTCCAGTTCACCAATTGCCTTATGGAAGTGGTGAGGAGTGTTGTTCCCCAATGCCAAGGGTCAAGCAGTCCATTCAGAGACATGGTTTGAAGAGCAGAAGAGGAACTATTCTAATCCTTCAGATTCTTCGAGATAAAGCTTCCTCCAGTTCCAGTCACGGGTGATGTGACTTCTAACTCTTCCATTAGCTTTAAGGCAGACTAAACCCAATGTGTTGGTTTTCTTCTTATGGCCACAGTGAGCAATAACATCCCAGGCAGTCTCTCTCTGAATTCATCAAATGGTGTGCCAGTCATATTTTATGGAAACACAAGGACTTGCTGTGCAGGGAGGGGTTTTTTTAGTTTTTGTAAGGGATTAAAGGCAACATCCAAAAACACTCTAGCATTAGAGGCAAGCTTAATCTGCATAACTCTACACAGTGTCAAAGACTCATTCTGGATAAAGACTGTTTAATGAAAAACTCTGTGAAAGAGCCCTTGCAACTCCCTATAAATATTAGGCTTTCTGCCTTCCCTCTAACATATATTAACATTAGCATTATTGATGCTGGCAAGTAAGTTTAAGCAGCCCTCAGAAGTTCCTGACACTGTACAGCATTAGATTTTTACCTACTGTTTCCTCCCCAAGCAGTTAAGTGTTTTGAGGTTGGGGTGACTGCAGATCTCTGAGAAAGCAAGATTGATAAAGCAAAGCAATCAGAGTTATTTCCTATGCATGAAATTGATTAAATGCTTCACTAAATGGCTTATAAATTTGGCTCTCATATTTCTGTCACCCACTGAAAAGATTACAGAAACTCCTTCTATAACCATGTTGTATACAGTACCAAATTACAAAAGGTTGTAAAAACTAATGTTTTGTTTAAAGTTTTGAGCAGGACCATATGCCTTTGGTGACCTTGAGTAAGCTATTTTAATTCGAAACATTTTAAAGAGTAGAAGAGAAGGAAAAAAATCCATCTGCATAACAAAACTGAACTAACACAACTTAATACTTTGTATGATGCATATCACTTTTTACTTCTTGCCAGGAAAAAATGTTGAATTCCAATTTTATAGCTACTAAGTGTATGTAGCATGAAACCTAGAAGCTCACGTTTCTCCAGATTGAATTTGCTTTTCTTATTTTTCAACTCTGTTATCAAATCTACCTGGGAATTTACATGGTCTCCTTTTCTAGAAGCCATGTGCATAAGTCACAAGTGGTTTTGACCCCATCACACACTTTAAAGTGAAATTTTATGATAAGGCAGGAATCGATAGAGTTTTTTTACCTTCCAAAATAGGAGGAGAAACTGAGGTACAGAGACCCTGGGGATTTCAAGATGCAAAACAAGGTGTGAGTACAGTTTACATCCATATTTACTTGCTTCCCTTTCACATGGGATGACCAAATGACTTGCCACAGGTTAGGTATTGAGGTATAACTACCAGCATAGTCAGCTGCTGGCAATCTACTGGTGTGATATTAATTTCCCAGCTACACTTAGTCACGTGCAGTTTCCTGCACACATGTAGTAACAGCTGCTGGTTACACACAATTCTTCTCTCAGTCCACAGCAGAATAAACTTTGGGCCAATTGAGTCTTCTATTGGTTTAAAAATCTTGTGTTGGCTTATGCCTGGTGTAAACACCTGACCTGGAAACCTGAGCTGCCCAAAAACTATCTAATTGTAGAAAAGAGCATTATTTCTGAAGTCAGAGATGCATAACTAGCCATGCTAAAATAGGTAGATTACTTTTTTTCTAACAGTCATAAATAAAACTTTACAGGACTCTTTTTAAATGCAGCTCCATTTTACAGATGGGAAAACTAAGGTTCAGCAAGCAAATAGGCTTTGCCCTGTGTCAGAGAGTAAATTCTCTGGGAAAGCTTGGGATTGAGCTCTGGCCTTTCTGCTTCCCAGTGCCATAAGAACGTGACCACACTCTCCTTAGTTGTATAAATAAAGATCTGAACTGATTAAATGTAAAAGTGAAACAAAGCTCATACTAAGCAAGAGTGAATCTGCATGAAATGCAAATGTAAGCATGAGAAAACAATCCCTGTGCTTTAACCATAAATGCCTGTTTTCTACAGGAAAAACCTATGTTCTCCTATAACATTTACAAGCCATCTTGTCCCCAGCAAGGATTAACATTTGGCATCAAAGTACTGATCTGGCAGAGAGCTGCCAGTAATGTAATCTTTTTTACAACCAAGGACATGCTTTAAGTCTTGGTGGACTTGACCTCTGCCCATTGCTAATCCCAAACTTTCTTGCCCATTCAGATGTACATCTTTAAAGAGATGGCACCGAATGTATAGCAAACAGAGAAACTTTAACTGAAGGTGAAACAAGAGCTGGCTAGAGGAAAACATTGGGCAGAGGGAAATTTGAGTGTTTCTTACCCAGCCTTGTGTTGGGATTTTGACCCCATGGCAGGGGAAAAGGTGCCTGTTCAGTTACACCTGTGCAGCGACTTTGTTTCTCCCCAGGTGGGAGAACACACCTTTAGGCAAGAGAGGATCTAATGTATTTGCTTGGATTACAGGAGCCCTGAAGAGCCCTAATTGTAATCAGACTCTCTATGCTCAGACTGCCTGCTCAGTCCTTGATCCCACAGGATAAAGCTAAACAAAGTTGATTGAAAAAATGAGGTATGAAGGGACCTTATATTTTACTGGATCAGTTCTGAACTCCCAGTTCAGGAGTTGGGTTGAAAAACCAAAGTGGTAGATTAAAACTGTGTTCAGAGAAAATAACAGTTGATCCCAGCTGTCTTTTCTTTCTCTTGTCTGACAACCAGTCCCGGGACACATGCCAACTCCTCAGATATTGTTGCTCAACATTCTAGTTATTCTAACTTCTGGCAACCGGTTATTTGACCTCTTGGTGGCTTGTCATTTTAATATCACTTTCTCTATGTGGATAATCTAGTGGGAATCCCTCCTTTATAATGCAACAGTCTATAGATGGTAATTAGCCAGAACACTGAAGTACTGTGAAGTCCAGTCTTGAGCTACAGCTGAAGAACAATTCTTGTGGCTGGGTAACAAAAAAATATGGTTTCATCTCTTGTTCATGAAATAATGGTCCCCAGACACTGAGGAAAAAAAGTCTAATTTTTTCTATGTCATGTATTAGACATCAGTTTTGGATCATTCTCTAAAGCCTTGTGATGGCAATCTTTTCCTCCCAGATGAGCACAGCCCTGGCACCAAAGGATGCTCAAAGAGGAGGTCAGCTGAGTAGCATCAACCCTCACAGCTTTCTCTGGCTTGTGGGTGATGAGTTACACCACTTTTCTGTGAGAAACCAGCCAGGTGTAACAATTTATCTGTATTCCTCTGTTCCATTACTGGTCTTTATGAAGTGGCATAAAAGCCAGGAGAGATTCCATGGGGATCCTCTGGTGAGTGGTCAACACTGTTGGATGAGACTTGCTTTTATTAACTTCCACAGAAGCCTAAAAGCATCTCAGAAGAGCCTGGTGTCTCTAATCATTTGATGCTGTACTGGGTGAAAAAGCATGCAAGCAAACCAAACAAAAGAAGCAGCCATATATCTTTAACTTCAGGCAATATTCTATTGCACGTCCTTTGTCCACCTTGAGCAGTCAGAGCACAGCCATAGATTTTTCCAGTAGTCTGGGAATGGGATCTTAGAAAATGGTGTATGCAGTCTGACATGGACTTAAATAGGTTTCAGAATAATCCATTATGCATCAAGTGTTTAATCGACATAATTAATATTTTTAAGGGGAGCCATTTACATTGTAAGTTCTGTACACATTATTTACAATTTCAACAGTAACAGTTAATGCTCTGTGACAAACTATATTGTTTCCAGCTTGTTATCCATTCATAACAAGGTCAATCTATTACCATTATTTTTGTGAACGTAGCTGTTACCTTGAGGCAAAAAGTTAATTGTAAATTACAGAGGAGGGATTATTGAGTTGGTTTTTCTAACTGTATTCACTATAATGTATGGTAATGGTGCTATTTTATGAAACATTTACATTTTAAAGCACTTTGTTATTCATATCAGATGTGCTGGACAAATTCGCTTCCAAACTTTTCAAGAACTTACTCAATGGGAAGGGAAGAGCCATTTGAAAGGATCCAGCTGAACATTTCATAACCATTGCAGTTAAAACCAGATGCAGTAGCATCTGTTTCTCCCCTTTGTCTGGGACCGGTCCCTCTGCCATAACCATCCAACACAACTAAGTTATTAGTGTTCTGCAAAGAAGCAGTAGATTTTATTGTAATTTAGTGTAATACTTTAGCCCTTACATCACAAAAGTGATGTGCAAGAGATTATTTTAAGATTTTATTTAGCCCCTGATGAACAGTGAGTACAGTGTCAGTCTGAACTCTGTTACCTCCTTACTTTTGCACAATTTCTGCTACACCAACAGATGCCCTGGAAGGCAAAGCTGAATTTTAGATATATTTATGCCTTTCCTTGTTTGCCCCCACCTGAGAAAAAGTCAAAGTGACATTGCTGCTTTCCACATCACAGTAAAAGTTGAAGTTCATAGGCTACACAGAAAAGGATGGAGAGCCATCCTAAAATATCATTTCCACATCATTTTAATGATGCACCTCAGGGCAAAAAAACATGAGTTTTTCATTAGCCCACAGCCCTGTCCATCTTAATGGACAATGGAGACCAGACAGTATGTAACTTCAATCTAGGCAACACTTCTGCTGTGCCCACAGATACAGCAGCTCTGCCCAACACATCGATCTCCATCATAGTTGTCTTCTCTGTTTGTACTTTGAATTAGGTGACTTATTAACCACATTTTATTCTGGCTTCAGTTATAACACTGGCTCTGAGTCTTCACAATCACTTCCAGAATAACAGAAGACAAACTCATAAAGACTGACTATTTTTTGCTGGCTGAAGGGAGTGAGAGGACGATCGCTGATCAGATGCAGAAATGCACAGGAATAAGAAAAATATGTTAATGTTTTATCTTCCTTTCCCTGATGTAGATTAGACAGGTGAGAGCTGTGGGGTCATTTGCCTAACCATCCTTAAATGATATGTTCTGACCTCACAGTGATGAAGTTTGCGTAATATGCTAGAGGTGTTTGGGTCAAAAGAAATTGATTTCCTCTGAAATGTTACAGAGAACAAATTATTTGTTAGAATCCATTGCTCCAACACCCAACACTTGAAAAAAAAATCTATTCATTTATTCCTTAATTCCTAATGAAAAAGAAATTTGTGAGGCTTATGACTCCTATTTGAAAGGCTTAATATACTAAACCAGATCAGGTTTTCTTTCACCAGGCACCCTCAGAAACTTCAAGGCACCACCAGGTATGAGTATATTCAGTTTGCAAAGGGTTAACTAACATTATTTCTGTGTTCTCCATCACTGGTAGTATGTTCAAAGTGCACAATGCTCAAGACATGTGCATTCTTCGTCCAATAACTTGTCCAGTAATTGGTATATTGATTGCTAATGTCATCATGTTTTAGTATATATAAACCCTCTCACTCTATCATACAGCCGCCAACAATCCAAGAAGTCATTGTTTATTCATTGTAACTCCCAAACTGGCCGTGTCAGATTCTGCTTGAGGCCTTGCTGATAAAAATCAGCAGATGATTGGGCACACACATTCTTGACATGGCTGACCCATGACATCCCAGGGCCAGCAGGGAGCCTGTCATTATGTGTACAATACTCTTCTTTCTTTCTCCTTATCTATTCCCAGATGACTTGGAGATTTTTATTAACTCATTAATGACTGAAGATGTCATTAAAGAAAGTGGGGAGGAGGGGGAAGAAGGACATTTTGTTTGTTTGTTTAAAAGTGGGGAGCAACAAGCCATTGGCTCTCAGAGGGAAAGGCTGTAAAGCAAAGCTGAAGCCTATCCAGGGGAAAAGATCATTAATCCATTAGGATGACTTAAGCCAGTCCTTGGAGGGAGAAAAAAAATGTTAAACCATATTTGAAACACAACTGAGAAAAGAGGGATGGGTTTATCCACAAAAAACAACAGCAGAGTAATAATGGCCAGGTATCTGTAGTAGAACTGGTAGCTGAAGGTTATCTTCTTGGCACTGCCTAGGAAGTTAAATGCTTAACTATTCACTCAGAATGAGTTTCGTGTTCAGTTACCCTTTTCTCATGTCTTTAAAAGCATGGAGTTCTATACAGGGAAGGAGCGTTCACTTTGTAAAATTTTGCATTGTAAATATGTCAATTGAAGAGATATTGAACAGCATTATGTAGCAATCACACCTGCAGTTCTCTTCCAGGTTTGTTTTTCTTTTTTGCATTTTAAGTCTGTGAATTCTGCCTGTAAGGGTAGCAGACTCCTGAATATAACTTTGCATATTTTTGCTGTGTGGTCAGGATTTGATTGCATGAGGACATACTTTTGAAGCAGAGTATTCATGTGAGATCTGCCTTTGATCCTGCAACAGTCAGCCACTAAACTTCCCCTGAATTTGGGATAAACAACTAGTCTTACCTTACAGGATTTTCTTCCATTTTAAAATATTACCTATATTTCTCAATTTCTCTTTGTAAACAATGTTAAGGACAGTATTTTTCTTGGCAGCTGGATTCATGTGGCAATGAAAGTCATATTTTTCCTCCTGAAGTCTGGGTGTTTCCTACCACTAGAAGCCTGTTGGTTTAGACCCAAGGACTTAGTATTTTAAGGATTGCAATTATTTTATTTTAATGGTTGCCATTTGTGGATCGACTGAGGAATAGTGAATGCTTTTCTGTCTTAGGCAGCTGCCCCCCATATGGCTGTTGAGATCAACTGAGAAATCTCTGATGTGATCATAGTGGTACTGGGCATTAAAGTGACATGGAACTCGATGCCATCTGCATTGGCTGGCCTTTAAAAATCTTCATTTCAATGTCTATCTTTTTTGATGAGGTGAGTGGATGTAAGATGAGCCTGTTTCCCTAAGGGACCTGCAGGTGTTGGTATAAAATAATATAATATAATATAATATAATATACTACCTGTGTGGGACCTGCAAATTCCTGAAGCCAACTCAAACAGGAATCTGCTTCTTCCATCACATAAACTGCAGATAATGGCTCAGCAACAAAGTATCTCAACCTGACCTTATAGACTGACCATAGTAAATTTTAGAACTACTAACAGGAGTTTAAAAAGAACAATTTAACACTATTGTTTCTAACTACTCTCTGTTCTCTCCACTCAATAGATGATCCAGATCATCTGGGTCACAAGGCAAGCATTTATTCTTAGGAATAATGATAATATTTGCTGTGTCCTGAGCATCTGCAAAGGCAGTGGATGCTTCCTGCAATATTAACAGTCATTTCTGATTTGCTTCTTTAAGAGAGATTTCTTTTTCCTCTTTTCTCTCCTGATAGTTAAGAGAAGATAATTTGTATTGCAATGGGAGATGGGCTTCTCCAGCAAAGGTCAAGGGCTTGTGCAAGGTGTTGTCTGGGGCTTTAAAAAACTAGATGTATGTGTTCCAAAGGAGCACAGATGGGTCTGAAAAAGAAAAAACATAATAAATTACATAAACACATCAGGATATGCTGGCCTAATAAGCTATTCCCAGTTTAATCAAGGTGTGCCATATACCTAACACAGCTTTTTGAGAGAAACTTTCCTTTCTCCTCTCTTTCTGACATCCAGACTCTCTTCCATCATGTGCTGAAGTGGGAACCTGTGATGAATCTTTGGGTAATGGACTGTTCTTCTGACAAACTACTCCTCTAGTGAAACACGTGGCTGTCTCGGTAAAAATAATAGCAAAGTGTGGATTTTGTGGAAGAAATAGAGGCTTTGAGGGCTACAGCACTAGACTCTGAGTCCATAAATTGCTGGACTGGGATGTTAGATGCCTTTTAATATTTTCAAACATCCAGTAGAGTAATGAAAGAACTGCAGGACTATCCTGATCTAAGACCTCAAGAGAGTTGTTTTCAGAGATCATGGGAGCTTACAACTTGTTTAAGAACATGAAGTCCGATCCAAGTAATAGCTGGAAATAAGTTGCTTGATTTTTCTATCCCCAAAGACGAATTCTTGTAATAGCAAAAGTATAAAATCCAACAAAGAGAGGCTTGATACTTCCAGATACTCCAGCTACTTCACAGTGGAAAAAAAAGGCACACTGACAGTGAAACTATTTGGGGTAAATAATGAGGACAGATTTCTCAGAAATAAGCAGGCATGGATTTGGCCATGAGATGTCAGATTCATAACTTGGGAAATGAAAGCCTCTATATACTAGAGCACAGGCCGTAGCCCAGCAGTGGCAATTCAGCCTTCTGAGCCACAGGGATTTCTTTATAAACACTGGTATATTAAATGTGGAGTCAGGTAGGCCAAAGGGACAGCAGTAAAACAGAAACAAGGTGGAGTGACCAAAAATGAGCTGAAGCCAGATACTAATTACTTTGGAGTAATTTTGCTTTCCACCAGAGCTGACTGATCTTTCACTCCTGGAAGGTAAACCTTCTTCCTTTCACAGAGCTTTTACATCTGGCAAATTTTTTAAGAAAACAGATTTTGTATATTTACCCAATTTAGTACCTTTATCAACATAACACTGAGGGGTGGATTTTTTTATACAGTGCACATCACTGGAGTGGGCTGTGGAAGAACACTTTTAGACAGGCCTAGGTCAACAAAACAGATTCATCCATCACATCTGCCAGAATGGAAAGATAGTTGTCTTGATGCTCAGTCAATCCAAGACCTTTCTGCTGAGTCAGCTGACAAGATTGCAGATATTTGTGACAATGAAGACACTTATCCACTTGTAAGTGGACTGAAGACCACCTACGTATTTGGCAGTGGGTCTACAGCTTGGGAAACTCTAAGTTTTGAACAGCAGCATATTGCTATTTGCAGTCCTCTTCTCCTTATCAGTTGGGAATTATTACCAAAAAGTAAGCTAGAATGAGAGAAAACAACAAAAGGAAGGGATTCTGAGGTGACAGTGGTGGAAGGTGTGAGAGTCAGTAGAAAGTACAGTAAAGAAACCCATGACAAGTCATGATAAATGGGTCGTTATAAAATTCATGTTTAGGCTGCACCAGGCTGGGGATAATGCCATTCGTCATGGCAACACTGGGGCACTAATGAGCCCTCATTGCATATTCATGGCTTTGGTGCTTCTCTTCTCTCTCTGCCTCCCTCCCACCCTGAACCAATGCCTGGTAAATATCTCCACCTCAAGCTGAAACTCGACTTAGGCTGCCTTTTTTTTTTTTTTTTTTTTTTTTTTTTTTATTTGTTATGTTGCAGCAATTACACTGTAAAAGTGCTGCACAAGATTGATTGCTCTGATCTGTAGTTCAATTGTAAATTAGAATACACATCCCCCTGGGGACACACGGCCCCTATTTGTGATTAAGAAAAAAGCCCCATAATAGACTAATAGCTAAAGTTCTCTCTCTTTTACTTTCAGGCAATTAGCTTGATGAAATGGCCTCTTTTTGTGTACCCTGGAAGTGTAAACCGATATCATAATGAAGTATATGATGTTTATTCTATTATTTTCACCTTGCCATGTATGCAGGAATGCATAAATAATGGCTGCTTTGTCTAGTACACTTACTGATTCAGAAGTAAGCTGTGTCTTAAAGATGCAGTGTGTGATCCTGCAGCCTTATGTTATTCTGGGCACCATGACTAGTCCCCATAAAAATCTAATGTTCTGCCTAAAGAAGTTGGAGACCATTTTTAGTCAGGTGATTAAATACTGTTTTCAAGACACTTTCATTAGTAAAAAGGCTTCATTGGAAAATCCTCCTGATAACCTTGTGAGAAAAATAAAGTATCTCCATTTTACAGAAAGGAAAACTGATGGAGAGATGCTGAACACCTTACATAAGTCCACACAGGACCTTGGTAAGAGCTTAAGAAATCCTAGCTCCTTGAACTTTTTTCAGGCAATCAGAAGCTCCCTTTCCTCTCTCTTCTACAGTGTTATTAATGCTGTCTTGGATGGTTCATGGAGTGGCTCTGACCTTCCCTTGTCTCAAAGAGATAAAACTGTGGGTTCACAATTGCCTTCATTCCCATGCAACATCCATGGCTGAAGTTCTTTCATCTCAATCCAAGGTGGATATGGTCATGCTCATATTCAATATCATGTGTTGCATGTTAGCTTTCCCAAGGCTCAATTTGAGCTGTCACACTTAGCAAATGAGTCTGGTTGTGCAATAGAGTTGTAACTCTGTGATGGTGTTCGTGCCGTTGAGCTCAAGATAAATATCTGAGAAGAAAACTACCATATGATGATAATTCTGGGCATACCTGCTTTGTGACCAAAAGTGCTGCTTCTTTAGCATTTAACTTTAGCCCAGGAGTGCACTTTTGAAGTGAATCCTCCAAATGACCCTGCTGGCCCTGCCCCAAAACACAAGGCAGTCTTAGAGCATGCAAACTGAATTTTTGCATGTAACTAAACCAGAAGATGTGATCTGGACACTCCAGCAGCTAATGGGAATTCAGACCACAGGACTATGCTAGAGCTAGTCCAAGTAAACCTCTGAGATGGAGTGACCCTGCTCACTCCTTGCTCCTCAGTGTACAGCACAGACCTTCCTTGATTTGCCTATTTCCTGAGCAAAGGGGGCTTCCTCCCCAAGAAGCTATGAGAAGCTCAGGTAGTATGACAAGGAGGACATGTGAAATAACCTGCAAAAGGTCATGGGAAAATGCACTGGTTTGTGTGTAACCCCATCAGTTTATCTGCAGCAGAAATATTTCGATTTTAAATTCTACGTAAGCAAAGTTCCGTAGGTGAATATATCAGAGTTTGGAAACATTTTGCTAAGAAGCACTACCAGTACAAACCTTTAAAGGGTAACACTCTGTACATGGCTACAATACCATATTCTGTTTAAACTTGTTCATCATTGTCTTCTTGCATGACAGCCTTGGCATTTAAAATATGTTAGGGGTGACACAATACTTTCACCTGGTGCAGACATATATCACTGGAAGGATGTTCTCATAAACAAAGTGCTGCAGGCTATGATCTTATCATTCTCCTCTTCCTTCTTTGCAGTTCAGTTCAATGACAAACACGTATTTCTCTTCTTTGCACCAGTTTCTGGTCCAGAGAAGCCTGGTGTTGGAGCAACAGGTGATGTTGCAAATCAGGAACAACAAGCATTGGTGGTGGCAGGCGACGGAGGGGGCAGCAAGCACGCGGAGTGTTTTATGATGCTTCAGCTGCTCCATGAATTCTACACAAGGGCTGTAATTTCATAGTATGAGCAGAAGTTTACTCACGTGCATGCCTGCACCCGCACAGGTTTTGTGTTTTTTTGAGAAAGACATAGAGCAAATTAGAGTGTTCACATGTAATTAGCTGACTATTAGTGTGGTTCAGCCAAGGCGATAGGCAGACAGTAAACTGAGATAGTTTACAGATAAAAGGACTGAGGGTGCTCTGGAGAAAGCTGGAGGTAATAGTTCAGAAGAGAAATTCCTAACAAATTGAACAGGTAGCTAAGGATTTTCTTGCCCCACACCATTAGCACGGCAGAGTGTAGCAATATGGGCCTTCCCTCTCCCCCCTTCAAAACTTAACCCTTGTTGGCATTGAGGGCTCTTTCTCCTTGGGTAGGCTATTTTCAAATTATTTAAGATTTTATCATAGTTTTCTGCTTAAACATATTAGTCTGCACTAAAATTGTGAAATTTCTACTTGTACTTCTTGCCCTCCTTCTTGTGACAGTGTATGAAACAGGGGGATATCACCCCAATAGAGGCTGAAATGCCTCCAACTATTTATCAAAGAGCATACATGACCAGGTCCAGTAAAAACCTTATCAGTTACCATATATAAACATCACACTTGGGAAGAAACCCAAAGTGTCTGAGTACAATTCTTCACAACTTCTATGAAAATGTGGGAATTTTACTAAATCTTTGTGCTAAATGAAAGTCATTATATTTTTCTCTCATTTTACAGATGGCTGGGAAGTGCTTTTTTTCTGTCCTTTGGGAGTTTTCAAGTTTGGATTTCTTTTTTTTTTAACATATTCTCTGTCTAAGCAATAAGCTTCTAAAAAAGTATTTCAAAGCAAATAAGTGTTCATTTAGAAAAATATCTATTGGGGCACTTGCAATAGTTTTGAAATGTCTTTAACATCTTTTCAGTTCAGAAACCTCATGAAAACCACATTGTTCCCTCTGAACTTTTTTGCCTGCTTGGCATTTTCCAATACAAAGGGTTAATGAAGACATCATCCATTTCTACCAGCAATTCAGTGTCTCAGGGTGTTCTTGCATGTAATGGCTTTGGAGGAGGAATAATTTAAATCCTCATGCTCTGAGCTGATCCAACACTGAAAATCTGAAATAATGCTGAAGTTTTCCATACTTCTGAGTATCCATTCATGTAGAAGGTTTTTTCTATGGCCTGTTGTCCTTTTCATTACTCTAAAGAAGACTGACCTAAAGTGTTCCTGTTGAAATTAAAATTTGTCATAGATTTTGCACAGCTTGTATGCTATTTCTGTGCCAGTGCGTAAACTCTTCACCAAGTTCTTCTGCATGAACCCATCATGCAAGAAAAATGCACCCTTGCTATATCAGAGTAAATTTTCTTCTCTGTTAGGCCAGACACAGAATTTACCAAATAGGCAGAAGAACAATGCTGGATTGGTTAATGTCATATTAATTAAAAACATGCTGGTTTTTCAGAGGAATCTCTTCTCAGATCACAAATAATGTTCATAAATAGTAATTCTTTAACCCCTAAAGAAAAATAACCACTTCTTAATGCTCATTTGTTCAAGCCCTATGTAGGCACTTGTCAGGAACAAAAGTTGGAGTAAATTCTCTACAGAAGAAGTGTTAAATCAAGAATGCAAAACTGTGTTAATGTTTCAGTTCATCTTGAAAGAGGGAACCTTCTGCTGTAGGTCTCAAGTGATGCTCAAGGGGAAGAACAGCACGTACAAGGAGGAGAACCAGCATGCTGGTGGCCAAGAGGCCACTAGAGATAAAGGCTGAGGATTGTGTCAGGGTAAGGGCCCTCACAAGCTACTCAGCAAATGCCTTCTTTGCAGCTCTTGCTGTCCTGTTTACCTTCTTCCCAAGGCCCATCCTCTTCAGTTTCCTCATCCCACTCTGCAGCACGAGAGGACCATGCTCTCTACCAGTTGTCTTGCTGAATTAGACCAAAACTCCAGCTGGCCTCTCATCTTCTCTGTGGCAGAAACAACTGCCAGATGTGCAGAGGAATGTCAGAAGTCAAACACAATCTAATTCTTCTCCTCATGCATTTTCCTTGCTCCTATCACCTGGTGCATTGCAGAGCCTTACGGTACAAGTTGTGTAAAACAAGAATGTTTAAATGGTATCATGGTTATCATGGAAAATTAATTTCTAGCCCTTTTGAAATTTGATTATAGTTTTCATATTCTGTGGCAGAAAGTCCCACAATTTGTGAGGCCTAATAAATAGAAATTTTTGTTCTTTTCAAACCTCTTTTGCTCCTTGCCCAAACATAGTGAATAGATCTTCCCCTCCTGAGAACATTCTTCATAACATTTGTCATTGTATAAACCTTAGTCATCTCTTTTCAGAGAGTTTATTTTACTGATTTCCCTCACGTGGAAGCAGAGACACACAATTACCCACAAGATAACCACTATCAGATAACCAACTGTTGTTACTGAGACTGAAACTTCCACAAAATAATTTATTTTAAATAATCCTAACAGTGCAAATATCCAAAGATTGGGCAGATCCATAAAATCAGCCTGCAGCAAAATCATGCAATTAGAATCATGCTCATAAGTGTTGGAGTCTTAAAACATTAATAGATCATTTTAGTGGAAGGAGTTATTAAAATTGTCTTTGATTTGCATTATTAAAACATTGTATGCTCTGTGGAAAACTGAGTTCATGACAAGTGCAGCACAAAACAGATTCTTATTATCTGAGTTGGAACTTGAAAACAGACCATGCTTGAATTCGCTTTGGTTTTATTTATCTTCTAAATTGGTAAGAGCTCCTGTTTTTATAGTAGAAATAGGAAATGAGGAGGAGGATAAGAAAAAAGCTGGAGACTGGAATAAACCCTCAGAAAAATAATTTGAGGAGCAAAAGTTTTTATGATAAATGATATATGTTGTTCTGATCATAACTATCCAAAGCCCCATGAATTGCAGGGTTTCTGTAGATGATTTAAGGAAAAGTTGCCCTGAATATGTAAGTAATTATAAAGAAATTCATGACTTATTAGTAAGCATTATTTGTTTTATTTCTGTTACAAGTAGACTGTAATTTCTGGATCCCTCTCTGACATTTTTTCTATTGGGCACTTATCCTCCCTGATATATTTATAAAATTCACCATTTTGTAGTGGGATGCCACTGGTAAATCTGATGTACTGGGTAGAAACTGGAGTTTGTTGGAGTCAGCAGAATAATTTCCATCATTTCCATTAGACTTAAGAATAAACCTCCAAGGGTGGGGAAAAAAAAAAACATACAAAAAAAAAAAAACCACATTAACAAAAAGCGAAGGAAAGAATATAGTGAATCGGCTTTGCAACTGAGATATTTTTAGTTTTGTATTCTTTAGAATCCCTTTAAAGGTACGTCCCTCATGCACAGTTTTCAAAAATAGCATTTTGGCACTGAGACTTACATTGACTGAAGCCAATACAGAAGGGTGCTCGTAAGTTTTCAGGGCAGTGCAAATGTGCAAAAATCATAGAATCATATGGTGACTTTGTGTTCAAAAGCTCTGTATCATTTAGAAGAACTGTGCTAAGAAATTAAACAAAGGAGAGTATTGCTATTAAAAATAGAAGTGCCCTGTAGAACAACTATTCTCTTTCCTCTGAACTTAAAATATGGTTTTAAATTCAATGATCAGACCCTTAGCAGGTGTAAATCATCACAGAAATGATGCTATAACACTTTATATGAGAGTACCACATCATCTTGCTGGTAATTAAGAATAGTCTCCATGGAGTAAGAACCAATGACAAAAGAAGGTGTAAGTTGATATTGTCTCAGCACACATCAGTGGTAGACAGAAATATTCATGTGCGTAATCACACACCTTGCCTATAGGATACCCAGTGGGTAAAGTTCCAGAAATATCTTGGAAAAGATAATTCTCAACAGAAACTCAGAAGCTTACAAGTTATCTGTGAGCTTCTCATAATTATACATGGCACAAACATAAAACTTACAGGCATGCACTTGGAAAATGTTTCTTTAAAAATGTTTCTTTAAACTTTCTTTTAAAATCCAGAGCGTATTATACTGAAAAGCTTTTCAAGCCTAAGTTTTCTGTATTTCATCCCAAGAAATTCAGCATCTCTTCTTTTTCCCTATTTCTTTTCATGGGTTTATTATGCCTATACTGTAGAGCCCAGGGAAACAAATGTAATCTCTATTACTCAGGGTTGTAATGAAGCCAGGCTGATGAAACATGACAAATTTTCCTCTGAATTTGTGGTGTAAGTTTTAGGGGATGAGGACACTTCTTAACTCAATAGTCACTTCCATGCAGAGCTGTACAAGCCACACTGTGCTACACCATAGTTCCTCTAACATACCAAATTCATGAGTCTTTTCCAGAACCCAGCTTTTCTCTGAAAATCAAATGCTTCTCTTCCATCCTATTAAAAGTGCAAATTCTATGATTTTTAACTTAACTCACCGAGGGGATGGTGGGTCTAAATGCCATTGAATGAAACATAGCTGGTGACAAATTCCATTCTCTCATTTTGGATATTAAGAACAATTTTGGTTCCACCATTCAAAAAAACTTCAGAAATAGTTAACTGAGAGAGAAAAAGTATAGTGCTTAGTGTGAATGATGCTTCTATGCCTTTAAAATATCCTGTAAGTCCAGAAAAAAAAAAAAAAAGAAAAAAAAGTCATAACCAGATGACATTAAAAAGTCAAATATTTGCCACGCATGAAGACAAAAAGACAGTCTGTATAGATTACTTCTGTGAATCTTTATTGAAGATATTTAAGAATATTCTAGATTAGCAGAAATCAAGAAAGAATTAGGCATATATAGGTATATATGATTAGCCTTTGGTGTCATGTAAACTACAGCAGGTAGAAATACTGAGTATTAGAGGTACCTGAGCAAGAGCAGTTATCTAGGCACCAAGTGCAAACACATGACAATCAGAAGACTTTTTCTGAGATACAAAAGTAATCCACAAACAGCAGGAAACAGAAATATTTGAAGGCTTCTCTTGAAGTCCTCAAAACCAAATCCAGGGGTCTCTGTGCAAGGCATCCAGGACCATCATCCCCCAGGAGCTCTGCTCAGGCTTTCTCCTCATCTCAGCATCTACTCAGTCCAAGCAGGGACACATTGCTTACCAGTAATTTTCTGAAGCTATTTAATGTGTCAGGCTCTTTTTTAACCTGTTGGCATCTTTATTTCCTTATTAATACAGACCATGCAAGTACGGGCACATGAAGACTAACAAAACACTGCTGTAAAACAGCAAATATTTTGTATAGAAAGCAAATTGTGTGGCATGCCTATTATATGAGAAGCACAAATTGTTTCTTATGTATGGCCCCCAGAGACCTTGTCCCATTCTGTGTGCATACTGGAGCATTGCAAATATCCAGAGGTTTGTGTTCAGCAAAGCAGATGTGCAAATGGAGATCCTGGTGACCTCACCACTGAGAATTAGGCCTTTGACATACATTATTCTCCTGCTGACAGCAAGAGAAGAATGGATCTGTTGGCATTTCACACCTGCAACTAATGTAGAAGTTGTAATGATAGAAGTGAGCATTAAGAATAGAAGTGATGTTTTGGACACACACCAGCTATATTTAACAGAAAAAGTGCAAATCCACATTATGGCTTGGGCATGTATTAGCTGCAGCCCTTTTTTAACCTGAAAAGAAATAATTATATCCAAGGGAACTTACCTCAAAGAGTTTCCCTTTCTTCTGGCAGAAGTGCTGATTAGGCTCAGGTTGGTCATTGTTTTTATCTGGTTTGGGGGAAGACATGGTTTAGTTTGTACAGCTTCAGCTGGCAGGCCAGTCTTGGTTCCAGATCCTGAGCTACTATAAATACCTCTTCAAAATCAATATAGGAATGGACTTGGAGTGAGCCAAGGGCTTTGCCTCACTCCTTTGGCTTGAGCTGACCTGGTAAATCTGAGGGGAGGGATGAAATCTAGCTGAACATCCTGACTTACCCAACTTCCCCCTGCCTTGGGAAGTCTGTGCCTCCTGACTGGCTGCTGAAACCAAGAGTTTCAAAAGTTTTTCACTCATTATTTTCTTTCTGGTCACTGAGGCTTTGCACTGCTAGGTTTCTGGACTTCTACTAGTGCTACATATCATCCTATAACAGCACTGAACAGGGCTTTCTTCACTAAAGCAGGTCTGTCACCTGCAGAGTATATGGGGTCCGATACATCTGCTGCCTCATCTAGGAACAACAAAACTTGTGAGTGGGTAGAAAGGAATCTTCACACTTCATACCACTTTGCTTTAGCCCTGAGAATTCACCTTCACTTCATGGTTTTTAGAGGTTTCTTTGTCCGTGTCCACCTCTGATCCCTCTCAGCCTACAGCCTGGTGTCTCACAGCTTTCTTCCGAGCTGAGAAATGTCACAGAGGGAAAGGAGCAGTTTTGTTTCCTCCTGCAAAGCATCAAGGGTGAGAGCAGGTTACACCAGCACATCTCTCCTTGAAAAGTCAGGGGATGTTAGAGGCACCAAAATGGGCCCCTGAGCAGCTACGTGACATTGGGCTTGAGAAAGGAAACCGGTTTGTCACCTCATTGCCTAACGGGGGGACTTGGAGCCAGAGCTGCAGTGTCCCTCTGGCCACAAGAGAGAAGATTAAATCACTAACGCTATACTCATCGTGTTCTGAAGGTATTTGAGCTTCCAACCTCAGAATATGACACAATGTTAAAATGTGGTGTGATTCTCAGTTATATGAATACTAATTTTTAAGTTCTCATACCAAAGAAAACAGTCCCTGCTCATCCTCCTGATTTCTGTTAGAAGATACAACAGCTCCAAAGTAGACGAGAGATGTCACAAATCATCAGATCTAGCCTGATAACCATATATTCTTGTAGGAAAGGTGTTCTTGGCCAGAATAATGTAGGCTTTAGTTGAAGTATGTGTGAATATTTTTGTGTAATGTGACTGTATGCACATACTCTGCAAAATGTACTTGAGATATAGTTGAGAATATTAATTAATGGATATGATTCAAATAGTTGGTACATAAATAGATGTAGAAAGGGCACAGGAGAGTCAAGGGAAGGTATAGATAAAGGTAGGACAACAGGAAAGAGAACAGATATGGAGACAGCTAAAAGGAGGAGAGGTGTGACAGGCATGATCAGGTAGGAGAAATTCAAAGAGTTTAAAAGAAGACAGAAAAATACCACTCTGTCTGTGGACATTTGGTATTTCTCCACAATGATGTTATAGTGCTTTTTCTACTCTTGATGCAAACAAAGCACTGAAATTTTCCAGATTGTTTTTTTCCCCTGTGTAAGATGTCCTTTACACTGTGATGAGATCACTGGTGTATTAGTTCACTTTAATCTTTTAGGAAAGAATCCAGAAATGTGGTGAGGTCATGACTGCAGTAATGTCTAAAAGGACGGTTTTATGGAGGAAAGGAGAAAATTTCCTCTCATTTAGCAAAACTAACAGAATTTGTGGCTCTCAAGTGTGCTGGACAAGTTAAGGTTTCTTTATTTTTGACTGTTGCATGTTTTTGCAAAGGACAGCCTGCTTCATGCACTTTTTTTTTTTTTTTTCCTAAGTATTTCATAAATACAACAGAAGTTGCAGACAAAGCACCCTGCTAAAGCAGTGCTCCATTTGAACAGCCATATGGAAGCACCTTCACCTATGGTACCTCCCTAGTCACACAGTCAAGATACTGGATAAAGAAATCTGATCTTTTGATGATGTGAATGTCCCTCCTTTAGACCTTCTGCATCATTCAGAAGGCAGGTACCTCATTGAGACTGTTCTACTTCCCATCCTTTTAAAGGAGAAGAATCCTTGGGGCATCCTTCAGGAGCAGTGTGTCGCTATTTAATATGATGTATTTGCACCTCATTGACCAGTGGAGTGATGCCAGGCATGAGTTTGGGATGTGACATTTCAGGGCATGACAGTGAAAAAGAAGTGTCAAACTTTCACTCCTACTCTGATTTTACTTCCAGTCTTTTCCACTCTCTGTTTGCTAAGTGACGTGGCAAGACTTAATGATAGAATTCTGAAAGGTCTCTGGATGGGTTTAGTACTGGAAAGAATGATGTAGACAGAAGGAATCATATGCCTCGCTTTACCATGGCCAATGTATTGTATTTTAATGTGTTCTAATGAACTTTAAAATGACTCCCCAGTGTGCTTGCTGCCTGGGTCAGAGGGGTTATTTTGAGTTTGCCGTCTTCCTGGATTCTTGAGAGAGAATTCCCTCTGGATTTGTTGGGTCAAAAGCAACGTGGTGATAACAAATACACTGCTGCTTTAATCCAGTGCTGTGCTTTCTCCTCCTTTGCAATGCGAATTTGGGCATTACTAACAGTCCCCTTGTCTCCTACTTCAACAGCACAAAACCAGTTCCCCTTTCATACCTAGAGACCAAACATCCTGGGTGATCTGTGTGATGTAAAGGATGGCACAGGTTTAGTTTTGCTCCAAGAATTTAAGAGCTTTAGTTACCCAGAGAGGAATGGGAGATTAATGACATTAATTGATAGCCATGGGGAACTGTGCACTGTAAATCCCATGGCAAGCAAAGAGCCCACCTCTACCTGCTGCTAATATACATCACTAGAGAAAGCCTTCCTGTTTCAAAAGACTAATTAATGATGGTTAGTGGTCTGGACCTCTAAGTGTGAATTTTCAGGGATTTTGGCAGGCATAGAGAGCAGGGGGAAACGGGTTAATGTTGCGTTGTTTAAAATTACAGGGGTTTCAGTTGTTTCAAATGATAACCAGATAGGGTTTCCATGCCAGATGAGAGACATTTGTGCTCTTTTATTTGTATTAAAATTTCGGCTTGAGCTCATTCTACCCAGACTGCTTCTCAGACAAGCTAATTTGTCTACCTGTGTTCCATTTTAGGCCTTGGTTTTAATTTGAGGATGATTCCTGCTAATACCAAAGACTGGATAGGACATCCATTAAAAGTCTACACAGCAATTGAAATGGAAAATTCCAAAAGAAACCCTATTAGAGTTTTTCTCCATCAAATCAACATTACAGACTTCTTATGCATTTCTTAATTAGACATTGATATTAACTGGACTGTTGCATGATTTAAATCTAGCTCTTAATCTCAGCTATTCTATGCTGCTGTAGTTTTTATGACATCCAACTAGCGACTGCTTTATGCATTAATCTATCTGGAAAACCACCTTCACATTTTTTTTGTCTTTTTTTAGAAGAATAAAGGCCCCAAGAAGGAAATGAAAGCTTTTGGGTTCAGCCATTAGTAATTTTCTGCTTAGTATTTGAAAAATTGCTTATTTTAATTGCTTCATAGAAGAAAAAGATATCAAAGCTAACGTTCTTTCTCTCCAAACTTTGTAATTATTTCTCTCAGACTCTTATTTGAAATGCCTTGAAAGGCTTTTCATTGAAATGTAGATTTCTTCTCTTTCAAAAGTACTTTTATTCCCCCGTGCTTCTTTCTCTTTTTCTCTCTAGTGACTTCCTCTCTAGATTTAGAGCAAAATACACAGACTTCAACCTCTGGACACTGCAGCATGTGTCACACAGATGTCCCTAAGTGCCATCTGCTTTAAAACTGACCTTCCCATGGCCTAGAGAGTTGCCTGTAAGTCTAAGGCAGCCTGGTATCCTTGGGCTTCCCTCATGAACAGTGAAGATGAGTAGTAGGTGTTATAGAGGTTTGTATATCAAAGTCATACTCTGAAAATTTCAAAGAACATTATTTACTAATAGATTATGATCTGGTCAAAATGATCTATACATTCATTACATCTAGAGTGGGCTTTCATAACTCAGAGTATCTAAGAATGAGGCAAAACTCACATTTGTTTATAGTGCAGCAATTCTGCTCAGCAAAAAAAAGGCACAGAGAAAATACTGTCCTAAGCACTTGTGATTTGCTCCGAGTCCCAGGTGATTTCTCATGCCAGCTTAAAAACTTCTGTGAGAGCCTCAGAAGAGTGGGGAGCTGGTTACCTCAGAGACTCCTCAAAATACAGCAGAGTCCTCTCTGCAAATAACTGGTCCTGCAAGCCCAGTGCAATCCTGGCTGAAGTTCTCATAGGGGGAATATTCACAAAAGATTGAAATGAAGCTAATGCATTCTCAATATCAAATTTTATGTGCGCTTTTTTTTTTTCAATAATACAAAAGGTAGAAAGAGAACAAGAAAATGAGTTAGGGGAAGATGGAGAGATGGTCTATTGAGCAAAGCTACTTTTTCACTCTCTAAATTTACAGTCCTGATAGACATCTTTATTCAAAATTACTCATTTTTGTATATTCAGATGCTAGGGTTTTCAATGCTATATCCTAGATTTGTCTGGACAGATTACCCTTTTATTCCCACAGTGAAACTTAATTATCCTTTTTATGCCTTCAGATACTTTCAGTCATTTCCTGAACTGTTTCTGGGACAGAGAGCAGCTGATGGGTCAGTCAGTAAAGCAAATACTGTGCATCCCTGTTGGCTACACATTTTTGAAGGCAGAAGCCCTTTGGCCCCCAGATTCTGAGCCAGTCATACAAATCTTTTGCTCCCATTTATTTTTGCTGAGCTTTTTTTGACTAGGCAGAGACTCATCATTTTCTCAGCACTTTTTCATGTATTACTTGGAAGCCTCCAAACGTGAGTAACTCACCTGGAATCTCTAGAAGGAGATTTGAATGATTCATCTCTGAGACAAGAATAGCCCCTCGTGAAATCCAGGACGGAAATGACTGCATGGTTTAAAACACACCTTCCTCTATCACTGCTGTTGCAGCAGAAAGGAATGTGCCTGAGTTGTTAAAAGTCCAAATGACTAAATAAATTGTTTCCAAGCAGCAGAAGTAGCACTGAGGTTCATATAAGTCACTGGTATTGAGTAGTTAGATTTCAGGACACTTCGTTGATTTAATCTGTAAAGAAACCTATAGTACACAGTACCTGTTCTCACTGCCTTCTGTGTCTGAGCAAAACTACCAAAGAGTTTTGGTTAGTTTCCACTAACCAAAGTGAAAAAGTTGCATAAAACAGCAAGACTTGCAAGCACTAAAGAGAAAATTGCAATCAGTATCTATCTAGGCTCTGAGAGTCCCTTTTTAGCTCTTTATTTTAAAAAAAAAATACTATTTTTGTTTCAATTATTAATAAGAAAGTAGAGAAATATTACAATAAACTAAAATGTAAATAGCCTTAAGAAAATCACCCAATCCATAAGAAAGAGAGCCAGTAAAACTGGCTTGGGTTATGAAATCCTCCATGAATGAAATGTTAAATCCCAAAGGGCTGATCTGCTAAAATAATTTTAATATATAAATAGAGCAGGTGTTGCTATGGTACACAGGTATGCTTTATTGGATTGAATAAGTAGTGATCAAACACACTTTCACAGCTAGGCTGGGATTAACAGCAAACTTCATATGGACTTTACACATTGTATAAAAACCAAATGGAACAATAATCCACTTACCCTGGCACAGTATTCATATTTCAGTGGCATATCTGCATGAAAGTTGCTTAGTCTAAAATCCAGATGTGGTCCCAGCCTGAAAGCAGAGAAGAGGATGGTGCAGTATCAGTGAGGCCACACTGTCTGACACACCACAACCAAAGACTCAGCCAGCATTGAAGAATAAAACACAAGTTTCTCTCTCACACCCAACCTACATTTTTTCCTGATGAGTTTATCACTCTTAATAGTCTCCACTAGCCTGAGAGAACAGGTAATCAGTTTTCTATAAATACACAATAAATAGTGCTTCAAAGGACATGGCTTTTGTTTCATTCGTCATTTCAGTGATTCAAAATAAAGGGAAAAAGATGGCTAAAGCAATGAGCAGCAGGATCCAGAACAGAGAATCTCAGGCTGAGTCCCCTTTTTGCCGCTGATGGGTTCTGACACCTTAGGCCAGTGACTTCAACCTTCAGCTTAGGTGCACTTGTCTGCCCCCATAAAGAAAAGGCTCAGCACCTTTACTAGGGATTTTACAGTACAGTGCATGGTACAGTCTGTACAGTGCATGGCAATAAACTAGGTCCTGATCTCACCTGTGTCCTCAGTCCGTGTAACTGGAAAAAGAGTGACAAAAAATAATAATAAGTTCTGAATAATTATGTATTGTCTTCAGAGTGAAGCAGGCCTTGAGCACTGAGAATTCTCCACCGGGAGAAGTCCCATTTAAAAAATCTCCCTGGCATAAAAATGAATCAGATCCTGTCACATGAATGGCCTGCATTTACTATTCTTTCCACTTACCTTCTAGTGGTTCATTTTCTCAGTTGACTTGTGCCTGTTCCCTGGTTGTCAGCAGGAACTGGGTAACAAGAAATTGCTGGAAACGGAGTATTAAATAAATAAACAAACACACACAGAAAGAACTGCTGACTTGGCAGATGCACTCTTACAACTGTGATGTAAAACAAATGCAACTTCAGGACATCTCATGATTCCCATCACAAACAGCACAGGAGAAAAGTGAAGGAGGATTTTGACCAGTGCTAATCAATTTGGAACAACTCTGAATTTTGCGATTAGAAGAAATTCAAGATGAGTCCACTTTCAATTTCGGGTCTGTGTGAGCAGCAGATGTTCTCCTTCCTGCAACTGCTGCAGCATTAAGTCCTGCATCCATCATCTGTAAGAAGGCAGCATTTGGATTATCCTGATAGTAAGAACCACCTCTCTATAGCCAAGAAAATCAAACAGCATCTCTGCTTTAGGATACTGAAAATATTTGGGAAGTTCAGGAGACTCCTGTCCTCTCAAGGTCCTGGCAGCTCTAAGTGTGATACCAGGGCTGCTTGTTTCATCTGGGAATGGGGGGAGGCACGTTCTGCCTAAACTTTGAAGCTCTTAGAAAAGGTAACAGTCCTACCTGATGCATGGACCTTGTCCCCAGGGAAATGGAGCAAAACAGAATAGAGCAGAGGTAGAAACATCACAAGTGACCTAAGGGATGTTTCAGTGCAAAGAGGAGGAGATTAATTACGGGGAAAAAAGAAAAAAAAAAAAAAAAAATCTGTTGGCCATTAAGCATCCTGGAGCAACTATTTTGACACTGAAGCAGTGAGTTTCCATGTGGCTTTAAGACATTTGCCCTAAGGAAGCATTTGCAATGGAAACGTCATCTTCTTTTTCTTAACTCTCTGATTCCTATGGGACAGCCCTTGCCTTGCTAAATGAAATACTTCTTTAGGGAGCCTGGCTGGCCCCAGGGATGGGTAATGCAATCTTGTGCCTTTCATCTGTCACCCATGCACCCAAGTCAAACAGAGTTTGGTAAATGGCCAATAACCCTCACCATCCCAGGGGCAGTTTGGTGACCTGTGTGAAATGAGGAGGGTCATCTCTGTGTCTGTTTACTAGAAGGCAGTGTCAACTTCACAAAAAAAAAAAAAAAAAAGGGGACACAGTTACTACTCATTATCACCCAATTTAACATTCTTAAGCCAAGAGAATGAGCCTGAAAAACTCAACCATTTTCTTACCCAACGGTGGCGGTCCTGGTACATCAGGGCTTGAAGAACATTAGTGAGGACAGTTGTGTGGTAGCAAACCAGGCTGTGCCTCTCCTGCAGGACAGAAATCAAGTCTGAGCTACTCATAGTGGGCTGTGTGATTGCAGTTCTTCCCAGACCTTTGTGGAAACCCTCAGGAGGAATGGTTTGGTTTTCAGGGGCAACAGGCTCTGAAGCACAGCTGTGAATTTACAGAGAGCTGAGCCTTTGGCAAATCTTCATTTAGGGTGTTAGACACGGGCAACCTGCAGACGGACACAGCATCCAGCACTGATGGAGTTAATGTGCGAAGAAAACCTTCACTGGAAGGCTCTGTTCCCTCACCCGTCAAGAATATAGTGTTCTGGTTACTGAAATAGCTGTAGCTGGAAGGGTTGAAGGCCAGAAGCTCGCTGCAGTACCCATTCCTGCCCTATGCACTGCTCATTTTAAGGTCAGACCTTTAGCATCAGGAACTTGTTAGAAGAAAGATGAATTGCTTTAAAAGTTGTTGCCACCCTGGGGCATAGCCTGGAAGGTCCGAGAGGGGAAGGGGAAGGGCAGGGGCAGACAAACACTTTGCCACATGAAAAAATCAGCTGCTCCAAAATTTCGACGGTTTCAGTCTGCATAAACCTCCAAAACCCATCCAAAAGGCCAGCCAGCTTGTTCTTAGTTACAGTATTTCTAGTCACCACTATCATTTGCTGGCCCTTCTATGCCACAGCAATCCTAACATTGTTGTCACCTCTGCATTAATGCTTAATCCCTACATTAAATGCTTTTCATTGCTATACCTGTTTTAATTAAACAGAAGATGGCAGAGGCAGCTTTTACTTTTTTGTGTGTGTGTGTAGATAATTTCCCAGGGCTTTGCAGGTGGTGGAAAAATCACACTACAGACACACCACACATCACATTTCATCTCAGCTGACAAAGCTATTTTACTTATACAGTGGTCTGTGATTATTTATATTTTTTTTCATATCATAGTATAGGCTTAATTACCATGCTGCTGCTGCATGGCAGCTCCCCTGGCTTTTTTTTATTATTATTATTTGTATTATTTGCAAGTTGTAATCGTGTTTTCCTGTCATCCCCCAGCAATGCGTGTGCGTGCGTATAGGCAAATGCCAAGCCTGGAAAGGAAATTTGATGCGTGTCCATGAATTGGAGTTTTCAAACTTTGGCTGAAGATTAGTACATGTAAACATAGCTCTGCCCCTTCATCTTGGATAATTGGTCGCAAATGCTACTTGACACTTCTCAAATCAGACACTTTACATACTTCTGAGCATAGCTGAACTTTTTTGGCAGGAATTAATTTGCTTTGCAACTCAGCCACTCATTCCTGGCCTGCTCCCTACTCCAGTGATTTCAGAGCAATGTTCTGCCAGCGTGAGAAGCAGAGAGGCAGGACCAGATCTGTTTGCTAGTGCTGACGAGCCCAGCTTTGTTGACTCCCTCAGAAACACAATTACTGCAGTTTGCATTCTGCCCTTCACCAGCCTGGATTAACAGTGGGATTTTTACCATCGCATCCCCCTCTCTCTATTCCAATTACTGTCCAAGTTACATGGAATCTGAGGACATCTCAGAAAAATGGGGAAGACAATGTAACATCACCAGTGTAACATTCTGATGTGCCATCACCTTTCCATGAGAGCAGCAGCTTGAAGGGAGGTGGCTACCAGGCACCATCCACCTTCCCAAAAGATTGCCTCTGTTTTCTCCTGCCTCTACTGCACGCCGTGCATGCTCCAGCAGAGAAGAGGAATTCATTTCTGAAGTGCTGATGAAGTTTGAAGTAGCCACAGAATTGCATGCTATTAAACAACCCCCTGTTTGCTCTGACATTGCTCTGTGTTTACTCACCGTGCACCGGTACTGCAAGAGCTGAGCAGACCATATGCTCACTTAGAAGGGCTGCCAGGTCTCAGGGAGCTTTACTGTGACTATTCCAGAAAGGGTTTTGGGGCAAGAACATGTTCCATAAAGATTTTCACTAGGAATAAAGCATTTTAGCTGGTGATTTATTTCTGTCCAGTCTGGACTAAATGGCAGTTTAGCAGCATATCCACGTACATCTGTGAGTAACCAGTGGAAAATATCATTCACCCTTTATTCACTGGGATGTTGATAAGCTGCAGCACATTAAAAATGTCTGTCAGTTTGTTCTTTTCTGCTACTATGCAGGATGTGTGCCAGCATGCCTGCCTTGTGCTGGCTGCTGCATCCAGAAAAGAGAGAGAAAATGATGAAACTATGTCAGTTCTGGAAGAGGGCAAAGGTTCACATGGGTTCTTTGAGCATTATTGTCCTTCTAATCACTAAGGCTAAATCTATAAATTAGATTGAGCTCCTACCTGCAGAAGCAGAGGATGAAACTTCATGCTGTGCTTCAGGTGTAGACGTTGAGAGGAGCAAATGCTTGGTCATGAACTCACGTTCCTTGGTTCTCAGGGCTTCAAAGAGGACAAAGGAGAAGCCAGGACAGGAACACTTCATGTGGTGTTTCTCCAGCCTCTGGTAGCTTGTGACTGGGAGCTGAACCACTGCTAGTCTGGGAACCATCTGCATCGACCATCTCTCGGTGTGCATGGCCCCCGTGCTTTCTAATCATGGTTTTACCCCTAGAAATGAAGGGTAGTTGGTGTTACAAGAGATGTGGCAGATTCAAGGTAGAGAAGCAAACGATTGCCCCTGAATTTCCCATGAACGACACAAGAGAAAACATCGCATGCTAGGATGTCTTGGGTTTTCATAGATTCTTACCTTAAATTAAATAGTGGGAGATGTACCTTGCTTCTCCTTGCTTAGCTCTGATATTGGAAGCATTATGGGAGCTTTGGATACAATATTTATAGGTGAACAAAGCATGAACTGGCAAAGAAATTCAGCAACCCTCTAACAACTGATCTAAGGAAGAAGCTTAGTTTCCATTGCTAGTGTATATCACTATATAAATTTAGCTTTCAGGTCCTAGACATTTTAAAATGACATGTCTAGTGTTAGAATAGAAGAGTATCAGAGAAAGTGAATTATAGGTTACAGGCTTCCAGTATTTACAGTAAAAGAACTATTATTGTAGTTACACCTGTAGAGTACTCCTCCCTATTGTATTAGGAGAAAAGGACTGTAGAATTAGGATGTACAGAAAAAAAGTCCTGCATAGGAGAGCTAAATAATTTAGCTGGGATAAAGAACTATCCTGGGTGCTCAACATCCTTGTGTTTTCAGCACAAGCTCACTGTGTGTGGACCTGCAGTGTCCAGTAATTTAAGAAAAACACCACAGGCCACTGGTATTGGGTACAAAGAGGAACAAAGCACAGCCCAAAGGCAGGCCTGACCTCACACACAGACTGGGACCTGGCTACTTTTTGGTACCATTGAACATTTTTATAGTCTTTGCTAGGTGAGGAGAGAAATTACTCAAATGATTCCTTGAGCTCGCTACTTTACAGACAAAAGTCCTCTCCTACCAGCAAAAAAATAAAATAAAGCCTAGACATCTGAGCATTTGAAAGGAGACTAAACTAAGAAAAAAAAATATTTCTTTCAGGGAAAAGGTGAACTTCCATTTTAAATCATGGGTTTTGTGGTTGGGTCTATCTAGCCATTATTAGTCCATAGGTACTCTGTTGTAAATCTAATTGTGTTGCCTCCTGGATGTCATTACTGAAAGTAAGTGAACTGTTGCTTCAGTGGCTAAAGATTTACTTGCTTGATGCCTGGTGTCATCAACAAATTCAGGCTGGCAATGACATCCTACTTGTCTAAGCTAATATACAGCTTTGCACTCTCCTTGGTTTTCTTCCCATTCAGGCTTAGAGCTTGGTGTTAATGTCTGCCACTAACCAACATCAGAGCTGAGGTGAATGAAGTGATGAATGAGCACACAGTTAGCCTGGAGATAATTGGAAGTCCGGCTGAGTAGATCACAGTATTTAATGTATCATCATTATGTCTGTATTTAAAAAGCATCTAAACAATGTGATTTCTTCTGTAACTCCATCGCTTCAGTGCTCTGACACTAGGGATGGGTTGCACTATGCATTTTGAGAGAGATCTGTTTTCTGAAAAATGACAGCTTGGAGCTTAAATCATTACTGTAGTAAGTTGACCCCATTTGAGAAAACTCCTGTGTCAGGAGTAAAAGTTATTGTTTGTTTGTGCTGCAAGAAACAGAGTGATATTTAATTGTGGTAATTCAAACTCATCTGGTTTCTCTAAGTGCAGACTATATTGATTTACAGTACTAACATAGAAAACCTGGAATTAAAACACTGGTTTATTTAGAAACTTACTTATTCCTCAAAATGTCTGTTCAGCTTATTTTTAAATTTGATTTCTTATCCCAGGTGCATTACACTACATATCTGCATCTCAAGAACTGCTTTGCTATGGTAACAGCTGATCGAAGTACCAACATAGTTTGGCTGCTTTGATTGTCAAATTTGTTTGTTGCTTTACTGGACAATGGTCTTTGCAAAAGAGAGATTGAGAGCATCAGAGACAGAATTACTGCCCACAGTTAGTGTATGAGACTTAGTATTAACACAGGACCAGTCTCTAAGATCAGTGGTGAATGAGCTTTGAGGCAGAATCTGAAAAAAAGAGTAAGAAAAATCCGTGCCAGCGTTTCAGCATGACAAATGAACTTAGGCAAGTTGAAGATAATCATGATTATTTAATATTCCACAGCTTTACAACTTGATACTCTGTGGACAAAAGATCAGAAGGCTGCTGAGTCCAAAGTTTTGAATCTTTGGGTCAATATACTTCTCATGTCTTCAACATTTAGTTTAATTTAGGAGGAAATGGTTCTGAGCTAAGATAAGATCTCAAACAAAATTGACATGGACTCACAACATGGCCTAACATAACAATTTAATCTATCCTGTGCTTCCCCTGAAAAAAGGCTTAATAACTGTGGTATGATTTCACCTGCTGCTTCTAACATTTGCTCATTCTTTTTTCCTGAGCAAATTTGGATTATCAGATGGCAAGCAGCTTTGTTCATGGTTGACAAACTTGAATTCATTTAGGATTAATAACAATGGGTTCAATCCTGGATTCAGTGGCAGTCTTAATGAATGGAGTCTTTGGAAGACAAATATTTGTTTGTGTTAAAGAGAAATAATTAATTCTGAGTTTTCCTGGGTATCAGTTAATTACAGCACCTATCACAGAAAGTGTTCCCCACGTACCCAGACTTGGGCAGACGATCTGCAGGACCATTCTCCCCAAGCCCTGCCATTGCAGGTGCAGGCCCTTTTGACCTTGTTATTTCAAAATCTGAAGTTTCACAATGAATTATTTGGTGTGAGGAAAGAACATGTCTCTTACTTACAGTATTATCTCAGGCCCTCTTGGTGATCTGATGCTGGGGAGTGAGGAGAGAGGTCAGTACACGTCGCTCTGATCCATCAGCAGTCGTAACTTGAGACGGGATTACTCAGGTGGAGGAACCTGGATCTGCATTTTGGCCCAGTCCTCACCAGTGTCTTAGATATGGGCATCTTCAAAATTCCTGTGGGAAATCCTGCAATATTTACAACTCTCCTTCTCTCCTGGGAAGCACCTGAACATACACACCACTGCCATGCCTGACCAGGCTGGGCTTGGCTGCCCGAAACTGCATGCCCACTGGCCTGGGTGGTAAAATTTAGCAGACTTCACTAAATTCACCCTGCAGGCAATTTTACCCTGGAAAAAAAAATTGCCCACACTGCCAGAATTTAAGACACCAGCTTAGAGCTTTTCATGAACACCGGAAGCTATTTTTTTTTTCCTTTTTTTTTTTTTTAATCTTCCATCCCTCCGCCCCCTCTCCCCAGTAACATCCAGTTGCTTAATTCCATTTGAAATCACCTGGGGTAGGCACCTAAATACCTAAATAATCTTGTCCTTCATGCTTGTCAATATCTTGAGGCACCTAACCACCTTTTAGAGATGTGGTGTGAAAGCTTGTGAACGATGCAATCGAGGGAAACAAAAGACAAGTATCCCTATTTGCTGCCCAAGAATCCACAAAGAATGCTGCTTCAGCTCTGCTCTGATTTCTAATTAGATTATGAGTGATGTAGGACTCTGAAGCCAAGCTGGAGTTTGTGCTAGCACTTTGCATGTATGAATGACAAAGGGGACACCACTTTCATATTGATTTAAGCAAGCCAGTGGAAGAATGTTTAAACATCAAGTGCTTGATGCCTGGCTTTGCCAGAGCACCTGGAAATATAAAAATTAATTCCAGGTGTTCTGCCATTAAGACAAGCTTGCTGCTTTTACAACCACACATACAAAATGTGGCTCCCAGTCCCACAAATAAAAATGGAGTGGGTTCTGCTCCTAATGCCTCGATAACTCTGACATATTGCAAGTTCTGGAAAGAATTTTAATCTACATAGTTTTTTAAATGGGGAGGGGGGAGAGGCTGAGGCGGGGGGGGTGGGGGGGGGGGGAGCGATTTTAAATATGCTGCATACAATTTGTGATGGTCATCTCTAAAATGCAGCTCCATTATCCTTTTCCATTTGGAATGAATGAGGCTAATTAATTTCAGGCCATACTTGATGAGGTCAGCACCATACGAAGGGTGCGTGCTAGACATTGCTAATCTCTTTCAGCTGAGAGTGATGAATTAAAGATGAAGCATTCCTTTGCAGGCCTAATTTAGAATGTATATCAAAAACCTACAGCAAATAATACTATACCCTACAACAAAGGAAAACTTGTTCTCTCAGGCTCCCATGTAGGGTTGATTTTAAAGGCATTTTCATTTCACTTTGGAATTCCAGCTGTGGATGGGTGAAACAGTTCAGAAAATTCAAGCTTTCTCTCTTTCTATTGCTTTTATGGACAAAAGTAGGCAAGGGGGGGGGTAGGGGGAGGGAAAAACTAGTCAGTGTTTGATCATGTATATACTGTGATTCTGACTGTACCCTCCATATTTAGGAAAGGTGCCAGGGTCTTGTGCTCCCCAAGTACCTGTGACATGACACCCCCCCCACAGTGCACAGCAAAATTTTCCTGTTGGGTTTTTTCAAGTGGAAAGGGAAAGCTATCAAGTGTCCTGTTTTGTTCAGCATCATCTCAAGGATGTTTTGTTGGACATGGCAGGATTTTTGTCAGGAAGCAGGATGGGTCCAGCAGTTCTGCTGGAACTGTGAGGACACAAGAACTTCCAAGCCAACACAGAGCTCTGTTTCTCTGGATGCTTTCTGTAGGGAAAAAAACACCTCCCTAGGTAAATAGGTTCTGTTACATTTGGGAGTACAGGTAGTAACATCTAACAGAAAAAGTCACGGCGAAAGCAACCACACCAAGTCGGGAAGCTGTGTAAATTGCTGCAGAACTCTCCAGTTTGCGGGAATTGGGGCTCAGCCAGGCTTTGCCACCTTTCCCTTCAGCAAAGCCCCCCACAAATTCCATCAGGGTTTCCCCCCAGGGAGGTACTGCAGGGTTTGACTCCATGGGCAGCAAGAAATTAACCTTAATTATCATTTTGGGAAAACAGGGACACTGAAATCCTAAGCCAGCCTCAGAAGGAGACTGAAAACAATAGACCACCAGCTTCCCCACCACTTTGCTCTTTAATACCTGGCAGTTTCTTGAAATCCTTAACAGGTTGCTGCTGCAAGTCGAAGTTCCCAAGTGGTGGCCATAAGCTGCTGCTGTCTTTGTATCCCAGTAGTCCTCATTAGAACAAAGCTGCTTCGAATTAAATCCAATCTACATGCCGAATCAATCTTTCAACCCTTTGATTGCTTCTGAAAATATTTATATTTCTTAATAATGCACATTTTGTCCCACAGCCTGTGATTAAACCCAGACAAGGTCCGGAGAAGCCTGAAGTGTATGTGGAATGGGGGTTATTTTGGACAGGAAAAGAAAGATAAAGAACACAGGTTTTTCCTATTGTGAAATCATTAGGGTGTATAAATCTAGCAATTGCAGTTGTATAAGCATCAGAGTGGGGTTGTAATAAATACAGATTGGAGTATTATAGTAACCAAATGGAGTTTATGGATTATGTTCACTAGTTCATATTTCTCAGCTACTACAATCTAACCAGCATCATGCTGCACTCAGATCCATTAATATTCCCTATTAATATTCTCTTTACATGTTTGTGGGAAAAAAAAAAAACATTAGGCATCAACTTCTGCTCTGTGTAAAGCAAACATGTTTAAAAATCATGCCCTGCAAAGAAAAAAATAAACAAGGGGATGCTGTAAAGTGACAGTTAGAAGGGCATCGGCCGTGGCTGGCAGAAATCAGCTCTGTTCTGCTTAAAGTTAACTTCCATCCAAATGAGAATCAGGCCCTGATGTAGGGTGTTTGGTGTGTGAAAATTAGTATGCAAAACTGAAGACAATAACTGCAACTGTCTCTTAGCCGGGTGAATTTTTTAAAGTGGTAAATAATAAGCTTTGGCTGGAGATGAGAAATACACAAAGGCTTTGAAGTTGTGCTATGTGGTAAATAGCATATTATTCCCTCCTGAAAAAAAAATAAAGCAGCAAACATGGCAGGTAAGATACATGGAGGTGAAGGGAAGGATACATTCCTTGGGTGAGAAGTAGCCCAGATAGAGCCTGATCCTCCAGAGTGGGAATTGGCTTCAAATTAAGAAGGTGGCTGGGGCTGGAGACACGGATAAGATAAAGGCACTGTACCTGTCTCCCTCCCAAAACATAAATGACTCGCCTTGTCTATAATAAAAGGGGGAAAAGTACTTTGGAAAAAATGCCATGATAAACCTCCTTGGATAAAGTAGTACAGTGCCTGGGTCAAAAGGAAACAAATCCTAGAAACTGAGACTATATCGTGCTTATTTAAAATCATTATCATCAGCAGTGTCACACGGTAAATACAGCTCAAACACTTTAACAGTGGGCTGGTAAATGATTGTGATAGTTTTACTCATGACAGTTTCCCCTTTTCTAAAGGACAGAAGGAAATATTTTCAGATAAAATATTATTCAATGATTCTTTCATCACACATTTCATTATATTAAGATGTAACTTCCTAAATAGGTTATGGGATGGTGTTATTGTTACTATATATATAACCTGAGTCTTGACAGCTATTTTGCATTAATATATTGTTTGGATGCTCAGTCTTTAAGGTAAGAGAATTCTTTTTTTTATTGTCGCCAAGAAGAAGGGGAAAGGAGTGATGAAATAGACCTCTCACAAATAGGGATGGATCCAAAATCTAATGACATGCATGAAAATTCTTTTTGAATCAGGCCCCCACCAGAACATTATATTGTATAACCAGTATTTTCTGAATACCTTCTATTGTTTGACAACCCTGATTTCACACTAAACTTGGAGTTCCTTTCCAACCAGAAGCTTTTTGTAGAGAAACTTTAAATCATATCCCTTCGTGAACACACACATACCATAAAGGATATTGTCTTATTAAAGAGTTTAAGCCTAAAGGTGTATGCCTATTTTTAAAAGAAATTTTCTGATTGTAGATAACTGCTCAATTTGATTTAGTGTCCAATGATAGTGATGGGGTTGATAACTGAGCATTCATCGGTAATTCATCTTGTGCTAGTAGAAATTTACAGCAAAGCAGTGCTTTCCCAACACTGACAAGTCCTATTAATCTTCTTCAGACACATTTCAATAGGTGTCTCCATCTGTGCCCAACATCTAAACACTCTGGCATCACTAGGGACTTGGAGACACCTTCATTTCAGGTTACAATGGTGAAAATGTGATACTAGATTGTACTCTATTTTTAACCTAATTCTCCCTTTTCATTCAATTAGCCTTTCTTGCCTGCATTTTTCTGCTCATGTGTAACATCCTTTTCCCAGGAAGAGCTTAAAAATGAGATTTAGTTACTTAAAGAGACAGAATCTGCCAGGGCAAGAGCTTACTATGTACAAGCAGCAAAATCAAGCTCAGGAGTGTGGAAACTGAATCACCAGTCACAAAACTCATCCTCTGCAGCATGCCTGGGATGGTCCCCTCCTGATGCCCCCCTTGCAGGCATTGTTTGGGGAGGACACTAACCTAACTAAACTGCATCTAAACACCCCACTTCCAGCTTTCCAAATCTGAGACCAAGTGGAGAGTATTTGGAGGCTGAAATCCACTCTGTACCAAAACATCTCTGTTTGTTCAGGCCTCGCAGGGCTCGCCACCATGCATCCCCACTCCTCTTTACATGGACAGCTAATGCATGAACAAACACGGCGTAGTCAAATTACAGCAATAACATTTATGGGTGGATTATGTTCCAGCTTCTTTGCTTATTATTAAAAGTAAGTAACTTGCAGAGCACATGGAAGAGGTATGGTGCAAACGCGGGCGAACTTCCACTCGGAACCAAATGTTGTTTATTTCATTCTCAAAGCTGCGATGAAGTTGCTAGCAGATGCAGCACAGCTTTAAAGCTTCCTCATTCAAAAATGTGTGTCTGGGTTCTTTTTTTCCTCTTCACTGCATTAACGTTGGCCTTTCAAAGAGGAGCAGATGCACACCGTTTGGGTTTGGGTGGCTCCTCCTGCTCTGAACTTTCTTCTGAAAAGAACAAACCGTGAGCCGTGCGACCACTCCGCAACTCGGAGGCAGCTTCAAACTTTGCTTCTGCCTCGATGAAGTTCTCTTGTGAGTCATATTAGAGATCTAAATGACCTTATTGTAGGTGGCAAGTTTAAATGCACCATATTAATAACTTGTTACCCAAGACAAATTAAGTCCTTATGTGTCAAAAGCACTCTGCTCTGGATTACCTACAAGACAAGTATTTATTGAATAAACGTTGGATCCAATTTCATTTTAATGTGACTGACTGTATGCTTCAGTCCCCTAGAATGAGATAAAAACACTCAAACCTGGATCTGCGTTGCAACATTACACCTAACTTGTCTATTTCTATTATTGTCTTTTTAATGTGGGATATCAAAAAAGTTTGGGGGTTTTAAGGATATTATTGTTGTTGTTGCTGCTGTTGTTGTTATTACTATTAAGGAGAGAGATAGGAAAAAAAGACTGGAATTCAGCCTAAAGAGAAATCATTGAAACAAATTAATCCTATGCCGTTTAAATTGACATGGTAATCCATCATCAGCAAAGGGAAACTCTGAAAGCAATCTAGAATCTGCAGTGTTCTTTCACTGGCCCTCAGGCACAAAGACAGATAGTAAAAAAGGAAAAGAGAGGAAAAAAAAAATCATAAAAGTTAGCAGTGCCTCAGCAAAGGGAAGGGCTGGAGAGAGCAGCTTTTACTTTTTCCTGCTTTCAACCCCCCAGCTCAGAAAGCAATGCTGATTAACCTTCAGCCATTGCCTACCAGCGTTTACTTCTGTGTGTCAAATCATCTTCAGCTGCTGAGATATGAGTAATTTCAAATAGTGCAGAGCCCCCATCCTCTATAAACTCTCCCACTGAAAACTCTGCCAAACACCAACTTGGGCATTTCTGCTTACAGAGGGCCTTTTATTAGCCTAAACTTGATCGTTCCAAATGGACAATAAATTCTATCTTCATGGCCCTGGAGAAAAAAGCTGTACTATCCTTGGGAGTTTAATAGCCAGGATTTTCATACAGCTAGTATGAAAAAAATTGGGGGGGGGGGGGAGATTATTTGGGTTGGGGTACTTTTTTTGCCTCTTCTGCTCTCTCAGCAGGGCTGTCCACTATCATGTACATTACCCAAGGTTTTTTTTCAATCTAGTTTTAAATAACTAAAGTGATAAGACTTTGTGCACCTTTAAAATTTTATTACACTTATGGTCAAAAGAAAACATAAACCTCTTGGGCCTTGAAAGCCCATTGCCTATAATGTCAACAGAGCTACAAAATTCTCTAGAAATAAACCTTTTAAGAAGAGCCTTTCCTGCCACATGTTTTCTTTTAAGGTCAGTGGTACATCACTTTTTGGAAAACATTTCCCTTCTCCGGCCAGGTTTAGCAATCTGAAATAGAATGTATATTACTAAATGAATAGGTTTAATTTTAGACTCTGAAAAAATAAATAGAAAAAAGCTCGGGCAGGAATAATACCTTCCAGTTAGAAGCAGACATAGTAGAAAGAAAAACTCAGAACTTCAGTGCCAGGGGCAAAGGGGTGAAAGGCTGGCTAATATGAACCATATCCAGCATCTGCCCTGTTTTAATTTAGCAGGGATAAAGTTTCTTCTTTTTTATTATAAAGAAAACTTTATGTGGCACAGAAACCTATGAGCTGTGTTATCAAAACTGTTTTATTGTCACACTGAAACTTAGAGCTATTTAGAGTTGGTGGAGCAAAGAGATAAAAATTCCCCATCTCTCTCCTTTTATACTCTGTGAGAAGCCTGGGCTAAGGTCCTGCTGTCTGGGTTGTCCTTTTCATGTCTTTATGAAGTAATGCACTTGGAGCTGTAATATAAAGAGGGGGTTAATTGTTCAGGATGGGTCTAAATGAGTGATTGCCCAGGTTAAAAAAAAAAAAATAAATAAATAAATAAATAAATTAACCAAAATACTGCTGCAAAGATATTTGCAGTTGCTGAGCGATGGTATTGGTGTATAACAAGTGTAAAGAAGGGCTGGACTGAGGGGCTGTGTGAGAAACAGCCCAAATTGCCAGGCTGGAAAGTGCTCTTACTCCATCTAAATGTGTTTTCCACCTTGATAATGCAACTTTTTCTGTTAAATAAAAAATGTGTGAGTAGCTGCATGAGTAAAAGAACGAATTGCTTTCTGCCAAAAGAGGGATGAATACCTTTGGATAATCTAAAGCTAGAATTTCATTGAAAGCATAACACTCTATTTAAGCATCAATATGCTTAGGATCCAAAATATGATGATTTTATTACCAGCTAATACTTAGATCAAAGCAAAACAATGTAGCTGGAAGGGACATTCTCTCTGGAAATAAAGTTCCATGTAATTACTTCCTATTAAAACCTAAAACTGGTCTTAGATTTAAAAAATTATGCTTTCTTACGTGTGATACAGTGCAATCTTACCAAGAGAGACCAGACGTGACATTTTTCATTGTTTTGCAGGTATTACCTTTGCTTTAAAGTTTTTACTTTAGCTTTAACCCTTTGAATGTGAAAAATTCCCATCTGATCCACCTCAATCAAACACAGGGGGTTATTTTTTTACTCTTATAATGACTAATTTCTTACAAGCAGAAAATAAAATTTTACATAAACTAGCACGATTTTAAAGAAAATCTCCAAACACAAGGAAGTAAGCTATGAAGAAAATGATGTGGCAATTGATAGACAGATAAAATTTAGCATTAAATTCTTAACAAGTGTTTTACTGTTGGGTAAAATACTTCATCTTAATTCAATTCGGGACTCAGAGTCTAAAACATGCACTCAAAATATTTCCAAGAAAGCTGCAGCCTTTCAGAGGAGACAGATAAGAATGTATTTTAATCATGAAGTTATAAATATGCAATCTTTTTTTTTTTACCAGCCTATAATATGGTACGGAACATTGTTCAGATGCAGCTATGTATCTATCTGTCTGTCTCTATTCCTGTCCAGGGTTTTGTGTTTATTTTATTTTTTCTTTTTTTTTTTTTTTCCTGATAGCTCAATCCCTATTTATGTCATTTCTGAGGCAGGCCCTGGAAAAACAGAATCTATCTTTCTGTATTTATAAACTACTGCAGAATATGTATGGAATGGTTCCTTTTTACAACTGATGGGCTAGTATTCTAAGTAGCAATATGAAATATTTAGACATATTATTTCGAGATTTCTGGCTGCTTCTGATTCTGCTAATTATTTTTGATCTGTCACTCAGAAATTAAAAAAAAAACAACTTTAAAGAGTTCATTAGGACTGCAGAAGAGAAGAGTCAGATATAAGGCAGCAATTATAATTTGATTTTAACTTTTTTTTCTGCTGACTCCTCAGCTATATTGTTTAGTAGAAGGATGGCTACAATATAATTCTATATTAAATGCTTGTTAGATAGGGAAGGAACTGAGACATTCAGCTGCAATATTGTTTGCTTGTTCAATTAGTATCCAAAGAATTTGAAAGTACAATAAATGTATCTGAAGATCATATCTAAACATACTTACCAAAAAGTACCCACCTCTCTCAGCAGTTTGCATATTTTTGCCTTCTAACTGGGTGGAAAAAAAAAAAATAATAAAGCAATTTGGATGTATAGGTTAAGATTGGCGTATGGCAAGGTTTGTGTGAAATACAAAGAAACCTGTATTTCACTCAACAATTTCATTGCTTAAACATGTAGTTTAGAAGCATCTTTTCCTTAAACATGTGGTTCAATAACATTTTCTTCAAAGGAACAATTCAACGTGTTAAAAGATTTAAGAACAAAGAATGTGCTGCAAAATGCAAATTCTTACAGTGTTGTACTCTGTGCACAATTATGTATGTAGGCAGATAGATATAATTCGAGATTTATTAACTTTCAACACGGGTGATGTACCCTGAATCAATACAATGTAACTACCTATTAAAACATAAACCAGGTGTGTTACCAGGCAAACAGAATCTGAGAAGCTTTTCTAGATTATATTTTCTTCTTTTCTTTCAAGACTGCTGCTCTGCTATGGACAAAAACCTCAAGAGACTGCTGCTGGTCTTAAAGAGGGAGATTGTTTTGCTTTTTGCAATATCTGACATTTCTAGAATATTTCATTTCCTCCCCGCTGGAAAAAAAAAATAAAACAAAGGAGGAAAAAATAAAATAATGATATTTAAAAAAAAAAAAAAACAAAACTCTGAAATGGTGAAAAGGGAAACAAAAAATTGTCTCACAAACATCCCTACATTTTTTTTTCACCTCCTGGTACATGGGAAAGAGAAAAGTTCCCTTTCCATTTTCCCTTTTGGCTCAAGGGAGGGGACTGAAGGCAGCAGAAATCATTTTCAGCCTTACCTCTCCTTCCACCCCTCCACTTCCCCACCCCTCTGCAGATCCAACCCTCTTGCAAATCCCTTTCCTCCCCCCAAAAAGCCCCAGCCTGGCTCAGTTAACCTTGGGGCAGCACCGGGGAGGGAAGGGTTAATGAAACCCAGCTCTTTACGACCTCCAGGGTCAGACTCTTCCTATCTGCAATCTAAGGAATTAGGTAAGGAGGTTATAAGATTATAGTGAAAGGAGTTATAGGCCCTCGTAGCCTCACACCTGAACATATTGGGCTAATCCACTGGGATTCTTAAAAATCGCTTCAGCTATGGAAAACTGTTAATTAGGCTGAGTCTATCCCGAGGTTTCCTGTTGCATTCGTGATCCAGCCGAGCTGCCTGCACTCCACAGACTCCTATGAAATGTTCTTAATATGCCTGCCTCTATATATGTATATATATTTTTTTTTATTTTTTTTTTTCCCTTCTCCACAGCTAACACCACCATCAGCCCCTGATTCCGGGAGAAAGCAAAGTTTGGGTCAAATTCAGCCTGAGAGCTGAACAAAAGTCATCCCCCCCCCCAACCCCAACCCCAACCCCAACCCCAACCCCAACCCCCGCCCTGTCCCTGAGCCCTCAGTGCCCGGCAGGCTATTTGCAGCTGTTTCTAACTTCAGTGTTTGTTTACAGTAGCAAAATTAGCACTTGGAGGAGCAGTGAAAAGCTGTTTTCACATCAGTTTTACTCCTGGGTTCCTAGCTTTAGATGTCTTTCCTGCCTCCTAGCAAGCAGCATCATTTTAAGTGCGCCTCAAACTTTCTCTCGCTCCTTTGACTTAGTTCTCTCCAGTCGCACCCTATTTTCTGCTGAAGAAAAAGGCACAGAGAGAAGGCAGAGCTTGAACAGGGCCCATATAGCAATTATTCGAGGGAATATATCGATATATTTATGTGATAAGTAACGTAAATGTATTATATAAATAATATTATATACATACTATATATATATTAGTCAGGAAAGAAGGTATTTTAAAGTCGCCTTGCCCTGGTCACAGCTTTCTGCCCTTTGGCACTTAGACATTTGCTCGTCTCCAGCAAAGTTTTCTTTAATCGCCGAGGAGCACCCCAGGGCTCTACCTGAGCCACGGCTCAATCATTCCCTACGACCGACAGCATCCTCCAGCAGCAGCACCCCAACTTCAATACCTAAAGCAAGGGCTGGTTTAGGCATTTGGTCATTTACAGAAATGTTGAAATTTTTATTCTTGTTTTGTTGGCGTTTTTTTGGGTTGTTTTGGGGTGATTTTTTGAGGGGAAGGAGGTTGGTTGTTTTATTTTTTTTTTTTTTTTCATTTGTGGTCACCCTCGAATGTCAGTCATCTGCAGATTACATATTACAAAACCTTGCCGTTTCTTGGATAAAGTGAGGTGGTTAAACCCTAAAATCCATTTTACTCACCACATTTGCTTGGGAAAGGGGAAAAGAGAGGGGGAAAGGAGAGAGGGGCAGAAAGAACTTGTAAAAGAAGGATTGAAACCCTCGCATCCCAGCTGGATGTGCCCTCACCTCTGCTGCTCAGAGCCCTCAACTTCACCTCCAAATCAGGCGCCCCTTTGCAGCCCTCTCCTTCCCCTCTCTCCTGGGTCTTTTGTCCCCATTTTCCTGATGTCTCAGAGGCGACTTTACCTCTCCTGGGTTTGCCCTGGAGCATTTCTAGGCTCCTGCTCACCTCCTCTCCCCCCGTTTGCCTCTTCATGTGTGTCCCTGCTCCCTCTCCAGCTGATGTGTTGCTTCAGAATTGTGGGGCTTACCCCGTCCCTACCTTTGCCGGCTCTGATTAGATATTATTTTTTCATTGGCTCTGCTACAATGGGGTCCTCCCTTTAATCTCTCGATATATTTTCCCCCTCCCGGTGTAACCAAATCCATGAAATTCACAGCCTCTCTCTTTGACACGACTGGCTCGTCTAATCACTCCATATCGATTTCCCTAACTCTTTTCATCCAGCTGAAGACACATCTTAAAACACTCCAAGCCAGAGTGTGCTCTTTGCTTTATACACACTAATAAAATGATTTACCCTTCTCTCTCTGCTCTCCTCACAGGAGAAAATCGTTCAAGTCCCGGCTATTTGTGTGTGATCAGTAAATATTTAGTGTGGCGACATCTTCAGCTCCTCTCCTGATCAATACACAACCCAACAGGAGGTGGACTATTGTCCGGGTAGTGACTTGCTGAGATTTCCTTTAGACGAAATTCTTTGCCCCCCATACAGCCAGTTATGTTTTATCCTCGAAGGTAACCGGTCAAGAGAAATCGAGGCTTTATTAAACCTCCGTTTCTAACCTGTTTACCGTGATAATAAAGCACCTAAGCAAGGGATGGCTCATTCTTCCCCGTCTCCCATCTCTCTTTGATGGGCTAAAGCTTCTGAAGAGCTGCTAGAAAATGAAAATCAAACCGAGCAGCCGTCGCATGGGTGCTCATATCACTATACCTCTCTATTCCCTCTTCCCCGGCCCCTTCAGATTAAAAAAAAAAATAAATAAAAATTAAAAAATGTAAAAAAAAAAAAAAATCCTGTTTGTGCATTATCACGGTAAAGGGGTGATCCCTGCTCCCACCCTGCAGCATCCCCGGGCACTGGACCGGCTCTCACCACCTTGCCCCGACGGGTGGGTAATGAAGTGCTGAGGGATGGAGGATGCCCCAGGAACCTCCAGCACACAGCCCTCCTCCTCCTCCTCCTCCTCACAGCATCCCGCAGCTCTGCCTCCTCCATGCTCAGGCTGAGGCAGGGCTGGGGGCTGATTGCTTTTTTTCTGTCTGTTTGTTTGGTTGTTTGGCTGTTGAGCGGTTGTTGGGGTTGTTTTGGTTGTTTTATTTTAGTGGGGGTTTTGTTGGGTAGTGGGTTTGGGTTGTTTGGTTTTGGTGAACGACACGGCAATTCTGCAGTGAAGCAAAATAAATAAATAAATGAATAATAATAATAGTAATGGAAATGGAGAAGAGCTTAAAGCCCGGTTCCTGTGGTTAACCACACACGAGAGCTTTCCCAGGGTGAGAAAAAAGGACAGAAAGAGAAGTTCGTTCTCTGTGTGTGTGTGTGTATGGTTTATCCTGGTCTGTTATTTCACTCCTGGGAAAGCCTATGCCTCGAATAAGAAATATTTCCACTGGTAATTACCCCCGGCCAGTGTGCTGTGTGCCCGATGATCCCCGGTGAGGTGTCTGGGTGAGCCAGCTACGCCTGGTGTGCCTCTGCCTGCCTTTGATGCAGGGCTGGGTGCCTATACACAATAGATACACAGTTATATCTCTAATATCCCTGCCTGCTTGCTCCCATCAGCTGCTGCAGCCTCCACAAGTGCCCAGCTATTTATTTGATTTCCCTGGGTGTGCATTTGCACATGAGCTATAGGTGGAAGGCATTTATCTCCCGAAATGGAGGGCTGCGTCCACCCGTGCCGTGGAAACACACGGCTGGAGCTTCGAGATGTGTGACTGGTTATTCAGCTCCAAAAAAACCAGCTACATCCACCTGTTAACTTTGTTTAGAAACCACTTTCACTAATGGCTTTTCGCTAACTTGCTCAGCCCGTTACTCGAGTATAGGAGGCAATGGAGGGGAAAAATCCATATGAACCCCTGCTCAGAGCCTCTCTTGGAGAGGACACTTTACACACCTTGCCCAGACAGGGCTCCTATAGAGCGCTTATCTCTCGAATATATCTTTATACTAATGCATACTTAATTGGTCTGTCTTGACTGTCCATATAAAACAATTTAATTAGGGTGCTTTCTGCTTTGGAAAGAAAGAAAGAAAGGAAAAAAAAAAATCTGCCCAGCATTTATTGTATTTAGCACCAATACAGGCAGAAAATGTTGCACAAGTTTTTGGTTGAAAGAGCACCTATGTGTCCATTGAAGGGCGTTGATCCGAAAAGACAGAGAGGACAAGTAAAATCGATTTGAAGCGACCCTCTCTGTCCCTTTCACACCATTCAGACACTCCATTCCTTCTAAGACAAAGACCCAGCGCCTTGGGAATGCTGGCAAGGGGGGGAAAAGGAGGGGAAAAGAAAAAAAAAAAAAAAAAAAAAAGAAAAAAAAAAAAAGGGGGGGGGGGGGGGGGGGACACGCTTTATTCATCTCAAGGAAAAGGGAGAGCTCTGAATTTCCTTCATATTGCTGTTATTTACCCCCCAAGATATGTTCAACTCCAGGATTTCCTTCAATTCGGTGTCTAACAGTGCTGCTGCAAGGAATGTCCCTGGAAGGCGAGGAGGTAATGATGGCTATTAGTGCTGCCAGCCCAGCCTCAACCTTGGGCACTCCCAGGCTTTTAGGGTTAAAATAGCCCTCACCTCTGACCCCTGCAGAGCAAAGTTGTAGCTATCGCCACAAGTTGGGCCAAAGTTTTCAAATCCAGGGCTGGGCAACACCGGAGGGGGGAAACTTCTCCCTGGAATTATTTTTTGTTGGGATTTAAATCATCTTTAGTCTATTTAATTGCCTTTCCCTCCTCCTTTTGCCAAACAATCCCTTTTGGAGAAGGGGGGGGGGTGTCTCAAAATGCCCTGCTCCTACTACCTTTCCCACTGCTTTTGCCATTTAGGTTTAATTTAGCAGATTGTTTTAAAGCATGAAAATGGTTATCACCAAACTGAATCACTAGGTCATCCTTTCATCCACGGATCTCAAGAATAAACGGAGTTGGGTGAAAGCCCCCATTTAGGCTTTCCCCACCATAACCTACTTGGTTTTACAGAAAATGAGCCTTTGGAAAAGTGAAGAAAGGACAAAAATCTTGAGTTTGCCTCCTGTGCACACCTTCACGGTCATCCTCTGTAAGGGGGGGGGGGATTTTGGAGCTGAGGGGGGGTGGGGGAAGGCACAAAATGGGAAAGGGAAAGAGCCCACAGATGCAAGTACCCCTCTGGCAATAATAAAAATTCATTCAAGTGGGCTATGTCTCCATCTTCCATGTACTGATTAGACTTAACAAGAGTGGAAACTTGTGTAGACCATATTTATGGTATTAACGAGCAGTTAAAAGATTTATCCTTCTTCTGATCAATATTGTTCGTGCCCGCCCCCCCTCCCCCCTCCCAGCCCCGGCCCTCCCCGAAGGCTGCTATGCCAATCGCCTTCATACTTTTTCATCACCGATCGAGGTGGCAAAACCCTTTTGTAATTTTCATTAGCCCAGTAAACATGCAATTAACATGCAGCACTGTGGTTAACTTAATTCCTGTTTTAAGGCAAGGACAAGCAAGAAATGGAAGAGCGTTTGTTTCATTTGTCAAGTATGACACACTCCTTCCCCTAAGAGTTCCTTAAAATAAAAGCTCAGCTCCCCACCACCACGACCACCACCCCTCTTTCCAGAAACCCCCCACACTGATACACACACACAAAAAGGAGCAGGAATCCATTAGTTGGAGAGTATTCTCCTGCCAAAGGCAGTCTAATGTATTCCAAATTTTCCCAAGCCCTCACTGTACTGGGGTCCCATACCCCCCACCCCCAGCCCCACTCCTTGGACTTGGGGACTGACGAGATGATATTTCTGGGGGGTGAAAGATTCAGCCTCTTCCTAATGGTTTGTTGGGGTTTTTTTGGTTTTTGGTTTTGTTTTGTTTTTTTTTAATAAAATAAAACTAAACGTGCTTCCCATGTCTAAAAGTTGCCATGTTTGTGAAGGGGGTGGGGAAAAATGTCTCCAAGGGTTTCAATTAGCAACAAATGATTATTGCAACGGATTTTTTGGTAATGAAAAAATGTGGAGTACCTCTTTGGAGCTGGGATCTCAGGGGCAGTGAAAGAGAGAGAGAGGGGTAGAGGGAGAGAAGGAGAGAGAGAGAAAGAGATCTCTGATTAGCTCGGATTCTTTCCCAACTTGCTTTAGCGTGTGCTTGCGTTCCCTGCCGACCCTACACAGGACACTATATATTTTTTCCCCGTCGGTGCATGTGTTGATAGTTCAGCCTGTAGTTGTTTGCGGTTGGCTTTTTTTTTTTGCTTTTTTTTTTTTTGCTTTTTTTTTTCCCCACGAGGAGGGGGGAGGTGGGGAAGGGAGGGGGGGACTGAAATCGGTCGCATCCATCCTACCCCTACAGTCATTAAGTTAGGAGATTTTCCTCTATTTTTATTTTTTTTCTCCCCAATTGGAAGGGTGGGTTGTGAATATTTTTTTTTTCTTTCTTTTTTTTTTTTTTTAAGTCTCGCCTTTCCAGCTCCAAACAAGGTGTAGCGAGACGCTCTTCCTTCTAAGGAATGAAATGAGAGACAAGGATCACTCAAAGACATCTCCTACCTTGAGCTTGGGGATTTTTTCTTAAAGGCGAGGCGCACATTCCTAAGCAGCTATGTACAAAGCCCCCCCTGAAATCTTGTCTGTGTAAAGTTAGAGTCTGTTCAGGATTTTTTTTTTTCCTCTCTCCCAAGGCTGATCGCTAATAATACATCGAAAGCACTTCCCTTTAGGTTGTGGGAAATCTATTCCTTTCACCTTGCCTCTTTTTTTTTTTTTTTTTTTCCCTGAAGGCTGTAACTTTTTTTTTTTTTTTTTTTTTTTTTTTAATCAGTTTGCACAATCGCTTAGATAAACACCAAGAAGGAGACTTCTCTTTAATTACCCAACGCACATCTTTCTGGGGGGCAAACAGCGGTCTGATTTTTTTTTTGTTGTTTGTTTGTTTGTTTGTTTCACCTGCCAAACTAAAGGAGAGGTAGAAAAAGGAAGATGCAAGCGATTTGGGACCTTGAACAAGGCAAATATGGTTTTGGTATGTTTACTTCTAGTTTTTTTTCTTCTTCTTTGACACTTTTTTCGGGCAATGTGTTGTGATTCTTGTGTTTCTCTTTTAAGGAAAACAAAAAATCCAAAAAAGCAAATGTTAGCTAACGTAGGACTGAAACGATCGTTTCTAAGGTTACGTGGGTTGCTCTAAGGAGGGGAAGAGGGGAGGGGGGGAGACCCAAGTCTGTGTAATTGCAGCCCCAGCAGTTAGCACGTCCTTTAGCTAAATAAAGCAAGCAGCAAACAAACAAACAAGCGACCAAACCAAAACGATCGGAACCGCTTTGCAGGTCCGAGGCGAGGCAGAAAGCCTCAAAGTCATTTCCAAAGCAGGTTCCAAGAGGCAGAACCCGGTCGCAGCCTCCCCTGCCTGGGCTCAGGGTGTTGGGAAGGGGGGGTTGGGGGGGGGGAAAGCAGCGGACTGACCTGCTGGGGAGGGTGGGGAGGGGAGGACAAGTCTCTTAACTTAAGTGATAGGTATTAAAGTGCCCGGAATTGTGTCGCCGTGTGCAGCTGGCAGCGTTTATTTGGGAAGGAGAAAAAAAAAAAAAAGGGAAAAAAAAAAAAAACACAAAACAACAGGTCGGTGGTGAAGGTGCCGAGATCCCCTCTCCCCCTCTGATCCCTTCTCCGGCTAAGCAAGTACAATGGAAAGAAGCTGGAATATACTCACCATCCGAAGGTGTGGTTGGCAGTTCGGCTGAGGCTTTAAGGCAATTATTTATCCTTTTTTTTTTTTTTTTTTTTTTTTTAATATTGTTGCAAAAGACGTAGATCAGACTTTATGCAGCAAAAATGTTTTGCTCTGACAACAGCATGCGAGGCACGGTTCCTCGTTAAAAAAAAAAAAAAAAAATCACAAAACAGGATTCCTTCCCCCCCCCCCATCCCTTACCACTATCCCTTAAAAATACCTATTCGGTGGAGCGCTCGCAGAAACCCTGATGCAGAAATCTTATAGTCCGGTCTAGGAGTGCCCAAGCCAATTAATTTTAAATCCTTAGGAATTAATCAGATTAAAATGTACAGAAGTTTCATTCTCGCATGCATACGTGAGCCAAAAGTCGTTTCCCTTTAAGAGATCCTTTTCTTTTAAAGTTGAATTTTAGGCAGATAAGAGGCTTACACTAGGGGGCAGCCAGATACTGTACTTGCTCCAATCTTCAGCAATTTTTTTTCCTCTCTCACAGCATATGCTCTGATTTAGCACTGTAAATTTTTCAGAGGACCCAACTCTGACAGCCCCTGGTGATTTTCAAAGTACCACAAGCCAGTGGTTAAAAATTGCATTGACTTGGAAGTTCAGAGGCACACAATAGGAGCCACTTTCCCTATTCATGGAACTTCAGTGTGGTGGAAGAGAAAAACACACACATACTACATTGAGGGAGAAGAGGAATTCATTGAATTCTGTTAGACGTAACTGCTTTCCACTGAGTTCAGAGCGAAACTCGGTATTTGTTCGATGCTGTATTCATATTGCGATTTAATCTAGAAAGAATTAGAGGACTGCTAGGCAGCTTTCTGCCAGGAAAGCAGCTCCCCCCTGCTTTCTCTTCTTTTTTAAAAGCTGAAGATTTACACCGGCTGCATCCCCAACTCTATTTTAGCAAAATAAATCCTTCCACTCCCTCTCATTAAAATAAATTTACATCTGCAGTAAAATGGCAGGAGGGATGCGTTTGTTTATTTGAAAAAAAAACAATATGGTCTTACTTTTAAACCAGAGCGTTTCTATTGTCATTAGGCTGGGAGAAGGACAGTTAAAAATCTCCCTTTTTTTTTTGCGAGGCGCTCGGGTTTCGAGTATTATTAAGCGAAATTAGCTGCAGTTCATTTTTACATTCATCTGTTCTGCCTCAACCCACTCGCAGGGGTGTTTTCAAATAAATAGCAAAGCATCTAATGGTGCTAATAGATTGTTATATTGCTGCATCCCTCGAAGAGCAAATAGTTAATCTGGGGCATTCTTCATTAATGCTTGAGCAATCAGCGTATACAGCGGCTTTTAAGCGTATATCAATGGCTTTTCATTTTTACGATCACACGTTCAAACTATTAATATTGTACGTCCTGTTAAAACCGCTTTCTCTCCTGATTTCTGCATTTGTTAAGACGGCGATAATGTTTTTTCATATGGTGAATTAAGCCTGTTTACTTTGTCAGATTCGAGACAGGAAAGGTTGGTGTTGGGTTGGTTGTTGTGGGTTGTTTTTTTTTTTAACTCAGGAAATTCAACATCAGCAACAATCTGTGTCTGTTCTGTATTTGGAACCCCCACCTTCTCCCAGCCTCCCCCAAAGGTGACCTTCTGGACTCTGGGTAATTTGGAAATCAGAAAGCGGTTCCCCACATTTTAACGCGGAAAGATTCCTTTCCCCCTTTCTGGCTTTCCAGTCCCCCCCAGGTCCCTGGTTCGGGGAAAGGTTAATTTTCCTCCTTCAGGATCAATGGGAATGCTGCAGCCTTGCCTTTGAAATTGAGCCGCAGCCCCTCTTTTTTCCTGGGGTGGGAAAACACCCGGGTTCTGAGCAGGACATGGGCAAGTCGAGGCGCTTTTCACAACTTTCCAATCGCCTCAGCACCTGCGGCTTTAGCCACATGTATTATTTCTGCTGCAGAATGGGGTGTGCGGGTGGCAAGAGGAAAAAGTGTGTGTGTGAGGAGGTGAGGGGCAATTAATCCTTGACAGAGTTTGTGCACAGGGCTGTGTCCCCATGTCCGTGCTTGGTAACCGGCTCAGATGTGAGCGTACATACACAAGTGTGTCCGCAGTGGAGAAATTATCCGGCCGGGTATTTATTTGTCTGGTTTAACGTGTTTTTTTTTGTTTTATCTCTCCGTCCCTTCATCTCTTCGAGTGTCTTTTTGGTCATTTTAACTAGGAGATGAAGTCGAAGTCCCCGTTCCCCTATCCGGTAGCTATATTCAGCGGGAAACAAACAACTGTCCCCGCGTTGTTAGATCGGGTACCTATGTAATGCTGCTCCGACTGTAGCACAGAGGTTGTGTTACCATCAGGGGACGTGTGAACCCAGGAAAAAAAAAGAAAAAAAAAAAAAAAGGGGGAAAAAAAAAACAAAACAGCCCCAAAATAAAGTTGATGTTGAGGGGTTGAGAGGAGCTGCGTTATAGCGGTGCCGAGGAGGCAGCGAGGGAACAGACACGGGTGTCACAGACCGAGCTCCGGGGCGGGTTTTTCCCTTCGTCGTGGGAAGGGGTGGATGGTGCCTGGCGTGAAGCCGCGGTGCTCCCGGCCAGCCCGGCGGTGGAAGAGGCTCCCGCACGGGGAGCAAAGGTCGTGAGGAGCAGCCCGTGCTCCGTTACCGCGCCGGGGCCGCGCATGTACGGGCGGCCGATCCGGCAGCTCCGGGACGCTCAGCTCCTCACGGCTCGGCGGGAAGCCGGGGCACGGAGCTACCGGGGGAGAGCGCAGGTGCCGCCGTCCCCACACACACCGCGTTCCTCCGGCCTCCCCACCGGCCCCGTGTCCCGCCCGCCAGCCCGCAGCGAGGCTGAGGCGGCTGAGGGCAGCGCAGCCCCCGGCGGGCCAGAGCCGCGTACCTGCGCAGCCCTACCTGCCCCTGAAGGTGAACCGGCGGCAGCTCCCCTCCCTCCACCACCCCCCCAGGAGGCGGCAGGGCTCGGTTTGCTTTTATTCAGCGGAGTTTCACCTCATTTCAGCGTCAATTTTCTGATTTTCACCCGCCGACAGCACTCCCCCCCCCCCCCCCCCTCCTCCCCTCACTACCCTTTCACCCTCACGACCTCCGGAGACCGTGCCCCAGGTGAGGCAGCGGTGCTCCCGCTCCGGGCTTGCCTTAACCCCTCGCCCCGAACGGCGGGGAGGAAGGAGGGGAGAGGAGAGCCGCGGGAGGGGGGGGAAGTGCTGGTGGGAAGGGAGGTGAGGACACGAGGGGAAGCGGGGCGAGGAGTAAGAGCGAGAGGAGCGCGGAGCGGCGTGCGCTGGGGGACGCCCCGGCCCCTATGGTGGCGGTGGCGGCAGCGGGGCGGCGCCTGGCTCTAGGACCGCGCGGGCGGCGGCGGCCATGGCAGGCCGCGCGCAAGGGCCGGGGCGGCCCAATGAGGGCCGAGGGGCGGGGCGGGAGCTTTTGACCAGTCAAACGCCGGTCGGGTTGCCCTTATAAGGCGCGCGGTCGCCATGGCAACGTGCGCTAAGTTGCAGCAGTCGTGTCAAAGTTCACTCTCCCGCCAGCGGGGCGAGCGGCCGGCGGGGAGCGCGCTCGCCACTCGGCCCACACGCCGCCGGCCCGCCCCGCCCCGCCCCTCCCCTCCCCTCCCCGCCGCCGAGGGGGGGGGGAGCCCCCGCTTCTCTTTTTTTTTTTTTTTTATTTCTTTTTTTTTTTTTTTTTTTTTTTTTGGGGGGGGGGGGAAGGGCTGGCGCTCTCCCCTTCCCCCCCCCCCCCCCACTTCACCCCTCCCTCTCTCCCCGTGGTGATTTTCTCTTCCCCCTCCCCTAGCCCCCCCCCCTCCTCTTCCCCGCCCGGCTGAGGAGCGATGCTGCGCGCTGGGTTATGATCCTTCCCTCTCTCTCTCTCTCTCCCTCCTCCTCCTCCTCCTCCTCCTTTTTTTCCTCCTCCTCCTCCTCCTCCCGCTCCCCTCTTTTATCATCCTGGCTGGCTGGGCGCTGCGCTGGCGAGTTGACTCCTTCCCTCCCCCCCGCCCCGCGGCCCCCCTCCCCCCGCCCGCGCCGTGAGCACCGGCGGCGCGGAGGCGAGAGCCCACTTGCGAGGCGGCAGAAGCAGCATAAGGCAGCGCGGCGGCGGCGGCGAAGCGGCGGGAGCGGGAGGAGCGGCGGCGGCAGCGGCGGCAGCGGCAGCAGCAGCGGCAGCACCGGAACGGCGGCGGCGGCGGCGGGAGCGGCGGCGGCGGGAGCGGGGACACGGCGAGGCGGGAGCGGCGAAAGCGGCTGAGCCGGGGCAGAGCGCAGCGCGGCGGAGAGGAGGAACAAATAAACAAGCATAATAATAACGATAATTAATAATAATAACAATAATAATAATAAAAAAGCCAGAGAAGGAGGAGGAAAAAAATACCAAACAGCCAAGCCCCCCCCCCACAACCCCCGAGCCAAAAAGAGGGAGAAAGAGAGAGAAAGAGAGCAGCGCCCGGGCGGAGCGGCGGAGAGGAAGAATTAAAGCGAGCGAAGGAGGGAGGAGAGACAGAGCAGAGAGAGAGAGGAGGAAAGAGGAGGAAAAAAAAAAAAAAAAAAAAAAAAAAAGCCCACAAAAACAAAGCGATCGCAGTTGATGTTGCTGCTGCAAGCTGGACTTCCAAAAACTACGGCGAGACCGTCCGCTCTCCGCGCCGAGAAAAGTCTCCTCAGCTGTGCGTGTTTTTTTCCGCTGTGTGTGTAATCTTTAACCTTTTATTCATTCTTATTTTGATGGCTTTCCTGAATGGCTGACTGCGAGCTTCCCTGGACCTGGCCCCCAGACACCCGCCTCTCCTCCTTCAACTACTCTGCTGCAGATCAGCTCTAAGAGAGAGAGAGGGAGATCTTTGAAGAGATTTTTTTTTTTTTCCTCCTCTCTCTCTCTCTCTCTCCCCCTCTCTCCCCCACCCCCACCACCCCTTTACTTTGCTCTCCTGGAGCCCAGACAATCGACTCGCAACTCGCCCCCCCTCACACACACCTCCAGCGCCCCGTGCTTCTGCACCTTCGCCGGTACCGGGAGATCCCCCCCCAACCCGACCCTCCTAAAAAAAAAAAAAAAAAAAAAAAAAAAAAGGAAAGGAGAAAAAAAAAAAAAAAAAAGCAAAACAACAAAAGAGAGAGGGGGGAAGAGAGAGAGAGAGAGAGGGGAGGAAAAAAAAAAAAAAAAAAAAAAAAAAAGACTGCCGCAAAGCTGATCTGAAAAGCAAAGCAAACAAACTTTGAAAATAAAGGGGGAACAGGAAGTTTGGCAACGGTGTCCAATAGATATGGCAATGGTAGTCGGTGCGTGGCGAGACCCCCAGGACGATGTGCCCGGAGCTCAGGGAACGCAGCCTTCGCAAGCCCCGCCGGTGCAGGGACCTCCGGCCGGGGCCCCGCACACCCCCCAGACCCCGGGGCCCGGGGGCCCTCCCAGTACTCCAGCTCAGCCCAACCCGCCAAGCCAGCAGAACCAAGGAGACAAACAGCAGCAGCAGCAGCACATTGAATGTGTGGTTTGTGGGGACAAGTCTAGTGGCAAACATTATGGCCAGTTTACCTGCGAGGGTTGCAAGAGTTTCTTCAAGCGGAGTGTAAGGAGGAATCTCAGCTACACTTGTCGTGCCAACAGGAACTGTCCCATTGACCAGCACCACCGCAATCAGTGTCAGTACTGCCGCCTCAAAAAATGCCTCAAAGTTGGCATGAGACGGGAAGGTATTGGGATTTCATTTGTTTTGCAATTTTTTTTTTCACTCGCTGCGTTTTGGGTCTTGGTTTGCTTTTCGGTTTGGTTTTGTGGGGTTTTTTTAAAATATTATTTTTATTATTTTAACTTCCCCCCCCAACCCCCTAAACCCAAGCAGAACCTTTCCTTTCCCCACCTCCCTCCCACCCCCTGAATAAATAGGCAGAAACTTTCTCCTAATGAAAGAAAGAGGTGTTGGAGAGGGTGGGCAGGGGCTCTTGCATGCTTTCCCCTGCACTCCTAATTGATTTGTGTTTGTTTTGATTTTGCTGATGGAGGTTTATTGGAAGTGGATTTTTAGTTTCACGCTGCTTAGGAGCCAGATGATTATTCTGACCTGTGCTTACTTTTTCCTTCATGTTCCCCTCCTGCATGCTCAGCGTTACCCCCCATCTCCCGAGCACCCCTGTGTGTGTGTGTGTGTATGTGTGTGTGTGTGTACACACGGAGCCTCACGAGATGCACACACACGCATATATATCCCCCAGCACCCTGCCTTACATTGCAATTTTACACAGGCGGTTCAAATTACTCTTACAATGGGACTCACCCTGCCGAGGCTCTACAGCACTCCACTGTGGATTCCCAGCCGGATTTTTTCTCCTTTTAAAAATATATATATATATGCATATACACACACACATATATATCCAGGCGTGTGTGTGTGTTTGTGTGTATATATAAATAGCTATATACACACGTATTTCCCTGTGCTTCCCTTCGCCGGTTGTTATTATCTCACTTTTCTCGTCTTCCTCCTATTTTCTTCTCCCTCCGGGAGAGGCGAGGAGGAGGAGGGAGGGAGCAGAAGGGACGGATGGGGGGGAAGGAGCAGCCCAGAAGTAAAGTGTGGGGTGCTCGGGTCTCAGCAAGTCGAGGCTTTGTGATATAAAATTAGACGAGAAATGTGAGCCTGCAGTTTTCCAGTGCGTGCTCCGTGTCTGGACGCTGCTAGATGTAGGTTAAGGGTTAGGGGGCTTGGGACTTGCTGGGCTTCTCTCTTTGTGTTTCTGCAAGAGTAGCTAACCTTGGAGTATGTGCGAGAACAAATAGAAATCCAGCACATTTTTAGGCTTGCTCCCTTCTCGCCGTCTCTCAGCCTCGGAGCCCTTTTCCTCGCTCCTTTTTCTCTTGCTGTCACCGTGTAAATTTATGAACAAAATGAAAGGCCCACTTTCCCTGGGCAGCTGGGGAAGGTGCCTTTGGAGAATGCCCCCAGCCAGCCTCGCTGGGGGACTTGCCGGGGATGTCGTGGGTTGATCTTGCTTCCATTGATATTTTTTTATAAGGGGGGTGTTGGAGGGGATATAATAACAGCAGGAACAATGTATTCAGTGGGGGAGAAAAGCGTGTGGGACCAGCGCCGGGGATTTTGAACTGAAATGTTTCTTTCCTCTCCCCACCCTTCCCTTCTCCATCTCTCCCCAGCCTCAAAGCAAGAAGCAGTTTGAGGTGTAATGAAGAAAAATACCCCAGGCACACAAAGATGTATCCTGCATCTCTTGGAGGAGGGGGTGGTGGTGGGAAATAAGTGAATAGTGGTGTGTTTGGGGAAGTGAGGATCTCGGGCTCCTGCAGGCAGTCCTGGCCGAGGGGACAGCATTGCTCAGCTTTTATTGTTGCTTTGACTTGACCCGGGAAGTGTGGAGCCTTAAAAAGGGGGATAGGGGCTGAAGTCTGGCTGGAAAAAATGCCTGTTCCCCCTTAAGCTGCCTCGGTACGGTGTCACCCAGGCAGGCACAAGCACACAAAGCAGGCTGTATATGAACCGATGGTCGCAATTCAGATATTAATAGCTGTAGTTTCTTCTTTATTTACTGCAGCGGTCCAGAGGGGCAGAATGCCACCCACACAGCCAACTCATGGTCAGTTCGCCTTGACAAACGGGGACCCTCTCAACTGCCATTCCTACCTATCCGGATATATCTCCCTTCTTCTGAGAGCAGAGCCCTACCCCACCTCCCGCTTTGGCAGTCAGTGCATGCAACCCAACAACATCATGGGCATCGAGAACATTTGTGAACTGGCAGCTAGGATGCTCTTCAGCGCGGTGGAGTGGGCCAGGAATATCCCCTTCTTCCCAGACCTCCAGATCACAGACCAGGTGGCCCTCCTGAGGCTGACCTGGAGCGAGTTATTTGTCCTCAACGCTGCCCAGTGCTCCATGCCCCTCCACGTCGCTCCTCTCCTGGCAGCTGCTGGCCTCCACGCCTCGCCAATGTCTGCTGACCGAGTGGTCGCCTTTATGGACCACATACGTATCTTCCAAGAGCAAGTAGAAAAACTGAAAGCATTGCATGTCGACTCTGCAGAATATAGCTGTTTAAAGGCCATAGTCCTCTTCACCTCAGGTAGGCAGCGTTTCTTTGCTCTTCTCTTTTTTTTTTTGTTTTTTTTTTTCCCTTCCCCTCGGCCTCCCCCTCCTGAGAACTCTTTGCAAAGTGTTACTGCCTGCACCCCATCTCTGCCCACTGAGAACCACCGTGGGCTCTTTGCTTTTAGGAAACAGTGCCCTGTCGTCTCCCCTTCAGGGCCTGGCTTCTGAGCATCCCATCTTTGAGGGAGTGCAAAATTAAAAAAAAAAAAAAAAAAAAAATTATTTAAAAAAACCCCCCCACACCAAAACACACCCTAACCTTGAATAATGCTGGGGATGGGAGAAGAGGGGGCTCGGGGAGAGGCACCCATTTGCCATGAGAGAATGCACTTTTCCCATTGAAAAGAATATTTTATTTAACAGTATAACTCTGGGTTGTTGCATTTAATGACACGCATCCAAACAGCAGCAAAATCTGTTTGATGTTGTTAAATACAAGTCGTTCTATCCGTGAAACCACTTTAAAAAGAGGATCATTTTATGGGCAGTCAGGAAGGGGAAAAAAAAGCCCTGCAGGATTAAAAATTGAATTAAAAATAAAAACCAAACAATGTTAAATGCGCAAAGCTGAGTTTAAAATATGTTCCCTGCCATCCCATAAAATAAAATAAATCAACTTTCCAAAGAGCTGTCTCTGATTTAAACAGAATGTGGCAGTGAGCAGTTCTGTGTCATTTAAGCTAAGGGGAAAAGTTTGCATTTGTACCCAGCAGGAACTGCAGAGTCCAAAGCGAGTAGCGGGTGCGAAAAGATCATTCCCAAAAGGAGAGAGGGCTAGGGAGAAAAAGTAAGAGGCAAGTGAATCCAGAGTGTAATTCCGGGGTGGCACAACCATGCCTCTCCCGAGGAAAAGACCTCGAGGTGTTTCTTAGATAATCAAAGTGAGGGGAAGGAGGGGGGGGGTGGGGGAGTATGTGTCAACTTTTGCTGCCTAGAAATAGTGCATGAGTTATAAAGCAATAATTGAGTGCGTTGTGAAATCTAATTAGCTTGCACTAGAGTTTAACCTGGGTGAGTAATAAACCTGATATTAACTCTGGAGGCTAAATTTTTTTTCCTTTTTTTTTTTTTTTTTTTTTTGTGAGGGGGAAAAAAAAAAATCTGCTCACTAATTTGTGCAATATGTTATCTCAGATTGCTAACTTTGAGGTTCCATCAGCAACGCAAAGTGCTGGAACCCTAGAAGTTTAGGGATTCAGTTTAAAAATACATATATTTCTTCTGTAACTCATTTGAAAGCTTGGGAAAGTGGCCACGCGATAAACATATGAATGGAAGCAGGACCTGTAAAATAATTACTCATCGGAGTTTTTTAAAGCCTGATATCAGGAAACAGGAAAAAAATGTAGTTTATGTGGGAAAAGAAGGGCTCACAATCCATTCCTTGTTGTGTTAAAGGGGGTCTGGGGAACGAAGTCATTTTCTGGACTTTGTCCAGGTTCTGGGTCGTGACCTAAACTTCCTTTTATATATTATTGCTTTACACATAAAAAACTTCTCCTTTTTTTTTTTTTTTTTCTTTTTTTTTTTTTTTTTTTTTTTTTTTTCTTTTTTTCCCCTCCCCCCCCTTCCAAATTCCTGGTGCTAAGGTGATCAATGAGCAGGGCACATCTAGCCACAGGGAGAGAGGGATCCTGCCTGGGAAGTGCTGGATGTGGGGTGCTTATTTTTCTACTGTTTTCTAGGATGCATTTTCCTCTCCCTCACTCATACACTCAGCAAAGATCCCACACACGCTCACATCCCTTCCCAGCCCCTGGCCAGCTCACACCCACACCCAGGAGTTTATTTCCAATCCTGCCTTTTCTCCCAAATCACTTTTTTTTTTTTTTTTCTCTTTTAAAGGGAAAAAAAAAAAAAAAAAAAAAAGGCCTTCTGAGAAAACAATCGTCCCATCCTGTCGTAACTGTTTAATTTATTACTATTTTCAAAATGTGAGGCCTGGCGTGTAAATTGCCTCCCAACTAGATAAACGTTTCTTGTTATCTGATGCTGGGGAAGAGAGTCACATGCAAAAAAAAAAAAAAAACAACAAACCAGGGTGATGCTTGCAGCTTCTGCAGCACCCCAATAACACTCTGATGGGAAGCAGACACATGTAGATGTATATAATGTTTGCTGCAGCTTTTTTTAAAGGGGGGGGGGAAGAAAAAAAAAAATCTGGGTTCTAATGACTCGCAGAATATGCATGTGTTAGCCCTGTGCCTAGGAAAGCCACAGGGAGGTCAGGTCACAACCTGTGCTCTTTCAGCACAGACGTCTCTGATTTAAAGGGAACTTATTGTATTTTAGCGTATCAGGAAAAAAAAGAAAAAAAAATGTCCAGACCCTATCAGGGAGTTTTCTTCTTGTAAGGGCCTTTAGGTTTAAAAAGAAGAAGAAGAGGGAAAGAAAAAAAAAAAAAAAAAAAAAAAAAAAAAAAAAAAAAAAAAAAAAAAAAGAAGGGGGAGTGAAGGGGGGGAAGAAAGAAAGAGAAAAGAAAAGAGGGGGGAAAAGAAACAGCTCAAATGAACAGAGAGATCACAGTTTGCATGGCTGCCTCTGAATAGGCTAAACTGACAAGATCAGTTTTAAAGGGCCACTTAAATCAGTTTCAAAGACTGAAGAAAAACGCGTTGTCTTCTTTGGGGGAGAATCTGTTGCTGGATCCGGGGCGCCATTATCTTTGGCTGGGCCAGTTTTTTATTAGTATTAGGATTTCTATCACTATTATGAGTACTCTTTCTCATCACATGCTTAGGCTCTCCCCAATTATTCTCCAAGGCGGGGGGGTGGGAAGATAAATAGTGTCTCCCTTTCCCCCCTTTCGACTCAAGCTTCCCCATCCCCTTAGCATTTCCCCCTAAAAATTCAGATCTAGGGAATTACGCGTGGCCAGCACCTCCTTGTCAACCCCTCAGGTCTGTCTTGCCATTAGAAATCTCCAGCCTTGGAGATTCTCCATCCTAAAAGAGACCCTCCAGAAGAGAGAGAGGAATCCGAACACACACACACGTCCACAAGAAAGAGAGAGATTGTTCCTTTTTGGGAAAACCTACTTAAACTCTGGGGGGCGAGGTGATGGCACACGATCGACACTTTAAATGGCAATAAAAAAGATCAAATTCAAAATTGAGAAAAAAAATCACACACACAAAAAAAAAAACAACTTTTTAATCTGATGATTGTTTTCTTTTTTTTTTTTTTTTTTTTTTTTTGTAATACACTTTCTTCTAGATGCCTGTGGTCTCTCTGATGTAGCCCATGTTGAAAGTTTACAGGAGAAGTCACAGTGTGCTTTGGAAGAGTATGTTAGGAGCCAGTATCCCAACCAGCCAACACGATTCGGGAAGCTATTACTACGTCTCCCCTCCCTTCGCACTGTCTCCTCTTCTGTCATAGAGCAATTGTTTTTCGTCCGTTTGGTAGGTAAAACCCCCATAGAAACCCTAATCAGGGATATGTTACTGTCTGGCAGCAGTTTTAACTGGCCTTACATGTCCATTCAATAAAATATTGGAGAGAGAAAAAAAAAAAAATTAAAAAAAAAAAAATTAACAATTGAGAAGGGAGATGAAAGAGAGTGAAAGGAAAGCAAATGACATTTGGGTTCTGGGTGTTTCTTAAATTTCCTTCTGCTAAGAGAGGATGTAAAAGGATGTTACAAGTTTGCTAAGAGAAGACAGGAAAAAAATTAATGGACTGTGAATTTAAAAAAGAGACTGTCAAATGAACTTTTACAGAATGCATTAAAAACTCCCGTGTCGTTCAGAGAAAAAAAAAAAAACAACAAAAAACAAAAAACAACAACTTGCTACTTATCATTTTTTTGTAAAAAATTTAAAAAAAAAAAGAGAGGAAGGAAAAAAGAAAGAAAGAAAAAAGAGAAATAAGAATAGAAACGATGGTGGGCTTTTTCTTTTTTTCTTTTTTCTTCTTTTTTTCTTTTTTTTGGGGGGTAAACTTTTTAAAAAATCTCGCTTAAAGTGCATTTAAAGGAAATTTGGAGAAAATTAGCAGAACGGAAGAAAGTAAGTCTTTTTTTTCCAAATTATTAATTGTCCTATGTGTCTATGTACCTATAGCTGTTCTTTTTTGTATTTTTCTGGTTTCAAACCAGTTTATTCTGTGGTTCTATAATAATTTTTGATATAACCTTGGCTTCTTTAAAAAAAAAAAAAAAAAAAAAAAAAAAAACAAAAAAACTGTGTATCCTTAAAATATATGTTCTGAAAGAATTAAAACTGAGTCCACGAAAGTATCATAGGAAGAAAGGAAAAGAGAAAAAAAAAACCCCTCAACAACACAATGATGGAAGCGCACTTAAGGTGGTGACCCAAAATCTAGCTTGAAGCTGAGAGAGCTATAATTATATAGACCCGAATGAACCACACATGTCATATAACTTCCCCCAAATCTAGTTTTTTTGATATTTCGGACAGAAAATGAACTGTGCGGATTTATTCTAAGTAGAAGGAATTTGTGTCCAAGACACACTACGGTTTTGATTTCAAAAACAAACAACCAAGCAAAGTGAACTTTTGTAATTTGAATTGGGTTCCACATAGTTCATCATGAATTGTTATTAAACTCCTCTATCTGTTTGTATATTTGCAAGCCCTTTGTATTATAATAATTGTTGATATTTTCCCTTTTTAAAAAAATACCATTGAAATCAGCATGACAAAATAACACTGTTGGCACTTATAGATAACGTGATTGATTCAGTATCTTAGAGTTTACAGTTTTGTGTTTAAAAAACTGAAGGTTTTTTTTTTTTTTAAGTGCAACATTTCTGTATACTGTAAAAGTTATAATAACTGAACTGTTTGGTCGAGTCTTTGTGTGTTATATTCCAAGGAAAATTGAAAGTATTCAGAAATTAAAATATTATTTGATATCTGAAACTTGTTTGGCTGTCATAAATGTTTTTCAGAAACCACATTACTTCCCTATAGTTTGCAGTCATTTAAGTCCCTAGGCGATTGATTTGTTTACTTGTCACAGTAAGTTTGTAGCAGATGTATTGTAGTGTATTTACCTGTTTAATTCCGGGATGGGGGTGGAGGACATAAGTTCATGGTTTATCTCTGGTTTTAGGAAGTGCTATGCTGAAATGGTAAACCATCACCCCCATTCATCTAATCCTCTTGTTAATTAAAAATGGATTTTCTGGAAAAAAAAAAAAAAAAAAAAAAAAAAAAGGCCCTTATTTTTGTCACACTTAAGTGCCTGCGTAGGAAAGGTATTGTTGTGGAAAAAAAAAAAAAAAAAAAGTATTAGAAATCTGGAGATCAGTATCTATTTTATGATCAGAATGGGGCGAAAAATCTTTTGTAAATGTCTGACATATGCGCACAAGATCATTCAAGCAAGGTAATAGCAGTATTGTAAATACAGGTCAGTTGTTTGCAATGAGTTTTCTTTAAGTATGTGTGATTTTTTTATAATACTCCGTAGTTGCCATCTATCGTTGTCATTGAGAGGTCTTCAAATGGAGTGGCTTTAGCTTCTAGCACTGAGGAGTCGGGTTTTAATGTATATATACTTGCAAGTGGAATTTCTTTTTTTTTTTTTTTCCTTTGCTTTTTTTCCTCTTCTTTTCTTTTTATTTTTTTTTTCTTTTTTTTTTTTTGACTTCAGACTGTGAAAGCATGACCACAGGTCATCTCTAGATTTTCCAGCTGGGATCTATGTCTGTATCTATACTGCATACATCCATATGTAGGCGTCCATGCATCTTCCTTGGGTGGCTCCAGGGCCTTCTCTCCCAGTCCTGGAGCACTCCCAGTTCCCACTGATGCTCTGGGATGCCCGGCCAAGGGACACAGGACAGGACACACCGTTTGGTGAATTTAGAGCTATCCCGAGCAGGCAAAAAAAAAAAAAACCAAAACCAACCAACCAACCACCAAAAAAAAAAAAGCCAAACAAAAAAAACCCCCCCACACTTAAAACCAAAACAAAAAAAAGACAACAACAAAAATATCTGAAGGAAGGCAAGATGATGTGGTATTGCCAGGGGTTGAGATGTTGTTTAGTGTGTGTGCGTGTCTTTTTTTTTGTGTTTTTTTTTTTTAATTCTCTCTCCCCCCACCCGCCCTCCTCTTGGTCTGTAGCAGATGCTTTGTATGTGAAGCTTGCAATTTTGTTCTTGTCTGAGGCTTCCCCCTCTCCCTTTTTACCACCCGTAACTACACCATGTTGTGGTTTCACAAAAAGAGAGAGAGGCTGGGAGAGAGCTCATTCTGTAAAGTCGATTAAAGCCTGATCCTTGGTGTGTTCCAGTTAGACACATCTGTACTGGGGGCTGAGGGGCGTATGACTGGGAATCTGAGCAGAGTTTTACATCTGAATCATGGCTCCTTTTCTATAAATATATAAATATATATAAATATATAAATATACTATTATTGCAGGGGATTGCTGACCTCTAGATTTAGCTTTTTCTATTGCAAGTGCTATCCATGTGAGTGTGTGTGAAGTTTTTATGCTTACTAAGAACACAGGATCTTGACTTGTTTGTTTTGTGTTAGTTTATTGTAAACAACCATTTGTTGTAAATTGTTATTGGCATTAAATTATAATTTATGATTTTCAAATCCAAAACATTCTCTGCTTTTTATGTTTGAAAGCCTGTAAGCTATCTCTGTATTTATAAGTTTCTTGCAGCGAGCTTTGGTTCACAGAGAATAATAGTAAACAGAAAATGCACCAGGGTTAAACAAAACCACTCACCCAGGCACACACACACACAAGCCCCATGTATATATGTTTGGAATGCTCAGAGGAGGATTTGTTTAGGGACTTCAGTTAGTTTTAAGTTTATAGCGTTTAAAGAAAGTTTTTCTTTTCATGCTGAGTTAGAACAAAAGATCTATCCAAAGATTGAATTGGACAAAAGAGGAGGGTTGGGATCGAGAAGCTTGTTCTGTATGGAACTGAGGAGATCCCTTTTTCTTTTTTTTTTTTTTTTTTTTCTTTTTTTTTTTTTTTTTAAATGGGGGGAAAAGAAAAGGAAAAAAAAAAAAAAAAAAGAAAAGCTGCTAAAATGGCGACTCTTTCCCTTTAAGTCTCTAATTCATTAATTTTTTTTCTCCTTGCCGTTTCCCCCCCCCCCCTCCTCCTCTTCTTTCCAACCCTCCCTTTTATTTTCTTTTTCTTTAATCTGCTCTTAGTTCTCTCTATTCCTTCCCCCCCATCCCTGCCACCGGACTGGCAGGGACAGAGACCCAAAGGCGACCCGGAACGACAGCGAAAGCTGCAGAGCCCGCGGTGCAAACCCCATCTCGGGAAAGGTCTTCTCCAACCCCCCCTTCCCTTCCCTTCCTCCTCCTCCGCTTCCCTCTCCCAAACCTTTCCCGACCCCGCCGGGAGAGCAGCGGGAAAAGGGGGGGGGGGGGAGAGGGTGGGAGGGGGGAGCGGCCGCGCTGTGCGTGCGCGGGGCGCGGAGGGGGCGCGGAGAGGAGGCGTCTCTCCCAAGTTCAGACAAAAGCGAAGGGTTGGGGCGAGAGGAGGTGCTTGGCGGGCGGTGCCAAGCCGCCTGTGGGGCTGACGGGGCCGGGCCGGGCAGCGCCCGGAGCCCGCGGGGTTCGCCCGTGGGGGCCGCGCCGCCGGCGGCCGGGAAAAGGGAAAGGAGGGGGGTGTGTGGGGGGGGGGGGGGGGTGGAAGAAAGAAGGAGGAAAGAGGGGAGAGAGGTGATGGTGGGTGGTGGTGGTGGTGGTGGGTGAGGAAGGGATGTGTGGGGGGGGAAGGGAGGGGGTGAAAGGGGCGCTGAGCGTTGCGCGGCCGCGGGGGCGACGCGTGGGAAAGTCCGCGGCGGGGTCCGATGAGCTCAGCCAACATGGCGGCCCCGGCCCTGCTCGCTCCGCGCCCTGCGGAGCCGGAGCGGAGGGGAGAAAGGTCTAACCTTTATTTCGCCCCTCTTTTCTCCTCCTCCTTTTCCCTCTCCCCTCCAGCTTCCCCGCGGTGGGGTGCGGGCTGGGGGTTGCGGGGCCGGGGAGAGTTGCGGGGCCGGGTGTATGTTCCCCCGGAGCCCGGATCCCATCTGCATGTAAATGACCTGGGGAAGCATCTCCCCCGTGCGATCGCGGCTCAATGGCCATTGAAGCGGAGTCAGAGCTACCCCCGGGGTGTTAGATTTAGGGTTTGCGCCTGCAGAGACAGCGGGATCCTCGGGAAGGTGCCTTAAAAAAAAAAAAAAACAAAACCCCAAAACAAGCGAGAGAGGGAAAAGAAAAAAAAGGAAAGAAAGAAAAAGCCAAGGAAAAGAAAAAGAGGGGAAAAACTAAACAAAAAAAGGGGGGTGGGTGGGTAATGTTTCGAGGCACTCCGTACCCGCCGCCGCTGATAACGAGCGGGATGTGGAAATGGAGATGGGTTTTATTTTGATTTTTTTTTTTTTTTTTTTTTTAATTAAAACTTTAGTGGGTCCTGGGGATCGCGCTCGCTTCGCTTTGCTTTGTAGAATGGAAAGAGATACACGGAGAAATGCAGGCCTTGTCAGGATTTATTGAAGTTGGGTTTAAAAAACGTGCTTCAGATGATTTTTCCCATTTTCTCAGATTTCAAAGGCTCCCCGCAGTGCGGCTGCCTAATTAATGGTGAAATTCAACTAAATCTAATTATGCAGTAATTTTAAAGCAGTTAGTCCTGGGCGCTGCTTTGTAATAGGAACCCAGTTTTTAAAGTTTGCTTAATGTGTTGGTTTAGGGAGCTGGGGAGGAGAGGGGTGTAAGAGACAGAGCTGTGGGGTTAGGGTATTTTCCTCTTCTCCCCTCCCCCCCTCCCCCTTTTTTTTTCCCCTTTTGTAAAGCAAAGAAATGCAAAATATAAACCCAAAACACCCAGCGAAAGGCAAGGAGAGAGGCTGTGTTATCCATCATATGTGATACGGGGATTGAGTGAGAAGCTCCAGCGAAAGTGTAAATAACATCGTAGTTAATAGGGACCATAAAGGTATTCCTGGCCTGTGGATTTCCAAGTGCCAAGCTGGTTTAGAGAGGATCTTGAATCCTGCGGTAATAAAGGGGCAACGGAGACACACAGCGTCTCTTCTTGGGAAATAGAAACCAGATTTCTGCTATTGAACATCTATTGTCATGAAGAGGAGAGGCTTGCGCTCACGAAGTTATAAATCTTATCACCCTTTTGATAACACAGTTGTAATCAGTTAGCATCGCATTCAAACCCAATTGTAAAACTGCCTAATTTAATATGTCATACATGTCATTAAAACTTTATTTTTCCACCTTCTCTTTTTTTTTTTTTTTTTTTTTTTTCCTTCCCTCTCTATTTCCCCATCCCCCACCCCACCTCCCACCTCGCCCCCCCCCCTATGTAAAATGTCAACAGATCTGGCGTGGTAACATGGAGAGCTTGGGGGGCGAGTTGGCTGCTCTGCTGAAGAGGGTTTGCTGCTTCCCATCTAGGTAATCGGAAGCGTTTGTATCATATTAGAAGAAGTTCGAGAGGGAGGGGGGGGTTTAATAATCATTTAAAAAAAAAAAAAAAAGAGGGGGGCTGGGAGAGAAAGGAGAGGAAAATGAAATCCTCTTGCCTTCACAATTGCAATCGCTCAATGAAGTTCTTTGAAAGAAACTTGTCTTATGATTAGCTAAGCAAACACATCTGCTTTCCGAGTTTGGGCTTAGCTAATTATCAAAACAAAGAGGTCGTTTCTTCTTCTACCTTGCTGGAAAGAAGATGTTATTTCAGGAGTCCTGTCCCTCCCCCCCATCACACACAGCCCCCATCCTCGCCCTTCCCAGCCAAGCCCCACGCTCGGCTTCTTGGGATTTCGGCTGGGGAAATGAGTTTGCACACTTCTCTTCCTAATGTTAAGCTTTATCATTACCTTCCTTGGAACAATATTTTTCCAAGCAAATGTCCCTGCGGCAGGGTGGAGGTGGGAAGGGGAAGGGAGGAGGGAGAAGGTGGTTTGGAATTGCGGACCAAGTTCGCAGCTATTTGAATCAAGGCTGCACTCGGTTGATTTTAGTTGACAGAGCGTGTGTTGAAGCTGAACTCTATAATTTGCACTTCTGTTCTTTTATTAGACTTGGACAACGAACTAATGAGCTTTTCCCCAGCACGGTGTCACTTGTATTTATTTTCTTTTGGAAACTTTTAGGTAGAAGAAGTGTTCTTGGAAAAGGGCAGAGGTGGGGGGGGGGGGGGGAGGAAATTGCGCGAGGTTGTGTCGGTTGGTTTTGTTTGTTTATTTATTTATTTACTCATTTCTTTTCCTGGAGGTGTGGGTCTGGGTGTCCCTGTCCCCCGCGAAAGGCGACCCACGGGGTATTAGAGAAGGAGAAATTCCGAGCTAGATGTGAAATCCGAGCGATGCTGTCTTTAGCCTGACTCGGGGGCTGGGAAGATAAGGCAGAGGTGAACCTCGCTAGAAACCCGGATAAAAAAAAGCCCACAACCCAAAATAAATATAAAATAAATCACTGTTCCTATGGCAGAGGCTCCGCGGTGCGGAGTGAGGGGCGGTGAGGAGCCTTAACCCGAATTTCATCAAATGGCTGCAGAATTGACTTTACAAAAGCACAAGGTGGCTTGAAACAAAATACCTGAGAGACGCTGGAAGGGTTTTTTCCCTTTTTTAAGACAAATTAAAAGATAATATATATAAAAGAGGGGGAGAAAAGCCTAAAGGAAGGGTTTCCACACAGAAAAAGCAGGGGAAATGTTTGTCACTACGCAGCCACCAAGGCATGGAACTGAAGACATTGCTCGGAGCCTGCCCTGTCCCTGGGAGCAGTGAGATAGCTGGAATTTTGATTCCAGTGTGTTTTCTTTGAACTGGGCCTTTCGGTTTATTAAGGCAGGAAGAGGAACTCAGCAATCCTCTTTGAAACACGCTTGGTTTAACTATTTTACACAAGTTTGCCCAGGTCCCTAGAGATTCTCCAGTTGAAGAAGATTGAAATTAGAGTTAAAAGCTGACGGGGGGGTGTGGGGGGGAGTAGTGGGGTGGAGGGCGAGTGTGAAAGAGGGTGATGAATCTATTGTAAATGCTCTCCTGTATTCTGATGTGTTGGTGAACGGAACTGAAATCTGCGTCGCCTTGTTTGATCCCTAGTCCCGGCTCTGCCTGTGTGCGGGTCCATGTTCTATACTGCCCCTGTGGGTCCCCCCCCCACACCTATATAGGCCACGATTAATATTCTGAGAAACGCAGGAGAAAACCTGGTATTTAGCGACCAGAGGGAAAAGCTCCCACTGCCTGTTTCCCAGCAGCTTTACTCCAAAACTTTGCCTTTTCTTTTGTTTTCTTTATTCTTTTTCCTCCCCCCCCCCCTTCTTGTAAATTGCTGTTAACGTGTGTCTTTATGTTCTGTCTATAACTAGGATGTAATCAGGCGCCCCATGTCTCTCTCTAAAAGCATTTAATAAATGTCTATTAAAGCGCTACAAATGTAAGATAAATTTAGTGGCGCTGCTGTCTCCCTGTATCCAAACGGTAATGATGGATTTATCAACAGGGATTCGCCTTCAGCGCACTGAGAGAGATTTACTCAACAAATAAGTGGGAAAAGCACCCACCCAAATACAATCATTTATACGGAAACTGATTTCTTTACAGCACCGCAGATTCGAGGGAACATAGCATAGACTGCCTATTTTTTCCCTCCCTCCCTTTTTCTTTTTCCTTTTTTTTTTTTTTTCCTTTTTTTCCCTTTTTTTTTTTTTCCTTTTCTCCCTTTTAAACATATTCAGAGGAGCTGGGAGCGTGTGTCTGTCTCTGTTTTGGGAGTCTTAGCCTGCCTGTTGGTACTGGAAGCTCCCACACTCCATCAAACCCGGATCAATGCCCAATTTCTCAGCATCTCTTCTCTCCCGCCTCCCACTTCACTTATTTCTTTTCCTTCAGTCCTAAAATCTTGACGATATGTGTATTCGGTATCAAAAGCCGTCGAGTTTCGGAGTCAGATGATAAAAGGGGGGAAATGGTCCCCGAATTATCTGTGTTGCTTCCTAAATGCTTCTGAGCGGCTCTTAGCAGCCACATTGCCCCGGAGAGATGCTGCCTACCTCTGCTGAAATTTCTCTGTCCTTTTTCTTAGCCCTTCCTCTGAACCCTACCCATTCATCTATATGCGAATAAAAAGAATGAACTCAGAAAAAACCCACCATTCATTGTTGAATTTAAGAAACCAAACAAAATTTTACATATTACTGAAATGCAGCCACATAGCGCCCTTAAGATTATTTCCCTTTCCTAGAAAGTAACTCCTAACCTCAGATTCCCCCCCCAACTCCCTCTCCTTCCCTGTTATTTCCCCCCTCGACCACATCTTTCTCCGATTTGCTTCGGAAAAAAAAAAAATACTAATGCATGTGCTGATTTGATGGAGTCCTTTACACAACGGGCATGGGAGAGCTGTATTCAGTCTGAAGCATTAACCCTATTTTCTGAATTTTCTTCCTTTCAAATAGCTGCTCGTATTTTACTATCCTGGATCCCCGGTTTAAACATCCGCAATTCCAGGAGCTTGTTAGATATACCTATATTTTAATTTAATTTATTTTGATTTGATTTCGTTATTGTAGTTAAACTATTCAATAAATAAACCCCAGAACTTGTCTTTTCCTTTGCAGAGAGTTTTTTACTCTTCTCTAGAAATTTCATTGAGATGTCGCTGTACTTTGTTTGTCAGTTATCTTTGTTCCTTTTAAATAAAGGGCTTTTAAATGGACTTATTGCTCCCAGCGTGGGTTCTTCTCTCTAAATGTTAGAAAATTGTGCCATCTACCCGCTATTCTAAGTACTGTCACACTCAGAGACCTCCAAGGACCTTCCAGCCCCAACTTCAATACAACTGTGTCAAAGGGTGCCTAGTAGCGAGAGGAGAAAGGTTTCCCTGGATTTTACAGATTTCCAGCCTGAATCGCTCTCTGAAGCTCCAAACTGATCTGCAAAGGTGCACTTGGCTCCCTTTGAAGGCTGCCTGGCCCCAGCTCCAACCCAAGCCTTTGCAGGAACTAATGAAGCCTCCCTGCCTCAGCTCCCTTGCACTTTCTCTCCAGTGCAGAGTTTTCCTGCTAATTTTAGACCCGAAAAGTGTGGGTGTGCAGGGAAAGAGGAGGGAGGGGGGCAGTGACTCTTATGTCTTTTTTTTTTTTTTTTTTTTTTTTTTTTTTTTTTTTTTTTTTTTTTTTATGAGAAATAGTCAGATATTTATAGCCATGGCCTCTAATGATGAAAATATATTGTTAATTGAAAAAAAAAATTCGCTTTTCGAGGTTGGTTCTGGCTGATTAGCGAGGGATGCTGCTGGCCGGGTTTCCAAGTGAAGGATGAGGAAAATAGAGGTATATATAAACTTTACAGGACTTTTTATCTCCACCCAAGTACTTCGCACAGTAAAACACTTCTGTCCCTTTAGACGGACTGGAACATTTAGTGTTCAGATTGAAAATCATATTTTGAAATCTCTCTTATTCATAGCTAAGTAAAAACACTTGGCAGGGTGTCTTCATTTTCTATACTTTTTTTCTTTGTCCCCTAAAAAATAAAACCAGAAATGTCTTTTAAATCAGTTTATGGTGTACTTACAAGACATGGAAATTATTTTTGCCCTCCTTAGGAGAATTAGGAAAGAATTGCCAGGATCGGCTGAGTATTTATGGGCGGGGGAAAAAACAGTGATACGCTTTATGACTTTTATGACTTGTTTCACACTGTTCGAGAAATGGAGTTTTAAGCAACGTACAATTAAAACTACATTGCTCTTTGGATAAAGTCCAAGAAACTCCAGAATCATTTAGTTTAGGTCCTTGGATACTTGTTGCTAAAAATAATAATAATCAAATAATAATAATAATAATAATGAAATATCAAAGTGCACACACGGCCAGTCGAGGACAGTTCTGTTCCAGATGTATTTTTTAAGTCCCTGTTACATCCATCAGACAGGCTGCACAGACTCTCCTCTCCGAGTTCTCGTTTTGCATTTATTCCTGTTGGAACATCCAGGCATCACAGAATCATTTTTCTTTCTCTCCTTTTTCTGTCGTTCCCTTTCGCTCTTTTCCGGCAGCTTCACGTTTTGATTTTTTAATTTTTTTTTTTTTTTTTTCGCCTCGTTTGATTCTACACAGTGTCTTTTAACCATTCCGCCGACTATTTCCATGTGTCAGATACTAGAATTAAAACTTTATCCTTCTCTCCCCTCAAACCACCGCCCCGCAGGCGAACCCAGATTCAGCCGCTCTTAATACCCAGGTTTAAAGGTAATCCGAATTTTCAAAGCGCTCTTTTCCCTTGATCACAAACTCTTTAGTCATCTGAAGTGCCATCCTCACCCCTTTCCCATTCCCCCCTCCCTTTGCTCCAGAGCCTTTTCCACGCCACGGAGCTGCCATTCCGTGGGAGTGGGGCTGCAGGGCTCAGCCTCGGGCATCCCAAATCATCCCCTCCCTCCTTCATTTCTCCCTTGGAGGTCGTTGTCTGTCCCTATTCTTTGGAAGATTTCTTTTTCTGGACAAGAAAGTCGCCCCCGCTTGCACATGTAGCGGGCTCCACTCGGAGGTTTTTCTTCCTAAATAATGTCAGCTCAGCCAAGAAGTTTCTGTCTTAACTCCTACAACGTTACTTATTAACGACCCCCGGAAATTAAAAGGACAGTGACATAAAATTTCACCCTTTCGGCTGAGAGTTACGCTTAACTTTAAAAAAAAAAAAAAAAAAAAAAAAAAAAAACAAACAAACAAAAAAAAACACCTTAAAAAAAAAAAAAAGGTCACGCTTTTTAATTATAATTTATAATAACAATAGTAATAAACAACTCTGAGAGAATCGCCTGTGAAATATATTGCGGGAAAAGCCTGAAAAGATATTTTACATCGTTTTACATCGGCTCTGAGTGAAGCACGGAAGAGAAGGGAGAGGAAAGGCTGCCAGGCAGCAAACTTTGCTGGACTTTATTCAGCTAAAACTCGATCTGAAGCTACCGGCGAATTTGTACAATAGGAGGCAGGTCAGAGCACATCCCACTGCCCAGATTGTCCCCGAAACATGGGCAGAACCCTGCTGCCTTTTGAAAAGAATTATTTTTATTATGATCCACGCCTGACAGACACCCCCGTTTTCTACTTCCTTTTTCCCTTCATAGAAGGAGAATTCATTTTGCACTGTCACTATTTCCAGTTCTGTGGCTTTACTGATGTAAAAAAAAAAAAAAAAAAAAAAAAAAAATAAAAGGACACTATTCCTACCCCAAAGGTCTCATTAGCCTCCGCCGGCTGCTTTTAAGACAGCAGCTCTCTCTCTCTCTCTCTCTCCTCAAGCTGAATTTGTCCAACCCCTTCATCTTCTCATGTTTTATTTCGAGGTTTCACTGAAAAAACCTTGCATCCCCGAAAGGTCAGCTTCTCCCGGCTCTAATATCCCCTCGATCCCCTCGCAGCCCCAAGCTGCCGCCTCCTCTCCCTCGCTGAGCGGAGCCCCTGAAGTTTGCAGCCCCCGGGAAGTGGCGGAGCCGCTGCCCTCCGCACCCCGCGCATCTCCCGCACCCGGCCCTGCACCCGGGGCGTCCCCACCCGCACCCCCCCAGTTCCTCAGAGCCTGGAAACACCTTCTGCTTTTTATCTCTTAGCAAGCACCGGCGAGAGGATTATTGTTATTATTATTGTTATTATTATTATTAGAGGCGATATTCAAATGGCTCCCTGTTTCTCTTCGCCACCAGTGTGTTTCAGGGCGATTATCTCATATCTTTCCTCCAGAAGTAAGCTATCCCTCAGCCCTGGGTCAGGCATTGATCTCTCTGCAATGTAACAAACGGCCGGGTTAATTTTCCCTCATTACCATTTCCATAGCTCAGGCTCCACACACAGGACGGAGCCCTCCAGCCCCGGCTGCCTCTGCCTGCGGCTCCCCCCCCAACACACACATGTGGCACCTCAGAACCCCAAAACCTTCCAGTTCAGCCCCCCAAATCCTCACACCCCGCTTCCAGCATCCCCAGCAGCACGAAGCGGATTTGCTGCCTTTCTCTCCCATTGTGTCACCTTGCCTGACCCCCCCATTTGGTACCGTTTTGGGGTTATATTATTTTATAAACGTTGTTCTGCTCTCTATAAATTGGAAGAAGGATTTTTTTTTTTTTTGCTCACCCCGTTTACTTCTTAATCTTTTTTTTTTTTTTTTTTTCTTCTTCCTTGAGTCTTTTCATTCACTGGTTGCAAAAGAAAAGGGGGTTGGTCAACACCAAAATGGCAAAGTTCAGCTTGGGGGAAAAAAAAAAAAAAAAAAAACAACAAAAAAACCTCCAGCTACCTACAAAGGGGCTCAGGGCTTTGTAATGGCAGAAAGAAACAAAAATGAAAAGAAAATTGCAGTTGAGGCTAAAGTGTGAGAGTGTGTTTGTGTGTATGTATATCTGTGTGTATTTTTAAAGGTTTCTTTGAACTGCCTTTGTGCTGACTAGGCAAAGCTCCTTGCCAATGCTAGTCACGGTTTAAGGAACTTTGAGTTAACCTCTTATATCGAATGAATCTTTTCATTTGGAAACCAATAAATCTCAATCTCTAGCCACCTTTTGTAGAACAGGCTGGGGCTTACCAAGGCAAGGCTGAAGCTTATAATAAAGAAGAGATAAAGTTTGCCAAAGTTTCTTGTTTTGGGTTTTGTTAGTTTTGTTGTGGGCTTCTTTTTTTTTTTTCCTTTTTTTTTTTTTTTTTCTTTCCCCCCCCCCTTCTTCCTCTTCTTTTCTTGTAAATAAAAGTTTTGGAGATGGCAGCACTTGGAAGCAATCCGGAGAAGGACTTGGATCTATGCATTGTTTCACAGTAAGCCTATTTACTTAAATAGAGTCTTCAGGGATTCAAACAAGAAAATAATTTATAGTTTTCCAACAAGTCATTCTTTTGGTCAGTTGTTGAGGGTGGGGTTGTGGAAAAGGAGGGGGGTCTGTGCATTCTAATAATCACTGTGTGTCCCTGGAAAGTGAAAAGGGAGGGGTGGGGAGGGGAGGGCTCTGCAGATAAGTAGGGTTAACACTATAAACATTAAAGACAATTGAGTTTTCCCATCTGAGCGGGAGTTGGGGAGAAGAGGGGTCTTCAAATTTATCAGGCACAGGAGAGAATGTGGGTGGGGGAATGTGAAAAAAAAAAAAAACATTTCTCAAATCAGTTCGGTTTCGGACTTACACTTCTGCATATTTGGGATCATTTGAAGCGCTTTGAAAACCAATGTTGCGTCTAATCTTTGGATGGGAGATGTGACCACAAGAAGCAATGTTTTGATTTATTTTTCAGTCCTTATTTCCTGTCTAGTCTCCCTCGCTCGCTCGCCCTCTCATTGATTATGCCGTATTTATATACGTGTGTATACATTATATACATTATATATATAACGCCCCTGTAGACGCCTTTTAAAAATCATTTGCAGTTCCTTTTTCACGGAGGCTCAGAGCACTTCTCAATCCCTTTTCTTATCCTGTTTTATTTCAAGACGCTGTCTCCAAATTGTTCCCATCCAGGAGTTATTAATTACTCTTACAAGGCGGGAGATTCTTAACTAATAACAAAGTTGTAAATTACCACCTTCCCTCAAATATTTCTCATTTGTCAACCCTGATTGAGTTGATTAATATTCCACCGGCTGAGATCATTTCAAGTTGCACTTTATAATCAGCAGCACCAGGCTGCTCAGCAGAGCTGCTGCTTTCCGGAGAAGATTTCTCCCCAGCTCAAGACTATTTTATATTTGCTTTAGAGGAGGTAAAAGTGGACCTATCGCTTAAAGGACTTTAGGGCAGAAAGGCTGAAGACGCTGTTGGGAAATTAAATGAGCCGAGCGTTTGTTAAAAATACAATTTAAAAATCAGGAAAAATTAAAAATCAAGGGGAAAAAAATAGCACTAAGCCCCCACCTAAGTCTGGAAGAAAATAGGGGTTTCAACCCTGCTTGCACTGTCCCACAGACCCTTCTTGCTTTGCAACCAGACCTGGAATAAAGAGCTAGCACCTCGATTTAAGCTTTGCTTGTGGCCTCAGACACATAGCTAAAATAACTTGCGCTTAAAGCGCATAGACACCCCCCCCCCCTTGAAATGATAGACAATAAACTTGGATTCTTGGGTTTCTCGTTCAAACCCAGCGTATTGGCTTAATTATGTGATTGTAAATATCGGCGCAGCGATCATCTGCCTCTGCTTTTAAGGGAAAAAATAAAAAAAAATATAAAAAAAAATAGGTAAAGGTCATCTGGGTGAGCTTTCTGTCCAGTGTCAGAGCCCAACCTGTGCTCAGCCCCCACCGGCCCCCTGTCTGTCTGTACGATATAAGGTGGGAATCCCGGGATATAAAATAACCCCGGCAGCAGCTCCCGGCTGCTGTCCTTGCAAACCATCGCTAGCCGCTCCAGCCGCCACCACTTGAGTTTTAATCTTAATTATATTAAGTGAAGTAGCGGGTTCGCCCTGGAATTGACCATGCTGCATGCGGGCTGCCTGTTAAAGGATCGATTGTGAATATCGCCTTGCTCTTGTCTATCGATAGTCACGATATGCTTTATCTGCAGCTGTAGAAGCTGGGTGTGGGGTTTGGTTTGAGTTTTGGCTTTTTTTTTTTTTTTTTTTGTGGTTTATTTGGTTTGGTTCGTTAATTTTTTTGTTTGGTTTTTTTTGTGGATGCTTGTTTATTTTTGTTGTGGTTTTTTTTTTTGGTGGAAATGTAAAAATGAGACTAGAGTGAAATAACATTCCGCCCAGTCACCTGCAATTCAAGATGCACACAGGAGCCGCCGATGTATATGAGACGATTTTAATTATGATTAGAAGACACACTCTGAGCAGGAGAATAGATTTGGAGGGAGGGGGGGGGGGGGGGGGGCGGGGAGGAGGGGGTCGGAGGAGCATTAATGAAATCTTTCCCCGCTATACTGAAAGAAACAAGTGGTTGATACAACGGAGGTGATTTGTCACCCAAGTCCAAAGGGGGGTGGGCGATGGGATCTGAGCATCAGTCCTTTCCCCCCCCCCTATCTCTTTGAAGCAAATGATATGCTATGATGCCTGCCTAACAGGCAGAGCCTCAGACCACGCCTTTGCCGGGTTCTTCCACACCAGAGCTCCCAGAACGGCTCCCACCTCCCCCAGCCCCATCCACCCCCCGCCCCTTCCGCGGCTGATGGGCAGGGCGCGGAGGCGAGCGCGGCCGCGGATATGAGGCATCAGCTGAGAGCAGCTCCGGGCTTAGGCCCTGAAGTAGATTTTTGTGTTTGTTGTGCACATGAAACCTTTTGTCTCGGCCTGCGGATTGCCGGCCTTTTCAAACGCAGCCGAGAAACAGTTCAGGGTCACCGGCAATTTCCAGCCCTGGTGGCAAAAGGTGGCGAGGGGTGAGGGGACAGGACGGGGACACACTCAGAGGTGACCCTGGCCAGCAGCCTCCCGGACTCTTGGCACCCTGGGAGCCGGAGCGGAGGAGGTGAAGGTGCCAGACAGGACAGGAACCCCCTCTCCCACCCCGGGTTTTCCCTCCTGTACCCACAGAGCAGACATCCCCCCCCTCCCAGCTATTCCCGGGTGAGGGGCTCCGGCCCCGCCGCCCTGCCCAGACCCCCGCCCGCAGCTCTTCCCCCCCCCCCCGGTGCTCTGCAATAGCCGGCTATTTTTCTCAGGATGTGACTTCCAAGTGGCAGAATCTGTAGGAGTGTGAATATGTTCTTGTTATGTTTGTCCCCTTCGGTATTTCTACAGGCTTTTTTTTTTTTTTTTGTCCCTTTCTTTATCTCTTCCCCCCCTTCCCACTCCCCCCCCCCTTTTTTTTTTTTTTTTTTTTTTTTTTTTTTTTTTTTTTACAGTATAAATTAACTCCGACTGAAACCACCAGATTGTTCCGAGGAGACTACCTCCCTAATGACTTCATCTCCAAAAGTTGACTGACACTCTAGCGAACTGCCAACACCTGTTTCCCAGCACCCAGACTCCAGAACCCACCAGACCTCGTAAATTTAGCTTCTCCCTTCTCCCTCCTCCCCTCCCTTAATAGATGACGTGAATATCTAAAGAGAAGGGGGAGGGGGAGATGGAACTAGGTCACATTTGAAACTTTTTATTTTTCATCTCTTCTGAGTGTAATCTGGAGATAAAAGGGCCAGACACCTCCTACCGCCACCCCCCCCCATCCCTGCGGGGTGACCGGGGCTGCTGGAAGCCCCAGGGTCGGGCTCTAGGGCTGGGGACTGCCCGGGGGTCCTGGTCAGGCAGGATTTAAGTGCAGGTCGCCGGGGCTGTAACCATGACCCGAGCCCTGTGCCTGGTCCCTGCCTTTTCCCGGGGGTGTTCCAGGGCCCTTTGGTCCCACCTGGGTTCCGCAGCACCTTTGCCCGCACACAGCAGCTTCTGCACCCCAGGTTTCCCCCCTCCTCCAGCATCTCCGGGGCTGATCCGGATTTGCAGGGCTAGCGCAAAGCCAGGGGACAGAGGTGGAACGGGGAAAGGAAGGATTTAGCCCAGAGGGACTGTCTCGGACAGGGAGGAGGATGAGGAGCAGTGCGGGAACCTCACTCAGAGCCTCCAATTGGGATGGTGCCTGCTCCCAGTCTGCCGAGGCAGATGAGGTGGCAATGCCCGATCCCTCTGGCCGCATCCCCAGGACCCCGCGGCCCTTCTAGGTCTATGGAGGGGTTGCAGAGATTCGTGCTCAGGAGAAGGGAAAAAAAAAAAAAAAAAGAAAAAAAAGAAAAAAAAATGCCTTTTTGAAGGTGGAAATGTTTTCCAGCTGTAGTCGCCACCAACCTTGCTGGAGAGATAGAGGAGAAGCGGGCTGTGCGGCGGGGAGCCGGCCGGGAATGGGCATCCAGAGATCCAGAGTCCCGGTGCCCCCCCCAGCCCCCGCTCCGGGCCCCGCACCCCCGGGGCCAGGGCAGAACCGCACCCATGGATCTCGTCTCTTACTGGGCAGGGGGGCTCTAGCCCCCCACTTCGATCGAATCCCTCCTCCTAAACCTCCTACCCTGCTGGGGGGAACTTTGCCACAGGGCCTAGAAGGCAGCGGGAGAGGAGTGCGGGGAAAGCCCCGCAGCGCCCTGTGGCATCTCTGCGGGATGCTCCTTGAGCCCGGCGACATCTCCAGCTCCCCTCCTCGTCTCTCCAGGGGAGCTGCCCACACCTAGAGGAGCCAGCTCGATGCCCCCCCCCCCCGGGCACAGGCTTGGTGTGTCCTGGCGAGAGGGGAAAGATTTTTTTTTTTTTTTTTTTTTTTTTTGGGGGGGGGCACACACGTGTGGGGAGGCTGGGGCTTGAGAACTTTGCAGCAGTTTCCATCCCCTGTGGAAGCCCTCCACGCCTGGGGGATCCCGCCCCACACGCACACACAGAAAGTTGGAAGTTGTCTTCCCTAGAAAAGAGCCTCCTGAAATTAATAGGCTGCGAACATAATTAATAGGTAGAATATGCAAAGCGTTTGCGGTGTTTAAAAGGCTGATGGAAGATCCGCGTGTCTGGGCGAGATGCTGAGATGTTGCAAGTGCTGGATATTAATGGGCAGGTTTTACGTAGCTAAAAAAAAAAAAAAAAAAAAAGAAACTAGGTTTTCTTTTTCTCACTTCTAGCTCTCCTTCTCTCTAATCCAGGAATCATTAGCAACCCCCTCTGGCTACATGTTTTGCATCAGTGAAACATTATGACATAGTTGTAATACAAACTCCACTGACTTGCTCTGCATCTTGTGGTAGGAAGTGCAATAGCAATAAAAGCATTAAAAAAAAAATTAAAGAAAGAAAGGAAAAGAAAAAAAAAAGGAAAAAAAAAAAAAAAAAAAGAGAACTCCGGGCATAAAGGTATCTACCTGAAATACTTTTTCTTATCCCCGACACCACCACCAAAAAAGCCCAAACCAAAACAAACAAAACCCTACAACGGACGAAAAAAAAAAAAAAAGAAAAAAAAAGAAGGAGAAAAAAAAAAAAACAAAGGAAAAAAACCCCCACAACACCCAAGGGGTAGGTCCGGGTAAGGGGGAAGGAGGCGACTTGTCAGTCATGGGATGTGCTGTCCCCACCGGGCAGGGGGAATTTCTTCCCAGTCTTTTCTCCCTGTTCCGCCAGACCCCCTCCTTTTTAATTTAAAAAAAAAAAAAAATATATATATATAAATTCTCTTTTTTCACAATTCTAAGTGTTCTTCATAATTTTTGGCCGTTGCTGCCTCCCCTCGCATTGCCCCTTCTCACCCCCGGCTCTCACCAAACCCGGACCGGGGACATTATCTCCCCGTAATATTAATTGTCAAATTGTCAAAAGCTCAATTATCTCCCTTCCACCTGTCGCAGCTGTTGGGTTATATTGATGCCGGTAGAAATTCTCGCTGGAATTTAAAAATAGAGCGATTTTTTATCTTATTTTCTGCTTTCTTTGAAAGAATGCAATTTTACTACCGGGGGCCCAGCACCTCTCAGTTTTCTCCATTACTCATTAACTAATATTTTCTACTTTCTGGTAAAGTCAAATGGCTCTTAATAGCTCTTTATATTCTCGGAATAACATGTGGATGCTCTTAATCAATACTTAATAGCACATTTCATGCTAAACTCCTGCCATGTGTGCTGCTGGGCAGGAATTCTCTGTAAACAGAAGGGTGAAGAGGCAGCAGGGGATATTTGCCCTGTCACCCAAAGACTGTCCTGCTCTGTCCCTCCTCAGCAGGACCCAAAAGGACCCCCAAATACCGACATCCCTGGGCAGCACCTGCCTGCGAGCCGGCCCGACAGAGATGTGAGGAGAGCTCTGAAAGGAGCATGTGACACTGGCCCTATTGTGAACCTGCAGGGGGGTCTTTCTTCCTTTTTTTTTTTTTTTTTTTTTTTTTTTTTTTAAAATAGTTTCCCCAAAGAGCCCTGCAAGTGGAAGATCAAGCGGACCAAAGTGGGCCAGATCAAGTGTGACAAAATCTTAGTTCCTGACTGTAAGGCAACTATTCCCAGACTTTTTACATCTTTATTTTTGCCAATCCACTGCTTATTGTTCCGTGAAGCGTTGAGGGAATTTCGGACTGGATCAGCTAAGGCTGGTATTCAATATTTATTTATATTTTTGTTTGTTTGGGGTGTGTTTGCTTTATGGTTTGGTGTTTTTTGTTTGTTTTTTTTTTTTTTAAATACACCCTTATATAAAAAAAAAATATAAAGAACCCAGGATAAGCCAGAGTTATACGTGTTCCACGTAATTAAATAAAAGACTCTGCCTTCTAGGTACACTTTTGATCGTCTAAAACAAAGTAGCTAAAGGCTTTTATAATTTTTTTTTTTTTTTTTTTTTTTTTTTTTTGGTGCAGAAATTACAGCTGGCTCTGCTTGTGCGCCTGTGTCAGAGCCGGAGGAAAGAGGAAAGGGATCCTTCGATTTTCCTTATTTAAACCGAATGTACAAGTTTGTCGTAGTTTTGTGTGTTACAGGACACTTCTGCCCTCAATCTCCTTGAAATGTTTGACACCACCCGCTAAAAAAACAACCAACCAAACAAAGAAGGGGGAAAGAAATAATAAAAAAAGCAAAAATCTTATGAGGAACGAGAAAAAAAACCTCTAGATGTTATTTTTTTCCAGCTCCCTTGAAACCTTGCGCCTTGTGTGACCCCGGGAAAGTCTCCCCGAAGCTTCTGCCTGTCTCCCCACATCCCCACCCGCGGCCCCTCCGCGGGGTCCCGCCGGTGCGCGGCTGGCAGGGCCGGTGCGCAGTTCCCGCGCCTTGCAGTTGCGCCGGGCGCAGCGAGGTGGCGATCGGGAGCGCGGAGCCCGCGGCCCTGCGCACCGGCGGCGCGGGGAGGAGGGGGTGCTGCGCGGCTCCCCGCGGGTGCGCAGCGAGAAGCAACCTCCCCCCCCCAAAAAAAAAACCAAAAAAACAACTTATCAACATCATAAATAATCTATATATTTAGAAAAACCCAAAGCCTTGCCCGCGGCAGCGCTCCCAACCCCCTCCCCGGAAAATCAGCTGCTCAGCACGTCTACACCTTCCTCACCCGCGGATATTCCGCCCCTCTAATTTCCCTGAATTTCCCCCCTCCTCCTTGCTCTCTTCCTGGGCTCTTTCCCTCCCGGGGCGAAGCCGAGCACCGATTATTTTACGGGGGCCAGGATTATTTTAGCGAGCACCCCCCCGGCATTAAGTGAAAGCAAAGAGAGGGGAACAACTTGGGTAGTTTATTTCAAATAATTCCTCCTCTCCCACAGCTTTGCCCCTACAAGCGAACTGCTGCTGTTGCCCTTTATTAATAAATCCCTGGTCTCGGCGAGAGTTTTATACAGCAAAATACAGCACGGAAAGCTGAAGGTGCAGGGATAGAAACTCCTACCAAGGTGACTTCCCAGCGTGGCAAGTAAACGCCAAGTAGCCGGTTTTTCTGTGGTCAGGGAAGTTCCTGAACGCTTTGACAGGTACTGCTAGTTCGGGTTGGATTTTTGTGGTTGAGCTTTTTGCTTACTGTTTTAACAGAGAAAAACAAAACAAAAGAAAACGCGTATTTTAAGGCTCGCTCCTTTCCCTACAGTATCTGCCACCTTCTCCCAAATGATCAGTTTTAGACCTAAAAAAAAACCAAACAAACAAACCCTAATGGTGTATGAAAAATACCCAGTGAGATAAGTGGATCCGAGATACCTTTTTTCCCCTTCCATATGTTAAAAAACCTTTCTAGGAGGGCAGGGAAGGAACAGAGAGAACTATTTACTGCTAATATAGTGCTCACTTTCACCTTTCTGGGAGGAGGCAGCACATGTGTGATCATCCATGATGCTTCACATCCATGATGCTTCACATCCATGATGCTTCGCCACTGCGTGTGTTGCATTTCTGTCCTGCTCCTCTGTCCCTTTCTCACCTTTTCGGTAACTTTTGGAGCCTGGTGTGTTGATTTTCTTATTGTTTTTAATCTCCACATTAGGCACAGAGGTTCCCCAGGCGGGTCAGGTCGTTAGGAACGTTAACGTCGAGACAAAGAATTATAAACACCATCTCCAAGTCTCTCTCCATTCATTTCCTCCACCGTTTTATTCGCTTTAAGTGATGAAAAGTGACAGTTCTGAAATAGACAGCTTTTAAAAGTAATGAAGTCAGATGACGCTTTAACCTGTCGATTGCTATAAATCAACTCTGAAAAAGATGAATGAACAATATTATTTGCTGGCTTAACTAGGAGTTAATACAGTGCCGCATTAGGAGCTGCAGCCCTTCCCCACCCCTCTCCCTGCCACCAAAAATAACAACCTGCCAGCAGCAAATATTCCACCTTGCTCGGAAACCAGTGTCATTTTCACCGCTTTTATTATGGACCCTCGAAGGGGAAAAGGGGGATTTAAACGATCCCCACCATCCAGCTGGGGAAAGGGAGGCATCTGTTACTTTTCTTTTTTTTTTAATTTTTTTTAATTATTATTATTTTTCATTTTTAGAGGCCTTCTGAACGCAAGTCTCGCCGTCTTACTGTTTTTTAAGGCCAAACCGGCCAAACCCACCACCTCCGCCAGGCAATGTACACAGGAACATTTTAAAAATAAATATGGGGCATTTCCTCTTTTACCTGATTAATTTGATACACGCATGCTAATAGGGGGGTGGTGGGGGGAGGGAGCTAAAAGAAAAAATAATCAGGAGGAATAACAGAGGAGGAAAGGGTTGATTCTTTTCGGGAAAAAAAAAAAAATACAATTTTCACTGTGGAAGCCTCAACTCCTTGCATGGAATGGGCAGGACACCGCCGTTCCCTCCCGTCCCTTCCAGGGCTCGCCTGCAACCCGCAAAATATTGCAAAGGAAGTAATTAACGCTCCTTTCTAATGAATTATGATGAAGGAATTAATGACTGTGATTACATGTGCGGCGGGCTCCTCTCGCAGGCTCTCCCCGCGCCCTCCCCAAACTTTCCCGGGGGCTCCTGCCCGGACTCAAGTCGGGGTGATCCCCTTATACCCCGATTTGTGTGTCGGGAGGGTTTATCTTTACTCTTGGAAAATAAAAACACCCCTCGGATTTTTCAAATTTCTTTTTCCGTGGGTATAAACCGGCCAGAACGGATGATTTGGTTGTGTTTTCCCCTTTCTTTTTTCTTCCCTGCTGACAGTATGAACCAAACCGGCTGTATTCGTTTCTCAGGACTGTTAATTTCCCTTGTTTTTCCTAATGCTGCCTTTTTTTTTTTTTTTCCCCCAAAGCGGAGAGGGCCCGGGCCGTGGCAGCGTGTGCGTGGGGCCCCACGGCCACCAAGGCGGTCAGGGGGCTAGGGAGGGGAGAAGATGATGTTGATCGGGCTTCTGTAGTGTTAGGATTTTAGGCAAAGTCTTGGCGCCCTCACTACCCATCCCACCTCCCAGAGAAATGTCAGAGCAGAGAATTTCCCAGAGAAGTTTCCCTCCAGCTTTCAAGGTGACCTTTGGGGAAGTTTCTGCACTTTCTCTTTTAGCGCTCAAGGACTTTTATTTGAAGTTCCTTGTCTGACTACACTCTCTCCAAAGCTAACTCGCCTCTTACATTACTCTTCTCAAATCTCTTTATCCTTGAAAAGGATCGAGGCGAAAATACATCTTTCTTGCTTTTTTTTTCCCCTTTTTTTTTTTTTTTTTCCTCCTTCTTCTTAAAAAAACCTCGCAAACAATTGATACCTCCGAATTAAACTCTCGACAACATAACGACCTCCCTGTTTAAAGAAGAGCCTGGACAGAAAGGTAAAATACTCCCACACCTGTTGCAAACACCTGAGTGCAGGTTGTCCCATTAACTCCCTGTCCTCCCCAGTTCAAAGCATCACCTGGTGCCTGAGAACTAAGGACTGGCTCCCAAGTGAGAAATTCGGCTTTTTGCGACCGGGTGTCGGTGGGTACCGAGCACGGGGTGTTCGTGGCCGAGGGGGGGGTCCTGCCGGTACCGGCAGCACGGTCCAGTCCTGCCCGGCCCCTGCCACTCGGCTCCCGGGGAATCTCATGGAGGGGGGGGGGGGGGGAAGCCCTTCCCTCACCCCCTTCCTCCCCTTTTTGTTTCCCCGGGGTTTATTTTCAGGGAAGATGCAGCGGCCATAGATGTATTTTTACGGGAGGAATCTGTGGGGGCGACCTCGGTCCGTCCTCTTGCATCACAGTCTCCCCCTCCCCCCCCCCCCCCCATCTCGGCCACCAACACAGAGATGTCCTCGCCACGGGCTGAGGCCAGAGCTGGCCCGAGAGAATCCCTCAGGGTGTCTGGCCCGGGGGAAAAGGCCACGGAAAGAAACTTTCCCCTCTCTGCTTGTGTTACCTTGGGCTGAACGTGTAATGCAAATCCTCGGAAAATGTTACACAACACGAGGATAGCCTTTTGGAGCAAAGTTTCCAGAAAAACCTGGCCTCTTCCCTGGGGGCGAGAGGCAATGATGGGGACGCCGTTATCTCCCGGGAAGCAGGAGCGCATCTTCCGCGGTTCTGCCGCGGTTTCCCCCCTTCCCGGCTCGGCCGCCGCCGTAACGTGAACCCGAAAATAATAGAACCCGGCTGAGGCCGCAGACATATCTCTCGCCCTTACAGTGTTACAAAAAAGCATTTTAATTAATCAGGGCGCTCCCGTGGCTGTTAATTAGGTAGGAAGGAAAGGGAGGGCTGGCCAGGGCCGGCCAGCAGCGTTGTCGCGGGTTTTGCCCTGGCTGTGCCTCGCCAGGAGGTGGCCGGGGGCTGTGTCCCCTCCCTGCCCCGGGGGTTGTGTCCCCTCCCTGCCCCGGGGGTTGTGTCCCCTCCCTGCCCCGGGGGTAAAGGCTGGGGAGGAGCCGGGGGTCGGGGCTTTGCCCCCGGGGGGACGGGATGTTGGGCTGCGGGTTCCGATGGGCTCTGCGAGCCGGAGCAGAGGGATGCGGGGATGCGGGGATGCGGGGATGCGGGGCAGGGGGCGGGTAGGGGGGCACAGGGGACACGCCACTTTCACCGAGCTGTCCCTAGCACCATGGGACTAGGAAGGACATCGGTGTCTGGAAGTTGCATCACCCCGAAGTGCAACTCCGCTACGAGCTAAAGGGTGGGCATATTTTGCTTTATTTTATTTTAATTGCCCAAATCTCGCGATAAGGCAAACCTGCCGAGGGCTGGCTCTCCCCTCGTCCCTATCCGCCACCAAAGTTGTGAGGAAAAAAGCAGAATAAAGAAGTCTCCCCCATCCCATCACCACCAGGTATCTTGCCCTGAGTGGGGCGGGGGCAGCGGGGCCAGCTGGGGGGCTCGTCCCTAAGCCTGCAGTGACAATCTCCTGGCCAGTGGCATCTGAGGGAGGGGGGATGCTGGGGAGACACTAGCGGCCCCCAGGAGATCCCTTTTCCCTAAGTCACCAGTTGGATATTGCAATATTTCAACCCCCCCCCCCCCCTTCCTCTTCCTCACTTCCCTCAGGAACCAGCTCTCCTATTCCCAACCGCGACCCTCGCAAATCCAGCACAAGGATGCACCTTGGTTCTTGCTGCTATTATTATTAGTAGTACAATTATTTATTATTATTATTATTATTATTATTATTATTATTACGCCACGCCGAGGATCTGCTGCTGCCAAGCGGCACAGGGGAAGGGCTTTGAGGTTTGGGGATGGTATTTTTCTGGCCACATCAAAAGGAGGGGCTTTAGGGCGAGGCTTTAGGGGCTGAGGTGAAGCCCCCAGCCCCAGCCCCGCTCCCCCGCACTGCACCGCCGGTGGCTCCGCGCTGCGCCGGGTGGGTGGGAAGCAAGGGAAGGGGGGGGGTGGAGGGGGAGAGGGCATGGAAACCCGTCCAATTTTCCTGTGAAAGAAAAGAAAATAATCAGGGGGGAGAGGGACTGTGGTGAATTGCTGTGAAGGAAGTGGGATTATTGCCTTAATTTTGGACAATGATAAGGGAATGAGGTAAAAACAAAACTCGCTTCATTATAGACAACAAAATGTAATTTATACCCAGGGATGCCTGTCCACTGAGATTTACATCATTTGCTGATAGCGATCACACTTATTACTTTTCTTCAAAGACTTCCCCCACCCTCCTTAAAAAAAAAAAAAAAAAGCAAAAAAAAGAAAAGAAAAAAAAAAAAAAGAGGGCATTTGTGCTAAATTGCCCAATGCTAGTGTGATAACTGTCAAAAGTTTGACATCAAAGGGAACTAATATTATTCAGTTACCAGAGGAGCTGTCTGTCCAAATAAGAATATCTTAATTACTGAATCACAACGGTAGAAAAGGGAACAGATCTGAAAAGGAGAAGGGCTGGCGGAGGGGGGGGGGGAGAAGCTTTCAGTCTGTTCCTTTTTGATGAACCATCTATATTAGGCCACTGTGCGATTCTTAATCATGTTTAGTGGTTTATACCCTTTCTCTCTCCCCACCGGTCCTCTGAACTTTATAACTATATGTAAACACCTTGTCAGTTTGAAAATAATCTTCTCTGGGTTCTTGTTAGAAGAAATTTCAATCTTCTTCAGTTCTAGATTAGGCAGTCTAGTTTTCTCTATCAGTGAATGGACTGGGGTTTCTTGGACAATAATGTGCCAATTGTTGATGGTTTGTGACCCATAAAATGTGAGGGTGACTATTCTGGCTTTGGTATGTAATTATGCAAAACACTTTCTATAAAGGCTTGCCATCTGATCTAATGACAGTCCCTGCGGTCTATTGCAAAAAGGGAGGGTCTCTATATACAGGTCCTGAGAGAAAGAAGAGTAACATTTTGTTTTAATACAAGTTTTAGGAGAAAAAAAAAAAAATGAATAAATACAGAAGCATCTGAACGCATAGGCAAAGCGTTTTCCAGGCAAATTAAACTAATGACGAGTTCTTTTAATAAGGATCTATAGGATAGCGGGAGGGACAAATGATGTAAAGTCTTTGTAGGAAAAAAAAAAAAATTATCTTCAGCTCTTAAGCACCTTGGCGAAGCTGGGAGGTCAGGAGGAGGTAGCTGGGGGTCCCTCATCAGCCCCCCAGGGCTGTGGGGTTCTCCCCAGCCCAACAGAGTCATTGATTTCCCCCCTTTTTAAGCTGCAGGGCAAGGCGGGTTCCTACCTTAGCAAGGCTCTGCAAATGAGCTGGGCACTTGGGGTGCCACCTATCGTGCTGTGAAAGGGAGGGCTGTCTCACCTGAGAAATGAACTCCAACAAACCAAAATAAATTAGCCAGGATCGACGTAATCAGCTCTTTCTTCAAAGAGTCTGAGGCGAGAGGGGTTCTGTTAGCAAGCGAACAGGAGGGCAGGAAGGAGATAAAGTAGTCCTTTTAAACAAAAGGGGAAAAGTTAGAACTATTGGGTGTTTATTTATTTATTTTTAACATGATTTGTGGGGTTTTTTTCCCCTTTCTCCTCCTTCTGTTTTCTTGAACGGGGGGATGCTCCAGGGCTTTGGGTGCTTTGGTTGCTACCAAATGACATTGTTGCTACGTCATGGGATAAAACATAAACACTGCTGCCAACTTAAAGTGATGTATAAAGATTAATGGGAGACGAAGCATACTAACAACCTGGATTATAACGACAGGAATAGTTGTTTTTTCTCCAGAGCCCATACATCTATACAGAAAGCCATAGGGAGCACATACGCGTCACCAGAATTTTGTCTTCCCACATAGGCAGGATGTGTGTCCACCGTAACATTTTTAATTCCCCCGTGGACTAAACTAATATGAAAAAGAAAAAAAAAAAAAAAGAAAAAAAAAAAAAGAGGCTGATTAAAAGGGAGAATCAACAAAATATCAACATGCCACAGCGAGGAAGGAGGAATAGATAATTAGAAGCAAAAGAGGAGCAGATAATTATGAACTGAAATTAAATATGATGTTTAAGACGTCTCCTTTGTACTGCAGTGAGGATTTCAGATTCATACACATAATAAACACTCAGGTTGTCATCTGGAGGTGCAAATCTGAAAGATATTCCAACAAATGAAGTGCTGGCAGAGAGAGGTATAAAGAGATCTCCGCCTGTCAGGGGTCAGACAGCCTGAGATTGCTTCTAGAGATCTTTTGAAAATTTCACACGATTGAAGGCTTAGGGGCTTTGCTGCGTTCGCATTTCAAACTCAGATCAGCGGGATCACAATCAAAAATAGAGGTCTGGAAAATTTTGATGCAAAGATGGCCACAGGCTTCAGTGATTTATTTTTTTTCTTCTTCTTCTTCTCCCAGACAGACACTCTGACATGACTATGATCCCTGGGATGACAGAGTTGTCAGAAAAGAAAGAGAAAATAGCATCTTGTCTTGTAACTTCCTATCAGTCAAAAGGAATTTAGGATCCTCTTTCCAATAAAAGAGAGGGAGAGAGAGTAAGAGGGGGAGCGGGGGAAGATGAGCCTTTCTTATCAAGCAAAGAAAAGTAAAGAGAATTCTGTGTTTTATAATTAATATTCCACACCTAAACGTTTCTGATCTCTTCCCTTTACAGTCCTCCCACCCCATCACCTTCTTCTCCTCTACAATTTCAGTTTTAGATAAATTCATGTCCTGTGTGCATAAGTGATAAAATATTGGCTACATGTATTTTAATGTATAATACTGTATCATCCATCGTATATGCTTACATGAAATAGATTGCATTTTTCAGTAGAACTTAAAATGTTTATTTTTGCTATATTATCTCCCACCATCACTGGTTTACTTAAAACATTCTATCGTTGTGTAAGTAATTTTGTTTAAAGTCTAAAAAAATAAGTAAGAAAAATGGAAGGAAACAGAAAATGAAAAATTGTCCTAAGAGCAGAGGAACAGCAAAAGAGCGATTAAATCAAGGGGGTTGTGTTAAAATATATATACCGTATATTCTATTTATAACATTTTTGGAAAGGTCAGGTGCTATAGGAAGTCGTTTATCTTCTCCGCTATTTCAAATTAATTGCTATTGATTTGTTGACCAGGAGGAAGAGTAGTTTACTCAGTTCAGATCTAATTATTGTGGTTCCTAAAAGAAACTAGGAGGGTAACTTTTCGAAATGAAAAGGCTGGGATGGGGAATGGGAACTTTCCTGGGTGCTGGTTCCTAATTAGCTCCGAGGAGAAGGTTTGGGAACCTCGGATCCCGGGAAAGTTTCCCCTCTGCCTTTTACCCTTAGGTGTTCCGCAAGCCAAGTCCGAAGAAATAGTGATTTCCCCCCATATTTCTCATTCTGCATGTTTGGGTTTTTTTTTTAATTCATTGACTGATTTTTATTTTTATTTGGAGAAAGCTCCTCTATGGGAGTGCGCTTCTTCAGGTGAAGAGAGGACAGAGACACAGCAAAAATGTGCTTTTGGTAATTGACCTTATGTATATATTTATATATTTTATATTAATAAAAATATTAACAAGATGGATAACTTTTTTCCCCTGGAAAGGGATAAAAAGAGATTCGGACTCTGAGTAACCCGAGTTTTGCAATATCTCTTGCAATAAAAAAAAAAATAATCGCCCTGCTAATCTGAAGCGAAAAATAAGCTCTGCAAAAATGCCTATAATAATGAGATGTACATTGCAAAAGTTACGATAAGAAAGCTTGTATTTAAAACCGTCAAAGTTTCCCATTCCCCCCTCCCCGCCCCCTCCGAATCTGACAGTGGTAACTCTGGCAAATGACATCTCAATAATGAACAAAACTTTTTTTTTTTTTTTTTTTTTTCTTCCCTTGCCATCTGAGTCAATCAGTTAATTAGCAAATAACCCCTGATTTTGCGTGGACCCCACATTTCTCTGGGAAGGATGAGAATTTTAACAAGCAAAATTATTGACAAACTTGCGGGTGTGAAGAAAAAAAAACTTTTGAGAGCTGTGTTTGTGGTGTATTTTCCTTTGCTGGGAATGTTTCTGGGCTATGTCACTACGCGGTAGTGGAAGCAATTTCCTGAATATAATAAACAAGACTGAAGAATTTAAAATAAAGTAATTCGAACATACAGTGATGGGTTGATTGAAAGGATGATCAGAAACATATTTGGGGGGATTTTTTTTTTTTTCCCCTCCAGCAAAGTTCAACCAGAATTAGGAGGATTCGGGTTTTTGTGCTCTTCCGTCTTTATCTGAGTAGTAAGCACCAGATTTTCTGGTAAAAATTTAGAAATTGGGAAATAGAGACAGAAAAACCGAGAAGCAGAAAGACGCAAAATTAAAGGCATTCGATGGGCAGTGGGGAGGAACAGATATAAGTCGATTTATATTTCCCTCCTTGGGGGAAAAAAAAAAAAGCAAATAGTTTTTGCACATGTTCAACATCAGTTTCAACTTTGGCCGAATTTGCCTCGTTGAGCTGAAAAACTCGGGGAGGAAAAAAACGTAGAAAAAAATTATATAGGTTCGAACTATGCTTCACCTCTGGAAAGCAGCACGTTTCTGCTCCCCTCGCCCTGATATTTTTTTTTTAATCTCTGCAAAGGTCCCGTCCCTCTGCGGGGAGCCCCTACCTGGGCAGAGGAAAGGAGGAGGAGGAGGAGAAGCAGCAAACGAAGTTGGCAGGAGGGAATCGGTGCCATTCTGGGCAAGGTCTCGGGGCAGGAGTTGAACTCTCAAACTTTTATTGGAGAAGAGTAAAAAAAAAAAAAAAAAAAAAGTCCTGTCTTGGTGGGGAAGGTGGTGATGCCCCCTCCTGCGGGTTTGAGCTGAGGCGGAGGGAGAGGAGGAAGGGAATTTGTATTCCTTTGGCTCTAGGAAAGGACAAGATTGTCCTGACAACTGCAAATCGGGGGGGCTTGGACCTTTGTTCTGGGGCTGCAGATTGCAATTTGGAGGTGGCGACTTATGTTTTCTCCCTTTTTAAAGTAAAGCGTCCGTGCCTGGAAATTTTTTTCGAGGGTGTGTTTTTTCTTTTTCTTTTCTTTTCTTTTCTTTTCTTTTCTTTTCTTTTCTTTTCTTTTCTTTTCTTTTCTTTTCTTTTCTTTTCTTTTCTTTTCTTTTCTTTTCTTTTCTTTTCTTTTCTTTTCTTTTCTTTTCTTTCCTTTCCTTTCCTTTCCTTTCCTTTCCTTTCCTTTCCTTTCCTTTCCTTTCCTTTCCTTTCCTTTCCTTTCCTTTCCTTTCCTTTCCTTTCCTTTCCTTTCCTTTCCTTTCCTTTCCTTTCCTTTCCTTTCCTTTCCTTTTCTCTTCTTTTCCTTTCTTTTATCTTCTTTTCTTTTTCTTTCTTTCTTTCTTTCTTTCTTTCTTTCTTTCTTTCTTTCTTTCTTTCTTTCTTTCTTTCTTTCTTTCTTTCTTTCTTTCTTTCTTTCTCTCTCTCTCTCTCTCTCTCTCTCTCTCTCTCTTTCTCTCTCTCTTTCCTTCTCTCTTTCTCTCTTTCTCTCTTTTTTTCTTATTTATCATTAATATCAATTATTATTTTAATTTAACACGGCCAACAGCTTTCTAACAAGTGTGAAAAATCCCGGGAACTCTTCTGGTGACTCCAGCCCGCTTGACAAGAGCTTCCCTACCCGGGGGCAGAAGCAGGCGAAAGGGCCCGATCCTGTCTCCCTTTCTGAGGGGAACCCACCTGGTTCTCCCCCTCCTCCCTCTGTTAGTTTTAGGGCTGGTAGGGACCCCTTTGTTAGCTTTTCATTCCCCAAATCGCAATGCCCCAGTCACATCATTTTCCCTGCCTCCCCCCCATCACCCAAACCCCCCCTCTCAGGATGAGCTCAGGGACCAAATCCCAGCTGGCTCTGGATGCTGGATGTGACTCCCAGGGCCCGATCCTGGGGGGTTTCTTTGCCTTTCCGGCGGGGTCACCAGGCTGCGGACTGGGTGACAGGGTGGAACCCACCTCAGTGAGATGTAGCAGACTTAAAACACCTCCTGCCGTACCTAATGGCTTTTTCATACACCTCCGAGTAAATTAAATACTCCTTAAATCTTCCCAATTGCAACTGGAGCCGGCGGTTAATATTTCCATTCATTGAAATGGAAACTCCGCTTGACTTATGGGGGGTTCCACTGGGTTTTTTTTTTTACACGGGTGATTTAGGGCTTCTCTCAGACCCCTTTAACTTTCCGCACTCCCCTTGCATCCCGGAGGTGAAACACTTTTCATCTTATGCAGCCAGTTAATACCGGGCTGGAAATGGGTGCTTAGGGAGTCTATAGGTACGGCCTGTAATGTATACATTGCTTGGGGAGCATTTCCCACCCCAAGGTGCTTTGCTGAAAGCAGATGTTCCCCCTGGCTGCGTGTCCCGGGATTTGGGATCTGGTTGAGGGAGGTGGAACCGAGGGAAAAGGGACGGCCAGAATTATTCCCCGGCCCCAAAATACCTCTGTGGCGATTTCATATGATCTTCTTAATTCCACGTTTTGTATTTTATGATTTCTTGCCAGCATCTCAGTGTGTTTCTGTTTAGATATCCTAAGCTCCTTGAAATTAATTAACCTGTGGTCAGCAACAAGGAGGAAAAAAAAAAAAGTAAAAAAAAAAAAAAAAAGTAATACTGGTTAAGCTATATTCCTTTACAAGGTTTGGTCACAGTTAGTTACAGAATTTTCCAGCTGTGAAGATGATGTACACTATTTCCTGTAATTGAATTGCTGTTCTAACACCTTTCAAGAGGAAAAGTGATACATGACAAAAGTTGAGCTGTCGCAGAGGTCCCCTTTCCCCCCCCCCCCCTTTCCCTCTTATTTGGAATAAAAACTCCAGAGTCCCCTCTGCCGCCCTGGGGGGACTGGGTGAGGACTCAGCCCCCGCGCAGCGGTGCGGAAGCCGCTCCGCACCCGCGCTCCGGCCCCACCGAGCCTCTGGCAAACTCTGCGCATCCCACCGGGAATTCCAGGCTGGAAGGGGGCACCGGGCAGCCCCCCAGTGCCTCCTGAGAGGAGGGGGAGAGGGGGTTCATGGGGGCCGAAAGCGCTGACAGCAATCGGGTTTGGGGAGGCAATGGGATTTATTCCCTTCCAACTCCTAATAGATTCTCCAGAGCATCAGAGAGATTATTTTAGAGAGTAAATTCAAAGCAGGCTGCTCATTAGATCCCATGATTATTAAAAGAGGACCATCAGTTGGAAGAATATATAATCTGGAGGGGAAAAAACACACATTTTAAATAATTTCTGTAACTTTTGCTACCTTTGGCGTTTTTGGCAAGAGAACAAATGAAAACACGGAGGAGCTAGAAGTGTTTTTTTTTCCTTCTTCCTCTCTCTTTTTGTTTTTTTTTCTTTTAATTTTTTTTTAATTTTTTACCTTCTCGGTGCCACATAACAGCCTTTCCTCCTTCAACTTCAAAGAGGACTGAAAGGACAAACATTCTGACGCAGCTAATAATACACGGAGAGAAAGAATTTGCATTCCTTAGCAAATATAAGTGCTCATTAATAGAACCATGGATTTGGCTGAGAACATCTTGCCAGCACCACTGGCATACAGAAAATGTTCATGTGGGGAGGGTTCGAGGAAGAGTTTTGATTGACGGTGGAGGAGCCACATCTTTCCCCCCGTCGTATATATTAGGTCAGTGATTACTATTAAAGAAAAAAAAAAATAAAAAAAAAGTAATAATCATAAAGGAACAGACGGAAAGAGAGTGCCCTGCGACTTCTGAAAGACACAGCAAGGACTCTGCCTGGAAATTCATCAGGACAATGCTAATTGCACTTTTTAGGCCGTGTCGCAGCTCCCAGGCTGTCCCGCACCGCACCGCACCCGCGCCTGGCTCCGCGCCCCCCGCCCTCCCCCCCCCTTCTCCCTCCGGGGTTCCCCCTTGTACCCCCCCCCCCCTCCTCCTCTGAGCCCCCGGGTGTAACGCGGGAGCTCGGGCTGCGCGGAGTGGCGCGGAGTGGCGCGGAGTGGCGCGGAGGAGCGGGTGGGCAGCGATGCTTTTTCCCCGAACATTTCGCCGTGGTTTTAGCTCCGGGATTGGGGATTTCTCGCCTCCAGTCTCCTGCTTACAGCATCCATCAGACGGAAACCCTGACCCTTTAGGGATGCATCGACAGGGTACCAATTTTTTTTTTTTTTTTTTTTTGGTAACTGATCAGAGCATCGCACGGAGACTGTTATTAGGGACTCTCTTTTTCCAACCAGAACTTTCTTAGGTTCTTAGCTGAGGTGCTTCTACCTAATAAAGGTGTGGTGGGAAATAGTAAACAAAATTAAAGTGGCTTTCTGATTAGAACTTTACTCGTTTGACCGGGTTGAAGGCAATTCCACTGATTAGCCAAAAAGTTATTTCACTCCATGAGAACTCTAATTTTGTTCTTATTTACCCTAGTGTAAATCTGGACATATCCTTCCCATTGTAGACGTTTTCTCCAAAGTTTACTCACACCCAAGTGGGCAAATATGCACAATATAATACATAAAAAAGGTAGAATCTTGGAGAAATTATCTGTGAATCTCTCCTGTTCTCTTGAATAGTGCCTATAGTTACTGATACACATCTTGCTACAAAGAAAGAATATAAAAATACCTGGGCAGTGCAGACTGAGTAGCTGTGTCCGTGAGGCAACACCAGATTGCAGATAGACATCAGGACTATAATTTTATCTCCTGGGTTTCTAGCATCTAGTTTTACAAGTGTCACAATTAACAACATTCTAAAGGTGAACCATATCTCACAAGCTGTTATTTTGAAGGACCCAGTGAGTTTATTATCACTTCAGTCTTTAACATCAGGTTTGGATGTGTTTCTAAGCAGCTAATCCTTAACTCAGCCACAGGGTTGAGAGCTTGGTGTAAACACTAAGCGAGGATATGGGCCTCTGCTGAGAGTTTTACTGCATCAAACTTCCTTGCTAACAATTTATTTCAGGCTTATTTAAAGCCATTATCTTTGCCTGGGAGTTTCTTTAGTTTTTGTTAAATTTAGAAGTGTTTTTATATACATGTATGTGAGGGTATTTTGTATTACTCAAATCCAGCTGAACACAATTTGCCTGTGACTTCTGTGAGACCACATTTCATTGGAGATGGACAGGAACACCAGGGGAATGGCACTAGGAGAGCATCACATGTGGTTCTCTGGGATGGTTTGTGTATGGCAAGAGCAGAAACACGCTTTGGCTTCAAAGAAGTCCTGTATTTTATTAGCATAATCTCTAGAAATTGTCAGTCAGAGGCTTGCTGTTGGTTTAGGCCCAGCGGTCATTGGTCTAATAACCTTCTGACTGAGTTTGGGATTAAAAAGTCAAAAGTTTGTAGTTCATTCAGCAAGCGAGCCCCTCTGTCTGAGCACACTGACGTCTGCATTGACTCTTTGTTCTGCCCCAGTGGTCCTCAGCCCACGCTGGCCCTGGGATAATAATATCAAGCAAGGAATGCAATTTATTTTTTTTTTTTTTTTTTTTTTTTTTTTTTTTTCCCCTCTCCCAGTCGTTTTAAACTCCTGTGACTGTGAGCAGCCTCAGAGGGTCCATGAGGTTAACAAATTGGGAATTTCAAACCCCTTTGTTTCAGCCTCCCCTGAAACACGCCTGTCGGCTTTGCTCTGGGGCCGTGAACCCCGGAATCCTTCCCGCCCCCCAACCCCAAGGCCCCCCAGCCTCACAGGGCCCTGAGCTCTGGGGCAGCCTCAGCAGGGAACTGCCCCAGGGTGAGAAGTGCAGATCTTCAGGGATGAAACAAAATGTTACAGATGCAATGAATTGGACATCTGTTTCATCAGAGAAAAAGAAAAAAAAAAAAATCATCAGCTCTAATGAGAGATCCGAAGATATTTTGGTACATTGATAGGCTGCCTCCTGCTCCTCACAGCTGGAACAAACATGCTACCTAATCTATTGGCCCCTAAGAACGATTTTTTTTTTTCCCTGGGTAATACCTTTTCTTCACATCAGAGCACTGGAGTATCAGTAGCAAGCACTCGATGCTTTTCAATACACTCTTTAGTGGTTTTGGGTCATTGCCAGCCTTCAATTTACCTGCAAGTTCTCTTATCTCTAGGCTGCGGATCCATTCCATGCTGGATTTCTTAAACACAACAACGTCCTCCTATGCAAGCTTTTTTTTTAAAAAAAAAAATTTTAATTTTTTTATATTTAATTCAGCAGCGCTACCAGTATTATAAGTCTGTTTTGTTTCTCTGTTAACATGGTCAGGGGATCGGCTTTAGCCCTGATATTGTCCTGTAGGATTGACCTCTTCCAAGTGCTTCATACACTTAAAACATGCTGAACTGGCCAGGCAGGACTTGCACTTTCTTACTGAAAATGTGCCAGTATCTCCCATCAGCTGCAGTAGGCTCAGTGCTGGGTGGCACTCCCATGTGCTGGTTTCTTTACCAAGAACTGTTATCCCTCAGTTTGTGGGATTTTTATCAGCAGCTTTGTGTGGACTCTGAATGGTTTTATTGTATGTTCTTGGACCTGATGACATTTTCTCATTTTGTTATAGGTTGGGTTCATGCACAGATTCAGTTCTTGCAAATGGAACACTTCAGTTCTTTGTGCAAACGTATTTGTCCTAGAGACACAATATTATTCGGGAGTCTTAGCTGGGAAGAAATTCCTCTCCAGGTCCTATTTACTCCTTTTCAGGTACTCCTTTTTATTTAGGTACAGCTCTCCTTTGCTTTTATTTCTACTTTTCTCCTTGTAAGAAGAGTCAGGATGCTGAGCTCTACGCAACTCATCTCACATACTATGGGCTGAACAGTACCATGAAAGAGGTTTTTGCTTCTAACACAAAGGGTGTGCTTTTTATTTGAAAAGTAGTGATCAGAGATGGTGGAAGCAGAGCTGGGACTTGCAGAATGACTTTAGAGTATTGTTTGTGAGAGGACCAAGGTGTCTGAGTAGATGACTGCCTTTTCTTGGACAGTCCCTGCAAGATCGTTGCAGCTGCCCCAGCAGTGGCTTGTTTCCAAAGTGCTGTCACCCATGTTTATTCAATACTTGTCATAGAACAGTCTCTTCTGGAAGCAGGATCCAGTCTGAAGCTACTGATAACAGCTTGTTGTGCTGCTGACATGGTTGCAGATCCTGTGACTCCCTATATTTCTTTTTTTTTTTTAGAAGTAGTATTCCAGGGTTGTGTTTTTTTTCTTTTTTTTTTTTTTTAATTATTTTTTAATTATTATTTTTAAGTCTTCCTTTTGATAAATTGTGCTGATGGCACAGAAAATTGTCAGCTGCCCATCCTTACCCTAAACTGGGAATATATATATATGTATGTATAATCACAGCAAGGGGAGGAAAGGGTTGCTATGAAAAGAGACCATTAATCTGTGACAGAACTGGTGCTATGGGAGGTGAGAGCCCTCTCTGCACTAAGTAAGTCTTTAAAAGGAAGTTCATGGAGAGCTCAGTTTTTATCCTGGGGACACCTGCCCCAAGTTCAGTAATTTGGTAATTTGCTCCTCTTATTGTTTCCTTTGATGATGGCTCTTCCACCAAATTTCCACTGATCTAGCCTGGTCTCAATAAGTTTGGATTAAATTAGAAAGATTTGTGAGGTACTGGCTTCAATGTTTTACAGAGCTTGGCTGCCATGTCCTAATGATTATCATAAATTTCTCAAAAATCCTGTGGTGGTTTATGCCAGCCAAGCTTCTCTTACATGCATAAAACATCTTTCACTTTTAATGACTGTATCCAAAAAGAAAGAAGGGGAAGTTGGAGGCAAGGGGAGAGATTATCCCCTCTCTTATCTATTCTGTTAAAATGATGTCCTTCACAAAGCCCAGCTGCATGTCACTGTCTGGTCCATCACAGTCATGGGTTTCATCAGGGACTATCACATCACCCAGCCTGTGGCAAATGAAATCAGCTCTGTTCTTGTTCATTAACTCCATCACTGCCCAGGAGCAGTGAGTGGAGAGGAAACCTCTGATGCCTTTGCAGAACTGGTTGCTCTTTGCTCCTTGCGTGGCCATCCACATTCATACAAGTGGCTTCAGCTTCCTGGGATTCCTGATGAGGATGATGCTAAAGCAGCTTCTCCTGACCCACAGTCTGGGCTCTATCTGTGTGCCCCACAAAACATGGGATACGAGTTCTTAACTGTGGCATCTTAATTGCATTTAAAACTAATGGGAAAAAAAGTAGACTTGCCAGTTTATTTCTTAATCTATAGAATTTAGGTTGCATTCTGGGTGTTTTAACATTATCAGAAGAATTATCTCTTCAGGTGTATTTTTTAGCAGCCTGTCTGACACCTTCATCCTGTCCTGGCTTAGCGACTGAGCTAGAAGTAAAGAGTTAAAAGTTATTTCTTGCCCTAAGGCAAGATTTTTCAATCCATTTCACTTTTCCAGCCCCTGCCATTTTTCTTGCTGATCACAGACCTGATAGAAGTGACACCTCTCCCGGTCACTTGGAGGTTGCCTCATGGACCACAAGGTCTTTCCTGGCCAAAGGCCGAAAACGTCTGCTTGAAGGAATGTGAATGAGCAGAATGAGTCTCTCACAGGGTCACTGGCCTGGCACAATACTCACACACACCAAGCAGTGTGCCACAAGCAACATTTTATTTTGGTCTGCCTGACAGTCTCAATCTCAACTTTAAAAATTTTTTTCCTTTGCCACAGAAAACATCAGAGGACTTCGGACTTCAGACCACCAGCCTATGTAGAATAAGAAGAGGTCAGATATTAAAGAATTAACATTTCCTTGGTTCTCCCTTATTCCTAGTGTTTTTAAATTTTTTTCACAGGTAGTATGATTGATTCTGATATTTTTTTGTTGCTCTGGACCCTTAAATCATGGCAAGAAATCTTAAATCTCTTCAATTTCAATGTCTCTTTCTCACAGGTACACGTGTGCAAGCACACACATGTGTGTGGATTGAGAGAGAAACAGAAAGAGGGGTTTACGTGTCTCTCTGGAAATCAAAAATGGGAAAAAGGGGGTGGATCTTTCCTCTACAGCATTTACAAATACTCCATGACACCTCTCTGCACATTGCAGTGGATTTTTCTGCAGAACCAGTCTCAGACACTACATTTGGGTGATTTATTCTTCCCCCCACCAGATCAATGAATTTTTCAGCCAAGTACATCAAAGGCAGAGAGGCAACTGGCAGATTACTTGCAAATATTTGAAGGTTTTTTGCTGATGAGGGTTCAGAGCTCCAGTTAGTCATTATTTCGTAGCGCAGAAGAAATACAGCCTCAGTCTTCTCAACGTGATAGACACAGGGTAACAATCACAGGGGCTCTGGTGAACTTTCTGATATTAAGACAGCTAAAGTGCTGTTCAGATGTAATCCAATCAACAAGGCACTACTCAAAGCAAGCTGGGTGGTGAGGAAAACTGAGCTGATGATCCATCGGTGCACAGTAACCGCCAATGTATAATGACAAGAGAAAAAAAAAAAAAAAATTAAAAAAAGAACCGTCTTATTTGAAACTTCAGGACGAGGGTCAAGATGTTGCCTGATGTGATTATCAGTGGTCACTGGTGACAAGAAGGAGACTGGTAAGAAGAGGAGGAAGATGATAAGTAAGAGCTCGTGGCGTGCCTGAGGCAGACAAAAGATGGATGCATCAGGAAGAAACACTTACATTTTCCAGAGCAAAGAGATTAATTAGTGAGAAAGGCTGAGTTTGTAGTGCAGAGTAAGTTTTCTTCATAAATGGGCCTGAATAGTACCACTTTGGAGATGGAGCTCTATTTCTTCCCTTGGGAATCCATGTTTTTCTGGTAAGGGAAGAGCTACACACTCTTCTCAGTCCTACCTCTAAACTTGTCCAAGACAAAAGAAAACTTTTGTAAGGAGGAAAGTTTTTATTGTTTGTTTGTTGTTGTGCTGTTTTTTCTTTTTTCTTTCTTTTTTTTTTTTTTTTTTTTGTGATAACATGTGCCTTATTAGCTGATGTCCATCCACATCACTGCAAGTGCTCCTTGAAGCCACAGGTGTTTGCAGGATGAATGTTGAATGTTGAAGGAAAAGGAGCATCACCATCACCTTACACAGTTGTTACACACTTTATATCCAACATCCATTTTAAATTAAATGACAACTTGCGATCCATTGGCTGATACATCTGACCCACTTGCTATGATTCTGACTTTTTTTTCTGGAGTTCCCACTGCAGGAATGTTTCTTAAATGATAGGACGTAGAAGACTATTGGCCACTCTTACACTGAAGGAGTGTCATGAAGGGAGGATAGGAGGAATGGAGGGAAAAAAGACAGTGGTTGAAGATGTGGCTAAACAGCTTATCCATGCTGGCATCCATTGATGAAAAAGAAACTGAGATATAGTAAAGAAGAATGATATATATATGTGTGTATATACATATAAATATATATATATAAAAGAAAGAATATGGGCACCTGGGAAGGGAGGTTAAGAAGTATGATTTGCTGTAGGAAAAAAAGGAGTGTAAAGGATGTCTGGAGGAGGGGCACAAGATGCTGAGAAAAGTGATTTGTCACTTGTTTTTTGGGATGGGTGACAGATGGGAGGCTGTGGTGAGGAAGGACATGGAGAAAGGAGGAGTGGGGGGACACAGCAGACCAAGCTGGACCTCAGAAGGGCGATGTAGGGAAGGTGACAGGCGGTGCAGGTCTGGGGGGAGCCAGGGATGGCTGCCAGCCTGCGTGGTGATGGGGTGGCTATGTCAGTGATGATATTGTCAGGGATGGCAGATGACAGGAGTAGGATATGGGGAATATGGGAGAAGAAAATGCTTTCGGCCCCCACTGCTGACATGGGAGGGGTAAGTTCAGTTTTGATCTCTCAGTGCAGTTCCTCAAAATCTGGGGCCATCTGGACACAGTCCTGTCCCTCATCCAAGCTGTCAGTGGCACTGAGGGATTGCTCTGGCAGCCAGGATTTGCTGGCGCATCCAAAAACCTCCCTGCTCATGGCCAGGAGGGCAGATGGCACCGGATCCACAAGAGTGGCTTTGTACCACCTGGTGTCCCCTGCTTGGAGAAGTCCTGCAGAGCCAGGTGAGGCTGGCGTGGGGCACAGGGGTGTCACTCAGGAGGATGGTGTGGAGCCACCCTGACACCTTGCAATGAGTAGACACCTAAACACCTTTGAGGCTATGAGTCCTGGTGCAAAGGCTCTGGATGGCTACGTTTGGTTTTTGCATGGTTGTGTTGTGTCAGGCACCACCAAAGAAGCAGCCTGGGGTGGGTGACAAAAAAGGAGAGCAAGAACTAGGCTGGCATGATGCCTGCAAAGGAATATTTGCATTAACTGGTTTCTTCAACACCATCTCCTAAGCACTTCTTTTGCTCAGGGCAGGCTTGATGCATAAAATAAAATTTGGGCCAGTGTTTTGGGTGGCTCCAGTGTATGAAGAGGAGTCTCTGAAAATATTGGTCATTCCTGCCCACACCCACCTATCAAGAAATATTTTTTTGATGCTCTAGCGTCCCAATAACACCACTAGTTTATTATAACATATACAATAATGGGGATCTGAAAAGTAAATGTTTTTGGGAAAGACAGTGATGTTCTGTGTTTATTGGAGCTGCAGAAAATAATGCCATTAATTGCATCTTTTCTGTTAAAAAAAAATCAAGGCTCCAATAAGGACAGGGTAAAATTAAATATTAGGGGAGAGGTTGCAGTTAACACATCCAATCCACAGCTCTGATAATTCATGCTTGCAGAGACCTTGGGACATCTTAGGTTAAGATGCCTGCATGTATCCCTTCCACTGGAAAATATGTCTAAAAACAAATGACACCCATTTCAGTTAAATGCTCAGATTTCTCCAGTCTAGGTATGATTTCCTGGTCAAAACCTTTGAGGCAGAGATCCTCATACAAGAAATAACAAATTGATCCACAGAAGATACTCACAGGGTGAAGCAGAAAGACAGATAAAAGGTTTGAACACAAGTTTTCTCTGCATTTTAAATGGGTTATCTTTACATTAATTTATTACTCATTCAGCAAAGGGAAGACAGGAGAAGAAAAAAGGGGAGAATGAAGATTCTGGATTAATAAATTTACAGTTGTTTTCACTGTATTTTATCACACAGCATGAAAATACCTATAATGAATACATATGCAAGTAAATACTGAAATATCTATAAACACACATAATTGTGTATCTGTATGGGACTAGTAGAAAGCACTCTACTATTCAGGTTAAACCACAGTGTACCACAAAGCTTTGTCACTTTGCTTCAGAAGAGCATCTCACCCAGCATCCAATGCATGGTTATCCACCTTTGGGACTGTGCTATCATGGCAATTTAGGAAATACACTTAAATGAATTATTTGAAGTGTATGGTGGAAATACCTGTCATGAATCATCCCAAACTCTGCTTTTGAAGAGGGAGGAAAGATGAAAACCCCTGACACAGTAGCCTTGAAGATGAAAACCCCTGACATGGTAGCCTTGAAAGAGGTACTTGAAAGAAAGCTAAATGGTGAATGTAGTTCAGGGAAGGGACATAATAGCTGCAAATATTATTAAAGCAGCTACCAGCTTAAAAATGCATAAACTGTAGAAGAAAGTGAGCCATGGCAAAACCTGTTAGCGATGACATTGGAAGGAGAAGCATTGCTTACCCAGCTGGTTAAATCATGATAGAGAGTAAAATCAAGTGAAAAATAAACACCAGATTTAGAAGCACACTCAATTGATCTGGCAGCCTGCAAGAGCTGTTGCTGCTAAGGAAGATAAGTCTATAACCATATCAAAACTGTTTAATTTGGTTCAGTCCTGCCTAGATCTGCACACTGCAGAGTCTCTCAGCCACCTCCACTGGCTCAAGCAAGCAAGCAGAGATCCAGCTCTACTTTTGCTGGTGGTGGACTGGGGTTAGACCCTCAGAAGAGATTCAACTTCACAGAATCATAGATTCACAGAATGGTTTGGGTTGAAGGGACCTTAAAGATCATCTAGTTCTAATTCCCCTGCCATGGGCAGGGACAATTCCCACCATCCCAGGTTGCTCCAAGCCCTCTCCAACCTAGCCTTGAACACTTTCAGGGATGGGGCAGCCATAATTTCTCTGGGCAACCTGTGCCAGAGCTTCACCATCCTCCCAGTAAAGAATTTATTGCTAATATCTCACCTAAATCTACTCTCTTTCAGCTTAAAACTGTCACCTCTCCTCCTATCACTACATTTCCTGATATCTTGGACACCTATATCCCCTCTAAGGATCTAGAGGTAGTTTTACAATTGTTGGCAGCATAAATTTCAGGAGTTTTGAATGAGCGTCTGTTGGGTGGCTTCATTGCTCAACATTCATTCATTTCAAAACAGGAGAAGTTTAAAAAGGGTGGGGCTTTTAGCTTTGTTTTTTTTTGGGTTTTTTTTTTTCCCTTTTTTTTTCTGATTTGCTTCCATAAACACAGCTTCTGGGTATCCAAGATCTCATGAAAAACCAAAGGAAGCCTGCATACAAAGCAAAATTACAGCTGTCATTTTAGTTTACTCATGCATGTCCCCAAAAATGAAAAGAGGCTTTTCTCACTTTGTTTTTGTGGTTTTTTTGTTTGTTTGTTTTTTTGTTTTTTTTTTTTCACACACACTTTTGCAATGTGGTTGTGTTTGGTGTTCAACTCCCTATTGTCATGTTGGAAACCCAAACTGTTAATGCAAATCTCCTGATGGCTTAGTACTGGATTTCTGAGCCTCATTGCAGAGACCGCTTTGAAAATTTGGACCCATTTCTGGTAATGAAATTCTAGTGAGCAAGTGTGCCTGCAGGTTTGGCAGGCTTGTTAGGATTAAAGTCTTGGGTTTAAAGACAGAAGCCTATTTCCCCCTCAAAACAGCCATTGAAAAAGAGATATCTGCTTTAAAAGAAAACCAAATCCATACAGATACAAAAATCACAGTCATCATCCCATCTGATTGGTAACTGAAAGCTCCCAACTAAGCCCCTGCTTCCCTTATTTAATTCCTCTGCTAGAACCTAGGCCTTTTTTTTTTCTGTTGTTCTGTTATTTTAAGCAGCCAGGATTTCTGGAGAGCTCACTTTCACCCCAATTCAGAAATTAACCTGGGGTTTCTTTCTCTTGCTGATCCTGAGCATATATGACTTCTCATCTTGGGTTCTCATTAAAAGATGGGGAGAGTCAGGTCATTTTTGTTTGTCACACCAAAAGGCCATCCCTGTACCAGGATCAAGTCCACTATCTCATTCACTTGCTCAGAGATTTCCTTTTATGACAGAAATCTTTCTCAAGCCCTCACCAATAAAATTCACTTTAATAACTCTGACCATTTACGTGACACATTTCATCCTGGAAGAGCTAATCAAAACACTAATTAATGTTCAGAGTGCTCCCGAGAGGGAGATTGTCATTATCACATCCTCTCTGAGTTGATAAGGAAACTGAGGCAATGGGATTTGCATAGAACAGATTGGAGTTCTTGCCAAACTGCTCAGGTGAGTTCAATGTTGCATGGCTTCCCACATGGGGCAAATCTACTTCCCTTGGGTATAAAAGGAGGAATACCCTAGAATCTCTTTTGTTTTTCAGACTTAGAGAAAAAAAGAGCTGAGAGCAAAGAGGTATCAAGTTCTGGAGTCTCTGTTTCCTCCTCGTGTTTTTATTAAACTTCCCACTTTTGCCCCAACATCCTTGGCAAAGCAAAGGTTGCTCTAAAAAGCAACAAGATCTTTTGCTATCCTGGCAGTTGTGACCATGCTGCTGCAATGGACCTGTGGGACTCTCACCACCCCCTGGGGCACTTGGAGGAAGATGTGAAGGTAACTGGAAGGAGTCAAGCTGTGAAAATGATGTCTGAGTCTTCCAGCTTTCTGCTGGGCATCAAACTTAAAACTCCAGCAACTCTTCCTGGTTCTCAAGAGGAAAGGTGCATTTGGAATAGGGCAACATCCCTTAATTTGAGAAATTTAGTGCCTTTGAAGCACCTCCAGAGCACAATTAGCAAATAGGAAAAAAAAACCAGAATTCAAAGCAGAAGACCTAAAGATGTAGTTCCAACATCAAAGGAATATTACCTGCACTTTCCTCTTGTGAGTCAAAGGCACAATATTTTACTGCATATTTGAAGCTTTTTTCTGTTTTGAAAGCCTAAATGTCAGTCTAATTCCCCCAGTGGTAATTTCTGTTGTGCCTTCCAGGCTGGTACTTCAACAAACATCTTCCAGTCATCACATGGTTGTTTCCATCACTGCCTTTGATAGGTTTGTATCAAATTGCTTCAAGTATTCACTCTGGATTTGAACTGGTACATATTCCTTCACAATTCTCTTTGAACACTGTCAAATGAGGTATGGTTCTGCCTTTTAGGGGCCATTTTTGATGTCTTGCTACTCCATCCTCTTCTTTCTAAAGTGTAGGATGATCTGATTGCATCTAGACTCTGTTTAGAGCAAGCTATAATTTAATCACCTGGAAAAGAGCATAAATTAAAAAAATTATTTTATCTTTTCCCATGCTTCTTTCTTTAGAATGAACTTTGTGTTTGAGGATTGTTTACAAATCTGTTTGAAAAAGATGCATGAAGAAAAACCTTTATGGTCCATCTTGTGGTAAAATGTGGGTATTTCTTTGCTCATTTGAATGTTGGTGGATTGTTTATGCTGGTGCAATGTTTTGAAGAGATAAAATACTCCCCACTGTGCTACATGAAAATCTCTGCAATATAAACATAAATAGTTGTTGCACACGCATAATCAAAGACTTTTTTTTATAATTATTGTTGGATAGTTCAGTCCTCTGATAGTATCATCTGGTGTAAATCAGTGTGGCTCTAGTGAAGCCTGCAAAGCCCCTACTGATTTGTACCAGATGGGACTCAAACTCTTTGCTCTAAGTCTAGTCCTTCTGAGAAATAGAAAAAAAAATATATATAAAAAAAAGATTAAAAAAATAATTAAAAAAGCAAAAGCCCAATGTTTGGTGTTTGTAGATCAACTTTGCCTTGAGCTAATATGAAACACAATATTCAGTGGCATTTATTCTCAAAATTGTTTTTGAACATCATGCAAATATTACATCATGCAAATATCTGCTAATGGAGATGGTCAGTGCACATCTTAATGGTGTAAATATACATTTATTTCCAAATCATCAATGTTATTAACTGTCATTCAAGAGTGTTTTATCCAACAGGTATGAAGCTAACTTTGTTTGCATAAAAAGAGGTGGACAAGTAGAGAATCGTTTGAATGTCGATAGCAAAAGTATCAATTAAATACTGAATTATTGCTTATGGTAAGACAATAGAACGTTCAGCTAAACTTCATGGAGGAGCAAGATTTTGCAGAGGCAAAGAGTACACACCTAGACATGCATGAATTTATCCATCTTTCAAACAACAGAAAGTTTGCATTGCTCTGATCTACTTTTTCAGGATGGACAGTGAGATTTTTTTTCACGGTTTCTGTATTTTCCACACCATCCTCCAAAAGAGTTGTTAATCGTATATAGGCTTGATGTGGACAAAAACTTTTTTTGCGAGATATCCAAGCTACTGTTAGCAGCTACTGAAGAGCTCTAAGTCTGACGTGGGTTTTAATGTTGTGATGAGTGCCATGGCAGAACAGTCTAACAATATAAGTCTGTTGGACATGTCGTCTGGGCTGTCACGTTCAATTTGCACATGACCTCCTGGCCAAAAAATGGGAAAGAAGTGGTAGAATGTGGAACTGAAAGCTTATATTATTGCTTTGACAGCTTCACTCATCTAGAAGTAATGCAAAATGCAATTTATATTTATACTCTCTGACCTTCTGTACAGAGAGGGAAACTATCTAATGATGGGCCATGGAAGGAGAGAAAGAAACAGATCTCAATACAGCTGGAATTTGTCTACATTTTTTGCTTTTCAACCATTCAATTACAGTCAAAAGATAAATGAAACATGAAGAGTGCCTTGGTTAGGTAGTGACACAATTATTTTATAGTGAGTAGGCTCTGGCTTGGAGCCTTGGCAAAGGTTGCCATGCACGCCTTGTTTCACTAGATAGAGATAATCTGCCTGCTCCCACTGGACAAATCCCCTCTGCTTGGAGGTGTGTCATCATGCCCATCACAGGAGGAGAAGAAAGACACCAGCAACTTGGTCCCACTCTTCCCATACATTTGTATATTCTTGAGAGAGGCCGATGCACTTATCCTATTAACACCGATAAATCAAGTCAGGACCAATCGTAAATGGGAAATTATTTGGTTTTGTGGAAAACAGGCAGAGAGGAAGAAGGTATCGTGTCCTTTTGCTTCCAGGAGCAGCACGGGGGTTGGTATCACCTCAGGGAAAATAAACCAGTCAATCAGCCCTTGCTTCTGACAGACTGGCTGAAGTAAATACCAGGTAAAACCACCTGAAGCTCCTTAACAACACCTCATGAGCAACCATCCTCCTGCCACAGCTCAGCATCCTTCAGAGGGCTTAACTACAGCCAGGACTGTTTATAACAGCAGGACTTGGCTCAAAAAATTCAGCCTCCAGCTGCATCTGTTTCTCTCTTTCCATTCAAAAGGGACACAGCATTTGAGGGAAAAGATATTTGCAGGAATGAGAAACAAATGAAGACAACAGGGACGGAAAACAGAAAAATAAAAGTTTCATGCATCTCAGTGTATTTTGGGTGATTGTATCAGTTTGGATTCCTCTCTTCATCCCATTGATCCATTTTGCCTTAAATAGGTAGAGATCCAAGCTCCACTGACTTCAACAGTGAGACTGTCACCAGTGGCTGAAGGGTGTGAAACAAGCCTAGAGTTTAGGTGTTCTCATAAACCAGTCACTTGTTTTCTGTCCTAATTGTTTTATTCTGGACTGTTACATTTCAGTAGGTGTTTTTCACTTTTGAAGATTGAATGATTAAAAACCATGTTATTGGACAAAAAAATGAATCTGATATTCAACTTCATGGAATTCCTTTTATAAAATATTCATGATAATAATAACACTACGCAATGAAACTTGTGGCTAATATACAGTTAATATGTCAGAAAAGGATAAAAATGCAGAAACGGAGGCCATGGGAAGGTCATTTTTCATAAATAAATTCAATAAGATGAGATAACTATGACAAAATAGTGCAACAATGAGAGGCTGAGTGAAGATGAATATGCAATTTGTCTTTCTTTTGGTTTGGTTCCCAGTAAGAAAGTCCAAACTCTCAGCTATCCCACAGGTTAAAAACTTGTTCCCACTGAACCTTTTGGAGCAGAATATAATTATATTTTTTAAATTATAGGAAATCTTGGAACTCAGTTGATTTATGTGGCTTCTTCCTCTGCTTGCTGCAGGCTGGTGCCAACTCCTGGCTTTCCAGCATGTAAGGTCTCAGTACATGGGTTAAAGTGATGGGCCACACATGAGGACTGGGATCTCTGGGGTGACACCTTGGAGGCAAGGGGCAGGTCTGAGAGGGAGAGTGACTGGGTGAGGGGCACTTTGCAACATGAACCTCACAGTTGGTGCACATGGTTAAATCAATACCCACCTCCCCCAGGGCTCCTCCAGCCAAGGAGCACAGGAGCTTGACCAGGGAGTGATCTAACAGGGATGTCTGTTGCTTTTTTTTTTTTTTTTTTTTTTTTTTTTTTTTTTTTTTTTCCTTCCAATTGGGCAGCTAGAATAGAAAGGATGTTATTAAACAACAAAAAAATCCTGCCTAGGTCCAAAAAACTTGCCTAGGTCTGACTCCTGCTGGTGTCACCACAGGCTTTGCCCTTGGTGGCAGGACGAAAGGGATGAGGCTTTTGATTTGAGTGGGAGGGAGAGGAACATCCCTGGTAATTGTGAGGTTTCTTTTGCAACCTCTTGCCCAGCAGCTGGTACAGTAAGCAGTGGCTCCTCTCACATGCTTTGCAGATCTTTTCCAGCTGAGTCACTAAATCTGGAAAAAAATGGAGCAGTTGAGCTGGCATTTTGGAAGATTGATTTGGATACAAAGGAAAGAAAAAAATCCTCCTACTTTGTGCCGTTTTTTTTTTTTTTTTTCCAGACAGGCTGCTGGAGTGAAGCAGTTAATAGTGATTTTTTTTTTTCTCCATCATTTTTTAATCCACAGCCCTGCCCTGTACCTGCCCTTATAATCCCCTAGCATGTGCTGGTGACATCACATGGCCATCAGCTCCCAGCTCCATCCCTGTGACTGTCATTAACTGTTGCAAGCAAATGAAAAATGACTGGGAGACTCTGTGGCTCCCACCAGTGACCTTGGGTATTATTAGAATGACCTCGCTTTGGCTTGACCATGAAAAAAAAAAAAAAGAGAAAAACCTTCCTTGATATCATCACAGGGGCTGAGGCTGTTTGCAGTGAGGAAAGGGGAAAGGAGTGGAGGAAACCATTAAAGAAAGCAAAGTAAATGTTATGCCAAGATGCTGTGGCTGTAAATACTTGATCCCCATCACCAGCCCTACAGTCTGATCCCTTGCCAGGACCTGCTGGGCAGCACTGTTGCCACAGTGCACCTTTCTGGGAATATTTTTGACCCACCGACTCTTTTTTATTAGTTTGCTTGGTCTTTTAAAAAAAAAAAAAAATCATATGTAATCTCCTGAGGGATCATTTGCCTCACATCCTGTATCTTGGGGTATTTTTCTGGTCCTACACATACCTCTTTAAACAGAGGAGGCACCAGACTGGGCAAAATGCGCAATTTCTCATTTAGTACAACACACAGAAAACCTGTCTCTATGTGTCTATGTACACAACCTACCCTCTGTGCAAGCATACACACATATATACAGGATATTTTTATAAATGTGAACATGTATGTCAGCATGCACACGTTGATATTCCTGGTTGTACATGTGAATATGGACACAGAAAGTGCACATGTGTCTGATGACTTCTATGTAATAGATGATGGTACATATAGCATACAGCAGCTGTGTTTCTTTCTATGTGCTCTAACAATACCAGTAATGGGAACAGTAATAAAAAGAATTGGAGTAAGAAATAAAGGAAATAAGGAATAAGAAAGGAATAAGAAATAATAAGAAATAATAAGAAATAATAAGAAATAATAAGAAATAATAAGAAATGAAGTAAGAAATAAGAATTAGGCTAAGGTTAAGAATAAGGAATAAGGAATAATAATAAGAATAATTTGCATGGCTGGGCTAGGCCACAGGGACATGAGGATGCTCTGCTGCCTGATGCCCTCCCTGGCAGGGACTTGCAGGGTCTGCCAGGGCAGGGGCTGCCCAGGACTCCCAGTTCTGGTCCAGTTATGGTGCTGGGAACCAGGACAGGCTGCAATGCACTAACCAGGGGGCTGGGGGGGTGAACCCGACCCCGGCGTCCGGCTGTCCTGGGGGTGCCTTGCTGTGAAATAAAGTCCTGGAGGCAGATAAAAGCGATTCTCCAGCCGCTGTCCTGCCTCGTTTCTCTGCTGTCAGCTGGAAATGGATCTGATGCCCTCTGGGCTTTAAATCCCGAGGAAAAGGGCATTTTATTACAGGTTATGACAAGTTGCAGAGAGACACGGAGAACTCAATAAAAAGAAACCAGCAAGTGGAATCGGGGGGATGGGGAGGGAGGGTTTGGTGGGGAGGGTGTAGTGGAGGGTGGGGAGAGGTAGTGGCGGTGAAGAAATGCTCCAGATATTTGGGAAGATGACCTCGAATGCCAAGTATCAGCCCAAACGCTGAGGGGTTCGGGGCCGGCAGCGCGAAGCATCCTGCGCAGGGGCGGAGGCTGCGCGGAACGGGCCAGCACCTGCCTCGGCAGAGCCCCAGCATCCCCCGGTACCAGTGTCATCTCTTCCACGGAAAACAAGAACCAGAGAGCACCAGACCGTTTTTCTTTTTGCTATGAAGTCCGATCCATCTGAGTGCCTCGAAATCTCTCCCTTTCCGCCACGCAGGACACGCTCGGTGGGACCGAGGGGCAGGAGGAACCAGCTGCAAGCAGCTTCCTCAGCCCAGTCCTTCAGCTCTTTCCTTTTGGGGGCCAGGGGGGCATCTGGTGTCCTTCTGCAGGGATGTGATGCCCCCCAGAACCTGCCAGGTAGAGCGGGGAAGGGAGAAACTCCCGGCGGGGCTGAGCTCACACCTCGGCTCCCAGCTCCTCATCCTTGGACCTGTCACGTAGCGAGAAGGATGCCAAGGACTTTATGGAGTCTGTCAAGCACTCAGTACTTCTGTCTTTAGTGGCATCCTCATAGACAAACTTCGCAGGTGTTAAAAAAAAAAAAAAAAAAAATTAAAAAAAAAATAGCCGGAAAATAATCATAATAATATTAAAAGCCCAACAAGCTTTAACAGCTGTTCGGTACACTTTAAACCATCTGATTTTGCAGGATAGGGCTACCATCCTAATTCTCCCTGGCAGCTTTTCAAGTGCGTTTCAGTGCCTTTTGCCAAGGGAGGAGGGCTCAGGCTCTGCCTTGAAGAGGGAAAATAAACTCACATCTCGGGGAGCGGGGAGGGAAAAGTGCTGGTGTCTGGACTAATGCAAAAGTTTCCAAGCGTCAGAGTGGAAATTGAAGAGCTTCATCCGGGCTGACTTTCCGCCTCCGGGCAGGTGAGTATCGCAGCCTCCTCCGGGAGGGGACAGATGCGACAGGAGAGGTGACAATGAGGACACAAGTGTACTTTAAAGACCAAGGGTGACCGTGAGCCACACAGTAGTTCACTGGAAAGACTGAAGTCGGCAGGGATCACAGCGCCCAGCACCTTTATGCCCCCCCCCTCCATCCCTCCCCCTTCCCCAAATGATGCTCCCTCCATCCCAGGGAACTGTCAGCGCCTGCCGCTTCTTATTTCTCTTTGGCTCATGGCTCTTATGCCGGGTTTATATTTATTTTTGAAATGTTGACACCCTCTCCGCCGGTAACACCAGAGTTTCCCTCCGACGGAAAAATAAAACTCAACGAAATCCCCGAGCAGGCTGCACCGGGGCTGCTGCTTTCTGGAAATGCTGCTTGGAGAAAAGGGGAAAGTCAGCAGCCTCTAACCAAAAATATAACAAAACCTGGCCAGTAAGAGCAAACTCCCCATGGGCCTCAGGGTTTGTTTTTATCCTTCCTTACACTGATAAGTCCCCCGAAGTTGCTTGTTCTTCCATTTCGGGTATAAAGTTACTGAAACCTGACAGATAAAGGCATATGCCTGGTTTTGTATAAGAATTATACCCACCCATAAGAAAGTACACTCCAAAAAGATCAGTTAAAATGGGTCGCTGCTGCAGTGAAAGATTGCTGAAAAAAAAAAAAAAAAAAAAAAAAAAAAAAAAAAAAGTGTTTTACTTTTAACAATAGAACGAGGAAAACCCTAATATAGGAAGAGGAGAAAAGCAGCAGCTCGGAGAAAAATAAAGACATTGCCTCGTCTGTGACTCCTGTTTTCACCTGTATCAGAGCATCCGAGAGCAGGCAGTGTGGCTCAAGGAGCAGTTTCTCTTCTCCTTTTTCTTACATTTGATTTCAAAAAGCAACAGGCACGTCCCCAGGTACACACCATGATCCCACACTCCCGCTAGCAGGCAGGTTTGGGGAATTTTAGTGGAAGGATGGGCTGAGGAAAAGGCAAGAAAATGAAAAATTAATAAGTTTTTTCTAAAAGCGAACGGAAAAGACGAATTAGCGGGGAATCCTGGGATTGTAATATATAGGGTTTGTGCTCTTTTCGGGGTACTGTGTCATGGAGAGAAGGGTGACAGATTTCGGGACAATCAGGTGCTTGTATCTTCTTATTTCAATGACAACTTTTTGCAGCGTCTCGTATTTTGCTGTTTGCGAGAAGGCAGCCCAGCCCCAAGTTTCCTCACCTCACCGCCAAACCCCAGTTCCACGTTGGCTACACAAATCTGATTGAATTTAATATATCAAGCCTCGAAACCTTTACAAACATAAACAGAGAAATATCCCAGGCGAAAAAGTATCATTACTCAGGGGAAGAGTTCTGTCAGGCTGCAAAAGAATCCAGTATGGGCTTTCACTCAGCTTTATTTTTAAATTGTCGATTTTTTTTTTTTTTTTTAAACCGAAAGTTAAAGAAGCGAATGGACGATTAACAGCTTTAAGGTAAATGGGAGAGGAGAATGGAGGGTCCTAGGAAAAGGAAAACCGTGCAGGAGTGCATCTGATGGAAAAGAAGAGTTTTTTCTCCAGGTCGATGGGCGAGCAGATGGCAATCTGGGAGCCAGGCAGCAGGATTTGTTCTTCTTCTAGAGAGGGAGAGAGCATCGCCCTTTCCGGGGTCTCCCCAGCCCTCGGATAATAAACTCAAGTGTCTGCCTGTCTCAGCCCTGCCCATCTTCTTTAGCCAACTTGACAAAGTGGAAGAAATATGACATGTGAATTATTAAAGAGGAGGCAGTTGACTCCTAACCTCTGTTGCTTTTTCTCAGAACCCATTACCTGAGAATTTATCTTGCAGGAATTATAGTGTCTGAAAGCTTCAGGAGGAGCAGCTAGGAGGGAGGGGAGCTTTTGAATGAGTTTTGAAGAAATACCGCTGAAAAGCACCGGGTTTCACCTTAGCATTTGCACCACTCGAGAGCTGGATAAGGCGTTAGAGAAAACAAGCCATTCCTCCTCAGAAATGGATCAGTTCGCCACAGGGAGCCGGGGAATAAAATCCGGACTGAATTTAAAATGGCTATCACCACTTAAATACCTTTAAAAGTAAGAAGGGGGAAATGGAGAGCTTTTCAGTGCTTAGTTTGTCCTTTAGCCTCGTCCTTAAAGTTAATGAGGGCACTTTTTGGGTACTTGAGAAACAAACCTCCCAGCAACCCCCAGTGAGGCAGGGCTGGGCACTGGGTCCTGCTCAGTCCTTCACACCCTAAGGTTTGATTCACAGCTCCCAAAGGGTTGAGGAGCCCGAAGCCTTGGGAGGAGAGGCACAAACTCTCGGTACAGGCTTCCAAGTTCCGAGGACCCGCAGACATCTCCTCTGCGGGTTACCGGGTAACTTTCAGGCCGAGCAATGATGCGGCGGATTTTTTTTTCCAGGGGTATACTGAATGGCACAGACATGTCTTTTAATTAATTTCTTTATTTAAATTTTTTAAAAATTTTTCCTTCTTTCTACTTTTTATTATTATTATTTTAATTTAGTAAGGGGAAAAACACACTCTGGAAGAGAGAGAGAGGGGTGATTTTTCCAGTTCTTTGGGCATAGATTTATATCTACCGCTGCCAAGCTGAATGCAATAATTGAATCTCTCCCAAATCTTGGTGATAGAGCAGTCAGAAATGACTCCATCTGACAGCAGAGCCATGAGGCAAGTGATGGATACTATTGTCCAAGCCTGACCCTCCATTAACACCACCTATCAGCATCTGTATTCTGTCACCAATTCCCATGCCGGAGCCAAGAGGGGTGACTCTAATATTCTGAGCACATTGAAGGCTTCCATGCTGAGTTCAACCCTGCATCAACTAAATGGGTGGAGAGGATGACCTAAACCTTGCTCTCTCTATCTCCACTCGCCTTATTACCCCTCTCCAATCCCATTGTTTTGCAGGTGCCTGCAATTTGCTCCTTATCTCCTCACTGTTTATGAGGGCTCTTTTTTATTAATACAAAAGGAGAAATGTTATTAATATTAATTAACAAAATAAAAAATGAAGCAGTTTTGGGAATCCACCAAATGAATAATCTCATCCTCTAATTGGAGATGAAGTAGGGGGGGGGGAGGTGTAAGAGAAACAGATGACCTACTGGGTGACAGGCACAGGTTGGAAGGGTGACATTTTATTGTAAGCCTCCCTATGAAAGGAAGAAAAGGAAAGGACCAGTCAATTTAATGCAGGGACCAAGAGTGCAAGAGTGTTGCTAAGAGACAGAGATGCTGCTAAAGTTCTGTGAGAAGCTGTACCCTGACCTTATGCAAATGGAGGCTTCCAACTCTTTGTGGAAAGGCTGCAAATTCCACCCACTGTGTCACCAATACCTGGCATCGAGCCTTTTATTCAAATGTTCTCTAAAAACACACACGCAGAGGATGTGACAAAGCATGACACATTTAGGGCTGGAAGGGGGAAGGCGGGGGGGCAGGGGGGAAGCAGGGAGGGGAGAAGGACGGATCTCATGGTGGAAATGTCACCCATCCATACCTCCTAGAGCCTGTCATCTTCCCGAGCTGAGAGACGAACCTAAGGATCTCTAAATTACCTTAATCCACATCTATTAAGAGTCACAAATAGCCTCTCTTCCTTGGGCGTAGGGGAAGCTTTGGGCAAACAGAGGAGCCACCACGGTTTGTTCTCTAACCTATAGCTTCCTATACCCACAGCTGCAGCACCTACAGCTGCCCAGGGACATCCTTCTGTCTTTGATTACTCCTCATGGTCAAAATACGACAAGGAAAATTCAGCCCTAGGCACAGCTTAGCTAGGGCCCAGACCTATGAGAAAACATTAAATCTGGCAGAGCAGGGAGGTGAAACACCCCCCGCCAAGTTCAAACGCAACCTTCACCAGAGATTCAAGGTGAAGAGAGTGACTCCAGAGGCTTTTCCTTACTGCATTCAGCAGAAAGTAAATACCCGGCTAGATCAATACAGCCCAGCTCATGATGGAAAACAAGTTTGGGTGGGTTTATTTTTACAAATTATTATTATTACTTTTTTTTTTTTTTTTTAAGGAATCTGAATTGCAACCGACATTCCTGTAGCAAAGTGTTATCTCGGGTGGAAAAAAAAAAAAAAAAGCAATAAAATCCCAGGTTATGCCGATTTTCCTCTCAATAATTTTACCACCTGCAGGTACTAAATGCTGAAGCTCTCGGGCAGGGATGGAGAGATGAAAACTACCCCAGCCAGAGCTGCAGCTCGGCTTCTTTCAAACCCCCTTGTTTCTCTCCCTGCACCTTGCTCACACGCAAGTAGTAAATTTATATTATTCACAAGAACGTGGAGAATTACGGTCCATCGAAAAGAAGGGTTGAAAGTTCTGGGAAAATGTAAAAAAGAGCAGAATAATCTTAGGTAGCCCCTCTGTAAAATGAAAGCTCAGTAAAGTGCTCCAAGAGAGGCTGGGAAGGGCTAAGTTTGCCCCGGTTAAATTTAATCCTGCTCCGTTTTCCACGCGATCTGGAAATTCCCGGTTTCCTTTCATTTCAGTTGATCCTCGTGGCACTTTTGGGACTCTGGCGGCCAATTTGCCTTTCACAGGAGATAGGATTTCTCTGTCCGCCCTGAGAAGGGACTCAGCTGGGGGCTGCACAGTAAGTTGATGCCCGGTTACTCATCTTCTAGACGCGCACAGGCTTTGCTTGTGCTTCAAACCCGCTGGAAAAGTCCAGCTGGGGAGAAATAGTCAAAAAAACCCCACCCAAACAAACCTACGACCCTTCTGTCCCCATCGGATCCACCTGACCCCACTTCCCTCCCGCCGGCTCCATCCCTTCTGGGAGGAAAAAATCGCTTTGGGCATCTCAGGATGCCTCAGCCCAGATGGCAAACGTGACCCCTCCAGCAAATGCCACAGCTCCGTGGATAGAGGTGGCACTGGGAAGGGCACGCTGCTTCCTGGGCTGCCACTCGCCTTCCGGAGCTGCTCCGCGCAACATCCGCGCACCCCCGCGCTGCGAGGGCTGCGGCTCCCCTGCTCCAGGTGGAGGCGGAAAATGAATTTACCTGTGCAAATATCCTAGCGGATGGGTATTTTTTTTTTAATAGTAAGGCTTTTCATAATATGCACAATACTATTAATATTTCATATTAGCAGCGTGTGTATGGTGAACTTTGTAATGGGAAATTCAATCGCCGCTGTAAATATTAATGGAATATGAAATGAAGCCACAGCTTCCATGTAGCACTGCCAGTAAAACGGAGGGAGCATGTGGTGGCCCTGGGGCAAGATAGGCCTTTCCTCTTGTCTCTCTCGCTTTATTACATTAGCCCGAGCCTCTCCTTACAGTTCTGGGCTCAGAAGCTGAAGTTCACAGGTCAGCCATGACAAATGTCCCTACGTCTAGCCAAACAAGACCCCCTGGCCTTGCCATTACATCTGCCCAACAAGCCCCTGGAGAGTGCTTAAGGGTGTCTGGTGCAGGTAAAGAGCTCTTTAGCACAACTTTCCAAAGAGATCAGAGGAGCGGAGGTGCCCACAGCTCCTTCAGGACTGCCTGCGGGGACCCAGCCACCTCCCCCCTGGCTGCGGGGGGGCACCGGCTCAAAATCTCCCGTGTTCCGCGTCCACGCGTGGCTTGCCCCTGTCCCGAGCTGTGTTTTCCCGGCTCTTCCCTCCCTCCCGGAGGTGTCCCGATGGCACTCAGGGTTTCGGGGCATCCCCGCGGGGCTCAGAGCATCCACTCGTGCTTTGAAGGGGGGGGGGGCCCACGGCCCCGAGGAACGCGGGTGTTCCCCAGTTCCAGCCGCGCCTTGGAAAGGACGGGGTGTAAGGGTGTAAAACGCCCTTTTGGCTCCTCAGCCCCGGATTTCCTCACTTGGGGTGACATCGGCCACAGACTGCCACCCTCTCCGGCTTTTAAAACTTTTTTTTTTTTTTTTCGCCTCTTTTTTTCCCCCCTCAGGATTTCTCTTGTTCAAACACCACTTCCAGCCGCTTCCTTTTTTACGCTGGGCATTAATCTTCATTTGTTTGGGGAAGCCTTGTCAGAATTTCCTCCCGCCTTTCCCCTTGGAGGTTTTTTGGCTGCGCAGTGATTTATGCCTTATCTCCCCGAGGCTCCGTACTGCTTTTCCCGTGCTTTGAGGAGCTTCAGGTAGAGGGGTTCGGGGTTCGGTGCCATGGGGAAGGTGTTTAACCCCATACTGCTGCCGGCATACCTGCAAACATCCTTGGGGCTTTGCTGACCCGGGGCCTGGCAGTGGCACAAGGCAGTGATGGGAATAAGGCATTGAAGTGAGGAGAAAGCAGGAAGGCAACGAATGGGCGAGAATCCCAACCCGAACTTCGGCGACAGCCATTAGGCAAAACTTTTTCCGCTCTCTTTACCTGAGACCGGGAAAACTCATTGCACCCCGATAGCCCCACTCATTTCTACCAGCCGCCAAAAAAATCCAATTATAAACCAACCCAACCCCCCCGCGATCATCCACTATGAAGTTTCCTTTTCAACAAGTACCCAGGAGAGCTGCAATCTTATAGGACATTCAGATAGCCGGCAAACTTTATAAAAAAATAATTTAAAAAGCGCACTCGGGTCTGTCCGGCTCTTCAGCCGCCCAGAGCTGGGGGTAATGCTGGACTGGGGGGGAAGAGCCCCCAGCCCCTTCCTCCCTAATTGCGTGCCAAGAAGAAACCGTTCTTGGGAGCCTTTCAGCCACCCGGGTTGTGAAATGCTGAATGAAAAGGAAATAAATCCTAATGCGCAGCCTGGAATCGACTACGGCCAATTCTACATTGACTTGTTCTTTTAACTGCTTTGTATTTTTTTCCAGCATCGCGACTCATGGACTTTGTACAGTGTCTGTGGCTTCATTAAAAGCTTTCTATTATATCCCCCAGGAGAATGCAACTGTCACCTCTCCTTCCCTTTTAAGAAGAGTTGCACTTTCAAAGAATATTTTTCTCCCCTTTTACTAAAAGAAACAGCACTGGATTCAGGTTTTGTAAGTGTTAAATAACTTTCCCAGCGTGTATTAAAGGAAGATTGTATTTTATCAACAGCTGATTGATGCGGCCATGTGATCCTCTCGGTTTGTCTATAGTATCATATTTATTTAACCTGCTGGGGGGCTGTGCTCAGGGGCCGCTTGCTCCCGCTGGCAGGAGCACACACATTACACACTACCCCAGGTATTCTGATTGATTGTTCCCACCCCACAGCCTTCGGATCATAATTTAACACAGCAGGTCCTGCAGCACAGCCGAGGGATTTCTATGAACTAGTACCGTGCAGTTACTCGGCTTTTCCGAACTAAAAATTTGATATACAGGGAGAGGTGGAGTTGCCCTTGGACAATCGTGATGAGAACGGGCGCACAAAAAAATGACTTGAGCCTCTCAGTTTAATCCAAGCCCTTTTATGTCCAACAACTTCCTGCAAATGAGCAATTTCTGGAACTTTCAAAGCACCTGAGCACAGCACCGTCACCCACGGCAAACGCTTAACAGCGCCGGGGGGGCAATTATATTCAAACATATTTAAAAGGAGGAGAGAGTCAGACGTCATTTTTCTCCTCACTTTCTCCAGATGAAACAGTTCAAAAAGTCTTTTGGCTGCCAGCTGCTGTTTGCTTTCAGAGGAGTTAAAACACCCCCCTACCCCCCAAAAGAAAAAGAAAAAAAGAAAAAAAAAAGGAAAAAAAAAAAAAAAAGAAAGAAAAGCATCCCCAACCTACACCATTCCCGCCCTGCAAATTGTTTAACAAACTCCGCCATCAATTAATTTGCACAAGGAGGTTTGGTTCCCGGTGGGTGTGCAGGGTTGCTGGCCCCTTCCCGGGTAGCCCCTGGGCTACTGTACTGGGGGGGGGTGGCCCCGGGGCTCGGCTGGTGCCTCTGGGCAGGCGGTTTCATTAAGGTACATTTTTTTTTAAACCATGTTTTGCTACAGGTAAGAAACTTTTCCAAGTATTTTTAAAAAAAACAAATAAACAAAACCTCAAACCTCTATTATTTTTATTTCCCCCCCTTCTTGCTGCAGAGCCGGGGGTGCTCTCCAGGGCAAGTCCTCGCCCCTCTCCGCAGTTGTCTCTCTGTGCTTGCAGGTGATATTTTTTATTTTTTATTTTTTGTTTTTTTCCCCCGTCCTGTCTGTGCACCTTAGAGAGATGGGGGGCTTGCTCCTGTCTCTAGGAGCCCCCAAACCCAGCTTTTCTCCTTCCTTCATGCGAGGCCGAGCTTGTGGCTCTGTGGCGGGGCAGGGGGTGCTGGTTGGGGCCCGGGAGGTGCCTGGCACCCAGAGGTGTTTCCTCTGGCACCCAGAGGTGTTTCCTCATGCCTCAGGGCCAGGCGATGGATGCAAAGGCTTAGCAAGGTGAGGGAGATGGCAAAGGAGGTGCCAGGTAATAGATGGGCTCCAGTCCCGCGGGGCAAAGGTGTATTGACAGATCACGTTAATCAGTAATTTTTTTTTTTTAATTTTTTTTTTTTTTTCTTCTTTTGGTAGTGGATGCCGGTGACAAATAGCTCCAGTCACCGGGTTCCTAACCCCTTCGCGGCCAAACCCCCCTCTCCTTGCCAACCCTCCCGGCACCCCTGTGAGCTCACCCCGCTCCTCCCTTGGGGAAGATCCCTGGGGTGAGGACCCCCCCTTCCCTCTTCCTCCCTCCGAGGGTGGCCGGCTGGATTTTTTTGGCATTTCCCAGGGTATTTCTCTTTTCCAGTTAATTTTTTCTCGGGGGAAATCCTATTACTTAGGACCACGTGTGCTGAGATGTCTTCAGCTAGGCAGGGAAGATGATTTTAGGGTCCGTTTTGGGGAAGGGGAGCGCTTGTACTCCAGAGCAAGGACTTCTCACATGACTGACTGTTGACAAAGTAAAGTAAATCCCACCTTAATAACATGATTCCTAGGCTCTGTGAGAATGAAGCATATATGTTTTTAGGGCTTGTTAGTGCCAGGTCATATTGATTGATCCCTGAATAGTTGCTATTGTGCCGCGCTTGCAAAAGAAACCCGAGCAAACATCGCCAGGGAAAGGTTTGTGGTTTTCCTACACATGCCGGCTGCAGCCTCCCACCCCACCCTGCAGCTCGCCGCCAGCCTCTCCCTCCCCTTCCTAATCTCTTCCTTTCAAATTTGCTTAAGGAAAATTAAAAAAAAAATAAAAAAAAAAAATTAAAAAAAAATTAAAAAAAATAAATAAAAAAAAATTTCTTAGGCAGGTAGGGAGGGAGACCGGATCAAAGAGGGAAGGGGGGTTCATCCACCTCCTAGAAGATCAGGGCGTTCTATAAATGAGAGGTGGAACGAGATGGGGTTTTCCCATCGCTTTTCTCAGACAGGGGTTGCTGCTGCTTGCCCCAGGTAGAAGATAAAGCATCCCCCCGGTGGGCTGGGGGGTTGGATTTGGATTTTGCCTTTGGCTGCCGGTGCCCTGTCCGCCCCTGCGCAGCGGGGTCCTTACCCCTCTGAGAGGAAAACAACAAGGTTTGTTCATTCCGAGCCTCGGCAAACACCTAAACTAGTTTACACAGTTGGTTTTGACGAACGAATAAATTGTTTTCCTTAAGTACACCGTCCTAAGCGAGCACACACTTTAACTAGTTTTCCTATGAGACAGCTTTTTACTAGATTGCTTTTTCATTGCCTGGCTATCGAAAGGAGATAATGACCAAAGAGGTGGAACCTAATCAGCCTTTTAGTTGAGTTTAAAGAGTCTAGAGGTAGTTTAAAGGTAGCTTTGGTCATGTTTGCTGGCCAGCTGTGATGTTTGCACTACCACGTTATGATGGGGAGAGTAATGTGTTTGATAGATAAGGGAAGGAGGCTTAGCCAAAAAGCAAGGTCAGGTGTGATAAGACTTGACACTTTCACTCATTTTTCACATACATAAAAGGAAAGTTTAAAAATATGAAGAAAAAAAAAAAAAGACTCGACATGCTAACATCTATCATAAAAAACATACATTAACAAGCCTTACTTCTTATTTAATTAGCCCAAAACCTTATCATAGTTTGGAACATGTCATGCCATTAAAAAAAAAAAAAAAAAAAGGTTCTATTTTGTTAGCAACTTGGTATGTTCTCAGAAAACTGCATTGTTCATGGGATAACCACACAATTCCCTTTCTCCCTTTTCATGTTTTATCTTCACTTTTAAGGTAGTGAATAAAATAAGTTACAAGCTGAAGATAAGAGTCAGTGAGTGTAATCAATAGTGAAGGGAGTGCATGGGGTTTTAATAGAGGACAGAAATCCTGCAGAAAAAAAAAATGATGTCAGCCTGGAGTTAAAATCTGTGTAAAATAAAACCACTGGGTACCGATGAAAAAAATATCAAGTGAAATGTAACCAAACAATCAATGTCAAAACTCTCATTAACTTAAATAAGGCCTGCCGTGACTTGAATGGTGTTTTAGAAATACTGGTGTCCAGGAGCACAGATACATATTATTGATCCTACATTCTATAAAAATGAATTGATTTATGCTATATACACAAGAATTCTAAACCAGAAGTTATTACATTTTTCTTTCAGGAAATATTTTTTTGCCATCTTCAGTTGAAATCTAAGATACACATTGAAGATCAATCTCTTGTCAACACACACCTTCCACAAGCAAATGATTTCAGTCCCCATTCAGCAAAGTAATAGTAAGATAATATTTGCAGAGCCATCTAAAACCAATTTTCAAAGGCAACTTAGGCTTGGTGCACAATGGCACTTACACACCTATGTCCAAAATGTGGTTTCTCAAAATGCCTGAGCAGCTGCTGGTCAAAATAAGTTGGGTTTGTAGACACTGCAGGTTTTTTTCCTTGAAAACTGACAAGCACCTAGAATTTGCCTCTGGGCAGGTCTAGAGTTCTCTGTCCCTTGGCAGTGATGAACAGTTTGGTGTTTTCTGCTTTTTCTCTGAGCTCATCACAAATGAAGCATCAGTTCTTGCCCAGGGGGTCTCAGTGAGAGTGAGTTCTCAGGGCTTTAAAAGAGAAAATGAACCAGGTGAAGAAGGTGAATTTCCCTCCTGGAAGGTGTACTTTCCTTTCCCTTCCACCAGCCTGCAAGGGGTCAGACTAGCCCAGAGGGATGCTGATCTATTGTCAGGTCTGTGACCATCTGAGAGGACATAGCCCCTGTCCCAGCTCTGCTGGGAGATGGAGAGAGACCATGCTTTTCATCACTTTCTCCTGAAATGGTTCCACGTTAGTAGGAAAAATGGGCCAGAGGGAACATTCAGGTGTGAGCGTGGCTCTGTATCTCAGTGATTAGAGCAAGCACTGGGGAAGAGGAAATGTAGCTCTTGGTTGAACCTTGTGAGTCTGGCATCCCTGGTGGAGTCAGGCACCTAAAGCTCTGCTATTGCAAATCCCACCTCTGAAGCTCTTCTATTCCTGATGTTCCAGCTCTTAAGGGAAGGAGACTGGATATTGGATGCCCCTCGGTTCCCACTCTATGTTTGGCACCAGGGCAGATCCCTGAAGATGGACTGGAAATTCACCTGGAGGAGCCTGATCTTGGCATAGCTTTCCTGCAGAGCTCAGTGCAGCGCTGGGTTTAGAGAGCCCTGAGCAAACAAAACTTGCATCCCATGGTTGGTACCATCACACTAGCATGGCCCCTGCCAGCTTCTAATCAGGTGGGGCTCAAATCCAGGCGTTGATACCAGAGCAAGTGCATTTGATGTGCATGCAGGCACAGGGCAGACCTGAACACACATCCAAAGCTTATGAGATTTAGGTGCCCTAGCACCTACAGAGTTTGGAGAAATAAGTCTGACACACCTGAGTCACTGGGGTAATTTTTATGCTACTGCTCTCAAGCACCTGCTTAGCTGATGTCACGTAGAGGATCTCATGGACTTCACTGAGGCATCTTGTGACTAAAGGAAAATGTGTGTTAGAGGACTTTGGCAAAGAGGGATGAGATCACTGAGAGATGGTGTGATGGTTTCACACGCTGCTGAATCACGCTCAAGGCAACAAAAGCACAAAAAAAATTGCATGGGATGGAGAAGGTGAAAAGCAGTTCGTCAAGCTTAGAAAGAGTCCTGAAAATAATAGAGCCCACTGCCCTGTGCAAAGCCCATTGCTTCACTTCCAACAAAGATTAGAGGAAGAATGAGTTGGGCTTTTCCAAATACCCATTGCATGGGACAGACTTTCATCTCCAGTGTGCTCCCAAGTGACTGGTGGGTGCAAACTTTCCTTAGAGCAATGCACAGGCAGCTGTAGCTTCAGCTGGATTATATTTTCCATATAAAAAAAAAAAGGAAACCTAGGTCTTCAGTAATGATTTTTTTCCTACGCAGGCCACCTTGTACACTTTTTTTGGTCTCATTTTAATAATCCATATCAGTGTTGTTTTTTAGCTGATTTTAATGTCAACTAGGGATTAATGTGCATTAATTAAATTGACTGTATTTTCTTTAATGAGCACAAAAGGATTTTATGTTAATACTGATGATCCTAATAAGGATTCTGTCTACTTATCTGTATTTTCTCAACATCCTGAAATATTTTATTAGGAAACAAATTAATTTTGTTACTATCACAGGGTAAAAACAAAAGCTATCAGGTGACTGCTGACTGGATCTGACATTAGCAAGCTATATGATTAAGCTGTAAAAGCTGCACATATTTGCAGAACTGCTCATTGCAATGCATTACTTTAAACTTAATTTATGCCTTTTTATTTTTTTGTTTAGCATTGACTCCTTTTCTGGGTTGAAAGGTACTATTAAATGAGTACCTGAGTAGCCTTAAAAGAGATGCAGGGAGTGAAATCTGAGGTAGGGATTGTACCCCTTTCCTTGGAGCAAGCTGCTAACGAGCAGGAAACAGAAAGGATTAGCTGGGACCAGATGATACAGAGTGATTAGAAACAGGTAGACAGGTATTAAAGTATGACCCCCTTTCAGCTGTTCAGGTTGATAATACAAATGAGTTTCTAACTTGTTAAAAACCTGTAATATAATAACAATCATTTAGAACAAATGAAAGAAATACATTTATTTGCATGCATGAATATATCTGTGTCAATATATTTTTATACATTCACAGCTGTTCCGAGCTTGAAAGACACTTGACTTGCTGAGCAAGCATTTAATAAAAAGCCCATGGAAATGTTAATTAATGGTATTTGGTACTAAATGCTCACTTTGATGCTAAAATGTTAAGCTCCACAGATTTGAAATTCATTTGGCTTTTTTTTTTTTTTTTTTTTTGCCCTTGTTACCATCTGCAAATTTCTGCCCCACACCCCATTCTCACATCAGGTTGCTGAAATAATTTGATATTATTATAGCATATGTCAGTAATGAACACTAGGGATGGATTCTGATCCCACTACACCTGCTTAACATTGTGGTTTTCAACTGCATGATTTTTGTGAGTTGTTTGCCTCTCTTATCATGATTGAGGTGATTGTCCCAACTCCAAATGCCCTTGGTTCTGTACAAGCAGGAGGCAAAGTGCCTCAAAGAACTCCCAAGAACATCAGCAGCTGTCAGCTCTTAAATAAATAAGAGCAATTTCAGTGAATTCAGAAAAAAATATTCCACTGAACAAGGTTACTCGGGCATAAAATAGTCTGTGAGATGCAGCAGAAAGTAGAGTTGTAAGAAACCTGACAGCTGCTGTAAGATGAACTGGGAGCACAGGGAGCTGAAGGCTTTCAGGGGCTCAAAGCTCTCTTTGCCCACCCCAAGCATGGAAAGGACCCCTGTGAATCCCAGATCTGTGTGATTCCTACTGAAGGTAGGTAAGTCTTGTTTCCTAAGCCCTCTGGAGTTGGGAAATTCAGCCAGAAAAAACAGTAAATGGAATCTTTAGGGCTGGTAATAAAATGAATTGTGAAATCTTTGAAAATATACGTGATTTCAAGAAAAACTTGCTTATGTTGAAAAGATTTTAATTTCAAATTGTTACTCACATGGTTACAGAGCTAGTTATATTTCCATTTACATTTTTCCTTGATAAGAACAATTTTCCGTGTAAATAAAATCACAATAAAAATTTATATATAATTAAAAATAATTCCTTTGGCTAAAACGTTGCAGAAAAATTATTTCCTTCAAGAGCCCAGGAAATGAATTTTTTTTTAGACTAATTTTCCCACTGGAACAAAAATGAAAATTGCAGTTGTTTCATTTGTAAGGAGAGAAAAAACCCTGTAAGAAATCCAGCTGGTTTATGAGCTTGCAATAGGTGTTTGGGTATGTGTACATGGATGTTTAGGCATTTATTTCTTTTTAGTTCTTCTTTGTGCTTAGTTCAAGTTTTGAATTGGATATTTATAGAGAGTTTTAATAACATTTCTGTTTACCTTGTGCCTTTCTTAACAAATTAACCTTTTCCAACAGTAACTATAAATCATATAATCCTATTACAGTATTAATGAATTAAAGATATTAGTTGTTGACCTATAATTAATATAAAATAATGGCATAAATTATTGTTAGTTTCGACAATCAGGACCTGAAACTCTGTGGCATCTCATGCCAGTACTCCTCAGAGTACTACAGTGTATGTTACAGTCAAATATTTCACTTTTAATTTAACAGTGCGTATAGGGAAATTAATTTTTAAGCCAGATATCTCTTGCATGTCCAGGAATTGACTTCTACAAAATGGACTGGGGACCTAGTAGCCAGCAATGCATTTTGCATAGGCCACCAAAGAGCTCCAAACCATTAAAATATAATCAACATCTTCCACCATGTGTCACATCCCAACTAAACCCAGCTGAAGAACGGGGCAGTGGCTCATCTCTCAACGCCTTTGTGATTATAGAGCTCACAAGTGGTAAGTGAGGCAGCATGATAGCTGTGTTTTATACACTCTGGTCATTTGAGAACATCTAGCAATCCTTTGTGTCTGAATTAAAACCATGTAAAATACAACATTGGACAGAAATGACTGGCTGGGTGCTGTCATGAAAATTGGCTTTTGAAAAATTAAAATTTTCTTGCCTCTTAGGACACTTAAAAAATCTTGAACGTGCTGTAAGTTATAAAAATTTCTTGTTTTCCACCTTTAATACAAAGGTATTTTGAAATTGAGCCCTATTAAAACCAGCAAATGCAAAAAATGTTAAAAAAAAGCCTCCTAAATAAATCCATCACTAAGAATGTACCAGGTGCAGACTTGAGGGACTCTGTTTAAATCTACACTCTGGGAACTTTCTGTATGTGACAACTAGACCATAACTTGATAACACTCATCCTTCCTTGAGTTATTTTTCTATTGGTTTTCTGTATTTGTCTTCCCCTATGTATTCTTCCCTATTTAATAATTCCCCAGTGACTGACTGAATTGTCACTCCTAGAAACAAGGTGAAACTTTCCTAAAAAAAAAAAAAAAAAAAAAAAGAGAAAAGCAGTCTCCTGTAGGACTTTCAAGAGAGTAAAACCACAAGGCTCTGATCTGTCTATAAATGTTATGTTGTATTTTATTATTGGTTTAGCACGCATTATGACAGATGAATACAGATGGCTTCAGCTGTATGTTTGAATCTCTGTGCACATATCTGTCCTGAGTGACATCTTTAAGGTTGCCGAATGAAGACAGTAACATTTATTTGTGTAGGGATTGCACTAAGTATTGGCATATGCATTAATGGAGGTTGTAGTCAGAAAATACAACCCATAAAGATTTAGAAGATGTCCCTGAAAGTGCATAAATCTATGTCTTGTTCACAAGCATCTATAAATACCTGTATAAGAAAATGGAGGCATCAATGTCCAGCCTAGATCATGCCTTATAAAAGCAGCTCCCATGCAAGAGCCTTCTTTATAATTTCCTCTGCTCTCACTGCCTCCTTTCATTGCAAACTTAATGAGTGTTTTCAAGTGCACAACAAAAATGAGATGAGAGAGTTTGGGGAAACCTCCTTGTCAGGGGAAACCAACACCTTGAATTAAAGGCATCAAATACTTGAGACTTTGCAGCAAAGATGTGTTTTCAGAATATAAAACCAATAACATACATTGAACTACTGAAATACTGTAAAATAAAGGAGAGAAGTCCAGTAAATACAGCCCCTAAAGCTGCAAAGAGAAGCTTGCTTTTGATCTACAGGAGTCTCTGCTTCTTTGTATTGTGTAGGCAGAACCTCTCAGCTTAACCTGTGGGTGCTGCCTACAGCAATATTTTTGCAATTTGGTATTCTAAAAAAAAAACAAAAAAAAATCCCAACAACCCTGCCGTTTCGTGCGACTGTTTTCATTCCCTTTTCTCTGTATTATTTTTGTGTGTGCTATTAAACTAAAGAACAATGGGATTTTTTTCTCCTCTTGTTTGGCCGTAAACTGATTTATGTTACAGTGGGTAGTTGCATTTAGACACTCTTGTGTAAAACATGTTGAACACTAAAGAATAACTGGCTGTCTACCACTTGAAGATTCATCTTCTCTCTGCATGTCTGAGGCTACAGGGCACTCACAGCTGGAAAAGAGCATTCCAGTTACAGGTTTGTGTTTTTAAGAGCATATGAAAGCTGTTGTAGGTTTTTCCTGCCATAGTATTTGTTTATCATCATCATCATCATCATCACCAGAATAATTCATGGTAATTCTTCTGTATGTTTCATACAAAAACCTCAGAGTGCTTTACAGGCATTAATTATCCCGACCAACTCATGCAACATGTAAATGATGCATAGGAATAATTTAACAACTACTAAGAGGAAGTAGCCATGAGGTAGCTCTATAGAGGTTGTAAATTAGTTGTACAGGGTATCTGAATGAGGAAGTTGTAGCCTGGGAGAGCTGAAAGGTCCACCACCCAACTGAATCAGCAATGTGGCATTAGCAGGCAGAGCATAATTATGGTTTGGCCAAAGTCACAGGATCAAAAAAATCACACCATGGTGAGATCTGTGTGAGTTCTCTCTTGGTGCCATGTGAGCTGGCATCTTTTTGCTCTCAGCTCACTAAAGAGGATGAGTTCACTGCTGCAGTCTACAGAAGAAAAACAACTTTTATCTATGTGGACCAAACTTGTGACTTTTGCCCCCCAAAATATCAATAAATAGAGGGCAGTTCTTACTACTATCTGGTGAGTGACAAGGTGACACAAGGGAGCACAAAGGCTAAATGCATATATAGATGCAAATATTCCTATTGTAGCAATACATGAGCCAGAGATATTTCCAGCACTCCTCACCTCCAAATGGAAGGAATGAAAAAGGTGGATTTCTAATACTTTGTGGAAACTTTAAGGAACAGAAATAATCTGAGTCTTGAAGGAATTTCTATTTTAAAATTTTACTGAACTTAGAGTTTATGGAATATTCATGGTTTAAAAGCACACTTGCAATAACAATGTTAATTTTCCTTCTTTTCCCAGGATTTATTAGAAGGTAATTGGTCATTGCTGCTTCCCATCAGCTGCTCACCTCAAAATGGTGCTGTCTCTGACTTCAGTCAGCTGTTGCCATGGGAAAGATTAAGTTGTCTTAATTGCATATGTTGTCAGTTAAAGACATCAGAGGAAAAAAACCAGCCAAAAGCTATAACCAGAGTAAATCTAGAGATGCTGTAACAAAGGCAAAAAAAAAATTAAAAAAAAAAAATAGACAAGTGACACAGACTGTTGCTCATCTTAGGATCAGTTTCCAAATGACAGCACTGAAGGTGAGGTTTGGGGGTGCATCTCATCTTGTCTCAGCTACAACAACTCATGCCTCCTTATTTCAGAGGAAAGAGATGGGCTTCCACCAGCTGAGGATGTGGCCCCAGCTCTTGCTCAGATACCACGTGAGTGCCTTGGTCCCCTGGGCTTTGACAAGATGTGAAGTGGTAACCTGTACACGTGTGGGTGTTCTAGCAAAAGGTTTGTCAACAGGCTTCAAGGTCAGTATAGATAAAAAATGAGGCTTGGTTAATTTTCTTTAATTCATACGCTTGGAGTTTAGCAGCAAAGAAGGGGTTAACCATAAAGTATTTCACCTTGAACCTTGCACTTTCTTTATCTAGCACACCATAATAAAAGATCAAGAGTTCCTGCTTATTATCTTATTTTTCCTCCTTGTTCCACTAGGCTAGGGCCCAGACTAGTTATGGATTAACACTGTGATCAATAGTAAGCTTGCTGTCTCACTCTCGGCAGGGGAAAATGAACTCAAAATGCAGTCAAACTCTTATTGATCAAGGATATAGGTCTCACTTTCATTACCTCTGTCTCCTGATAACCCACATATAATGTGATGAGTTGCTAATCTCTCTGATTTTCAATGGACCCTTCACCCCTTCTGTCTGCACAGTCGAGCTTTTATTTTTGCCTCTTCTGTGTAATGCTTGTAGCATTGACTCTCACTCTATTACAATCAGACCTGGTCAATCAGGAATCATAAAAGGACTTTTAAATAGAATTGGGCCAGCTATGTTAACATCATATTTGGGTATCTCCAAGCAAGGGAGTCAGCCTTCAATAATAAAAAGATCTGATAGGTAGAGGAGAAGACTGCTTCACCTACAGCCCTGACAAAGAACAGGTAGTTTGGACTACCCAAATCCATCTCTAAAGATGTTTATGTAGATGTTTTTAATTAAAAACATATGCCGTGTCACAGTGAATTTATAGCTTTTAATTTCATTTTTCTGTCCACTGTAGATAAAGACCTATTTCATGTCCATCCAGTTTATCTGTACTTCTGGATACTCACAAAGAAATACTTATTAGTTCTTTAGAATATACTTTGCACACGGAGGAGTGCATCTTGTGTGCAAAGATAACATGTCTTCATAACCCTTGGAACAAATAGCTCAACACCAAGAGAAATGCAGAAAAGCAGTTTATTGACAGTGATACTGATTGCCAGAGAAATGCTGAGTATTTGGTCATCTTCTGCAATTTTTTTAGGAAGCTCAGAAACCACCTTTGGTTTAAAATTTTCAAATGAAGCACTTTCCTTCTGGAATGAAATGATTTGCTGGACTGAAGAAAGGTTTGCATTGATTTCTTCATTGAATTTTTAACCACGAATTATAAAAAATGTTTCCTTTTGATAAAATGTAATATTTCTTTATTTATTTTCCATTGATATTTACAGTTGTAACTTTAAAGCTTAAATGAAATTAAATTCTAGTGACCAGGTTGAAAGAAAAAGTAAAAAAAAAAAAAAAAGTTCCTTAAGAAATGAAATTTGAAGGGATTTTTGCCTGATTTGGGGAAAAAACATGTTTTGAAATACTGGAATTCCCAGTATCAGCTACCCCTGTTATCCTGAAAACAGACAATTTGCTGGTGACTTAAATGACTGGATTAAAGTAATCAGAACTGTGTTAGAATGTATTAATCAGTGTCCCCAAGCAGTTCTTTTTTCAATATGCCTCAAACAAACAGTCTGTGTACTTCTAGCAGGTAATTGAACCAGGTCCCCTCACATCCAGTGTTACAGGAATTCAAAAGACAGTCCTTGTAGATCCAGTCCTTGTAGATCCTACAAAGTGAGTCATTATTAGCATAATTATTTGTGTGATCTTCAATCAAGGATGTCATCACATTTTCTTAAACATAATATAGATTAAAAATAAGATGTTATTGATTGGTCTGAAAGAGAAAGGTCTCAAGTTTCATGTATAGTGTTTGCCTTCAGTGGTAGTTTTCTTTATACATGGATAACATTCATAACCTTGTAGCCATTGTGAATACTGAGCTTTCTTTTGAAGCTTACATCAATCATATAATTAAGACATCTTAGTACTACTTTAACAATCTAGCCAGATTGTGATCTGTGCTCCCTGGGCCTGTTTCTGAGACTTCAATTCATGCTTTTTTTTTTTTTTTTTTTTTTAATATATGTGCATGTGTCATGTAATTACCATTCTTTCTTTATGCTTCTTGCAGGTACTCTTTGCAGTTGGTCCAAATTTCTTTAGATTAGCCTTCCTGCTAGCTCTAAGTTTTTCCATTTTATTATAAAGAAAAATTAATTGGGTTCTAATAATGAGGTAGGCATGCAGGGCACTTACCAGTGTAATACAATTGTTTGCACACAATAGAATCTCTATGGTGGCATTTGCTTGAACAGCTAAATCAAAGACCAACCAAAATCACTGGTATATATCACTGGATAATTATCTTTGCTGTAAAACATTCTCTGATCTATATGGTAAGGTAAAAGCTCACCTATGGCATCACTAACCAATACCTTTTTTTTTTTTCTTCTTTTTTTTTTTTTTTTTTTTTTTTTTTTTTTCCTTGGAGAGGTGGCACTAGTGCATTAGTTAAAAAAAAAAAAAAAAAGGTAAAACCATGACCATGGACATCCTCTCAGAGGAAAATATTTGCATGCTTCAATATTATGCACCTGATCTTTCATTTTATTATCTCAATAAAAATGGGTCTGAGCTTCAAAGGGATAATGACACTTCATACTATCCTTGCTGCTATATCTCTTTTTTTTTTCTTCTCAGACATGTCTTTTGATACCAAACTTTTTCTGATAAATGTGGCAAATCCTCAATTTGTGTATTAGAGTTGAAGTTTCTTAAAAATTGTTTGTTAAAAGGCATCAGACCTCCCCATATGATTTCACTACTTCAGTTCTACAGGGAAAAGGTATGAACAGAGAATGGAAAAGGCAGATGTGAGGAGGAAAAAATATTTTGTTACAGAAAATATTTTTCTAGAAATGATGAAGGCCTTCATCATAAGGAAGAAAAGTGAGCTGAATTTTTGATGTATGAATCTGAGATACAGTCTTCCATGTGTCAAATGGACATGTCAGAAAAAGTGACAGTGGTATTTTTTCACTTTATGACCCAATCTGATTCTTATCAAAGTCAGATCTGGCCCATAAAGATTGTGGACATCAGCTACTCGATAGACCTAACAAGGCAGATTTAGTCTTACAGTCTCAAATGCATTTTCTCATTGAAGACCTAAAGCACACTTAAAATTTTGCATAAAAAGCAATGAAAACTCAGGGTTTAATTTAATAAGACATGCTAATGCTGACAAGATCCTTGATATGCAGACAATTACATTTCTAGCAGATCCATCCACAATGCATAGGTTTGGTGGAAAACCTGTAATGGTAAATCAAAGCCCTCTGAACTTTAAATACAGAGAGAGGTTGAGTTTGGTACCATGTTTGCATGACATTTTTACTCAACTCTAGGATAAGTTTTGCATTTAGTTATTACTCCCTCTTTCTCCAGAGAGACAAACAGGGACAGGCCATCACCACGTGAATTAATGAACTGCTGGCAATAATTACAGTTATAGCTGACAGTCACTCTGCAGAGTGCTGCCTACTACTTGTGACACTCTGAGCAATACCTGAGAGGGAGAATTAAATTCTCCAGAAAGGAAAGAATGGGTTAAAAAGGCATATGGAAATTTATACTGGGGATAATTTAAAGCAACTGCTAAGATTAAAAAAAAAAAAAAGTGTAATCACAAAATGTCCACCAATTAAGCCTCAAGAAAATATCCCTTTTTTTTCCCTTTACTTTCGTGTTTCAAGATACAGAGTTCACCCTAGAGCACTGAATTTCCATTCATGAGCATAGTACATACATAATTAATGCAATCTGCTGCCTGTTATGACTAGAGATGACAGAAATTTATGTGACAGCTACCAAATATGTATATATTTGGTTGTTGTGTATAAGGCTGTTAATAGGTTTGGCTGTATCTGGCATTGATAATATGCCACCAGTGTGGTGGAGTTAAACCTATCCCACGTCTTTCAGGCCTGGTGTGTGGCAGGGCTATCCCATTTGAATAGCTCCTTTATGTTCTTTTTCAAACCAAACGTTTTTATTTTTGTCAATAAACTGTGTCATTTATTATAGTTAAGAAAACTCATGTTGTTTGAGGTCTTTATCAGAGTTCCTACAAATCAGGTTAATTGGTGATCAACAGAGCTTTTCTGCCTTTAATGAGGCCTGGTAGCCCAAGGCAAGGCCCAGCTCTTGATAAGGGACTTTCCCTTTCCTTATTCAGGACTCTTTGATCACTTTTTTTTTTAACTGGGAGAACAACCGCAGGGAATGTCATTGTTTTTTAATTGCCTGATTACCAAATGTTGGAGATAAAAGATAGATGTTCTCAATTAATAACATTTACATAGATTAGCATCACTAACAAGCCTCATTAGTAGCTGCTGACTTTTGTTTAGACTGCATCCCATGTCACTTGTGCTCTGATAGTGCACTGGTAAGTATGTTCTCTGTATTAAAATCTATTTCTTCCTAATCTATTTCCATTTATGGAGCTATATATCTACATATATGTATATATGACATTTTAAAGCACAAACATATTTTCATTAAAGTTAACTCTTACTTCTCAGTGCATTTAGTGCAAAGTTGGGTATGCTTGGAGGGTTTTCATAGAAAAAAGGGCCTTCAGGAACATGTGTTAGTCCTGAGGTACCTTAAAATATTCAGCATAACAAGCCACAGTAGCCAGTTGCTAAGAGTTCCTCTGCAAATTCTGTTTCTGATTTTAGTTATTAATTTGGAAGCATCAGATCATTTGTTTTTGCTGTGACTCAGTCCTCATCTATGAGTTCTATATAGTGATACATGTTTTCCTGAGAAGTGCTTTGAATGCAAGGGCATAAAATATATTGCTGTCACAATCTATTAAATATCTGTATTGAGAAAATAAATCTCTTCTACACCATTCTGTTGGTGTAAGTGTTACCCTTGAAGTCTGACCTTCTGCTGAGGCTGTTCCTCAGAAGAGCACCTTGTCCTAATGATTAAATCATAGGAGATGTCAACAGCCTTCAGGTTTGCACTCCAGGGAGAGAAAAGGGGAGTTAGAGTTTTCTTGGGATTGACTTTTCCATTGGGATTGACTTTTCCATTGGCCAATGCACTTGTAAGTGCTGTTGGGGTTGCAGGAGAAGCTCCCCTCTGCCCTTCCAGCAAACTCCTGTCGAGTTGGCTACTCTTTAAACACACTTGATTTTTGGCAAGAAAAATCTCTTTGAGGACCCGTGCTTTCTGCTTTAAGAACGACACAAAAGGAAAACATAGAAAACAGCACAAGAGCAGTGTTTAAAAACCCCGTGCTTAACAAGTATAGCTTGCCACAAGGGAAGGGAAAATGGTATTCTGAATGAACCGTCAGAAAAAATCAAGCTAAAAGTTGAAGGATGTATACAATGCCAAAAACTTCAGGAGACAGAGAGACACTTCTGCATGGCTTTGTGTGTATGTGTACATTTGGAGATACAAACATGTATGGACTTGTGCAGATTAAAAAATGCTCCTATCTATTATTTTGATCAATGGTTCTCTTTTTTATATTTTCAACACCTACTGGACCGATACACACAAAACCAATATTTTTTACTCCATCTGCTTGAAAATCTCTAGTGTCATGGCCTTTGCTTCAATGTTGAAGTTGATTTCAGGGTTGCATAAAAAAAGCAAGCTCTACAGTTCAGTCAAGCATCAACAGTAAAGTGCTAAGGCAGAAGCTTTCATGCTGTCAGTGGATGGATTAAATAAATAAATCAATCAATAGTGGATGTAAACTTTTAAAAAATCTCTCTTTTCAGTAGAAAAACTAGGGTATAGATTATTCTACCCTTACTCTTTAAGACAGGAATAGCTTTGTTGACTTCCACTAGAAGGTGGGGTGTAAGATATTTCTCCCTTGTCAACAAGATATATCAGAATGTAAAATCAGACAGAACTCAGGAGTGAAAACACATTTTTATTTGCCACATTTTCCAGCCTTTTGGTCATGTGTATTTCATTTTTATATTTTTTATAAAGGGAGAAAATAACCTTTGATCTTCATTATATCGCTGCGTGCATTTCATAGGGCAATGCAAAACCTGGAATAGAAACCAAGGGCCAGAAAGACACTGAAAATGGATGTCCCATTTGTGGCTCTGCAGTGTAAGATGACAGAACTATGATTAAAGGTATGTGCCTGTATTTATTCTTTAATTAGGGATCTCTCTTAGGAGAGAAAAAACAGTACTGAAGTCCTTACCAGGCACCAAGACTGCTAAGCCCCCTCGTGCATGGTGTCAAAGCCCTAACATGACAGATGTGTTCAGAGAGTGAAATTCATCTTTGTTTACGAGGCCAATGTGGAGCCTGTGAACCACTTAAGCAAAAAAAACTGTTATGAGGGAGGGATGTGGACCACAAACCCACCACACCTGGGCCCTTGAGCAGCCTACTGGATGGCCATCGCTCCTTACTCCAGCTGGATTTTCCCAAGAGAATCCCTTCTGTACCGTTTTTATTTCCTGGACTATCTACTGCCCAAATGCAAGTTCTTATTTATGTTTTAGTTCTTACCCCCTTTTTTAAAAAAAAAAACTTTTGCCCTTTGTTTGTGGTCAATAGAAGAGCAAAATAAGTAAGATGAGTCTAAATAAGAAAGCCAGGTCCTTTTCTATACTTACTTTTTTGAGTCCAGGTAATTCCAGCATTCTGGTCCTCCAAATTCTTTGATTCATGTTCAGCCAACTAGAATATTTTCCTTCTTGATAAGGTATAATTTCAATGCAGCTTTGTTTTGTCTCTGTATGATGCACTTCATATTTTTCATGATTTTGCATCCCTCATACAACACTCTGTCAATTAAAATGATAGCTACTTATGTGGGACAATAAGTGACTATGAGGAAAGGGATTTGTGGAGGCAATTTACAACCTCTAATTCAGCTCCAGGGATGTGCTCCAGCACAGCTACCCTGCAATGGCTGTGCCAGGTAATTTGCTGGAACACTCCACTGAGGCATCAGCCTGTTGATTGCCTGATGTGTAAGAGGCCTCAGATTGGGTCACAGTCAGCAATTAGTTTTAGTAAAAAAATCAGAAATATTGCCTTCAATGTTTAGTTCAAAATATATTATGTGTGTCCACGTTGCAAGGGTTAAAAACATGCAGAAAGAGGGAAGCTTAAAAAAAAACTCTAAAGAAATTAAATCATTGTTTTGTTTGAAACAAAACATTTTGCAGATTAACTTTAGAACATTTTGTTTGTTGCATTGCAATGAACCTTTACATCTGCACTTAAGTACTGTCCTACACAAATACTATTTACATCTTTAGGTTCAGCTGCAGAACAAAAAAACCCCTAAAAACAACTATTTATCACCTAGATCTAATCTTGATAACATTTTCTTCTTAGCTAGTGGAATATTCTAAAAAGAAACAGATGGTTTTAACTATCTTTCCAGTACCAAAATATAAAACTGGTTTAATTAGTGTGTAAGCAGTCATGGCCATGCACTCTGTGTACAGCTTCCTACAGCATTTCTTCTCTCCTCCATCAGTGAAGCACTGTTGAAATTCTCCTGATCCCATTACTCCTATAAACCTCTAGGCCAGTCTTCGATTGATATAAATCAAAGCATCTCTGCTGACTTGGATGGAGCTATGTCAGTCTGTGGGGTCTGAGGTCTTGTGGTTGTGTTTTCATTTTTGTTTATTTTTTCCCTCTGCCAAATGTATTAAAAAAATAGGGGAATATTCCAACTGCTCCACTCATATTTGTCCCTTTCAACAAATACAAATAAACCCAGTTCTTTTTTTCCTAAATGCTGCTTTTATTTAGATATACACTTCTAAATAAACCAGAAGATTTGTTAACAGTTATGCAATTAGAAGAATATCCTTACAGAATCTACCCAAAGGAGAACAGCAGAGAAGAGAAATTAAAATTAAAAGGCTGCCCAGAAAACAATTTTTGTAATAGTTTTAATTATTTTGTACCATGCCCATTCCTAGGAAAAGGATAATTTTGGCAAAACCAACTCCTTCCCATTTACACTGCAGAGTGATTCAGGGCAGCTTAGTGGATAACACTGCCTGAGTTCACCTCCAGGACCTCTGTTTGAACCAACTTCAGGTTATAACCTAATTGGCTTCTCTGCCTCAGCTCAGTGTCTCCAGGTCAGGCTGTGGATCACTGCCAAGGCATTAGGGGAAACTTGCTGCAGAGTTGCAGAGCCTGAAGATGGACAACTTTGGTTACAAGCTCTGCCTGTCCTGACCCTGATCCCTCACTTGCACGAACATCCTCTGCCTGTTCAAAAGAAGAAAGAAAATCCATGCTCTCTCTGGATCAAAGCTGTTATTTGTCTTTGTCTTGCAGTGTATCCGGATGAGGAAGAGGAATAAAAAGATAGGTTGGTTTGTTTGTTTGCTTTTAATTTGAATAATGATCCAGATTCTGGGAAGAATATTATATAGGCGTATTTCTATAGTAATAAAATGCCAGATTTAGAGTGAGTGATGGTATAAAGTATTTTAGATAAAAAAAAATTAAACAACAAACAGTGTCCCCATTTTGCACTTTTCATAAATACTTTCCTCTACTCTTCCAGTATTTTTTCCTTGCACCTCTTTTTCTTTATGCTGTTTCTAATGATAGTGATGTTTAATTTTATAGACCAGATGTACCAGAGTTTCACCACTTTATACTGGGACACCATGGAGAACTCCAGCATTTCATGCTCTGAAGTGCCTCTTCTCATCACTTTCTGGGAGAGCATCAGGATAGGTGAGAGGAAGAACATGGAGCTACTGGTAGCAGGTCCAGTAGTCACCCTCATCCACAAAATTGGCACAGCAAAATTGGAACCAGAGCAAATATTTTTTGTTATCTTCAGCATTGTGTGAAAGTCATATTTGCTAGATCTCAGCACTGCTGTCTGCAGCAGGTGAGAGGGGAGGTAGGTGTTATGAATTCCCTGTTTTTCCTAGAAAAACGGAGAAAATTCTTGGGTTGGTGATTGTGAGCGAGGAATGACTGCTGTGACCTTGTTGTGTAAAAATCCTGGTGGACACCACAGAGAGAGCACATCAAGTCAAAACTTCATTAAGGGGTAGTGGGTGCCTCTCACAGTCCTTCATCCCATTATCTGCCAGGTTTGGCAGGAAAGGAGGTGGAAATGCCACCTCAGCCCTGTGCCCTTGCCACCAGCTCACTGAGACAGCACTGCCAGGTGCATGTGCCACAGCCTGAGAGTCATCTGCCATTGATTCCCCTGGAATCAGACTGAAAATATCTTTTGCTACATTTTGAATATACCATTAAAGTCAGGCACACTCTGGACTGGGAATTTCCCAAGTTTATTGTGGGTTTTTTTTTTTTCCTTATTTTTTTTTCTTCCCAGTTATTTGCATCATTTGCAATTTCTGTTGCATTCAAATACTACATTAGGTTCCCAGAGCCAAACCTCCTTTTCCACAGACCTCATCTGACAGCAATCTCAGGAGGGAGTTTGAAAAGTCAAGTACCAGTTTTGAATGCTGGAAGAAGCTGCCCAAGAGATAAGAAAAGAGGAGACAACTGGTAGTTCTTTTAAAAGTGTTTCATGTCACCCTGAGAAATTGCTTGAATATCTTGTAAAAGAAACCAACAAAACACAGCAGGAATCAAATTTAATTAAGTACCATAAAAAGATATTCTAGATAAATGAAAATACTTACATTGATGTTATATAAATTTGAGCTGCACACCTCAGATGAATTTTTCAACTGTATGTATTTTATGAGTGGGTATAAAATACTCCATAGATACTCTTGTCATCTTTTCCTATCAGATTGCAAATATGTTTATGCTTGAGACTTACTGCCTTTTCCTACCGTGAAAATAAATAGTGAATGTTCTTTTCTACTCACCATGGTATGTGTTTTAGAAACTTCCAGAAATAAGTCAGAACAGCAATATTTATATAGTTAGGCCTGGCATATTTGTGTATATTAGGTAAACATGGTTATTTGGAACCAAGCTGTGCCTGTATGGTTTCTTCATGCTGTTTTGTTGTCTAGAGGCACAACGAGGCCAATTTTTTAGAAGAAAAATGTTCCATATAATTGCCACTTTGTGATGCATCCAGCTAAAATTATGGGGAAAAAAAAAAAAAAAAAGAATCTTGGTTCCCCTTTGATACATTGTGCTGTTGTTCCACTCTGGCTTTTACAAGCTTTCCAATGCAACCATCCTTCTCAGTAAGAGAAAATACCTGAATTACATACACAAGTGCATACACATACACACACACGCATACTGATAAGGTTTGTCTAACCCCTGACTCGAGCACACATTTCAAAAATTGCCATAGAGAAAAGGATATATTTGTTTGAAGGGGAAGAAAAGCAACACTGTTAAGAAAGGTGCAAGCTGACATGGTAAATAAAAGCAACACAAGTGAAAGCACAATTGGAGAAGGAAATAGTTGGGAGATGTGATTCAGCACTTAGGCTGCTAGATTATGTTTAACATGAAGAATGGGGAATGTAAGGCAGCTCCTTCTGCTGTATATTCATTCTAATATGTCAAATGGAAAAATGAGGGACCTAGCTCATTTGAGACCAATGACACACAGGGAAATATTGTGCAGCCCCAAGTTTTCACGTATTGCCACTAAAACTGTGTGGAAACTAAAGGACAGTATTATTGGCACAGTAAATCACTTGATATATTCACACAATATTCTGTGACACTAGGATGATTTTTTTTTAAGAGGATGAAATTTTGTTTTTGGTAGGGATGTTTGTCAGGACAAAGATGGGCCTCTGGAAAACACCTTGCATGGGGTTTCTTTTGACATTGTCACAAGAGAAACACAATTACAGGTACCTCTCTCCACTCCCTGTAGACAGTTTATTTATGCAAGAAGAAAACAGAAGTAGTGCTAGGATTTTTATGTTTAACATCAAAGAAAAACCTGGTCCAGGGCAGCACACAGGAAAAAATTCACACAGTTCCTCTCAGAGAGGTTATCTCTGTGATGCTGCCAAAAGCAGTAAAACCTGTGATGTGATTGCCAGCTGAAGGAAGGGATGGATTTAAGTTACTCACACCAGTATTTCTGTAAAAAATGTTTGTGCATTTGTGGTGGTTTTTCATTCTCTCTTTTTCTGTCTTCATCACCATTCTCCCTTTGAGATCAGATATTAGGAAATGCATTCAACATATCTATAGTCTTAAAAACAAAAACAAAGAGTCTCTGGAGTTCCAGGATGTACATATTGTTCCTGCAGCATTCTGGGAGCTGGAAGATAACCCATAGCCATTGACTAAATATTAAAGAACCATGTATAAACCTGGAATTTAAATTTCATTCAGTTTTTGACATTTTGTTTCTTCCTGCTTTGGGGTGAAAATGCAGAATTTCAAATATTGTTTTCATGCCTTGAAAATATTTAGCTTTGAAGGCATAACAAGGAAAAGAAATCTCTGCATGTGGTAGCACATGCCAGGGGATATGTAATTTAAACCCAAAGTATTCACACTTAATCAGAACAGTCAAGTCAAAGTGAAGCAGGAAAATCTGACAAATGATTCATAAATAAGAAGAAAATAAAGTAAGACTCCATTTTATAACCAGTCATCAGCACTGTAGTCAGCTGATAAAACATACAAGGTCTTTCAGCTGAAATGAAATTACGTTCTTCACATTTTTTTTTTTTTTTTAATTTACAGTAATTTAAATTTCATATGAAAATGAAATTCCCTTGAGTCCAGCATCCAACTTAAACCACATACTCATCTCTTGTCACAAGACGTCCAACTTACCAGTCATGTAAACCTGAAAGACCACCAGGCTGGTTTCAACAATAGGAAATGTCTCCTGATTTTGACCACAAAGAAACATAGCAATACACATTTCTTCCGAAATAATAAATGTTTAATAAATAAAGACTTTTCTCCCTCTCTAATTACATGCAATTTTCCAAATGTGAGAAATGAGTGCTTTCTACTTCTGCCATTGGAAAGAAGTGGTAGGAATGTTTTAATTTGGTAGGGAGGACAGCTTGAGCTGTCTGCCAGTAGCTTCACAACCCACTTTAGATCAGCCACATCAAGGAAAACTAATGTTCAAATTATTTTTCATATTTCAAGAGACAAGGTTTATTGTACCTCTTGTTCACAGGTGGTCAGTTCAAGGACTCATTAAAACTTTTACAAGTTTCCTATTGATAAATACGTGGAAATTATAGTCAAACTGTCTTAAGAAGTCACAACCATTAAAGAACATGTGCAGCATTAAAGGGAAATAACAAATTATTATTTAATGAGATGACTAGTGTTGCTATTGTAGCCTTATTTTCAAGTAACACTGAAACGGGCTCCCTGGTGTTTGTAGTTTCTGGCGATCTTTTTTACCCTTCTCATTATTAATTCTTTTTTTTCTCCATGCTAATCAGCCAAAGCACTATGTGTTTGGAAAATAGATTTTCATACTGCAGTCCCTTTGGATCTATAAGGGTTACTTGTAGCCCTAGCCAAAGATTCAGGCAGTAAGTAAAGCCAAGGGCACATCTCATGACCACAGCAACACATGCTCCCATGCAGAGTTTATGTGACTGTGGCACCTCCAGGTTAAAGTTCATGGAGGATTTCCATAAATCCAATGGATAATGTGCCAAATAAGATTAGAGAAGACTTCACATTATTGCCCAATCCAATGAAAATATCATCTGCTAAGCTCCTTCTGGTGGTGACTGGATGTAGGTAGCTAATGCTAGCAGGTGTTTGTCTCAGAGGCACAGGGAAGGCAGGAACACCTGCTGACACCTGTGCAGAAAAGTGGAAGCAGCAACTGGAACTTCACCCGTGGCAATGGCTTCAGTGAAAATGCAGTTTTTAAGAGCTGAAATTCTGATTGTTGCCCTGTTGTGTCATATTCTTTTCTCTGCCTTTGATTACATTATGTTTAATCTCTCCCTGTTTTATATTCCCATATGTATCTTTATTCAAAATTGTTTGAATTTATCTAGCTGTACTTTCATATACTATCTAATCCCAGACATTATATTTTCAGATGCAGAATCACATTAATAAATGGAGCAGCTGGATTTTTACATCTGATCTGTGCCTGTTTTATTTATACACGTATTTTTCTTTCAAGCTTTGACCTGCAAGAAAACAAGAAGGAAGAGTGAATTTTGATACCTACATCCTGGCACCTACAAAATAATCATTCAATATATTTGTATTTGTGAGTAGGGCAAAATGAATTTTTTTTTGTTCCGTGAGGCAGTAGTAGAGCAAGCCTTAAAGAGACAGGTTTATTTGCATTCTGTGTTTGCCTCCTTCATAAATGCAGTTAACTAATTACCTATCCTTTCATCAATTCTCAATGCTTTGTCCCCAAACAGAATCAGAATCAGAATCTGATACCATCACTGAACTTGATGAGAACCTGACTCCATCAGTCATCCTCTTGAATTCAGTGGTCCAGATTCTCAGATGGTATAAATCAGCAAAGCCCGTGCCCACAATCAAAAAAAGGTGACCTGAGGAGATGATTTGTGCAATAGGGTCCTACATGGTGACAGTAAGGAAGTGGGAATCTTGTTAAAAAATTTTGTGAAGCATCTTTTCCCATAAAGCCTTAAAAAAGAAAAGTAAGAGTAAGTACTTTTGGAAAAAATAGCTGTGTTATTCTTAAATAATGTGGTTTGGTACAACACAATCTATAGTTCTGCTTGGCAGTAGAAATGAATATATATAGAATATGCAGAAGTCTGTGCATTTACTTTATGGCATTTAACCTGTATAAAGATGAGCCACTTTTTCAAGTGGTGATTATTCACAGTTGCTGGATAACAAACATAACCCTTGCTGTTATTTGGGAGTAACCCTCAATTTTACTTGGGATCCGTAAGCTGGGAGTATTGCATAGTGACACTCCTTTAACTGGGATGTCTGAGAGATGCAAATAAAGAGTACTGTTATAGCAGCCTGTCTAGATGGACCTTACCTTTAAGAAGTGCCATGTTTGCATAAAAAAAGGTTTTGCTTCATTGCAGAACAAACCCACTTTCACTTTGCCCACTAGGTGATAGCTCACAACAGTCCCAGTTACAGCTGCAATAGGATTCATAAAAATTGAATGGAACAACCTCAAGATCATGTCAAGAAGTGACCAAAAGCAAGATTTTGGAGTTGCAATGAAGGAGCAGTGCTCGAGTCTTAATCCTCTGTTGCTGACATGGGGGAATGATGGATTTCCACAGTTGGTGTGCAAAAGTGATGTCCCCAGCCACAGCCTTGGCAATCAGTCAGACACCAGAGTCAATTAATGCAGCTTACAGCTGTTCTAAATTTTGCCAAAACAATAACAACAACAACAAATTTAAAAAAAAAAAAAAAAAAAGCACATGTATCCCATTTCTGGCATGATTCTCTTTTGCTTGTTCTCCTCCTGGCTTACTGCCATTTGCCTTCCAGTGACTCTGTTATAACAAGGAGGCATGGAAAACATCTCTCATCTTTACTTTCCCCAGATCTTTAATAGCACAGTGGTTAGGGACCATGTGCAGAAAGAGAGAGACAGAGTTTTAGCCTCCACAGGCTGAGGAGGAAGAAAGAGACTTCAGATCTCCCTTAGGAAGTGCCCAGAATATGGACACTCTTGCTGGGGCCATGTCTTCAGCTTCTACATAAAATACAGAGCTTCCCAGCAAGCAGCAAAGTCATGGCAGCACTCACTCAAGTTACAGTCAGGTGTCCCTGTGGTGGGGAGTTCATCCCTAGTGTTTACAATGTACATAGTACACTACGGAGTTCAACTTTGTTGACTTCCCTGGAAACACAGTTAATCCAGCACTGAGGGTTTGTGAAAGACCAACCTGGTGCACGATGAGGAAATGCTATAAAAATAGAGTTCTGCTCTTCACAGCTACTATCAGTGAAAGTGGGAAAGGTCTGCCAGGGTAATACATCCCTGTATATCCCATATATATCCCATACTGGCCAGAGATGTTGGTTCATGTGGGATAAGATGAACTTCACAAAACATTTTTAATCTTTGGCCTTTAAGCAGCATTGCCAACAACAGGTTCACATCAGGGTAGTGGCATTAGCCAAGACAAGTCTACAAATCCCTGAGTGTGTTTCCATCATCCTGAGCCTGAGATATCTGTCAGTCCATAGCAGATGCTGCTGTTGCTGTGCATGTGTCATGTTACTGAAACCCCTAGATAATGATTACGACCGATTATACAAGATGCCATGTTCCTTAATCATATCACTTACATTTCTGCTGAACGGCAGTGACAAGGTTTTGAAAGGAGAAGATCACAGCTGTCCAATAAAAAAAAAAAAATCAGATAAACCAGACAGTGTTTGCAGACAGAAGATTATGCTAACCTGAAAAGTAGCTTTAGTGCTGTTGATTTTTGCACTCTTCCTAACTGAGCAGAGCCCTCATTCATCCTCTCTGTTTGGTATCACACCTGAAATCAAGATGATTGATGCACAAGCATATATATTTTTGATTTTTTTTTTTTTTTCATGGCTTGTTTACAATTTTCTGTTCTCCAAGTGAGCATTTGAGTGTTTTGGTTTTTTTCCCCCTCTTCACCAAGATTACAGGTCTCAGAGTGCTGAATACCAGTTCTGGTGCAGACAGCTGGAGTGAGAAAATCCCTTCCTTGCCCTAGTGGTAACCCAGCTCTAAGCTGGAGACATTCCCCTCCTTTATATGCTGGCTCATTTTGGAGTCTCTCTTGCACAGACACTGCCAACTGTCCTGAATTAAATGCAATCCATTTTGATATGAGTTACTGCCTACTAATGACTGAGCAAACCCAGTGTTTTCATTTAACTAAAGAGTTCAAGAGAGTTCCAGGAATGAAGAGCTGCCTGCCCTACTAACAAAGCTTTCTAGTTCAGTGCACAATCTGAACTATGCAAAAGAAAAAAACCTTATACTTTTAAGCAGTTATAATGCAGTACTGCATCACTTAGAGTTTTGAGTGGAAAAGTCAAATGTAATTACAGTTTGACACAAATTTTTTTCTTTTTTTCCCTAGCTCTAATCATGTTCTATTTTAAATAATTAAAAGTATAATTTAAAACTTAAATTGATCATTTCAAGAGACCTGATCCTGTCCTCAGAGGGAGGCACTTGTGTCATTGTTAAACTGTTGATCAGCTCAGTGTCACTGTTTCGCCTTCATCAGAACATGTACCATCAGATCTGTAATTCTTCTGTGCTTATGATGGCAGAGCTCCAACATGGGTGTAGTTTGACCCAGGTTAAGCAGATTTAGCTAAATGCATAAATTGTTCACATTCTGTCATGTGAAAGATATAGGCCTAGAGCCAATGTTGGGAATACAACTGATAGTGCACTCAAAGGAGAAAGTAAGGTAGATGTGCAGATTTTCAGAGATTCGTCTGTCTGGCCACTATTCTCTTTGACTCCTAGTTCTCCAGAGGAGGTACCTGGATTCTAAGGATAAATTTGACTTTCATGAAAGTTTAGATAGTTGTATTTCCTATTGTTCATATTCACAGGTAGGAAATTTGAATGCTGTACAGTTTGTGCTTTCCATTTCCTTTCACTTTTCCTGGCTAATTTCCACTGATACAATAAGCCAATAAGGATCAGTCAAATGGTCCTCATGGTATAAATCATACACCTAGGAGGATGCCGATGACCCTGGGAGGCAAGGTACTTGCCCTTGGATTTCCTGCACCATTATATGGAATCAGGTTCCCAGTGCCTTCCTATTGTCCATTTTGGTGAAGAGGTCCCTTCCAATACCTGCTCTATCTTTTCAGTCTGATTTTGGTCAAAGTACAAGGGAATGATGTTTATCCACACTGCAGAACTTTAAGAAAAGAGATCTGAGCCTCAAAAGCATCATTAATTTGTTCCTTAAACTATCACTTTAAACTATTAGTTTTAAAACCAATAGTCCAATGAGCTTCAGTTATAAAAGAAACTTATTCAGGAAATGCCCAAGTCATAATTTAAACAAACAATTTAAATAACAAACCGATGTTTAACCCACAAGAAGCATTAAAACAATCCTTCTCATAATCAATGTTCCACATGATGGATATTTTTTCCTTTTCCCTTTAGAATACCCTCATCCCTGGACACCGGGCTTTACTAAAAGTCAGGAATATGTATGTAAAATAAGATATGTAGCCCTATAATTGCTTGTCAAAGTAAGCTATATCCTCCTAAATAAAGTAAGGTGGTTGCCTCGTGTTTGCTTAAAGCCCCTAAGATGACATCTATGGCCCATATGTGACCACATGTGGTATAAATAAAATGGAATTCTAAAAAGGAAAGAGATAAACATATAATTAAAAACAGCATAACAAACACTTGTGCTCATTCATTTTAATGACTGTATGCTCCAGTTTATAGAGCAGTTGCCGATCCATGCTGTAATAGCTGTGTTGACCACATGCCACAAAATACATCAGTGTAGGCTGGGTCCAAATTATTCAATACTTGTAATAAAACCATCCCATTAACTGGATAAATATGCACAAGCAACAACCCTGGTGATAATGCTGGAAAGTGGCATGTTGTTATTTAGCAGCAATGCTAGCTTACAGGACCTGATAAATAGTGATGCTGAAACCTTTTATTAAGAAACAAACAAACAAAAAAACATTAGTTTAGCTTTTAAGATCTCATACCTATGTCTTTCCTTCCGTTACCTGTAATTTGAACTGAAAAGAGACTGTGGCCTTGAAAGCTTCAATTCTGATTACTTTTTTGTAAGCCTAATAAAAGGCATCAGTCATACCATTTATTTGTGAAAATGAAATCTTCATATATTGAAGGTCAATTTTAGTTGAACTAATGTAATCAGTAAAAGTCAAGGTTCCTTTACCATTAAAATTGACCATGCTCTGAATCTTTTGATATTCTATGCTTAACCTTGAATCATGCTGTGTCTGTAGTATGAAGGGATGATAGTGAATTCATGTTACAGTATAATGACTGAGTCATCTTGGCCTTGATTTTCAGCTGGGTAAAGCAGATATCCAGCAAATATAAGACGTCCTTAAAATTAGTTGAAATTAATACATTCTTGAAGTACTTCCCCTCACCTCAGCACAAGCAGCAGGTCACCCAAAGTCTGCAAACAGCTTTTAGTTACAGTTTTATGAAATATTTATTATTGCTCCTGAATATATTTCTTAAAGTTGAAAGATGGCTACACAGAACTAGAGCAAGTATTGATACTGAAAAACTCTTTGAGGTCTGCACAGAAGAAATCACACTATAATTAAATATTTACCGCAGTCTGTGATCAAAATGCTGTGATCAAAAATCACAGCCCTTTGCTACCACACTGAAAGCTCTCACACTGGCCAACACTGAAGCAGATTTGTGTAAGCAGCTCACAACTTGCGATTCAAGAACAAGAAGCAGCACTTGGGCTGCCCTGCTCCTGCCATTTCAGCTGAGAGGAGGGAGAACCAAGGGTACGTGGGCTGCTTTGGGAGGACTAAGAGGGCAAAGCTTGTCAGAGGAGATGCTGGCTAAGGAGCTTATAGATTATACCTTGGGAAGGGGCATTCCCCTCAGGAGAATGGGGAGGAAGAGCATTAAGCAGAAAATTGTATTATTTTGTAAAGATGCAAGAGATCTGGCTGGAACTGGGGTGCTGTGGTTGCATGGTAGAGTTCCCGTTGGATAGAGAGTGCTTAAACTTGAGCTCAGTTTTATTTAATATCCAAACTGATTACGTGCACATGTGCCTTCAAACACATACTACTGGGGTACTGTGGAAAAGAATGAAGTTGTCCCACAGTTTGTGATCCTTTCCCAAGGTGCAGAGGAGTCATGCACAGCACTCTGTCTGATCTCTCCCATGATGCCACAAGGGAAAGATGGAACAGAAAAAGGTGAGAAGCTGCTCCCTGAAAGATGATGTTGCACACAGCAAGTGGATAAAGGATACTTCATCTGCCTGAAGAAAATGCACGAACCAAAACCATGCTTCATCCAGTTATAAAAGACTCTCAGAACTGTGCTTCACTTACTAAAAAGTGAAACATTGTCTGAGCTTTTAATATTCAGATGAATCAGTAACAAAAGACTTTCTTTAGCTAGCTGATGTGCTACTTGAAGATAGTCAACACATTTTACATTCATACAATGCTCTGCTAAGTAGGTAGCCAAGGACATGTATGCAAAGACAGGACTTTCTAGACCCAATACTGGCAATAAAGGCAGCAGAACAGCTTTATTATTGTTCTGCAGCTCCAGATGATGTCCATCTGAGTCCTCTCTTTGATTTGTTCCAAAAGTTTTCCCTCATTCTACCTCTTCTCTTTTCAGTACAAGTCTAAAATAAGTATTTGTTCATTTGCTCTGAGAACTGAAAAGGTGAAAAAGAGTGATAATGCCAAGCCCAGATCAGGGCAGGGTCAAGCTGGATGGAAGCTGCGTGTGAAGGACGTTGACCTGAAAGTGGTGGCAGGGCAGAGCTCTCCACAAGTGTGAGGGCAGCCTCATTTTTAAAGCAGAGGTTTAATCAAAGATTACATTCAAATCAGTTGCCTTTGAGATGAGTTTGAAGCATCAAAAACACAACTGCCAAAAGTAAGCAGGGTCTACAGCAGTAGACCACCCTGCTTGCTCCAGTGGAATGAGTTCTGATTTTGATCTGTGTAAATGAGATTAGACTGAGGCCTGCGCCTTATCTCTCTGGAACTGGATACCTGGAGATGACTTAAAAATATCTATTTTGTGTTTCTAATGCAGTCCTGCGCTGAGATAGAGTCTGAGGGATTTACCTGCTGAAAGACCTAACGAAAAGGTGTACAAAGGGAAGGAAAAAGAAGATATAAAAATAATCAAGGATGTACAGGCTGAAAGGGTTTCTCTGTTCATGATCATTCTGTTCCAGCAAAAGTAATTTTTAATGTTTGGATCCCTTTAATGTTTGTTTAGGTCTTTTGTTTGTGTTTTTTTTGTTGTTTGTTTTTTTGTTCATTTTTTGTTTTTCCCCACAAGACATCTCTGTTCCCCCTGAGAAAATTATTAACAAGAAGGAAAAGATATATTGATTTTAGTATTGATTATCCAGTCCTGAATTTTAGGTTTCTTTTCAAAGTTTCAAGTTTTAATGGCAAAATGTCAGAATTCCTGATTGCAAACCCCGTGCCAGCCAACACAAGTTGGAATGAGAGCTGGTACTGAGTGTATAAAAAAACCTCTTTAAATCCTGGTTTCAAAGAGGTCCAAAATGATACTTTTTTTCCCCCTGAATATCCACGCTAAAGAAGAAGCAGTGTCAGACAGTCTAAAAATAGAACAGTACAGTATGAACTTTTGAACTGTGAAATCTGGGGGATGTAATCTTCCTGCTAAACAGAGGCTTACAGCAGATAGTAAATGCTCTGATAGGAGCTTTGCCAGTGTTTGAGCTGTCTACTAGAGGAAGGGAAATTGTAAATTGTTAGCACAGTGCACCGGTGTGGTAACTTTGAGGTTGTTTTGGAATTGCTCATTCTTGCTGAAGAAGTTGCTCGGGCTGTTTTCCTGTGTATGTGTTTGTGCAAAAACCTACTGCAGCCAAAGGGCTTCCCAGCATTAGATGTCAACAAAAAATAGTCTTTGGACCTAGAACAATTAGTTTAGCAGATATTTAGATGTTACAACACCCTCCTTAAGCAATAGAATTGTTAGAAGGATCAGCATCTGTTATTATTTGCATCACTTTTAGTGGAACAAAGCTGATTTTCATCAGCTGAGAGCCTGTCCCATGGGAAGTACCACCGTAATAGTTTACAGATGTCCCTGGTGCTGCTGAGCTCCTCCTGTCCATCATACTTCAGGTATATACAGGCCAGTGTCTCCTTTTACACATGAAGTAGCTGAAAAGCCATGCCACTTCCCAATATAACTGTTATGCTACAATTAACATTCATGTCATGGCTAAATCCTCGTAGCAGTTGTGCCGTATGGAAAAGCTGCTTTTGAGAGCTGTGGGTGCATAGCCCGGGCAGTCTGTGGGGAAAGGCAATGGAAAACCCTCTGGTCATGCTGGGCTCCAGACATTTATAAAATGGAGAGACACGTGTGATGCTTTTTCTAGCAGCACCGGCCTATGTTTGGAATGTTTTAGTGTTTATGGAAACACCATGGCTACAAATTGGACCAAGAACTCACAAATGCCCCGATTTCAGGAGCTGGGGTTCTCAGACAAACTGCCAGCAATGTGTGGATGTTGAGGAAAGCCACATCAGCAGGTGTCTTGCATATCCACAAGCAGGTGGTTTCCCTGTGGCTGGAATGACCAGGAATGCTATGACGGAACAGGAGAGGAGTGCCCAGAGCAAGGTGCCACAGGTGGATGGAGGTCCTTCCAAATGGGGACAGCCACCAAGTGGAAACACCTGCCCACCTGGTCCCACAGCTGCTACTTGGATAGGTGTGATGAATTTTAGTCATGGCCCTGCCCTACCATAAAAGAGTGGAAACGAAGGCCCTGGGGCTCTGTTAGCGAAGTGGGGGTTTTGTGGTGTTTTCTTGTGCGTGTAGGCAGCCATGAGGCTTCAGCGGGGCCTTGTCAGGCCTTGGCTGCACCTCCCTCTCTTGCGTTCCTGAGGTGAGGAGCTCCCAACGTTTCCAAGCGGGAAGCTTCCTCACAAGGTGTCATCTTGTCTTTGGAGAGTTGCTGAGATGAAGCCAGGAGACATGTGAGTAACTCCAAAGATTTTGTTTCCTTCTGGTTGTGTGAGGGATGTGGTAGGGCCATCGCCAAGGTGCCTGGGGATGGTAGACTGGGGATCTCCAGGGATGTTCCAAAGCCGGCACTTCTGGGTGCCATCTTTCTTGAGGAAACCCGTTTTTAGTTGTGGAAATTGCTCTCAAGGTGTGGGGGAGAGGGTTTAAACCCCAATGGTTGGTACCCAGCTATGTGGAGGTGGGGTTGGTGGGCATGGTCCTGGGGGCCCCAAGTGTGCCCAAGGCAAAACACCTCTGTGGTTCCAAGATGGCTGTGGCTTAATGGTTGTTTTCTTTCCCCCTTGAACAAGTCTTTGGGTTGTGTTTTCTGTTGGACAATTTGAGGCTGGTTTTGTGGGTCGTGGTGGTGTTTGAAGTGGTGTGGAAGAGTGTGGCTTGCTCTAGGAGTGAGTGCATGTGCTGTGGACTGTAATGGTAATAAGCGTCTTGGAAGAGAGCTTTGTTGGTGAAGTTTCTCAAGTTGTTCCTTTGTCTTTGTAAGCTGATCCTTCTTGATGAAGGGACAGAATAAGGATCTTCACCTCATTCTGTAAGTGGACCAAGCAGAGACTTCTGTCTGGTATGACCATGTCCCTTGGGTGCTGAATTTGTTTGGTGGGCTACAAGGGGAAAAGAAGGCAGCTGTGTCACCAGCATGCCTAAATTCAAGCTTTGGAAATTAGTATGGGCTCCACAGACCTCTAAAAATGGCCCCGAGAACCGAAGGCTGCTCTGCCTAGTGAATTTGCCATGCAAATTGCTGGAGACAGGTTTTACTTACTTTATTTCAGTAGAAGGGCTAATGCATTCTTTTTTGGTTTTTTTGGTTTTTTTTTTGCCATCTTTCTTCTTAAACGTGATGAAAAAATTGATATAAGACCTAATTACATCTCTATTTCTGACCAGTTTTGGAAGCTGCAGAGCAATCAATATTAAGTATGCTTTACACCAATTTAGACACCTATTCACCTATTCTGTCCAGACGTGTGCTTTATAGAGCTTTTTGTGTGTAAGATTTTTGTGTAATTTAGGCTGAAAAGTAGGGTAATGTGGATTTTCCAATTAGCTTATGTTAAGTCAGTGTTCTTCCACCTGAATATTTTTAATAGCTCAGTTTTTAAAAGCATGGGTCTATGTGTCCAAAAGAGGCGAATAAAAAGGAAGATAATCTTTCCAGAAGGATGAAAGACAAGTGGATTAATGCAGAGTTTGGATTTTGAGAAATCCAGGCACACAGGTTAGTGCTGCAGGGAGAGCTACTTGTGAAACTGTCACTTGTTAATTAAGTTAATGTCTACGGTGCTCTGAAAATGTAAAGCACTATATAAGTGCTAAGTATTATTATTAATGATGCCAATTTTGACAGGTTTACTGGAATAGGCTTTGCAGTACAATATAAGCTAATGTTCTAATGCTTTACTCATTTACAGTGAAACTGTTAAAAATCAGAAAGTGGGAATAGAAGGCCAGCAGAGGCCAACAGTCTCAATGAAGTCCCTCATTTGGTGTTCTCTGCAAGTGCTGTCTGGGAATAAGGTTAAATCAAAGACAACATGGAGCTGTCTTGCCATCTTCTTGAACTTTTCAGCAAAAACCTCAGGTGTATGATAGACTGCACCAGTTTATTGTGACTTTCAGTTCTCCTGTAAGGAGATCCTTTGGCCCTCAATAGCTGTAACATGAAATGTTGTAGCCATATGGCTGGTGTGGCCCTCCTGTTGCCAATAAACTCATTCTTGTCACAGACTACAAAAAGGAAATGGGGTAAGATGCCAGCCCTATGTACCCTAAAAGTGCTTTCTCCTCTAAAAGAAATCCCCACAGCCCAATTAAATTGGTTTGTGACCCTTGTCTGTCTTGCCCTAAAAGAGTTGCAAAAGGAAAGATATTTCTAGTGTAGGCTCTATTGGTACTAATGCCTGAATAGATGCCAAGAGCTGGTCAGTCACAGAGAAAAGCATGTACTCAAAAAATGAATTAATTATCTTTCACAGTTCATTGGGTCCTAGCAGTTTGCATGTCATTTGGATACAGGAGTGTAGCAGCATGGTGGTATCTGACCCAGTAAATAGAATGGCTTTCTCTGTCTTGGGCACATTGCCTTTCATAACAGTAGGCAATGCTTTTTCTCTGAGCAAAGCTACATAATCTGACCTGTAAAGGGGACAGCTGAATCTTCAGATGTTTTTTTAGATGCTCTTTAAATTATTTCTTCATTACCAGGCTTAATTTTCTTCTGTCTTGATGGCTTCTCACTGTGTAAAGCACTGTGAAGTACTGAATAGTGCCTGTAGAATTCAAAACCTGAATGTCTTTATACACAAGCCTTTGTGTGTCCCCATTAAAACTTAATTTCCCAAAAAGTCAAGTCCAGTAGGTGTCTGACTGGCATTGGCAGAGCAAGGGTCTGTTTAGCTTAATTACTGCAGGAGAAATTGATGGATTCTTTTGCTGTTTGGTTTGGTTCTCCTAATGTGTTGAGAGTGCACATGCACACACACCTACACTCAGCAGATCCAGCCATATGAGACCAGCCACTCCACTGCTTAATTAAATTCATTTACTGGCTGGCAGACACACCACCTTTCAGTGCCATGTGGATCCTGGTTGTGCTGGGAGAACTTCAGGGCCGGTTGTTTTGAGCTGTGTAAAGGACTGAAGTGTTGTATCCTCATTTAATATGAACTTTGGTGGTGTGCTGCATTAGTCAAACACTGCAAGCAGGATTGGAAGAGGGATGATGTGGTTACTTTGTGGGCCTGGGAAATTATCTCTCAGCAATAACAGCAGCAAGGAAGGTGGACTCTAACAAAATTATTACGTTGCCTATTACTTTTCAGTCAGTTACAGTCTAGCTGTTTGGAACCAGCTAGAATTCAGTCCTTTTCATGCATCTAGAAAAGCTGAAAGACAAGTTTCTGCCTTGGCCTCCTCTGAGCTAGCTCATCTCTTGATATCCAGGTGACTCCTGAGCCACAGGAGCACCACAAAAGAAATAAAAAAATGGAGTCCAGCAGCTGCTGGCATTCTAATATGGCATAGGGAGATGTAAAAAACTAGAGGTGATGAATGGATGTTGATACTGGAACTATATTAAATATAAGCTGTGTTGACATCTGCATCTTTTAAGATATAACATTAAAAGTCAAACCTTAAAAATAAAAAAGGTGCAAGCCCCTCTTGCCCTTTTCTAAAGTGCAGTAATAGGTTGTAAATTCTAAAACATGTTTATGGTCATATTCTTTGGATGCTCTAGTGAGTGAATACGAAGCAACTAGTACATCAGCCCTGTCATGAAAGCACAAATATTCAGACTCGAGTCCTTAAGGCATTGCTATCTATTATAAATCAGTTAGAATAATTCATGCTATAGATTTCCTAATGCTGAAGAGCCTCTTATTCAGCTGAGTATAAACATACATCACATCTTACAGATTTTTTTTTTTTTTTCTCTCCTTGGTACAAGTCAGACTTGGAATTCTGCAAGAGAACAATGCACGGTACAGATGGATTCCCTAAAAACTTTCATAAATAGAAGGTGGAATGGAAAGACATTATTAAGCTCCAGGATGGTTTTAACAGCTCTAGTCACACCTTTGTTATTAAGTTTGGAGCATCTTGTGCAAGAGCCAACAGTAAGCCCGTCTGTAGAGTGTACAGAGGCTGTGTCTGGAATCAGGCTGAAAATGCAAATAGGACTTTCTTTTCTGGTTTGGTTTCTCAACACAAGTTAGAGCAGCTTGCACCAACTGGTAAAGGCTGCAAAGGGCCATTTTGCCAGCTGGGAGGTGCAAGGGTGTAATAATGCTGCTGGCTCCTTGCCTGTGCCAGCCACAGGGAGGAGGGTGGCAGAGAAGCCAATGTATGTCTCAGTGCCACTGAAGAGGAGAGATTTTTCCACAAACCAGCCTTAAAGACAGCTTGTACCACTTGAGTGGGACATTGTGGATCTAAAGTAACCAAAAACCTGCCATGAAATATTTACACCCTGACTCCCTATATACTTCGTATCACTTAAATTCCTAAAATTTCCAAAAAACAAACCAAAAAGCCCATCCATCCCACAACCTCCATTAAATCCAGCTGATTGAAGTCGTGAAGAGCTGGCTAATGCACAGTCCTCTAGGTTCTGATAAATGGCCTTGGGAGTGAATTACAGCATCAGAGGGGGTGATTAGGACTGAAATTGCAGGGAGGTTTTTAATTTAGCCGAGTAAAGGAGACGCCCCCAGCTTAGCCAAGCTCATCAGATCATATACTTCTTACTGCTTCATCCTCTTACCAGGCACTGCCACTCAGAGCTATTGTGCATGAAGAGGGCACTGAGCAGACACCATGGTGTTATTCTCTTGTCCAGAAATCCACCCGAGACTGACTGTCACTTTGCCTCCTGCAGAATTGCCTATGGTACAGAATTCTCATAGCCCAAATCAGGAACTGATCAGCAAATTATGTAAAGGATGAAATGACATGGTTTTAAAGCTTAAGATGAGCTGGTTTACCTGCATATTTCTTCTTTTTCCTCCCCTCGGAGGAGTCTCGGTGAAGTAGCTGAGGTTACTCCTAGGAGTAAAGATACATTTGGGCTGATGTGTTAGGATACTTATACTTTGCCTTGCTCCAGATCTATTAAATAGAAATGAGGTGTATGAAGTGTAATATATAGACAGCTTTAACTTCTCCAGTGGGTTTTCCTGGTAAAATTAACTGGATCACCGTGGGGACTGTCTTTGGAAAAGGGCAGCAAACTTTAGGGGAGGAGAAAGGGTTTTTAGCCCTACCATGGAAGTTTTGAGGGATTCACAGACAAGAAGGACAGAGGCTGTTAGAGGGAGGAGTTGGGGACAGGTGGGCTCCAGGTGGCTCCTGTACCCCCCACCTCTGGGACCCTGCAGCAAACTCGGGCACAGGTGGCTTTTCAAGGCTGGGAAATGGAGGAAGGGAGAGAAAGAAAAATAGCCCCACATTCTATTTTTTTCATTGGCTTTTTATTTCTGGTAGCATGCCTTGAGTGTGTTGCTTCTGGGTTTTAGAAATTTGTGGTATTTGTAGGAGAAATTGCAAACTTTATAGAGTCATCCTTTGTCTTCTTCCTGGAAGAAGGGTGAAAAGAAAAAAAAGGATTGCAGTAATCTGACCATAAAATGTTTGGGATGAGCCTGACCCAAAATTCAGAGGTAGCTGGGCTTTGTACAGGTCCCTGTGTTTTCAGGCTGCTTTTGCACTGTTAGGTCTTAAAATAAATACCATCCACTGGAAACTTGAGAATAAAAAGAATTGAGATCAGGCTTATGTTAGTGCAGTGTTAGTGGTGAGAAGGCAGTGGGAAATAACAACAGCCCCATGTGCCCTTTCCCTTGGGTTTGTTGCTTGTAATGTTGTAGAGCTCCTGTCATTGAGGCTGAATTTTTATCTATGATGAGGTAATTAAAGATTGACTCAATGTATGTGGGCATATGGAGGCTAAAACAGTTGCTCATGAAGAACTCAGCAGGATTTTGTGTAGTGTTTGACAAAGCATTTTTATTTTTTGCTAATATGGCACTTTGTAGAATCTTGGAGATGCTTAGCTTGTAACACCAGTTACCTGTGTAATCCTAATGATCTCCTTTAAATGGAAATAAGGGGCTTCTGAATAGTATTAACAAGGAGCTGCTGGTTTTCAGTGTGCCATGGTACTGGAGGAGACTTGGCAGCCCTATCATCCTGCCCCTGATTTTGAAATGTGAGAGCATAACTTTCCCCTTTGCTGGGGAAGAATAATAAGAGATAGTCCTTGAAATGGTCTGTAGTGAAGCAATGGATACTTTAGCTTCAGGGTTATCACAGAGGGAACTCTACTCCTTACTGAGGTAAATTCCCAGTGATTTCAGAGGAGTTATGCCTGAGTATGGAGAAGAACAGGACTTGAGTAAGCCTTGGTGTGACCTAATGCTCCTGTTTCTTCTCTAGCCCCCAGTGACTGTGAATTTTGTTACTAAAAGAAAAACTTGGTAATATTGATTACTAAAGCCATTTTACAACTGTCAGTTCCTCCTGTGTGGTAAAATCCATATTACTCATGGAAGAGAAAATGGAAAGGAAAATCTACAGCTTTGCTTTCAGTATGCTCTGAGCACTGTCCATTTGGTTGCGTCCTTCCACAGTGCTCTTCACAAAGGTGGACAGAACATCCTTTCTTGAGCATGTTGAATTCGGGGATCTTCAAGCCCTATTGCAAAAGGATCTGGCAGTGCTTTACATGTTGCAGGTGAAGTCAGAATTTCCTGGGAATGGCTATAAACTAGGGCTGAGCACAAAGGGCTTGAGATGTTGAAGGATCTCAAATGGAAACTGGACATGTGCAGTGTTTCTTGGAGAGCTGGAACATTTCTGCTTCCCTCCTGAATATAAGCTATTTTTTAAGAAAACACCATTGCTTTGTTCCACAGTGTTGTTGGAGGTCTTGTGGGTCCTCTCCATTATCTAATGGTTGCCAAGAGGTGGTGTAGACCCTAACACAGAATCCACAATGTTTGCTGGCATCTACCAAAGAGCCTCAGCAAGTGGATCTTTGACAGTTCCATGCCAAAAGTTGCCACTGGTTGTTTTTTAGCTGCTTTTATTGTAGTTTTCCTCCCTGACCTGCCAGCTGTTACATACCCCAGCTCTGCTGTGGTGCCTGCAGCTGCTCCTTGGCCAGAAGGATCCTACTTTGAATTTCAGACTGCAACTATTTCTCTGCTGTTGTTGAGTTGGTGGGAGCTGCACTGTGGGACAAAAGTAGTGGGGAGAAATCTGTGTATGTTGTTACTTATTGCTCATGTTGGGAAAACTCCCTGGTCTAAGTAGGCAACAATTTTTCTGCAGAGGGACAGGAAAGAAAAAAGCCTCGGTGTTCCCAAAAGTGCTCTAAATAGTGTTTCTATAAGGGCAGCCTCCCAGAAATTTCTTCCCACAGAGCCCTCATATACTATGACAAGCAGAACTCTCAACCCCAGGACCAGACACATCTTCTCATACTCTTTAATTTTGGTGATTTTCAGGCAGTAATATCAAGAGCTAAAGTTATTATTCACTCAAAAATAGATTATGATAGAAAAAAAATAAAGCTGTTCTCTGAAAATTCAAGAAAAATTGACAAAGTCAAGCTGCAGTAGTTCTCTAATTTGATATTAGGAGAGGATAGCAGTCTGTGAGACTGTTAGAAGTCCTGGTCTGAGCCCTACTGAATTCAGGGAGGATGTTACAAAGATTTTGTATGCATATTCTAGAGCCAGCATATTAAATATTTTATATATTTTTCCTCTTTTCTAATTTATCTTATTAGGAAAAACAGGCAAATAACAAATATGTTAATATATAAATATATGATGATATACTTTAATATAAGCTGTATGCTGCATTCAATAATGAATGTTGTTGACTATAGTAATTAAGCACTATTCCAGCTCCAAACAGTTATTTACTTGTCAGTATTAGTGAATCTAGCTCATCTAAAACTGCAGGCAGTTTTCTGTTTATTATTTAAATAGTAATTGCCTGTTTAAGTATTTGCTAAAATATTGTTTAAGTCTAAAATCAAGATCACAAGTGGATTTCAATAACCTAGTTAATTTACTTTAATTTTTGAATTCTCTCTCTGCATGGGAAGAGAAATATGAAGAGTAATTTCATCTCCTTATAGATGATTTAATTGTATGTACTTTTGATGGATTAAGTTTCCTGTTAATTGTGGAAAATGCAACAACAATATTATAAAAAGAAGTTTAAAATAAAACAATTGCTGGTTGCTTTGCATGCTATTTTAAAAAATGTTTAACATTATTAATTTTGCAATGGTAATTTATAAATATTAGTTACATCTTCCCAGTTTCAAACCCCCAAAATAGATGGTTTTAATCATACTTATTGATATTCTGTTATTATTTTTCATTATGCAAATACGCCTCAATTGCTGTGTAATAATGATGTGACTGAAATATTTTTCAGTGCTTTAAAACACGTGCTTAACTAAATTGAGAAGAGAATCAAAAACATGTGAAAACAAGGAAAAAAACCAAAATTGAAATTTTTTGTAAAAGCTACAGTACCCCTCTAAGTCTGTAATATTTAATATTGAATGTTCAAGTGATTTCAAACTATCCTCTGAAATAATGAGGAGTTTTTCATCCATGTACGCTATGTTTTTTAAATGATGGACTTTCTGTCCTTATTTAAAACTGCCACTAGATTAAAATGTAATTGATGTTTAGTAAACCCTATGTTCTGGGAGTCTTTGCATAGTGTAAAAGATGTAAACAACCAGCTTCTAATTCACATGCATTTCTTAAAACATACTGTGGGTGCCTTCTTCCAGGGAGAAGCAATATACAGTGTTTGGGGGTTCTGAAAAGTTTATTTGAAAGTATAATTAAGAAAGCACAGTAAAATAAAAATAAACCTTTTAATTCAAGGCGTTTTTCCTGCTTGGGATTTAAAGATTGTGAAAGTGATAGATCTAATGCTGACATTCTGTCCTAAGCAATCCCAAACTTTCCTGGCTTGTTTTCAGTGTCACTGTGATTGCAAGCTTAAAATAATGTGAGCAATGCTCTTTCTTGTCTAACTAAAGTATTATAATTTCTAGCAGATGAGAACTTGCAATTTGTTCTCGTTTCTTTTGTCTAGATAGTTAAATACAAAAATCAAGACAATCTTTGTCTGTTGTAGAAGAATTCTAATTAACCTAGTAGGGTTCTAGTTTTAAAACCAAAGTAAACGGTTACTACTCTCAGTTAAAAAAATCAAGGTTGTCTGAAGTTAATTCTTGGATATATGTTCTCTCTGGATTTTCTTGTAAAAAGTTGTTCTAGTGCTTTATTGTTTTCTTAGAGATTTATACAAATATGTAAAAGCCCCTAAGTGAAAGTGTTGCTTCAGCCTTTATTGCAGCATCACTGTCTGCAGCTACAATTTCAGCCCTAAGCTTAATTTTTTTTTTTGCAAAGTATGTGGTTTTCATTAAACCTGTAATTAGTATAATTAATAATTATTCACTAATTGAAACACAGGTTAACAAACTCCCATATGTAAAAGTAAAGGGGGGAAAAATGTCATTCATTCACACTGGGCTTTATAAGCCTATAAAACTCTTCAAAGGACTTCAAGATATCAAGCAATCTTTTATTCAGCTAAACCTACCCCCCACCTTCACTCTTACACACACTTAAATACACAGTATGCTCACAGCTTGGAAAAAAGCAAGAAAAGCCTTAATGGATCACTGATTTTAACCAAAGAGGTAGGTATGCATTCCATATAAATGGTTTCAAAACAATTTTTGTGTTAGTATTAATAATTTTCATCAAATGAAAACAAGCATCTGAACGCTATAGAAAGCAAAGCTTTCAACTGAGCACTTATTAACAGGGCTTTTATTTCAAGCTCCAAACATCTAAAACAATTACACTGGAGCAACTGTGTAATTTGCTCCTTTCTTTACTATACAGGTATAGTCTCTGGATGAAGGCTAGCACAGATTTAAGGGAAAAGTGGAGAGTTAAGGTCTGAATTTTGTTCATCTTTACACCCAAGAGTAATTAACCCATTTGAACAGATTAGGAGACAAGTAACGGGAGGAAAACTATTCACATGTCTGTAGGCTGGAAAATCCAGTTCTAGTTAGATGCTTTACAACTGATGTAATAAATCAAAGAATAAAATAATTATTTCTCAATTTACCGTGACACAGTTATCTTGTCATCGCCCTGGTTATATGTACCTTTAAGAAGTGCTGAATGTTAAAGATCTATTTAACCACATCAGTGAAACAGAGCTAACACAGCAGGAAATACTGCTTTGTCTTTTTTTAAAATATAAAATCACTTGCCAGGTTATTTGCTCCTATTAGAAAACAAATATTTTCCATCTAGAACTGAAAATCAGAATTTTATACAAAGGACATGACCGCTCTTAAATGGTTACATATCTAAATAATTAAAAATATTTTGTTGTTGGGGATGTTTTACTTTTTAGAGGAAACACTGGAGAAGCCTTGGTTTTTGTTACACACTTAATGAGCTGTGCATTTATCTGAAATATTCCTTTGCAGTATAACAGCAGATTGTTTTTGGTAAATTTTGCAGAAAATGTTATGAAGCAAAGGCATAGATAATCTGTGGATGCTTTTTCTGCAGCTGTTTGGAGCTGATGCAGTTCTTTATTCAGAAATATTTATTTGGTATTTTTTTATCAGCATTTAAGAGCGTAACACTGAGCTAATATGTAATGTTATACTAAGATGAGCACTAAAGGGTTCCCCTAATATCAAACTTGAAAATATAATAGAAGTAGTAAAAAGTCATGGACAAATGACTGCTGTGCAATTCCAGTGGTGGGCAATGAAATATTACAGGTTTCAATTCCATAATACTGCCTTTCAAAATCTGTTATCTGTAGCTATCTTAAAATCTGAGTGCTTTGTAAAACACAGTTTATTCTCCCGAGGTACTTTAAATAATTTCAATCAGTTTTATAGGGTATACATAAAGATCCTTACAATTCCCTGTTACCTTTGTCCTTTTTGAATGGAAGAGAAAATGCAGGGGATAATGACTTCTGCTTGGATGCATTTCAATGTGCTTTATATTTATTATTGATAAACATATATAAACATCTGCTTATACACAGGTAGGTGTTTATTTGTTATTATGTTCAGCAAAAACTTAAAAGTTGCCTGACCAAGATTTAGCAAGTTTCTTACTTGCACCAAATCCAGCTCAAACAGTAATGCAATGAGCAGGATGACTGAAACAGCATCTTTTCCTGACTTAATCTGTCTAAACAGGTAAAGATGTGGAAAAAAATAATCTGAAGCCCTCAGTGTACGTCTAGCTTCCCTGCTGACACCTATCAACTTTTAAAAACAATTTTTTTAAGCTGGGCTTGGGAAGGGGAGGGAAAGAATAGGAGAAGCTATTTTCAATAATGGATGATCAGCAAGAACTGTGGCACGATGGTCAAGCTTCTCTTAACTCTTAAGGGTGTCCTTCAGCGTTCACAAATGTGTTCAAACACTCAGATTATAGTTCTGAGTTGTGCATTGGTGGAGGGAGTCTTAGCCCCATTCATATTGAAGATTTTCAGAGTTGTTAATGGGCAATACCCCCAACTATCACGGAATTCATACGCTGCATTAAAAACTTGCGACCAAAATGTGTATTTATTGCACTTACAGGAACCTACTGCAGTGTCTCAATAGACAGCAACAGTTGTTTCTAATTTTATTTCTCAGTCTTACTGGAAAAGTTTGTAGTCTGTCCTTGTTATAAACTTGAAACTCGATTGTCAGGATGGAAAATACCTAATAACTAGAAAATTGGTAAAATGGTATATTCATACTGCTTTGAAATGCCTGCGTGCTAAAAAACAGATACATGAAACTTGCTGCTTTTAATCTGAGTGGTAAATTGTTCTGTTTCAACAGGATTTCTTCTACACTGAGTAGATCTGCCAAGAGAGTAAGAGACCTCTTCTTTATCTCCTAGATTTTGCTTTTTTTCTTAGTCTGTGGGTAATAAAATACCCTTTGGGATTTGTTTTTCCATATAGTAGCCCAAAATATTTCTGTATATCTCTTACATAGATTTTTTTTTTCCTCATCTGAATTGTAAAGATTTAATTTTTAGTTTAAATTTTGTTTTAAAATTTAATTTTAGTTTAATTTTTTATATAGTTGAGATTAATTTTTACTTATTCTTTGTAGACACAAACATTCAAACAGTAACTAAATCTCTATCCAAAATTCTGTAGTTTTCTGTCCCTCTTTCAAGTTTTCTGGTTAAGTTTCTGCAATTTATTTTATGAAGTAATTTTAATAGAGTAGGTCAGTCCGACAAGTATTTTACAGAGCAATTTAAGTACATTCTTGTGGCAGTATGGAGATCTTGAAAGACTGAATCTTTAAGCTTTTTTCCTTGTAAAGAAACTAAGGTTGTGTATGTGTAAATTTACTCTTGTGTGTAGGTAGTATATGTATTCTCATTTCAGATACTGGGAAGTAAATCAATACAAAATAGTTACTTAAGGATGGGTGTAATCTAGGCAGTGTTTAACATAATCTGGCATTATTGCAGCAAAATTATAGTGATGGAAAATAATTCGGATTAATTTAAGTTTTAAATCTGAATTTCATGTATAAAGAATGGGTTTGAGCCCTAAATGTATTTTCCAATGTGCAGTGCCAAATTGTTGTCTGGTAATATGCAGGCAAAATGTTTCTGGTTTAGTTGTCAAAACACTAATTTGTACAAGATTTATACATCAAAAACCTCATTCTGATTACTCGACAGCTTTTAACACTTAACACATCTCTAAGCATGTGCTGCAGAACTACTTGGGAGGAGATATAATGTACCCCAAAACACCCTAGAAACTGATTAATCTCTTGTTAATCAAAGATTTCATCTTCACATTATAGTACAGCCAGATTAGTGAAGCTGTGATGGTGGGACACATGATCATTTGCTAAATAAAGTCAAAATTAATGACAAATAAAACCAGGTTCCCTTTGTGGTTATTTCCAGCCAGCTGCATCCAAATATAAAAGAGCTATCAAAGGGAGATATCCATTAATTATTAACTCAGAACAACTTCAGAAAGCACTTCTTAAACCTCCATTGACATCATCCTGACAGGCTCCTAATCTCAGAAAGTTGTTGGTAAGAGTTGCATTAGGCTCAGCATGTCACCAATTCTGTCTTGAACAACTGCAACTCGAGATGAACTGCAGCAGAGATATAAACACATGGGACAAACTGCCATCTCTTAAGACATCTGTGAGTAACATTTACAGCATAACATGCTGTATAATTCCCTGTGTAGCTCTACCTCTGCTGTCAGCATAATAGAGTTGTCAACAGTCTAATTGCAAGATGCAATATGTAGGGGGGTCATCCAGAAAAGAAATCTCAGTGGAAAGTAACACAAATCAGCTGTCATTGGTATAAAGCTGGACCAACCTTTGGCTAAACCATTTAAACCTCCAGATTGATCCCTAGATTTATCTATATAGATTGGATCAAACTCCAAGTTTGACTGCAGACAAAAGGAAAACTTTAAAATGAAGTCTGTCATTTATGTCCATGAGGCAATGCATTCAGTTAATGATCTGCAACTTCCATTAGAATCGAAACAGTCTTTTAAGTACTTAATTGTTGTCTTTTCTTTTAATGTTATACTTTGACCTTTATTTCTAGGTTTTGTCCTTCTAAAACATTTTTTTTAGAAGGTAAAAAATACCTATTTTTTTAACAGCAGATTGGATACTAGATCCTGCCTTTCCCTTTCTGCAAACTTACATTATTAAATACTACTTTAGTCTGAAAGTTCACTTGTAAAGAGCTTATTTGACTGTGGCATCAGTAGAATGACTACATTTATTTACTATAGAACATCTACATTGCAAAATGTGCATGCTAAATCAAGCCTCACATTACTTTGAATTATTTTTTTAGAACTTTATACCACGGTAAAAAAATAAGAACTGGTGTTGGAAAAACGTTAATATGATGATTTGGGTTGGGTTTTATAGCAATCATCTGAAGTTGCTAAATTTATTTTTATGTATACAGAAAACTTGATATCATGACACTATTCTAACTCTGCTGTGGCTTTTTAAAGCCAAACAAATGCAGACAAAGCTATCCAGCCCCCTCCTCCCTCCTGCTGAACAGGGCAGGCTAGTAGTTTTTATTCTTAAAGAAAGATACTAGCATCCTTTCATCTTATGGGGAGTCAAATTTAGAATTACAAGACAACAATAAGCAGCACTGAGCATGAATGCCAAAATACAGCTCAACTTGATATTTTAGTGCAGTTTCCCCCCTTTCATCAGTGATATTAACCCTTCTCACTACTTCACTGAAGATTCTTCCCCTTATTTCTCAGACCATCATCTGAATGATTCTCAGAATATTGTTTCTAAACATGGATGGATGAACACTGCTCTCAGTTATATTTTTCATAGAATGACTCAATTTTTGAGACTATTTCTTGCTGCATATGATAGAGGCCTTGCAAAGAGCTAGGCAACAGTTCTATTAGAATAGCCACTGGCTGATTGTAAGGAAGAGAAAAGCAAGTTTACTGGTTTATCTCAATCAAAATAATTAGACTTTCAAGTAAACCAGATTCAATATAATTGCCTCTTAAAAATTGTTTCCTACCTTTGCTGGCCTGTTTCATCTGTTTCATTAAAGATGCAACTTTTACTGATGCTTCTGCTCATCCTATGTTTTCATCAGTGTGAAACCTAAAATGCTCTCTCTCTAAAGTGTAGGTCAATATAATAGCTACTTGAAGGAGGAAACCTCTGCTATGTGTCTATAGTTGTCTTTATTTGGGCCTGTGCAGCATTTTGTTTGTCCTCTAGCCTTTTATGGCAGCTGGACCCTGACCTTCAAGTTCTTAAAAAGAAGGGGGGGGGAGAAAAGTATTCTTTTCAGATTCTAAGTTCCTCCCTTTTTACCCTCCCACTGACACCGTCCCATTCAATACTAGAGATAACTTTATTCATCTATACATCATTGTATCAAATTCAATAGGCAAACTGCTTCAACATGCTTCAGAACTGGACAGGGCAGTAATGTCTTCATTTTTTTTTCTTAATGCAATGAGTTTCTTATCACAGCCTTTTCAAGAACAAAACAAACACTGTAACAAAAAATGATCTCCAAGTTTTTCCCACCCTGCTATTTCACCATGGGCTTATTCCTTTGTTCCATCTTTTCGTGGACAGCTTTGGATGTGAAGCTGTAAAATTGATTACATACATCCCTGCCTAACATGAGTTAAAATGGAAATTTGGGGGGGGGGGGAGGGGAGGGATCTTTTATAATTACATACTGTATTGAGAAGATTTACTTTAGGCTCATCCTAAGAGCATGGAAGTAATTTGTTCCCGAATCAGCTATCATCCTTTAAACAGGCTACCAAAATTAAGTTGCATCTAGAAAAGCTAGTGGAAATGTCATGTCAACTGCAAATCAGTGTCTGGCAAAGACAGATCTTTTCCCCAGCTATGTCAGTGTGAATTTGACACACCTAATGTTACAACAAACTCCCAGTCTGTCATTAACTGCCAGGCTTGACTTAAGGCTAATGACACCAACTCCCTGGATGTTAGTAGAGCTCTAGCAGCAAGGAGTCCAGCTTTGCCTTGTTTGGTCTGTTCTGAGTCCTGCTCACCTGCACATGAGTCTAAAGGGAGGGAACTGTAGGCTCATCTGAAGTGTTTGTTAGGTAATGTGGTTTAAGTTTGCTATCTGAGCTCCAGAAAAAATGGAGCATGCTAATAAGAGGGATAGGTCAGTATTTTAATGAATTACTTCAAAGGTTTTATAATGCCTTTTCATAGTAGCATGAAATATGTAAGATTAGGGAACCCAAGTCAAGCTCATGCCTCATTGAGGTCTTTGTCTTTTAAATGGAAAGTGAGGCTGGAGGGAGAAAAGTTGGTTAAAAAAGAGAACTTCTGAAGTACTTAAACCAGCTAGTGGTACTAGATCATTTTAGATTCTGGGGATAAAAAGAAATAAAATAAAAAAATCAGACTTATATCCCTGACTGGGTGTTTTCCACTATAGGCCCTACATGTTTATGTAGAGGGTATTGCAAACGTTTGGAGGGATTTGGAAGTTTCAAAAGGAAGAAGTTTATACATTAGTGCTGCAAGTTGCAAAACACCGTTGATATTCAAATGTTTATTGTGTAAAATCTGGGATAAGCTTCAGCATGAGAGCTCCTTTAAGTGCCTACAACTATTGCTAATTCCCCTCAGCATTGAGGTTTGCACAAAGGCCTTAATCCAATTCCACTTTTTTTTTTTTTTTTTTTTTCAGAAAGCCTATGCTATTTTCTCTCACATAAACTAACAACACTATCCCATCACACTGCAGAATGGGTCAAAGAAAAAGGGCTCTGTGTTTATACTTCACCAACACTTTGTGTTTCTTGGCCAAGTATGGCAAGAAACTTTAAGTGGGTCCCCCAGGCCCCACGCCATCTTTAGAAAGAAAAATAAGCCTTCAGAGATTGAAAACAGACTATTTTAGGCACGAAAAAACCTATGAAATGTCAACTATTCTTTCAGTCACTATCCATGAAAAGAAATTGATCACTCAAGTCTCATTCTTCCAGTTTTGATTTAAATTATGAAACAGCAGAATTGCTTTGATACAATAGTGTATTCTACCTTGCATATAATAACACCCTTGGAGATACTCTTTTAAGAGTGTCCTTAGATACAAGAATATTTTGTGTGCGTATTTTATTCTACTCCTGCATGAGTATCTACTCATCAAAACAGCTTAAAGCAATAAGTTCCATCAGGGAAAAGAAATCTTAAGGTTTTTAGATTTACTTTTATGAAGTGAGAAAGAAACTCTCTTGCTTTATGCAGTGTATTTCTAAGCTTCATCCATAACCTATCTTGTACAGGAGATCCCAGTTCAGCTATAAATGGCCAAATATTCTCTGTATATAAACCTTTGCTTATTTCTGACAATCCCAGCAGTGTTGTCAAGGTTTAAACAACAACAAAGACTGAGATGCTTTGAGGATTGACCTTCCACTAGCAGGAGGGGAGAAGCTGGTCTGGTTCCTATCTGATCATCTATGAAATGTAACAACAAAAGTTCTGCTAGCACTACTGGGGATGCTAAAATGCTGAAGTGTAAACAATTTTTTTAAAAAATAATATTTTTAGTTCCACACAAGAAATAAAATTCCCTTTTTAAAAAATCCACCCTCTTGAATTTTTACCATGAGAACCCAGCTGACATCCTATAGCACCAGCAGTGCTGATTTAGGCAGTATTAATTCCAGTATCCTGTATAAGCTCATAGTTATATTGCTACAGAAGGAGTCAAATTCAGTCTGAAAGGGAATGCCTTACTGATGCCTTGAACAAGCTGGGTGTTATTCTCCCTTCCTGATGACTTTGCTCTTGAACATACATGTTTGTGGCTGAGTCAAAGCCTCGTGTTTATTTTCTTACTCTCTGATTATATTTGTGTGGCAACTACAGGAGTGGCTGGTATGTTCAAATGAGATTTGAACTTGAATCAGAAGACATTCTCCTGTGGGTTTTTCTCCCCTGAGGAGTTTTAGTATGTTTCATTTTTTAACCCTCTCATCTCTTAGGATTTGTTGTCCACTTGGGACATTCAGGAGGAAAGGGAAGGGGACCTGCTGCCCTTGTGGCCTTGCACTGCCACCTAGAGCTAAATCCTGCCTGGTCCTCAGCAGTGTCCCAACCCTCATTGCCCTCAGGTCTGGACGACGTGATGAACAAAGTGTATAAAATTTGCAGAGGTCCATGTTCTGCCTCAGAAGGAAGCTGAGAGAGGGTATTTCAGCATCTGCACAGGCTGTTCACTTCCATCAACTTCAGCCACTCTCTGCAGTGCATGCTTTGGTGATGTAGAGTGATGATGGCTTCTTTGAGACACAATTTTTGACTAAAAAAAGCATGTTTTAGTGTTTTTGTAGATCAGGTCATTTCCCACAGCACTGTTTCTGAAGCAGTGGGTGTATTTGCATGGACTCTTTTCCATTAACAGGCTTTTAGCCTTTTGGATCATGTTATACCTGTTACCAGGCATGGATTAGCTGAGTGCTGAAATCGCATTTGAGGGCCTGGCTTTTTTGAATGGCTTGAAAGGCTACAGCTCAACACAAATAAGAGGTTTTTATGTGTTGGGGTTAAAGTTATCCTGCATACGTAGCTAACACAGGCTTAAGTATCACTTAGGTTCTGTTAAATTTAGTGTGAGCTTTCTGGTAGGGCACAGCCAATTTTGTCCCTAAAAAGGTATCTTTCTGGAGCATCCTCTATTTTTCATGAAGGATAAACAAAAAGAAATACCTGTGCAAAAGTACTAATGTGTTTCTGCCACTAATGTGCTTCTGCCAAGGACATGTTTGCATGAAAACCCCAAATATTTTGGGGTGGGCAGCAAAATTCTTCTTTATTTTAAATTTGTTATACCACACTAGTTAAATGCATACACTTTAAATTCATAAACATACAAAGAAAAGTTCCTCTTGCTCCAGGAAATACAAAAAATTGGGATTTTTTTAGGATCATCAAATGACTAACTCTTTCCAGTGAGAGATTAATTTCTTCTGCATTGTGCTTTGTGCAGTACTCTGGAGAATTTTTATAAGAGTTGATATTTTAGTTGGCTGACAAGTCTCTGTGTATTTAACAGCTTTAATTATACTTGTCATTTTCAAAATGAATAAAAAAGGGAAATCAAAAACCCAACAGAAATTTGTCAGTTATTAGTTACACCAAAGTCTCTTTTCTCTCTCTTTTCTTGGGTGGAAACCATCCTTTCCATTAAGTGAGGAGCCAGTTCAAAACTTGAGACCCATCACTGTCTTCAGGGTTTTTTTAATTACTCCTCTGCCTTTTCCTCTTTTTTTGGGATTGTCTCTGTGTTAGATGACTTCTGAGTTGTTAGATTTCCTCCTTGCTTTGCTGTCAGCACATCTTGTCTTTATCATCTCATACAATTCACATCTCTGTCTCCTTTTGGTGCTGAGCTCACTCAGAAAACGCAGCCCTTCTTTGTGAGGGGAAATGAACATTGTCATCCCGAGGAGAGGGGGAGAGAAAGTGGTGGGGAAGCAGGGAAGCAAACTACAGAAAGCAGAAGGAATGGGTGGGTGGGTTATTAGATAAAAATGAACCCCAGACCCTACTAGAACTTGTTGAAGTGAACATATTGCTAGCTTATAAGTTCGCTTTTCTCTAAAGGCTGCATTTTTTTTTTCTCTATTTTTGTCCCAGTCTTCCTTGCCTGAGCAGGTTCCTTCTATCTTCACTCTGCCTCTTAAAGGTTTCCCTGAAATGTAAATGTGTTAAAGGGTTTCCTTTTGGCTTGGCATGGTGCTTGGAGGTTCCTTCTGTGAGCACTGGAGGTTTGGATCTCCTATCAAAGGGTTTAAAGCTAATGATTTTAAGTATGTTTGAATTTTATTGCTTCTCTGGTGGGCTAAAACCTTCAGCAACTCTTTGACCTCTTCCCAGTCAATCCAATTCCATCTAATACTCTGTGACTAATATTGTGGATATTTAATCTACTTTGCTGCTGAAATTACTTTTAGAGCCACTTTTTACCCTATATCTTCCTCTTTAGAGAAATTGCTGATCGTAAGCTCTAAATATGTTGCCCACTACAACATAGATTTTCAAAGAAAAAGCTTTTATTTTACTAAAAGAAAATTAAAAGATGTAATTTCTTTTTATAACATAAATGAAATGAGGGAATGTAATTATATTATGAAAGTAAAAGCCAGGTTAAAATGAAAAATTGACAGAAACCTCTCTGATCATGCTGTTAATATAGATATCATGATGAATAGCCACACCTCAGCCAAATATTTCCTGTAATATAATTAAGCTTTGAAGAGAAAATTAAAAGAAGCTCCTAGAGACAGTATTTCCACCTTCTAGAGAGTGCTTACCGAGTTAAAATTTGGAATGTGGATTTTGTTCTATAAGGCATACCACGAAATTGTACCGAGTTAGGTCTGTGCCATATTTGTTCCTGAAAAAGTGACCAAACTGGATTGTTGAGGCCATGCTAACAAGTTTTCCACGGTGGCTGAGATATTTGACTCCATTTCTGTGTTTTCATCTCTTAAGACATCCAGCTTACAAGGATTCTGCACTCTGCAAACATGGGCAGAAGGGATTTGCTTATCTGATTTCTGTGAGGCCCCAAATTGGTTCATAGGGAATGATCTCTCCATCCACAATCCTGTGCCTTATAATTTAGTTATGGGTATAGGCACATTGAATTCAATGGACTTCAGGAATTTGACTTAGGTGGAATTATTTATGTCTGAAATGAAGAATTTAGGCAAGTTTTTCCAGGTTTGTGGCTTTAACCTTTTCCATAAGTAACTTCTTTAAGTGTACCATCTAGCATTGTATTGGGTGAAGAGATACAGAGTTTACATCTCAACTTGCTGTCTGAATGCAGAGCAGGATTCCAGGGTGATACGAAATGAGATTTCTGGTCCTAATCTAACTGCTGAGAAAAGGTGAAGCTTCCAGTGTAAAGAGGAATCTGAATTCCCTTGCCTGTTGTGTCCATAACACAGAATATTTTTTGTATGATAACAAGAGGCTAAAATAGGGTGGAAGTGAGAACAAATCAAGCTGTTTGAAGAGCAAATCTCAGACCTGAGAATAGGAGCAAGGGTGGAAACTGAGAGAGGAACCCCCCAGCCAGCTAGTTCAAGCTGTGGTTTGATTAGGCTGTGAAAAGGACTGTGTGGTCTGCAGAAGGAGAGGAATTGGAATTCCCAGGATCTGGGAGCAAGACCTGGTGATCTACCTCTACCTCTTTAGGATCTGTTTTCCTAAAAAGTTGCATCAAGAGATGTGATACATTAACAGGAGTGGAAAGGATTGTGCAAATAAGTGAAGGACTTCAGTCTTCAGAGCTTTTCCATATGGCAAACTTCACATGTACTAAAATTAAGAGAGGGGTGAGGTGATCCAACCCACATATAATAAAAATCCATTCCAGTTTGGATGGAATGTGGTGAGGGTGTTGGCAGAGAACCAGGGGTGTTCTCTGATACAGCCTTTCTTAAATAGGAACCTCCCAGAGCAGGAGGCAGACTTGTGATGTGTTTAGGGAATATTCTGTTTTGGGAATACCCGGGCTCTGTTCTGAAATCTGTGCATCTTTAGGAGTGTAAACTCCCAGAAGTAGCATTTAGCTGCTGAGATGAATACTAGCAGCTAGTGGAGAGTGTGTGGGTATAGCACAATCTTAATGGAAAAGCCACAGCAAAGACCATGAGATTATCATGTGGATCTTACTAGAAGGTGACCTGCCCTGTACACCATGACAGCCATAGTTCTGTTTTTCTGTCTGTAAAATGAGGCTAACCAGATGTAACCATGACATCACTTTTTTTGATGTTTAATGCATTGGTGCATTAAAGGAGTTCAGCTCTTCAGAGCTGTGGTAAATGTCCAGGGTTACTTTTTTACCTTTTTATATGTGGTTGATGCCTTGGGCATAAATTGCATATAAAAATGTAAGACTGTGTAAGTAGGTTTATACTCCTCCTCTTTTGTCCACTGAATAGAACTGCATTGATGGAACACAACTGATGTATTAAATTTCTTGAACACATGGATAAAATAAGCCAATGTGAAAACCACCATGTGCAGTTAATTTATAGACAAATATATTTGGAGCAGGTACAAACAAAGGTGTAAAGTACTATGTTTTAACAGATTTTCATGCCATATGCATTTGCTTTTACTGCTGGAAGAAAAATGATTTAGATAACTTTAATCTTTAAATCTTTAAAAAAGGTTTTTCAAAAGGTATTTTAGCGTTATCTTTTTGAATTACAGGAACATTAATCTTCATGGCTTATTAGTATGTTTAACTGTTTTAAGTATTTATGATTGTTTTAATAAATGCTTTCTACCTCTTAATTTCATTTAAGAAAGCAAACTCAGGAAAAAAAAAACCCTTGAACATTGACATTCTTTCTTGTACTTATTGCATGTCTTTGGAAATGACCTAATTTCAGCAATTCACATGAAAACAGTGGTCAGATCTCGTAATTTCAAATTAAGTCTGACAGCTCAGAAGTTAAACCAGTTTAGCTTGTTTTAACAGCTACATTTCAGTGATTCTGTGTTATTAAACTCTTTGGGAAACCTTCCACACTTTATTAGAGAAAGGAAATTTATATAGTGGAAAGAAGAAAAACATATGTAATTGCCAACATATACATAGTGAGCTGGTAATAACATCAGTTTCTATAGATTATTAGTGTCCAGTACCAAATTGTACATACAGATGTTTTTATGTCAAAGAAAGGTATATTGGTGTGATGAACAGCTTCCTTTAAATTCAACATCAAGGTGGCTCACTAGCAAACCAGAGTGACTGTTCAGTAATTCATTTGGGAAGTTAAATTCAGCAAAATGAATTTTATCCACTGTGTTATTACTTCAGGCAGAATGTGGTACTCAAACAAAAAAAGTTGGTCAGGCTTGCAACTAAAACTGAACAATAGGTTTGTCCAGCACTTGGATCCCATGGTAAACCTGTGGGAGAAGACTGAAAGTGAAGGTCCATCCTATCTCCTGTCCCAGCTCTCATCTTGCACGTGGATATATTCATTCAGTAGGATGTGAGGCATCTCTCAGGCTCTTGACTTGGTTCAGAGAACTGCAAAGTGTCTCGCTCACCACATAAATGCTATCAGATATTGCATCCACTTGGGCATGGCTGAAAGCCAGCTGAAAACTCAAGCTGAAGCTCTTATAGGCAGGGTACAGAATGAAGGAGCCTGCAGGCATGGTGGACTCAAAGAATTCTTTCTGAAACAGAAGGTCTAGGAGGCTGAGACCAAAATCTGGCAGACCAAAATCTGATTTAGTATTTCATTTGCCTGTAGGGACACTTATGCACAAACCCCTTAACCTGGCTGCTGCTGAGTGGAACAAGCAGTGGTGGTTTCACTGGCTCAGTTTGCTGCAGGAGGTCTCGACCCGGGTGTGGAGCAGTGTGAAGTGGTTGGAAGTTTCTGGTCTAACCTCCTGTTGGTGCTGGGTGCAGTGAGATGTGCCCCATTCCCACCCCATAGCTGCCTCTTCTTGTTAGATTTGGGTAGCAACTCAATATACCCTAAAGGCCTGGTCTGATATCTTCTTCCCACATCAGTCTTTCTACATCAAGGTCAGGGTAACTCTTAAATTTTCTGGTTTTCAAAGGACTGTTTAGCTTAAAACATCTTAGGAAACTATCTGAATTTTCCATATTATGTATTTTGGTACCTGATGTCACTGACACATACATTGCTAGTTCTGCTTCCTTACCTCTACTTCTATCCCTGTTTATATATCCAAGAATTATGAGCATATCCTAATCAGAGCTGGTGATTTACCATGCCTCTTACCTACTCTGAACATTTATGAATATAGCCCTGTTCTATTTCCTTTTGGCTTGTGGATGTGAACACTGCAGAAGTGGATCAAGGCAGACTGTAAAGCACAGTTACACAGAAATGCTGTTTATTTGACTCATTTCCTATTAACAACACATAGAGAGACATCACCCAGTTTTTAATCCCTTTAACATATGCACAATTGGTTTTAATAATATCATGAAGAGCTGATTGTGTCTGCATTATCAGCAAAATGTACATCCTAAAATAAATGTGTCAAGACTGTTTGCTAAGGCTTATTTTAGGTATTTGCACCACTGGCTAGGATAGGACCAGCATCCTTGCCCTAAAGGAGGCATTTTAAGGGCTGGAAAGATATTCAGGTGACTAACTGATAACGTAGGAAATAAATAGGAAGATATTTTGTTGTGCTTGTGAGTGACTATGAGTCTAGGTAAATACCACAGTTTCAATAAGCATTCAAGCAGTTGCTTGGTGTCTTTATTATCCCTCAAGAGTTATTACTGTGTGCAAGACTAATGTGGAACTGTGACTTAGATGCTGATAAACTTCTGGCTTTCTGCAGTGGAGTAAGGGGCTACAGTCCACATGGCACCTCTGCCAGAAGTTCCTGTGTAGTAGTCTGAGGACTGCAGTAAATACCTCATAATTAAGTGATGTAGCACAAAACCCCTTGCTTGGAAGCCACCTTCCTTGACACAAATAGTAAAGATGGGAGACTTGATGAAAAGCAACCCAGATGTGGATGTGATTTCTCTTCTTTGCTCTTGGAGCAGCTCTGGCAAGAGGCAGTTGCTTCCAGAACCATCCCAGCTGGATTCACTGGAGCTGTCAACACCTTCAGACTATGAACTGGAAACTAAGCATGTTCATGGGTGAAGTGTGTTCAGAAAACCCGAGGTCATGCATGACCTCTGTAGTGCACCAAATGATGCTTGCTGTCCTGTTCAATCAAGATAATCTATGAACTAAATGACAGTAATTTCCATTAAAAAGCCCCTTAGAAAAGCAGGAGTGTGTGTGTGTGAGCATGTGCTTTGAAAACTTTGCTTGATGATACATTTTCTTTCTTTCTTTGATCTATCTGAAAAAAATGGAATGCATTAGTGCTATTTAACTTTGCCCCTAACTGTAGAAAATGGAAAAAACCTGACTTTAGTGTTTATTTTCAAAATCCTAATGCCAAGGGGCATTCTTCAAGGGAGAAGAATGAAAGAACAGCAAACCACCTCTGCTGCTGTGGTCATTATAGTTCATTTACAGCCAACTGTGTCAGTATTTGAAACTCTCTGTACAGGTGGTGGCTAAGCCTGATTGCCAGAGATCATTCCAAGCAGTTCATGTATAGACTAATTAAGAGAGGAGAGAAAAAAGGAAGTTTTAATGTACTTAAATATCAAGAGCAAGTGTTATTGAAAAAGTTGGTTGGGAAGCTACATATGCTGAGTGGTTTTAATAGGTAGATGTTAAGAAGGTGATGTAATCAAAGGGTGAATGCAGATAATTTCTGGGCTCTTTTGGAATTTAGGCTGGTGAGAATAACTGTAGTAATGCTTTTAACCCATACTTAGTAAGGGAGAGGCAGAAGGCTGTTTGAATATAACTCATGAAAACATATGGAAAAGTGCAAAGATACCAGTAGAGCACAACATGGATTGTGGAATGGGGCTTGCTCTGCAGAGGGTAAAATTCTAGTTTTATATTGAATTAATTTGGAGAAAAGAAGAAGATAAACATTTGGACAAGACTGTCCCATAATGTGGCCTACAAAAGATGTAAGTGAAGCAGTCTGAATGTTTGAAGTGTAAATGCATATATAAATGAAAGAAGATAGTGTGCTTTGCCTTAGACACATTTTTATAAGTCCTGTGTTTGGTTTAAAAAATGAGACCAAATTTGTGAAAATGTGATCAATCATTTTTCCTGTCTGGCAGATGAGACGACATTTTTCAAACTTGGAAAGATGACACCCTCCCTCCCCCCAGAGATTGGCATTTGTGGGAGTTTCTCTTCAGAGTAATTTAAAATGATTGCCTGAGAAGTTAGTGTAATTAGGCTTACACTGAACTTCCAGGTTTACCATAAGCCTTTTTCTTAAAACAAGTTTTGCTCTTAGGAAGACAAATTTCCTGTCCTCAGGCTTCAAATGTAGGAATTTTATCACAGCTGATATCACTTGAATATCTCCTCCATTTATGCACCCAGTGAAGTTTTAGATGGCATCTTTAACAAGGAAATAGTGAGTGGGTAATCCATTCCTCTATGGGCAAAGTGGCAAAGTCTGTTGAGGAAGTTGATGTGATATTTGTTTGTAGAGATGTAGTTTTCTCTGGGACTGAGTAGCTGGTATCTGCTAGTCCCAAACTGGCACAAGTGTCTTTGTTTCTGCCTGTGGATTTAGGTAGATAATGGGTATAGATAGGTATATAATAGGTATATAAATGTATGTTTTCAGTGTATGGCTGGATAAAAAGTATGTTTTGAAAGGATATATTCATTCTATGGATGTGCCTTGGCACATGTGAATCTGAGCTGGGAAACAAACTTATTTTGAAAAGTTACATGTACTTGAAATATGTAAGAACATTCTTGAATTACCTGCCATTCAAACAAGGGACAGTTTTTTGGTGGGTTTTTTTTTATGTTGTTGTTTTGTTTTTTGTTTAATGAAAGTACCATTTAGGTTTAGAATAGTGGGAGGGGGAAAGGCTTTAAAAAAAAGTCATACCAGCAAGTCAGCTGGAAATGCTCATATCTTCCAGCACAGGAGCCAGTGCACTAGCTTAAAAATACAGGGATCTAATTCAAGGCATATAGACAATGTCATGATTGTCTTGAATAATGTGATGGGTCTTTGCATGTAATGTAAGCCCCAAACTGGACAATGGTAGTGAGACTGAGATAATTGGAATCAGAAAAAAAGGAGGTAAAGTGGTTTTGAGTGCCCAGTCATTCCCTCTGAGCCTGATTGAATGCCCACTGTAACCAGGGCAGACATCCATTGACTTCATTAGATGCTGGATCAGACTCTAATTCAGATTTTTCCTGTTAGTTTGTGCTATTTATTTTATCAGGCTGCTGTCAGATTGACCTTAAGAATGACCTAAAGTAGAAGTCAAATTACACTTCTGGCTTTTTGCTTATTTTAAGGTGAATTAAGAAATTCTGAAGGCTTAACTTGCATAGCAGACAAACAGCAGAGAAGAAACTGCACAAAATGAATAAAGAATAGTTTTAAGAAACAAAGGCACTGTGAAAGAATATGTTTCCCTAGGAGGTAGAATATGTTCTCCTTTACAGGTACAAATCAGAAATGGCATGTTGGAACATGCTGGGTTATACCTATAGGAATGATAGGATAGTGCTGAAGTCACCTTTGCATGGCATGAAGGCCATGTTTTTCCATTGCTTTATTTCACCACATTTTGTCACAGAATTTTGATATGATGACTGCTACTGAGACCTTGGGTGAGAGTCCCTGACAGGTTCCACGTGGCTGACACCCCACTCTCCATACTGATCTTCAGCCTTTCCCCTCCTCAGATTCATGCACATTGAGTGGATTTGGTTTCTTGCCTTGTAGATCCATGAAGCACTACGATGAGGTTTTTGTGATAATATGGAATAGGTAAGATATCTCTATGGAAAACTCTGGAATGTAGAGTAGTCTTTACTGCAGTAGTAGCTACAGAGTAGTGGTGCATGTAATAAGTTAAAACAGCAACAGGGAAACTAAATTTCAAGTCTGCTGAAGGGCCACAATCTGGGCAATCTGTTTAAGGGCTGTGCATAATGAATGTTTTCCCTTGTAGCTGAATGCTTAAAACTCATTTTCACTCTGTTCTCTCAAACTGAGGTTGTCAAATTGATGCCAACTAAGGCAAGTTTTTAATGTATGTTATGTACCCTGGAAGGTGGTAGATGCTAGTTCCACTCAATTTAACTGTGTTGCTTTTGAGGACAATTTGTTCTGACCTGGAGTGTGAAGCCTGTATATGAATCAGCTGTTTTAAATATGTCACCAAAGGAACTTATATAAATGATTTTCTCTAATAATCCATGCAATGCTGGGGATGGGGGGGTAGTGGGTGGGAGAACATGGTTACACAGAAACAGTTAATGAGAATATGTGCTCACCTGCTGGCTGATTTTTCCTTCCCCAACTCAGCTGAAGAACTATGTTTAAATTTCTTGGCTTGGACCCAAGAGAGGTGGGAACCATTCTTGTGGTTGTTTATCAGCCTTTCTTTTTGTATTTTTTTTATGTGTAAAAAGATAATTGTAATCATCTAACTATTAGTAAGTTACTTTTGAAAATGTTGGAGTTACAGGTTCAAGAAAGTGTGAAGCAGTAACAAAGCAGAATGAGAACATCATGCTGAATAACACATTTGGGAAACCAGTAGCCTTTCTTCTCTTTGAAAGATGCACTTTGATTTGTTGTTCAGGAGTGATCTTGCCAATGTGCGTCTATTCAGCACTTCTCATCTTAACTGTGCAAATTACCAAGAGCCCTGAAAAGCTTGTGGCCATACAAGTCATATGGCATTCTTGTCCCTGGCTGGCTAAGCCAACTCTAAATTTAAGGAACAATGTTTTAATTTTCTGGAAAAAGTAAAAAATTAAGAGAATTTTGGACAGTTAGTTTTTTTCTTTGTGGTTTTCCAAGGAAAATCACTCATAACTTAACGAGTAAGGTTGTATTCATTTTATTTTTTAATGCAGAACAATTCTATATAGTTTTGTTGGACAGCTGTGAGGTAGGATGCTACTATGGTTTACCTGAAAGCTTTGGAGTTCTAAAGTATTAAAAAACTTAAGAGCAGGGAACTATACTGGCAAACAAGGGAAGTGAACTCATTTTCTCTGTATTAATTTTGAGTGTTGGGGGTATTTTACAAATTAATAAACTGTTTGCTAAGAGACCAAGCCATATAAATAATTATATTAAAATAGAAAGCCTAACTTGCATAAATCTCCTATGCAGGATCTACTTGTGAAGCGGTTGGTATATCCTGATACTAGAGAGGAGACATATAATCCATCTAAAAAAGCAAGAAAATGTGAAAAGTCATTAGATGTGTTTTGTGACCTTTCAGACATAATTAGCCATTTTCTGAGAGTCACCAGTGCAGTGTTATAAGGAAATGTGTTGAGAAACAAATACAAAACACTTGGGCTGGTCATGAATAGTGAAGCCAGTTCTAATTGTACTACAGCTTTTTGTTACATATATCCTCTAAGATTTAGCAAAAAAAGTCTGCCATTTTAATGAATCTTCCTGATTTCTAGGGAGAGATAGTCGAGCAGAGGTCATCTATAGCCCTTAGTATCAGCTGCAGCATACGGGCCATTATATCATAATACCATTTTATCCCTCATGATCTTTGATCAGTCCTAATGATCAAAGTTTGCATAGCAGCCAAGAGAATCGTGAGACAGTTGATATTTATAGCTTATGGCCAATTCTGATTACTCTGGAGCAGCTTTCCCAGTGTTCTGTAGTTTGATTGATGTCGTTGGCATGCTTCAGCATTCAGAATATATCAAATAAATTTGCTACGCTTTGAACATGAAAGAGAAGTAAAACACTGATAATTTAAGAAGCCAGAAAAGTGGGAGAGATAGGAGATGCACATTGCTGCATGTCCTTTGGCACCTAATGCCATCCTACACTTAGCAATACAGTGCATGCATGCATGCAAATTGCTGAGCATTCTCTTTAATGTGAGGCTTTGCTTCCACTGTAAGTGTTGCTGTTCAGAGGGGCTGATCAATGAAATCTGAACTGCATATGCTGCAGTGGAGAGGAGGACAGGAGCAAGAGACAGCTGTTTAGGGTGACTGCTTTACAAGCAGAAGGCTTTCAGTTCCATCAATCAGACAATGTGAAAGGCCCAAATCCAAAGACACCAGCAATCCCACCCCCTTTGATCCCCGTTCTAATGGTGTGCCAGTCACTGACTGGAAATGCATTACAGAGTGAGAAAGGGCTGTTTTCTTTTCCTTCCTTTTCTGAGAGTCTGTATTTATCAGATTTAACTAGTTAATCATTCTGCCCTCTCTCTTCTGCCAAGCATCCCAGCATCTTGCTGCAGAGGTGACATTTGTTAATGCAAATTAACAGTTAAAGCATGAGCAATCCATGGGATGTGTAGGAGCTGTTTTACAGGGCTGGAGTGCTGCAAAGAGTTAAGGATTAACTTGCTTCAAAATCAAAAGTAAAATTATATACGTTTTCCTCATTGAGACACTATTTGGCTAAGAACAGTGAGGTCATCCTGTGGATACATGGGCAGCACTTTCTTTCTAGCTGGAGTGGCCTGGTGCTGAGGCTGTGGCTCTAGAAATGTGTTCTGTGCCAATCCTTACCACAGCTTTTGTCTCCCTTAGTACTTTCTGCTGATAACAACCCCAAGGTTGCCCACAGAATGAGGTTGCCCTACCTGCAAGTCTGCAAGCCCAGTTGCAGCACATCTCTGAGCTGAGGTGGCTCTTTGGCTGCCTGAATCCACCAGTTCTCTCCCACCCTCTGAAATACCTGGGGGATGCTTGGGGGGACAGGCTCTGAAGGCAGGTGAAGCTTGCCATGCTCATGGGTATGCCAGAAGATATTCTGAGTGATATAACCTGTATGGTCTTGGGCTCCTTAGATTTTTTTTTTTTTTTTTTTTTTTTTTTTTTTTTTTTTTTTGTCTCTGCTTCCCATCTACAAAATCAGTGTTAGAGAATTCCTTTGTTTGTCATACATACATGAGGTTTGTTTTTTTTTTTTGATACCCATATATAACTAGTATTTGTATGCCTAGTACTTAGCCCGAGAGCTCTAATTCCAAGCCCTGAAATAATGGAAATAATACTTCTGTGTGGAGAAGTGTTTGAGAGACTTGTCCCTCCATCTGTAAAAGCCACTGTCTCATTTTTCCCCGTGTGTAACATCTTATGATCAGGCTTTCTCACTGAATTGCAAATACAAATGTTTGTAGGATAATAAAGAAATGGGCAGCACACTTCGATGATCTCTTGCTTTTTTTCTTCTTTGAAAGTAATTTTCATGGCAGTGCATGCAATAACAATAGTTAAGCTATGTCATTAATTTCCATAGATGGTAGATGGAGAATGTTAAATTCTAGGCACCTGAGTGGATCATCAAATTCTTCTAGCACATAATGACTCTAAATAATCATATTCATCATAATTAGTACTGTTAATAATGTTAAAAATAAACACTTGTACCTCAGACCATTAGTAATAGTAATCTTGTCATCTTCCATGAAAATTACTAGACCCAGTTATTTTTCACAGTGGGAGGTAGATGTATGAGATATATAATTAAAATATTAATTACATATTTGATAGAGCTTCAGCTATCATTATTGTATTACCACTGGCCTCATTATTATACTTTCAGTATGTTACCTTGTATATATTGTTCTTAATAAAGTGTTAAAAAGTGGCTTTGGGTTTCAGAGATCAATATATGTTGGAAAGAAAAATGTATATGAATCCAGAGGTAGGAAAGAAATGGGATTCAAACTGTGGTTAAATGAATTTCTGTCATTCAACCCTGCACTAAAAGGTGACGCAAAGCTAATCCTAGTAATAAATCCCCAAAATAGAATTTAAGTGATACTTAGGTGATATTTAATGGTTATTTTTACCTCGGTAGATTAAAGGAAAAGAATAATAGTTAGCTGCATTGGAGAGATGAGTTTTAGAAAGAAGCATTCTAAACTGTGTTGTTTTCGTGTTTTTTTTTTCTCTTTTTGGGTGCAAGTTTTTCTGTTAACATAAAGAGGAGCTCTTCCTATGGATATAGGGGCAAGCAGTATTTTGCATGACAAAATGAATTAGAATAAGTAAGGGGCAGGTGTAATCTGAAAATAAGTAATAGTGAAACAGCACACTTTATTAAAAATTATGGTGTATTTAAGGTTGAAAAATCTTTTGTCAGAAGTTTATTTTCTAGTTTTCATGGTGGTTAATTGTCCATTTATTCTTTACCTGTCTGGAGTGGAGTTTTGCAGAATTAAGTTTATTGCTTTTACTGGAAAATTGTGTAATAACTTTGCTGTAGTAAGCCCATGTTTCAGGTTGTCTCAGATCAGGACTTGTTTACTACAAGAGAAATGTTTTGGAAGTAAAACACAGACCCCACAAGCTTTAGTCTTGAAGGATTTTGAGGAGTTCTCCAAGTGGTTGGTCTTGCTGTCTTCTCTTGCTCTGGTTAGCAACATTCAGTGGATTTCTTTCTTGCAGGAATGAAAAATCTCTGGAGCTGAGGATGGTCATTGACTCCTTCTCACTGTAGAAAAGGACAAGAATGCATGTTTCCTGTTCTTAAAGGCATTTTTGTAAACTTTCAGCATTTTATTTTTTACTGTTGCACCGAAACAGTATCAAAAGAGTTTGTTTTCATAATCAACAGTGATAGATAAAAAAGGCTTCCATTTGTTTTTTTTTCTTAAAGAGCCTTTCAAGTAAGCTTGTTCCAGAATGGTCCCACACCATCTGAAGCTTAAAGGGTAACTAATGACAGGTTAAAATATCCCCTCTGCCCTTACCACTTAATCAGGTGACACATGTGAAACATTGGGGAATATGTTTTCTAAATATAAAACTGGGTCAGATGGACAAAAACTACTGATATGCTGGTGATGGAGCAAAATTTGGGGGGGGTGGATGTAGCCACATTCCTGCAGTGCTGCAGAGCATTTAGGTACCTGCATGTGGAAGCTTGGTGTCTATTTTCCATGAAGATGGCATTCAAGAAGCTAAACTTTTGCTGCTTCCCATCTTTAAGGGTGTGCCATGGTGGAACTTCTTCCCCTGAATAGAAAAGTTTCCTCCTCAGCCTCCTCTAACATACAGCTTTGCACACGTGGAAAGTAATTTCTTTCAGAAGTAGGCAGCAATAATAAAACCTTATCATCTGCTTCACACCAGATATTATGAATGTGGTTGTAAATAAAACCTTATCACTTGCTTTAAACCTGATAGCATAAGCAGTGGGTGCACTGAGGTTTTCTCATTGGTTTGACCCACTTTACTGGCTTTATTTAGTGAGACAGGCTATGGCTGCTTTCCCCCTCAACACATCTGATATTTTACAAGGTTTTGGGGGAGATGATGCTTCGAATTTTAAATGAATCTGGAGCACTCCTTTTAATAGTGAGGGATATCTATTCTGGTAAACCATTAACTGAGTCATAGTCAGTGTAGGGTAGTCAACTGAGGACAGGCAATAAAAGTGCAAGTGCTTGACTGTCCAGAAAGTAATGAAACTCCTTCGACAGATTGGGAAAGCAGCTGATTAGCAACCTTTGCCAAAATGCTATTTTGGATGATTTCTGTACTATAGATTACTCTCGGACTAAAAATGCTTTGTGGATTTCTTCAGTATTATTATTGAGGCTTTTTATACTTTTTATATTTACCCAAAGCTACTCAAGTGTGACATCCAGTGGCAGGGTTACAATGTCTAAGACAAAAAGGAGTTGTGCCATCAAATGGGATTTTCCTTGTAGAAATGAGATGTTTATTCTCAGTAAGTTGGAGATAATCTCTTGCAGATTTCAGAGCTGGCATGACTGAAGGCCTCGACTTTTGAGGAGGCTGATGAACCTAATAAAACCTCTATGAAAAATTCAGCTCTTCATTAGATCCTCCTTGTCACTAAGGCTTATTATAGCTGCTTACTTGGGATTAGCACAGACAGAATGTGTTTAATATGTTATTAAACTAGTTAGACTTACATTAATTTTGTTTCTACTTGTGTTAGTGTCTCAGGGAAAAATCTGAGATGATCTATATGTAGATGATTGTTTTGCTTAAAAAAAAAAAAAGTTTGGTTGCAGATTTTGTTGTGATGTCCAATGCATAAATTGGGATTTTAAAATTTAATGTAAAGATTATTACATAATTCTCATCTTCCCTGAAAAAAAAAAAGCTTCATTTTACTGCATTCCTTGATACTCTTGAGGTATAGCTGCTTAATACAGGAGTTTACTGAGATCATTTATTGACTCCTCAGAAATGGTATTGTGGTAGTGTGTAAGAATAGCAACAGCATATATTAAAATATCTTTATAATCAGAATAACAATGGAGAGCCTGTAGATATGAGAATCCCAAAGTTTTCCCAACGCTTTAATAAGTACTGAGCTACCGTTACAATTCCTGAATTATTCAGAGCTATAATTTGGATTCACAAGGTTTTAGTATGCTGTAGATGTAGCATTAAGGCTTTCAGGGTCATAGTAGATATTAAAAATTGTTATGGAGAGATCTAGATTGCTAATCACACAACGGCAGAAATGTTGTGTACTGCCCTAGAAATTACAAATAATTTAAGAGGATGTGGCTTGTGTTAAGTCCCCTTCCTCCCTTTCCCCAAAACACAGGATGTACAGCAGTGCTCCAGTGAGAATAAAGGGGTACAAAATTCACTCCAGTATGTGACTGAAGAATCCTATAAACAGTGGGAAAAAAAAGGAGCAGAGCATATGTGGAAAAAAGCCTCCTCGTGGACTGGAATGACAGTAACCACTAAACTGAAGTTATAATTGCAATTTCATCATGAGACTAGAGAAGTCAAGGTTTCACAAGGAAAGAAAATCTATTTACAGAAAAATATTATGCTTTTCATTTGATAGAAAAAGTAATTATTGCAAAGGGACCCATGGAAGATCTTGAAGACAGTCACCCTCCTTTTAATAAGTGCTTGTGGCAGCTAAGTGGGGATCAGGAGTATTCTTTATCAGGTTTGCATTCAAGTAGTACTAAATATATGCAGGTAGGAATTAAATAGTATCTGAGTTTAATTAAAATTATAAAAAAAAAGGGGTGAGAAGAATGGTTGGTAGACTGCTCGACTGCATTTTAACCAGTAACCTCAGACCCTAATTAGAAATGCTTTTCATATCTCCTCCATGCAAGGGCTTAATCTGACGTGAGTCTGTGAGCGAGGGCTTGGGGGACCCGTGTTAATTCTGCATTCGATCTTGGTTTGTATGGAGGCAGGCGGTGCTGATTGACCCACTTGCAGCACAGATCCCATGACCTTGCTGGGATTTTCATGTGAGGTGTTAATTGAGAGGGTGGGTTAATCTTTGAGCATCATTGTCCCCGAGCTGAGGACAAAGTTTGTGCTCTCTGTTTCCTTACTCAACAGTATATTTGATCTCTACCTCCTCCCCTGTATGACAGTTTAGCAAGCCTGCAGAAAATTTGCTCTTGATAAATTTATTGGTGGAGGATTATCTCTCGCTGGTTTTGTTTGATTTGATGATCTTGTTTTGGAGAAAGAGAGTGGTTAACTGGGATGAAAACCAAGTACCCTTCTCCTCTCTGTTCCATCCATCCCCCCCAAGTCCACCATACCAATGAGACGATCGTATCGGGTTGGGGGGAGTGACATCTTGAGATTAATTATACTAAAAAAAACTACAAGGCACAATTTCAAAGTTATTTCATTTGAGTGCTGGGAAAACATAAGCTCTTTGTATTGCTCCTGAGTGGAAAGCCTAAAATAATTAGAAAGCCAAAGAGATATTACAGGGAACAGAGCTTTTATAGTAATATACAGGTTCAAGTTTTCATACTGGATTTGTGTAATACAAGAAAAGGCAGTCTTGTAGTTTTGCTTATTTTATAAATAATGAATAGCTTTTTCTTCATATGTTGTCTTACAGGCCTGCCATTTCCAGTGTAAAGAGTAAATTTTCAGTGTGGGCAGGACTCATGTATAACTGGCTGACCTTAGATATGACTCCGAAGTGATCAGGATGATATAAAAGCAGCAGAAGCAAGGGAGCTTGCACAAGAAATGCTGTGAACAAACAGTGATTAAAAAACCCCATAAATGACAAGCAAAGAATTGCTCTTGTTTTATTGCACCAGCTGTAGATGAGTTTAATTACAATATTTCAAAACCAAACCTCCTTTTTGGAGCATTTCAAGGCAACTTCTGCAAAACCCTGGCAGTGTCTTTGGTGCCCAGACCTCTGCCAGAGCCACCACCCATGAGGGGGAGAGGAGGGAGAAGGCCTTGTGGCCACGTAGCCAGGAGTTGGTGGCCACCAGCTTTGGCCCATTGAGAGAAGGGTGTATCTTTGGGCCTGGATGTAGGGCTGTGAAATGCCTTCAGTAAGAAAGGAATATCATGATTTTTACCTGTTGTGGTTCTATGACCTTTAGGAGGTTTTTCCACCTGTGTAATGCTTTTGCCTAGGGCAGAATGATTCCAGAAGAAGGTATATGGTAGGTGAGATGCTTCTCTGCAGTGCAACAAGAGAAAGTGGGATGCCTTGCTGCCACTGAGTTGATTCAACAAAAACTTCCAAATTGTCTCAAATAGTTCTGTAGAAGAATTACAGCCCTTAAGAAATGTCTTTTTTGAGGGACATTAAGAGAATTTAAATATTTTTTTGCTGGAAATGGTACTATGTTGCTAGAGAGTAACTTAAATCAGCAAGACTTTAATAGTTTCCTTGGCTGGGTAGAAAGCGATAGGGTCAGCTCATGGATTTACATCCCTGTATAGGTTCCAGTTGTAGAGAATGTGTTGTAGCAGTAGTCAGCAGTCTTCTAAGGCTGTTACACCAGATTGTATTTTTCTTATTTAAAGCTTAAGAATATTGATAGAAACTCAGTGGGAGCTAGGAAATGCTGGCATTTGTTTTGGGGTCTATATCTTCCTTCTCAGAGAGGAGAGCTTGGGATTCACTCAGAGCTAGGAGAGTTGGTGATTCTCAGTCTTCCCTCAAGATGCTCCAATTCTGCAATCCTGTCCTCGCCCCTACTCTGCTAATGCTACTAAAATCCACCCACATGTTATCTGTAATTGCTGACCACTATCTTAAGCCACCCTGCAGTCTTTGAGGAAAATTAATTTTAGAGTTGTGAAAAAAAAAAAAATTGTTTCGCAAAGGATTTGGAGAGCTGGAAATCTGGCTTCTGTTCATACTGGAATGAAATGTGACATTTTCAAGATCTTGGCAGAGGAAAATTCTCAAAAAAGCTGCCTTTCAGATTGATCAAAATGGTTCATTCTGGGTTGGACTTGCTTGATTTCATAATCTACCAGAAAAAAAAACCCACCCTGAAATAAAATTAATTTTAAAATGAAAAATCAAAAGGTCAAAACAAATCCTCCCTCCCCAAAAGCTCAAGGCAAATTGGCAGGATTTGTAAATGAACTTTAGGTTTATGAATCTACATTTTCTAATTCAAAGGGATGATATTCGTGGTTCTTTACAAACACTCTTGAAGAGGCCACTGAAATCAAGCCAGCTTTTTAGGATCTGTGGTGATCTAGATGAATTTCAGTATAATGTGTTTATGTCCTAATAGTTTTGCATGAAAGGTGAGAAATACTTCTGGGTGCTTGTAGCAAAAGTAACTCACGTGGGCTACAGAAATGCAGTCTGCTGTTTGTGTTCATCATAGACAGTTTTTGAGAGAATATCCTTCATCACTGGGTGATGCTAACATTTTAAAGGTTTCACAATCGTTATAGCTATTTTTAACACTATGATTAACTTCTCTCTAACTGCATTGTTTTTAATATCGGTATGGTATAAAATAATATGTAAAGAGTTTCTTAATTAGATTTGGTGAAACAATGAGAGTCTTAATGACCTCATTTTTTCCTAGGTAAGACACAAGATGTGTTCACTTTCATTAGGAAAAAGGAAAACTTTGAACCATTCTTCCCTCCTGCCCTTACTGATGGCTACTGAAAAACCCTGTTTGTACTTTAGGGTAATTAGATGCATTTTTTAAGTTGAGAGAAGGAAGAATGAGGACAATTAGGAACAGGGTGCAAGATAGTTTCCCTTATCAAGACATAAAGACACTAATGAAGGAAATCACAGTCCCACATGGAACAGCAAGGTACAGGAAAACCCAAGGTTGTGTGAATCTTCAAAGCTGGAGGTGGAGGTAGAGTAGCAGCAAGGGCCAGGATGGGTGTATGTCCCAGAAAAAAAGCTGCTTGGTTCTCCAGGCTTTGTGTAAGTCCCAGTGATGTGCTTTATCCTTCCATGTGGAAGAATGGGTCTCCTGTGCAGTTGGTGAAATTAACTGATGGAGTGACCTGCAGATTGAAGGTTTTGCTGTGGATGCTGAGTGTCTAAGTTTTTGGATTTGTTTGTTTCTGTAGTCAAAGATAAGATGCTCATCAGCATGGTCATTATAGACTAACTCTATAGTAGGCAACTAGTGAATATCCAAAGCAATGTCAGGGACCAAAATATAAAGCAACTCACATAGCAGATGAATTACCAGTTTCATCTTTGGGGCATTAGGCTTAACGGTCTTGTGGTATTTTGTTGTTTTCTGTCACTGCCTTTAATCTGCTTTTTAAAAATTCCACTGATTCTGTATTTGTAGAAACTGCTTTACCTCATTCCTCTGGATGATCTTACCAGTTAAAATATATCTGGCCCAGTGTAAGGAAGTGATCCTATGGTACGTTCCATCTGTGTGATGTACTTTGTCTGTAAGTAATAACAAAAGGCTTCATTAGAGAGCTAATCAACTCCCTCACCTTTGAGACCTAATGCAATCACGTATTTCAGATGCACATCTATAAGAATGAGCCTGGAAATTGTGTACAGGAGAAACTGTCTTTAAGTGAAGGCAGGCAAAGGTGGCTTCCTCCTGTATGGGGTTTGCCTCTTAATCCTGAGCTCCTCTTTCAATAAAGTTTTACTTTGGCTTCTTGCAGGAAAGAGGTTTCAGAAGCTGGGTAAACAGAGCCTGAGCCTGCACGAAGGGGATTAAGAAGGAGAGGCAAGAGTGGAAGGGAAAATGAGGATATGACAGAGGCCATAGTGAGTTCAAACAAAATTTGGCCTGCAGAAGGTAGAAGAAATCCCACTGGTGACAGGTGCCATCTTGTGGGTCATTCTGCCGCTCTGCCTCCTGCCACTTTTTATAACAAGAAGAGATAAAGGAGGACGGGGTTCTTAGGGGCTTTGAATTGGAAAAGTAATTCAAAGGGATGTGAACATGGTTGGCTTGGGGGTTTGCATGATACTGTAAACATCAATACTTTGCTTGTCAGCACTGTATGCTATTTAAGAATGTGAAAGTCAGCTATAAATAGAGACTATGTGCGTGTGTAGGGACATGGAATCGTAAATAGTACGAATGATAATCAAATTATTTTTACTTTATAGTAATGCAAATAAAGTATTCATGCATCATGTAGGCCTAGGAAAGGTTACAGCCTGCAAACTGAGCTAATTAAAATATAATAGTTCTGAGAAGTATATTTAAGAGTTACTAATGTCTGTATTTTCTTTCCGTTAAGATCTTGACATGATTGAATACATAAAAATGCAATGGTTAGCTGGTACTTTAGCTCTTTTTTTTCAGGAAACTTATTTTGAAGGACTGCAAAAATAACCACAACATCTACTAAGCCTAAAGTCAAATATACTAAGATAAAGTATATATAATTTTCTTTAAAGGAATATGTAGTATTTCAGACATGAGCCTGAATTCCACAGAAAGCACCCAAATTACCATCAGTAATTCTAAAAAAATTTTGTTGTTTGAAAGAAAATGTTAAAAACGGCATTTATGTCAAACATGATGGCATATTTCAATATTATTTTTATACCAAATTTGAAGGTCACATTTTTTAAGGTGTTGAACTTGGCTTTACAAATCAGTAATTTTAAGTACTGTTAGAAAAACAAGGCAAACCTGGAATTAACCTTGATTTCCTTTTCCCATGTTCATACTGTCATCCAAAATATTAGTCATTTTGTGGACATTTATGAAACAAAATTGCACTAGGGTGAATGAACAGTAAGGAAAGCAATCTAAGTGGAGGTATACAAAAATTCTAAATCTGCTCCATAGTATTTATGTAGTATTTCTGCCAGAAATCAAGTAAGCAATATATCTTGGTAGGAAAGACCAGCAGTGTCCTCTGAGCACACCCATCACAGCTATAGGTAGAGCTCTGTGAAGACTTTATAAGGAGAAAGCAAAACCATGAGAATGTCAACTAAATTTGACTAATAAATGCATTTGAAAAGAATTCTTATTTCTTTGCAAGCATCCTATCTTTATAAAGATATGAAGATCATCAAATGCATAATTCTGCCCCTAGGATTTGCTTGCCCCTGGTTGAGATTCAGTGCAGGAGACCTGACTGCCAATGGCTGGAGTCAATGGCTGCTTTGTGCATGGGCAGAATTTGTGGGGATGGAAAGTGAGCTCAGTCTTAATATTATATAGTCACCTAGACTTAGGAAGTTGCCTAAATGAGGCCATGCTTGGTGCTGTGAAACTCTCCCTTGTGTGGGGAAAAAAAAGTGTAGATATTCATATGCTTAAGAGCAGTGAAAAACTTAGAGTTGTGCATTTTGGTCAGTTATTTATTCATGAACTTAAAAAATTATTTGTAATAAAACTTCTCAATGGTTAATTATGACATTTTAATGGGGAAGGCTTGAATTCTTTCACAGGGTTATGCAAACAAATTAATGTTAAATATGACATTTTCCTTTGGATTTATGACATCTCCTCTGGCCCCTCCCCACCCCACACAGGACGTACAAAAGGAGGTATTAACAGAAAAACAGAGATGTTGTGTGTTCTGTTATGAACAAGCTTTGTGATCTCATCCCAAGGTTTTATCCAAGCTTGAACCATCTGGCTTTGAGCTGGGGAGAAGCATGTTCAGCTCTCCCCTAGAATTTCAGTGTCAGGGAGAAGGGGCAGAGTGCCTGTGCTCAATGCCAGGCCCCCTTGCCTCCCCTCCACAACCCTGCTGGAAAGACAGGAGTCAGGCACTGAAAAGCATACCAGGCATTTTTAAACACAACCCTGACATTTCCTCAGCATTTCCATAGCTAAGGCTTTCTTCCTTCCCATCCCCCTACTCCTTCTTTCAATCAAATAAGGCACCCGCTCTCTCATGCCTGGTGCAAAGAAGGAAAGGGAGGGGTGGTGGGGGGGGAAAGTTGGCAATTTAATTCAAACAAAAGAAGCTTGAAATCTATAAGCACAGCAACTCTGAGGCTTCTGGCAAATAGAATTCTAATTAGTATGCTGCTATTTTTCTTTTAGACAGATGAGGGATGCCCCCTATTGACTCTAGCAGGCAGGCTGGTTAAAAAAAAAAAAAAAAAAGGAAAAAAAAAAAAAAAAAGAAAAAAAAAAAAAGGGAAAAAAAAAAAGAGGGGGGCAGGTGGGGGCTAGCCAGCAAACACTGCAGATTGCAAATTATATCGCAAACCCTGCCAAGTCCCAGCACTTGGCATCAGATTTTTAATGACACCCTGGAAAAGGGAAAAAGAAGCCCTCAGCTAAGGGATAAAAATGAGGGTTTTACACTGTGATAAGTCTTTGCTTAAAACCCAAATGGCCAAGCACACATTAGGGTTTTAAAATATTCATAGATAGAAGTGAAAATGAGGATATGAGGATGTACATTTGTTGCTTGGTCAATTGACAACTCATTCTGCATATTAATAAAAGGCATGATCTAATTTTAAAGGGACAGTCTGTCTTTTTTAACCATGACTTTTTGAGTATTATGAAGCTGAGGGCAAAACATCACAGAGGAGGCCAGTGATGACACAGAATGTTGTTTTCTTTTGATGTAGACCTGGTACTAACTACCACTTTGCTCAGGAATTCTGGGGTCTCTAAAAATACGATACCCCTTCTTGTATAGCCTCTGATGTATGGCTGCTGAACACTTTGATTTTTTTTTTTTTTTTTTTTTTTCCTTCAGTGCATGAGGCCCTTCACAGTTGTAGGATTTTATCCACAAACAGTCAGACCATCACAGAGATGGAAGCCATTTCTTTTAATAATTAGGCCACCTTCTGTTCCAGAGATCTGCTTTTGGCATGCCTACCTCGAAATAGTTTTGTTTTTTTTTTTTAAATATCACAGTATATCTCCTCCCTCCCAATACTATACCATAACTGCTCACAACAGTCTGAGTTATATTAATATTATATGCACTACCTCAGTTCAGCTGTCTGAAATCTCTTTGACCAATGCTTTAAAAAATAAATCTGAGTCTATGCATCTCCAGGACTGGGACTTGTGTTCAAGATTCACTTGAGGGTTAATTTTTTTTTTTTTCCAAAAATCTGCTGATTTCTTTACACCTGAAAATCACAGTCACAAATAGTGCTATGAATGTGTGTCTCTATCCTGAGTCATGGTTAGGCAGTTAAATACCAAAGGAATTCTGCCTGCTAATAATTAAAAATGCAAAACTGAACTCAAATTTATTTGCATTTACAAAACTGTAGGCACTACAAAGGCTGTGTTGATACCAGTCTCAAAAGTCTAATATTAATTATCTTTAAATACACACCCTTATACAAATGAGGCATTAACTCAGATCATGGAGCTAGCAGTGTTCCTAATGCAGGGGTTTAGACTTTTCATGGAATTTTAAGGTGTTCTTTAGGGTGTGTATCTCCAAAAAAGATGCTCATGTGATCGTTTCCTCCACCTGTCAGCCCTCTCATGATACTGTTTCTTCCCTCAACTGAATTTGACAGGAGGGCAGAAATGTCAGATAATTAAGTTCTTGTAACCTGTGTGAAAATCGGTAGAGGACAGAAACCCAAATGCATCTCCCCACTGAGGGGAAAGTGGGCAGGACTCGACCCTTCCACACTTGCTTTTGGAACAGCTGATGGGCTGCATCATCCTTCTGCTTCCTGAATAGCATGTATGGGAATGATATAGGTGAGGATTAAGGGCCAAAATGACACATCTGCAGAAAAACTGGGCTTAAAGAAGAATTTAAATGTGGTTTGTAGGAAGAACAGCTAGCTTATGTTTTCTGACATCTAGCTTTTTTTTTTCCAGAGCAGTAATTGTGTTGGCTTTGTAAGGAAAAATTGAGGCTGTTGAGAGTCTGCTAATCACCATTGAAAAAAGTATTATCCCAACAACAAGATTATAGTGTTGCTAAATGTGTCCTTGGTTTATATTTAAAGACAAAAAGGTGGTACATTTCTGAAGTGGGGTGTTTCATTATGTGAATACCATTAAAATCAGCAAGTTTGTGATTTGAAAAGTGATTCTACCATAGTGTGAAGGTCACAAAGGGACTTTTGTCAAAAGAACTTGACTTTAACTGTTACCTCTCTTCTCCTGTTGAACACTTTTTAAGGAATTGGAAAGGTATTGAAGGGAAAGAGTGCAGAAGGATGGACCAGGGTGGTGTTTCTCAGCATGCAGGCAAGACAAGTGCCCAGACAGTGACACTTTATTCCTGGAAGGGAGAAGAAAACCAGTCCATAAAGCTCCCATTGATTTATCAGAAACTGCCCAGAGTGATCTCTTGGCAGGAGTTAACCACAATACCTCCCTGGTAGTTGTGGCTGTAAGTCAATGGGAACCATTATTGATGTTACAAGAGCATACAGTGTAATCTATACAGCATATCATATAATCTAAAAAAAGATGTAAAGTAAAAATATGATGGGGTTTAGCTGATTTAATTAGAACACCATTGACTTCAAGGGGAGCAGGATCAAGTAGTTGGCATAATTCTTATGCTTACATGATATTTTGTTTGCATGGCAGTTTGAGATATCTTAAAAACTATAGCCTCATAATCTGTGTTTGTTATGCTAATATACACTCAAACTGAACTTGTTAAACCCACAACAAAACCAACAAAAACCCCCTTATGCTTCTAGCTTAAGTGTAGCTACAGATATTGAGTTCCATGGTCAAATGAGGTGTCCTTAAGAAAGTGAGGTAGGAGAACAAAATGCTTTCATTCTTTCTTTTGGCAGTTGCTCCTATGTTAACTGCACAGATCTACTTAGAAGAGTTATGCAGTCAAAGCACTAAGCTGAAGTGTAAACTTGAACTGCATTTGCTGAACACTAGGCATCCAATTAATAGATAAATTAGATGACAAAAATGATCTCTACAGAAAGAAGAGCTGAAATGGCTGTGTAACACATTCTGTCTTTAATGACTCAACTCGCTGGAAAGAAGCAAAGAAAGTCTGAAAGCACCAACAGAGTTCCAGGTGAGAGTACCAAGTATTGCTCTCAGGTGGTTCAGAACTGTTGTAGGTACAGTCAATGCCCTATGAATTAGTAAAGCTTGCAATTCTCTTTCAGTAAACATTTTTAGTGGAAAAGAATTTTCTGTTTTTCATCAACCAGTTATATTCAGTTTGGAGGTGAAGGAACATGACAAGTAATTTTAGTACCCAGTGGCGTAAAGAAGTTCAAATGACCACTAAATCCATATTAACTTGTCAAATTGACCAGTATTTTCTGCCACAGAAACAGTTGAATGGATGGCTGGAGACAATAAAATTGTTTCAATTATACTGCATTAAGCATCTTCACAAAGAAGTGAAAATGCAGAAAGCAAAGAGGAAAGGGTCTAGGAGACGTGCTCAACAATGACAAGAATTTCACTGAGACTCATTTGAGTCAAAATGCAGTTAGAGAAAGATATTGGAAAATTTCTACAGAAGGCACAGGCAGCTAATTTGTATTTGAACACCTCAGAGTTACATCAGCAAAAACTTTTAAATATTAACACCAGACTAGAAAAATAAAGGCCAGTATTCTGAAAAAATATTACATGACCTTGACCGTGGTAGCTTCTAGTATGGGACAAAATAAATACAATGTCAGATGCCAGGCTCAGATCTCCTAGGCTTTGCCACTTGGCAGAGGTGGTTTGCTCCCAGCATGTACAGATAAAAACCTGAAAAGACTCTGCTCAGAACCAGGTGTGATGCTTTTGTAAATTAGGAAAAGAGCTATTGCCAAGGAGTAGTGGGTTCATTACAGAAAGTGGGGAAATACAGGCAGAGATTAGAGTAGGTTTGTTTTTTAAAAAAATGAAACTCATGCTAAAGTTTTAAGATACTTAGCAGTGAACAGGTGTGTAGCCTTCCTTTACTACTGTATGTTTCTATTAATAGATTTATACTAAGTGATTTAATAGAGTTTTCTTCAAGGTGGTGAACTTAATCATAAATGTGAGCAGAAAATATATGGGATCACAGTCTGCTATCCTCCTCATAGTAAACATTTTCTAGTTGGCACATTGGGGGCATAATTTAAGTGGGAACAGGACACAAAGGGAGGAATCACTGTTTGTAGAGGTCGATGAATTGAGGGCTAAAGAGGTAAAGCTAAGCCTTTTTTTGTAAACTGTAAGGGATGACAAAAATACCCCATGCAATAGCTCTGCCTCTTGCAAATGGAATATCTAAAACTAAGCTCCAAAGAGAATTAATACAGGGATCAGTCTGTGCCCAGAAAAATGTTCCTTGAACACCCAAATTGGTGTTAGCTTTTGAATAGTCAGCCCAAATCTAGAAGTGTTTTTGTGCTCCAGTGTATATGACTTCTTTACTCACTGTAACCCATTAGGAAAACACCATGGAAAAAATTTCAGTTGACAAAAGTGAACACTAAATATATATTTTCAGAGGGTAAAAATGTTATGAGCATCTACAAACAACTGGTAGAGGGTTTGATATGGTAAGAATATGTCCACCTATGGCCTTGTTCAGATTCCATTTGACTTTCCATTCACTTAAAACATTTATTTTTATATGCCAGGTTCTATATTTCACCCAGTGAAAAGTCTGGTTTATTTAAAAAGCATAAAAGTGTAGCCAGTGCCTCCACCCAGTTCTTTTAGAGCACCCACTTCTGTCAATGTGCTCCTCTGCAACCAATAAATCCAGCAGTAAATTATGTGTGTGATTTAAACACCCAGAGATTTATATTTATGCTTACAATGTCGGTATAATTTTACAGTCAAGACACAGTACATATACTCTGCTGTAAGTAGTAGCTTGATATAGCAAACTCAAAAGAGCACGTTGGGGGTTAGCAGTTAGAGCTGAAAGTGAAAATCAAGAAACAGCAGTAGTACTGCTTTTGTCTTCAGCATGCTCTTCATGATGTGAGATGCTCCAGTGGGTGGGAGACCTAGGTACCACCCCCATAATTCTGGGGATAACCCCAGCAGATACACTTTACAATTACCTTTTCTTAAAATGCCAATTAACCCTTTCAGGGTTTTGTGGCATACTGTGAGCAAGCAGGAGAGGGGCACTCATTTATCCCTTATATTGAACATCATAACCAATTATAAGAGGGTTGGGGTGGGAGAAACAGGTCTTGTGCTACTGCAGATGTATCTTGAATGCTTCCTGGGTTTATACTTCTGTTTTTTAACATTTAGGAGGGTCTCTGAATTTCTTTTGAAATAAGAATACACTGAAAATAAGTAAATGAAGTAAAAATTACAGATAAAGATTCTGCTATGTTGAATAAAATAGAAAACCAGCTCTAATTCTCTTTGGCAGTATTCTTCATGCATGTTAAATCTTACCAGCTCACAAGGCAACAATAGTTTTAATTTTATCAAAATGTTCTAGTATTTATGCTCACAAAAAAGCAGCCACTGGTGTAAATCAAGTCTTAACTCTATCAAAGTAATTAATACCAGCCACTGGGAGACTGAAATTTCATAAGAAAAATAACCCAAAATATGAAGATTCTTATGGGAAATAGGCTAGCATTGGGATGAACGAGAGTGAAAGATTGCTAGAATAAACCTAGAATGGCATTAATTAACCTGAAGATTAACTTAGCCCATTTAAATATCTCTTTTTCTACTTGGACTGTGATCCTTCAAATCTCACATGGAGGTTGACTCTTCCATGGGGTCCCACTAGGGTAAATCAAGTTGACTAAAGAGAAACAGTTGTGTTGGTTAGTTGATGGTCACATTTTGCCAGTGTAAACATTGAGGTTTTTAAAATATTTTTTTGGTGTAGTTGACCTCATCTTTGACTTGGACCTTGTTGGACTACTTTGTGAAATCAGGTTATTTATGTTGTCATATATGAAAGGTGAGAAAGCAGAAAAGGTGAAGGTGCTGAATCTCTGTTTTTTTGGTACCTAAATTGCTAACACTTAAAATGTCGTAGCTGCTACTGATCTGTAACCTTTCTACATCCCATACTTTTAGGGGTCAGAGGAAAGAGGAAGAAGATATTTTTGATCTCACATCTTCTCATTCAGGATAAAACACTCCTCAGACAGTGTGTTTGCTAATAACTGAGTTTGGGCTGCTCCCCTCTGAAGTGGAGGGAATTTGGCAGAGTAGATATCTAAGGTACAGATTGGACTTGAACAAAAAAAAGGAAGATGACAATTAGGCTGACTTTTCAGTAAAATAGTTTATTTCAGCTCAGTCTTACGCAGAGTATTTTCTTGTCTTTGTAGATGTGTTCAGTTTGTTGGTTCCAGGTTGGGCACTACCAAACAACTAACATGAAGCAATGTTCTATTCTACACTAAGAATTTTAGTCAACATTAAATTTTAGATTAGATTCTTAAATTATTAGTTATAGAAGGGCAAATTTGCTGATGCACTGAAAGGAAACGTTCCATTAAAAAGTTTTTGAAATCATCAGATACTTGGCAATGAGTAACCAACATTTGCTTTGTTGAGGTTTTGAACATGCTGTAAATTACAAGTATTATGCCACCTTCCCCTTTATAAAGTGCATGTCTCTCATGTTTAGAGTATATCACAAAGTGGCCATGATAAATACAAAGGCTGTCTTTGTGGAGCATGCCTTTTAAGATGCACAGAACCTACTGAACTGGAGATTTGCAAAGATTTAGTAATTTTAAAAAACATTGTGTATTCTATATCTATTGTGGGCCAAATAAATTTTTACAAGCATAGATATGCCAGTCTTGAACTGCAAACTGCACACACTAGGGCACATTTTATCCCTAGGATATCCTATCCCTAGGATAAAATGTGTTGTTTGGAACCAAGACAAAAGTACAGTTATTTTATCCCTGCTTCCACCTGCCTTGCAACAAAGTGATGGAGAATGGTATAGATTTCACATGGAAAAGAGAAAGTTCTATTAGTGTCCAGCTAAAAGGATGGAAGCAGTGTCTATCACTGCTTTAACTCTTTTCTGGATGTCCACATGTAATGCAGCATCAGAACTCTGATCATATGGGCTACCTGTAGTGCAATCCTGAGGTATAGCAGGGTACATGAAGTATAGTTTCAGCAGCTCCTGACAGTGAAGGTAGAGAGATAGGGCTCTTATAATGATTTCCCATGGAGAAATGTGCCAATCAGGGGGAGAAAAGAACCCCTGAAAGTCATAGCCAAGGAAAATTATGCTATACTTTTTCTGGCAGGCAAGTTTGATCACAATGCTCAAGAAAAAGAGTAGGAAGATACGTGGTGTGCACAAGCACATCCACACACCCATTGGTTTGCTGCATACCATGTCATAGCACCTGGCTCTTTCAGCACCTGGAGTTATAATGGATTCTCTTTGGACAGGCAGAGCAAAGGAAGATGAGATGCTTGGGTCATATCTTGCAGAGTGAGGGTGAGAGCCTGAAGATGGTGATTCTGCAAGATTGAATAACACAAACATAATCATAGGGTGGGAGGGTTGCTCTGTCACTGGTGAAACATTACTGATGGGCATACTTGGAGGTTAACCAGCAATGAAGACAGCGAGGCAGCATTTACTACTGTGGTATTAGGAGTGTTACACCATCTAACTGATATCTTTCCTTCATTGTGTTAGATTATAGTTTAAACAAAGTTTTCAGTTAGTCTTCCTTCCATGTTTTTATTTTACTAGTTCTATAAAATACTTCTCAGTGTGTTGCGTTTTTCACGTAATGCTTTTATGCATCATATTCATCTGGAATTTTTAATTTCCAGATTACTTCGCTTTTAATCTGATTGTTGATTGCCTTAATTGTTGTTTAAATTACTATACACCATATATAGAAGTTATATAAAAATGCTAGTAGGTTCACCCTTTACTCCTAAAAATATAATGCTAGGCTAGAACACTGCCCATATCATGAATTCTATGTCTGCTCAGGCTGCCTGTATCTTCTCTAATGATTCCAAATTTTAAACTTGTTAGCAAAATTCAGTTATCTGATTGTTAAAATAAACAGCCTTCAGTGGGAGGAGACATAAGTGGGCTACTGAATTAATATATATTTTAAAAACATAAAACATGGGTGTTTATAAAGCCAGTTTAAAGAGACAGCATCAACATATTATATAAATTATTTTCTTACTCTCTGCATCATCTCCCCTCCCTCCTGATATCAGTCATACAGAATGACTAATCTGGAAGGAAAAGTTGAGAATAGAGGGGAAGAGAAAGGTACAATCTTCCTTCTTGGCTTGGAAAAGCTTTGTCCAGTGTTAATGAAAGACTGTTTCTTCTGGGGAAGAAATGCTAATGTGAAATTTTCTTTTTTCTCTCAGCACAGTCATACATTAGAGATATTTGTAGCAGTGGCAAGGCAGACTGCAATAGGTGGATGGATATTTACCCAAGAAAATTTGAGCCATGCCCTTTCATTTTCAGAGAGCCACTACCTAATCGCAGTGTAGCATCAAGACAAAGGACACCTCATTCTGTTTGTGCCTGCCCTGCAAAAGGGGAAAAAAAAAAAGGGGGTGGGTGGGGAGGAAGGAGATGAAAAAAAAACACAACCCTTTGTGAATACTATTAGAATAATAGTCTGGGGGGGAAAAAAAAAAAGATAAAATACAAATTTCACTCCGATCTGGGTTAGATTACTTCCCCATGCCCCTGCCTTTATTGAGCGATTTGGAGTTTCATTAGAATTCAGAATTCCTGCAGAAAGAAAAACCACAGTGGCACGGACTTCTCTTTCAAGGGGATTGCAGGCTGACCCATCAAAATGAAAAGGCTCAATGTTTTGCTGACAGGTCCCTGAGCAGGCCTGAGTGACAGCTTCATTTCAGCACTTCTCAGATGAGATTTGAATTGGGGGGTGGAGGAGGTAGTAGGAGAGAGATTTTGTTCCCTAAAAAGTGTCAGTGTCAAACTCTGCAGTTCAAGTTCTAGTGTCTGAGGTACAAAACTGAGTCAGAAATCATCTTAGACTTGCCTACATCCCAATTTATTATTAATGTCTCTAACATTAGCACACGTGAAGTTTCATTTAAATCAGAGTTCATACTGAGTATACGTTGCTCCTTTTGTTGGAAATTAAAAAAAGTAAAAGGAGATGGATTAGATACAGTGAACTGCTGGGTAACACCTGTGTGAAAGATTGCTTAGTGGCATTTTTGTGTTGATAAACAAAAAAATCAGTGAGAGCCCAATCCTACATCCTCCTACATCCTCCATAGTCTGTAGGAAAAGGAGCAAATTTTGTCTCATAAACTGAACAAGGTCTTTCTGTGTGGATAAGAAAACACTTGAAAGTGTTCTCAGTTTAAAAAGCAGTTTTGTGTGTACTTCATTATATCTCTTGTGAGAAACATTTTATTGTTTATCTCGTTAGAAAACACAGTGAAAACTTGCAAACCTCTTCCTGTTATAGAGGCAAGTTGAACCAGAGAAGCATCTTAACGGGTTCATATAAGAGAAATTAACTTCATTCATTTTCTACTTGCTCCAATACTACGGGCTGATTGTATATGTGCAGATTCTGTTCCTAAAACTTTATTTTTCCAGGTATTCACAACTTTTATTGATTATCTTTCTTTTCCTCTTTTCTTGTGCATAATAATACGTTTAATAATGTTGTTTAGTGTGAGTGCGGAGTCCAGTGGTTCAGTTCATCAAAAATAGAGGGGCAGAAAAAAGTTAACCTAACTTTTAAGATAAGTATTAGAAAATTAAAACTGAAAATACAGATCTTCAAAGTAACATTTAACCTTGTACCTTATCCCTATACCTTACTATGTCACCCTGTCAGTAACTGTCACCAAACAAGATACTATTCCATAGCACAAATCTGTTGACATTCAAATTCCCTAGCCACATATGGAGAATTTTCAAAAAGAAAACTGGAAGTCTGAGCCAAACATCAGCCTGCCATGAGGTGGTTGAAGAAACCTGGACAATTCTGTTCCTCTTTAGGAACAGTTAGACATGACTATATGTTGTATTTAAAGCATACTACATACTTTGAAGTAAATTCTACCCTAATATATATGGATGGAAAGCTGTTGTAACTTCAGAAAAGCTACAGGCTTTAGCATGAAGGTAGAAAAGTAGTTTTGTGGTCTCTGAGAGAAATATTAAGTCCTAATTCTTGCGTGAATGTGATGAACAGCACTGTGCTCCTGTGGTTGCACTGTAACTGTTTTTATTGAATGCAACAGCTGATGGTGACATAAAATCCATGCAAATGGTCAGAGTGCATGGTAGGACCATGAGGAAGCTTCAATTTCTAAACTTTTATTAATTGTTCCTATTTTGTTTTTCTCTAAAGTAATACATGTATTTGGAAAAAGGAGAGTGAAGACAGTCAAACTGAAAGACCTCCTAAAGCTTCATCTATATTTTGTCCTTCTGCATTTTAAGAAAACTGCTTGCTTCTATGGATTATTGAGTGCACCTAAATACTCTTTGCTCAAAACAAGCCTCCTTGAGCAAAAGGTGTACATCTATGGAGCAGAAAATACTTCCCTCTGATCTTAGGGAAGCCCTGCATTGTATTCTACTTTCAGTCTACTTTTATAGTCAGGTGTTTGTATCTTGAAGATCATGGGCCAGTTTCAGGTCTGAAACCAAAAGGCCCAGCAGCCTCTCTACTAATCCTAGAGATGAATTTGGCTCCAGACATTTAAAAGGATCAATTCTGCAACAGTATGGTTTTGAGATTATATATGCAATGAAATCTTGTTCTCACAGAGACACGAATTTCCCAAAATCTGCAGGTGAATTCCACTGACTTTTTAATAGCAGTAGGAGATGCAGATGAGAGGGCTCATTTTAAAAAAAAAACAGAAACCTAAAATGTAAAATTCTTGAGAATCTTAATTAAGACTCCAACATACTTCTCAGATATGAGGACTAGGAAGAAACATGAGTTAGAGAAACAAGGAGTTAGAAGAAGATAATGACAGGTCAGTCTAGTTAGGGTGCAGTATGTATGTCTAACGGATGGATGTGATATTTGGATCTTTTAAGGCCAAAATGGACAAAATATTAGTAAACAGCACTAGGAAAGAATCCCATAATGACTGAATACTTTTATTTTCATGTCCTTTTCACAACTGAAAAGGAAGTGCTGATACTGTGTACTAGCTGTGGGTTGTGATACATTGGGATCCAGCTGATGGGCCAGAGCTGTGAGCTGAACCTGCTGACAGTCCAGGGCACAGTAAAAAAATTGAGTTTTGTACAGAGGAACTTGTGGCCTGTTGGCTTTTTTTTTTTTTTTCTCCCTGTACTGAGGAAAGGTGGAAAGTGGTGCTAGAAGTTGTGTGCTGTGTTTTGTATCTCCCTGAGATGATAAGGAAGAGAGGGCATGAGAGGGCTTGACATTGCATGTCCCATGCCTAAACATCCCCCCTGTTCTCTTTTCCACTTTCCCCTCCAAACTGCCCTCCCTCTTTCACTCATTCATTGAAAATATTTTGGGTAAATCTCATGTGCAAAAGTGGAGTTTAGAGCAATAAGGTGGGCAAAGTTGAAGGAGATTGTTGCCAGCTGAGCTCCCAACTCATCCTCTTCATTAATACCAGGTCACAGAGGCAGCCAGAGGGGAGACAAGAGATCAGTCCTGTGGCTGATTCAGGCTCAATCTGTTCTGCTTCTTCATGTAGTCTCCCCAGATTCAATGGGGATGCCCTTCTGAGGAAGGTGAGGCAGGGAGACTTAAAACCCTGTGTGCTGTAATGCCACTGTAGTGTATTAGCTGATTTATTTTTAGATCAAGCTGTGGCTGTTGCTTTTTTTGTATTGTTATTGCTTCTTCATTTTCCCAGTATTAAATCCCATATTTTCCCCCAAATGCGATTTGTCTTTTGGATTTTAAATTTAACATGCTGTGCTTTTAGCATGTTTTTACTATAAATGTAAAAAATATGCTGAAGGAAGTATGGGTCTTTTGTGGGATTTTTGGAGGTTGGAGCTACTTAAGCCCAGGTATTACAAGTATTGCATGAAGAACTTCCAGAAGAGAGTAGAAAGGAGAGGCTGTTGTAGAGGAGTTGCTCGACTGATTTTTTTTTTTTTTTTTTAAGAGAAAGATACTTTTGTAATTATGGAAGTTAAAAACAACAGTGTCTTGTTAAACAACTTGCATTACAAATATTTAGCTGGTTGCTGGTTCTTCATATGAATAAGCTGTGCAGATATTCAAGTCCCAACATCAGCCAAACATATAAGCAGCTTTATTTCAAGCATGGGCTTAACCACTTTGAATAAAAATATTTTTCTGAGTCAGAAACACTTTCAGTATTGAATTTCCAGGTTTTTGTGCAAGTGTCCTTGTCTGGTACCCTGACCCAACTTTTGCTTTTCTTGCAGCACTTTTGGCAAGCTGCCTGGGAATGATCATCTCATGTTGGCATCTTTGGGTGTGATGTAATCCAGGCACAAATATCTTAATCCAGTTTTAGCATGTCATCACTTCTGCTGGCACTCCCTTGTTCATAAAACACCAAAATGTAACTCTTGCTTTCAAACTCTTTTGGGGAGTTCAGCATGATAATGAATATGAAGCATTCGCATGGAGAAGGCAAAACTTTTTTCTTTCTTCCCCCCCCCTTTTTTTTTTTTTTTCTTCAGGTTCACACCAGATAGGCATTTTTTACAGCCTGAAAGGGGATGTTTTCTTTTGTTAATAGCTAACAATCAGATGAAAGGACTCATCACTCTATTTTAGTGCTCCACCACATGGCGTGTATCTTTTATAAATTACAGGCTGGCGTTGTGTGCACTGGGGGAGAGAAAGGTTGGTTTTCTTGCTGTGAGCCATCCTGCCTAATTGTCGTATGCAAATAAAAGCAATTATAAGGCTTTTAGGGTGAAGGGATGACAGCTGAGTTTGGCAGTTGAGGAGGCCTCACCCACCTTGTTGTCATAGCAACAGGGAGGAAAAGGACAAAATGGTGTGTATACAGTGGAAACATTTATTTTGGTTAAAGAATTAAAAATACATATACCACTGTTATCATGGAACATCAATATGTGTAATGAATGGGTTTGTTTAAAACATTATAGAAATTAAACTGTATTTATTCTTTGGCCCTTTAAATGATCCTTGTCATCTAACTACCATTTACAAGCCATCACTTGTGATTTTTATCTCCTACTTTTAAAGTTATGAACAGATCATAACAATCTGTTTGATAATTAGGAGATTACAAGTTTCTGTGGTTTAGAACATCTAGTTGACTGTTACTTGAGCCAGAGCTCCACAAAGGAGAGGGACATTCACTGGTGTGTCCATGAAGGGGAAACAATGAAAAATAACTTATTAGCAGTCCATAAAGTTGAATATAAAATATTTGTGCTAAAGTGTTAAACAAGTAGAACAAATAGCATGCTAGTAGCATACAAAATTAAAACGAGTCACAAATGGATATTTTCTATGGCAATTTATTTCACAATTACTCTTGTGGAAGCTTTCATGAATTAAATATGAGTTCTATCTTGAAATTAGGTGTTATAAGGCTAAATTACAAGAGGCAGCCAGTAATTGAGGTGGCTGAAACACGGGGTCTAGTGAACTAATCTCTTGTTGTGTCACGTGTCTGTCCTCTCACCAATGGGAAACCTCCCCATCACAAAAACAGAGGCAGCTGAGAAAAATTGATTTCTCATCTGAGCCATATTTGATAGCTTTTGAAATCGAAAATTGAAATTAACTAACCTAAGCCCCATCGTAACAAAAGAGCAAATTAAATATGCAACATGGCTTCCTATTGGCAGCAAGAGGGCCTGCCAAGGTAAATTTGTAAATAGAGTTTAAGATGCAATCCTGCCTACCCCTCCCCCCCCACACACACTTCATTTTCCTTTCAGTGTAAAAGTGTAAGTCAGTGGTAGCTTTATAAATTATTTATACCAAAAAGAAAAAATTCATCAGCTGCAAATGGCCACTGTGGTTAAGGTCTTCCATGGAGAAAATCATTGCATTAGAAGAACTCATTGAATGAAGCAGGATTAAAATTAGCCACACTCATCCTTGAGCTTGGAATAAACTGTATATGAAGAGATCTTTTCTTCTAAAGAAAAGTTTTATGAATGGAAGTTTTAAAAAAAATGCAGAAAAAAATCCCCTAAATCTCAACGGTTATTTAGACTTTACACACTGGTAGGGCTCAAAACCACATTTTTATTCCTTCTTTTCATTAACTCCAAACAATAATGGCATAATGGCTTTTTGAGCTTGGTAGAGTACCCACATGCTTGTCTTTTGTCTTGCTTTTACACATCCTAACACGTTACAAAGGATTCTGACAGTGAATGCTAATGAATCAAAAGGTGCTTCTGCAGAGCTGTGGATTTACAGTGGGATTCCCTGAAATGATGGCAGCCAACAAAATCAGTGATGCCATGCTCTAAATACTGTTTTCTGTCCTTTTTAAAGAGGGGAGGGGGCGGAGAGGGGTAGATAGAAACAAACACAGACAAGATATCAGCTTTCTGCATTCTTCTCTTACAGGGTTTCTGCTTTTCTCTGCCGAGATCTAGAGAGGAAAAAAATGATTTAATTCCAGTACTTGAGTAGAATCACGTATAAAAAATATAGAGCCAGATCCCTGTCTGCATAAATCAGGATGGCTGCTTTAACTTTACAGAATTTATGCTACTCTACATCATCTGAAGATCTCTCTCATGAAATTGTTCCACTTTCCTGCCGTGGCTGTTCAGGTCTGAGCTGTATAAAATCTAGTGACAACTGTAATGGAGGATATTACACTTAGCCTGTCTGTCATCCAGGGATCTTGTAAAATACTTTTCTGTTCTAATTTATTACTTTTAGTGTCAATCAGCTGTCGACAAGCTGAGTAACATCATTAGGCATTGAGTTCATCTACTCAGCACTTTTTAAATGCAGTTTAAGTAGTTGTCTCATTATGTGTAGTAGGACGGAAAGTCAAGGTTCAAGGAGTTTTCCTTTTTGGCAGAGACATTGTTGAAGTCTGTACTATTATCTTTGAAGGAAAAAAACTCACAAGGAAATGGGTCATTTTTAAGGATTTGAAAGAATGAAAAGGAGGCAGTAAAATGCAGTAAAACTCACTGTGGAAACTTTGGTTCTGATTTCCCACTGCTTTACTTTGTATTTACCTCAGATGCACAAGTTGAAAGGTACGAGGATGGAGAGAGGCAGTGATGAATCAGGGATTTTGTGTAATGTGGAGCTGATGGCTTCCAGCCATGAACTAATAAGTGGTTGGGGTTCATCTCCTAAGTGAGAGGCTGCTATTGCTGTGCAGAGAATATAATGGATGGAAATAAACCCTGCACCAATCCTGTAATAGAAAACATTGATTTCCCCAGCCCCTGAATAGAGTATGATTTTATTTAACACTGTTACACATCAGAAGTAACTCCACAGAACTGGATGTGGCAAGGTAAGAGTGAAACTAATGCAAAGTTGCTTGGAATAGTCTTCAGGGTTGTTTTTAAGATAATGTGTGTATTGGAAATGTCAGGGCAGACAACAGGAGCCCTCCAACTTCATCCTCTAGTAGAAAACTGAGGCTTGACTCTGGGCTAGATCCTGGAGCCCTCATGGCTACCCCTCAGAAGCTTCTTCATCCCTCAGGCACTTCCCAACAGCTACTTGTGTCAGAAGATAGCACTCCCATGTCAGTCTTCAAGTTTCTGCTCCATTTGAATATGTTCTGACCACAACCAGATGGTAAACATTTGCCTTAGGAAGCCCCCAGAGTTGCACCAGTTCAAGGACAGATATAAAACCTTGGGCCTTTTTGAGAAGCTTGGGTGAATGGGTAAGCAAGAAGCCAAAGAGAGGACATTGGGTGCTGGTTTGGGTGTCAACCATGTGATTTTTCTCTGACAGATATTTTATGGCTGTTAGTCAAATAGATCCCCAAAGTGTGACTAGGGAGACAAAGTAATCATCCTGTTGCAGTGGAATGGATTTTAGCAAAATTTAGGATGGGCTAATTGCAGCTTGGAACAACTGGTTAAACTGGTGGAAGGAGGTCAGGAGGACATCTTTTCTAGTGTGAATGACTATTTAGGGATACCATCTTATTTCCTTACATTGCAAGGGAAGAAGAGCAAGTATAATCATATGTAGAAATCATGTCATATAGAAATAGCATAGAAGGATGATACTGCAAGTTTTCTGGAGGATGCTGAGGACGTTCTCCTTTGGAATAATGGAAAATACTTTGTGTTTTACCATATTAATGCTGAGTAGATGATTTCATCAGAGAAGCTGAGGCTTAGCTACATTAACTGTGTCTTAGTGTGACTGAAGCTTTTTCTGAATGCATTTTATTTTATAAAAATGAATACGGATTTCTTTTACCAGACCTATCTAAAACTTCTGGAACATAACCATTCCCTAATTACTAATGGTATAAAATGTATGGTATGATGTCCCTATTAAACATCAGTGATAAGGGCAATATGAAAAAGCAAATATGTTGATAAGAATTCCCAGTTCACATAATTATTACTGGTTTAAAGTCTGAGCCCCCTCCCCTCAATAAACTGCTTTGTATGACATTCTGTACATTTTAGATATAGTTACCACAGCTAGCAGCTTTCATGGTATTCATTCAACAGAATATCAGAGTGCCAGTAGTTCGGGGAAGCATCAAAAAAGTGTTTCAGAGGATGTTTAGTCAGAAGAAAATCAGAGCAGAAGCAAATCTTAACCATTTGAGCAAAAGAAAAATTTCCTGCAGAACTGTAGAACAAATTCTACAAATAATTGCACCTACTGGACAAGTTAGATAAGGATGCAGTACACATTTTAAAATAGTAATCTTCAAACTGCATATGTAGTTGCAGAGCGCACACGGGCTCATCTTGCTATAAGTAGCATCTTTGTATTACATGTGAATTACTCATTTTGAGTTTACCTTTAAAGGTTGTCCCTTTTTTCTTATTAGATCAACCACTAGAATTAAGAGAATATTAATGTATGGCAAGAGTTCCATTAGGAAGGGGTACTGCATCTGCATCTGGGAGTGTAGTTCTCTTATTAGCCTTGAATCCTAGAGGGACCCCAATATTCAGACTGGTCCTCTTAATTTAGGCATCAAACCAGAATATATTTAAACATGTTTACTGTGAGCAGTTTGGCTTAGTGCTTGTATATCAAGGTAAGGAAATGACAATGGGGGGGGCGGATGTCCTCAATTTTTTTCAACTCGGTTGCTACAAATTAAGTCATAGATTTGTGCTTTATATATCAGCAAGGCTCTGATTAAGCACTTAAGCACGTGCTTAAGGTTAAGCATGTGATTAAGTGCTTTGCTGACCTAGGGCTTAAGTACCCTGTAAAGCGTTGGAAAAATGAATAAATCAAATTTAGGTCAAATCCAGCCCTGTGCTACATACCTATGGTAACGGCAAAGCAGAAGGTAGGGAGCTTTGCTTTCAGAGGCTCAAACCATCAGGATTAGAGCCTGACAGACAGGGTGACTCTGGCGAGGGGGAGTAAGTGGCTGTGACAGCCCCTGCTCTGGGAGGGCACGCTCTGCCAGGCAGAGGCCTTGGCCAGGTCCTCAGCTGGCTGTCACACACACTTCAGTCTGCAGCAAGCAGGAGCCTGCGGCAAGCACTGCTGCTTTTCAGAGAGCAGAGATTCACGGAATCACAGAATTGTTTGGGTTGGAGGAGGGACCTTAAAGATCACCTCATTCCCAACCCCCTGCCAGGGGCAGTTCCATCTCCTACTTGGAGGTAGCTCCAAGCCCCATCCAACCTGGCCTTCAACACTTCCAGGGATGGGGCAGCCACGGCTCCTCCAGGCAACCATGGGCTGGTGTCTCACCACCCTCACAACAAAAAGTTTTTTCCCATTATCTAACCTGAATCCGCCCTCTTCCAGTTTAGAACCATTACCCCTTGTCCTGTCATTACATGGCCCTGTGGAAAGTCCCTCCCCAGCTTTCCTGTAGCCCCTTCAGCTACTGGAATGCTGCTATAAGGTCTTCTCAGAGCTCTCTGCAGGCTGAGCAACCCCAACTTTCAGCCTGTCTTCACAGAAGAGGTCCTCCAGCCCTCTGATCATCAGCTTGTAAGGGTGCTCAGAGGTGCAGCTGAGTGGCCTGCCCCAGTGGGATTGCCCTTGTCCTGCAAGAATTCTTGCTGTCACTGCTCTCTCCCTCTTTTTGGATGCCTGGTTTAGATGTTGGTAGTGGGAGCTTCTCTCAGGTGTTTTCTGTGGATGAGTGTTCCCAGAAGTATTAGTGTTTTGATGCTGCCAAGACTTCTGTGATCTGGAAGCTGGTATAGAAACCTTTCATGAAAAAAAGATGGGGTCTGTGTGTGCCTTTGTTATTTCCTTGGTCACAAGGAACCACTGCAGAGATGTGCTAAAAAAAATGTGAATTCTAAGAAAACTTGCTTTGGTAGTTATATTATTCACTGTGCTGGAGAAGGGTAAAGCAAAGAGTGAGCTATAAAGGATCACAAGGATGAGGAGAAGGCAAGGTTTCAAGGGACATGGATCAAATATGCATCTTTAGAGGGGGAAAAATAAATTCATAGGATTCCTGCTAAGATGGGGATTGTACCACTTAAACCATTTTCCTTCTCTTTCCTTTCTTATCCCCTTCTAAATCGTGACTTCTCTTTGGAAAGGAAAAAAAGAATTAGTCTTTCAAACTTGTGAACTTTCACGTACTGGCAGAGAGGAACATGTTGTGTGCTGTCACTGCAGACTGATCCTCAACAGTGCCACCTCCAGTGGAAGTCTTGCTGCAGGCTACAGCTACACAGTATCACAGAGAGAGATTAAGCATTACATTTATTGTGGCTGCTGGAAGGTGATATTATTGCTGTTTCAGTGGAGAGATTTATAGCAATGCTTAATGAATGCTACTAGTTTTGTTATCAGTTGGTAACCATACATGTTGTGCATGTGAAAATGTTGCATTAAGTCTTTATAAAACCTTGGAAAACTTGGATATTATTGTTTGTGGCAAATTTGGCAGCATAATGAAACTGTTAGTCTGATGGCATGGTGTTCTTAGGTTGGGTATATGCTGTTGGACAGAACACAGGAGAAATTCACCTTACTGATTCTAGGCGTTTTCCAAACAAATACTGTATGATCTATCCTTAGGAATGTGCAGATTGTTACAAGCTATCAGTCTATTTATGAGAATATCATAGGTCAGAAATGGTTCAGAAACTAAGCGCAAATTTTAAAAAATAAAGCTTTTAATGATTAATGATATTTTCCATTTTCTATTTGAATCATTGCTCTCTATGAGTCATCAGCAGAATAGGAACTGTTAAGATAGTTCAGAAAGATGTGAAACTTAAGAGCTCCTGTAAAAAAACAATTCAAATTTTGTTGTAATTGTGCTGTCTGACAACTACTCCCAGTTTTAATGTAGTAGACAGCCCTAATGAGGAATTGAAAGGTAGCAGTCAGTGCAGAGAACTGGCTTTTCTCTTCTCAAGATTCTTCACTTAAAACCACATAAGGCTGAGCATCTTAAGAAAACTACAAGAAAAATCTTGAATTCTTTTAGATAGAAGTTTTTCTCTGTGCTCTGACTGAGGGCATTAATATTGTATTATACATAGATAGCTGTGTGGTAAATATATATATTTGTACATTAAGATGAAGTGAAATTTTCATTAAGACTGATCACAGGCAAATTATTAGGCTTAGAAGCAGCAGTGCAACATAGCTAAGTTCATGACTTGTATCAAGAATCATTCACTTGAATCACTTGAATGCTTGCAGGTGTGGTTTTTTTTGTTTTTTTTTTTTTTCCTTCAGGAAGCGAGATTTATTACAAGATCTTGCTATTGAAACCTCAGTCAAGATTAGGTGTAAAGACAACAGAGCAGAGAATAGGTAAATAGCGTCTGTGGTACTCACCATCAAAGGATGTGATAGGGTTGTTCTCAGATGGAACAGACAGGTCTGATATTGCATATTAGTGGAGTTAAAATATATGAGGTATTGAAAATATTCATGCCTCTGCGATGATGGAGAGAAGGCAGGAGCTTTGGGCTTGGATGTTTTAGATAATTAAGAGCAACAAAAGACTATGTTGGAAGCAGATTTTCTGCAGATAGATAGTATATTCTTGCTGGAGAAAAGGGATATCTAGTAATGTGGTCTGATGGCCCTTTTATCCTTTTTAAAAGGCAAGAGCACTTCTGTCTTCTAACTGCATTCTAGGATGCATAATCAGACTCATGGCAAATACTGAAATTACTTTTTTCTGCTAATAACATTGTTCCAGAATTTATCAGAATTTTGCAACAGTACTTGCAGCCCGAGATAAACAGTACATAGATATATTCTGAAATTTGGATAAAAGAACCTTACTGTATCATGGAATTATTAAAGACAATATGAGTATGTAAATTAATTTGACTAGTGTTGAATAAAAGCATCTCATTTTATTGAACTTCCATCACCTTTTTCTAAATGGTAGTGAAGTGGTAATTAAAAAGAACTAATTATATATTATTTTAGAGTGTACATTTGTTCTTAATTTTCAAATTAATTTTCCAATGTGTGTGCTTTACTTTGTCTGCAGTTTATTGCATAAACTCTCTACTCAGAGTTTGGGTAATGAAAAAGACAGGTTGGGTGGTAGAGGTGTCTGAAGACCACTAACAATTTTTTTTTTTACTTACCTCTCTCTCTCTCCACATTTTATTTCCTTTTCTGGCGACTGTTGATAGCTGCATCCCAGAGCAATGTTTCCTAGCTGTGGTTTCTGGACCTTTAGAGATCTGTGGGGGCATGCTATGCAGTTGTTGCACAAATTGTACAGATCCCCAGGCAAAATGTAGGGGAACCAGAGCACCAAAGACATCCCATAAAATAGGAAAAGTCCTTTTGCTAAAAACCTGCATGGAATTCTCCAAGTAATGTTGGAGTGGGAGCAAAACAGACTTTTGCCACTGGGAAAAAAATCCAGGCTTGCACACACGATCTTCTGATAGTTTTAATATAAATGAGTGAAAATGAACTAAAATCCCAAGGTAAATGTTTGCATGGCCTCCTGCACATACTGCTGGCTGAACAATCTCCTGGGCCATAAGGAGCACAGCAGATTGCTGAAGGAGTAGATTTAGTCTGCTCTACATTCAAGCTGGTTACAAGTTCAGGTGCTTCAGGTGGGGCTTTGCAAGGTCTGCACAATGAGTGACGAAGGCCATGGTATTATACACCTGTTAGTAGCTGCCATAGCTCACAACTACTCAACCTTGAACTCTGTTACAGATCTGCCCTTAGAGGACTTGATCTGAGTAGCCTTTATTGATCTGTTAATGTAAGCATTGCTCAATGTTTCCTTGATAAAAGACTCAGAAAATGCCATTGCTCCCTCGTGTCCATCTCAGACCCAGCTTTGGGTAAGGATATATCCAATAGACAGGAAGCAAACTTAGATACAATTTTGAAGCTGTAGATAAGAACATGTAGTCTAGCTCTTCACATGTTTAGCTGTTTATGTAGATAGGTATTTTGGAAATAAATTGGGGTTGGAAAATGTACTTTTAAAACATTTTATACCATCCATACATAGCAAGTTCAGAGACATTTTTAGTGTTAAATTACTAAAGATGCAAATTGTTTGTCTAAATAATAAAACATTTAAGGTTGGGATTAATTTTTTAATTACATTTTCCCCAAGGCAAGTAAGATTACTGCAGCATAGAGAGGTTTGTTGATACTTGTGTAATGTATTTGTTGTAATGTTGGTGGTGGCTGACAAAGTCAGTTATATGCCAATCAAGCTGTATATTAATATTTTTGTATCAGTTACCATTGCAGTTGATGACACCTGACAAATAGCACAAGTGGTAGCTGCAGCTCTGGTTTCCATTTCAGTGGCATCAAAGGAAACTCAAGAGCTTCAGAAAATAACTCTGGCACCATGGCGTAGATAAAATGCTTACCCACAGACATAAATTACCATGGAAATAAAAAGACTACACCAAAATTATGTAGTTTCATAATGCTCTTAAATCAAAGTCTAGAGGACAGTGAGCACAGCTCACATATTGCAGCAGTCATACTACTTGATGAGTGGCTTTTCTTGGCACTAACCAAGCTAACAGATTTCTTCAAGAAGTGGTACTTGATAGCATATACTCAGGTTGTATTGGGAAATTCAGCTGGACTACACTTCTATTCCATGAAAATTAATTCCCAACACGCATTAGAAAATGTACTTTCATAGTTCTGATTATGGTGTTGCACTGCATGAACACGTGTTTCTCTAAACATGATCCTTGGTTGGACTTTCATTGCCATTGAACTCATTGAATTTGGAGTTGCATTTAATCAATTTAAGGCATAGTAAATCCTGCTCACCTTGCTAGGGCTGGTACTCCAAGAGCTGGTGCCCTTGCAGTCAAACCTAGAGAACATTGCAATGTACTGCAAAGTACTGGGCAAAGTATTTAGCAGTAGGAGACATTTGGCTTTGACCAGTTCTAGTTTGAGTGCTCAGCAGATGTAGACTAGATAACAGTTCTAGTTTGAGTGTTCACTAGAGGATGTAAACTAGATGACCACAGAAATACCTATGGAAACTGTGTTTTAATTCTATCCTGATCTCTGCCTCTATTTTTGCTGCAGCAGTGTAGATATTCTTCACTAGAATTACGAATACAGTTACGTAGAAGTTACCCCTTATTATTCCTTGTTTTCACTTCAGTTTATGGGTTTGGCATTATTTGTCTTGCCTAGGGAGCTTTACAAACTGGACTGGCTGTAAGTGAGAAATCCAGTTCTGCTTCTCTTTGAGCAATGGAGAAATAGACTGAAATTGTGAACAGTCTCCCATTACCTTCCAATGATTCTCACTGTGCCTAGGAAGGCAGAGAGGTCTTCCACATATTTCTAGCAAAAAAGATTTGAGACTTGTACCTTTAAGAAACAGTAGATGTGCCCCTAGAAGTTCAGCTGACATGTATGAGAAGTCAATACAAGCACAGAAGCGATAATCGGGGTATGTCCACAGTGGCTTTGCTTCTAGGATTGGGTGTATCTTGGCATTCAGACCAAGCACTGCTCACCAAGATGGTCTTCACAGTTCAGATCATGATTTTCCATGCACTGAAGGAGAAGAGGGTTCATAATTTTGTAAACTTCTGTGTAAAATTTCAGAGTTGAAACAAATTGAAGCCCATTGCTGCTACAGTCTCAAGCTGAGCTACTTGAGGTCCTAAAAATCTAGTGCCTCAAGAGATTTTCATTACTGCAGCCAGAAGGAACTCTCATAGCAGGCAAGCTCATACGAGGGGATTTTAAATGTCGAATAGATACAGACTACATGGAAATCAGTTTTCTGTCTGAGTCATAAAAATAGTGCTAGTTGTTAGGTACACTTAAAAGGAAGTGATCAGTGAACCTGATTTTGCAGTCTTGGAGGGTTCTGCAGGTTTTCAGTGCAAGTTCCACAGACTCAGTCTTTACACAGAGGAACAAAACCCTCATCTATTTAAGTTCATCTTGCAGACTTCTTTTAAGAAGCATGGAGTCCTGGTATGATTTTTTTTTTTTTATCTAAAGGGGAAAAAAGTCTTTTGTTTGATCTTTTTCTTCAAAAAATGTGTTCCAAAGAAGAATAGGGAAGGACAAAAGAAGAATCGAAAATAAACCTGTCATTCTTTTCTCCAGTGAAAAAAGAGAATCCTGTTTTGACCACTGTACCAAAAAAAAAGCTCCCACTCAAAACACTGGAAAAATGGACATTTCATTTTGAAATGCAGAAAAATTAGTTTCCTTTGGAAAGTTGCTAAATGCATTTACCTTTGGAAAAATACTTGTCAGAAAAGTCTGTGGGGAAGCAAAAAAGGCAACAGCCCACATCACTTCAGATTTTTGGCTAGATCCTGAGATACAGGTTGCTTTTAGAAAGCATGGGTCACCTGCAGGAGCATGTGAAAACTCACCTTTGTACTGCTGTAATCTTAAAAATGTCTCTTATGCCAAGCTGGAAGATAGCTTCAACTTCTACTGACATCAAATAGCACCTGGACCATTCTGTCTATGCCTGCTGTTCCCCACAGGCCATCTGTGATCTGCATACTACCCTTCACAATTATTGATACAGTGAGTAATTGCTTCTGATGTTAGATATAGCTCCAACTTTCCATTAAAAAGAAAAGACACAGATGAGGTATCCTCTCTGGAATTCTTAGGGCCAGAAGTAGAAGTAACCTGATGGGTCAAGGGGTGCCCAGTTTGATTCATGCTGCATTCAGTCAAGAGATTTGTCCTCACTTCAGGCTCAGGACACCTTTTGTAAGAATGCTTTTGATCTAAAGGGCTGATGAAAAGAACCTGAGTGATACACATCTTCTGGTGCCTGTTACTTTGTGCCACGCTAAGTCAGCAAAATATACCGTTCCAGAAAATGAAGGAAAATATCTTTTTTCTAAGTAGGAATTGTTGATTTCTAATTATTTTACTGTTATAAAATTGGTTATGTAGAAATGATTTAGGTAAATATATTTAACTGTACTGTTTTCCCTTGATTATATACAATGCTGGCCATGCCTCTTGCTGGGTACTGGAGCAGGTCTCTGAGCCCAGGCTGAGCTTTTCCTTTATTCCATGAGACACTAAAAAGGACTCCAGGCTTTATACCCCTCTAACGTCTGTGACCTACACTATCTGGAGATTTCAAACTTGACAAATAATTTGTTTTCACAAGCAGCCAGTGCCACAGTGCAGAACTGTTTCTCTCTCTTCACATTTTGGACAGTGAAGCCCAGAGGCTGTGCTTCCACTGCTGTGCAGCAGCAACCTGTAGATAAGGGAAGGAAATGTCTCTCTGTATCAGGTTTTGAAGTTACCTCAGAGCCATCTGTGGGACAGTTTCTGGCTCTTTGTGACTGCCCCAGAAGTTTCCCTCTGGTTTGACTGCCCTAATATGATGTTATGGTCAACAAAGCCCATAAGGCTGCTAGCTTGAAGTTCCCTGACATGATCTATGACAAAGATATTTAGGATTACAGACACTATGAAATCCAGCTGTCATGCCAGAAGGGAAAACCTTGCCAGAAAAAGAAATGAAACATAAGGTGCCAGAGATCATGTCCACCTTCACTCTTGAGGTCTTTTCAGCTCAGGTTACAGAAGATTTTGTCAAAGAGGTTGAGTGCTTCACAGGTCATACAGAACTGAAGTCTTGGCAGAAGAAAGCATTTGAATTTCAGTTTTCCACGTAGCAAAATGATATACCCAGTAAAACTTGGTTGAATCTTGTGGATTTATGCCCTTAGGAACAGGGCAACAAAGAAACAGTTTCATAATGTTTGAGTCAGATTTTTAAATGGTTGCAGAATAGAGTTTCAGGTTCTAAAGAAAAACTGTAGAGCTGTAGATAGAAAAGGAATTATCTAGTCTTATGGTCAGAAAACATTATTATTCCTTCTTGAGTTTGCTTAGATTTTAGTACAAGACTAATCTTAGGAAATTATCATAATTTCATCATGGCAAATACTTGAGGAAAGAGAGGTTGCAATTGCTGTTGACCGTGACTGGAGAGGATGGTTTGTGTGTTGTAAATAACTGGGCAAAACAGGTTCTGCTCAAGCTCTTCCAGGACAAAATCATTCTTTTCCTCAACACTCAGAACCAGGCCCTGGCAGAGTAGTTTTGTTTTCACCCTGTTAATGGTTCAATCCATGCTGAAGACTTACCTGTAACACGTACAATTACAGACTTGCAAGCTGATGGTGAAATTTTGAATATGTGATTGGTAATCTAAAAATGTAAAATAATCACACATTGCCCTTTTTATTCAGCTTTGCACTTCATTTCTTGGACTCACGTTGAGTCCAAAGACAATTCATTATCTAATTGGTCAAAGTGCTGCTCTGGGCCCATTGCTTACTTGGCAGAATAGATGTGAGTTAAAGGGACAATAAGGGGACATTTCTATGTGGGTTTGAGGTTTCCTTTTTTCAAAATTTAAATATGAGTCTGAATCACCATAATATATAGAGACTAAAATCAAACAACCGTGGTTCATTCCTGTGCTTTGATTTTTATACCCATGCATGTTTAAGAAAAAAAAAAAAAAGGAAAACCAAACATGTGTGCTGCCTTTTAATAAAGATCATATTAAAAATTCAATAAATAGCAATATCTCTGATCTCTTAACAAAAGCGTCTGGTGTACAGGAAATTAAATGAAAAAAAAAACTTGTTAATCCTTTTTGATTTCTGTACATGGTAGCTGGAAGCAGAATTCTTTAACTCGCAGGATTCTCTTTTTGTCCTCCCTCTTTTACATTTCTTCTCCTTTTTGCTCTCTTTTTTTTTTTTTTTTTAATCTTCATCCAGTACAAACGTTGTCTGGGTAACCTTGGTGTAAATGCAGTCTGTTTCTCTGATACATTTTTAAATAAATAATAAAAGAATCATAATAATAGTAAAAAAAAAAAAAAAAAGCCGTTGTGTCATTGTCTCATCCCTATGGCCTTGCTGTGAGGGATCCATCTCGAACCAGGTGATAACCTGATAGACTTTATCTTGTCTTTTCTGGGCCTCCCTGAAGCCTGCCAACACTTCGGCTGGCTGTTAGGCATTTTAAATATCCCCCATGAGCCCTAACCTTACCCCTTTTCTCTTCTTGTCAGCTGGAATGTCTCAGAGCTGTCAGAGGCTTGTTGCTTATTGATGTTTCCGTGTGTTTTATGTCTTTTCTGAGATATGACAGCCCCTGACACAGTGCTGATTTCAATCAGCCGGCTTCTGGAGAGGCCTAAGATTTTGTCCTCGCGCGGTCCCAGCCGCCAGCGCACTTCAGAGGCCTCCGTCTAATGAAAATGTTTCAGGAGGCTGAATAAAGGCTCTCTGCTCAACAAACAACGGTTGATGAATTCACAAGACAAAAAAAAAAAAACAAAAAAAAAAAGGAAACCCACCCCCTTCAACCCTCTGCCTTTGTTATAAGAAAAGCAAGAAGAGAGAGTGACCTCCTGAGCCAAAGGTTTTGACACTGAATCAAATCCCTTTAGGCCTGAACTGGCAGGCTGGGCCTGGCTTTAGATTACTTTATCACATCTTAGAGAGATGCTTGCATGTACCTCAGGATACCCTCTGTGTAAAGAGTGGATATTTTACCCCCATTGCTTATTAAGTCAACTCGGTGTCTGGTAGAAAATGAAGGTCTGTCTCATGGAGTGCTGGGACGGGAGGAAATCTTTCCTTGCTGAAACCAGGGAGAAAAATTGCATGGAGAAACCTCCTTGAAAGAAAACTGCTGGTGGACTTTGCTTGAAATGAGACAACAGATGTTTTTTTTGCAGGCAGCTGAAAAAGAGAACTGGTTTTGAGGCAACGCATTGTGGTTTTTTGTGTGTTTTGACCTGATCTTTTAATCGGTGTTGAGCAGCGGGGTGATGTGGAGCTCTGTGGCCTCCTGGGATTTGTTCCTGGTGGACCTGGGTGCTGAGCCCCTGTCAGTGCTGCCCCCATCACCCAGCTTTGGGTGCCAACGATGCTTTTTGCAGTTCTTTTTGGTGTTTCAGGTGGGCAAAAAGCAAAGGCAGCAATCGTCGTTCATCTCCACCTGGGACTGAGTAGAGGAGAAAGCTTTTTTTTTTTTTTTTTAATAGTTTGCACCCTCCCAGGCAACCCATTCCCTCTCCGTGTGTTATCTAAGACCCATCAATTCTGTAATCCTTTGATTTTAGCTGAAATTACACTACTGGGAGGGGTCATGATTATTCAGGCTCTGGTGCACACGTCAGGGATGGGCCTCCCCTGTGCTAGGTGCTGTACAAGCATAGCAAGAGCACACAGCAGCTGCAGTCATACCTTGAATTGCTAATGCCAACACTGTGGGCTTTTCCTTCAGGATGCACAGTTCATATTATAAAGTCCATTGTTTTGGTTTGTTTGTTGGTTTGTGTTTTTTTTTTTTTATTGGACCTGTGTGTGCTCGAACTATGGGATTATGTTCATCAGAGGGTTAGTTTTGTCAAGGTTCATATTTACTTCTTTATTTACATGAGGTTGCCTGGGTTTTTTTTCTGTTTATTTTTGCATAGAAGAAAAAAGATCTCTCCCTGTTCACCAACTAAACACAGCACACGCCACTTTTGAGCCACATCAGTGAAATTCGTATCTCAGATGGTTTTCTTAATAACAGAGCTCTTAGTGTAGCCTGATTCTGTCCTTCAGACGGGAGGCTTTAATCCTAAATCTTATTTTTCACAGTATTCAGCTACTGGTTTTTGAGCAACAAATTACATCCATGCCTCCAAGCCAAACAAGGAGTGAAAATTTCTATTTAAAAGAATGTGGAAATAATAATGTCCATCTACCTACAGTACAATTCCATTTTTAAAGTGCTTTGATATTTTTAACAATATTAATACAATAACAGCAGCATGTGCCTATTGGGTTAGTCTGTATTTTATAACTTGGTATCCAATTTCTCCCTTGTTTCCTGCAGGACTGTCAGTATTAATTTCTGCTCCCATTTTTTCCATCAGTGTGAACATTGTCATTGGACTATTGTTTGTAAGTGATAAGCAGCCCCTAGTGTTATTATTATTATTTCACTCCTGCTTGTTGAGCATCAACAGATCTACCAAAAATATTAAAAATTTGGTGGAAGCTTAACTCTCTCTTCACCAGATGTTCCCCTTTTCTTCAACTCAAGGGAATATACTTGCTACTGTATTATCCAAGAATAAAAAAATAGAAAACTAGTAGAAAGGCAGTCTGTCACAGGAAAGAAAAATACCTCAGGGGGTAAAGAATGCTTGCACAGTATGGCTTTAAGGTTTTAATTTATATTGGTCCTGACTCATGACACAGCCAGAGCAAGCCAGGGCCTGGAAGTCAGGTCTCCCACTGACCCTTGCATAGGGTGGTTGAGAGAGAGATGTCAGCTGAAAACTCCCAGGGATCATGGGCCTGCCAAGCACTTTGAAAATGACTGCCAATTTGGCCTAGTCTCAGCTGAACGCATGCCCAAGAGGGAGGGAATGCCAGTAATAAAGCAGTTTAGAAGGGAAAGATATTGCTTTTTAGGTCCCAAACCTCCCCAGCCTTTCTGTTTGACAGCACTGTTTGCATGCACACACGTTCTCACACACACCTGCAGGCACACGTGTGTACACTCATGACTTTGAAACAATAGGAACACTCTGCAAAATAATTCATGAGGTTGATGCCCTCTTTTATGTTCACGATGCAGCTAACCAACTCCTCTTTCATTCAGAAGAAACTGAACGAAATATAAAACTTAAACAAATCAAACCAAATACAGCCTGTACAGGAGCGAATCCTGTGAATACCAGAGACAACATGAAGTCCTTTGATTAAATCAAAGTAAGAACTACTGGTTTTTAATTGTTGAGAGACAGTGTAAAACTACAAAAAGATGCAACACCATTTATATCTAAAGTTTCTCCATATTTAGGCAATAAGGGAAGGATTTCCAGGGTCTCTTTTTCATTATCATAGAATTGGCTGGGTTGGAAGGGACCTCAGAGATCATCAAGTCCAACTTCTTGACTATAAGAATTAAAAGAACTGAGCAGATGCTTTGCTCCGGTTAATGTGAGTAGGAAAATAAGCCCAGTTTTAAATTTGATTGTCCTGAAATCAGTTTTCATTCTGTTTTGTTATATTCCATTATGATGATTCAAGGTTATGAAAGGGAAAAAAACCCAATCCCTTTTCTGGCAGGGGGGCTGGACTAGATGATGCTTTGAGGTCCTTTCCAAGCCCTAACCTTCTGTGATGTTTGTTATCCTTACTGTATGGGCTCAAATATGAATGACTGTGTGGTTTCTTCAAACTTATTGCTATTTCTTTTGCTCATGTAAGCAGTGCCACTGAAGTAAATTATGTTACTCATCCGAGTAAAGGCTGAGATAAGGATAACAGGATGATGTGGGAAAGAGAATACTAAAAATGGGGAAAAAATTCCAGCTGTATAATTCAGTGTCCCAGAACGCTGCATGAAGTGTGCCAGAAGCAAGAACTATTTGGTGAACATAACATGACAGTTAAGAATACCTAGATTAAAAAAAAAAAAACGACAATAACACAAAAACAATAAATAAAACACCACTTGGCAAGCGTATTCATCTGCAGCATCTGCCTCCAATATGCTTTATACCTCCACAGATAGATTTGGGAAGTGAAAGGTAACAAGATTTTATCAAAGGATTAGCAAGCATTGATGCTACCATTTGCAACTGTTACAAATATAAATTGCCATAATCATATTACTTGTTCCTCCATTTAATTTTTGCCAGAATGTCTTTTGTCTGAAATGCCAAAACATAATCTAGAAGTGGATGGATGCGGATACAGCTGAAATATTTCACATTACTGTGTAAAATGCTTCCAGAAATATTCTTTTGCTATCTGTGACTGTATTGGAATAGAAACTTAACAAAGATAACAATATTTCTATGACTTCTTCCATTCCATCAAAAAGGTATAGTTTTTGGTGGAAGTTTGTTTGAAAAATACTGGTAAGGATGATGGCTTCAGTGCCAGTGACTGATGGCCTACACAACAGTCCCACAGTTATAGTATTATTAATAATTACTCAATAGTAATTTGAGGACAAAATAAAGTATACCTTCTTTAAATTGTTTTCAGTAACACTAATGTGCTGGATTTATGCAAAACATAAAGAAAGCACAGGTGTGTCCACATGAGTTCACAGAACCCAGAGAGTGAGCTGAGGAGACCAGTACAACAGTGACAAAGGAACCAGAACACTTGGGAATTTTAGATATGTCAGCAAGTGGCAAAATGTCCTGTGACTGACTGATAGGGATTCATGGCTGTAGTAAATCAAAGATGGAAAAAGGTGTACTTTGAGGATATTAAGATAAATATGTACACACCTGTATGTTCTTGCATTTACACATTACTTATATAGTATGGGTTCAGATTATACAGGATATAAGGCTTTGAAGTAATATAGACTTGTAGAAAGCCTGTCTGAGAGAGGTAAATGGCAAAAGATGGAAAGGCATAAGGCAGGACTGCATTCTCCAGGACTCATCTAGTATCTCATTTACTGCTTCTAACACCATTGTGAGACCTCTAAGCACCATTATACTATTATTAATAATAACTGTATCAAGATTTCTGCTCAGCAGTAACAGCCTTAGGCAGTGCCTGCTTAGTGATCTGTGTGCAGTTCCTCTACACCTCCCACGATGCCAACAACAGGACATTCTCAGCTCCTGTTGTAGCACTTCTTGATTCATTTGTTCTCTCATCCACACCTCTGATCACTCGCAGCAAGTTCTCTTATCCTGATACTGAAGTTCTTGAATTTATTTCCATGCTGTTGCCTTTCTCCCCTCAGGCTCTTTTTCAGTGGGACCAGGAAACATAACACACGTTGTGGGCAGACAATAAGCTTCACAACCAGAGTTCAGAAGTTCTCCACATCCCAGTGTCTTTGTTAGCAGGGAAGAGATGGTTGTAGTTATACAAAAATGTGCAGTGGCAGGTCTCAGGCAGGGAGGAGATAAATAGACCCCCTATGTGGCCAACAAAACCTGAGGCTTGCCCTGCAACCCAAAGGCTTGCTTTATAGTGAAAAATTAATAGTTCTCTGAAACAAGATTTCTTTGTGTAATATGTAATGAATAAAACAAGAAAGACAAATACTTTGACAAGATAACCTGTGGGAATTTATAGAAACTTTGCCTAACTGCTGCAGCGATTTAATTTATTGTGGAGGAATTAGGGGTTTTGAGTGATCAAAGCCAGCTTCCAACACTACCAAACAAGGTGGGAAAGGTGGATATTGGTCAGTAATTAGTAGCAGTGTTTGCTGAGTTTTTTCTGAGGGAAATCCAGAGTGTTTATCTTCAGTGTTGGGTTGTTAAGTGGTGCATTGATGAGCAGAGAAATGAAGCACTTCTCATTGCTTTTTGTCAGCTAGGAACAGCAGTTGTAGAGGAGAGTACTCATTTCTTTTACCATATTCATCACCCCAGTATCTGAGTTGCCCTCCAGTAGTACATTAAGCATGACTAACATCTGTTCTGTGTTTGTTTTCTCACCTCCTCTCCAAAGGGAATGTATATAAAGTGAACTTTCCTGGTTTGTTTTGATATATATTTTATACTGCCAAATGTTTATGTCAGAAGACAAAGTCAGAGAAATAATTTCTAAACTTTTAGCACTGGCTCTGTATAAAGCTATCTGTCTCTAAGTCAAGGAGATGTGGTTGCTGATTTTTTGTTTTGTTCATGCACTCAGCATAGCCAGAGGCAGTTATATAGGCTATTCAGTTGGATTTTCACAAGGGAAAGAGTGAGAAAGAGAAAATATTTTTCTTGTTTCAAAATTACAATATGATAGCTTGAATCAAGACCACATTTTGCAGCACTGACATAATGTCTTTGCATCTTAAATGATATAGGTCACCAGTGACCCAAATGATCTGCTAAAATGATGTACCTAAGAAAGATATTTGGAAGCTAAATGTATCAGTGTCAATCTGCAACCAATCTGTCAGTGCAGTGGTGATGCAACTTTGCATTATCCCCTATCAATGAGCTATAGAAACGTACCTGGTGCTTGAGTCTTTGGGGAAAGATCAAGATGGTCAGTCCATGTATCAGATAGGAACATTTAGAAGAAGCAGTAAAGAGAGTAATAGAATATTTTGTGCATCTAATCAAAAGGTGGAGCCATTGATCCCTCAGAGGGTATGAAAATGGTAATTGTAGAAATGAGATGCTGAATCAGCCTGAAAGAGGTATTGCTTGCATTAATATTTATTGTTTTAAGATGGGAGTTTTGAATAATCTAGTAGCAAAATGACTGGGCAGTCTCATGCTTATTTTTAAGTAGCCATTGCTGCAAAGTGATCTGTTCATTGATAGGGTTCTTAGTCTTGTCTGGCAGTTATATCTATATTTATTTGTTTGAGGAAAGTGATGGTCATTCATCAGAGACTGGATGCAGACAGCATAAGCATGGCTGCCTCTCCACATTTATCTTTCCTGAATTTAGCTGGTAATGGGCAGTTCCCAAACCAGGTAGTTCCAGCACTGTGTTGGCCATGGTCCACCACTGTTGTGCTTCCACAGTTAACACTTTTTAGAAATGTTCCTGATGTCGCTTGTTCTCCGTGTGTATCTTTGCCTGGGTTGAACAGATTCTACTTGACTACCCATCCTAAATGCATATAATTATTATTATTTTTTTTAATACTGTTGGATACAGCAGTCCCGTGCCCCTATAATTCCAGAGAGCAACCTTTTCAGTGTGATGAATGGAAACTTACTGAAAATGAATGCTTCTGTTATCAACACTTCAGGTCAGCAAAGCAGTGAATGCTAACCAGCACAGCCACATGTCAAGCTTTGCAGAAATGTCATACTTCCAGCCCCTGCATATTTGGACAGATCTGTCAGTTCATACCTATGGACTCTGGATTGGCAGCATCTCAGCTGTAAAGCACACATTAGGAATCAACATTTGGAGAAGAGCTTGCCTTCTGTGCATAATGGGAAAAATTTTGCGCCCTAACATTTACGCTTAATAAAAGATAATCTCTTCCAACATTGTATAGCAGGAAAAATGCAAATCCTCTCTGGTGTCATATAGCTACAAGGAGAAGAGTTTCCCTGTGACTCGGAGAGGAGCTTGCCATATCAACGTCTGCCTAGCAACTGAAAGGTGACACGTGGAGCTTCCTTTTCAACTCATTTCCTCTTGATGAGAGGAAGGGATCCTCCTGCGAGTTATTACCTGAAATAATACCATATGGTAAAATGTAAACAACATCTGCATATTCATGTAATAATTTCATCTGTTTAATTAGTTCCAGCAAAGCAGTTTACCCTCTGAGGCCCTCGCTGTCAGCTCCACGCTCATACATCCATGCCCTGCTGTCGAGCCTGACAGCCATCTATTGTTCATTCACTGCTTCCACCTCGCCACTTAATGTAAGTGAATCTTCTGAGGGGTGGAAAGCCTGTCCCCATTGATCCAGATGTAAGGGCTGGTGGGGAGGAGAGTAAATATCTGTCAGCTTGGAATAGGGATGCTAAGAGCAAACTTGACAGATCAGGTGGCTTTGTGGGTTTTTTGGGGGAAGTGTGGGGCAGTTTGGTGCTTGATTTAAGTGCTAGTCAGTGCAGAGGACTTCAGGTTTGACTTTGTAGAGTTAAGTCTCTGCTCTCAGGACAAGGCTAGGCACTTCCAAAGCAGGTGAATTCAGCAACAGACTAGCAGCCCAGGTTTTACAGTCAGCTGTGTTTCAATGCCAAGGCACTGACAGCATGTCTACTGGTGCAGCAACACACAGGGCCCTAGAGGGCTGTATGGATTGGCCAAACAGGTTTTTGGAAATAAATGTCAACGAACACTGCTCAGGACAAACTGAGAATGGAAAAGCCTTAAGTCTAACTGGAAAGGTCCCTAGAATACATTTTGAGAGTCTCCTGGTTCATGTAAATAAATTATATTGTGGGTCACATGTTACAATAAGCTATTCAACTTGCCTTCAAAGGGAAACATGTACATTGCTGGAACATAAACACTTCATGGTAATATTACACCTAAGTAGAGGAAAGCATTGCAGCTCAATGTGATAAAGTCAATATCATAATAAGGTAATAATCATAACACTTAGTACTTATACAGCCTTTTACAGATTTGAGCAAACAGTAACAGATTAGTCTTTAGAACACCCTGCAGGAAATAGGTCAGTAAGAATTATTGCCTTGTTGTAAAAATAAACCATATCTTATCACACACTCATCACCATGGTATCTACACAAACAACTGGTGAGACAGATAATATTCTTCCTACTGTGTTATGATGGACTGAGGTGAGATGGCAAGGTGTAAGCTCAGCTAGAGACACGTATTTTATGGTTTGTTTTAATGATGTTTACATCTGTATTAATACCATTATCCTGTTCAGAAGTTTTCCTGAGACTGTGGTCAGGAAGGACAGAGTCTGACTGTGTTTGTGATCTTTCCTTGAAGGACAGATCAGCTCCACTGGCCTGTTTTCGTGCCAGGAAAAGGAGAGGTTTCTGAAATCTCCATGATCCCACTTATAAAAAGCAGACAACTGATAAACTGAATTATGTACTGGATAAGTATGCTGCACTGGAATAGTTTGTCCTCCTTATTCTATACTCACAAGAAAAGATTCTGTGCGTGCATTTGTACTCTCTGGATCTTTTTTACAGTATGCAGTGAAAACTTTCAGGCATACGTTCTAATGGCTAAGTAAGAGGTACTAATGTGTTCAGGTGTAAAATGGGGGGCTCCTGGTTACCTGAAGAAGGTGACAGTAGGTCTTTCTTGCTTATGAAAGGGAAACTGGGAAGAGCAGAAACCATCTGCACGCTGTCAGCTGGAGCGCTTCAGGTTTCTGTCTTAGCATCTCAGAACAGTGTTACAATTATTCTTTTCATGTTCTTAATCTGAACCATAAAATAACAGTTCACAAGAGGCAGGCAGAAAAACAAGCCACCTAAAAGTGAATTATGTTGCCAAAGTCCCCATGACAAGATAACAGCAGCAAAGGGTCATGAGACATCCACCCTGCAGCATAACCCTTGTTCTCCAACAGCGAAACTTCTGTATCACGTTACCTTTGCTGTGGGCACACAGTACCCTCAGTGTCAATGAAACTGTAGCTTCCTCCTTAAGACTGTATTTCATGCAGTCACAGCAATAAAATGAAATAACCTTCACATCACAGAATTTAGAACAAATTACCTTTAGGAAGCTAATGAGTAACAACTCTAATTGTTATCTTGCACACATTTTTAGTGTGTTTTCATACAAATGGTGGTGTAGAAATGAATCCCTGGAAACTCTTTGAAAAGCTAATTTGTCATAAGTTAAAATAATAGGAATTTAATAATGAACTTTAAAAAGTAATACTGAATACAAAAATAAATTAATATTGTGCTAATGACAAGTTCATCACTCTGATAATGTGAAGTTCTGTTTCCCTGGAATGAATGGATGTTTATTACCAATGAAATGGGTACGTCATGCTTCCCCAACAATACGGCTCAAAACCTGTGTGAAAAAAACTTTCAGGTTTGAGAGGTTCACCTTGTCATGGTGTCCATTTTATCATTATTGTGGTGGGTTGACCCTGGCTGGATACCATGAACCCACCGAAACACTTCTATCCTTGCCCTCCTTGGCTGGGGCAAGAAAATATAAGGATAGGGAGATCACCCACCAGTTACCATCGTGGGCAAAACAGACTCAGGGAAATTTGTAATCATATAAACTAAAAAAAAAACCCCTGTGCTCTATTTGAAGTGATGATCTATAAGTAATTTATTTATTAATGTAAAAGTACTAGGTAGTCCAGTCAGGTATGGTTATTATCTCTGTTGTTGTAAGAGTTGAATTACAATGGGACTCTAGAATTATGCCCCATACCTCAAAAATCAGTTGTATTACTTCAGTACTTACCTAATAGTTTCTCAAGTCAGGCAAAATTACTGCACAGGTCATTGGATATTCTTACATCTTTCAGCAAAACTATGTTTCATTAATATTCTGGAAAGAAACCCTAAAACTAATGGATTCCTTCCTCTTTTCTGCTCTTTTAAGTGTAGTAAAATTGTTCTTTGCCGTTTTTTTTCCATTAAATAACTTATATCACGCAATTTCATGGAGGCCTTGAAGTGCTTCCTAAATTAGAGGAAAATAAAGTCCATTATTTTTTGAGTCTATAATTGTTATGGTGTTTTTATGCACGGACCCAAAATAGTTTCTAATGGACATTTAAGGTAGGAAAGATAATAGTGTTTTAGTGAGTAATACTTCTGGCCAAAACAGGGTTAATTTATCAAAAATAATTTTAATTTTAGTTGCCCGAAGACTACAACTTCCCAAATTTTCTTTAGCTGGGAGCTTTTGGAACAAAACTAAGTGCATCCAGAAGGTTTTGGTATTTTTATTTTTAATAAGGAAGTTAAATTATCTGGGTTATGTTCCCAAAGCAGAAGCCTTAATGACCTTTATTCTATATTTCTTTTCACAGATTATTGCGATAAGGAAACCCTCGTGTCGCGACCCACTGGCGTCTGGCTAATCCGATGGTATTCGTCCCCGCATTGTCCGTGATCAATAACTAATTATCAAAGTGGCGTTTCTTTTCAAGAGCTCCTTGTTAAAAAATGGCTTTTGGCTGAGAGTGGAGGAAAAAGGTCGCCACTTTGACATCGTTGCAAGTCTTTCAAAATCCAGTGGGCCGTCCGATTGAATTACTGTCCCGAACTAATTGATATAAATTTGAACAGAAGAATGCTTGTTACTACAGAATGTCATAATGATATCCTTGGCAAGAGCATGTCAGTGGGAGAAAAAAAAAAAAAAAAAAAAAGAGAAAAGACCAGCACTAGTTACAAAGCATCTAGACAAGTTGCAGCACCAAGACTATTAACAAAATTAACAGGAACAAAATTGTACACCAGTTCCTTCTTCCCAGCCAGTCCGATCAGACACTCAAGAAAGAAAAGCATTGACATATTCTTTATTCTTTATTTGAATACAAGGCTTAAAAAAAAAAAAATCTACTGGAAAAAATAGTCGCAGTGCACAAAGGACTGAAATTTGATGGTCAGTTGTAGAAGTTTCATTGACTCTGCTGGGATCATGAGTGAGTATCCATTGGAATTCAGCTTTAGTTATAAGGTAGAACTTGGCAGAGAGCTTCCTTAGGAAAGCTTTCTAAGCAATCTTAAAAATTGTGCCTCTGATAAAAGGAGTCCTTCTTTAAAGAAAGTTGGACTGTATAAGCCCCATGCATTTGAACTGGGAAAAAACACCAAGCACTTAAGATACATTCAGAGGAGTCATAAAAATGTACTAAGACTGGGGAAAAGTTCTAGTACAACTTATGCTTGAGATTTGATGTACTGTCTTGACAGTCATTTAGAGATTGCCTGCTGTGGAAATCTTTTAAAACTTCTTAATTTTCATTGCAAGGCAACCGGGTTTCTGGAGGTTCTGGGTTTTTTTTTTTTTTTTTTTATGTCTGCCTTCTACTCCATGTCCTACATTCAGTTCCAGAGCTGGGAATTGCTAGGGAGTGCAGGAAAAGATTAGACTGCAAAGGATATAGCATGCTCTGGAAAAAGGCTGTTGTAGAAGCCTTTTTGGGGGCATAACTCATGAGAGAAATCAATCAGTTGAGTCTATTAGTTATTAGGTAAAAAAATTGACAAGTAGTTTGCCAAAATAGGTCAGTTTAGCCAACTCTAGCTCAAGTCATATGACTGTGGAGGAAGAAAGAAGAGAAAGACTTGTGTCCACAATTGGAACCAGCAAGTTTATGTGCTTTTAATGCCTGATCTTGAAAAGCTCCAGCTGGGGGCTAGTGCTGAATATCTTGCCTGCAATGATGTTCTGTACTTTTTTACATTTCCTAAATAATAAATAGAAGGTAACTAATGATTTGGCATAGGGACTCTCATCTCTGCAGTAGTTTTGTAGATTCCATTCAGATTGTGTCACTCAGCAAACTGAAGTTTTTGGTATCTGATGACTTGTAGCCTGTGTGAATGTCACAGTCTTCACACAAGCCTTTATGGTCAAACCTCAGTGCCACCTCTGTGCCATATCTTTGGTGCAGATTCAGCATAGAAACAAATCGATTGGAATTCAGCACAAGAACAAATTAATTGGAGAGATTAAATTAATTTTACTGGTGGCTCTCCTCGCCTTTGGACTAGGTTGTGACAAATACTCATTTTGCAAACAGGTCAGCGGTACATGAATTAGATTAAATATAAGTCTAACAGATTGCTGCTTGTGATGGATTTATTGTTTGAGTAATAAGTCCATCAAGCCATATTTTCCTTGTATGCTAACAGAACAAAGTGGGAAACCACAAGGGTTTGACAATTCAGATGCACGTGGTTCTGGTTACACAGAGGAAAATCTCCTTTTGCTGTTGAAGGATCTAAGGTAGTGAAGTTCACTGCATTCAGTTCCCATTCTGCCTTCCATATATGCCTCTATGACTGTCCTCTTATGCTGGGGGCAGGAAATGCCTTCTGATGGCAAATAGCTGAGCCATCTCTGACAGCCTTACATCATCACAGAGTCGCTAGGGAGCCCTCTTCTTGTCTTCCATGGCTGCTTTAAAGACACTTTGTGAGGCTTTCTTCTTTAGCAGACCAGAGAATTCAGTCTGAAAGCCTGTCGGGTGGGTCAAGCAATGCCTAGGTCACCCAGCCTTGCCCCTTAATTATTCCCTCTGGCATTACATTCACAGGGTAATGGAAGCAGAGGCTAAATATATACCCTCTATATATAGGCTGTCTATATATTTGGCATATATGAAACCACATGTCTATACTGTTATTATTGGAACGTACATTTGCATCATTGCATAATCAGTAGGAGGAGTTGGAATGTATGTGATGGCACTGAAATAAGACTCCACATATTTGTGGACTAATTTCAGGCCCAATTGAAATCATAACACTGTCAGGGCAGACTTATAATGTCATTAAGAATTTTAGAATTTATATCAACTCTAACAGGTGATAGTAATTGCTCTGAAAGAATGAAAATTTTGACTTGTTTGATGCTTCATGACTTTCTTACAAAAAAATCAGTGTAATACAAAACCCAATGTATCTCCTACCAAGCAGATTTAAAATTGGCTAGATGATCTTCAAATCTGCTCCTAAATGAAAGAGATCATAATTCATTGGAGTATTTTTAATATGCTTCTACACAGATCTACATATAACCCAAAGTTAGTATCTCCATATTTTATTGGAGAAAATAAACCTCTGAATAGAACTTTCAGATACTAATTTGTAAATAACAGTAGGAACAGTTTACTTACATAGTTCTATAGACATTATATTGTATTGTCACAGTAAAATGTTAATGTAGAGTCATGCACCCAGGAACAAGAATAGAAATTACATTTATAAGCTTGGAGAAAGGGGGACCTTTGAAAAAGACTAGTAGTCATGGTAGTCATAACTGGACACACACACAAATTAATACAAAAGGGTAAATTAGATTCTTGGATGTATGAGAACACTGAAAAAGCATAAAATTGCTTTAAAAACTACACCAAAAATTTTTTAAAATTAAGAGGTTCTGATACAAGAGAGAAAACAGATTTGAGATCTTGAAACTAGGCTCCCTATTGAGAAACTTGTTTTCTTAACTTGCCCAGTAGAAACCTAGGAGCATGCTCAGTCTTCAAGACATTTTTAACAGCTAACAATAAGTTCTTCCTGTAGCTTAAAACCCAACTTGGTTAGAGATAATAGATGCTCAAGCAGAAAAATTCAGCCTTGAAATAAAATAGTTCTTTCATTTTTTCATGATTCACTGCATTATTAAGAGAAATATGACAAAATATTCATAAAACACTTGAAATTTCCTTTATGCTTATCTCCCATCTCTCTTACTAGTAAGACACTGGTAATGTCCTGGGCAAATGACTGACATTCTTCTTTATTAATTTTGTAACCTCTTCTGCCAAAATAAATATCTGAATTTTAATTATGTAGTAAAGGATGCAATTCTGAATCCAGCTAATTGTCCCAACATACTTAAAATATAAATAGCTCCAAATATCTCACACCTATTGCTTCCATTTAATCCTTCTTGTGTTTCTCTGGCTGCCCTTTCTAGCACAGAACCAGAGCAAAAGTCCATATGTAATTAGATCAAAGGAGGACTCTGTCCAGAAAGGAGTTGTGACTCATCACAACTAATCCCTTGATTACCCTCAGATGGTGTATTTTATTTTCTTACTTATATCTGACCAGCTGTTATTTCTACTGTTTGATTCTGATGATGTTTCTCTGCTTTTATTGGCATTGCTGATGTTTTTCACTGGCTGTGTAGGAGCTGAAGGAGAGATCCAGGGCAGTATTTGTACTCCACCCAGAGCATTCGTCTCTGAGTAGCTGAGGAGCATCTTCTTTCTTCCTCTCCAAAACTCTTAAATAGGCCTTGAAATTTTATTATGGCAGTTACCAGTTTAATATCTAAACAGCTCTCAGGCTGAGTGATGAGTAGGATGCTCAGTGATGGTGGGTGTTGGTTCCTTTCTCTCCCTTCTTAGGAATCTCTGATGCTAAAGAGAGAGGGGAAGAGATCAGCACCTCTTGTCTCCATGTGAAAGACTTCTCAGTACTCTGGTCAAAAATGTTTACAAATAATTCATCCAGTTACATGTAAACTGCTTATTTGCAGCTGGAATTTCCTTTCATTTGCAATCTATTGCTGTAGTGTCATGAGTAGCAGACCTGGCTTAAATTTATTACTTTCAATTTTAATACAGTATTTGAAGGAAAAATTGGCAACAAAATAGGCCCAGCAAAAGTAGTTTAAAATAGTTCTACATATGTACTCAGCTGTAGATGCCCCAGAGTCTGAAAATCTGTGATGAAAACAACTATAAAACATTATGCACTCAAAGACCTAGAGGTAACCATATTTGTAAAACATGGCATAATAACCTAGAAGCTATTTCTGTTCTACAGACAGACACATGCACCTAGGTAGAGTTTCCAGTTTTATCAGCAAGCATTAAATCAGCTAAGAAAGCTCAGTTCAGTGAATTTAATTCATTTATGTACATTATTGATCTAAAACCTGTTTTTCCATCTAAGCCAAAGTGAGAAAAACTTCTCCAAAGTGAAACAAGTTCAAGCACTCTCAGCCTGGTTCCCATTAAACATCATAAGAACATTGTGATTTGACATTTATCTGGCAGCCTTAAATGTGAAAGACCAATGTAGCTGATACACAGAGAAAGGAAAGGCCTCTCTGGCACCACTCAGGATGCTTTTACCAGGTTAGGGTCAGGTGTGATGACAGCAGAGTGGAAGGAGGTAGTCTCACTTCACTGCAGACTTGAACTATATTTGACTTCCAGGGTACCAGGGATTTACTTGGAAATTGCAAGAACACTGCATTGCCCTTTATAGAATTCTAACTCCTTGCCATTGGAAAGAAAAAAAAACAAAACAAGCTAATTAAGAATACCTTATCTGATGTAACCCTCATCCAAAGAGAATCAGGGATCATCCTCTTGCCACTCTTATAAAATGTAACTGTCGGAAACAATGGTGGTGGTGGCTGCGATTTGAATGTAGACCTTAAAGAATCATGATTCCAAACTTCTGGGTGCCCTTTCCCTATCAATCAAAAAGAATCGTATGAAATAATTATTAGGCTACATAATTATTTTACAAAATAGAAGGTGTTTTCACTGCACATTTCCATTTTAGTACCAATCGTTACTTCCCTGAATACTAATAACAGCTTTAAGCATTAATAGCATGTTTTAAGGTAAAGGGTCAATAGTCTGAGACCTATGAAAGAACTCTGAGCATTTGCAATGTAAAAGAAACCTTTCATGGAAAAGTGTTAAATAATAAATGCATTTCTGGAGGAAATACCATATTGTGGTCCATTTGGAGAGAAATGACAATTTATAGGACATCACTCAGCTATCTCTGTTTTGAATATCTTTAATATTGCTATGGCTTTGCACTTAGTAGAGAGGTTAACAGAAAGCTTGCAGCTCTCTGAAGGGGTCAGTCAGTATTATACTCACTGAAGGGAAACTGAGGCACATGATGACTCAGTGCACCACTAAAAGGAAAGAGATCTGAACTGGTGATTCAGATCTCTAAGGAAATTGTGCCTTTTCTTTATTTCCAATTTCTAATCTTTCAAAAGCATATTATGTACACAGTGGATAGTGAAGTTATTCAGAAAAAGTAAAAAGGTAATTGAGATTTTTGTTTCAAGCTCGTTTAAGATGAACTATTTGAGGAGCATGGAGGGAAGAGTTGGAAATACTTTATATCAACTTGATGTTCTTTTTTATGCTTTCATATACACACTGACATTTGCAAGGACCAGAAGAACTGAAGCCTCAAGAAAGAGAAAGCTCAGGTCTGAAATCTTCTTGCCCCATTGAAATCACTGAACAGACTCATCTCAAGCAATCCTGTCCTCTCTGTGGCATTATATAAATGCTCCAGTTTCTTCCTTTTCGGGTTTACTCCAACTGTTTTTTAAGAAATAAATGGGGCATGACTAATGAATGCCCTGATAAGCTAACAGTTTTCTCTATTAACTTTTTCTCTCCTTACCTTGCTTAAGTATTCTCCAGCTAGAGCAGTAACTAGAGTAGGCTGTCTCTTGCTTTTCTTAACAGTCTTTCTCACATATAAGGTAGTTTAATTCTGCCCATCAGGCTGCAGACCTGCAACAGGCTAAAATATCTGTAACAGGCTAAAGTTCTGATACAAACACCTTCCTTCAGCAGTATATTCAGCTTGCTGATCTCATAAAAACTTTATGGGCAAAGCCCAACTATAAAATTTATACTGATTCAAAGATTTCCTTGGTATGTGAACTGAAATAAGTGATTCTAAGATAAATGAATGGTTTTCGTTGCTGCAAGAAGTAAGTTCCATAGTTAAATACACATCCCTGAATTCAGTACACATCTTCTCTATGCTATTGCAAGGCATCCCAAGGTGGGAACCAACATGCTTGAGCAAAAGACCTAACCTTATGATCATGGAAATAGAGAAATGAATATGACTGAAATATTCTAAGATTGAAATACATAGAGCCCCTTTGTATTCATAACCCTGAACTATCTCTGAGACCTAAATACCCAAGCCTTGTCTTAAAAACATTATGGAGTGCCTCATATAAACATGCTGAAGGACAAACCACCAGTCTATGAATAGTTGGTGAGGAAATTGGTAATGTGAGTTCAATTATAGGGGATCCCAGTGAGTCAGAGAAGTAATAATGGAGGTGATTGTCATCTGCAGGCTCAGTACATAGGACACCACCTTCAGAAAGGGAAAATGTCTTGAGCTTGTACTTAGCAAACTGATTGTTTATCTAATGAAAGCATTATGTAAAATATGTCCTACCTAAATCTGCTTGAATCCAGCAAAAAAATCTGAGTTTCATAAGTCTTTGTTTCTTTTTAATTCCTAGCCAGACAATCAAAACTGATGTTCCCAGACCACATGAAACCAACAAATGTTCTTCCAGAAGAGCAAGTTTTTTTCCAGTACCCTCAATGGTAAACAAGTTTCAGTGAGATCAAGACTCTTAGGATTTTTTCTGGTGCAGGTTAGTCCTACAGGTCTGCTCATTTTCCTTGAGTACCACGACTCTTACATGAATCACCAGCTGTCAGCAGCTTTCTAGAAGTTACTTTATCCCATTGCTACAGGAAGTGGATCTGATTTTTGGGAGGAAGCTGTAACAGCAAAGATGACATATCTGCATAAAGGGTTGTCTGAATCAAAGTTGTCCTGTGTTCCACTGTCATCAGGTTTTTTAATGCATTCAACTACCGGAATTTATGAAATAGTTTTAGTAAGACAAGAAAGCCTGTGCCTGCTCTCCTGGTCACTAACAATTATTTTGTGATGCTATAGAATGCATATCTGACTGTTAAAGAGTTAAAGAAAAAAATGAATCCTGTAAAAAATCAGGCCATCGTATAATGCCTCCTCATTGCTATAATGATATCAGTTGCAACAAGTCCAATGGCTGACCTCATTACAAGGGTTTAATTGCATTGTTACACAGTTTCACTTCTTCTCTCTGGCCTCTTTCTCTTTATGACAGCTTTAGAAAGGAATTTCAGCTTGAGGTCAAAGGAAATTAATTACTGCTTTCTTAATCTGTGCTCATCTACATTTAGAAAACTTGGGGCTTTTCACTAACATATTTGTGTCTCATTTCTGTGTAGACCCAAAGTTATAAGACTTTTGTCCTTTGTGAAAGTGCATAAATAGCCTTTTTCATATCAGAGGGCAGATTTTTTTCATGTAATTTACAGTTGTGCTGACATGGACCGATGCCAGTGGAACCAATGGAATGTCTCTGGATATACATTTGCTGTGAGTGAGGTAAGGCACTTGCAATGTAACTTTGATTCAGACTAAAGGTTCCAGATATATGTCTGGAAACAAACAAAAAATTCTATTTAGGATACAAGTCAGAAACAAGATCCTCAAAATTAATGGTAACTACTTTTGTAGAGAGAAGGTTAAAAACTTGTGTCTTTGACTAGCTTTTGCTTGCTACCTACCTCCTGGTTTTACCAAGTACTTTGTTGGTTAGTTAAGAAATATCCAGCTTGAGCTTCAAAGAACTTGCAGGCCAAATAGCACACAACCCCGTGTGCTGGCATCAAAACAGGAAGGAAGGGGAAATGGATAGTGACACCTTAACAACCTTAACAACCAACACCTTTGGTTGAAGAGTAAAAGCATGTCCAAAACATAGTTAAATGATGTTGTAGAATGAATATTTTAAAAAAAGTTCTCATTAGGACCTCAATTCTGTAATTAGGTAATTTGAATTGATCCTTGTCTCTTCCATTAATTCTGCTTAGTTTTGAGAAGAACCAAAATTCTTCCTCAGACAAAAATGGTTTGGTTAATTCATTTCTTGAGGGAGACTTTTGGAGCTGTGCACCAAGGGTAATCTAAACAAGTAATGTCCCAGTACAAGCATGATCTAGCAGTTTGTAAGAAATTGTTAACTTACTATGCCTGTGTAAAATTGAAATACAAAATATATATTTTTCTGCAGAATGTAAATATTTCTTACATGTACTTTGTGATTTTGACTGAAAGTAATGGAGAAGTTGACAAAGATGCAAAATTGGTAAGTTTGGAGCCCTTTGACATAGACCATTTAAAGTTTCACAAACTTATTTTCTTAAAGCTTTGCCATCCACTGAAATTCCCATTACCAGAGCTGCACTCTTAGTTTATTAGTTGCTTCCTCATTCTCTCCTTGCAAGCAGAAAGATTGCAATAACAAAACTGCACCTGCAAAGCCAAGCCAGATTATTGAACATTTTGTTTTTCATCTGTCTTGACTGAAATTCGGCTCAGTGCTAAACCCCTGCATGCGGAGCAAGGTTTTCCTGTAAGTCACTGCTAAGTCCTTAAGGTGACACTGACTTGCATTAGAGTGAGTTTCATTCTTATGAATGCCCACCTTGTACAACAGAGCTTGTAGACCTTGTAATGTTGCCACAAAGCTTTTTGGGGTAGAAGTTGAAGGCTTCATCCTTCATCCACACCCTTGTGCATGACTGTCTTATCCACAGTGCTGGATGGAGTAGTGTGACAGCCACAACGTTGAGGATACAGAGTGAGTTTGAGTTTACTTGAAGTACTCTAGACCTTCGTCTAGACCCACACTTCGTTTCAGATTTTACTTTAATCATTGTACTTTTAAGGCAAGCTGGGACTTAAGCATGAGTTCTGGAACAAATAGAGGAAGCAATCACTGTATAATCATGAATTTCACCAAAATCTAGTACCAATGCTGAAAAGGGGTCCAGAAAAATGTAAACTTCAGACACTGCCTACAGCCATGACAAAGAGTAAAACTAGAGGTAGATCTTTCTGTACTAAATTAAATCCTGGGTATCTTGGATAATTGTAGCAGTGAATTAAAAGCCATGTGTACTTTCTGTGCACTAGCTATTCAGATGAACAGCCAAAGTTGCATGGGCTTGTACTCACACTTTCCTAAACCACATATTGAGAATGCTGCCTGGTACTGATGCTTAAGGAATTTATGTTGAAGGTAGCTTTAATCATGCTCTGATAACATTTTTAATTTTTAAAGAGACCTCCCCTTGAAGAGAATGGACTGAGTCATTACATAGCAATCCATGAATTATTTCACTCCTTGGGACTAGGAGTTTTGGTGCATCAATTGTCCTGAGATGAATGTCACATTGAGGTGTGAAAGGATTAAGTTGAAAGGCCTAGTTAACACAGACCATGGCACTGGTGACAGAATTAAGTGCTAATGATATATAACAAAATTCTATTACATGAAATAGGATCTTTTTCACCCAGTTTTTTGATTTTTGTCTGATAGGACTAGTAGAACAAAATGAAAAACTATCCATCAATCAGAGGTCTGTCTAGGTCAGACACTTTGGTCAAGCAATGTGAGTAATTCCACCTACCTGCACTATAATTTATTGCAAAATTAATGCTGTAACATGCAAAGCCATTGTCAGATAAAAGTAATCCTTAACCCCAGGAAAAAAGGAGCAAAATTTCTTTCTCTCTCTTTTTTTTTTCCCCCCTAACCTGACAAGATTAAACCTTTTTAATAAGGTGGGGTTTAAAGATGATTCACTTCTAATGATAGAAAAAAGGACCTTGAGCAGGGTTTGATAGACTTTCTCAATCATAGACTAAACCAAGATATATTAAAAAAGGGAACAAAAGAGAGTGCAAAGTATTCATTTTTGTTAAAGTTTGCCTGCTTCATTACAACAGAATGAAAGGAAGTCCTAGTGAAAAGAATAAGCTTTGATTCATTCTACTTTCTATGAGATTTTTCAGGGCAGTTTATTCTTAACCAGATTAAAATACAATAATTCAGAAATTCACTGTCTTAATTGCATTGTTATAAACTTGGGGGATTAATGGCATATTCTTATTTTTTAAATGTTTTAAATTATAGTTTGCTATAAAAATGTCACTCATGTCTGGTGGTTGATTGGCCCTGATTGCTTTTCAAAATTAAATTCTTACATTAGCAATGAAGTAATTTGTAGTTTCTAAAGGTGTTTTAAGTTTTTCCTTAAATATCATACATGCCTACAGGAGGGACCAGAAACTGAGGGGAAACTTTAAAAAATACAGAATTCACAGCAGATCCTTACAACATGCTCTTGTGAACCTCATTATATCCATTCCCTGGTAGGAGAAACCGAGGTGGGCAGAAAGGCTCTTTCCTTTCCTACAGACTTGTAGATATTCTTCCAGCTGCACTTTTTGTGTATTCATTCCAACACACTCTGCTGGTGTGTGGTGCATTCTGCCACACAGTGTGAAGAGGAGCAAAATATTGTAAAACTCTAGGGAGTGAGGATAGGAAAGAGCAGCTCGCATATCCAGTGCTCTTTCTCTTGGGATGCCTCATGCATAGTTTGAAGGAGGTTGAAACAGATCAGATTATTTATCTGCTCTCTATTCCTCTACTTCATTCCTCCATCTCTTTTTCACAGACATGGTGAAACTGATAGCAGCAGCTAAAGGTAGGCTAACAGGAGGAGGTAGAGTTGTTCATTGCAGAGGATTTGCCCATGTTGTGAACTCTTTCTCTGGGATTGCCTGAATGTGAAACAATTTAGGAAATGGAGCCTCTGAGAAGAATGAACCAGAATAAGAAGCAAAGGAATAAAGAGCAATTGCTGTAACTATGAAGCAGCTCCAGATGTGCTGCTGCACTTTTAAGGTTTCACATTTTTTTCCCTTATGGGTCTATTTGCTCTGTAAGGTATCTGGTCATTATGGCGAAATAAAACACTTATTTTGGTGTTTTAGAGAAAAAAAAAATGATACAGTTTGATACCAGGATCTACATCAGGAGTCTTGTTATAATTGTCAGAAAACTTTCCATGCAACAAATACTGATTAAATCATGGAACTAATTAACTTGGAAAAAATTTGTGATAGTTTTCCATCTCAGCACCGGTTAGGCAACCATAAACAATAGAAATGTGGTTTATATCTAGGATAGTGTCTTATATAAAAATTAGAAAATGAAAAAAAATATTGAAAGGATATTGTCACTGACAAGTCTTCCTTTGCTGTATTGTTTCTTTAGAAACTTATGCTGAAGGGTTGCAGACTGCAATATCTGGTGACCTGCATAAACTTGTATAGCAGCCAGTGCAGTGGTGTGATTCTATTATCTAGACTTCACATCTTACCTGCTGGGAACCTCCAAGAAATTATGTTATAGTAGAAGTAATCAAGTTTTTTTTTGTCTTTTTTTTTTTTTTTTTTTTTTTTTTTTGTGGCTTTTCTATAAATATTATGGAGGGAATCTTCAGGCATATCCAATCTCCATCTCTGTGTGTGTATACATGGAATTATACCTGACATTTGGTACCTGCAAACACCTGCAGATATAAGTATTATCTTCATTTGATCTAACTAAGCCTTTATATCATCTAACACCAACATACTGACTAAAGTTAAAGTTTGCTGCCCAAAAAGCATGTTGGGAACTATTAAAAAAACCCATGAGAACAAAACTTTCAATTGCATTCTTGACCTTTGTAGAGTCAGGAGAGAAATTCCAGCAACAGTATTCTAATTTCTCAGGGTAATAACATTTCAGTGACTTTAAAGGGTGTTTGTGGATCTCACCAGTTTTTGTTGGCATAGTGTTGTGGTGTGAATCTCACCAGTTTCTGTCAGTGTAGTATTGTGATATAGGTTTCGTGTTTCGTGTGTTTCTGTGCACACAGTGGAGCACAGATTGGAAGTCTTCCCCAAATTTCCTGGGGTTACTTTAGGAAAGGTGTAAAATGCACCCTGTGCTGCCCTCAGCAGGCAGGTAAAAGTACAGGTGTCAAAAAGACTTGGATGTGCCATGCTGAGTGCCATTCACAGGACTTAAAAGAACCTTAACTTTGGTCCTTGCAAGAACCTTCACCCATGTGGTCCCCATTGCAGAGTAAGCTTCCTGCTTTTAGGTACTGCCTATTTCATCTGTTGTAAAGACACATGAAAAAAGAGCTGGCATTAGCCATATATCCATAAAAGCCTAGCAACCAGGAGTATTATCTTTATTCAGAAGTAGTATAGCACTTTTAAGGTTCAAAAACATATATAAAAATTGGGTTCTGAAATGGTCATTTTCCCCCTCTGCTATGCCATTATAGCGATCAGCCAAGCTTCTGCAAGGTAAATACTTTTGGAAAATAAGTGGAAATTTGCTGCAAATCAGTCCCTTTTGTGCATGGCCACAGGAGCATGTTGAAATGTTTGGACACTAATACCCATTCATTTTCTTGGCTCCATAAATAAAAGCCGCCAGCTATGTGGCGGCCGTGAAATGGTATTCTTTGGGACCCAGCAGGAAGCCCCATCCTTATTACCACTGCAGGGGGCAGGACAGGCCCAAAATAGCAAGACAACTAAATCAAGACATTTTCAATGTCTAACAAAATGACTGTGGTTTAGAGAGAAGCAAAAGGTTGGAAAAAAATTGGACAGCTTTTATACTTAGCATAATACCTTTGTTAAAAGAGTTCAGATAAGAAAATAAGATCTTAGAAAAAAAAAAAAGCATAAGCATATTTCTGAATATCATTTATAATATGTAAAGATCTTATGGAATCAGAAATAGAGCATGCTGCTGTCGGAAAGAACGTGCTGTTCAAGTCATATTTTCCAAATGGTAGCCCATGTTTCACAGTAAGTAACATCTTCTGGCAATATTGCTGTGTTTGTTGGTTTTTAATGGAACCAAAAGTTTTGAAAAGAGACATTAGAAACTTGTCAGTAAAACTGGAAATAGTTTTTTTGTCCACAAAAATTACAAAAATTAAGAATACTTTAAGGAGAAAAGATTCTGGATTAAAGCTTTGATTTTTCTGTGGGTTTATTTAGATTTTATGAGCTTCATATACGAGACAATATGATCCCAGATTTTGGCATAACAACATCCTGTAGGGCTTTCTCAAAATTAAACTTAATTTAATGGAATGTGCTGATTTACGTAGCTGAACTGTGCAATAAAAGTAGTTTTTAAAACTGAGCTTCAGGTAAACAAAATCTTTTAAGTGTACAATGAACAAATCAGGGGATACCGTCTTGCTTAAGATAGTAGAAGATTAGACTGATGAGGTTTCAACCAATTTGTATTGGTTGAAACAGCTACACCACTAAAAAAATCTGTAGAGGAAACCTTAATTTTATTTCACTTTTATTCACTTGTGATTCTGATTATAAATTTGCTTAGACAAAGCTGAAGCAAGGGTATGCCTTACACATTAATGTTTTGGTGAGATATACACATGTATATATGTGTGTATAAATGTATATGTATACAAGTGCAAGTACATTTTTGGAAATTAAAACAGTCACTCAGAATGTCTCATTATAGAAAGAAATATTCAGCTTCAGTTTCAAGAGAAACTAAATGTTTTACATGAAAGAATGTTTACTTACGCTGCAAGGACAAATCGCTCAGGTATAAATTGTCAGAGAAAAATGAATTCAGAGTATCTGTAAGTACTCTCTTGGAGACTTAGAAGGACTTCTGACAATAAAAAAAAAGTCTGAAAAATGAAAAAGGGTGACCACAGTGCCAGTTTGGTGCTGTCTCCACCTCCATGTTAGCCAGAGAGTTTGACCCTGATGGAAATTCAGGTTTTTTTAGATGTTGGTTGTCCTTCTGGCTCTGCTCTGGAATAAGCCAAATTTTCCAGGAAGATTACTTCATCTGGACATGTAATGTCCAAAGAATTCAGACAGAACTATGCTTATGTTTAGCTGTATACACATATGTGCAGAGGTAGCTTATGTAATCAGAAGTCTGATAGAAATAAGGACCTTCAAAATTGCAAAAAAAATTAGGTCTAATTGCTTGTTGTCTTTTTTGCAATAATTGAAAAACTTTTTAAGGGGACAATCCTGACTATATCTAGTAAAGACACAAAGAGGTTCCAAGGGTGTCATTATGTATGTGAAAACCAGTCCACCTCCACCCTTATAAAGATCTCTGCATTGATTTGTTTCACCTCCTTCCCTCTACGACACAGTTTTTACAGAAAGGGCAAGTTGTGCATCCAGACTGGTGGTAACCATAAACCTAATCCTTTTGCAAATGTGCACAGGCAACTTTCTGCTTCCCATCACACCAGTAACTTTAGATACACCTTTGGGGCACTGACAGTGACCCAGATACATAAGGCTGCTTGCTGCCCAGCTGTACAACTCACCTTCCTGACCTCTTAGTTTGAAAAAGCAAAGGATCAACCAATCTACAAAGGAAACTGTAGCAAAGGATACATTGGTGTCATGACTATCATTATCATAATTGATGCTACCAAAGTAATTCAGACAGCCTGTAATCTGTGCTGCTGTTTGTAGCTGCTTCATTTAAAAGTTACAAGGCCAAAATTCACTGAAACTAGCAGAAATTCACTTACCCATTTGGCCTGCTGACTGCGTGAGAAAATCTTGCCAAATTCTTTGAAATCTTGGATTTGCAATATGACATCCAAAATAATTAACCTGGGAAGTAGGATTGAACAAAGTTACGTTTGAAATGTGAAAGGAATAATACCTGAAGCATCTTATGCTCAACCTTTTATGACTCAGACTTTAATGATTGCAATAAACATTAGCTTACCTAATAAAAACTCTAGTATTTCAGAGCTGGCTCACAGTATGTTAACTGCATCTGGTGTCAACTGGAGCTAATTAATATTTTTATAGATGTCTTCTCTCCACTGTAGTTTAAACAGAAATATTGTGGGGTGCTTACACCAGAGCTAGAGGCAATTGAGAGTTGCTGCTTGCTTTCAAAGCTGAACTGATAGCAAGTAGACCAATTTTTATAGGATTGTAAAAGCTAAATGTGGCAATGGTTCATGCAGAGAAGCACTTTTCCCTTTAGCTCTCACAATTCAGCAGTAATGCTCATGGCTTGTTTGCTGTGAGGTAGCTGGAGAGATAGACAGAGGGACAGGGGACAGATAAACTGGCAAATAGCTGTGCCGATACTTAGACAAAGCACACAGTGACCCAGACAAACCACACTTTTTTTTTTTTTTTTCCACCCTCCTTCTAAAGGCTTTAAAAATGTGCTCTATCAAGCATTTACTTGTGGTGCAGATAAGATTTATCTAACAAGACTGGGCTAAAATTAAAAGGAAAGATGAAATAGCACAAGTGGTGCTAATATGTGTTTTGAAGCGTACCAATCGGCCCAGTGCAATGTCACAGCCCTGGGCTACATTTGCAAGTGGTCGAGCATCTCCTTTTTAAAAGGTTAACCTACAAAGAGCACACAAGCCCTTCTCTATGAATATGGGCAAACACCCAGGGAGCTCCACAACAATAAGAAAATAATGACATCAACCTGACCATGCTTAAGTACATAACATGCTGAAGGTTCACGGTTGTGTGGCCTGGAACAATAAAGGAAAAATAAAGAAGCCTGCTTGGTAGGCCCCAGCTGTTATTAGCCATGCTGTGAGATCAAGGGAAGGTATGATATGGGCTGCCATTTCAATTGAGACCAGGTTAATCTCTCAATTTGTGGAAAAGAAAAACTAAAAAAAAAAAATATAGGGAGGGAGAGAAAGCAGTCTTCGCTCCTCAGTGCTACATATGGGACAAATAACAATATCCCTATTTACATAATCTGTTTTTAACCCTTTCCTAATTGAGCCTTAATTTCCTAAGAGTCACACACTGCAGATTTAATTTCCCTGCCCACCAAAATGAAATATCAAACCTCTGCTAACTGTTTCTCACTGGTTCTGCCATCAGTTGTGGCTGACATTGAATGTGGCTGATGCTTTCCTGGGAGGGACCTCTGGTTCTTGCTGGACAATCAGAAATGGGTATAAAGATCCATGGACACCACTCTTTTTCTGTCACTGGGTAAATAATTTAAAATTTACTGGCATAAAGTATGGCAGATAATACGAAGCACTTTCACCAATACTCCTAATTAATATCTTGCATTTCTTAAGTGGATTGCTTTGCATGTGAGTCTTCTTTTGCATGACAGTGTTGTGTGGAGGCAATTGGATCTCAGCTAGTTTTGAAGTGTGAGGGTCTATACTGATGAGAGCAGTGAGGAAAGACCAGAGTCCTCCAAGGTTGCCCACAAACCTCCCTCGGGCTCCAGGTTGAGGGAGGATTTCCATCAGGTCTGTTGCAGAAAGCTGCTTTCCTGCAGACTTGAAAAACCCAAATGATATATCTTAAAGGGTATAATTTATGAAATAATAGCCTAGAGGTATTGCATTACTTTATGTCTGGTTTATTTGTAGTTTATGATGTGTAAGCCAGTATGCATCCACAGCCTCTGAGGCTCTCTTAGGGAGATGTTTAACTTCTCCTGACTGCTGTCCTCTGCGTCAGCCCTCTGGAAGAAGGGGAGATTACTCCTTCCCCAAGAGCATCTGAGAATGATCATAGAAGACGAGGAAGGGGTAAAGGGACCCTGCAGCAAGGGCTAAGGCTGAGATGCTGCTGAGGACAGGGAATAGATGGGACTTGGAAGCAGCAAAAGCAAAGTGCTTCAGAGGGAGCCAGGGAACTGTGTAACTTGTCAGAATTTAGAGAGTCCCTGAGCTGCTGATCTGAGAGCAGCCTGAGGGAAAGGACCCACCTTGTAAGTATGCAAGAGGCAGGAAGAGAATTTTGCTGAGTTTTTCATTCCCTTTTCTGTGTTCCTTAATTTTTCTGAGGTTTCTTTTCTTTGAAAAAGGTCATTGTTCTTTTGTCTGGTGTAAGGAACTCTATGTCTGAAGCTTTTTAGTGTGTTCCCTTCAAAGAAAAGGATGCAGGTAGAGTAAACTCAATCTGACTCAGCATCTCAATTATTCAGACTGATTAAAAAATGGTGCTTTTTTTCCAGGTGCCACAACGATTTGAATTAGTAAAATTATCTTTGTCAAACTGAAGCAGGAGGCAAGTAAGAAGCCTGTGGCAAGGCACGTCCCTAAATTTCACTAAAAACCCAGGTGAGCACTATAAAATCAGCCCCTGCACAACCACTTTTCACTGATTTACTCCACTCTCCCTTACTGTCATCAAAGTTGATCCAGCAGTAGGAAGTGTCTCCAGTCTTTTGTTCTCACTGTGGGTTTTTCTTTCAGCTGTGCTCATGCCTCAGGTTCTGAAGGCATTGTAACATTTTATGATTTAATCACACCTTTAACTATTTTAATAAAAACCTGTTTTCTCTGTACATCTCAATTACTTTAGTTTTTGTTGGAACGTTTCAATAAGGTGATGTTTAGAGAATGAGATTAAGACAAAACTTCATTGACATGTAGGAGCTCCCTTAGCCATACTGTCAAGATTTTACTGTAAGACAGTGATCTTACACAGAAAGGACTATTTGATTGACACTTAAAAACTAGCATGTGTCCTTCACAGCTAAAGGGAAATGCCACCCACATTTCTGATACTGTGTAAATCCTACTTCATTACTAATTTTTTTTCATATTCATGCATATGTTTTTGTATGTGTACTAAATAGGGGTATTTTGTGATCCTTGGTAGAGGTATTTGTGAGGAAGGTGCAAATATAAAAGATAGCTAATAAAAGATTCCAAGAAAATCCTCACGTTCATACCTTATTTATTCACTCCTGTTATGTAAATCAACTTTAAAAATTAGTTTGTGAAAGGAAATACCTTCTGCTCCATTAGAACATTTGTTTAGGAATGGCAGTGGAGGAAGCACTAATCTAAGAACTGATTCTGAAAACTGACTGACACAAATGTGTCTGTTGAATGAGGAAGGAATATCAAATCTGGCTCCTGTAGGATGCTTGGACAAGGGTAGTTGTATATTATTAGTTTAACCATCATGCTTGGATTCTTTTTTTGAAGACTATGTATTTTGAGAAAATCCTGTTTATAAGATGAAGTAAAAATTATTGCAGACATGGTGTTGTATTGGTAGGCTGTAAAGTTATTTGCATTTTCTAACCCTAATATATTTTTTTTAATTAAAGGCCTTCTGCCAAATAGTGGAGATGGGCAGAATTTGTGTGGTGGCCAACTCTTACCCATGAAATTTTTTGGTGGAGATTGTTTAGTATATTCAATTTGCCTGAGATCAGGGACTATATTTGAACCTAAAAATCTTTGTATTACATTCACAGAGAAGTTTCCCTTTGTGTTTTTTTTTTTCTCTATTAATTTTTTTTTTTGTAATTAAGTACCATAGTACAAAGAACTTAAAAGGAGCTGCTTGGTTCTGTTTGTTTATCAGTATTAGATTAATTCATTAGAAAGAGATTCCTGAAACTGTAAGTCCAAAGTGGTCAGAGACTGGAGATTGGATAAGAACAAAAATTTCTCCTTAGGCTGTTGAATACATTTTTGCAGAACTATTCAACCTGTGTACCAGATCTTCCTTCTCTAGTAAATGTATTTCCCATTGCTATGAGCTGAGTAGCTCACTTCCCCACTTAACTGACAGAACCAACTTAATCTTTGCCAGATTTATGCAGCACCTTGAGGACAGGCAGTGTTTATATCCATTGAGCTGTATGTGGTCTCTGGTTACTTTCCCCCCAGTGCCCATTCGGTCTGTTCTTCGATATTTTAAATTCGTCACTTTCAGATTATAATGAAAAACTTCCAGATGTAGACTCTACATTTCATTACATATTTTATCAGCAGGAAACATCACAGAAGCTCTAGTGCTTGAATGAGTGTTGTGTGTTTCCTGTAATGTAAAAGAAACAGCAGTGACAGGGATATCACTTTCTAATTAACTATGATACTCTTGCACAGATAAAAATAAATCTATAACCTACTTCTTTCCTACTCACTAACTCTTCTAGCAAGAACGTGGTCCCAAATAGTGTGCCTGCACATGCTGTCATAGAAACATATGGCATGGCTTCCTTTGCCTTTGTAGTGTAAGGAGTAGGTCCTGGACTTTTACTTTCAACTTATGTACAGAGAATCATTAGAAAAGTTTTGCTGGTCACACTAATCTGGTTTGTTGCTAGCACACACTAAATTGTACCTTATTTTATTCACACAGCACTTGGCAGCAGTGCAGCCAGGTGTTAAGTAATAACAAAGTTACATCAAATGGTTTGGTGATTCAGTTGGGAGAAGCATCCAAAAGTTCAAATACTTATCTGGAACTCTCCCAAACTGTGCTGGTGTGGAAACAGAACTAAAAAATATTAGCAAAAGAACTCTTTTTTAGAGCAATCCCTTTTTTCTCTTTTTCTGTTTTCTAAGGTACCTTAAGGTATGGAACATTTGGTACCTGAAAATAATGATATAATGTGTTATTTACTCAAATGTACATGTGAAGCTCAGGATTCAGGGGTCACTTACTTGTCTGTATTTCCTGGTCTCATTAAAATCAGAAGTACTGAGAGGAAAATAATCAGCAAAGTAGCAAAATGTATCTTTTTCTTTTTAATAGCTCCTTAAATTCATTCTATCTTCAGTAAATAATTTTTTGTATTTTTTATTTTGCTCGTCATGCATACAAGTACATAATTTGAAAGCACAATGCCCTGCCCCCCCTCCATTTTCTATTTGGATTTTATGTGAAAAATAGATACCGCTGGTGCAGTGGACAAGTGTGAGACCACCAGCTAATTTTGCATAGCCCACTGAACAGTTAGATGGGAATTGCTCTTCAGGGTGTTCTCTTTGACAATAAACAGAAGCCTCCAGTCTGTGTTTGGCTGCAGTTCAAAAAAATTACTCAGGAATCCTACACACTTATGTATATGAATACAAGCAACTGCACATTCCCATACAGTAAGCTCGCAACCACAGTTATTAACATTTTAAAATGAGTAAATGCAAATAAAATGACTGAGTAATGCATGTTATGTTAAGATCAGCTATATGAAAAGCAAAAGGATTAAAAGTTAATTTCATCCTTTTTAATTCAAGGGACATATAAATGGCATTCTGGGTAGAGTCAACTCCTCTTTTATCAGTCCTTTGATGCTGCTTTCTCACTGATTCGGTTGTTCAAATGCTACCTACATAGTAAAATCCCGAGTTAATTTACTAAGATTTTACACCAGTGCAAATGAAAAAAGGGAAAGTGCTAAACAAGGCAATTAGCACTCTGTTTAGTGCACTCCCAAAATAAATGTAGGCAATTTACAATTTGGCAAATGGCACTCTATCCAGATCCAAGTCATTTCAGCCTAAGGGGCTGGTGCAGTTCATTAGGGGTGAAGGGAAAGGGTCTTTGTTTAGCTTTGCTTTTTCACTATATGTATATATATACACACAGACAAATACACACGTTGTTATCAAGGCCCACCCCACTTTATAGCACAGCAACAGATGTGGCCCCTCCTGGGGTTATTAGAATTTCTGGTGGAAAAACGTCAAGCTCTGTGCTTACTCTGTCCACGTAAATGACCTCCTTCATGCTGATAATGCTTGTCCAAAGTGAAGGATTCCAAAACTGGCAACTCACTGATAACCTCCTCTGTGGCTTTCTTGCCATGATGGTTTTCTGTGTACTTACATGTTTATTATCACTGGGGCTGTTCAGATCAGATGCAGGAACCTGGGAATGTCCTGAGTGAAGTGATAAGATAAAGCACTCTCCAACTACAACTGACTCTCTCTTTAATTGACAGGAAGACTGCACTATGACTTCCATATTTATTCTTGTAAGCTCCTTATTAATGCAAAAATAATAGCTGTTATTAATGCAGAATCACAGCCAGCATTAATATTTAAGATGTAAGAATGAAGGAGGTTAAATACATGTTTATATTAGTTTTAAACAAAGAGCTTTGCTAAACAGTTAAGGCAAGTAATGATGACCATATTCATAGAGAGTGTACATGGTGTGAAATACCTGCTACATTTGGGGGTTCAAATACATATTCTTAGTGGGATAAAGGTCTTTGATTAGTCTTCTGTGTTGTCATGCCACTGTCTCTCTGAATTGCTACTGCTTCTTGAGAAAGAGAATACTGATTAAGATTCTAGACAAAATATGTAATACACCAATGATATTAGCACTGATTTTTTGTTTTGTTTATTCAGTCTGTAGAGCTCTTATAGATCATAAGGTAAAAGCATTCTTTTGTGCCCTCTAGCTGCTGGTTGCACAAATGAAAGAAAGAAAGAGAAAACAACCCTGTGATTATTAAATTCTCCTCATCTTTAGGGTTAAGTACCCTGGCTAATAAAGATCTCTCATGAGGATAAAGTTTCTTTCTTGGCAATGTCACTTCCATTTAAGTAAAAATCATTTGGATGCTTTCAGATATTCAAGCTGTTACCTTTACATAAAGCATCTACACCAATTCTTTGTATGGTTTGTTTCTTCTGAGAAAGGCTGACATTGCAGTTCTTGGTTAAGCAAACCTCCCACTGAGGGTAGGCTCTGGGACTGGGTCCTTTTGTGCTATAGAGGTCTTTCTCTGTTTCATAAGAAGGAAAAAAAAATCCTTTTGCCTTCATGGAAAAATGCAAGAAATATTTTATATCATTAAACACACTATTTCAGACTTTGACAATTAAGTTTGATCTTGTACTGAGCAATCATTAAGTCCTTTAATTTCAGACTCTTTTTTGTGTGCATCACATTTGATGCTGATCTTTGTGCCCTCATATTCCAAACTATTTAATGTCCTTTACTAGGTTATTCTACCAATGTTTTCTTAAGACAAACAATTAAGCTTCAGCGTTGTTTCAGATTATAGATCGTTCCTGCTATTTTAAAAATTGTTGTCTGAACATCCTCACCACCCAAGACCTATTGTATATGCTTAAAGTCTTTGAAAATTATCCTGGGCCAAAACATTACAGGTCTTCTCTCTGGATTCCATTTGGGTATGTGCAAATCTTGGTTTCTGCAAGTTTAATTCTCTGCAAAAAGGATCTATTTTAGATGCTCAGAAGTACTTAATAACTAGTAGGCACAGTTAAGCACTGGCATGGATTGCCAAGGGAGGTGTAGAGTCTCTGCTGCTGAAGTTTTCCAACAAGAGGTCAGACAAACGTGTGTCAGGAGGAGTTCAGGTGTCTGATCCTGCCTTGGGGCAGTGTAGATGATCACTCCAAGTCCTTTTCAGCTAAATATTTTTATGATTTAGTACTCCTGCACTTTGCAGGTGAAACCATGTGCATGCTTGAATTGCAGTGCCATGGGCAGAACTGTTTCTTCCCCTGGAGCCTGTGCCTACATTTTGGAGACAGTGAATGAGCCTGGCACTCGTTCCTTCCCACTCTCTGGAAGAAAAGGTGGTTTTCAAGCCTCCAGGTGGTCTGTCAGCAGGCTGTTCTCAACAGCCATAAGTTTTAGTGTACCTCTTCAACCCTGTACATGATCTATTGAGGGGTGGGTATTTTCCCTCTCAGAGCTGAATTTTACACAATACAGAATGAAGCAGTCTTTGCTGAACTGTATGATAATACAGTAATATTCAGAACACATCTCAATCTTATTCACATTGCAGAAACAAAAGGGGAAAAGCCCTCTGTCTTGGCATCAACCATTAGGTGTTATTTTTTTTTGTTATATCCTTGTTATTTCATCAAAGATGGGATTTGAGAGGAATACCTGTGATTTGTCTTTGTCCATGTGATACAAACAAATCTTGTCTGTTCCTGCCTACAGACCAAATAGCTCTAGGAAAGGACCATGCAAGACAAGAAGGAAGAACATGACTTCTGAAGAAACAGCTTTGTTTTGCTTTGAATTTTCCTGATATCATCAATTCTTTTCTTTGAATATATTTTTTTACAGCTCAGGGAAGAAGAAATTCTCTCCAAGCCAGTCGTGTTACAGCTTTTTTACCTTTGTCTGCCTAACTCAGCTGGTATTTAATTGGTCAGCAATAGGAGGGAAGTCTCCTTTGAGGTAATGAATATTGACTGTTTATGTTGAAATGTCACTGTGAAAAGAAAGCCCAGCACCAAAGAGGCAGAACTCAGTGTGAGAGTTTCAGACACAAAGGAGACACCAGCAAAGCACAGGCATTGAAAAGCAAAGCAGCTGAAATTCAAAGAAAAGATGAAACAGAAATGGTCTACATGTGTGGGAATTTTAAGCTGTCAGTTGACAGGTGAAAAAGTCATTATTCCACCTGTTAGGACTAAGTGTAATTGCTTGTTTTTCCTAAAATAACACAGAGGCCCTGATTCATAAATTTTTAATTTGAAAATTCATTTAAACTTATTTGCAAAGACTTTTTCTTTCAAGGGAAGTACATTAAACTCATTAGCCAATTTCTCTACCTCAGACACATGAGAAAGAAGGTACTGCGTGTTCTGTGTTGTATACATATTTATATATTTATATTAAATAATCAAATCTTGTATCCAACCCTCCCCCCCCCCCTTTTTTTTTTTTTCTGTGAAGCAACTCAAATAGCAACTTTAGAGTTTGACATGCAAGTTTATCATCCATTCTATAGCACTCACTGATTTGAAATGAATAAAGGCAGTTCTCCAGCAAACCATCTTAGTCCACTCTATGATGTATGGCCTGGAAGTTTTCACTGGTGCATAAAAGCTGCTCTTTGTTTCCACTTGCGTAATAAGGAACCACAGCACTTTTATGAGGTTCTGAGATATTTTAAATCATTTCTCATCTAGATGGCATGGAGAAACCAACCAGCAGATTTCTGGGCTCCATAACTGAGTTTTGATTCTTGAACTCACTGTTCTTTCACCTCTGTCATTTTTTTATGGTGAGCCCTCGGGAACTCTGCTGAATAGTTTTTGCAAAGTTGACCTGCTGCTATGGAGTATGACCTCTCCTTGTTCCATTTTTTTTCATGTCCTTTAGTATTAAGATTTGATACACAGTGAATTTTTTATTTTTTATGTAAACACTGGCTTCATTGTTTTGGGTAAAGTTTATTATCATGCAGTTTAATTTATGTATTATTTTCTGTCTAAGGATCTCCCTAGATTTCAGTCAGGGACTGAGCTCATATTTAGTTCTAGATATTGTTATTGAAAACAACCAATCTTCTTTTCAGATTCCCTCCTATTTGGTTTCATATTCTATATTAGTAAATTCCACTAAGAACATCCAGCAAAGCTAGAGTAAATAAGGAAAAGCTCTTATAATTCTGTGTGTCTAAAACAAAATATATTGCAAACACATTCTGCTTTTGTTGTTAAAAAAATGCTCAAAAACTAAGCTCAGACCATCTCAAATGTAATTTCATATTAAAATGAGCAGTTTTTTTCAAGCAGCCAGCAAGATTTCATGAATGGTGCACATATTCCTTCAGAAATCTGAGCCTTTATTTTCAAATCTCCATTTTAGTTTTGTCACTTAAATTATTCATGTTTAAAAAATGTTCCCTGAATCAGATGATCATTTGCATCCAGTAGGTTTTTGTTTTTTATTTTGTCTTGGTGAATCATTGAACAATTTCTGCACTACCTTCAGCCTGGGCCCATTCACACAATATGTCCACCTGAGACATCCTGCAATCCTGCACACCGTGGGCTCCTTCAAATAAAACAGTATCACCAGGACTGTAACCAAAACATTAATAAATAAATTAAACATGTAAGAAACACCTGCAAAGATGTTAGATTTTGTTACCAGTGCTATTTCTATGCAGCCAGCAAGGGATTAGAAAGCTAATGCTCTCCACAGCTAATAAAGACTTCTCAATGAGAGGAATGCCATCTCTTCCAGCAGTTCTGACTAGGAGGAGGTGCAGGGAGCCCAGATTTCAGCCAGCAAGGATGATCTGGATGTGTTTTGTATTTCTGTATGGTTTTGGTTTTGTGGTTCTTTCCCCAGAAGCTTCTAAGGGCTTCAGGGAACTTTCTGTGTATCAGAAGTGCAAGCTGCTTTGCACTGAAAAACACCCCCATGTTACCTGGGCCTCCTAATTGGCTCTCATATGCATTTGATACATATATACATATATGGTTGGGAATAATCTAAGTGGCAAATATAGAGTACTTTTACCATCTGAGTGCTGTACCTAAACATTAAAATCAGGTTAATTCTCCACCTTGAAGCAATGAATAGGCTACATTAGCACCCAATATCTCAATATCTTCCCTTTGCTGTTTTTTTTTTTTTTTTACATGTTTATAATCTTTTTTTAATAATGTTTGAATGTTCTATGACTAAGGTCCTCAAAATGCTGACCTCTCCAGCAAATAATACTTAGTTCCAAAATACTTAGCTATAGACTTATATTACTTTGTTTTGATTGTGTATCTCTACACAAATAGAAGATAACATCTTTAGTCACAATTCTGTGTTATGCTTGAACTCTAACCCGTGACATTCACCTAGCTCGATCTAACAAGCTTTGTGCTCCCTGTCCAGATGAAGAGTGATACTTCTTCATTAGCAAGATCAGTTTCACCTTTAAAAACCTTTTGCTTCCTGTTTGCATTAAGCCAGATTGAGATGTCTTGGGTCATGGTGACATTTCGGGAGTATTCAGAAGCAAAAGAGGAAGTCATTACATCTGCAGTTCACCTGCAAAAAAGATGTCATTAGAAGAAGAAGCAAAGTGAACCCCTGTCAACTTGTTAGGGCCCAAAAGGTAATTCTGCCATCATATATGGAGCAGAATATGATACAGAATCCTATTATTACTGACACCAGGTAACTTGCTGGTGTAAAAGGTTCTTTTTTCCCGAAAAGTTCAGGTGATACTAAATTTATTAATGTGTCAGATTGAGGAGACATGATGTCATTTCTGTTGTCTGCAGGGATGAAAACTGGAGTGTCTTTGCTCCTGTCAACAGACTATCATCTTAATTTCTTTTACTATGCACCTCGTTGCCATCTGTGGAGGGGAGAGCAAGGGACGAGGGTGAAGTGTCAGGGGAAATGCCTTTTTTAAAAGAATTACTAATATTTGACATTTATCATTTTAACCTGCCTTTTTCCATAACACAAATTTATAACATCAACATTTCTGGTGTATGGCTGTCCTGATCCTGCCAGAATCCTACTCTTATGAGTCGAAGCTTTACCTGGTTATGTAGGTTTACAGAATTGGCGTTTTGTTCTTTTCGAATATTCCTCAATTCAGAAAATGTAAAGATTATTTCTTTTCTACTAGACATAACATCCAGCAACTGCATTCTACTTCTGAGTAATGGGATAGTTGAAATTTTCAGACTAAAAAGGTCTGTGATACAGTTACACAGATACAGTGATAGAATCACCTCTCATGTTACTAATTTAGAGTGAGTAAAAGTCTGAGCCATGTACATGATTTCAAATAATGTGGCTTTGTTTTTCTTTAAAAACTAAAGTTGCTGTCTTCTTTAAATATCCTGCTTATAGAAACAAGGTAAAATATCTGTCAGTTTTTAACATATAGATGAATCATGTTTCAGTTGCACTGAATAAGAATATCCTGAAGCATATTCTCTACCTTCTGTATCTGGAGATACAGAAGAGCTGAAAAAACTAATTTGAACATTTTTAATGAAGATGCTGTTACTGAAAGAGAACATTTTCCAGGTGAGAAGCATTTTATCTTGCCCACCGAACGCAATCTAGAGTTTTTGTTCTGAATATTGTAGTAACAGGAAATATTTTCTTTCGGTTCCAAGGTGTCACACGCTGATTCTGTGCAAGACATTTCAGTATCAGTATTATAAGAACTCATCTGATACTGATCTTAATGGATTTTTGAACTGCTAATATTTCAGATTTGAACTCAATGCACTTCAATTGATGATCTGGACATTCCACAAATACCAGATCTAACATGTTTACTGCCCTGTGGTTGATTGATATTTCCTAATGAAGAAAGCACCTGGAAAATGATAAAGGAAAGTTACTAATTGGTTTAACTTAGGTCAGCCACTTCATATTTTATAAATGAAGAAACTTTTAAGGAACTGCTGCTGGAAGCCATCTGCTAACTAAATAAAAATGAATTATAATCATCAGGTTCCACACTTTGTTTACAGAAAGTATCATCAGTAAAAAAAATACAGCTCCATGCTTTGAAGAAAGAGCAATGTAGGAATTTAAATTCAAAGTCCCTATTAATGTCTATGTAATATAAAGTGTTAATCAGTCTGGTATACACAAACCTGTCAGCAGTTCTGGATCTCTTCACTATATATGAGAAGGACTACTTGTGGTCACTTTTAAGAGCTGCCAGTAGAATTTACAATAGCAAATTATGATTTATTATTTCTTCCAAGAGACCTGATGACTCCATTCCCAATTCTGCTTCTCTCCCCATCATCCCTCTTCCAGCTAGGACTGTATCAGGCTGGGAAATGTCCAGGATGTGTGTACTTCTCCTGTATTGTGCATATTTTTGCAAGTCATTAAACCTTTGTTTCTTGTCTTTTCTAACCTTCTTAGTAACCTATCCAAATAACTCTCAAAGGAAAATAAGTCAGTCAGGAAAGAGACAGCCCTAATGGCAAAGCAAAAAAAGCACAGCAATAGAAATAAAATTTTAAAGGGGAAAACTTTTACTTGAGGAAAGCAAGTACAACTTTAAGCTTTGCTCCTTTAAAGACATACATTGTGTTTTAATTTCTTTTCAATTACCTGTGCATTTCTATTGAATCTGAAAGGCTACTCGTGCATAAAATTAAGTACACTGAAGGATGTGAAAGTACTTCAAGATCCCTTTTAATATGAAGAATGCTGCATAAATATAGTAATATGACATTCTTCTTAGTTTGTAAGCTTAAAATAAAAACCTGCAGAAAATTTTTATGCTGTTTTGTGCAAGTAATGCCAGAAAGGACATCTTTCTATGATTAGGGCCCATGTTTTTGCCATGTTGGCAATCCTGAAAAAATGTAATTTCCCTCACCATAAAGACATATTTTTTCCCCCCTGTCAGTAGTACTCTGCTTGGTTGTATTAGGTGAAGTAGGCATATTGTACTCTGGACTATTTAGAATGACTCACTTTAAGTAATGTTGGGCATTCTGTCAGGGTGACAAAGGGGAATTGCACCCATATATGGTAGACAATGCATGGACAACATGTAATATTCTCTGTGGGTAAAGTTCACTTCTGGGCAGAAAGCCAACAAAAGGCTCATGCACCACTTAAGTCCCACTTAAACCCTATTTTGAAGGCTTAATAGTACATAGGCCATGTTCTGGCCTTTTGCCCAGGAGTGAATTTTACCATGTTAGCATCCCCTCTCTGCATGCAAAGGGGGCAAAGGGGCAAAGCTTTCATACTGGGCAGTGAACTGATTTCTGGAAGACAACACTGGTCTCCTCTACTATAAGGAAAGCAGCAAATCCATAGAACAACATCTCTCCTGGTTTATGGCTAATCTGCCTCCCCTGGCATACCAAGAGGTGACATTGTGCCAGCAGTTTTGTCCTGCAGAGCCAGGAATCTACCTAGTGATTGAGACATAGCTGGTATTGCAATTTCTGTCCCACATTGTTAAAGATCTTCAGCTGTTCTTTTTCAAGCTTGGATTAATTTTATCTCAGTGGTGACCGTTAAGAGAATTAGAAAATTTTCTCTGTCATTTCCAAGATTCCTGAGATCACTAGGTTTATCTAGCCTATAATCTAGAGGGGAAACAATGATGCTTCCTTAGAACTCCATGCCTGTAAAGGTGTTTACCATTTCAAATGCTCTCTACAAACAACAGGGTCCATATAATTGTCCTGCTTTCACTGAATGGGATGAGATGAACTATTGCAACATGAATAATTTTCTCTGTTTTCTGTGTTGTCATCTTTAAATGTGCAGTGTTACAAAATGTTTTAATTATTTTTAGACAATAATTATTCCTGTTTATCATTAGCTTATACTGCTCTGTATTTTGACCTCATATATTGTAGAGTCCTCTGTAGGACTGGGGGCTAAAGATAAGATTTACTTGCAGGCAGATATAAACACAACCCCCAAACTTCACGTTAAAGATGAACATGAAATCTTACAGATTATGTTATGCTTTGTGTATGTTATGCCTCTTTTGCTTAGTGACAGCTCAACATGCAGAAGTATTATGAGATATGGATTTCTGTCAATGCATTCCATCACATAATGATTAGGAAGAATAGAAATCTTATTTTATGATCAGATTTTTTAAAAGTGCCTTTCCTTCCTAATTAGCAAGAGGAACATGGGACAGAGTATGTATGCAGTTCTCTTTAGTAATTTTTTTTCTCTTCATTTTAAAAACAGAATATTTTCATGATTTACTTTGAATATTTATTAGAGCTCATTTAAAAGACAGAAGCTTATGCCCATTAAACCCAGAACTCTCTGAAAATTGACTTTGTGTCACCAAAATACTTGTGAGGTTCTAAAAATATTTTGACACATTTTACTTTTCAATCATTATAAAGGGATTTTTTGGTGCATATTCTTATTTTATCTTCATTTCCAGAATTGTTTTTAATTAAAAGAAGACTGTTTTGTTACAATGGATGATTCCAAGCCACAAAGTATCCTATTGTGCTTGCTATCAAAACAAACAGGTGCACACAGCAGCATGCACCGTATGCAGTGCAATTGAGCAGTTTATGTAAAGATTTAAGCTCATCTGAACAATGTGAGTTCAAGTGAGATGAGTTGAAGCCAAGTATTCTGGATGCAGGGCTCCATTCTGAGGGTCTCTGGATGGAGCCCAGGACAAGATGAACTTTGTGGGAATTGTGGCCACTTTACACCATGTAAGAGATGACAGCCTCTGTCAGGATTAGTTTCTCAGTTTGAAATGCCTATGAATTTTTATCAATAGGAGAGCTACTTCTCTGTTGAAACACCATGATCCCTCCAGCCCACATATGAAAAACACTTTCTGTTCAGATGTTTGCAAAGATTTCATAGGATAGGAAGATATGAAACTAAAATCTGCAGGGTTTAACTAGAAGTGAAAAGAAGCTATCTCTAAAGTTTCAAGACGTCTGAAATTCCTGTGTGGTTGGCCTTTATGGATTATATAATTAATTTTTTATTCCTGGATAGTCAAGGCACCCAGTATGAAATTTTGATGGAGAAAATACTGTTTATAGGAATTGCATGCCTTTCCTTCCTTCAGTCTCCGGATTTTGAGGGTAGGGAAAAGAAGGGGACAGTGATACAGTAAAATTCTCCTCACTAAAAGGCAAAGCTACCTGTCCTTTACTGACAGTGTGTTGTGTGGTCCTCTATGAATATTTCATTAACGCTGGGCTGGGGCCACTGATTCAGTTCAGACTCCCAATTAGCACTCTGCACCTAACTGTCTGTTGTTATCTCTTTTTACTCTGCTGTGATGTCTTCATTTATCTCAAGTGGATGGTTCCTTTATATCTCACCCTTCCTACTCCTTGGATGCCTTTCATTATACTTTGATGCCTGGAAGTTCTTATGTCCTCCTCCTGCCATGGAAGGAGCTGCTTGCCAGGAGTCCCTGGGAACTCTCCGGGGAAGGAGTTCCTTATCTTTGTCTTTTATCTTTGTTCCATGGACATCCTAACCATAGTAGCACTAAACATTTTCCTTACTCAGCCTGTGATGTTGCTTCAAATACCCTGATTCCTCAAATGGCAGAGAAATCCTTCCATCAGCTATCCCATATATCTCCTGATGAACAGTCAAAGCTGTTCTGGCTTTAATCTAGGTTATAATCTCTTCTAGGTAATCTAGGAAAATAATTTGCTCTGGAGTGCTATGCATGTCTATAGCGCAATTTTTATTAATAATATCAAATCATTCTGGTGGCATGTGGCCCAGAAGATCCTGGACACAACAAAAGATGTCTCTCCCACCATCTGGAAGTGCAGGGTGATCCAAAAGGAGTTATGGTATATGGTAATAATAAGCATCTCCTTATATTTTTGATCTGAAATTGTTTCAAACTCTGAACAAGGCTGAATTGGTTTGTTCTAAACTATTAAAGATAATTGAATTTCTGCAGTTCAGGATTCATTCAGCAAGTACAATCTCCTACTCCTTGAAGTGGATTTGGAGAGCAGAGGCAAAAAAATATTTTCAAGGTGAAATTCCTAAGTAGACAGTACAATTTTCCCAATTTGACAGTTACAGTTTGGTAATTCCAAGCTTCTACATGCAAAAATATTTGACCATGAAAACATAGCTATTGACTCAAAGAAGGAGAAGCATGTCTGCTTTTGATAGGCAGGGGACTAATAAAATTTTGATTACATGTACATAGAGAGGTACAGGTTTTGGGAAGGGGACATGGTTCAGGGTTTTTTGCTTTCATTAATTTATACTTCTATAATCTGAGAAAATCTTATATTGTAATATATATAGTTTTATATTTATTTCAACACTGCCACATATATGTGCATGGCACATGTGAAGGGTCTTCATTTCTCTGCCATCTTGAAATAGAATTCAAGCCATCTCTGTAAGCGGGTGAAATGAAGAAAAGTTTATTTCCTTGGAGTAATGTATTGAGAGTTGTAAACCTTATTAGATAAATTTAATCTCACAGACATTTTGTAAATAAATCTCCATAGGCTGGTTCCTTCTGGGTCCTTGCTTTTATTACCAGTAGTCAAAGTATTAACAGGGTTAAAGGTGCTGGCATGGTGAATTTATGGTCGCCATCTCGCAGTCCGTTAAAGCAGGATCACTAATGGGTGACCTTGAGGTTCGACCGTTCCAGACTTGGGAAGATCAAGTCTCAGACCCCTCCTGCAAGTGCTCTGACCTCTCCATTCTTCCCCTCTCTGACCTAACCTTTAACTCACTGATCTTTGACCAAATTATTAAGCAAACACCTGCTTAGGTCTCTGACCATAGACTGTAGACCAGGAGAGCTACCATAATTTCATGTGAATTAGCTTTAATAATAACAATAGTAGCCTAAGGAGAAAATCAGAGGGTAGGTTTACAGTAAATAATCATGCTGCTACAGAGCACATACAGAACGGAGCCTTCAACAGCTCTTACCTCCAGCAAATCAATGCTAATCTGTTTGACTGTGATAATAACAGCTCGTCAGCAGATAGAGTTTCTTTATTTGACTCAACTAGGACAATGACTAGGTAAAATTTATTTCCTATTACTAAAGCAAGACAAAGATTAAAATTAATCCTTTGATTCCAGGGATTTCCTGTTGGTAATAACGCACAAACTGCACTAGTGTTCAACACAGTTGCTAAGAGTAACTGGAACAGAAATGAGGCTGAAAAATATCTCATAATGTCTAATATTAAACTTGCATAGTGCTATCTCAATTAGAAATGGAAAGAATGGTCTGGATTTCTCCAGTCTTCCTTGGATTGCCTGTTCCTTTTACATCTTTTGAGGTGTGATTTTTATTAATCTGCATCATCTGAGATTAACTCAAACCTGAATAGATCTAGCAAATGAATTCTTCCTAATGAACTATGACTTTTTTAAAAGACTTTAATAGCAAAAAATAAATGTGAATTCTTATAGATCATAACAGACCAGTGTAATTCACCAAATGGAGATTTTTCAGTTTAAGTGAGCCCAGTTATGAACACATGCTTACTCATAGCTCACTTTATACACTATCTAACAACATATGCAACAGTAACCTATACTTACACTGTACTTTAAAGACTGTATTTATAGTCTTTAAAGAGAATTATAAGGATACCTCATTGTTGTAAAGGTTGGATTTAACCTTTAATGCTGCTAACAGGACACTAATTGGTTGAGGTTTGGTTATAGCATTAGGAATAATTGAAGCAAGGCTGCTTGGAGTTAGTGGATGTTATCTGACAAAAACTGTATGAATCTGTTATGTGTTACCCATTTTGATAGCCAAGTAGTTCTATTACCAGTCTAAAGCCCACTAGTGTTAGATGCTTTTTATTGACTGTTTGGGCATTATATCAGGTCTGTCCCCATGTATGTAGAATGACTACTGAAAAATTCCCTCCGCTTCTCATTAATTTTAGATATAGACGTACATGTTTTTAGAGACACGAAGAAATAAAAATATCACTGATTGAATTCATACTTTCAAAATTAAATAGTAACTATATTTATTTTTCGTTCACTGGAATAAGTCTCTTTCTACATAACACTGTACTCGTTTGATCTGTTTTCCATGATACTGGTTGTCTTGGAACAACATGGTTGTTCCATGGTTATAATTTCATTAGTAGAATAAAACCTAGCTAAAAATATTGTGAATGAAATTACAGACAACTTAATATAAACCCATCTGCTGACTGTGAAACAGTATTAAATGTTTGTTTGTCCAATATATACTGTTTCATGTGTACAGTGTTATTCAGATTGACTGTCCAATTTCACACGGATTTACATATATTATTATTTTTCATTCCCTGACTAGATTATTTGTAAGATTAAACCTGGTAAAGTTGACTAGATAAAGTCATGGAGTACATACATATATAGACTTGAAAACATATGTACTTTGGTTTTATACAGGTATTTACATGCAGGGAGGTCTACAGAAGCATGATGGGGATTCAGGAAAATGTTAGTCACAGAACTGGATTGCATAAAATCTGATCTATGTCCTTAAGAAAAACTGGTGGCTTATTTTTTAGAGGAAAAAAAAAAAAAGGAATTACTCATGGAGAGGTATTGGTTTGGGAGAGGAGGTAAGTTAAAAGGTAATCAATACTTGTAAAAAGTTACAAAGCAAGGACTGTAAAGAGTAAATGGATTTTCAAATTATGTTTGTTTGAATGCTCTCACTTTACCCATTAATTAGTGAAACACAAGACCAGATGATTACAGCACAACAGAGATGTTTAGTTAAACACATTACCTGCCTCTTTTGCTACCTGTCAGTATACAAGGTCAATTTTTTCCCCTGATTTACACAAATGCAGCATCACTGAACTCATTTGCTGCCCTCAGTCAGACCAGGCAATTCCACATATGATGATTTTTTTCCATTTCATGTAAAAATACACATAGTTGAGAGCTTGATTGAAAGCCCAGTAAAAGCAGTGGAAGTCTTTCCTTTGATTACATTGAGTTTTGAATCAAAACTTAAATAGTTGTGAAATATTCAAAAGATATTTGGCCACACATCAATCTACACTAAAATATGCTTTACGTTTGTATTTTTTTAAAACTAATTCACATTTTTTCTTTATACTGAAAATGTTGGTAGCAGTGTCTAAGATGGGAACTTAGGTTCGAAGTTATACAAATGTAAGAAAAATACTAGTTTGTAAAGCTCTCAAGTATTTTAGTATTTTTTTCCAGAAGGTATAGCCACCCCTCTTTGTTTAGAATTAAAAGCAAAAATTCATCAATATAAAAACTAAAGAAATCATGTAAATATCCGAGTTTATTACTCATTTGTGATATAGATGTGGGCAACTTTTACTGACATATACTTTCAGTTTGTTGTTGGTTATATCCTTCTGATGCATAAAGTATTTAAATTTATGAAACCAGGAAATTTGTGTGTGTCTGTTGGGGCATTTGTTAAAGGTTTTCTTACAATAAGGAAGGAAACCAAAAATGGTTTTGCTTTTGTTCATGGCTGCTCCTAGTGGTTAAAGGTTGCATTATTTTACCTATTTTACCTATTTTTCTATTAAGAATACAAAACAGTTTAAATATTACAAGGAAAACCAATTATATTTTGCTTTTATTTGAAGAACAAATTAATTTTGTGCTTATTTACAACTCAGCCTGGTAATTGTTTTAAAATATCACTGCAGGTAATGTCAAAAGTAAAGTAGGTACTGTGGCAAATGCAAGACTGGAAAAAGAGGATTTTCCTGAAAGAGGAATGCACATCAGTCAAAGACATCAGTACATAAAGCTCTTTTTCATATGTAAATGGGAATTTCTAAAGTAAAGAAGGTATTGTTTTATAAATAGTGAGATAATATTCTTGAAAAAGGTTACCAGTGATTACATAAGTTATCTCTTCCATAAAGAAATTTAGAGCTCATAGTTGCTCTTTTCATTAAAAAGGCTTTTCATCTAGTCTCATGCAGAAAGCCAAGCTCTGCATTTTAATTAGAGATAATAAATAATTATATCACTTAGGAAACTGAAACTATGGAAGTCATTTTGTGGCTCTGTTCAGCTATATATCTTTCTAAATATATAGGGATATACATTCAGCTTTTGATTCACAGGTCACATTAAAGGAGATAGTAAAATATAATACTTGTATAAATACGAACAATATTCAGAGCCTTCAGACAAAGGGTAAAATACCTGTATATGCTTGCAGCAGAATAAAGGAGCTTAAAATATAATCAGGTTGGGCAGTGTGAAATGGCCTCAGTATGACTGCAGATAAAGACCAAGATCACCACCCTCCAAAAAACTTATTAAAGCAAGGAAAGCAAGAGTGTGACCTTAGTTATAACACAACTACATCCACTCGAAAGGCAACATTGGAACCCTCTCTCATTCAAGCTTCTAAGCAAAAATTTTTTTTTTTTTTTTTTTTCTTTTCTTTTCTTTTTTTTTTCCTTTATCATCATCACACATAGGGGTATCTTCTCTGTGTGAAATCAGTGCACTGGAGTCAAGGGCAGAAAAAAACCCAGGGACAGACTTCCCCAACTTATACACCCCCCAGGGACCAGCTGACGTTGAAAAAGCAGGGAAGTGAGCCATTAAAGTACGGTTTGGGATTGACACTGACCTAGGCCTGCCATCCAGCATTGTCCTGCCATCTGCACAGACGTGAACTTTGCCTCTAAAATTTGGCTTCTCAATTAACATGTCCAGCTGGGGGGAGAATTCCGTCATTTGCCTAATATCATTATTGCTACTGCTCTGACATATTAATATTAAAAATATATGGGAGCGGATCAAGGATTTGCTGAAGCACTTCTCTTTTTTATTTCACATAATAGGCAGGAGGTGAAAGAAGACACAATATAATTTGAAAAGCATAACCCTGATTAGGCAGTGGTTGGTACACAGCTAGAGCTTACGTTTAAAAACATTTTCATTATTAGCAGTGCCTGTCAAATAAAAGTTGTGAGGTTTTTTCCTGTTGTGAAAGTAGATGCAAGGTCGTGTGGTGTGTTGAGGTTTCAGTAAACAGAAAATGAGTTATATCTTCCTGAAGTATTTGAAAAATAGACATTTTAAGGTGGCATTTTTGCCAGCAGACACTGTTTTTAATTGGTAATTTTGTGAAAGATAGACACAGGCTTCAGCTGAATGCTATGGTGAAATCAGTGACTTCTCTAAGAACTGAATTAGGTCTTTGGATAATGAATGAGACCTTAAGTATTGGGAGACTGGAGATAGGTTATGTTTGTAAAGTTTGGCATGGTGCAGCTCCTCCTAAATTCACAGAAGGTTTAAATGGATAACCAAACATAACATTATATTTATTTTCAGTCCCCACCAGATAAATAACACATTTTCCATAGCCTCTCCAAAACTATGCTTTATGCAACATTGTTCTGTCTTCACATAATGCTTCAAACATGAAGAATTCACCTTGAAAATATTCATATTCTGCCTCTGAGTCCTGGGTTTTCAGCCTTAACCCTACAAAGTTCATGCACTTGCTTACTTTTTATACCTTCAAGTAATCACACTGAACTCTCAACAACCTGTGATTAAATCTAAATCTACCTATAACTGAACACATCTCTAAAATCCACAAGCCCCATGAAAAGCTCCCTTAACATAATGGCAAATGGTGGGAGTTAAAAAAAAATAATCTTGTTGATCAGGCATTCAAACATCTGTGGGCTTAATAGGCCTCCATACCATCTACCTTGCATAGGAACTTCTGAAAAAATGCACAAACTATTCATTTTCCTACAATTTGGAGATTTTTCTCAGGGATTTCCTCGTGACTCCTAAGGTGAAGTGTAGTTTAATTCTCTGTTTAAATGATGCCTTTTGGAGCTAGTTGAAATGATGCAAGATTCCAGATAGTAATCTTAATCTCTGAATTGATTTGAATTATTCACACTCTTGTCCTAAATCAGTATCGGTGCAAATCATATACAACTGAGCTTTCTATTAACAAAAGATTCTATGGATTAAATAATTCCTTTAAATGTATCTTATACTTTTATCATAACAAATAGGGCTGTGCTGTCCCTTGTTGAAATATGCTTGTCTCTGATTTAATCTCAAAATAAATTTTACATCCTTATATTCTAGATAGAGGGGAGGACCTAATTTATGGCAACTCCTCTGTCTGTTGACCCCTAAACAATGGAATTGTTCCCAAAGTTTTCCCATGCAGTGCACTAGTGACACTATCACTTCCTCCTAGAGCTTTCTTAACCCTGTCTAATGCAAAGCATAAAGAGCAATAGAAAAAACAACACAATACACCAGCCTTTTAGATATTGGTTCTAGAGAGGAGTAATAATTCTATATTTGTTTCTTCAAACTCACTGCAATCTCTTGGATATTCCGAGTGCTGCTGAGCACATGAGATCAGCAGCTGTGAGGAGATGGCAGCTGATAAACATGTGGCATGTTCCCAACAAGGCAGTTTGTATGTCTGGATGTTTGTGTGGCCTTTTTGACCTTAAAAGTTACGAGTGTTTCAAGCTGCTTTTAAATCTTGCCTTAAATATGTAGGAGTTGCTGTTGGACCTCCTCTGTTAACTTGTCCAGTTGAAGAAGTTGTGGAGTGGACCAGTGGTAAAGTGGCTGAGTGATCTGCTGCTGGCAGGGAGACATCTCTGAGAGGTAAACACTGCTTTTTGCAGAGGTCTGTAGGCTGGGGGTGTCCTCAGACACTACACTCATCCCCTCAATGATTTCTTTTCCCTTCTCAGCAAGAATGAATTTACCAGAAATGTATCAAGCTTGGTTTTACAGCATTTGTAGCTCTTTTCTCCCTCCAGTGTTGTTTTTCTTTGGGAGGTAGATGATATCCCTCTGTTTGGTTTATTTCCCCTTGTGAAAAATAAATCTGTTTTCAGAAATGCTTCAGCTACTTTCCTGTGAGCATTTCTGTCTTATGCCCCAGAGGCACTCTGAGCTGAGCTGATTTAAGGATTTTGAAGGAGGCCACTGGAAATGTTGATATACAATATAACTCTAAGGCAACTTCTTAAGCATATGCTCAAAATGGATTATGGCTTTTATTCTTTGCTCACACCTCATCTTTCCAAAGGGATGATTGCAATATTCATCTGTTTACTTCAACATCATGTTGTGGGCAAGAAGAAGAAATTTATATCTTGTTTCTGCTCCCAGTTCCTACTGCTTGTAATGTGATTCTGATCACAACATTATGGTCCACACTTAAGAACTACCCAGGAGTTAGTCTGGGTTTTGGTACCCCTATGCAGCCTGGTCCTCAGAAGGTTTGAGCATAAATTAACGTGACTGACGCTGAGTAAGCCCAAAACTTGTGAAAGTCTCTCCATCTCTGTAGTAAAAATAAAGCCAAAAGGACTGGAAATTTCTGGAAACATAACCTGTACATTCCTGCTGTCCCCATTTGCCCTACCAAAGGAGGTTCCCAAGTATTTTTATCAGCACAGAGGGATTGCACCTGAAAAGTATTTAGGATTACTGATTGCAGGTTGCTACTTTGTCTTACTACATTCTTGGATACTAGGACACAGAAATTTTTGGAATGTAAGTCACATCTTTAGTTTTATATAAACTCTGCTTCTGAGTCATTAAGGCAAATCTTTAATAAATCAGATAGTTCATTTGGTCTTTTCTGGTGCTTACAGGTAAGGCCTGGTTGAGAACACTGTAAATTTTTCTTTTACAAAATAAGTTACCACTGGTTTTTCTAGATATGTTAAACCCTCCGGAATGTTGTGGGATAAGCAGAACAATGCCAACACTACATTTGTAGAAATGAAACCTTCAGAATGAGTAAAAGTTATTAATGTTAAAAGCTAAGCTGACAACACATTTGAAGTTGGGTCACATTTGAAGTTGGTTCTTAGGAGTTTCACCAAAGTGCTTTGATATTCATGGTATAAATGTTGTCCTACTGATGCAGCTAAAACCAGGGCTTTTTTTTCCTTGGTTCAGAATATTTTCCATTATCTGTTATAGCTTAGCAACAATTAACACATCTTCCCACTTTCATAGTCAGTACTTATTCAAACACTTCTGACAGTTGCAAAGGTTGTTACTTCATATTTTTATTTCTTTAGCACATGAACTTCTCTGCCTTGCTTGTATTAAATGGAAATGCTACGTAACAATCGCAAGGAAACTCAGACTGAAACTGGGCCAGAAATATTAACTAGCTCAAATGAGAAATACAGACTAAAAAGCTGTCTGTCCATTTTGAAAACATGCAGATAATGTGTGTGTCACTTGAAATTCACATGCATTTGGGATCTGCAAAGAAAAGTAATATACAGCAATGATATCTTTGATCATCGAAAGAACTCAGAAACATAGGAACTGTGTCGAGTGTGGTTATCATCAATCCATTTTCTATTCCCACTGCACAAATCATTTCATGCATTCTACAACCCAAGCCACGATGCTGGGCTTCAAAAGCAATTTCAGCAGCAAAATAAGGTGCTTTTCTTCAATTTTCAAGCCATTTGTACGAGGTTAGTGTTGTTTACCCACCTGGTACACTGATATTTACATACCCCTTTAAAGAAAATTGGTAGGTATGATTTATGGAGTACTGTAAGAGCACAATTTTCCATGTAGTGCACCTAATCTGAAAGGGCACCTGCAAAGGTCACTCTGGCCATACAAATACCAAGTCTTCTCTTTGGAATAAGTTAGGATATTCATTTTTCTTGGAAAATGTCAGCAGTACCCTACTCCAGGGGTTAGTTTATGCAGATAAATGCGTAAGCCTTTAATCTTAAGGCAAAAATACTCTACACAAATGTAAGAGAAGTCCATCTATCACTGTTAAGACCTGTAATTTGTTTTTATTTAAATCCCAAGCCAGGGCAGCCTGGGCAACAAAATTGTTAACATGGTAGCTCACATCTGAGCCAAGATTAAAGTATATAAACATACATCTGCTTTCAACCTGGGTGAACAATGCACCGTGTCTTCTGAAAGCCATAATCTGGATTTTGAGCATCTTCACTATCTGCTCTTGTTGTGCTACTGTAAAGTCTCAGAGAGCCTGACCCTAGCATGTTAAATTGTCCAATAAATGTACCATATACTTCCAGCATTTTATCTCTCAATGAAGAACAGTGACAAATGTTGTTTTAGTAAACATACCATAACTGAAAAAAAGATTCATTTTCCAACTTTGGACAAAAAGGACATAAAACTAGGAACTGCTGTAAATAATTTTAATGCTACTTTTCATATAAAATATTTTTTTCTTTCCGTGCAGGGTTTATGCTTCATGTTTTTTTCCCACTTTTGTAGTGGCCTATCTTAGTAACTACTGGAAGCTGCTATTGACAACAAGAAATGCTTCCGTCTTGATTGTTAATCAGATCCATGTGGGATGTTCTTTTTATAGATAGTTTTTCATGCCTAGTTTTAAATTGTGTTACAGAATATTTTATAGTGAAGAGTCTTAGCTTTATTCAAGTTCTCTCAATAGCCAGAAAGAAAGAATTCAATCTTAATGATGTCTAGGAGATTTTAAAATGAAATAATGTTGAAGTGCTTCTTTTTAGAAGTGCTGTTTCACATGTCTAAACTAGGGAAACTAATGCATATTTTTTTTTAGAAAATGCTGGTCAGTAAATTGAGAGTTGTCTGTAGTATTTCATTCCACATAAGGATGGTGGGTAGAGTTGGTGAATCCAAGTCTATTGCTCTTGTCCTCCTACTTTTATTTTTGCTTATTTAAACAAGGAAAGGGTGGTGCAACACGTAGTGCTTGTGTATCCGTATTTTACAGGAGGCATATTAAATATGTCTGGACATTGTGTAACTTATTAAAATAGCAAAGATGTATGATTCAAGAAGGTGAATCAATGAATTGCAAAGCTCTCCAGGACTCCATGTAACACAATGGTTTCTTTTTGGAAGAGTAATTCTTTTTTATGTTGTAGAATGTGCAAAATAGGAATTTAAAGGAAATTTTAATGCATATTTTTGTTAGCTGTCTTTGGTTTTTTACTAGATGCCTTTTACTAGTTATTCCTGAAGGCAAAAACACTTTATCTGCAAGGTAGCATGCAGGAAAACTTCTGAAAGTAATCTACCTGCAAGTCTAATCCTTCCAGGTCCTCAATCATTTTGGTTATCCCTTTAAGTGAAGTCACCATACACCTATGTACAAACACCACCATAGTGATGCTGTTAAATGCTTCTCAAAACAAGGACTGAGCTGTGAAAATAAATATAAGATCCATTTAATTACAGCAAACAAGAGGTAATTTTTTCTCTCTCTAGGTTGTAGGTACTGTTGGACTCATCTTTCCTTTGGTGCTTACTTTATCTGTACACTGATTCACTTAGAAGCAGTACACCCATGAAATGGAGATTAGTTTCAGTACCCAAAGCTCAATAGCTCTGTTAGCATATACTCACTAAAGTTAATTAATATTGAAGTAGCTCAGCTGTTTCTACAGGATACTGAACAATATAGTTAGATTGTAAGGAAAAAAAAAATTCCTTTATATTCCCAAAAGGTGTAGCCACAAGACAGAAACAAGCTGGGGACTGAGGTGCAGGTAGCCTTGTTACTTAAAACAGATGGTAATTAGGAATAAGTGTGAACCTGTGTGAAAGTGGTGTGAAAAGGAAACCCCCCTGTACTGAGCTATGACTGAAAAAAGAGCTGAAGTGGATGAAAATAGGCTTAAAATCATTCTTTCATTCAAAACATTAAAAAACCCACTAATGATCTTTTATAGGCCTTGAAAACACAACACTCCTCAGAGTGGATTTTTTTGATTTTTTATTTTTTTTTTTTTTAGCTTGAGCTGTTGCATTTTTTGCCTCATTAGCACAGTCTCTAACACAGGGAAATGAAGTCCTGCCACAGAAGAATGTAATACTGCTCAAAATAAACAGTTCAATTTTCTTCTTAATAATACCTCTGAAAATGATTTAAATAACCACTTCTGTTAGAGAATCTAAAACTTTCACCATGACCCATGTTGAAATCTTCTGCAGCATCTCCATATTGCCATTAGAAAAAGTAGCACAAACTGGATGACATTCCAAGCAGGCGATTAGTTTGTCATTGAAGCATAACCAATGCCTCAACTAAAACAAGCGAACAAGCAGTCGAACATGTTAACATAATTTTCTATCATTTCTTTTTGATGTGGATTGGATGGAAAAAATCTGGGATGCAAGCCATGATGTAGATTTTAAAAATTAATTAGCATTTTTGGACAGTGGCAGCAATTTCTGTGTTGGTGTAATTTATTTTAAGCTAAAATTGATTAGTGGGGTTTTTTTGAAAAACGTGCACCAAAATTGCTATGCAAATCAAGGTAAATGGAGCCATGAAATGATAGTAAAAGTACAAACCATAGTAAAATGTTAGCTCGGTTTAGTGAAGGCCACTCAATATTTCAGTATATGTAAGATGACTGTAAATGGGTTTTCTTGGGTTTAGATTAAGGATTTGTAATTGTCAAACTCTTCTTACAATGCATAAACCCAATAGCGTGTTTGTGGAAGACAGGTTTGTTTTATTGATTGTCATAACATTAATTGTGGAAAAATTATCTTTAATTCTAATGTGGATGTAACATATTATTCTACATAGATTCCATTGCAGTTTAGTGTTAATGTCCACTTACTGTAACGTTTTGTTGACTCTAGGAATTGTCATTGCAAATGTTCAGTCAATCCCAGCTGACTGCTCATATAAATGGACTGTATTTTTACAGCTCTTTGACTTCCTCCCTGTTTCCAATACATAAAACCTATCCATACAGAAACTATGTTCTTTTGGTGTTATCAAACACAAACAGAGAGTTAAGGAGTGAGTCATACCAGGGCAATCCTCAAAAGAATGAGATCCTTCAAAGGTCAGCTTTTCTTGCTCGTCAATTGTTGACATTTAAGCATTTATTTCAGACGTTGCTGATAATGTTTTCTGAGATAGCAGGGAAGAATTGCTGTGGTGGTATGCAATTATGAGCATAATGAAATGCAAAAATGCAAATAAGGTGATACGTGCCAGTCCTTTGGCGTGCCTTTTGTCAGAATTGCAGGCACCATGAGACTTTGATAGATACTATGTCAGTACTCATTGCTAGAGCTGTGATATCTTTTAAAGAAGCATCTCTAACATGTTATCACTGGATGCTAATTAGAAGTAACCTTTGAAGATGAAAAATCCAGAGGTCGTATTCTGTAAACTCTAAAAACATCATTGAACTAATTGTGTCAATATAATTTTGCTGCACAAGCCAGCATTACCCTTTTTTGTGCTGCATTTATGCATCAACATTGTAATACCCAGTTCAACAATACGTAGCATCCCATCTGCCCCACGGATTTTTATCTTCTGGCTATAGCCTGTGTCTTAAAGACTCTGCATTTTTGAATAAAGCAGGAAGATATATTCTTGCTTATTCCTTAAAAAGCTTTAGACACTATCCAAGGTCTTCATAACTCAGGATATTACTAGATCAGAGACAAAAACAGTGGGACATAGTGGATATGATAAGCTATAAAAGTACTGAGTCTGAAAATCAGAAGAGTAACTGTTGTAGTGAATTAATGATGTAATAGGGGTAAAACGTTTTGGTAGTCTCAAGATGGGATGTGGACTACTTTTAAATTGTTTTTTATGACATAGGTGCCTGCAGCAACTGGGACATGAATCTGGTCAATGTTCCTAAAAACTACTGTATTTTCAGAGTCAGTCATGAATGGTACCTGCTTTACAGCTGGAATGCAAAGAAAAAACCCATATTTCATACTTTATACTGGCTTGATAATGGCCTTGGAGTATACCGGTCTTATAATGCTGATTTTTCAAAGCAGATACTTTAAACTGAGCATTTGAGTGATTTGATTAATTTTGTTATCCACAATTGCACTCACTTGTGTGACTCCCTACAAAGGGAGGCACTTAAAAAGTTCACTGCTGCTTTGAGGCCAGTATTTCAGCCCATCAGAGAATCAAGCTCAGAAGTCTTTGTGGTTATTCCATTTATAACATTGGGTAGAGATAATCTTTTTCATTTTTTTGGTAGTTTAAGTGAGTACAACCTAGAAATAATAGTGAAAAAGTTGTATTGCTGCATTATATCTGGTAGAGAATCAGGAGTCTGGCATGTGAAACATTGGGATTTTGTCTGACTTCAACCAGTTTGAGTCACTGATACAAAATATATTCAAATGTCAGCCCCTGAGCAGAACTGCATCTAAATGTGAAATTAAAACCAAAAATAAAAGGAGGAAACACTGAAACAGTGAACAGTGAACTGGCTTAATGAGACCCTGTACCAGTTTGCTCTTGTGATTCCCCTAGAATCAGGGAATTAGTTCCTGAAATTACTTCTTCAGAAGTTGATTCTGTTGCCAAGTCTTCCTGTGAAACTGGAAAGAAAATTCTAAAGGCAAACAAAGTTGTTCGACAGCTACTAAAAAAGGGGGCAGATTGAGCTTAATTGTATGGAATAGCTACAGCTGCCAATACTTTATTGTCTTTTACAGAATCTAATGTATTCAGATTTTAAGTTTTTGACATGGAAACCTTATAAGAATTAGAATAATTTCTCTGTTTGTGCGTTGTTTTGCATACAATATATATCAGCTTTGATGTTATTTCACTAGGGAGCTGGTTGTCAATCCCTGCATATATTTTTTTCCAAACCTTTTAATATGGTTTTCTTTTATGATGCTCTCTCAGATATAAAGCTACTGTACTTTGACTAGAAACTTAATCAATCCTTATTATAATTATACTCAGTGTATTATCAACTTTGTATTGCATTAAAAATTACTTGCCTCTGGGGAACGATGCTAATAAGAATACAAAACAGATCTCAGGCAAAACTTCTGTCTCTCACATTTCTTGCTGATTTAATTTTTAGATGACTGTCTTTGTCACTTTGGAAATATAAGATGTAATTAAGATTTGTCCTGTGTATTGATCACTGCTCTGTGTTATGGTCCAGAGAGGGATACTATAAACCAGGGCATCCTTGTGTTGAATCTGTGTCTCATCACTGTTTATTTCTCAATATGCCAGTTCAGTTCTGCTACTGGGTGTAGAGACACAAAGTCCAGCCTGTGCCTCATTCTGCCGGTTTTGTTTCTCATCCAGAAAAACATGACCATCTGCCAGGACTGGGTTCAACGAGGACTGATTCAGTTTTGGAACTTCTGCATTTATTTGTGGCTTAATGACATTGCTGCCAGTAAAATTAATATTTAAGTTTAATTCAAGACCTAAGAACTAGTAGAATATTTCTGGTGGAGGCACACGCTCTTATCAAAACACAAAAAATCCCACGAGGTTGCATTGTCTGTCTTTTTTGGTCTAGTAGTCTGCCTGTACAGATTTCCTCACTGCTGATTGTTTTCCAGTGAAACAGACTCCAGCATGATTTTAGATCTAATTCCCATCTGATCTGTCATTTTTGTGGGACATAGAGTTTGAAGGAAAAGTCTGCACAAGCTGCATATGGTTTGTGTTCTTCCAGAAGTGTGGGAACAGTATGATTCCCTTTCCTTGATTACCTCTGAAGCTTACAGGTGTTTTTTTCATGCTGCTGCTGCTGCTAGGATATGAAATAAACTTGAAAATTAGAGACAAAGTTGGCAGCCTACTCTTATCATGAAGTGGTTAATTTCCTATACTATGCTCCTTCATGATGTCAGAGCAGCACAAGGGAAACACCATTAGGAAGTCGTATTTTGACCCAGTGCATCCTTTCTCATTGAGAGAATAGTGAAATATTTCTCAGCCTGGGTTTGATAAAATTAGCTTCTTGGACCATATAGGGGAGGAAAACATCCACCTTCAATATAGGTAATAACACATGACTTCTGGAAGGGAGGTGACTACACAATAAATTGATACATTCATATTGGATGGGTGGTGGTTTAATTTCCCCCTCCTTTACTCCTAAGCTTCTTTCTGAGAACAAGGGCATGTGTCTACTGTGGCATTCACCTCTGCTACACTGGCACTCACATTCAGTGTTCTAAATGAACCAAACTGAGTCTGAGTAAGGGCAGGATAAATGTGGCTTCACCTCCTCCTTGTTCAGACCAGCATATCTTTTAAATATGTGCTTATTATTCCCATCACCTGATAAAGTTCAGTTTTGCTTTTTTAATTGAGAAAAAGCTGAGGTTCTCACATAAAACCTTCTCAGGTTCTCACGTAAATACTCAAAATCCTTTTAAATTCACGTTATTAAAGTTAGCCATGCTAAAGGGCTACTTGACAGACTACATTTCCCAGGATCCCAGATAGGTGGGGGCAGAGGGTACAACCTCCTCCCGGGTATGAAGTCTCACACATGGGTGCCTCAGGGGCTGCTGGAGTCTATTTGGGCCGAGGTGTTGCTGAGGTTCTTTTGGTGCACAGGCAGCTGTGTGGCTCCAGTGCTTCTGTGTGAAGGTAACTTTCTGCCAATTATGTTTGTTTTTCCCAGTATCTGGTTGTTTCCTTCAGTATCTACTTTTAATTAATACTTTTGCTGTTCTAACAGCCATAAAAACTTCAGCTTTTTAAGATATCTCTCTCCTTTGTACTTCCAGCTCCATGTTTTGCTGTGAGCTTTTTGTATCTTCTGTGCTATCCTAAGACAAAAGAAGTCTCCTGCTGGCTCTCCTAGTGGGGATCTGGTTGCAGTGGAGTTGTGAGCACCTGTGTGTGCATGCACTGGCAGTGACCTGTGTTTCTGGTGCCAGGTATTTCTACCCCTTGGTCGAGGCAGTTAGTGAATGCTGTAATTGCCATAAGCTGTTGTATCCCAATAAATATTATGTTGTGAGCTAATTAGTCTCAGATGCCTCATGGGTGGAGAGACCCTTCTGTGCACTGTAAGCAGTGATGACCAGGGGTGGTGGTGGCTCCAGGGGCTCAGGAGGAGTGTTCTAAGCACCAGCTCATTGAAGACTTGATTTTCTTACTGGTTTTCCTGCCTTATTGTTGAGAGGAATGAGAACACGTCCCAGTCCATCTAACTCAGACATGGCCTGTCTGGCCCAACTAATGCTGCTGGCACTGCATGAATTTCTACCTCTGGATTCTCCAGTGGAAGAAGCCAATTTATGATTCCTTCTTCCACTGATGGGGGGAAGCAGCTCTTTGTGCCCTTTATGCCTCGCTCATAAAAGCCTGGACTTAATTTGGCCCATGTGAATTAGGCCTGTAAAAACAAAAGGCAGGTGATGTTTGCAACATCAGGCTCACTGAATAAATCAGCTCTGTTTTCTCTCTCTCTTTTAATATGTTAATGTCATACAGTGAGCCTAAAATAAATTCCTCATTAATGAAGGAAAAATAAAGTGCCTCATGAACTGTATGCCACAGCCATGCATGTGACACTCCTCCACTTTATTAGCCTGCTGCTGTACCTTGCCAGTGATCTTAGCCTGCTGAGCTGGGCTGCCCATTTGTTCCCTGGGATGGGAGGGTAATTAGTTCTCCATGCTGGCTGTGTCCTGGGCCTCTCCTGAGCAGAAGCTGACAGCCATGTGGAGCATTGTGATGTGGAATACTGGTCATTAGGGACAGAGCTGAGATTACCTATCTTATTTCCTTTCTGACCTAAGGTCAGAACTGAAGCACAGTCCCTGAGGTGAAGGGCTTTTGCTTTCTACCTACCACTGCCATGCTAACTAGTGCCTCAAAGCTGGCACCTCAGGGAGACAGCAGATCTAAAATAAACATCGTAACTAATGTGTAGTATGAATGAAATGGCCCTCTCAGTAAAAAAAACACATTCTGTCATTTATGGTCAGTGTTACGAGGAGGCAACGAGAGACATTGTATCTGTTGATGTTTCCTGTAATAGTTACAGTCTTTCAAGTCCATGTTTCTTTTGCTGGTCTCCTGGCATTCAGTCCAAAGGGGAAAAACAAACAAACAAACCAACCTCAAAACCCCACAAACTCCCACGCCTGCAAAGCAACATAATTTCTGATGTCAAAAGTCCAGAACTGTGACTGCAGGAAACCCCCAATTTGATACTGGTAGACAAGGTTCTGTGAGTGTAAGCAAACGGTGCTGTGGAGTAGGATTACTGATGACAGTAGCACTGTCTTTTTTGTGACTATGCCCACCAGCAGTCAAGATCACTGCCTCCTACCTGAAGAGGTCTTTCTATGCCAACCAGCAGTGGTGAGGGAGGCAGCTGATGAGCACTTGGCATCAGGGAGCTGACAGGGAGATAAAGGAAAAGAAAAAGGTTGGAAAGTCAGGTTTCTGATTTATTTTTGTTTTTGTGTGTGTGTGTGTTTGTTTTTATTTTTTTATTTTAGTCATTTTTCCATTACTGAAATTACATAGCTGTTATATTCTGAGTATGGCAGAAATATATGAATAAGTAAAAACAAGCATTTAAATCATAATATCGCCTCTTAAAACTCCTAATGGTATAATTAAAAATGGTTTATTGGCATTTGCAGTCAGCAAACCTATATAATAAAAGGCTTTACATGATTTCTGTAATACAATATACTTGATTAGCCAACATTAGTTTGAATTCTTCACGGTATTCACTCATTTCATAGCAGTGACTACTTTGTCACAATTCAGTACATTATTTTACAGCTGGCTTCTACCACTGCTGGTAGGTAACTATGTGATATATAACTTGCAAGCAGTCCTGCTGTTTGTTACTGGCAATTAATTTCTCTGGTGCCTTTCTTCCATTCAAGCCAGGCCTTTATGTTCTAAATCCAGCTATTCTAATACTCCCCACTTCTGCTGTGTAGAAAAGACTCAGACTGACAGATTATCGCAGGGCAGTTAAGCATGTAATTGCTCAAATGAGTTAAAATCCCTTCAAATATCTGTCTTTGTACCTCATCACACCACTTCATGGACTCAAATATTTGACAATTGATGAAGATAAACTAAAAGGATCTTCATTAGCTACCAACCACCGTGACAAGCTTCTTTCAGCTAAAGGCTTGCAAAGTTTGGGACTTATTATCTACTTAAAAACTGCAGGAAAGCAGAAAAATACTTCAGTGTACTTTAGACTAGAGAAAGCTAGAAGCTTACATGGTAGCTGGGGTCAAACAAACCTGTAGTTTGCCAGGCTCGAGCTGCACTTGTTACAAATGTGCAGTAAAATACCCATGGAATCTTATGGGATAAAAACATAAAGGAAATATTTCAAGCTTCTGATAACAGCAAACATCACAACCTCCCAGCTAATGCTAAATGCAGTGATCTTATTCATTACAATGTAAGCATGCATCAGAAATCCATTTGTCAAATGACATCCCCTTTCTCTTGCACTGCAGCTTCAATGCTGAGAATGAAAACTTTGACTTTTAGTACAGCCACCTGGATTTCAGGTGCTGTTTTTGAGAATACTGAACATCATTATACCCAAAAGAACTCAGGGCAAAGTGGGCTGGGCAGCCTGTGTGCTCACATAGAACGTATCTGATGGTGCTGCAACTCATGTTACATTTTGAACCCCTGAGTTTTATGATGAGTAGGAATTTTTTTCATCAGCTGATTATTGTGTTGAAGATTGCTATTAGAGCAATGCTAGAATTACTGTGTGAAGTCATAGCTACACGGGGTAGGAAGGGACTAGCATGTCACTTGTATCTGAGGAAAACGTTGTATGCACCTAGAGAGCTGTGTGGGCATATATATGCTTAATTTCCATTGCTTCTGCATAGCAAAGAACAGGTTTTCTAAGGGTAAAAAAATATTTGTTACCTGTAGAAGTGTGGATACATAATATGACATAAGGTGAAGTGACGTGAACAGACAATACTGTACTTAGTGTAAGTCTGCTGAGACAAAGCTGCACTTCTGGTTTTTTTCTCAACAGAATATTTTAATGGGCAGATGGGGATTTGAACTAGTTCAGTACGTAACATCACAGGAGGAACAGTGTTCTGAATTAATTCTGAGATGTTCTGCCCCAGCTGCATAGAGGCACACAGCAGCTATATAAGAATATATAAGTATAAAAGTACAAGTTATAGAAGTAAAAAAGAATAATTGTGTGTAGTAGATGTCTTAGCAAGTTGTGTGTTTTATCGAGTTATACCCGTAGAGCAAAGCATTAAGTCATGGTACCTTGGTGTAAATCACAAACAGTAAGGATGTTTTCTTGAGGATTATGCTTTTATATTCCGTTTCATATCCTCTATGAATTTTAAAATTATAAGATGTATTTTCTGTCACAATTATGGATTTTTAGCCTCAGAATACTATTCCAACACAGGTAAATCATGATTGTTTCAGTCTCATAGGCTGCAAATAGTAGTGGTGTCTACTTGTACATATGGAAAAAGCTTTATAAAACATGTTGGTCTTCTTTTTCTTGAAAATCGGTGGTTTAGCCCGGGCACCATTCCATGGCGTGTTCTTTGGGGGTGCCTTCACCTCACCAGCATGGGTTGCTCATGGGCTGCAGTCCCTGAGGGCTGCGCGCTAAAGCACAGTTCCTTTTCATGAGCCGTTGTCTTCTTGGAAGTCCCACCTCAGGCATGGTGGACCTCTCACTGTGTCCCCAGCTGTGTCCCCTTCCCCAGTTCTCCCTTGTTTTGTTCATTGTTCCAGAAGAGCTTTTCCCGCCCTTTCCTCCCGCCTCTCCTCACACCTTCCCTCAGCGCCTCCCTCAGCGCGCGCTCTGATTGGCTGCAGCCCCGCGCGCTCCCTGTCAGAACCGGCTGGAACCGGCTCTGGTGCCCTCCCACCCGGGTGTCTGCACTCCTGTGACCAAAACCCTGCTGTTTATACCCAATACAGCCACAGAATTCCGTTAGCTCTGTTGTCATGTTCTGTGGCAAGGGGTGTGCGTTACCAAAAATGCCCAAGGGGAGGAAAAAAACCCAAAAAACCCCCCTCAAAAAAACAGGCAGCCAAAAAAATATTGTCTATTGAAGCGCAGTTAACAAGGTATGGATTTTTTCCATTTCAACCCTCTCTACGGAGTTTATTTAGAATATAAGTTGTTTTATATATATGTTACTTTATAATATAAGGTTCCTTCACTCCATATTTAATGTTTAAAATGGCTTCTGTGGTGAAAGGCGAGGGGAGACAACACCTCCACGGCACCTCTGGTTCAGGTAAAATGAGGTGGCTCTGACAGACTTTTCTGCTACTACCAACTCACAGACAAAAATACTGAAATCCTTATCCCTTATAGAACATTGGACTTGTTGCTTTTTTGTCTGTCATCTGGAATTAAAATATAGTGCTTCACATTTCATACGTGTTTCAGAAAATATGATGTCTCCAAAGCTTTTGTTTGTCCTTCAAGGTGCTGGGCTTCCTTTCATGATCTTATTTACCACATGCTTTTAAAAACAAACTAAAAATGAATTTTTTAATTTGTTTTCCTAGATCCTGCCACATGCTAATGCTCTGAATAGCAGTGTAGAACCCTCTCCTCATTTAATTTCCTTGCGCTGAGATGAAGCTTCAAGTGTTCTGCAAAGGAAGAACTGAACTTGATTCCCTCTGCTCATAGTAAGTTGAACTTTAAGCTTTCTATTGAAGTTAATCACACTTTCTCTCATGAGTAAAAATGTTTTTAACATGAAACAATGCTCCACTGAGGTTTGACAAACTATATTTTAATTGTAATTGATTTATACCAAAAGATAAAATGAGTTAATTAGGGTTTGCTATCAGAATTAGTGGCAAGGGAAATGGGCTGTGCAGCTGGCAGGTAGGGGGTAGGAGATGAGAGTTTTTTAAAGGGAATAGGACACTGGCACTTTTAACCTTGTAGTGCTGAACTGAGTAATGAAAATATTCTGTCTCTGGCTTTTGCGTGGATATTGGGTCTTGATTTTCTGCAGTACAGAGGCTGAATGGAGTCCAAAGCAATTTAATTGGGTCAGTCTTACTAGTACTCATTTCTGTGATACAGACTAGTATTTTTTTCTTTGATCAACAGTATAAACTATGTTCCTTTGGTCTTAGAGTGTCTGGGTGGTGTAAAGGTAGGTCCTGGTTCAGTAGCACTTCCAACCTGAGTGGGTACTGTGCAATATGAGTGAGGTTTATTAAAAATGGTCTCTTAGTTATTGGTAATATTTCAGGTCATATGACAAGCTCCATTTCAAGCTGTTGTAAGCAGGTGTCACTTTATGCTGCTTGGCAGTGGTGTGCAGTGTCATCATTATGGCTGTAATTTGGTCATAGAAAGCTTAGCAGAAATCCAGTTACCATGGTGGAGGCATTACAAGAGGTTATCTTGTTATCATCAAAAATGTGTCTTGTACAGGCTTGTCATTTTGGAGACTTAAGTCATGGAATGTGCTAAAAATTATGCGTGTATTTGGCTCATACATACTCTTCAGGGGTATGTGCTGTGTGGATAGGGCTGTGTTAACAGTCTAAGGTATGCCCTTTTTCCAATTTGAGCATAACAATAATTGCTGTTGTGTGAAGTGACATGTGTTGTACAAAATGATGCTTGCATTCATCTGAGAAACTTTTGTTCCAGTTCTACATGGAATTATTTTCAAGGTAAGTTGAGGTTTAACAATTACAGTTCTTTTCCTGGTGTCAGAACATTTAAAACACAAGAAGTTGTGTGATATTTAAGCCAAATTTAATTCTATCCTCTGAAGATTTGAACCTGGAAAGACTGCAATTTAGAATGTCAGTTCCAATGTGATATTATTTCTTCTGTAAGACATCTCTAGGAGATGCAACATTTCTGAGATCCATGTATGTAGGCTGCATGTAACAGTCACAGAGGAAGCATTATTTCTCTCACAGAACTCTTGCAGACAATTTATACACTTTTCCCAGGTGTAGTTGCATATTCTGGTTTAATATTGCAAGGCCAAAATTTAATGTAAAAGAGCTAAGAAAGTTATATGTCACTTCAGGGATGATAAGATGGTCTAATTTACTGTCCTTATGGGACTCTGTCAGAAATGCTTCCATGCTAACATGATAGGTTTGTCATTTTATCCTCACATGATTCAGATAATTCAGGTTCTGGTATTGTAATATCTGAGATAAAGTAATTATTTGTAAAATTCAGTATCAGTGTATACTTTAATATAATATGGAAGTATTTCCATATGTGAAGAAGTTACTCTTAGGAAAGGCTTAAAATCTACAAATGATGATTTTGCAAATGAATCTGGGCCATCAGCGTGTTGCTGTTTAAGTTTATTTGGCTTAAGACCCCATAGCACTAGGAGAACTAATTAATTTGGTAAATGTAGGAGAAATCTTTTAAAATTACGGGCTCTAGTCACAAAAAGTTGAATTAGAAATACACAGGACAACAACAACTAGAGAAGGTGTTTTGATGAAACTTAGTGCAGCCCTCTGCATGTCACCTTTGTCCTTCTCATCCTTTTGTGGAGTCCTTTCTCCTGTTACTGTTTCCCTGCATGACAGGTGAGGTCGGATGTGAGATAGTCAATAAAGTTTCTCATGTATATTTCAAAGAACAGCAGTCAATTAACCTTGAGAGAGTTGGATGTTCTCTTGTCTATAACAATAGGCCAATACGTTAAATGCAATCCAGCTATGGGTGTGTATGAAAAGAATCACTCACATGCAAATAAGTCATACTGAAGTTCTCTTCCTGCTCTTATAAACACCTTTAAAAATGTAGTATCTTTACTGAGAACTACTCCAATTTGTAGCAGAATTTCTCCCAGTGTAGCAGGACATTATTATTACTGTTTCAGTAGCTCTGTAGTAAACTCAGTTTTTCCTGAGCATGAAGAAAGACCAGGTCATCGATCTGAGTGTCTAAAAGAACTTGGTCAAAGATGCAGTAAGACAAACAGGCAGTGAGATGAGGAAGTAAGCTGGATAATCACCCAAAACAAAGCTCATAGATATTTATAGTGGTAGACCCAAATTACGAGTTCTCAGGCTTTTTGCTGGAGCAGGTAAAGGAGCTGAGCAATTTTCAAAACCAGTGATACCTTCAAGGCAGGGAACCCCAAACTTCCCCTTTGCAATTTGGAAATCTTTTGGTCTATTTATAAATATTATGGCCAAGTCAGAATTGTACCTATTTATTTTGTTCTTTGTTGTTAAAATCCGAATGCTATGAATATAAGACTCTAGGTGTAAGAGCAGTGAATTATGCTTTTAAAGGAAAACAATTGTTATTATGATGACCTAACTTTTTCTTAAATGAGTAAGAGGCAGTATCAGAGTAGGGTATGTTGGTATTGGGGGAATACTCTTCTTGCATGAGGCAACATGTGTGCAGGCATGTGAAAGGCATTTTATATGCAGAAAGGATCACACAAAAGTAGCAGAATGAAAATTACTTTTTTGTACCTGTTAGAAAGAACCCCCTGTAGACACTGATAGCCTTGCAGGGGCTCATCTTCACCTTCCATAAGGACTGCACTCATCTAGTTATTTTAAATTGGTTGCAAAATACAATTAATCATAAAGAAACTCAGTAAAGAGCTCTATCAAATGCGGTAGAGCAGTAAATACTGTTTTCAATTAAACACTAATCTAAAGGATATTTTTTTCAATGTCCAAGACCTCTCCAGATTTATTTTTTTTTATAAACACACACATTTTAATTACAGAATTTCATTTGTTGGCTCTGAAACTTTGTCCTTTTAATGAAGAAGATACTTTAAAATTACTCACTATAGTTACTTGCAGAAGGCCTCATCCTGAATTTCATTATGCACACAAAAATCCCTCTGAAGTATTCTTTTTTCAGTGAGAACACTGTCAGGCCCAGAGTTGGTATGCTAGTGATGAAGAGTGTGGGTCAAAGTCTTATACTGGGCAAATCAGTACATCTCTGTTGATTTAAACAAAGATATTAATTCAATGGAGCTCTGAACAACTATTTTAATACCTAAAGATGTAGCATAAGAGTGTTTAATATTTTATAAGCATATAGCCATGTATTTTTCAGTGTCTGAGTTGTGGTTCAAATAAGAATCTCACAAAATATTGCCTAGGCTTCTGCTATTCTTGAAACTGCTTGCCTCATAGTGTATCTATATTGCTGCAGAACTCATTATACTGTATTTTTTAGAGATGATTAAGAAGTTACCCAGTAATGAGATTCAACTGTAAACTACTGCAGTAAAACAAACCCAAACCCCAGGTAATTAGAACTCTGTTCTCACTTCAGTTCAACAACATGAGCATGTTGTTGCTTTCCTACCCTTTCCTACACGTCACTTTGGGATAGTGCTAAGCAAGATCCTTACTTGCATATGCTGTTTGTATGATGGTGATGCTGAGATGTCTGCATTTGCCACACGAGCAGCAGTTGCTTTTAACTTTGAGGAGGCACATGCACAGATGTATTGGATGGGAACAAAGAATAAAATACAGTTTAGGAATTTGGTTTGCACTTTCTTGTTGAACTCAATGTTAAAATCCATGTAATTGGCAATTATGTGGCAGGTAATCCATATACACACTGACTTTGTCAATACTAAAGAGTAGTCAATAATCACTGAATTCAATAACAGATAGCCTCTTGTATCCCCACAGTGGCAGAAGTTAATACTAACTCCCTTGAAGGACCTTTTGTGTCTTCTCTGTTCTTTCTGTGGAAGAGAAGCTAGTGAGCTAGACAAGAATTTATTGGATTCATGCCACCAAGATACTTTTATATTTTCTTTGGCTTGTTCAGGAATGAGGACTGTTCAAATGATCAGTTCTAGCAAAAATAAGTTACTTGTTTGTGATCACTGAGAGAGTCTTATCTCTTCGTGTGCTGTTACATTGACAAAACCAAATTCTACAGACCCACCTAGACTGATCAATCCTGTTCACTAGAGGTTAATTACAGGGAAAGGTGGGATGAGAGTGCAGGGAACTGGTTTATCAGAAAACTGTTACTCACACCTAGAAAATAAGCCTGCCATTTTATTCATAAAATGGAGACACATTTCTCCTCAATTAGTTGCCCCTCTTGTTTGTGTCTGAGAAACATTGTTCTAAGTAGTGCTGTGTTTTCCAAACACCTCTGGAATAGGTGTCCTAATTCCATTAGTGGTCAATAGGCTTTGTATGCCTAAACCCCTAGGAGTCTGCTGAAAATCCCTCTTGTAGGACATGGCATCAGTTCAAGGCCACTTTACTCATTTGTTAGAAGGACCCTCCAGATTTCTTTGATCTCTTCCTGAGAAGAAGTTCCCAGTGTTTTTGAAAGTATCACTGCTTGTTTAGAAGGCAGAAAGCTGCCCTACACATTTTGTTTCAGCCACATGTAAGTGTTGTGAAGTAGCCATGTGTAAACCTACAGTTGATAACTGGAGTCCAGGTAGCACATTTACCATAATCCAGTAATTTCTATCCACTTTGGATTTGTAATGATTTCTGTCTCTGCTTGTTTCATCATCCGGGATTATGACTTTAGGAATGGTACTGCTCCACATAAAAGATTACTAGGGTAAAATTAAAACATGTAAAAAACTTGTTAAATGTTGTCAGAGTTTATAATTTAAAACTGCTATGTTATTAGATATTGGAACAGCACGAAAGGTAACTTGTGCAAAGGTTTTAACCTCTGTCCCCTTCCATACCAATTAAAGTATAATATATAATGAAATTTTAATCTTATATAATTAAACACTGTATTAATTTAGTAAAACCAGAAAGGCTTTTTAACCTTTATTAATCTTCCTTTTTAAAGAAAATAAGTGTGTTTCTTGCAAGTTGTATTGTTTCTTTTTAATTGAAGGGAAAATTCAATTTCTATGTTTATAAAAGTTCTTAAAATATTTTACTCTATTTTCTCCTAGGTTAAGTATCAAAAGCAAGTTGTTATGAATTTTTTCTTATTAAAAAACCAACATTGTTAAATATTATAGTTTCCTCAGGGGAAGGTAATAGACCACACAGATCTAATTAATCAAGAATATATTTATACTGTAAGATGTCTAATATAGCATTAAATTTTTCTTTGTCACATATTATCTCTGCCCAGAAGGTCTTAATGAATTGGTGAGACTTATGTCATTCATTAATCTTTTAAAAGTCTTGCAGCTCATGTATGTGTATATACACACACAAATCAATTGCTTGTAAACTTTCTAATTTTGCAAGACTTAGATGGCAAGATTTCCAATGGCCAGTATCGGAATATGTCCTTATAGGATGGAAACAGAATTGTAACACGAAAAATTGCTGGTAAGATATCTTAGAAGGTATAGGGAAATGTCTGTAGTCTAATAATTGCTTTCTTTAAAAGTAAAACAAAAAGAATGTACCGCTTGAAAAGATTCTAGGGATTTTGAGGAAGATGCACATAAAATCTAACACTCAAAAGGCATTAAAAGCTTTAGCATAAGCAGTTGGTGTATAGTAGATAATTTGGACCTATTACTGATGACATCTTGGTGTATCATTTCTGTGGCCTTGGTAGCAGAAGCCCTAAAGCAAATGAAGCACAGTTCTGTTTTGCATGGGGAAGTGTTGCATTAGGAGCTTGAGAGTGACACTCATAGTTAAACAGAATAGAACATGGGTAGAGTGACTTCAGAGATTCTTAGCACACCTACAGCAAATTAATGCCCTAGTTTTCTTTTAGCCATTGCCTCCGCGTGATTATGTGAAATAAAGAAAATGATGGCATATTTGTATTTTATGCATTTTATCTCTCCCTTGCATTCTTTTTTCCAAGCTGGGTGACTGTATTAATGACACAACAATAAGGTAGGAAGCCTCAGATATTTCTTCAAGACCAGGCTAGACTTCAGCTGATGGCAATTTACATAGTCAAACACTACTATACCTTTTATCTAAATGTTCTTGTGCCCCTTTTAAAGTATTACGTTACTTTTTTTCCCCCTTGAAAATCTGGGGATAGTATCAAGAGGCTCTCTTGATAACCTGATAAAGACTATTCCTAGAAATAATACCCAAGTTTCAGAATAGGCTCTACTTGATGAGAAGAGTGACATTTTGGTAATATCCTGGCCCTTCTTTTTAAAAGGAAATGCAGTATAGGACATCAGAAAAGTTAGGTTACCAAAAGAAGAGAATCTTTGGCTTTTACAGATACGTTCACTAGCCTGTCAGATGATGATGAATAGCAGGGAACTATGATAAATTAGCATCCTGTCAGCCCTGAACAGCAGGGTAAGCTAGCTTTCATCCAGATCTGTATGACTTTCTCATGTGTGTATGGTACAAGTAGGTAATCCTTTTGGAGATACTAAACCATTCCTTTCATGTGCCCAAACCACAGCATTCTGTGATACTTTCAGGTGCAGAAAGCAAGTTCCTAAATCTCATCACAACACACTGACAGTACTGAAAGTCCTCATTCTTGTTGGAACTGATGTTTTGAGATGTGTGGTGAGGTCCACTACTATAGAACTGGGGTTATTAATTATAGAACAAGGACAAGATGATAAAATATTCATGTTTGCAAAATTTATAGTTAACTGTGAAGTTGTTTATGAATGAATGCAACTTCAATATACAAAAGCAGGATTATAATGCACTCTTCAGGTAAAGAAGCAATGTTCTCATGCTGTTTGTATATGTATTTAATTGAAAAAAAAAAAAAAAATTTTTTTTTCAGAACATTATAGCTCCACCTCAGTGGCATAGAAGAGGAACTGGAGGAGTGTCTTTTATTGGTCCAGTAGTTTGCTACAGGAAAATGGCTACAAGAATTCAAGGGATAAATTTGGCATTGTCTCTTCTGTTGCCTCTTCTGAGATGTTGGTAGATGACAGGTTATCTGCATATAATCAAGAAATAAAAAGTAGGGCTTACAAAAAAGTCTCACATTTATGAGACACTCAAACCTAGCATAAGCTAGTTTAAAATGAGCAGAGGTATTCAAAAACATGGTAGCTAAAAGAATAAAAAAACAAAATAGGACAATGGGAGGAGGAGAAGGTCAGTAATATTAAAATAAAAAGAAGCTGCACTGGGCAAGTTTTCCCCAGATTACCTGCCTTTAATATTAAATTACTGTTTTCTGGCAGGATCATCTGCAAAACTCTGACTTTGTTTCTTCCTCTGTTCATAGTCTGATAATTGAGGCTGAATTCCCTTGTCTTTAATACGCCATATATTCTCCACCTGGCAAAGGACTCAGACAGATACAGATAAATACCCTGTAGACACACAGACAGAGAAACTGCTGTAATTGCTTTCATAATGACTCTCAGACATCAAAGGAAGGCAAATAATGGTATTTAACACTGTTTCCATTCTTTAGCTGAAATGTAATTTTATAGAGTTATTGTCAGGCAGTACAGTGAATGTACAAGTGCAACTGTCATAGTCTACTCATATTAATTAGCTACCCACAAGAGGTCCAGGGTAGTAATGGCAAAGTTCTCCTCATTTCAGATGGTCTGATATTCAGACAGAACCATAAGTACAATAGCTTGATTAACATAGTTGCTTAGATCAGGTTTTCCCTAGGAGTATGTCAATTGGCATTTTGAAGAATCAATTAATTAGCACTCCAAATAATCCATTCTTGGGTTAATGAAAGTATTTTGTACAGCTGTGAAAACTTACATGAAATAAAATCCAAGCCTTCCCAAAGTGCTAAGGTGGGAGACTTGTAATTTGGAGAATGCTGTGTACTTCGTGGAAAATTTTATAATAAAAGTTATAAAAAGAGATTCGGTTGACCAGAGCTTATCCAACAGTTGAAATTGTTTTGATTTGTTTGTTTATGTTCCAGAGGAGAAGGATATTCCAGGGCATACAGCAGTGGAGTAGAAATTAGAACTTTATTGTGCAATAATATGATTAAAATACAAGGTTAATCAGGGTAACCAAACATCAACACTTTGCCTAATATCACTTACCACTTCTATAAGTTAGATCTTGAAGATAATTTGGTTGCTTTGGATTCTGCAAAGCCTTACTCATAGTCAGTCTAAACCCATGTGATTATTTTCACTGAGGTCACTGAACTTTTGTTGGTAGTCCAGAAGACTTTGAAATTAATAGAGGTGCTTACTCAAGCAAAATGCTTCATGTAAAAGAAGCTGTAGAAATAGGCTTCTATATTCTTTTCCCCTGGCATATAGATTTGAATCCTGTACAGATGGAAATTACAAATTAGAGGGAAGATATATATATTTTTTAAAATTGCATCTGTGAAAACATAGAATTTCTTGAAAGGCTTGACTCCACTGGGAGATTTCATTATGGTTTAAACTCTTAGAAGTTACAGATAACTTTCAGTATGTTCTGAAATATTTTTATTTTTTTTTTTTTAAGGCAGTTTATAACTTTTTGCTCTTAATGTTCTTATTAGTGATGTGGCAAGGTGCAGAGTACTTGCATGAAAATACAGGATACAGGCTTGTTTTCTATTGGGCTGGCTTTATGTAAATCCAGACTCCACCCACCTGCAGCATCACGCTTTCTGAAAATCAAGGTATATTGCCACACCATAAAACATGGGAAATTTAGTAAGTTACTAAATGTAACTTCGTTAAATACTAGAGCACAAATACTAGAACATGTCTTCACTATTTATTCTAACACTAGAGATGCTCTTATTTTCCTTATTATCCCTAGGTCTTGATCTCCACCTATGCCTTCTTTTGCAGCTTTTAACTTGTTTAGCTTTCTGTCTTCCTACCTTGCTGTTCAGTCCAGTGGGAGCCAACAGAATAACTTGTTATACAGAAAAGCAAGTGTCTCTAATCTAGGGAAGAGCCAAAGTAGTGACAGAAATAAAATGTTTAAAGATTATGTTGTTAGGCACACTTTCAATCTGTTTGTATTTCAAAGCCTCACACTGTCATTTGCCCTACTAGTTGAATAAGCAGTGACTCTACAGAAACAACTGGAGCTGTGCTGATGTGGAAAAGGGATGTGTGATCAGAATAAGTCTCCACTTGTGTTACGAAACTCCAGTTATGTTTTCAGCTAAGCATGGTCAAACTCTTGTATTCTGAATGCCTGAATGTGCCAGTTTTGCCTCTTAAAAGAGAATTTAATTTCACTCTTGAGTAAGATTAGAAAGTAAATAGACTACCCTAACAACGTGTCATTATGCAACTTCCATAGTTATGAGTAAAAACTTTGAGTCTCAAAGACTAATTTTTCCAGATGGATAGGAGAATGTAGTTTGCCATACTACGGTTGCTGCATAAGCTTAGGAATGGGAAAAAAACAAAGCCTTGAATGTGATGCACCTTGAATATGGTGCTTGGGGTGTGAAATCTATGGTACAGCCTATCTGAAGAGCTAGGTGTCCAGTGGTTATTGCAGCCACCAGAATCAGGAGAATTTAATCCAGAATCAGTGACTATTGCACAGAAAAAAACATAAATGATATTCCAGCAGACTCATTTCTGATTTGCCAATGGAGTTTATCCTGTCATATCTTCTGGTTTTAACAGATTTGCAGCTGTTCCAAACTTTGGATAGGCTTTACAATTTGCTAAGAATTCTTTTACCATAAATTGTTCTCTTACTCTAGCTCATTTGACATCATCTTATATCAGAAACATGAAATTCCTCTAGATAAAGCTCTGTCTACATTCAAAAAAATGAGAACTCCCAATGCTGCAGTGATCTGACATGGATAAAGACAGTGGCATTGTAGAAAAAGGGGATAGTCTGGGACTCTGAGCTGGATTCACTGATGATTGGCAAGAGATCTTCTGTGTATGTCACTATGCCTCAGCTTCCCCTCTTTAAAATAAAAATAAATCTTTTTGGTGTTTTTTTCTGTTTTAAAGCCAGATAGTTTATACAAGGACAATTTGTAATGAAAATACCTAGAAATACCCTGTATGAGCCCATCTGTTGATATAAATGTGTGTGTGTAGCAAAATCAAGAATTTTTCAAGGTGTCAGTTAATTTTACCAAGGAAAAAATCACTGGTTTGCTGTAAATAATTTAGCTTTATGCTAAATAATACTAAACTAATGTAATTTTATTTATATATTCACTTCCTTTTCTATGGATGGATTTTGGGACCTTAACAACACTGTACAAATAACTAAAAATAGAATGATGAACAGTAAAATAAAACTGAATATTTCCAACACGTATTTTCCATGTTAGAAGTATAGCTCGTTTTCCAACTTTCTAGAAAGGCTGTTATCTTACTGGTGTTCTAAATTTTCCTTTTACTCTAGGCAGAGCTTAGGAAACTAATAAGGTCTATTTATTCCACATTTGTAAGTTCCTTTTGTTTTAAATTCTTAACTCTGAAGTTAGTTGTCAGAGCTTGTTATGGACTTATGCCAGAAGTGAGATCTTCCTTATTTTGCTAATCAGCTTCCTCCATATCTGCATGCTCATTTTCTGATATCTGATGAGGCGACAAGGTCATTGGACGTACAAGTACTTATTTAAAAACTGACATGAGAGTGAGATAGAGGTTAGTTGGGTCTATCAGAGCTGTCAATCAATTAATGAAAATTATTGAGCAAGGACACCGTGGGGGAAGCGAACAGAAGGAATGAAAATGACCATGGAGATGCAACATAGGGAAAATGACAGAGCTGACTAAATGTACTCACGTGAGTACTAAACCCAGACATACTCGCATAGCAAATGACAGACAGCACCAGCAGACATTAGGGCCAGAATATATACCAATAGATGGACCAAAAGACTGAAGATTACTTCAGCCTTTTGTCCAAAACCACACTGAATGCTGCATTTGCTAAGTAAAGAATAAAGTTGAGCAGTCCCCAATGCATTCTGAATGGCTTTTGTTAAGGTTCTACAGACTTACTGCAAATTTCTAGCATGTAAAAATGAAATGTCTAGGGCTAGGCTAGAGTTAGCTGCTGTGGACTGGAATTTCAAATTAGTCAGGGGTATAGAATAGATTCCTACCTGTAAATACACTGCAGATATAAATAGCAAAACAGGGCAGCACTGACAGAGCCTCACAAAAGCTCACTTAAAAGCTGCACTATCACTACAGTACATGGTGTACTGGCACAAGACAAGAGTATACTGTTTATCAGTACAAAAAAGAAATAATTTATAACTTGATCCTTGGGGGGAAAATGGAGAAATAAAAAATAGACAAAAAAAGGAACAAGAGAGGAGAAAAATTGCCAATATGTTTGTGTGAATGAAAGATAGTGAGGGAAAAAATGAAAAGAGAGCGAAGTCAGAAGCAGGGAGATACTGACACCAAATCTCTGCAAAGCGTTCAAAATTCTCCAGCTGCCACGTTTTTAATTTGCTACCATTCTAATTAAAATGCAAATTAAATTTATAATTAGCATCAGCGCTTTCTAAAGAAACCTCCTTGTGTGCAGCACAAACATATGGGACGATGGTATAGTGTAAAGTTTGTAAAAACAGAAGGAGAGACACAAATGGAAGGACAGAAATGTTGCTACCAAATAAGTTTCTGAGTAGGAGGGGGTATGGGAGAAAATGGGGAGACACAGCAGATTTTAAGGGATGGAATTGGGTGAGTGTCCCGGTGTAACAAAGAGATTGCTGAATATGAAAGATCTGTCTGGGAGTTACTTTTTGTTGAATCAGGTGTCAGAGGTCATGCTGCATGTCATTGGTGTTGTATAGAGCATGCCAAAAAGGCATAAAGGGTCACAGCTTCTAATCAAAAAGTCTATGACCAAAAATGAACCGCTGCTTGCTTCCAGATAATTAATTTAAAAATTGATGGGAAACAAAGTACTAAAATTACATCATGATTTGAGTGCATATACCATTTTGAAGCTTGCCACTTCCCATGTGAGAACCAAACCAGAAAATCTGGAGTCAATAACATGGAACATGCAGAATCTTTGTGCCTTAATTTATCCCTGTAAATCTGGTGAAATTTCATTGTAGGAGCTTTTATTAATTTTAATTGAGAGTTGATGTTAGAACAAAGGTTCAAAATTATTAGAAAATATTCTAGCACTTTGATGTTGGGATGAATTGCTCAGGTTAAATGTATGCCAGAATTTGCATAACTGAGTTTTTGTGGGAAACCCATTGTTGTTCATTGATATTTGCAATTGTCCCTTTAAGATTTGCATTTAAACCTTGCACCATGAATACCTTTGCGACACCCAATCAAAGAGAGAAATGGTGTCATGTGATACACCAGACATCACCACTCAGACACTGTCCTAAATTAAAACATTAATTAGAACAAACTGTGGCATATTATTATTATTCTATTTGTGGAAAGCTTGTGGCTATTTTGTGAATAGCACAAGCAGCTGTATTAATCTGATAAATGGTTTGTTGCATTTTTCCTTCATCTCTACTGACAATGGCACTAGCGCTTTTCTGTTGCTACTTTCACTGTATATTAAGCAGCTAATGTGGTATTAAAGGTTTGATAAAACTACTAAGGAGAAAATTGGCTTCATTATAGTAGTGTTTGGTTGTAGGGGTGCCTGAGTTCTCAGGGAAAGGGAGAGGAATAAAACAAGTCTGATCTTAAAAGCAGCAATTTATTTCTTTTTCCACTAAGGATTCTTGCAAAAGCTTGAGCGTTTTTAGTATTTTGGGAACTCTATTTATTAGCCAGGCTCTCCATCAGAAAGTTAAAAATTTGAATGTATGAGGAATTAATATTTCATAGCTGTGTGTTAAACTCTTAGAAAACTGATATGAAGCAGGATTGTAGGAGTATTTTTATAAGTCATAAAGTCAATTAAAAATTACAAGGCTATAATAATGTCATTGTGATAGTACAAAAATTCATCTTGTGCATGCTGTCGTGGGCATGCAGACACAATGTGACACATGATTTTTGCTGTTGAAATTCCACTAGAATGAGTTTAGTTTATTTTTAGGGGGGCTGAGCAGGAAGAGTTCTGTTCCAGTGCCCAAGCTGGTGCATGCTGGCAGTTGTCTGTTGGCATTAGTGCACCTATTCTGCTGGATGTTAGACCCTTTTAATAACATTATCCCACTTTGATCACTATTTAAAGCATTTCTAAGACTGAGTGTGTGATGTCTGTTAAATTATGCTTTCAGTCTTCAATGTATTGTATATCCTGTAAACAAAAACACAGCATCTCCATTCCTTATTCACCATCAGTTCAACTTTTGGAAGCTCTAAATGCTTGCAACTCCACCTGACTTCACTGAAAGTCTCATTGGTTAGCTCAGAAAATCTGGCTGTGGATCCCACTGTCCATATGGATGGTATCATTATGTCCCCTTTCATATCAACATATGTCTACCAAAAGTGCTGAAGAATTGTGATCAACTGAAATAAGGGGGAGGGCAGCATTCAGAATAGTGGTGAGAAAGGAACTTCATACCACTGTGATGTATTCTGGGTGAAAAAATTATTTGGGACATTATGGGTTATATAGAACAGAAGAAAACTTGAACATTGTTCTAGATACAGGTTGTTTGAAGCCTATTTTTCAGGATTAAAAAGAGACAACTCTGTACCACTGGAACTTTGCTTTTTGTGGTATTGTATGTATCTATCACCATTACTATTTGTCTGCAGAATGCATTTTTTATTGTAACTTCTGCTCCTTTATGCAGCACGAATGACTCCAGAACAGCTGCTTGTGATTAAAGGGTGAAGTCAGGTGTTTGGAAGATATTGCAGATTTAGCTAAACTAAATTTGTCTGAGTACAGGGCCTGAAGCCAGAGTAGTGACCACTTGCCTTTTAACCTAAATTTAAGCAACTGAAAACCTACGAGTAAAATTTCCTTTCATTTTATGGTCTCTAGAGATGGGAAAACACCCTTTGAGAGAAGCTCTGCATACTTAAGAAATGAATTGTGGAAATACTTTCTTTTTGTCTGGGGAATCTGAATCCAGATAAGTGAAATCCACAACACAACACTTTAGCAGTTCTAAAAGATTGTAAATAACAAAAAGCTACACTTTGGAATGACCCTAGGCCCAGATTGTGCAGCTTTGCAAACGGATTTTAAAATAACTCATTGGTTTTCTAGAAACTTATGTCATGAAATTGAAGTGTTTTCTAACAGCAAAATAATTCTACCAGAGCCCTGATTTGCGAAGCATTCTCTTTTGCCCAGAATTAGAGTTCTGGGTATTTGAGAAGGAAGGCAATGAGCCTCCCTTAAATAAAGTCTTCTGTTCAACAGACAAAGAGTGAAAACCAAAATGGAATAAAAGGATCGCTTTGTGTAATTTTTAATTGTTGTCCTTTTATTATTCAGTAAATGAAGTCACCTTTGTAGTGGTTTCATGAACCGCTGGGTAATCAAAATTATTATGCTGCCACCTGTTGTCCATTAATTATTCTGAGAAGATACTCATAAATCATAACATTGGACAATAAATCAAACTGTCAGGACCCAGGTCAAAGGTTATGCATGAAAAGTTATAGGTCACCAAAAGGGTGTGAAAGATCAGGGTTGTGGAGCATCACTCATTGTCAAGTAATGTTGGGAGAAGTGCCACTGGAACAAAAGAAAAACTAAAGTACAGAAGAATTCAGGCCCAAAGATAGGCTCCAAGCTCATGCACAAAAGGAATCAAATTGACATGTCATTACACTGCAGATCTGACAACCAGCAAGATTGTCCAGCAATGTCCTGACTCAAATACTTTTGTCTCGACTGATCCTTGTTGCAAGTCAGGGCTTCTTTTGAAATGTTTCATGTTTCTGGGCCAGATTCTGCTCCTGAAAGAAGTCGATGAGTATCTTAGCCTCTGTGTATTTGGAATTTAAAGCAGTAGTAAGTTTTTGTTTGTTTGTTTTTGTTTGGAGGTTTTTTTGTTCGCTCACTGAAGAAAGATGGGAGAGTTTGTGTTTGCCAGGGCTAAAATTCCTGAGCCTCTTCTCAAGTCTGAGTGATTAGGTACCCAGGGTCCATCCTGTCTGGGATAAATAAAGTCCCTGGCAGAAAAGTAAATTCAGTGTAACAAAAGAGTTCTTATTCCAACCTGCAATCAGGCATAAGTACCTCTTTGAGAAGGCACAAGCAGATAGATTCCACCTACCTTTCCTTAAGCCAAGACAGTAGTCATGCCAGGGTCACCTATCCTGCTGGATCTGTGCTCATATCAGGAGATGGGCTTTCTGAGAAAAGATGAAGGAATGCAAACCATCAAATGTAGTTTCTACAAACTCATTCTTTTTATTTGCCCTCTCTTCCTGCTATTCCAGCCCTGCTTATCCCAGAAGGCTGTCCATTCCCCATGTTATAGTAGTATAGATGGACCTCAGAATGAAGAGACAGAGAATAAGCAGTGCATGCACTGATTCTGCACCTTCTCTCTCTTGACCTCAGTTTCAGCAGAAGTTTTCAATGCCCAAATTAATCAGCCTAAACCTCTGATTGTCTCTGCATTATTTGCAGCTGGGGAAAAGGCCATGTAAGGAGAGGTGGGATAGCATTGTGTACCTTGGGTCAGTCTGTACTTTCCTAGTTACAGAAGGGGAAACCAAGTCTTTGTGGAGAGAAGGTGTTATATGGGAGGATTTTGAATTGGATTCTGGAATAAAAGGGTGAGTTCTGTCTTTTTTTTTGTATTTAAAAAAAAACAAAAACAACTTTCAAAAAAGGAGCACAGCATGGTTGCGTGCTCTGAAGTTCTGTAGTTTGTATTTGCTCTTAAAAACTTTAGCTTCTGTTTACATCCTTCAACTTATATTGAATTGCGTTTATTTAAAATACAGTCATTGCTTGAAAACAAATGTGCATTGAGAAGAAATCACTGATTTAAAACCTGGTTAGAGGTGAATTGTTTCTGATGTGAAAGAAGTGACTTTAAGAAGAAATCCCAACACTACTAGCCCCTAGAAAAGGCTTCTGGAAACAGCTCTGATGTGCTAGCAATATGATATACTATCTGCTGCCTGCTGTTTGAGTTAACAAACTCATTTTATTTTAACTGTGTGGGTTTTGTGCAGGTAATGTGGATTTTGTGGTGTTTAAAAACAAAATGGAAATTAAGACCAAAAATACTGTTATCTTCAGCATTGACTTGATCTTGATCTCTGTTTGTGCTCAAACCTGAATGAATCTCTACCTTCTCGTTCTGGAGAGGTCACTGAAGAATTTAGATATAGGTCTTGCCAAAATAGAGAAAAACTTGCTTGTAAATTAGAAGCAATTGAGGTTTTGATTAGATCTGTTAATTTCCCTTTGGTCATGGTTCCTAGAACATTTACATAAGTGGAGTTCAAAGAAATGGCCATGAGCACTAATTTTTTTTCTTTTTTTGTTAATTTTTTTAAAGCCTTTTAGAAAGATGCCAAATTCATTGATGATGAATAAATTTATGATGTAGAACCTTAGAACTATTAAAATCACTTGGGGCTATGCCTTTGTGTTTCACCCTGGATTTTTATTTGTGGGCAGAAGTAAATTAATATATTTTAAGATATTGTACAAGGAGTGATTCTTTTCTAATTCCTTTTAAAACATAGAAGAAGCTTGAATTAATGAAGCTAGTTGGAAATTTAGTTTTGTTAAATATAGTGGTGGGGGACAGCAGTGTGAAAAACATACTTGCATTGAAAAGGGGAGATTTTGGTTTGTGTTCAGAGAAACAAAAACCTATAATTTAAAAGTATATGTCACACTCCAGATACAAACTTTTTATCACTCAGTACCTCCCCTGGACTCTTTGAGGTAAAAGTAATGTAGTCTATCTAGTAATAAATTTATTTAAAGATCTGTAATTAGAGCCCATTGTTAAAACTTATGATATTTACATAAATATTCTGCAAAGGAGACTTTAAACAGTGTTCAGTGTGTATTCTATAGCATTTTTACTGATTATTTTAATGCCTTGAAGAACCAAGCACTGTATGTGCATAGGAACTACTCAAAATGTCTCGGCTGCTAGACTGTGGGGGTTCACTGGTTGCCACTCTTGCAACTTTCTTCCTTTTTTCACTATCGCTCTTCATTTTCTAGTAAGCTCCTATGAATATAATGGTGGTTTGGTCTGTGGAAACTTCCAGCAAGCCTAGCTGTTATAACAGTGCACTGAACTATTTGATCTCCTCATCTTCAAATGAGTGGAAAGAACACTGAAGAGTTAGGTGATTCTTCTTATTTTATCACTTTGACTGAATCTTGAATATAATTTGATGAAGTGTGTGTGTGTTTAATGTTGATGCAGGAAAAGAGCCAGTGAATAATGTAGCATCTGTTGGAACTTATCTCTGCTGGTAGGAATAAAGTTCTACAGAGAAAACTCCAGGCAGCTTTACAAGAGGAGAGAATGGAATTCCTTTTTGTGGTCAGGCTGAAGGGGACTGCCCCCAAATGTGGGCAATGTATGGGGCACATAGAGATGCAGTGTACCCCTGTGTTTGGTTGACAGTATCTCAGCTGTGCCTCTTGGCCTGTGAACCTCTCCACACTTGGATTTCCCAAGGTGCCCAGACCACAAATTCAACCCTAAATTATTCTCTCTATCTTTTGGTTTTGAAAATTATCATATGAATGTGTGAACTCTGTGGACATAATGAGAAAACTGAGTGCAGGTCCATGGTCATCAAAACAGTTATGAACTTTCTATTCCAAAAGTGAGATTTCATTTCTTGCATGTTAGAATTTTTTTTTTCCCTTGTAATTTTTATATATATATATATTTTTTTTTTTTCCAATAACATTCACAGTAATGAACAATTTAGCTATCTACTCTACTCTCATTTCACATAAAAGCAATTTCTGGCAATTCAGTGAAGGTCAATGAATAATGCCCAATACTTTGATATGAAACACAGAAGGACATCAATAACTTGACCCCAGAACTTTTTGCAGAATCAAGCTATAAATGGTCAAGTAGTGGTCCCATAACACTTGGACTCTGTCAGAAAAAAATATCCATAGTTTGGATTAGCTGTATCATTTTTGGGGTAAGATTTGTTATCAAAAGAGGTTGAAATTAAAACTTTTAAAAAGTTGTTAACAAAATGAAATTTAATTTTGATAGAGAGGCAATGAGGCAGAACATTTTGCATGTTTGCAAAATAAGTTTCATTTTGATACGTTTGGCATTACTGATTATATTAATTAACTTAACAGCAAGTGTGAAGATTATTTATGATGCATTAAAAATGATTGGATCTTAATTGCTTCCCTGTAAGAACAAGGAAGTTGAATTTTGGGTTGTGGAGAACTCTATGGTGAATCATTTCTGTGACTTCTGGCTGTTGCATTTTAAAAGAAAGTAACTGAAATAAAACTATCCCATAGTACTGATACTGGGGAGTGACTGGGCTTGAGCAATTTAGGCTGATGACACTCATCTGTTCTGTTCTGCGAAGTCTGTTACTCCATTACGAGCCAATTTTTTTAAAATAGCCACACCTGATTTCCAGAATTATTGGAGTGGGGAAGATCTTGCAATCAAAATCAAGAAATGAGTTCCTTCACGGAAATCAGTTATTTTGAATGTACCACTCAGTTATGAGGGTTGCATGCAATTTTTGGAAATACGACTGCATCAACACATTAATGAACTCAGTTTCTTTAATAGTATGTTTACCTTTATGCAGTAAACTTCTATAAGATACAGCTTTTCAATGTTTTGTTATAGCATCTGTTACATTGAGGTGAAAGTACTCCCTTTTTACACATTAAAAATTAGTTTTGTTTTCAGCTCTTTTAATGAAAACTTCTGCACCTCACATGAAACAGATGCTATCTTAAAACTAATGTGAGAAAATCTGGTATCCTAAGCAATGGCTTGACAGAGGTGCTACAGATCATAATTATTATAACCACAAAAAGCAGGTTTTGTTGATACCTTTTTATCCTTAATATATTTAAAATTGTGTAGCTGATAGCATAGTTGGTATGAGAACATGTGTAATATCTGTTTGATAAGTGTCTTCTCACACCCCGAGGTCTTTATAGGCAATTTGCATTCTACAATGAGAGAAATCAGCTGGAGAGGGTTTATTGTTTTGTATAATAGAAAGGAGTGTGAAAATATTCCAGCCTTGCAGATGGTGTTGCTCATTAGCCCTGAACATATACATGCCAGAAATACTGTTTCCCCTTCAAAAAATAGGGTCTCCCATCTTTCCTTCATACAATATATTTGTAAAGGAGTATAGTTTGGTTGTAGTGGAGTCATCAGTTGTTCTTGAAAGGAGAAGCAAGGGGATAAAGTCCTTTGAAGTCTGATATGCTGAGTGGTTTAGAGATGACAGAAAGCAAATGCTTGCTTTCTTTGCTTTTGTGTGAACACAGTCCTAGACATCTATCCTAAGATATGCTATTCTAAAAAGAGGATAAACCCCAACTTTTTCACATAGCATTCACGGAGCAGCAAAAATCTGACCTGATAAAACTTTGAACATGTAGACAGAGGTGGGCTGATGAAAAACCTTGTCTAAAATCTAGCGTATATAAAGGCTCCTAGTGTGCCAGAAAATTGAATATGCTTTATAGTGAGTGCATTGTGAGAGACCATATGAAGTCTTTCTAATGTTAGTGAGGTGGAAGGGTTCCTTTCCCATTCATGGCCTTCAGATTAGGTACAAAAAGTTGTATTTTGGTTAAGTTGGACACTGAAATACAACTTTGTTACGCTGGCAGGAAGAACATAGAAAGTGCTTTTTTTGACACAGGATAGCATACTGAGGAAAGCCTCTTGTGTGTTCAAAATCATATGAAACTGAGACTGAAACACTCAGCTACAGCTGAGAAGAAAAATGTTCTCATCATAACTGTTATGGCCCACAGTGCAGCTGGTACTGGAAGCATTGCACTTGGAAGTTCTTCATGAGTCCAAATACTTTGGTACTACAGGAAGCTGTAGACAAAGGAGGCTTTTATTTTGGGTGCTTTTTGTTTTTAATGGCATTGTAAATGTTGCAAGACAAATTGATTACTTGTATTATAGCTTGTGATTTTTGCCCAAGGTAGTCTTGATTCCAGGAAATTGTAACGTGGGAAAACAATCAGTTGCAGAAAATGACAAAAACTGAAGCTGGTTGATTAAATTATTCCTAGTTAAGCACTTGTTTTCATATTGTTATGATAATTGATAGTATGCAGAACTTAACCTGGGTTCACAGTGCTGTCATTTGCAAATCTGGTCCCAAGTCTGTGCTAGTAAAAGGTGTTCTGGGGAATTTCACTGGGACTGAAAATGGCCATAATCTCTTTACACTGCTGTATCTCTGACCCTTTCTCCTAATTCAATGAAAAGGAGTTTTTGCAGATATGGCTGTATGTATCTGTAAATTCCACACTGAGTAATTGGAGGTGGACAGATATGGTAGAAATAAGCATAATAAAAGAACTGAGAGAAAGAATCTTCCTTTCTTCATGGACCTCTAGGTCTTAAATGTGCTCTGAATATCACCTACTTGTCAAAACTTGCCATAACACAAGGAATTAAAAGGCATCAGTCTTGCAATACATGCAAATTGCAATGAGGTGCAGATTTCTAGAAGAGGTAAGTAGAGGGAAAACTGAATGGTGGTGCCCTCATTAGACATATATATTGCAGAGTTGCAGCTACTCAGTAGTAATTGCATTATAACACTGACTGAAATACAGACTTATTTTGGAAATAGAAGCAAGAAATGCCACAGGACTCCCAGATACATCAGAGAATTGTGCATATAGTTATCTAATTTCTCTCTCATATGAAACTACATTTGATAGGTAGTGCTGTGAATTGTTTATGTATATTAAGTGCAGCTTGTCAACAGCCTTGAGTTTAGAGGGTACCAAGCAATACTATGGCAATAAAAAAAACCTGCTCATGAAAGCAGTTTTGTCCTCTGGTTATACATAAACCATTTTCTTTTTTTCCTGTACTTTACATGATGTTGATATTCCAGCTGTCAGTATTTTGGAGTTGCTTTCTGTAGTGTCAGTGTCCATTCCCTTTTGCCACTTTACCACTCTGTTTATGTGGTTCCATCTATCAGCAAATCTTGATTGCTGTTGTTGGGTAATGAAATTCCTTATTTTACTCACTGAAGTTTTATGTCTTAAATAAGCTTCAGAACCCAGCCTGTAGTTGCAACAGCCTTGGTATAAATTTTTTTCCCATATTTTGGCACTCTGAATGAAAGTGCTATTAGCATATCAGGGAAACTGTGAGGACAACCCCATTGCTCTGATATGTGGTACTCCTGGCATTCAGCTTTTCCTGCAGACCCTACCTGGCTTGCTTCAGTGGTGGGAGCAGGAGGTGGAGCTAGATAGGTTTAAATTTGCTCTAAAATAGCTGTTCCAATAGTATATTCCTATAGAAAAATCACTCTGCTTAATAACCTCCTGGCTGGTGGTTCATCAAGATACTGATTTTAAAGCTTTATTGATTGTTTGTAAAACACTGCACAGCCACTTTCCAAGCTATTTAAGTGATTTGTTTGTCTCATATATTTTACAATGACGAGACTATTGAAAAGCCCTGTGCAGATTCACTCAGACTGTTACACATTATTAGTTTTCTCTTGCAGAATTTCCTCTCCTCCAGGGATTCTGGACACGAAGCACCTTGCTATTGCAGGATCTTATATGGGGTGTTTGGTTTATATATGCTCATAACAGAATAATTATATTGCTACCTGAAACACTTTGGCATGCGGACGGGAAGAGAGCCCGATGTAATAGTGATTGATAGTTTGAACTTAAAAAATGGTTATGATGCATTTAAAGTATACTAAGGTTTATTAACTTTTTACAAAGCTACAGATATTTAGATTACAGTCCAGGCTTCCAGAGCTATCACAAGTCTGCAGACTGGAGCAAGCACAGAGCATGCTTTTCCTCTTATATTTCTCTTTGCATATGTTTTTATTGGGTGGAATGCCCAGTTTAAGAGGCAGTTTATTGTTTGCTTCTAAGTGCCACCAGGTAGTTACAAACCAACTTACAAAACAACAGCAACAAAAAAATGAAAACAAGAAAAAAAAAACAAACAAACAAAAAACAAGCAAAGAAATGAAAGGAAGAAAAAACCCAAACCAAACAGAAGGAGGAAAGTCACCAATGTTCTGCTTCTAAAACATACATATAAGGATTTTAAAAGTTTGTAGATCTCAATGTTTAAACCATTAGAGGCAGCCTTGAAAGCTTGCGAGTCAGAGTTCTTTCCTTCTCACCCTCCCCCAATGCTGGCATCAAAAGCAAGACAGAATTTAGCTTTCTGCAGTTGGTTTTTCACTTTTTGTTTTAGGGTTGTTTTTAGCTTTCTGATATATTCAGGTCCTGCTTTGAAACTTTTTAATTTTATAGTTCCAAATGACAGCTGATATGCTACTGTATTTGTGTGTCAAGAAGCATGAGAACTGGTGATATTTAGCCTATGCATCAGAATTGCAGACCTCCCTCCTGTGTATCACAGATTAGTAAACTAATGTACCCAGCTGATGACTGTGTGAAAAATAACATCAGATATTGTAGCAAATGAAATACAATCTTTTGCAGTCAATATGTAAAATCTCCTTCACACAAAAGTAATCCTCTTCTGCTACTATTATGTTTGGATTCCACACCCACTTCTTTTTGGCCCTGTTGTGCTCAAGACAGTAGTTAAAAAGTTGAATTTTATTTGTACAGTGCTCTTCCATAAGTCAGATTATATTATAAACCAAGACTGCACCTAAAATTCTGTAGGACAAATATTGTCTGCTGAGAAAAGAATAATTTGCTTGCAAACTTTCTGCAACTAATGCAATATATGTGGCACTCTATAATACTTACACATTCCAGAGTCCTAGCTATCTGCAGGTTAGACCTATGGGATACACTTTGGAAAAGTTACATAAACAACTCTGAACCCTCAGCTGAGAAAATGTATACTTTGAACATGTTGAAACTATCCATATTAAGTCAGTTTAGCACTTTGATTAAAGAGTTTAATCAATCACCATCCTAAGCTGTTTATTAATCACTTTATCAAGCAGTTGATGCATTGCTGGTTTTAATAGAATCCATTTATTTTGATTTCTACCTACTTCATCTTTCTAAAGGGCTTTCTGAATCAGCTGTGATAAAAAAAAAGGGGGGGGGGGGGGGGAAGAAAAACTTGGTTGCATCTAAACACTGGAAGGGAAGAGCTCAGACCTCCCTTGCACATACTTCATTATCAACATTCTGCACCGACTTAGCCAATTTATTAACGGTAAAAAAAAACAACACCCTGCTTGGAGTGAGTCTTTTGGTGAACCACACGGTTTAGCTCAGATAAACAGAGGCCATTCGTTTGCTTTCACACCTGACAACCTCATGATATATGATCCTAATAAGATTAATCTCCTCCCTCCCCCCATACACACACACTTTTGTTTTGTTTAGTGGCCTGACTTCGTGATCTTCTCTCATTCCCCTCATTGGGCACTTTTAATGCTTTTGGTTTCGGTTGATGATTAGAGGTAAAACAAACAAACAATCAATCCATCCCCCACCTCACTCACAGGCACTTTCTCATTCTGGGGGAACAAGATTAATATAACATGAGATAAAAAGTAAGCAAGGGAATATTTGTTACAAAGCACAATGTGCATAGGAAAAATTCCTCTTACGGAATCTGCCTTGAAAAGCCTTAAACACATGGGCAATCTGTATCATCAAATGCATACTTTGTAAATTGTGCAGAGGGGAAGCAAACAAGCCCTGAACAAACAAAAGCAGCAAATGAGAAATCCACAACAGGGGCCACAGCTGACTTCTATCTTACTGCCTTTTGTGAGGTTTCACTTATGCTGTGGATGATCACTGAGCTTTGGAAATCTAGGGGGAAGCAATCTAATGGTTTCGTTTGATTTGCTTCCAGTAAAAGCATTAATTCATAGCTTTGAAATATGCCATGCATTAGCACCTACACAAACTTTGTATTTTGAGAAAATTATAGTTTTATCAGCAATATACTTCATGCAATAGTACCAAACCCAGAACTTTTTTCTTAAAGTTTGTCCAATAGAAGTGGTGAGGATACTTAGAAATACAAATTCTTTGGCAGGAATGTAAAAATATCAATCTAGTTTTAAAAGTTCACTGTCTCATGTCCCCTACTACTTAATAAAGTGGTACAGCAGAAAGATCTGTGTCAAAATTCTTATAATAGGTTTTAGCATTTTAAACGCCCATGCAGGCTCTGTTAGAAACAGATTAATACTGCTTAATTATGTTAATTGAAGAGTATGTATTTTGTGTGTGTGTCCAAATCTCCCTTTTCTAAATGAACTGATAATGTGTACATTACAAGTCTACCAAAATGTTCACGTGTGGGATGTTACTGTCTTCTTTATGAGTTCTTGGAACTTTTGAACACTCTCTTAAAAAAGCAGGTTTGGTGAGGTGCAAAGGGTATCCACTGTGCTGCCAGGAAGCTTGCTCTGATCTCCTGCAGTTCCCAAGCACGGGTGGCTGGGAACTTGTCACTACAATGCAGTGTAATAGGCACTGATGAATTTTTTTCCATAAATCTTTGCTTCATGAGCAAGGAATTGCTAAGGAAGTCTAATTTTAAAGGCTTGCCACTAACTATAAAGTAACAGTGATATTCTGGAACAGATGTCAAACCCGTGACTTTTGGCAACATCAGATCTTGGTGCTGGGGTAGGCACGAGTTTTAGAGCTCAGTTCTAAGACAGGATCCAACTGGCTATCAAGTGAGACAGCACGGTCACCGAGCTGCCATGCACTACTTCCAGAAATATTAATTACGCCTGTAAACAGTCCTGCAAAATTAGGGATATTGCAGCCTCCCTGGGCATTGGATCAGCAGCCCAGCTGTGAAAACCACTTCCAGTCAGCTATCAATTGAGATGGAATGGCCATACAGCTGAATTGCAGTGTTTCCAAAAATGTTAATTAAGAATGGGATGCTGCTGCGAGGTGGCAGCTTTGTAGCCCTTATGAAGCTGTATTGCGGTTGCTGTAAGTATTGTGGCATGGTACCCCTGAAACCAGTAACCCTCTTACTCCTTACATCACTCACATAAATAGAACTGCTAATGAGCTGAAATCAGAAGACCTTGTTCAGGGTCTAAATTAGCAATTCAGACATTAATCTAGATGCCATCAGTTCCTTTTTACGATTTTTTTTCCTCCTTTTTTTTTCCTTTTTCTTTTTTTTTCTTTATTTTTTTCTTTTTTTTTCTTTATTTTTTTTTTTTTTTCTTTATTTTTTTTCTTTTTCTTCTTTTTTCTTTTTCTTTTTTTTTCTTTTTCTCTTTCTTTTTTCTTTTTTCTTTTTCTTTTTCTTCTCTTCTTTTTTTCTTTTTCTTCTTTTCTTTTTTCTTTTTCTTCTTTTCTTTTTTCTTTTTCTTCTTTTCTTTTTTTCTTCTTTTTTTCTTTTTCTTCTTTTCTTTTTTTCTTTTTCTTCTTTTCTTTTTTTCTTTTTCTTTTTCTTTTTTCTTTTTCTTCTTTTCTTTTTTCTTTTTCTTCTTTTCTTTTTTTCTTTTTCTTCTTTTCTTTTTTTCTTTTTCTTCTTCTCTTCTTTTTCTTCTTTTCTTTTTTTCTTTTTCTTCTTTTCTTTTTTTCTTTTTCTTCTTTTCTTTTTTTCTTTTTCTTCTTTTCTTTTTTTCTTTTTCTTCTTTTCTTTTTTTCTTTTTTGTTTTTTAATTTCTGTATGGGAAATACTTCTTAGTCGCATTCATTTCTTACTTTGAGAAAAGGAGATGTTTGACTAAATTGGAGCACTGAGACTTTATCCTAGGTGCAGCCTCCATTTTGAATTCCTGACAAGAACTTCTGTAGGCAAATTAATTAAATGCATCTGAGAATGTGTGAAGTCTTATGCTCTAATGAGAAAAAAAACAAAACAAAAGAGTTAGAAGTGTTTCAGTTCATGATTTGCCTTCTACCTACTGTTTGCCTTGAGACAAGTCAATTCTCATCTCTGCCTGTCCTCATCTGCCATTTCTACCTAGATAGAGATGGTTCAGGGCAAGGAATTTTTCACTATGTGTTCATTAATTTATTATTCTTAACATTTTATGGTGGAAATTGTGGATAATCTGCCCTCTCAATGCTGTATATTTATATTTTGCTTCGTATCAGCTCATTACTTAAATATCCAAGTGTTTAGTGTGGTGATAATGTTGGCTGCTTTACCTGTTTTCTTCTAATTTTATCAGTTTGACTTCAAAAAATTAGCACAAATACTTGACACTGACACTTCTTTAGCCAAGAAGGCTAAATAGCCATAGAAGTACTCTCAATAAAATAATAATGTTTTTCAGCTGTCAGAAACAAATACACCAGTGAACTTTGGGGGAATGTCACAATGAATTTTTTTTTCCTAAAATATCACTGATAGTTCCAGGTTAATGCAACCAGAATAAGCCAATTGTAAGATCTCTGGGGTGGGATAGGATTACAGATTTTTTTGTCTTGCCCTTTTCACTTTTGGACAGACTGTATCTTAAATTCTTTGCACAAATCTAACAGGGTTTATATGCAACAGATGGCAGCAGCAGAAATAACTGCTTGGTGTTAGGTTTTAAAGTGGTGCTTAGATGGGTTTATAGAAGATAATGGTGAAACAATAGGATAATTTTACTTAATGAGATAATGTTTAGTAGGAAGAAATAAGTTATTTAGAGCTGAACATCATCAAAATCGTCATCAGCAGCTGATCTGTGGTAGCTGGACTTGTTCATACTGGTAGTCTGGGCCTCAAGTGTGTGACTGTATTTACTTCTGTTGACTTTTTGGGTTAGTAAGTCTAGAAGCTAGTTTGAGAAAATATGAAGACTTATTCTTGGCTTGAAAAAACCTCAAATGAAGCCACCAAACAAAACTGCAGACCCCAAGAGATAACAACACATAGCTATGTAGTTACAATCTGAAAAAGTCCGTAAGCCTAAGAGACAATTTCAGAATAAAACTAGAAGAAAACTAATTTGGAAGAATACTGTTTTCTTTTTAATTGCCTAAAATTTAAAATCCTTTGTGTCTTTTAAAGTTGTGTAACTAAAAAGAAAGTATTCAGAATTGGAGGGAGGGGGGGTTTACCTACATAAATTTTACAGAAACTCCATCCACATGCTTTTCTCAGCAGGGCACTACCACAGTCTTAACAAGTAAAGTGCAAGATGGAAACATGACATCATTAAGACAGTCTAATTAGCTTGTAATTTGTCCCAGAAAGGTATCTGGTTACCAACTAATTGATGTAAACTGATTAACCCTTTCTCTATCATCCCATTCGCCACTTTTTTTTACTTCTATAGAATATGGTAAGGGTCAAGACTCTGTTGTGCTACACACTGTGCAAACATGAATAAAAAAGACAATCCATACCCCAACGAGCTTACAACTTAATGTTTGTAGGCGAGGTGATACCTGCATACAAAAAGGATTTAGAATGAATAGCTTAACACCAGTTAGCATGTTTGGCAGTGGTCTTATCCTAGCAGCAGCCAGATAAGTTCTCAGGGCTTTTGCAGACCTCAGAAAAAAAGGAGAAATTTAAGAAGGATTGGAAGACATATAATGAGGTGTCTCTATAGATGTTTTCTCCCAAAAGTGAAGGGCAGAATGTGTGACAGCAGAAAGGTGCTTTTTTAAAAAATATAACGAGTGTGTGATGGCAGCTGGCATTATTGGCTCCTTGGAGATGAGGCTCAGCATCCTGACAAAAAGAGATGATTGGTAGCATAGGTATAATCTCTGAAGGACCTTGAAAGTGAAGACAAGTATCTTATGTTTGATGCAGTTTGGTGCGGGGAGGGCAGCAGAGGGATGTTAAGAAGGAGGTGATGTGGTCAAAGCAATGGGCCAGGGAAAGGGAACTTTATGGAAATATTCTGAAAGGATATGAGCTGGGCCAGGGTGCATTTGTCAAAGCTGAGGAGAAAGATGTTTTGCTAATCACAATACAAGATGATGGTGGTTTTAGCCAGAATAGACAAGGCTGTATTTTGATATGTACTTAGGGTAAGATCACCTTCCTAGGTAAAGGTTGGGTTATAGGTCTGAGGATTAGACAGGACAGTGATGGTCTCCATGGTGACTAAAAAAGAGGTTGTGTTGTGGGAACCAAGAAGGACACTTGGTTGCACTGTTTGTTACACTGAGATTGATCTGGCTTCTAAATTTCTGTGTGGAGGTGCTGAGAAGGGAGGAACATCTGGAGTAAATGGTGAACTACAAGTCATCAGTATAAAGATTGTAATTGAATTTTTTAACTGAACTGGCCCAGAGATGATGAGAGTAGGAAGAGAAAATTGGGTCAACTGAGACAGCAAAACCTACTCAAAACTGAGAGGTGTCTGGATCATCTAGAAGGTGAGAGCATAAAAGGTCAGTGTCACCACAGTCAAAAAATAGCAAACTTTAATGAAGAGCATCATGGAAACATTGTGTCAAAAGGACTTTGGCATAATGAGAAGGGTATGGTTGGATCTTTAACTAAGAAGAGATCACCAGAGACTCTGGTAAGAACTGTGTCGGTTGAATGTAACGGGCAGAAATTAGATTAGGAACAGTTTAGGACAAAATGGAAGGAGAACTGACAGAAGCTATCAACAGCTTGTACAATGAGAATGAGAGGAAGCAGTGACTGGAGAGACAGGAGTGGGCTAGAGTGTGTATGTTTTCAGTTTTAGATGAGAGACACTACAGCATGCCCATATTGTGGTGGGAAAGAATCAGAAGAATAAGAGCAGAAAGTCTGACAACTCTGCCAGAGTTTGAGTGGAATCTGATAGGAGAAACCCAGTGCAGCTTCAATCTATTTGGCCCTTCCATTAAAATAGCTGCAGGCAGCATATGCTTTTCTATGTGATTTAGAATGTGGTTAGTGGTGTAGAGAGCAATAACTGAGATCTGTTGTAGGCCCTCTTGTCTTCCTCTGGTTATGCTGTAAGCAAGCAGGTCCTACTTGTGCCATAACTCGATAGGCAGAGGACTTAATCCCCTCCGCTTCATTGTAATTAACACTAAATCATTTAGATATTTGCTTGTGGTCTGTAGGTGCTGTTCAGGTATCAATTTTGCATTTTCTTCTACAAGCACTTTTAAAAAACCTTTCATTTTGAGTATTTTTTTTTCTGTAAATGAACTTCTTCCATGGAGAAGGCTCTCTGCTATGCCAAAAATAAAATACCATATTTTTACAGATAATTATAAATCTTCATTCAAAAATGTCAGTTCAGCTGCATCCACAGTGGGAAAGGCTGAAACATTTTCTCTCTCATATTCCTGCTTTGCATTGCACTTTATTTGAATTTTAAAAGTTTTCTCTGGTTCCTCCCTTATTATTTTAACAAAACAGAAAATTAACTGAAACTGAAAGAAGACTTTAACAGAAATGAAATGTTTTGATTTCTTTGATTTTTTTTCCTCTTTATGTATTAATATTTTTTTTTTGTCTTAACGCTCCATGTTACCTGTACAGGTTTTGTGTTTCTAAAGTATGAACAGTGATGCGCAAAACAACAGCCAATGGATCTAGATTCATTTCCATGAGCCAGAGGTTACATGCATAAATTCATGTCCATCATGCTGTGAATAAATTCTTTTGTTTATGCAACAGTCTGCGCAAGCACAACACACTTGCAGCTGAGCACCAGTTGGTTTACAGCTTTCTGTGCCATTCTCACTTCTGGGTGGGTGGTTGAGTGCATTGAACCCCACAGCTGGTAAAACCAGTCCAGTGCAAGTTTATTTGCATCTGAAAAACCCTGGTTCCAAAGGTGCTGTGACTTGGCTTGCACTTGCATGTGTAGGTTGCTAGGCACAGCCCCTTGTGTGCACACTTTTCCAGCACTATTACTTGGCATTGAGTGAAAAAATTTGCAGAGAGACTTTGCTTCTACTGAAACCAATGGAAAGATTTCCACTGACATCTCTGAGCGATGGCTCTGTTCCTAAACTTCAGAGGGTTTGTGTAGATACATTTTCAATGCAGGCATGTATGAATGAAGATCTCTCTGTTTTGCTGTTAGAATTTGCTGTGCTTTCTTGCAAGCAAAAAATAACACTTCTCTCATGACAAGTAAAGGAAAAGATTGACAAGAGGTGTGATCTTCCTCCTCTTAGTGCAGCTTCACAGGAGCTGACTCAATGAATAAGTGTTGCTTCTGATTTGCAGAAACAAAAGTGAGAAGGGACTAGTGGTTTAAAGGAGCACATAGATCTACCTTCATTTTGTAGAATAAATACCATTCTGGTAGAATATTTTAAATCCAGAGCCTCTTTTCTCCACTTTAAATAGATGGTAGCTCTGCTTTTACAATCTCTTTATCACCCAGCATTTTGTGAGGATGTAAATGCACTCTTCAGGTTGATCTGTTGTAGGTCACTTGTGTTGAGGATGTTGGCCTATTTGGGATGTTGTAGAAGCAGCAGCAAGAAACCTTTTAGCAGACTTCTAGGGACATCTGCAGACTGAGACACAAAAGCAGTTTCTTGCTGGGGTCCGAGAAACATCTTTCTGGTCCCACCCCCCCCCTGCAATCTTGCATTCCCTGCCAAAACACAAAAGGCCATAACTGAGCACATCTCTTGTGCAAATGCTTCATCAGCTTGGCGCCATCTGAGCTATTTCACATCTCCTCCCCTTGCTCCAAACTGATATATGTGTCTCACTATATTTGAAATGAAAAGTTCCCAGACAATTCTAATCATATTGTCAGTCAGATAGTCATCTTCTGAAAGGGGATCCTTCACCTTTAAGAATGCATGTACAATAGTGATATGTAAGCAGCTCAAAGACTCAATACCCCTTTTTTCTGCAAAGCAAGGCTGGGTTAGGAAAAAATCAATATGTTAGAAGTAAAGGTCATACAAGGAAAAGTGACATGAAACAGTCTTCATGAAGGATATTGTTCCTTTAGTTCTGTTTGAAGTTTTCTTTACCCTTGTGCTAGCCTTAGAACAAATATATTTTGTCCTAGAAAGGAAACATATTTTTATTCTCCTTTAAAAATCTGTATTTTAAATATTTGTCTATTAGGGCATGTTCACGTTTGAGCTTGTTTTGTTTTTGTCCTACAGGTGAAGTAATCCTTGGGGAAAAGAATACTGTGTGTATGCCGTCCCAGTGCACTTGCTGGTCACGATTCCTTTAGAAATGGAAGTATATAATGCACACAAATGTATTTGCCTATCTTTTTAACAGTTCTCAATTCACTTTCCAATTGGGCCAGATGCACTACTATAGCTCTTAAAAGGGTCAGGAACATCTCCTTATTTCCCCACACTCTGTACTTATTGCTTGGGTATAGTTTTAAAGTAGTCCATGAACCCTTTTCACTCTTGCAACACATTTACCCACAATTAACAATCAAACCATCCTTACTTCATTCAGGCTCCCATTCTCTCTCTGCCTCATTTTCCCTGCCTCTCTCTTGATCTGCCATTGTGCCGAAAGCTGTTTGTGCCATCGCAATCTGCCCTCCTTACCAGCCACACAAGGATGGGGAGGGGGGAGAGAAAAAGCACACAGCATTCAGGCACTGAATAGCAAATTGCTCTTGAGTGTCCTTGCTTCCCCCATCTCTCCCCCTTCCTTCAGAAGGACAAGGGGGCCCCTGAAAGCAACTATACATTTTGCTTAGTGCTCTTGAAAACAAGCGTTTCACACCTGAAGCCTTTCACGGCAGCCCAGAAGCACCCCTTCAAACCACTTAATTGCCAATTGCTTCTGAGCTCGTTGTAAAAGTCCATTATGTCAGCCAGCTCTATGGCGAGTGACAAAGTATGGGAAATGAAAGAGTCCTCCTTGCAGGGCCAATGGAGTCTTAGAAATCCCCATTTCATTGGTTTGCTTGCTGTTAACAGACAGTTACTGGCCACAGTCAAAGGTATGCCAAAACCTCTATCTTGTATTATTATTTTGTTACGTGAAGGCTGCTGTTTCCTTTTGTTCTTTCACTTCTGTCTGTATACAAACATGTAAGCAAATTTTAAATGTGGCCGGGGAAGATATCTTCACAGAGACTTCATCTGTACTTGTGGACCTCAGATTGTATTGTTGCCACTGTTGTTCTGCTCAGGTGTTTTGTCTTTGGGGTTTTTTTGTGTTTGTTTTTTTCATTAGGTGAAGCAATAAAAAGCAAAAGTGATGTGTTGATTTTCAAGGTTGCAGCTATGTTCCTGAGGTATTAAGGTTCTCACTTAAAGGAAGAAGGGAGATCACCTTGAAGAAAAAGAAATTGGATTATCCAAGTGTGTGTGTGTGTGTGGAGGGGGAAATGGCAAAAAACAACCACACAACAACAAAAAAACTCAAAACCCCAACCCTGTCCATCCCACCAAAACAACAGAAAATAGTCCAAGAAGAAAACAGGTGGAAAGAATACTTTTGAAACTATAAGTGCCTTCCTTGTGACTAAGGAAGTGGGAAGGGTTGAGCCAAAAGTGCATGGATATAACTTTATACAGCAAGGCAAAGGTTGCAAACATTCCCTGGTTTTATTTCAGTAAAACTATTTTTTGTAGAACTTAGCAGAAAACTTTCCTCTGATTCTCAGAAGTTCTCTGATTTTCTCAAAAAGTTGGGGTTTGGACTCTCATAGCTCACTTTTGTATTCTTACCTAGGAGATATTCCAGTAACCTACTTTACTTAATTGTGAAAGAAATTTAAGCTAATGCATGAGAATATTTGCAAAAATATCAAAGCAGTTTTATTCAAAAGATTGTGTAGTATGAAACCCAATTCTGAAAGTGCCTCTCTCTGACCTGTGATAGAATAGGAATAATGTCATATGACATTGTCAGATCCTGAATAACCAATACCACTCACACTCAGACTATTAAATACAGTTAGCTGATTACAAAAGAGTTGCAGACCTGAAGAAATAAGATTTTTAAAATAAAAAGTTAAAAAAAATGCTCTTTGCAAACAAACAATTCATGGGTCAAAAAAGGAGTAGCATTAGTTGGTTAAACTGTTCAATATGAACTAATGGCTCAGTTCTAGTTAACAACTTTTAGTGGATTTTTAAAGAAAAATCACTTTACATAAGCAGATGCAATGTAAACGTGGCTACATACAGTACTCTATAAAGTCAAGCAAATTGCTAGGAATGGATTTCAGAGAATTTGCTAAAACATCATTAATGAAATATGATCAGACAGAATGATCTCAAAATTGTGAAGCCATAAAATGTATTTGGAGCCTTTTGAGAATTCAGACATGCACTCCCCCTTGGCTGCCTCCAATACATTTGAAGAAGTCTGGTCACTTGATTTTTGCTTGGGTGTACAGAGATTATTTTCAACTAGAGTGTTCTGTCAGGTGCTTCAGATAGTTTTATTGGCTATATCAGCAGATGTTTAAAGACATGCTGATATTTACTCATCAGAAACGCATAGAAACAACCTTCCTCACCTCCCTTACTTATCTGTATATTGCACTACAAAGGCATTAAGTAAATAACTAACTTAATAAACTTCATTAATAAGAACCTTTCCCTAAAACAGGGCCATCAGATATTCTGAATGGAGGTAGGGCTATTAATACCTACAGTCTGCTGACCTACACTGGCTGAAACCCATGCTACATTTATGTGAATGTTTGTTTCTTTTTTGTCACCAAGAGCTACAGTTGTGTTAAAGAACAATCAAAATATCTGTTGAACATGTTTGGCCCTTTAATAATTTCTTACACTTTTCCAACGAGCTATGTAAATGCTAGGTAGGGGATTTTTTTTATTTTATTAATAAACTCAGTAACTTCTTTAATCTGGTGCAGAGTAGAACTTCAGGAAGTTGCTCAGCACTGTCCACAAGCATTCAAAGGTCCTATTCAGTGCTGTGATAGAAGAAAATGTGTAAAAAGCTGATTTTTAAAAAGCTATGTTTAGTTTCCTTCAGTATTTGCAAGGAAAATACTGAGTTTCATAAATCACTGAGAAACTTCTGTAGAACCTCTGTTACAATGCCCCTTCTGTTTCCAAGGTGTAAATCAGAGGAAGATGCACAATGTGATTTTTTCTGAGCAGAAATGACTTCTTGGACAGTATTATCTTCCTGTACTGCAAGAACACACATTCATCACTCCTTTTCATGATACTCTTTACAGCAATTAGACGTTTTCCTATATACTTTCTGCTACTATGTAATTTTTTTCTGACAGCTCATCAGCCTCTTTGACTCATGACTTCTAATGCCATCCTGGTTTTTGAGATGTTTGTTTGTTTTTCTCCCCGATCAGTAGATGTGAGCACAAATTACCATAGATGCATAAGGCCTATCAGTCATTTTTTTCAGAAGGTATCCAGTAATAGAGCAATACTGTTCCCTCTCCTCCCACTTGTGATTTTTTTTTTTTTTTTTCCTTACCAATTTCCCTCAGCTCCCTGAAAATAGCAGGTGCTTCTCTTCCTTCACCTCCGCTTCATCCAGCCCATCTGTCTGATTCTTCTATGAGAAAGATTAATGGGACATAACTCACTTTATCTCATGGTTTTTTAACAGATCCGGGCGGAGGGGTAGGTGGAAATTCTATCCAATTTTAGATAGATGTTTCATGATGAAGACCTGATGATGATATCGCAGCAGTAAATTTGGGATCTTTCATAGTGTTGGTCTGTTTCCAGAGTATTTCAGAGGTTTGTGTTTTGAATGTCACCATAAGTAAGTTGCTCTCTACCCATCCATCTCAAAAGCCATCACTGCTGCACCAATTAGATGCTTTAAGTGTAGTTGTGTTAATATTGCTTTAGCTTGGTAAGGCTTAATACACATTGATCCCTTACTTGGCCTGCATTCCTATGAGGGATCAGTCTTGGCAGAAGTGTTTGTGAGAGTTATAGGGGTTATTTGCTTTGAAACATATTTTCAAGTAGCCTGTTAAAAGCCCTTTTTACTCTCCTTTTGATGCACCTCTGTTTGTTTTTCTCTCGCTGTAAACCTTTTTTAGCACCAAATGCTGAAGTTTTTTTGTTGTTAAATTTTGTGACTTAGAGTACAACTTCATTCTAGTTGTGGTAGTTTTGAAATAAATGGAAGTGCTTGAGTGGAAAGATTCTTCTGTATATGCAATAATACAAAACACCCTGACATCTGTTACTTCCTGCATCCATCCTAGGCCTCTTTTACAGGTCTTTATGTTTTAGTGTTATGCACCTGACTGTTATTTTCTGTCTCCCTCTAGAACAGAGGCTCACCAATGTAAGAAACACCACACTTTGTTCTAAGGAGCAGACAGGTTTGTTCCCACTTTTGATGCATATTTGCAGCACAGGCAGGTTTTGGACCTAGGTCAAACAGTTCGTTCTGAAGGTGATATTTTGTCTTCTCTCAATGCACCTGTGTCCCCTACTAAAGCTGGCAGCTTTACATGTAAATGTGAATTCTGAAGAGCCTAGGTTTGCCTAGAAAAATGAGTATGGTCGTGTGTAAACATACTGTATTTGCAAGTGCAGAGTGAGTACAAGTACTGACTTTTGGAGCTGCAATGACCATACATACAACTTGAATAAATTTCTATTTGGCCACCCTTGAGAACTTAACCCTAAAAATCTAATTTTGCTTGAGTTTTAGAATCAGAAAGTCTAATTTTCTATTCTGTACTTCCACCAAAGTCAAAAAGGGTCTATATGTGTACTCTACAACCTTTTGCAGTCCCCTTTGCTCTTTCAGCATATTGCCCATGTTGTAAATCAATGCAAAGTTTGGCTTTAATACTTCAAGCCTGATCACATCCACAAGGCTTGCCATTTTTGAGCCATGTCATAAAAGAAAGCTGCCCTACTGGAGCATTACACCAAAGAAAATATAACCAAAGCGTATAACCAAAGAACATTCCCTAGGTAGTTTAGTATCTGCACAGAGGCAGATGGATTGGTTGTAGTCTGTGATGCCAAACCAGTGTCTCCAATAATTTTTGAATTAACATAACAAGCACTCCTAAGATGAAGGGAATACACAGCAACCTGAAGGCTACTCTCCTCTAAGACCCCTCTGCATTATTCCACTAAGGTTAAGAGCTTTTTTTCTGTATCTTCAATCCAAACCCACATCTGTCATGTTTTTTCTGAGATCTTTGAGTGTTGTTTTTAGTCTTTTAGTTTTCTGTCCGAGGATATGTTTCTCTTCAGACTGAAAATGCAGGCAGAGCAGCATACTCATTTTGTTCAATCTGATGCTGTGTGATAATAAAGGTTTGAGACTTTTGCTCTTTGTGGGAGGAGAAGAACTTTAGTGTACAGAAATACAGTTTGTGGTACCTCCCTGCCTTGAATCTTCATGAGCAGGGATTATTTATCATGTATGAAAATATTCATTGCTTTTGGAGCCTCTGCTTCAAAAAATAAACATTAAGGAATGAAGCACTCTTGCAGAGAAGTAGGTGTTTGAAAAACAGGATTTGCTTTCCTAAGAGGCAGCTGGTGATAACAGTGTGCTGTACCTGTCTTTGCAACTCTTAATTCTCTGCTGCTTGAGTTTACTCTTGAAGTGAAGCACACATGAACAATGTGTACAGTGCACTGTGTGCTTCTCTGTTAAAAAAGAAAAGAGGCACCAAATCTTCCCAGTAAACACAAAACTTTGGAATTCCAGAAGTTCCCTACTGTTACTTCTACGTGCAATGAAGAGTGGTACTCACTGATCTTAGCCAATTGATAGCTGTGGAAGTTCCTCCAAAAGGTGAAAGCCATGAAGCTACACACATAAAATTTTTGAAAGACACAAGACTTCAAACTGTGCCTCTCAGAACCTCAGTGTCCCCAGTTAGATGGAGCATCTGAAGCAGTCCAAAAATTGTCTCTTGTTTAAAGATCTTAGCACCAATAGAGTAAACAGAAAATATTAATTCATTGACAAAATAATGCATCTGATACACTGGCAAGAATGTAAAGCTTTTTGTCATTGATAAGCCTCATGATCTGGGCCAAAGTTAGTATAGTACCTGTATAGTTAGTATGTAATAAATACCAGTATATAGTTAGTACCAGTATATCATGGTATTAGTGGGCAGCAGCATGCACTGTGCTATATTTGGGATCAGAACTAAAGGCTTAAGGTATAGGATGAAGGTAAGATGTCAATAAAAAAAACCAACAACTTTTCAGATTAAAAATATATGGTTTGGTATAATTGTTTTGCCAGCAAAACTATAAAACATTACAGGTAAACATGTATATATATTTATATGGAATCAATTTATTTATGTATACAAAAAGGAGAGAAATAGAACCTATTTCTGCAACCTGGAGTTAAATGAATTTTTTGCAGTACTCTCCAGTGAAAATGGCAAATTTCTGGTGTAAAGAGCTCAGCTGGAGACTTCTGTGTTAAGTAAAATTTTAATTTAAAAAAATTATATATAGGATATTAAAGTTGCATTGGTTGATTTACTGCAGTTGATACCAGACCATGACTTGTGTTGTACAACAAATTCTGAAACTGTAAGTGATAATTTCTGTATATCTAATATATTACAAAAAAGTTATTTGTGAGGGCAAAGGTTTTGAAAGTCTCAATGGGAATTTTTCCTCTAGAATAATCTCTAGCATCAGGTGAGCCTAAATTACAAGCTTAGACTTAAAAAAACCATAATTTTATGAAACAACCCCTCCAGAGATGGAGTAATTCTCTGAAACAAACAGAATGAATTCTTTATTTATTCTACTAGAAAATGAGTACTGAGTTTAATAGTAATAGTGAAGTAGTACAGGATTTCTATTTGAGTTCTTTGGAAGTAAAAGCCAGTGAGAACTTAAGATTTTAAATAAAGCAAAATTTTGGGGAATATTTTAAGCTATGTTTAAAGCTTGCTGTACCAGAATATCAACCACTTTCATAGAATGGTCAGCTCTCGTTGAATCTAGATGACATAAATGCTGTTCTTGAACTCATGGTATTTGATACCAACAACTGCAAGTGCTCCAGTTCATGGGAGGCTAAGAATGTAGAGTTCAATGAAAGTTTGTTGAAAAGTTTCTATGAGTCTGTTGAAATAGAAGTTCAAAGCACTCAGTGATTAACTATTAAAAAAGGCCAAATAATGATCCTGAGGAGAGTTTGTATGGGACTGCATTAGTTTTCACACTTAAAATCTACAGCAGAGAGATTTTCTTAGTATAGAAAACTTCCCAACTTTTTTTTTAAATATTTGTCTATTTTCTCCAATTCTCTAGTTTAAGGATTAAAACTCAGAGTTTACCTACTAAAAAAAAAATCATCTTCCCAAGGAGAGATCCTGACCATTATTAGACTTCAGCTTAAACTGGGTCTGAGATTTTAGCTCCATTTTTGCCCCTAAAAGATACTGGTTTTCTTAGAAGCTTAGTCATTTGTTCCTTTTAACAATATGACTGCTTTTCCAGACAGCAAACTACAGGTCTGTAATTTAAACTCCGATTGTTGACTCATTGTGTGTATGTTAGAAAATCCAGATCTATTGCCTATGGAAGGAGCAGTGACACTCAACAGCTGTTTTAAATCACTACACTACTGGCAATTAAAATGTTTGGAAGATCTATATGGAGTAGAGGAATAAGAGCTAAAATTGTACAAAGCTACTATAAATTTAAAGCAGGGGGAAGGAATAGAAAATATTTTCCATAGTATATTTGTTTTAAGCATGAAATTCCTGGTGAAGAATACACAGATCTTTTTCTTACTTCTCCCCTCATTAATTTTTCTTCCTTTTTTTTTTTTTTTTTTTTTTTTTTTTTTTTTTGTCTGAGGTGCTCTCTGTGTTGTTCAGCCTTCCTGACCTATGCAGCAGCTCAGGAGGGGTGGTACAAGCTCCTAATGTTCTGCAGGGGAAAATTTAATCAGAAAAATAATCTTCCTTGCAGTAGAGAGAAAAAAAGGGGGACTCGGCATGCATGACAGAACATGTGTGGACCACCAGAAAAGCGTGGTGAGGTTGGAAGGTGGTAGAGTTCTTTTTTAGAACAAGCTGATCAGAAGGCAAATGTCTAAAAGGAAAAGGAATCCAAAAAGAGTGTTGAAGTGCCAGAATGCACCAGCTAATAACTTTAAATAGTTCATTGAGTCTTCCGGAATTTTTTTTGTTCTTCTTCAGGAATAATCTGCTTACATCGTTAAGACCTCAGCTAAGCTCAGTAACACAAATTACCAGATGTTGTATCCCCTAGTTTTTTCCATCAAAAGACCAACCACCAAGCTTGTTGAAAGAGAGAGGTCATTGTCCTTCCCTGGCAATAAAACTATTTTTGCAACTCCTAACAAATGAAATGAGAATACCTTTCAGCTGTAGAGGGGATCCTATCTCCTGCTTCTTCTAAGTTTCCCTGTTTGGCTTTGTTATTTTCTAATAATGCACTCATGTGTAAGCTAATAATGTGAACAGAGGGAAAATGAAGAGTTTTAAAAAAAAAAAAAGCAGAATGAATTAGGGCAATTGAGGTCGCTCTCTTTCATTTTTGCTGGAAGGATTTTAGCCCTAGTTTTTACCTTATCGCTTATTACACAATTTATGATAAAATGAGATGTGATTCCATTCTTATTGTTGTGCTATAGCCTATTGAACATGCATATATAGAATTCATTTCAAATTTAAACACTATCTTAATTATAAATTGAATAAAATGGACAACCTATCAGATTCCCTAAATTGCATTCTAACAAATAATTTCATTTTCCATTACTTTTTCAGCAATGATATACTGGGCATAACAATGTTGAAAATACACCCTGTTCCTTCACTTTAATTGTGCCAGAGATTTTGCTGTGTGACAACTGTTTCTCTTTGGGCGTGTGTGTTGCTTGCCATTTGTTCCATAAACCATGGTTTAGATTTTCAGTAAGGCTGTATACAACTCTAGAAAATATTTGTATAAATTCTATTGTGCTTTTTCTTTTAAGTCTTATTCTACTCTGGTTATTACCAATCGCCGTTTGTGGTATTAAGTGCACAGCTGAGTTTGAATGAGGTTATTCAGTTTCTAAACACACGTACAGCTCGGGTTCCATAAGGATTTTTAACTTCTGTAGGATCTGAGGTCAGAATGTGGTCCATAATCTTAACGGGAATTTGAAAGGTAGCGGCAAAAGAGATCTAACAAAGTAGCTGACATTCGTTTATCACTCTGTAGTTTTCTAAATTAATTTGGAATTTAGATTATATTTTCTATAATAAAATCACTGTTAGAATTTAAAAAATGCATTAAATGGTTTAGTAATATTTTCTACTAGCTTTTTAGAAGTATTTTAAGAATTGTGATGTGAAATAATTATAAGGAGGAAATACGCCAAAACCAATACCACCAGGGAAAAGGATAAGAATGTGTGTTGGCTGCTTTATACAACTCATAACTTTTTAATTCTATATAAAATTCTCTATTCAGATTCTAACACAACTTTACAATTTACTTCCATTGTAATATCTCAAAAACTGCAGTGATAAAATGTCTAAAAGATGTGACCTTTTATATTTTCTATACTTTCTAAAGAAACTTTTGAGTATTTAAAGACTTCAAATATATTTCATCCAAATGCAGACAGTTTGTTACATCTGGCAAAAGATTGTATTTTTAAAAAAGGCAAACCTCTGTTTTTTTTTAAACGCTCAGTTTATAATTTATTTAGGTCTTAATTATGTTTTGTTTGGATTCAAAGAGCAAATACAGCACTGAAACCTGATTTATTGAAGGACTTCTGAAAACTGGTCTATTTTCCATATTATTATTTTACTAGATATTAAATATGATTTAAATGTTAAATTCAATGAGGTAAGAAACACTAATTTGTTACATTTCCTTCACTTTAAATAAAGTTAAGCCACTTGAGCAAACATTGAGATTTTCATCAGAAGAAACAAAATTGTACAGTAAGAACATTTGAGTGTTACTAAGTTAGCATTTTTCTCATGTCATAAAAATTGTATTAGAATTCGTCTTCTCTTTAACTTTCTTTTAAAAGGATCTCTTATTTTAATTCCATCACCTTTTCATAGCATAAATTACTTGAACATCAGTGTAGTGTTAAACTGGTAAAAAATATATAAAATACTTGTTGCATTGCAAAGGATATTTCTTCCCTTTGGAAGTTTGCTAATAGGGTATAAAATCTAATAGCGTTTGAGAAATTCTACGAACATGTCACAGTGTCTCAGAAATGTAGCAGTGAGCTTGAGGTACAATACTATTCACCTTTATTTCATATTTTATACTTTAGGAGTTTTATCCAACACAAGCCCTACAGTTTTTAGCCGTTTTTCCCCCCCAGTTGAAATGATTTGCTATCACCATAACTGGATCTGTTATCTCCGAAATAGTTTCAACTGTGTTAATGTGTGCATGTACTTTTTTTTTTTTTTTTTTTTTTTCCTTATCAGGCTCTCGGCAGCATTTGTGATTCATAGCAGTCATCAAAGTGATAATAAACTCATTCACAATACTAACAAACATGGGGCTCCCAGTTATTTACGAGGCAAATTCGCTGCAGTGCTGGGCAGTGGAACAGGGGAGAATCAAGATGGTGTTGATTGATAAATTGACAGGTTAATTTACAAGTGGATAATAGGAGTTAGACCCAGAGGGAGAGACTGCAGGCCCCTGCTCTAGCTTGGTTGCACTGCCATCTGTCTTGTGCCTGGGAATCTGCAGGAGCAAACCGGCTCCAAAGCACCCGCTCACACGGCTCTTCCCATATCAAAGACAAAGCCCCCTGTTTACCGCGGTTTTCATTTGGTTGCTGTCTAAACGCAGCACATTGAGACCCCCTCCCCTCTCCCCCTTCTTTGCATCTCCCTGCCAGCCCAGTGCCCCAGACCTACAGAACTGCCGGCATTCTCTGGTTTCTTAAAAGCTGAAGTTTTTCTGAGCTCTTGGAGTACTTTTGCTTTGCTTGGGATTGAGGGGAGAAGATAAATATTTTTGTAGGTTATAGATCTACAGTTTTGTGCTGTTTGCATTGCTTAAAATGTAATTGTATTATTTTCTATTTAATACCCACCTGAAATAATTTTTTGAAGTCGGTGGATGAAATAAAACTTTTAAAATAAGTTATTTTAAGGTTAATTTATTTTTCTTTCTGAAGATACGTACATTTCACTGTTCCCTGTGCAGCTGACAGGAACCCAGCTTTGTAGCCAAATATTCTATTTAGTTGGGAACACTGAATTACTTCTATGAGTCTTCTCATTTTTGTAATCCCTGGGAGCCATTTTTATGGCAATCAATCACTGGTTTTATGTCATTAAGCATTTAACTAAACGGGCTGTTGGCTTCTCCACAATGACCTGAAATTTCATGGAATTCAAGATCAAGGAACAGTTGCCATTATGTGTCTTTGAAGTTAATATGTTCCAGCCTTGCGTTTTAGCATTAAGAAAGTTTTATTGGGAAAAATAAAAGGGGTGGTCAGAAATACAGTTTTCTTTTTACAGTAAGTGTTAAACACCACAAAAAGTGTTTTGTTTTAAATGCCTCCCATGCTTCAGGTGCAGCTGCCAAATCCACATCAGCTCTCCTGTGCCTCCAGCACAAAGTGAGCTCAGAACTGGATCTCAGAACCGAGGTGATGGGATGTGCTCATCGCTTCTTTCATTTCCCTGTAGAAGGCAATGGGTGTTACACCTACTGCACACCAACTGCTGGGAACAGGAGTTCTGCAAACACCCCCTGAGGCCCTGAATCCTGGGCTTCCCTTCTGCAGCTCCAGATCTGAATGGGTAACAAGCACTGCACTTGAATATCTGCAGGTTATTATTATTTTTTTTTTTTACCTCTTAAGCTGCTGTTACCCAGCGCATCCCTCGGATGCGGAGCTGTCTTCCCAGTTGTTCCTGGAGCCCCAGGGGAGGGGAGGAGATGCTGGTGGGCTTGCACAGAATGTAAATTGTTGCAGCTTGTCTCACTTGAACAGTAGTGATTCGTAATGCTCTAAATGAAGTTGTGAAGGCATTCAGGGGCAAATCCTTTCCTCCACGCTTAGCCCAAATGTAGAGGAGAGCTCTGCAGGGAGCAAGGGAAGGAATAAAACTTCCCTTGCATGGGCCACTATAATATTGGCTAAAGTCTCCAAGCTGCAGGCACCCTCCTCTGTGGTTTTGCCTGTCTGTCAAAGAGTAAATCGCTGGTGGATCTGCATAGTAACAGAGATGCTGGCTCTGCTATTGCTCACTCCTACTCCTGTGTCAGCCAAGGGACCCCCTACATCAGAGAAAAGAGTGGCTGATATTTTGCTAAAACTCTTCCATGAAAAAGTGTAGTTTTCTGATGCTTTACTGATCAACAAAATGTTCTCTCAACCAGGCTGAGTTCAGGGACTGCATCTCAAGCAAAACTAATTCTTTTTTTCAAAAAAAATTCCCATCAAAAACAAAACAATAAAACCAACCAAGCAAAACAAACAAACAAAAAGACTCCAGACAAGCCCCACTATTTCTTATGCACAAAACCCAGCTAACCAAAGTTTAAAAAAAAAACCCAAAAACACAGGGAAGTTAAACTCTTGCAGGAGAAAACTTTAATAAATTAATCTTCCATTCTTTACTGCTGAGTTAGGAAGATATTCCTGGTTTTCATACCAAAGAACTTAACTGCTGGATTTAGCTGTCTGTCTATCTCATCCTGCCCACCATTGCATCTAGGCAGCTTTTTCTAAGTTGGGCTGATTTTTGTGTGCATGACTTTTGGTGGTAGAAATTAGGTTTGTTGCATAGAGTTGCTTAGTTAGAGCCAGAACCAAATGTGCCTGGAAAGACAGATGCTCCTTTACTTTAAACAAAACAAAATAAAACAAACAAAAAATAAAGCTGAGTAACAGAAGAGCCAAGATAATACTGAAGTATGCTAACTGTAGAGAAGAGGGAAATTTGAAAGCAGCAGGTGAGATGAGGGCTCCTATTTCAGGAGTTTGTGCAAGTTAGTGTGAATCATCCTGGTTCACTCCTTTACCTGTGGGTGTTGTTGGAATTCCAGCATGGGTTTAGCATTTGTTTTGTACTCATTTGATTCCATTTGTTTTCTGGTATTGAACCGTTTCAGAGGTTGTGGGGATTTTGTAGTTTCCTCATTTGTTTTTTGCTTATTTGATTTCTTTTGAGCCATCTGGACATTGATAGGTTCATAGATTATAACAGTAATTAATCTTATTAATTGTAAAGCATTCTGATAAAAATATTTTTGCAAACATTTAGTAACAATAGCAATGTAATAAATGCAAGGGTGATGTTTGTTGCCTTTTCTAGTATAATGTGAGAACTGTGAATATCTGAGAGAGCCCAAATGTGTATGTGTGTGTACATATACGTGCAAGTGTAAATGTTACCATTTCTCATATGAGTTCAAGTAGTTTTTCCTATCTGTGCTGCAGAATAGGGCTACAAATAACTTGAAGTGCAAAAAAATACATTTAATTCCCCCTCATTCTTGGAAACACAGCCACAGCAAAGGACAGGTGAGTTACAAGCAGAGAATATTTTGACTCATTGATTTTCATTATTTCTCCCTTCTTGTTCCTTATGTCACATCAAAGCATGGTGGTATTCTGTTTGGAAGGGAGATCAATGCAATGAGGTAGGACTGATCCTTGCTATTCAAGAGGAGTTTGCAAATTCAGTGGGTGACCTAGGGTAAAAGTGACCCTGGATTTGCTGTGACCTTTTGCTCAAGTTTAACCAGGCAGACTGCACAACAAGAAAAAACCACGTAGGTTCTGACTCTGTACAAAAACTATTCTTTAATTGAAGCTTATTAAAAAATCTTAGATATTCTTTTCAAATATAATGCTTGAAGATTGTCTTGACTTCTCTTTATTATTCAGAATCATTTCAAATAAAAGTGCACATCTCTTCTCAGTAAATGCATTTTATGAATCAATCCATGCAAATAATGCTTTCTTCAATTGTGCACTTCCTAAAATAACATGTTGACATCAAATCATCCTGTTTTGAAGAGTTGGTAATAATAAATAATAATCAATGCTGCAGATTGAAGGATGCATCAATTATATTTATTTTACCCGCAGTTGAGACTCTCTCAGTTGTATATTTTTCCACAATAATTTTGCACATTTTATTGTAAAGTGTCCTTCAGTCTAATTGACAATGTGGCTACTGACTGATGATTGAGACAAAATTACACTTTGTCTGAAACAAAAATTGAGTTCTATTATGTGAAATCTAAAATATTGCCATAATCTTGCTGGATTTTTCTAGAATGTGGTTTATCAGGGACAAAAGAGAACTGAAGCACAGGTAGTGCAAAGAAACAGAACCTTATGTGAAAAATGGAAAAACGTTGCTTGAAATCGAATTCAAACCACAAGGGAGGTAAACAAGGGAGATTATCAGCATCATGGAAAAAAAACCCCAGTTCTGAGATTGTGAAAGTATTTTAAATTAAGCAGGTTTTGGAAACCAGCCACAGACTATTTCAGTGAATAGGAGATTATTTTAACGTTTAGCATGAGTGTGTGAGAATGAGACTGAAAATGTTACGGTCTTCTCAAAAACCAGAATGAATATTTTGTTGAGTTGTTGGTTCTTTTCAGAGTTGAAGTAAATACTGAATATAGTTTTACAGAAAAGGGGGCTGCAGATTTAATAGATATGTCCTCAATTATAAAGATTTCTGGGGACATGTTGAGGGGATAAAAGATCACAGATGTCATCAGAACTGAACAAAAGAATCCCCTTTCAGAGTCTATAAAATTTCCCTCCATCCTGTGTCCTATTTTGAGCGTTTAAGAAGTAGTGTTTGAGCCCATGGGGAGAGACTGCTTGCTAACTTGTAATTTCATATGATTTGAAATGTGGCACCTGCTGGCCTCCTGTGTGGGATCACTTAGGAGAAACAGCAACTATCTGTAAGGCTGGGTTGTCTACCCAGTTATCTTCAGCTAAAAATCTCTTTTCACATTTGTCTTACATGCTTAGCATAGATAGGGGCTTATTTTAGCATTGCCTGCCAATATGTAGATGTAATTTTGGTAAATCTTTAGGGAAGTCAAAGTTCCTCTAGTACCGTATTCAACTAAAGCAAATGTTAGAAATAAGTACCAGATCATAATTTTATCTGCTCAGCTCTGTGGAGCAGTGGGCTAGGGTAAGAAACATGCAGAACAAGTTATCAAATCAGACAAAGGGAACTAATTAAAACATGATTGCTAAGGTCTATGAAAAATACAATTAAGTTGTAAGCTAAAGAAAATGAGGTGGCAGTTAATGTATTTGCCATTTATCTCTTGAGATCTCAGTTCAAAGACTTGCTTTCAAATCCTACAGGATCAGCTCTTTCAGATCCTACAACAGTCCAATAGATGTAAAATTAGATTGGACTCAGACAAAGATATAATGTGTGGATGTAACAAAGCAGCTCGGAAAATAAAAACAGCACACTGGGTGTCATTGCTTAACACCTTCCCAGGATGCAGCATTCAGCATTGCCTCATGTAGTCAGAGTTAAACTGATACAAGAAAATCCAGGTGCAAAACACACTTCAAGTTATTTAGAAGGAGTTCTGGTGTTAGACCAAAAATATCCTCTCCCTGGATAAAAGAACTCAGTTTTCTTGACAGCTTCCAAACCCCTCCAGCTAAAGTAAGTATCCAAAAGGCCTGTATTGTAGTTGAATTAATTATACTTGTTAGCTTTGCTTTAGACCAGAGGTATTATCTTATTTCTTCAGTATATTCAAGACCAACTCATATCTCTCTTTCACTTATTTATTCATCTATTGCTGAACTGCAGGTCAAGAAGGGAGGATTGTAGTCATAGGAAGAATAGAGTGGGACTCAAGTATTTGAGTTCAAAATTCAGGTCTGCTGCCCATTTCCTAGGTAACAAGACATGTAACCTTCCTTCCCTTGAGTTTCCAGCAGATAAAAATGAGGGTGTGTTTGTGCTGTGTTATCTGAATATTTTGAGCTGGGGACAAAAACATACTCTGCCATTCCAGCAGTGTTGAGCACAACAATGTTACTACAGGCATCACCTCACACGTCTCTGTGGTTAAGCTGAAGCTGGTTTAGGCCTATGGCTTGCTCTGTAGAGACACAGGGTGACACTTGTTGCCTATTGAATCATTGTGTTCAATAGTTCACAACCTTGTAGTGTGGCAATTAATGTATATTCCTTTATCTGTGATTTTTGTCCTGGTGAGAAACTGGGCAGAATGTAAGACAACATAGAAAATATTTCATTCGAGAGAAAAATATTCTTTCCCCCCTCAAAGATCTGTTCTCTTCCAATTCTTTTATTATTCCTACTCGCTTTTGGAGATCTGTCTTTTCAAGATGAGATGCCTCTCTAACTCTTGCAATGTCCTGTTAGTTCCTTTTAAGGAGTTAAATGCACTGGGAGTTAGTAGGAACAATGAACCCCACTCATTCTTGAATCTATCTGTAAAAACTTACTTTATTATCCTTGTCTTGTGGGACAAAATTAATCGCTTTTGGTCACCTTCCACAATTTGTTGGTGCCCTGGGTAGGGAAAATATTTAAAGCAATATGTCATGAATGTGTGAAACTGAACAAATAATCCACAGGTATCTCAGTATACCTGAGCCTTCCTACTGCAGTTGCAGAATTGATTGGAGTTTCTAAAAAAACTTATGTATGCCAAGGCTCCTGTGGGGCAGAGGTGAGAGAACTGTGGTGTGGTGTCCTACTTTCCCCACTCTCCTAGCTCATGTTTCAATGGAAAGTAAGATTTGCATTCTGGGCTGAGGTCTGCCCACTGCCATGCAGCCCTGCAGCTCTGATGGGGAATTCATTTCCTGCCCCTGTACAACCTCTGTTTTCATGAATTCAGACCTGAAAGGGAAATCTTCCTCTCAGGTGACCTTGCACTTTTCCTCCTGTTGCTTGGAAGAGAAGCAGGATCAGTGAGTATTTCTTGATGACACACTCCATATTCCCGTTCCTTGCTGCCCCTGCACCTCAGCTACCACAGATTGTAAAACCGTGTGTCCATAATCAGTGATAAAAATAAACCCAGTACTGGAAGGTGAGTGGTCTCCTGTTTTATTCAGGTAGCCCACTTTGAAACGTTGAACAAGTGCAGGGTAAAGTATATCAAGTATCTTTAGAGGATGCTGAGGTTGGGAGATGGATATTTCAGCTATTGTCTTCAAACTCTAGTGGATAGTCATTCCTCTTGCAATTTGTGCACAGTGTGATAAAATAGATAAAACTAAAGCACTAAGTTGTTACAAGCTGGAGAAAAAAAGCTGTATGTTGTGCAAGAAAAAACAATGAACTAGAGTAAGGGTAAGAGGCAAAAGCAAAGGTATGCTCTGCTTTTTCCTTTAAGGAGAGGTGAAGGCAAAGGGGAAATTCAGCAGCTGTTTCTTGTGGCAGAAAATCATCCCTGATTGTTTGTAGAACAGAGGCGTGTGAGTGTCAAACAGATACTGCAGATCCACAAAGATGCATCCTGACCTGCACGCCTGCTGGATGGGCATGTCATGACTGTAATTTTGTCATGGTAAAATGTCAAAAGTCATGAAAACCCAGTAAAAATGAAAGTTGGAAAAGTCACTGGCAAGTTTTGAAGTAATCAAATGAGCCTGCAGACCTGGATCTCTCTAATCTAATTTTCTTAAGCTCTGAAAGGTGGCTTATGCACCTTCTATTAGGCAGTACCTAACCCTTGCCTCTTAGGATCCTCCTGTATGATGAGACCTTTAGGAATCTCTCAGTGCTGGGTTGTGCTGTACCCCCTCTAAGGTGGTAAGGGTAGAATGTGAAAGTCCTGTGCTAGGGCCCAGCTGTCTTGTTCCAGCTAAACTCATGGTATTGTTATAACATACTGATCTGTTAGCCTACAACCATAGGTTTCATCGTAGGTGCAATCCTCTATAAGGTTAAGAAAGGACTGGTTTGTGTATTGTTGGTTGTTTTGCTGCCTTGTTTTTTTTGTTTTTTAATTTTGGGGGTAATTTTTATACCAATCCTCAGCATTTTCCTCTTGCTTTTTATTGTAAAATAGAGAATCAGATCAAATGCACAGCTGTGTGGCAAAAAGGATGGAATGGACTGTGACTCTCAATGTAGAATCTCTGTATCTGCTCCTGACAAGAAAGCTGTCTTCAGCAATGTATCCTCGATCTTCAGATACATCCCTAAAGCTATTAGCCAAGCTGAATTACTTCTTAACTCATAGTATATGTTATCTAAACAGGCCATTTTTGGGCTAGTATACATTGAAACCTCCCTTCACCCTCCTCGTCTGAACCAAACTGGCCGTTTTTCAGGTTCAGATCAAATCACATCAATCTCCCCTCCAAACGTGCCCTCAGCTTCCTCTTTCTCATGCCTTAGAGCTTCTCCTGTGTTGGGAGATCAGGTGGCAAGTTGTCAGCAAAGCCCAGCTGCTGCTCATCTTGAAATTCACGTTTGCTCTGAGCTCTCAGATGAGTTTTGCCCTGGAGAGGGTTGTTGTTGTCTGCTAAGAGGGAAGCCCAGAGCCATCCATGTTTCTGCCAGCTCTAAGACTTGAGAGGGCTGGAGGCTCTGGTGTAACTAATAGGGAAGTCTGGAAGCAAGAAGAGATTTGAACATAGAGACAAACCCTGGGGCCTGAGCCAGTGGTCTGTCACTACCATTCCTCCTCATGCTGTTTCTAGAAATACAAAGTGGACCCTGTCAGCCTCAAATAAATAGACCCCCTGTATTGAAGCTGGGGCTTCAGTGAAGGCAGTGGCCAAGAGATTGCTAATGATAAAACGTGTGTTGAAGACAAAGGAACTGGAGAAAAAAGGATTTAAGAGTGACCTTGAAAATATAACCCAGTGCATAAGGGAAGGGAAAGTATCACAAGCAGGTTTGTCATAAGGCAGCTCAGAAATGCAGGCATCTCCTCTGTGGGGCACTGAAAACTACAACAGAGCTCAAGTGTTCATTCCCACACCATCCTGCGATGGACAGGAATAACCCCTACTTTATTTTTCCCCTAGAAGGATCACCTTTTCAAAGACTGAGAAACACAACACTGTGTAGATTGTTTTTCAAATTTTTGTACAGTTGGGCAGAGCAACCTTTGCTCTGCACAGCCCCTGGGATAGCCACCTGTACAAGTAGCTGTGGACGGTGCCAGAGCAAGAAGCTAGGGAGGATAGTGAGAAGAGTTCTCCATTTTGATGTTTTTTCTTATTTGTAAAATTGATCCCATCATCTGTTCAAAATGAGCACCGTGCAGCAATAACTGGTAATGAAAATTAATAACAAATAGGTAAATGAAGATAAATTCAAAGACTGAATTAATATGAATATTCTCCTATCATGCAAATGTTCTTTGAAGCCTGTTTGTCAATTGACTGTACCTCTGTGTCCTCTGGTTAAGAAAAATATGATGGGTTTTGGGTAGTGATATTTGCATTTTGAACGTGAATGTTAAATTTGTTCTTAATATGTCAAAACAGGAGAGAAAAGTAAAAGTAACCTTTCACCACAGTAGCACATTTTCTGCCAGTGTAATAAGTATGTAATGATAGCTTAATTATCTACACACACATTCAGTGATTCACTGTATTTACACATAGGGTCTACTTTGCTCATGCCAGTTACGGACTAGTTTAAAACTACCACTTAGTGCTGATTAACACTTATATAACTGAATAGAATCCTACTTATGTAATAGATTAGTTCAGAAATTTCGGTCTCCTTTGAAAATCCTTTCAAAGATGTGCTTATGTGGAGGGGAGTAGTGATTCTTATCCCTCTTAACCAAAGTCTGCTTTGAAATCTGTGCATCCCTTCCTCATCTTTCTCTCTCTCTCTGCTGCTACCCCATTCATGACACTATCCTGGCACCTCTTGTTACAAAGTTAACTTTGAAGTTTCTTAAACTTTCAGTTACAGTGAAACACCACCTGTCTCACAAATTTTCAGATTTTTTTTTTTTCTGTATCATTCCCAAAGCTCTGACTGTAAAAGCACCAGACAAAACAAACCCACGCCAACAACCAAATTTTCCCTTTCCTTCATGTGCCTCTCAATTTGCTGCTTGCAAACTGAATTAATGGCTTATTTCTTCAAATGATGCATTTTACTTTATCTTAATCTTTCCTTACAGGCTAGGGTTGAGTACCCAAGTAGAAGCACCAAGGGCCCATGGCATGTGCTTACACTCATAATAATGCTTTTTCTTGGTGCAAAGATTACCAAAAGACGGTCCTAGATTTGCACATATTTTGCCTTTGTAGCATTAGGCAACATCCTGCATAAAGTAAAGACCCTCTGGTTCATCGCTTGTGGGCTCAGGCACCACTGAAATACACAGAATAATAACACAAGTTCAGTGGAAGTGCTGGAAGGCAGTTTTTTGGTTTTTTCCCCCCTAAGGCTCCTCAATTAGGAGGTAATCCATTTCTGCTGAAATAAATGCTAAATCACTTGACTTCACTTTTTATATTTGGTATGTGTTGAAGTCCAGAGGAGACCTATTTCTGTGCAGAATATAATGTCAGTTTCCCAATAATGATCTCCTCAAAGTCTCCATTTATACAGGAAAATTATTTTACTGCTTTTAAAGGAAGCTGTTGCATTTATGGATTCTGGCAGCTTAAATCCACCATTAATGGGAGAGAAGAGGCAATAGTCAGATTAATATACTTTTTCCTCTGTGCATTATGCTGTTTACCTAATCAAAAGTTCATGGAGAAAGATAATTCTGAAGAAAATGTATCCCATGAATTTTGGATGACAGCCTGACTTCCCATAACTGGCTAACTAACATTAACTCTGAAATTGTATTTCTTGATGAGAAAAGTCTAAAAAAAGTATGCACAATGAAGGCATGGCTTGTTATGGTCTAAGTGACACCTTTCTGAAGATCCTGGAGAGGTAATCACAGGCACTTGGCAGTAATGGTGTAAGCCTCCCCCTGGCAATGTACTCCATCTCTGGGACTGCTAATGAGCCACACAACTTGTTCTCATTTCTGCCTTTGTGCTAAAGGTGTGAGCAGATTGTAGTCATCTCATGTAATTTATTGAAGGGGCCTGATCCTGCAAACCTCTGCCTGTGAGGAGGACTTCAGTAACTTGTCAAACTTCTCCTGTCCTCGTATAAATCATAGCTGCAGGTCTGGCCTGTTGTTTGCAGGACACAGTTTCTAGCTGTCCAGGTTTGTGATAGCCCTTTCTTATTTAAAGGAAACCACCATTCCTTCTTGCTTCCTGAAATAATATCTTGATCTGTTTTCTAAAGCAACTTAAAGTTGTGACACTTAAACAAATCACTGACTGCTATTTCATGCTATGTATATGTCCTGGTTTGGGCCAGGATAAAGGTGATTTCCTGGCCCAAACCAGGACAGTATATTTTGGTACAGTTGGTCTTAGCTTTCTATCTACTCAGAAACTTTTAGTGCTAAAGGGAAGGGACTGAAAAAATAAGTAAGGAAACTCAAGTGAGAGGTCATAGCACCTGACACTTCAGTCCTCAAAATAAGTGGTTGATTAGAAGTAGTTTCTGTGTAGAGGTAAACTCTTCTTGACTAATAAATCAGCCTTGTCTATGCTTGTGTGCACGTGTTGTTTAAACATAATCTAAAATATGATAAGCAGTGAATAAATTAAGACTCTGTTTGTTAAATTATGCATATCTTTAAACACAAAATTAAGTTGTGTATATTTTCTTGAGATTAAATGTGGAAATATTTTTATCATGTGATTATAGAAGTATAGGCTCTTCCTTTCCCCCACCTACTTTCCATGCAATCTTCCTAATGCTGGGGGTTTTTTTTGGTTTTTGTTTGTTTGTTTTTGGTTTTTTGTTTGCTTTTTTTTCCCTTCATTGACATTTCTTTCAGAAAAAGCATGGATACTTGTCCATGCCTATACCCCTTGTCATGCACCTTCATTTCTGGGTTCTGTTCAGCTTCTTACCTATAGCCCCAGGCATTGCTGTCTGCTCAATAGTTTCCAAGCCCTGGAAAGAAGAAACAAGATGACGTATTACTTTTTAAACATAAACCACACATGACTAAGACCCAATAATTCACTCGCTCCTGCTAGGATGCTGAATTATTAAGTCTGACATCAGTCAGTGCCAGTAGTGTATTTTTGATAAACCACAGTTGTCTGCTGTATACTCCAACATCTGTATTTTTCACACCAGAGGCATCTGTCTTGTTCAAGAAAAATGAGAGACATGTAGCACACTGCTTGTGCAAGTAGTAAAACTGATAGAAACTGTACCAGTTATCATTCTACATAGAGCTCCTTTCTTCAATGATAGCAAATGACATATTTGGACCACTTTTTATAGAAACCAATTCAGGGAACATACTTCTGTGACCTACTATGAAACTTGTGGATATCCATTCTCAGATGCAATAGCATCTACAAGTGGCAGAGAAAAGAACCCAGGACTTAATTAAGTTTGCCATTACTATTTTTCATTATACAAAGATTTCCCTCTTCACAAACCAATGTATTTTGACATCTTAGAAATTTAATGTACCAAAAGAAATCTTGGAAGTCTGTGTTCTTTGGAAACTACAAAACTGGATTGGCATAAAATGGCTATACTGTAAATAAATATTTAAAAAGGTAAATTTAAACTCTTCACCAGTGGTGTAGAAAGAATTGCACTTTATATCAGAAATGAAGGTGGACTAATATGAGTGAAAAACCATAATTCTGATTATGATGATTTGGTTCACATTTTATGTCTCTGTGTCATGTCATTGATCACAGATCGTTGAAATATTATTGATTTTTTTTGTTTATAAGTACAAAGTTACAATGGTCAGAAGAAGTCAGGTATCTTTATCTCTCACTATCCTTCATGTCCATGCTGGAAGTATCTTTTCACCAAACAACTGTAGTGCTACTTCAGCTTTATTTTTTAAAAAAATTGTCAGTATCTAATATTCCTAATTCACCTTAATTTACAACAGACTTCCAAGTTTTACTTTATGGAACAAAGGTGAGAAAGAAGAGGTGCTGATCTGACAGTCTTATGGCAGCAAAACCAGAATGGGAGCAAAAAAGAAAAAATCATTTTATTGAAAAAACTTAAAAATCAGAATGTCTTAGTGCTGTGACTTGGCAACATTACCTCTAGCAGTGCATTTGCAGCTGGTATTTAGCAGCGTCAGCACTCTATCCCTAAAGGAGATTGTAGAAAGTGGTCTTTTTCAGATTTTTACAGTGAATGTATAATGATTGACTTTGATCACAGTTAAAATGAAGGCATACTCGGTAGATGAAATGTTGCAGATAGTTAGAAAAGGAAACTGCTTTGGAGTACGTCCTTTAAAATCTAACGGATCGGTTAATTCTCCAGAATATTTACTGGGAGAAGTCCTAAAAGGGTTAAGAAGCTGCTATAAGAAAGGCTAAAAATGATAGACTGGAAGAAAAAGAGGTAGTAAAAATTGAAGGATATAAAAAAGCAGAGGAATGTGGCTGGGGAATAATAAAATAAGAGAGAGAAGTTAAACCAGTGACCCTTGTCGGCAGTGAAAAGCGGGAGATTAGAAAATGTTTCATGCTAATTTCCATGGAGATTTCTTTAATTTATCGAAAATTACTTTCTTCTGCTTTGATTTGTCCAACTGCCTGCCCCCTCACAGCTTTTTCGGGGTGGTCCTACCCGTCACACCATGCTGAATATGGGCCTCATTTGCCCCCACACTGGGCCAAAGCGTCGTGAGATTACTGAAGCGTCTCTGACGTCTCTATCAGCTTGTGCCACCACAATGCCCTATTCCCTTTCTTTCTCTTTCTCTCTCTCTCTCACTCCTCTCCCCTCCGTAACAGAGTCTTAGGATTCCTGTCACATGATGGCTTCATCGGGGGCCCCTTGCTGAAGCATTTTCACTTTTCTCCTGATCCGTTCAGCTTGGTTCTCTCTGCTGCCTGGCATATCAAAGGAGATTTGTGGGTCATTGAGCCATGGATGCAGAATATAAAGTCATCAGCCTGCCTGGCAGCCTCAAAACAACAAAAAAAACCCCAAACAAAACCCAGCCATCACTTAGCATCTTCATCCTTCAAGTGGCAGGAGATTGTTAGGCTCTCTTACAAATGTATATTGAAAGCATTTAATTTCTAAAGGATAATCAGGATGTAGAGGTACCAGCTGAAAGACCTCAAATATTACAGCTCCTTATAGGGCACTTTGGATTAGAGCATGATGTAGTAAGATGAAGAAGCTGCTTATATCTCTGATTTTAAAGACACAGGCTAATATTGACAAGCTGGTATTTTTGCAGAATAATTTGTAATTTGCCTAACATCTCCAACCTTGTCACAGATAATAAATGGATGTATTTGATTGCGAGCATTGTGGGCTGCTGGAAATTTATATCATTTCCTCAGTCTAGCCTAGCTGAGGAGTCAATCCTGACTGTTTATTTAGGGATGCAAAGAAAATTTCATTACAATAATGTTTCTAAATGTAGTTATTACCACCATTTGAATCCTCTGTTCCCATTCCCTTTCTGAGCTCTGGTGCTATTTAGCACTCTGGTGATTGAGGTAGGAATGGCAGGATTGATTCTGCATCCCATCGAGCATCCTGAGTGTTCCAGGGAGTGATGGAAGCCAGGATGTGCAAAAGGTGAGGAGGACAATCCAGCAGCAAGGTTAGAAGTATCTGTCTTGAAATGTCCGTTGTACCTCAATTAGAAAGAGAGTCATTTGAAGTAGTTTGGAATTGCTGGGGACTCTAAGCAACTTTTAAAATGAGTTCTCATGAGTCTCTTCAAAATCAGGCTTTAAACCATAGCCTTATATGTCTCCCTCTGTTCCCTCTGGACAGTGAACTTGCATATTAAAGACCTTCTTTATCCTGTAACTAATCCAGCTATGTATTCTGCTAAGCTGAAGGCTATCACTGCAAGGTGACTCACCTAGAGAGAGATTGATTTACTGGGGAGTTATTGTGGTCTGGGGCAGTGGAGATTTGGCTGTGTCTGCCTAAGGCACAAACTGCAATGAGACCTCTGGAAGGTCCTTGGGAAATAATCCTGAGGGATGAGGGGTAATGGATGATGCTGCAAATACTGGAGGGAAAGTCAGAGAGGTGCTAGGAATTCATGATGGCTGGTGAACAAATTCTGACAAACTATATATACTGTGACCCCTCTGTAGCTTTGTACCATACTTGACAGGACGGGTGGGAATAAGGGCAATTTTCCCCAAAACCCAGAGCAGAAAGGTGTAGATAAAAATGTAGAATCAATCGACAAACCCTATGCTGGATTCAGTGCTATTGTGGAGCATCACCTCCTATGTTAAATACAGACAACATCTCTTAAATCTGACCTCTTGTGTCTTCATCTATGATGCAGCTGGTGGACCAAAAAAAGGTCCTCTGATACATAATTATAACAGTATATTTTTCATTTATCAATAAAAGCTCTCTTTTTAAAAAATGTATAGAGACCTCCCTTGCCATGACTAAGTTTCTTTGTCATGTCTGTATTGCCTTTCTCATTTCTATATAGCTTTCTCTGTCACCTAATATAATCATGCTGCTTTTTCTAACCATCACCATCACTATTTCCTTTTTTATTTAAATCTTAGCTACATAAATGATTTTAAATTTCCTCAATATCAAACATGAGCATGCAAAGCTTGAAGTTAGAGAGAATGTTAAGTGTTCTCTAATTAATTGCATAAATGTGGAATGCAGAAATTAAATGTTAACTGGTAATTTCTGCCAGCAGTAGGCTTCCTTAATCTGTGCTAAATTATAGCAATGCATACACATGTGGGGTACTATTAACCATTCATAGGACACTGGTTTTCAAAGGGTGATGATCAATCTTTCCTTTTCCTTTAATGATTTGAAAATTTGCTAATGGATTAGTAGGACTATCTAGAATACAATTTTTTCCTACCTATTGTCTGTATACTTACCTTTTCCCTTTAGTTGTATGTTACAAGCACGTGGATAAATGTGTACATACACCTACTGTATCGGGTTAGTGTACAGCTGAGAGAGGAACAACATTTACACAGCTATGGTTCATTACTTAATTTGAAATACAGTGTACTTTTTAGAAGAGTTTACAATTGTACACACCATTCTCTTTCAAAACTGACCAATTATAATGACTGCTCTGTTAGATTTTAAAAGGCAAACCTTTGTAGTGTGTGCCATTTTGTTACTTATGTTAGGAAGGAATGCTTTAATCCCCTTAGAAGTTAACCTTAAAAAGGAAACATCTACCTTATTAAGGTATTGACCTTGTTCTGGTAAATTGCCATGTTTTCCTTTACCTACATTGCAATATCAGTTTGAGATGTTTACATCAAGGATAAGGTTAAATGTTTCTTTTCTGAGGTCACTTTCTCTAGTTATTTCTATGTATATCTCTGGGAAAAAAGGGAGCAATCAGACTGACTAACAAAGCAACCTGCGAGGGCTCTACCAAATGCATCAATTCTTTTGTGTAAAAGTTACCCTCACGTTGACATTCTTGTCTGGATGACACTCAAAATGCAAAGTAAGTTGTGGGTAAATCCTCTAAGTTTTTCACAGAAGCTTAGAAGATTTCTATTGTACGTGGTCTCCACATATGAAAATTGAAACTGCACAAATTTGCCTTAAATCTTTATATATTTTTAAAAGTCTCTTGAAGATGAGCTTTGCACTGTTTTCTATTTAAAATAAACTTATAGTGCCTGTGGGAAACAAAGGGAGTAATAATTAATAGACCCATTGCTTTGTTTTTGTAAGAAATTCAAGTGTCTGGAAATAGTTGAAGTTGTTTCAGGTTGTTCAGAAGAACGTAGAATTTGCATGTTATCTGCTTCAAATTTGTTGCAGACCTATAAAGACAACAGAATAGATGCTTATTTTGTGCACTTTGTTGCCCTTGGAATGAAAATTTATATGCAGAGTATGAAACCTTCTGGTGAGATGTTAAGAGTTTTTACCATCTAGAGGAAATCAGGCTTGGTAGGTCTGTATTGGACTTCAATTTTTTAAAACAGTGCTGAATGTTAACACCTGAATTTAGGTTTCCATATGATAACTAACATTATATACATAGAAAATTCCAGCTCTTTTAGGTGCCTCTCATTTCAAATTTATTGAGATATGCCTGAATACTTTGGAGAAAACGTTTAGGAACAAAAAAATCATAAGTACATAGACAGAAATCAAAAAGCTTGTTCACATGAATAAATCTGCATTTCCTACAGCAGAGATTTAGACCATGGTATACTGCTTAGTTGTCATTTTTTTTTCATGGACACAGAACAAAACTGGAAGACCAACAATTCAGAATTCAGTTAAGGCAACTTAACACAGTAAAAAGAAACTCTTCATGTGTGTTATTTTTACTAAATTAAATATTTCTTCTGCCTGTTTCCCATACTATTGTGCTAATACTTCTGTAAGGTGGATGACTTACTTTGATGAAAAGGAAAACTTAGATGAAAATGGAAAATTGTGTACTCCACTCTATTCCACTCATTTTGCTCAGTTCTAATTATTTTCATAAGGTAGTCCCAGTAAAGATCTGCAGAGTAATGCAGTCAGGCATTTGTTGAACCTGTAACTTTAATGAAATGTTGTACTGTATTATCCCTACAGCTAAGCTGAAATCTCACAGGAAAATATTGTTATCTGATTTTATTCTCTGAAATATGATCTAAAAAAAAAAAAAATACATTGAAGGTTATATATAAAGGCTCTTGCAGCATACCTATGCCAGCCTCTCTCTCTTTCCCTGCATGTATTGTGGGCTAACATAAACACAATTAAATGAAGTATTTACTTCCTTTGGGATCTCTGGCTAGCAGCAGTTAATAACAGAGTACTGCATTTCATTAAAATTTTGGGTCCGAGGCTGCAAACTTAGATATGGAGAATATAAAATGGAATAGCCAGGAGAAATAGTTAGCAGAACTTATTACCTAGAGCACTGCCTCTGTGTTCTTTATGCATAATCATTTCACCAATTATTCCTAATTTAGTTGATGAGCTGACTTTTTTTTTTTTAGCTTCTTAAAACCAGAGCATTCCTGTTGTTTTGTGCTTCTGCTTATACCAACTCCATTTTAGAGTCAAGATGTTTGATCTGGAGAAGCAGATTTTGTCTTTCCCTGTCCCTTGCCCTCTGGGACTGGTGTTATGAAACATGGGAGAGAAGGCATCTGGGACTTCCTGACCCCCAAGGTGCTGCTTCCTAAGGATGTGATTGATAGGAGTGTAGGAAGGCAAGATAGATTCAGGGAAGTGTAGTCAGAAGGGTTATTGCAGTACAAGGACTTAAGTAATAACCAAAGAATATATTTGCTGGAAAGGAAAAAGGGTTGTCACCTCACAGCCCTGCTGCAGGGAGCCTGTTATTTACTAGGGTTTTACCAGAGGGAAAGGGCATAAGACTGCAGAGTACAAAGCATGAATATTCTGATTATAATATCACTCCAGAAAGACAAGAGACTGGATTCTCAAAGAAGTGGTACGTTTTCCTGTCATACCTGTGGGGCCAGATTTGGCCCATGGCCCAAGTTCCTGTCTTACCCCTACGACTACATCCTCACCTGGGGGTACCATCAGCATCAGACTCAGGAAACCCAATTCAGCAAAACTTTTTGTGTTTGATTTTCAATTCCACGCAAACTGTTTCTATTGAAAGTGAAGAAATGGAAATCAAGAATATCCTTAAGTGCCTCTTTTGTATTTATTTTATTTACTTGATCTATACTGAAAACATTGGAAAATAAGTTTATCTACACTGTTTGCAGAACGAAGAGTTAGGCAAAGGTATTCTTAATTAAATGGAAATACATGATGTCAGAATAATGACATACATAAATCCCTGAAAACTCTGAAACTTTTAGGACTGTATTACCAAAAATATGTTTAATGCAGCTAGTGTGGTAGCTGTGGAATTTTTAATTATTTATTGTGTGTTATTTTCTATGCTACTACGTTCTTATGTTTCTGTCTCTGAAATTTAGAACTAGAGATGGTTGAAAAGTGCAAGCCAGTAACAGAGCTTACAGAATATTGGATGTTTTTAATGGCAGTGAGGCAGATGAGTTAAAATACATTAATTTGAAACCCTTTGAAAAATTTATTTTCTGGACTTCATGAATTTAGAGGAAAGGGGGGGAAAGTAAGGCTGTACTTATGATGGTATAAATCTGAAGTATTGCAGTAAAAGAACAACCTACATGTGTTTTAAATTAAATATAAAAAGAATTACATTCTACTCCCACATTATTTGGGAAGATATCAATTAGTGTGTTTCCTTTGTCAGTTTGAATCATCAAATAAGACCATATTTTCCCTCCCTTTTGTCCAGGTTCTGTGCTGTTTGTTAGTTACACGCAATGAATTATTCTTCTTTGCATATTTAAGTATGAAGACTACTACTAAAAAAAAAGCAGCTTTGACTCTGGAGAACTTTTGAACTTTTTTAAAAAACAGTCAGTTTTCTGAATATCCAAAAGGCATCAAAGGAATACGAAAAAGCTGGCAAATCTGAAGCCCCTCAGGAAAAAGAAAAGTTGAAGTTACTCCAGCTGCAAAGGCTGATCTCAGGAAACTAGGGCAGTATATTCCTTAAGCTCTGTTCTTGAACTGACCAAGGAAACTTGAGATTTATTGTTTTGAACTTTAGCTCTCTTGGATTGGTGCTCTGTGTCCCTGCCCAGGTGAATGGAGGCCATATCCATAAATCAGCTCTAACTTATGAATTGCAGCGTGTCACAAACCTTCCTCTCAACAGTAGTGATTTCTGTTCTGGTGCTGGCTTCCTCAGTGCTCTGGCCTTCTTGGCTTGCTGAGAAGCCTCGGTAGAGATCACTTGTATGTAAACAAGGAATTTGGCAGGAACTGAATCCCTTTCAGCAAAGTTTTCATGATATATTATTACCCATAAGGGAACTTCTCTTCCTTTACTAGAAGAGTGCAGCATCCCATTTTATTCAGTTCTTGTCTTCTTTCCATCCTCTCTCTTACTATTTTCATATGCTGTTGTATCTCAGCTTTCATGTGAAGATTGCTGTTTCAGAACATTAAGATGAATCTAATTTTATGTTTCAAATCCACATAAAACACGAATAGTTATGGAAGCTTGGACTCATTGTGACAGCAAATTCAGCCCCGAATGCCCTGCAGGGAATTATGTCTTAACATGTTATATCTCTTTTTCAATGCCTGCAAGGCTATTTCTTCATCACCATGTAAACTGCATGGTGGGGAATGCCAACAAAAAATAAGATGCATTGGAAGATAAAAATTCAGTGTAAATAAGGTGTAAGATAGACAGTAAGCTACAAATGGCTTGTTCTATTTAAACCTACTGGGTGGAAAAAAGAAATGAGGAACACATTTCTGATTATCTCACAAACTAAAAAAAAATCTATTTAATATTTGTTGACAGTATCAGTAATATGCATTGGAATTCAGCTTGCTGGCATCTGATTCAGTTAAAACCCACCAAAATACAGAATATAACCCAGCATTATATTTGTGTGTGATGGTAAATGTTTGTTACTAGCATAGTTCCCTTTGGGAGAGGTGGGGGATGGGAGATGGTATGTAATTCTGCTTTTTCATTTTCAGCAATCGCTAATTTCAGATGAGTTGTTAGACCACACACAAGTAATTTTCCTAAACAATGGCTTCAATTAGTGGTCAGATCCAGCTTGTTGGTGTTTTAGGCTGTTTTCTCACCCTGGTCTGTACAATAGACATTTTGCAGATGTCATGCAGTGTTCTTACAACAGCTGTGTGAGATTTCCTTCTGAAGAAAGTGTTCAAAAAAAGGGAAGTTGGGGGGCCCATTTGCAGAAATGCATGCCTTGTGTTTGAATGTTTAATTACAGAGATTGCTAAGCAAGACTGTTGCTGCCTGCCACCACTTAGCACTTACACAGAGGGCTGAGTGAGTAGTGGGGTAATGTATTTGAGACCATGTTTGTTGAGACCAACTTGCAATTCATTCTGGCTGTCATTACTCATAAAGCTGGGTGGGATTCTTCTCTGCACATGTGCCCAAAAAGGAATTTTGATCCTCAAAAAGGAATAGAAAATGCCTCTTTGGATTTTAGTGAAAAATAACTGGTTTTAAAAATTATTTTATATAAGATGATATTGTTAAATATTTCTAATATTTCAATTCTAATGATATAAAATGTTCTTTTTCACAAATATTTTATCGTTGGGTTTTGATTTTATTGGAAAAGAGCAGAGATCACATCAGACAGAACTTCAACACAGGACAGTGAAAATCCAGGGAATGTGAAATAAACATTTAGGCAGGATCCCAAGCGATATGGATGGGAGAGGAGTGGCTTCTTATTATGGATCTATGTACTTATGCTTGAATTAGTGTATCTGAGGGGACAAATGACTTTGTGCTGGACAGGCTGTAAACACAAAATTACTCCTCTTATGACAAGAGAAAACGGAACATAAAATCTAATAGACAATAAATCTGGTTTATATCTTCCTGTCTCTTTAATCAGGAAGGAATCTGTCTATTTTTAACTATAGGGTCCAATTATAAAGTGAAATGTAATGTTCTTTCTTTATCAAAATAGTCAGGAAAAGATTTTAAGGGTCAAATCCTTCACCAGTATAAATTAGGGGACTGTGATGATTTGTGCCAGCTGGAGATCTTCGTTTACTCCTCCTTAAATGATCAAGTTTGTCTTGCTCCTGAAGTGTTCATGTGCATCTGCATCTCTCAGAAAAGACTCTCTTCCAATTATCAGTTTATTGTTTGGAGGCAGCAGATCGTAAAAGACACTGTCAGCCTCCAAAATGTCTCATGGATGCATTTTGTCAAACTTATTAATATGAGTAATAATGAAAAGAGTGTTAAAACTCATAGCTCCACAAACATTAATAGAGCTGCTGATTAAGGAAGTATAAATTAAAAAGATGTTAGCAAGTTGGTAACTGGATCATGGAAAAGTAACAGGGGTATGAGCGAAGGGGGACATGGCATGAGAAGAAAGACCAAAACAGGTAAATTCTGCTTGTTCAAGAGCTCTGATTGACACTGATTATTGGGCAGCAAGCAAAAAATATGTTGTAAAGTATTGATGAAGTTAGTAAAGATTTAGGGCAACAATTGTGTCTGCTCAGTGGTATGATCAGTAAGCACAATTTAAAACAAAATTGTAAAAAAAATTTAGATGTCAAACTCCAAATATCTCCTTACTCTGTAGCCTTACCACTGCAGTCAGATCAGATCTCACCAGCTCTGCAGTGATGATAATCTCAGTTCTTCAGTATGGTATCTCCAAAAATGCAGAAGAGAGGATAGTAGCTCATCTCTTGGTAGCATTTTCCTTTGCCTCAGCATTTGCCCAGAACACAGAATGCTTGTGTTCTGCTGGAGGCACTTTTTTCAGGCTAATGTACTTGAGTGCTCATGACTATTCATGATTCCCTGACACTTTTCATAAGAGCCTTAACACCATCCCCATTCCACCAGGTAACCTGTGCTCCTCTGGAAAGCTACCTCTCTCTTCCTGAGGGTACAGCTTTGCAGATGCTGGCAGAAGGGCAATCTCATTAGCAGGCCCAGGCCTTTGAAAATTGGCTCCCTATGTATATACACTTAAGTGTGAATCTAATCATCAGCTGAGCCCAAAGAACTTTGTTCTCCCTGCAGCCAGTAGCAGGAAGGCTGCTGTGTTTTGGTGTGTTTTCAGTCTCCTTAGGAGAACTCAGGTTCCAGTAGAGGGGCAAGATGCCATGGTGATGAGTGCCCTGTATTTAGTCATTACTGTAATAACAGCATTTGTTTTTATTATGCCTTCTGAAGTTTCACTAATAACAAGAACTGGAAAATTTCAAGACTGAATTCATTCTTGTATTTTCCTGACCTCGTGACTTTGGGACGAACTCAGCTGAGGCATCTGCTAAGGTCCTGTTACCTCTGAAAATTTGTCTTGTTTGTTAAGAGGGTTCAAAACAACTCACTGACATTTGGTGCTTTTTTGTAAGAAGGTAAGAACTGAGAATAACAGAATGCTGTTTTCTACTGATGAATTCTGAGCAGGTTGTGCACACCCAAAGTACTTTCAGTCCTGTTTAAGGATATAATTCAAAGAACCAGCAGAAATGCCTTTTCCCAGTTACTGTTCTATAACACCAATATAACGTTCTGAGCTTCACTGTTTTCTTCTAAGCCTGGTACAGTGCAGACACCCACACACAGGCCAAGGGTGCTCTCAAAGCCTGGGCCATGACTGCACACCTTCAGGTGAACTGTGGAAGGGATTATTACTCCTCTTTTCCCAGCTCTGTACTGTTGTCTTCTTGGGCAATCAGGAATTAGCAGCAGTAATTGCAGTAGTACAGGTACATCTGAGCAATGAGAAGTTGAATTGTAGCAAAAAACCTGGTGTAATCTCATTTTCAAAGGTGAGCTAAGTTGCAGACAAGATTTTACAAAAAAAAAATAAAAAAAAAAAATTAAAAAAAATCAATGTGTCCATCCATAAAGTCACCTGTGCTTTTTATACAAGTATAATGATCTCTTATCTGAGAAATACACCTGATTTTCCTAGCCCAGCCTCCATACACTCTTACAGACCCCATTAATAGTGTTCCTCTATATACCCAAAGACAGGATATGGGTTTTTTCCATACTTTTAGCAAGTGCCACTTACAGTTTTGTAGATGGAGCCGGAGCCATGGTGTCTAGGAGGCCAAGCATTCTGAGAGACTTGCTTAAGTGCAGCAATTCAGGTTTCATAACTAACTGCCCAAGGGGACTGTGTGCTAACAGCATCCTCCTATATTGGCGCTGTATGTTGGGAAAGTCACAGGAAGTCTAAATGAAATTGCCAAATCCCCTTGGGCCTCAGACCTATATGGTGGCATCACTGCTGAAAAATAATAAAAACGATGCTAAAAAGTACTATCCCCAGTGAACCAGACAGTCAATAAAGAACAGGATCTGTGCAGAATTGATTGTATTCATAGTAAGATTTAGTCTACTTACAGTATCAATTAGAGTTGTACTAATAGGTACAATTTTGACTTTGCACTGGCATTAATTTTAATGATGAAGGTTATCAGTCAAAAAGTAAAGCAAAGACATTTGCTATAATGCTTTCTTAGTCTTATCTTCCATGAGTTAATGCAATGCACTCCCTTTTGAATGGATCATCTGCTTAGAAACAACCTAGCAGTTTATGTCAGATCCTCTGTGTCACTTCTTAAACAAGAGAAGTCTCAGGGCCCAGTGGTGACTGCTCCATCCTCTTCTCTGAGCAGGGTCAGCTGTTTGTTCCCTTTAAACTGCTGCTGATTTCATCTGAAACAGGATAGGCAAAGACTCTAGAAGACACCCATGTCTGTTTGTAAAATTTTCTGGATAAACACTGGGTGCATTGGGGTATCCAACAGTGCAGGAGAATCAAAATGCAATATAAATAAAGCAGCATTTGCCTCTTATGTTTTGCAGATAGAGATGAGTTCTTGCAACAACAGGGAGCTTGAACATGTAATATTTGCTGTGCTTCTATGCTAGGTAGCATTTTGAACTCTCAGGGGTGTTCACAGGATGTGTTTCAACAGGAGGATCAGGGTCTGCTTTACAGGTGACTGTTGATAGCTCTGAACTGGTGTCTGGTTTTGTCAGTGTGACAAGAACAATTTATCAGCAAAACATGGCAATGCCACAAGAGGAGATGTATGCTGGCATTTACAAAAAAATGTTTATTATCAGAGTCCACACATAAAGAGCTTGTATAACAACCTGGTACTGCATGAGGATTTCCTCTGCACAGTGTTCCTGGAGTTTGGCTTCCTGGAGCACAGCACAGGGCAAGAGGGAGAAGCACCTGGCAGGCTCCCCACAGCAGCCCCGTGGATCAGATGTTTGTAGCTTCTTCTGCACCCTGCAAATGCCCCACTGATAATAATCCACTTCTGATTATAAGTTCTGGCTGAATTTTTTTGTTTTTGAAGGAGGAAGCTGTGAGTATGTGAGCTTTCAAAATCCAAGCTTGGCAAATTCTCAGATGATAATACTGATTTATTTTTTTTTTAAGTACTTTGCACGCTGTAACTCCCCTCCCAAATGGAATCCAATAAAAGAAGCTCTGTTTGAACCCCCCTGCCTGGGGTTTTTCAAACCAGAGTACACATGATTTATACAATATTATAACAGAAGAAAATAGGTTATTTTAATGAAATGGGAATAGAAGAGAATGGAGTTCAGTTTCAGATGCTGTATGTATTGTGAGTCATCCCAATGCTTTTATGTTAGATTCCTGAGTTACACCAATCAATGAAATTGGCCTGTGCTTTTCTCTCCCTTTCTTCATTTAAACGTCAAAGTGAAATTCAAAGGCTTGTGCAGAACTACTTGAGTCATTCAGAAGATCACTGCCCCACTGGGGATTCTCTTTGTTTCAGCACTTGAACACTATTGGTTTTATTATCTCCATTCAGGTTTTGTGATTATTCTCATCCATAGTCTCCTCACAGTCATTAGAGATGCAGACAGAGAAAGAGTTCTGCCTTTGCATTGCATGAATAAATATAAATACTATTTTGTCACTTGTCAACAATATCTACTAGTGACGCAATGTATGGCACATTCTGGGTACTAACAGCCCCATTTGTGAGATATTAAGCCCCCTTCATTCCTGTCTGTTTCACTGGCATTAACAATTCTCAAGACCAGATGGTTTTTCACTACACTGAAGATACAGAGGAACAATAATAATGATGATCAATGAAGTTACAAAGTGTTTTAGCTCAGCTACACAGCCACTAATTATTTCAGCACTAAAGTTGTCTAAGGTATGGTTCCATATTACAAATCTTTCAATGGCAAAGTTGGTTTAATTCACTGTTGCTCCTGTTCGGACAAGTTTAGGTCCTTTTGAGCCTATGCATAGTCCAGCTAAGCTATGTGAAATGCTTGCTTTTTTTTTTTTTTTTATTTTTAAGTGATAATTGTATAAAAGATTTCTTCAGCGTGAGAAAGGGAGTTGCAGCAGGGGAAGAGGAAGAATGAGGGGGGGAATATCTTAAACCAGCTGTTCCATTGAAATATTTCTGTCAAGGTAATGCAGAAGAAAGCCTTTAGAAAGACCTTGAGGGTTGTTTAGTTCACATAAAGTTGAAAAATTTTTTTTTAATTTTTTTTTTGTTTTGTTTTTTGTAAATACGAAATTGGAATTCCATTTGGATGTCCTGGACTGTGTAGTTTTTCATTACCACCTCCTTTACAGTCTGCTGAAGTTATTCAAAAGTTGCTTCTTTTGCCTGCTTTGTAGACTCTGAAGGACTACACAGCCTGATGATGAGGAATGAAGAGCTCATTCAAGAAAACAAATTAAATTAAAATAATGTCCCACAACTCAAATTAAATTAAAATTTTTACTGTAAAATTAAGCCAACCTTTTCAATCAGAGATAGATGCTTGTGCAAGTCTGAGCCACTTCAGCTACTGCTGGTGGTTTCTTGTAGTGGTTTATGCAGGAGCAGGTGAGGAGGACTGAAAGGCTGCTTTGTCTTTCAGAATGTAAAGCAGACTTGCTTCTGGTTCTTCTCTGGCACCAGTGTGACATTGTCTGGGTGGTCTTCCCATTGCTCATCCACACAGTATCAGATCACCTGTGAGAGAAATATCTTAATCAATTTACTGTTGTATTTGAGACTGATGAGCTTGGCAGGAGAAAGCAGAGGCAGTGGTGATGAGTTTTGAACCTGCCTCTGAGAAGCTGCATTATGTTTTCCCTGAGGTAAATTCTGGCTTCCAGATCCCACTTGTAACCACTGGGAAAACCCTGTCTCCTGCACAGTCAGCTCCCAGTTAAACAAAAGTCTCAATGGAACATAACAGGCAGGGGTAGGATGGAAATTATCAGCTCAGTGGAGAAAGGGTAGTGCAGGGACAGAAAACAGACTGCTGAGCTGAGTTAGACATAGCATGTCAATTGAACAGATAACTCTGTTTTCTAACTTGGTCTGGTTCAGACAGGATTTAATTTTGTCCAGACTGGTACTGGTGCTGTTTAGTTGCAGGGCAGGGGAGTGGTGATTCATGGCTTGAGTTTATGGTTTTAACAAGGGGTTCTCTCAGTTGAATATTTTGGTTGCACACACCTTCCTCTTCAGGAAGAATTGGCCTTCCAGATCAGGTCTAGAGCTGGAGAAAACTTTGCAGGGGGTGGAATAACAAAGTTAAAGTTCAATTCCATTTTTTATTTCTGTTTTCTATGACATGGCCAAACTGCATGCAGAAGTAGTCTTTTTTCTCTCTCTCAATACATGTGAAGAGATTAAAAATCTTAATGATTCTGAGTAACAGTGAGAAGTTTGGAAGGATAAAACACTTAGCAACAGTAAAAATTCCAGCCAAATATTTTACTGTATGTATGCAATTTTTTAAAACCATACAATGTTATAGTCCATTCAGTGTTAACCTAAATGGAGAGAAGTGCTGCAGCAGATACAGCTATCATTTTTTTTTTTCACTATTTCCACTTGAAATTTGCTTGGTAATATCAATTTGAAATACAATAACCATTAACCCTCATTAACCCTACAGAAGTATGATCAAGACAGGTGTTCCCAATAGGACAAACAGAAGAGAGAGGTTTTGTGCTGTAGGCCAGGATGTAAATTGAAAATGATCTCAAAATAAATCTTAAAGATGAAACTAAATAAAAAGGCACAATATAGGAAAGAAGGCATAGAGCTGAGGCAGGCAGTAATTTATTAATGTTTGTCTGCAGAAAAGTAAAGAAACTCTGCATATCTGTTTTGCTTAATTATCTGGTTGACCTCAGTGAAAAGAAAAGCTGAAGTTAAATGTGTAACATTTCTCTTTGCAGTTTTTTTTTTTTCTCAGTTCCTTTCTTATGAGTACTCATGTGGTTTCTCTGCTTCTAAGCAGAGTGATAGCTCGAGTCATTTTAATAACCTCTGAGAAAGTGCTTCAGGACATATTTGCAGAGCTGAGGTTGCCATGCCACAGCCTTGTCTCCTTACCATGCTCCAGATATTGAACCTTCCCGTAACTACAATTACAACATAAACCACAAAATGTAGATTTACAGATTGTTTTCAACAACACCCATTCAAATTTACTTATATTTACACTAGGAAAATTAGGGTAAGTGCTATTGTGACCAGAGACACAGACCGAGATCAATAACCAACCAATTCTTGGCTAATAAAGCACTTCTCTAAGGTCTATGGTTGCTTTATTCTGACTTTGAGGTTGGCCTCTAATGTCTTATCCATTGACTTTTCCCGTAAATATGTCTAATAGAGACCAAGCTTGAACCCTGAGAAGAAAAGATACACTCTGTTTGGTAAGAATTGCTAATTAACTTGGTATGTAAAATCTGTTGTAGCTACTCTCTGCTTTTAGCTTGTCTTTGGTAGCAAATATGTGTGTGTAACACAGGTATAAAAGTCAGACTTTAATTCCTGTGATATAGGTAGAGGTTTCCTAAAGTAGCAAGCAGGTCAGATCACCTCTGTTTTTTATTTCTTGAGTATGAGAGCCTTTTGTAGTAAGGAAAATGACTGGTACAGAACACATTTGGAGCAGTGTAACAGGATATCTTTGTCATGGACTCTGGTCATATATATTTTACATACATCGATTAAGAGATAAAAGGGTTTTGTTTTGCTTTGTTTTTGAAAAGAGAAATGACTTAGCATTTCATTGCTTGTGCTAATCTGTGTGAGCTTTTATGTTAAAACTTAGAGCCTGGACACCCTTTGCCATGTCTGAATTTGTTGGAAACTAAAAATGTTATGCACCGTTAAATTGTAGATTTTTGATATTTGATTGTGCAAAGAGTTGACAATTATGTTCTAAGTCTGGTAAAGCCTTTTAACTTGTACTTGAAAGATACTGAATATTAAGTTGTCATTTTTTCCCAGGCACTTCTCTATCTTGTCAGAAAAAAAGCCTCCTCAACATTAAAATTTCATATATTTGTATCTTTTGTCAGCTCTTGAGTTGTCTGGTAGCATGTAGTTCTCTGTGGTGTTTGGGGGGGACATGTTATATATTGCTCAACTGCAAGACGCAGAACAATTTCAGCTCTGTTTCAGCAGCCACAAGAAAACACAGAAAAACTATAAGCAACATCTTTCACCAGCAGATTGGAGAAGGGTTTACCAAGATACTGCCTGAGTTACAGAAGAATGCAGTACAGCTTCTCTGACTCAGGTGCCAAATTTTGCCAGGGATGAACAGAGTTATGTATCCACAAAGGTGTGGATAACACACGTGCACTGATGTTAAAGACAGAATAGTCTCCAGCTCTTTCACTTGCTTTTAGTATGGAAACAATAGGAGAAGAGTGTCTGAAGATTTTGTCCAAAATGGGCAAATTTCTATAGCAGTGGTCTAGTCAGAGGGGGTATTTCAGCTGAAGTAGCCTGCATGTTAACAGACAGTGAGCTTCCCATCAGGAAACAGGCAATATCACTTTGAGAGCTGTGTGGGGTTTTGATTCTGCATAAACATGGAAACTGGTGAGGTTCCCTTAGACAGTATTAATGGCATGGTGTGTTACAGTAGCAAATCATGCTTCTCTTACTGAAAAATATACATGGTACAAAAAACCCCAATTATTGTATTGTCAGTTAAAAATATTCCAGTTTGGATTTTCTGGGTCTGTTTTTATTAGTACATTATTGCAATTTTATATCCTCTGTCTGTATGTTGGAGCTGGGACAATTTACCTGTCTAGCTTGCTTTCACACCTCTGTGGGAGAGGCAAATGTATTAAGATATTCTACTACCCCATGTTTATGTAGACCTGGAAAAATGCATTTGTTTGTGTGCACTGCATCCCTTGTCTTGCTTAGCAACAGTATTACTTGGTAGACTCCTTGGGCAGGCAGGGTGGGTATTGTAGCTTTGGCAGAGCAAGTATGTGATAGACTGGATTAAAGTCCTGCTCTCAGAGAGCTACTACCCTGTTCTCAGCTTCAAAGGCATTTAATGGAAAGCCTGGTGCCTTGCTGATATAAACAAGAGAATATGATAAACTGAACTTTGTAAGGGATAAGTGTAACTTTGTGAGGTTAAACCATAGGTTATGCCTTAATCTTTGTTAGGGGGATGAGAGTATCCTAAAAGATAAATAGCTAATGCTATTTATCAAGTAGGTTTTTGATAGGGTTAGGAGGGCTGTTTCCCTTTGGTTGTCTCTCATGTGATATGACAGGACTTCAGAGGTGGGTATCTCCTCTCTACATTGAGGTCACAGCTGTGGCTGGCACTGCATACCCTCACATTTCCTGTATCTCCCTCTGAAGTGTTTAAATTTTGAATCTTGTCAGACAAAGGATGCTGAACCTTAGGTCTGATGCAGTTTGGAAGCTGCTGAAGAGAATCCAAGTGAAGTCAGAGAAGCTTACACCAAGTTAGACTTCTGGATCTGGCCCAGTTGTCTTGGTTCTTGCTACTCTTTCTGAGTGTAAGAACAGCTGCTGGTTGTTGCTCTCCAGGTGAAAATATTCTGTTCAAAGACATCCATATCAGCCCCTGAGAAGTGGTGGTTTATTCTACCATTTTCATTTTGGGTGTTGCGTATTTTCCAAGTGATGTGGCTCTGCCAGAATTAGTAGTGCTTGCATGAGAAGATCTCTGCATTTTTACAGTGAACAAAGCAATTAATATGTCTTTAATTTGCACCTAACAAAACAAAAAGGATGAGTTTATTCCGTGTGACATGTAGACAAATTTTTCTTTAAAAACAAAGTTTCATGCTGTGACTACAATTAGTGTAATTGTCAGCTCTTCTCTAAAAACAAATATGTATTAAGAGAAAAGCCAGTATTGTGCCCTCCTCTGGTGTGAAAATGAGACAATCAAAATCTATTGTAATTACCTCAGTGATATTATAATTAGCAATGATTAAGTTATTCCATGCTGGTTTTTTCCTCTTGGCTACAATTAAAAAAGTATATATCTTTCTGTTGCACATTACCAATGATCATTTTACCTCCATACATGTCTTGTGAGTGGATAAATTAGAAGTAATTTTAAAGCACAACTCCGTTAAAACATATATCTTTCTCTTTAACTGTTTTAACCCTTTTCAAGTTTCCTGCATCTTTTAACATCTGTGTAAAATAGCCTTGTTTGTTTGTTATAAATACTCTCTGGGCCATTAAACTGAAGCCATAAAAACGTGGAGAGTACCCTGCTTACTTGTAATAGATGATCTAGGTTTTCCAAAGTCACTCCTTAAGTGAGAAACCAGTGACACCACAGATGTTTTGTAAGCAGGAACTCAGCATCACACCACAATCCCATTACAATACACATTTTGCCATCTGTACCCTCAGCAGGGTTCTGTCTGGGAGGCATGCTCTGGGCAGTCCCAAGTCACATTTTTCAGATCATTTTCTACCCCACAATGTAGTGATTGTAGAGGTTATATCTATCTGATAGAGCAGGTGTCAGTGGTTCCTATACATAACTTGGTTTAGCTTCCTTTTCTGCCTGAAAGCAAGTGACTGTCCTTATTCTGGGGCTGAAGTATTCTCAACTGGTTTTCGTTTTCTTTCTTTATTTATTTTTGTTGGCTCTGTTTCATATTGTGAAAAAGAAAATGCACAAGGAACAGGGGAAAAGACTGACTTTGACCCATCTCCCACTGTAACAGAAGAGACCTGTATTTTCAAAAGATAGTAATTTTATTTTACCATAAAAGATCACAATATAACCTACAAACACCTGTGTCCCAGTCACCAAAGCAAAGGCACTACCACCTCACAAAGCTGAATACAACCAGTTCCACAATTACTGGTTCTGTATAGAATAGCTGCAAAATACCTTAACTCCACTTGCAAGAACATGAGAAGGGATACTTAAATCATGCAGGTGGGAAAAAGCATGAGCCAGTTTTACATCAGAGATTTAAAAAAAAAAAACAAACCAAAAATTCAATCACATTACATTCCCTAAATAAATTATTGCATTGCTGACCAAAGAAGCAGCAGCAAATCTGTGTAAGAGTTGTATGAACTGCACATCTAGTTTATCAGCTGTAGGAGGAAATTCCCTGTTCTGTCTGCATGCCCAATACCTTACAAGAGTTAGTTTTCAGTCCTCATGCTATCAGACTTCAAATCTTGTTCTCTCACTGATCATCTAGTCTAGCAATGCTTATTTTGGCACCACTCCAGAACTAAATATGGCAAGTCCTGGACCTTGGACCAGTGTAATTTTCATTCCCTGCTAAGTGCCTACATTTTTAACCACACAGAGGCAGAGCTCTGAGCCTCAGGCTTCCTTTGTGTGCCTGTCAGTGATGTTAATAATGTCTCTATTGGTATCTTGTCTCTGAAGTGAACTCCTAAGGCTTTCATTTTGTGAGTGGAAATCCTTTCTAAAAACGATTCCATCCCTGACTCTGTATGGGGTACTGCAATCTACTCTCATTAGAAAGAGAGAAAGCTCTTAGGCCATCTATGGAAAGACAACAGGAAACTTTATTTCATCCAACTTTACCCAAAAATGAATCTATGATTTGCTTTTTATTTTAGTCATTAAATGGCTGGTTTTAGACCTGATATTAAAAGGGCCCTATTCTTGGAGGTTCAGAGGAGCTTTGTTTAGCCAGGAGTTAATGAAGCTCTTCACCTTGCAGGATGATGATGATGTTAGAAATGAATTCTGAATATGTTGGGGAGCCACTCTCCAGTTCCTCAATACCACCATTTGTTCCCTTGAATATTCTTAAGAGTGTCATACAAAACAGCTTCTGGCTGAGCCCTAGGGTAGAAGTTACCCAGTACATTAAATCAGCTGCAATACCTGTGTGATCAGAGAATGCAGCATTAACTCCTGCTGCACCTAATTCTTTTAGCATGCAGCCTATTCTTTCATCTCTTAACTTTATGTGCAGAATAGGCAGGTATGTTTTTATAAACATGTGAACACCATGCATAAGACACAACGAGATGAAATGGGATGGAGTGAGTAGGCCTCTCTTGCAGCAGAGCATACACATGTAAGAGTAATGAATTTTATTAATATGAAATTCTCCCTGTAAATGCTCACTCTGAGATGTGACTTGGGAGTTGGAAAATACCTACATGCTACAGGGACCTGTCAATGCCTTTGTTTATGTTGCATTTCTGTCCCAAACTCATGCTTGGTTAGGTTTGTCTTCACTCCTCCTTAGTATATAATTTTTATTTTTAAATGTTACTTATTTGTTAGCGTTCTGACCACTTTTTCAGGACCATGCACTTTGTAGGAGAAAAACACAGCTCTGGAGTTCTGATGTCTCAGCTTTTTAGAGATCTTAAAGGTATTTCTTGGTGTCTTATCTGGCATACATGTGGTGGGCAGAGTTATTTATATGTGCCATGTGGCAGCAGGGCTTCATTACTGACTTTAGAAAGACTTTTTCATAAAAGAGCTTGGCATTTGGATTATCCAAGTTACATTACATCAAAAACGGTGATTCTTACAAGTTTTTTTTTAGAAGTGGAACGTTTTGTAAAGTTGCATCTCATACAGAATTCCTTTACATCCTGGTTTTGAGTTTGTCTGACCTCAGAGAACTACAGTCATAGCTTGCAATTCTTTTGGTTCATTAGCACTAATACTTTCCTCTGACAGTGCATAAGCAGGTCTAACAAGTGTCAGTGATGGTAATTATTCAGGTTGGGAGTGTGCTTCATGGCTGTAGAGGCTTTTATTCAGGGATATCATCCTGATGCTGATGTATAAAGCTAGCTGGATTTTAGGAGCTCATGGGAAGTCTTCATCCTTATATCTTCTAAGGATTGTCTTTTCACTTTAATGTGGAGGACTGAGTCCATGCCATCTTCCTGACAGTAATACAGAATTAGTAAACTAATCCTGTTCTTCACTGATGATCAAAGGTAGGGCCTTGTAAAATGAGAAAAGAAAAATGCACAGACCAGAGTGACAAAAATAAACTAAGAATAACTCAGTTATTGTTCCTGTTTCTGGTAAAGTGCTCAATGCCACTCTGACAATGAAGAGCAAAGCCAGAATGAACACTTTCCTGTTAGCATGAATGTAGCCGTGTTGTTAGAATAAGGAAATGATTTTAAGTAGACTGAGCTGTGCTGTCTTTTGTACACAAGAAAGGCTAATCCCATTAAAAGTAATGGTCTGAGATTGCTCACTCCAAGTACTGTTAATGAGTTAAGTTTGTTCTGTGTGTAATGAGTCCTCAGTGTTCTTTATGTCCTCCTTGCTGATGAACTGCATAGCAGGAGCTGTCAGAAGCTTAATTATGAAAATTTCCATGAGTGAAAATATCATTTTAGGAAGCCGAGATGAATAAACAACATTTGTGAGCTTCATTGTGGAGAGAACAGAGAACTCTGCTCCCCTCATTTTTCAGGTAGTTGTGGCAGGTTAGCAGAGCTCAAATTTAAGCTTGTGTTATTTGAATTAGATTTTCATAGTATCAGACTGAAAAAGCCATCTTGAAGATTGCACTTAAGTTACATAGATCCCACTGCAGAAAATTAGAGCAAACCTATTTTTTAAGCAAAACTTTATTTCCTTTAGTCTTTCAAGGATTTTGAAACCTACGAAGTTGCTGCCATCCATTGTGTTTCCTTTCTTTCCTCTTTGTGAAGTTTTCTGAGTCAAATTGCAAGTGTCTCAAATCTTACTTCCATCTCAGTTGAAATCCCCTTTTTGGCTTGCATGTAACCATCACACGCACAGCTCTTTGGTTATCATAGCTACAAGGATCAAATTGGGTAAATTCTCCATGTGAGGAATTTGACCAGTCCAGGAAAGATGTGGGGCACATTTGCCAGAGCATTTTATATGTGCTGGCAACTAGGGACTGTTTGGAGGATCGAGTCTCAATTTAGACTTAATCTTTATGTAATATTTTTTTCACAACATGAAAATACCGAAAATAATTATATTGATTAAGACACCTCAGAAGGGACAGAAAAGCATCTTCTGCATATGCAGTAGCATAACAGTTTAGAATTTTCTGTCTTTTTGGTATTACACAGGAGTATTTGATCAGCTATAGAAATGCTGCTTGGCAAGGAATGCTGACTGTATCAGACAACATATGGTTCTAGAGTACACATTTGCAAATTAAGTGATATCTGGTCACAAAATGTGTTCCCTTTTTTATTTTAAAACACAACTTGCCTCCTCCCCTTTTTCAGTCACAGTGCATTTCATTTGGTGAGTAGATTATTCAATAAAAAACACTCTCGGATACAAGACAGACGGGATTCAACAAAAATAATAATAAAAAAAATCTTAACAGTGACACTAATAACCTCAGTTCCTAGCTCAGAACTTATTAGCCAGATCAGCCTCCAGCACAGTATTAATGTATCCATGACAAAGAGGGAAGAAAATGTAGGTGCTTTTATTTTACATCCATATCTAAGTTCTTTTGCTGGTGGCAGCCTCTTTAAAGCACTCAGCACTTGGGAACAGGATTGTTTTTGTTTTTTAATAACAAGGTTTTCAAGCCACAATTGCTGTTCTGTTAATTGGGATGCCATTTATAAGATTTTGAGACCTGGCTCTGAATATGAAAAAAAGATCACATCTTATGGGCAGAGATACAAGGTTGAAACCTGCATATTTAGGGGAAAGTCGAAGTACAAATTTTGCCAATGTTCTCTAATTTGCTTTAAAAAAAATATATTCCAACACCTCCATGCAAAATTATCCCAAGCCTCAGGCATATGAAGCAAGTCCTGAATCTCATTATTAAATTGTCTTCTTCATTAGGCTGTTCACTTAGCCCTAGTCTGAAAATACATAAGGTACCTGAAGTCCTGTGCAACTTGGTAGGAACTGAAACACTCAAAGAGAATGTGGGATATGGCCTATTGTGTAAATCTGTGCTATCCTGACTGGAATGCCACTGTTTTAAATACTACTGTTCCATGCATGAATAAGATCAGGTCCTTTAGACAGCATTTGCTTTTACTAGGTTGAGGCTATTCTGCTGCATGGCATTTATTAGATGAGAAAATAAGCTTGTCCCAGGCAGTGTTGCTCTGTTGCAACTCTTTCCTCTTTATACAGCCATCAGTTTCCTCCCAAGGCTGCAGCAGAACAGTATCAGTGTTTTGCTTTCCAGCTTTCTCATAACACAAAGCTGTGGGCTCCTTTACAGTTCCTGCTGATTCAGTTATTGTGCAAAATGGAATCAGGGCAACAGTTCCATGCAGCTGATGCAGCCCACTGCCTTCCTTGCAGTGACATTCAAATGAGACATTCCCATGGCCTTAAAGGTGTTTCTGTCATGACAGCTGCTCTCAGTGATGAACATGGTGGATACCACTGCCCTTTTCTAGTAAATTCCAATTAATTTCTTTTAAACTCAAGAACCATGAAGTAAGGAGGTATGGTGAAGGTGTCTGAAGGTGTTGAACAAGTTGTTTAACAAGAGAATTGGATGTCTTTTTTCATTATTCTGTATGTAGCATTGATTGATTGGAGTTTGAATAGGTATTGGTTTTAGATAAGCAAGACAAAGTGAAAGATAGCAGCCAGTGAAGATGAACATTAGAAAAGGACTGTAAAGATAGTGACTTGTGAGGATCTGGTTAGACATAATTCTAATCTCTTTTGTGCTGCCTTAGTCTGAAGTCACTCCACAGGGACCACAGACCCAATGGACCTGGGTTTAAACGTACAGACCCAAATGGACCCTGGTTTTAAATGTAGTTGTAAATTTACAGTATGCAAAAATTTTAACCTAAAATGCTTTAAAAAAACAAGTTAAAAATTTTAAACAGAAAGCAGATTTTGAGTGCACACAATTTTCTAGTGAGTGCTAATAATAATATGGAAATGGTAGGAAACTGAGCATTCCTCATGGGAGATGAACAGTGGTGATGGATAATAATGCATTTATTACTGTGGTTCATCACATGGGGTCTTTAGGTCTCTGCTGTCCTCACAGAGTATCTTAAGTTTTTTCCTGTTTTACAATATCTTTAGAAACATAAAGGTTCATATTCTTCTGACAAGAATTGAAGCTTTGAGAAACTGGGTAATCTGTTGGTGAGAGCCCTAAAATGGGCAATATACAGCATAGCTCTAGGCCTTGCTACATCAGAGATCCACCATGAAAACTTGTGCCAGTCACACCAATCTTCTCAAGCTGTGTTTTGTCAGTCTTGATCTTCTTAGCAGTTTCTGAAAGCTCCTGGCTGAAGGGACTCTTGGTTTCAAGTTGAGTAATGTGCATTTGTTCTGTAATTAAGGACTCAAATTAGCAGAAGTGTGGATGTTATCCACTCACTTCATGCCTTTAGGACATGGAAGTAATCAATTGGTAGTTTCTCTGAGCCCGGTGAGATCAAAAGATGGGTGCAGAAGACACTGCAAGGGTAATTGCATGAGCAGCCCACTGAGAAAGAAGGAAGTTTTTCAGTGCAGTGCTACTTTGTAGGGCTGAAAGCAAAGACTGATGGACACTGAGGACATCCTTCAGTTTGTGATAGAAGATGGGGACCCTTCCTGCTCACAATAAAACTGGAGAATAATCTGGTTCTGAAGGATTTTCTCTCTTGAGAAGCAGGGAATTCCTGTTAAAATCACTCCAAGGTACGTGTTAGGAATGGCCTTGACTTCCAGCACAGGACAAACATCCTAACACTGAACTGTCCTAGCCTTGCAAGCTGAAAAAACACACCACAGATGACCCTGGAGTTACCACTGTACTACAGTTACTGCTCTGTAAGAAGTCAGTCCCATCCTCCTCAGCCCCATTCACCTTTTATTTTCCTTTATACTGAATCAGAAAGTAGAGCATTAAGATCTGAACATTCAATCCTTTACTGTAGCATGACACAACCTTTACTGTTACAAAAGCCACCCCTTTTACTTAAGCATTTAATTCAATTTCTATTGTGCAAATTATGCTTACCCAAGCAGTGCTGTTTAATTGATTAATAAATTGACTGTCAATGTTCTTGGATTTCCTCTCTGTGCTATTGGAAGCAGAGCTGACAGTAATTAAATAATCATTTCATCACCAGTGATGACTGAGTTTATCTAATTCAGTAGCTCTCTTATGTAACTGGTGTTAAGTTTGAACTCTTATAGGATTATATTGATTGATGGAGGAAGACCAGAAAGATAGCTATCATATCTTGTTTCTTGCAATCAGAAGAGTAGGTGAGAATTGTCCTGATGGCTATTTGACACATGAGTAAATAAGCATTTTTCTAAACCTTGAAGCCTATACTGCCATAACATGGCTCATTGAAAGTTCAGCTTGTAGTATCCAGTGTTCAAGAACACTAAATTCTATCCTCACTTATGTGGACAAATGTGTAGTACAAATGATTGGTATTTAGATTAAAAAAAAACATGAAGAGAAATTTAGCTTAAACCTTTAAAAACAATAGCATGTGATTATCTGTATCTACATACATATTTGCTTTAAAATGTATCCTCTCTGTCTCATCAAGTAAATACCCATGCACTCAAATTACACTGCCTATTTCATACAGTTCTTAAATAGCATGCTGTAGCTCTCAAAGGCTATATTCTGATTTCAGTAACACAGGTTAGATTGTCCTCCAGTCAGAACTGTTCCTCTGGGTTGAAAAAAATATATCTGAGATCATTGTATCGAGAAAGAACTAGAAAATGTGACAAGGAGAAGAAAGAGTTCATGGAATTTTCTTTGTAAGAATTGTCAGGGCACAACTGAAGCCCAGCTGATCAGAAATGGCTTTAGAAAAATGAAATTGATTCTGCCATCACAACAGAAAGCAGAATAGAACTTCAGGTACTTGCTATCTGGTTTTGCAAGTTCTTCTGAAGGGAAAACTGGCATTTTCAGCCAAAAGTCCATCTTTGGCATTTGAAGATAATATCAGGGTGTAAGGAAATACTGCAAAGAATTGTGGATGATCCTCAGTTTTAATTTTGCCTCGTTTTAGTATAGGTGGGGACTAAACTTGCACGGTAAAGTGTGCCATCAGTAGGTGTGATAGTTGAGAAAAATAGGAAAATCTAAAATTAAATGTGCAGAAGTCATGAATAATCCTGAAAAGATGCCCTCAGGGATACCTGTTTTTCCAGATACACAGCAGCCTTTGTGGCTGTCCCCAGAAGGAATTGTCTTGGAAAATCTTCTGTTATAATCAAGAGAATCCAATTTCTCCACCACATGCATTACACGTGACATTTAAAACGAAGGCCCGAGTCATGTACAGAAGGTTCCTTGCTCATAAGTACCATGTGGTTTTGAGTCTAAATTTAATGAGAGTGGAGAGTAAAATACCCTGAAACTGAGCAGATGAAGCACTCATGCAGCTTTTATGACAGTGATAAACTATCCAAGCTCTGCACTTCTTGCTTTATGATGCTTCTGTCACCACCTCAATGAAAATGCCATCTTATTATGTACAGTGGGTGTACATTATTCTATATATCTTTTAAATCATTTGACTGTTTGGGCTCTCCATTAATGGCAAATTACAGTAAAACTCTAAAGGAAGTGTCTGTGATGACTCTGTGAACACTGAAAGAATTAATTATGATTGATTTTGTTAATTAAGTTCAGTGGCTAATGTCTTTACAGTAATGGGATGCTTAAAAGACAGAGGCAGCATTAAGTGTTGCACCTATAGTTGAGTTGAAGAGGTTCAGTGCAGTGTGTGTATCCATCTTCCTGTACAAGACAGGCTCTCAGGTTGTCTCTTTCATTCTAGGCTCGTGTGTTTTAGATGAAATTTGCCTGGTAAACAATTATTAAGCAAACTCTCCTTGTTTACATGTCACTGGACATACTACCTTAAAATGATACTTCTTCCAGTTCTCTTTTCTCATTATTCTGGAGAGTCTGGGATAGACTCTGCTCTTAGCTGTCCAGTTTGCTTTCTTTCCCTCATGTCCAGCTGTCTTATCCTGTCTACCTAGAGATAAAGCAGTCTTTCCCAGTCAACACTAATAGCCCAGAATCTCTTGCTTCCACCATACACTCACTAGTGAATCCTCATGGAAGTTGCCTTTGCTCTGTGGCAATTGCCTTCATTCCTTATTCCCTGTTTGTCCCTATCCGTATCCCTCCTCGAATTTAAGTTAGGAGAGGAGGAAAAGACTAAATCTGACCAGTGAACTTATTCTTTGTGTGTATATGCACATACGTGTACTTCCATGGGGTTGAAAGCAGCAGATGAATGAATTTGTAATTGCTTTATGTTTTGCTTCAAAATTGCAAAACCAATTTAGTGCTGACACAGTCACTCAGCTGGATGGCATAATCTGACTTTGTCTTCTTTGTGACAAACTTACTTCAGATAAAACATCTCAACACAGATTCTTCTGATTCATTACCTATTATCTTGAACAGGCATCCTAATGCCCAGTATAGATTTTTCCCTGAAATTATTTTTCTTAGCTGGATATATGTTGCTTTAAAAGAAAGCTGCCACTTGCTATCTCTGTACCCTTTCAGAAGCTTGCCAAAAAAGGTTTCCCTCTTTCTCCTGCAGAATTATTTGTTTTTCCTGACACAAAAGAGAGTGCTTTGTCATTGTTTTCTGTATAACATTGATGGATTTCATGTTGAATGGGTATTGGGTTTTAGTTAAACATGACAGGGGAAGAGATTTATAGGCAGTGGCCGCAGAGGTTGTTTGAAAGGCCCAATAATGCTTCACTGCACAGATGTGTTTTCAGTGTTCTCTGATGGTAAAGAACCAACCAGCTCATACACACTCCACCCTCATTACAGAGCTATCCTTGAAAAGCTGAGTGTTAACAACTATATAGGTTTTCTTTCTTTGGAGTTTCAAAGTAAACAGAATTCAAGGAGCAGCCTTATGTCAGGAATGCTGTACTAATGAGGACAAATTATATTCTAATCAGGTTTCTCCATTATTAATTCACTGTTATTCTGCTCTCTTTTTTTCCCCTCTCCTCCTCTTTGTGTCCAATTTAAAGTTGCAGAAGAAACATGGGGTGGAGTGTTTTTCTTCTGGTGCTTGTTATTCATATTAAGTAGTCAATTCTGCCTTTGGTGTGAGGGTGGGTGTTAAGAATTTAAATCCCCCCTAATGCATTGATAGGATAATATGAATCACCACCCAGAAAAAAATCCGAGATGGAGCTCAATAGCTAAGGGATACTAGAGTATTTGAGCATGTTTTTACACATAAAACAGAAGTCATTCTGGTTTGTTGTGGTACTACGTAATTTCAGGGATTTTCTAGAGAAATTTTTCTATTTTGCTTCTGCAAATAATTTGATGAAATAAGTAGAAGTATATAATGCATGGTTATAATTGCATTGTTTTTTTTCTTTTTTCAATTAGAACTCCTCCAGATTTTCTTAAAACATTCTAAAACAAACTTTAAAGTATCATAAAAATGTAAGCCTAATAATGGAATAAAATAAATCTCATATGTATGCATTGCATCTTATTTATTTTATCTGAATCCCTTACTTTTGGACCACATGGATCCCACATTCCACCAGAAAATGAATACCAGCTCAGGTCTCCTGGAGAATAGGCAGTGAACCATGCTAAGTGCCAGCTCATAGGGTGTGCAATCTTATTCACTTTCCACCACAGTCACATTGTCATGAATCCTTACTATCTCTAGCAGATGTGAAGCACTCGGGGCCTCATTAGCAGTGAGCCAGGAGCTGGAGGGCTGCAGCTAATACAGGAACATCATACTGGAAGGAATTGCCTGGGTCACTGAGTCCTGTCCTCTGTCATTGCACACATCATATAATTCCTTTCATCAAATGATCAAGCTCCATCTTAAAAGAAGTCTGTTATATTTAGCACTGTTTTGATTGTTAGAAACCTCCTTCTCATTCCTAGCCTAAGTAGATATGTTGCCCATTGATAGGGATTTTTCTTATGCCAGCATTGTCCATGGTTTTAAATTGTTCTTCGTTTACCCCCCTGCCCCTCTTTGTGTTTGTCCCCCAGCAGTCATCTCTCTTTCATTTTGAAAGGCTCAATTGACCAAGGTTTTTTATTCATCTCTTGCAAGATGGGCTCATTCCTCCTGTGATTATCTTATTAGTCAGTACTTCTTTCCACTTTGAAATACACTTTCTTGAACACCAGTGTGCAAATTTACACAGCACAGGCTGGATCCAGCTCCTTGGAAGGAGCTGGTATCATGGCATTAGCACACCCTGACCTTCACTTGAAAAATCTAACCTGATGAACAGAAAAAAAAAAAAAAAAAAGCAGCAAACAAACCACAAACTTATCACCTGATTATGCTGTGCTGATGGTTTACAGCAAGAACACTTCTTTCTCCTTAATTCCTGACGATGAGATCCAGTATTATAGCACAGATTCTGCTTAGTTCACACAAAGCCTTGCACTTGGAATTTTTTTAATTGATTCCCTTTTCCTTCCTGAGGTCAGGAAGAAGTATCCTCTGGCCTGAGGCTGAGGCATGCAGATCAGCATCTGTTTTAGAACACACACCCGAAAGCCCCCCGAACTGCCCCAAAACCCAAGGACTTTGCTGTATGGTATTGCTTGTACTTCTGTCTTCTTGCAGAGTTGGAAGCTAATTGCTCATTAGGCAAGCTCACCTGGACTGAAAACACACAGTAAAGAAAGCTCTTAAAGTAATTGAAGAATTATAATGCATTTGGGTCTAAATTTTGAAATAAGATGGATGGAGTCAAATGCTTCATTTGTGTGCATAATAATAGCCATGGTTGCTCATACAGATAATTGGGTGCACTAGCTTATGTTTAGTCAATCTGTAGATGCCATTCCAGAAGTATACTGTCAAGCAGGGCATCAAGCTAATTCCTTCACATCTTCTGTTTATAAACCCAATTATAAGATTAAAATGTATCTGGGCTAAATTGATGCCCTACTGCATTTGTCATCTCTGTCAGAGCCTTTAAGATAATTACACGTTCTGTAACAGAATGATCCTTTTGGACCTTGGTTTATTCACAAGTGAATTAAGGCTCAGGAAAACACTACTCTCATCCACAGTGGTGGTTCGAGCTTCCATAACTTCCTACCATGATGTGCTTATCCTTCAAGTTGTGACCTCAAGTTGTGCCAGGGAAGGTTTAGATTGAATGTTAGGAAACATTTCTTCACTGAATGAAAGGGTTGTCATGCATTGGAACAGGCTGCCCAGGGAAGTGCCTGAGTCACCATCCCTGGGGGTATTTAAAAAGCTTGTGGATGTTGGACTTAGGATCTTGGTTTCGTGGTGGAGTTGGTAGTGTTAAGTTTGTGGTTGAGACTTTTCCAGCCCAAATGATTATGGGATTCATTCCCACTCACTCAGACTTCTTCCCTAGCACCATAAGAAGTGTTGTAACTCAGTCCCAACAGGAAGGAGGGTTTGTGTCTGTTCTAGGATGTCACATGATGATTGAGGCAACTTTTATTAAATTCATTCTTGTAATCCCAGAAAGCATTTCTTGCAGTCCTGTCAGGTGCTTGGGTTTAGGACATCTTTAAAGAAGAAGAGATTCCCCAAAATTATGCAATGTCCCTCACCTTCCTGAAGAAAGTCCCTCATGCAATGCAAACAGAGGTGACTGTCAACATGAAGTTCATTGCAAGGCTGGGGCCAGTTCTTGAGCTATAACTGACCTGAACTATATCTGCCTTTAGTTCTGAGATCTCTAGCCCAAATCTGTGGTCATCATTGTTATAAATATTTAAATATTTTTATCCCTGTTTTATAATATTATTTATTTAATACTGGAGTTTAGAGTGTTCTGTCACCTGAATAAAAATAGTGCATTTCATTTAAAGTCCAACTTGTGCTGCAAAGTATCAATGTAATACAGTGTGTTCAAGATGGCTTTTTAATGCTTATTTCCCCCCTCAAATTGGATGCTGGCTTTCAATTTGAATATTGAGCTACCTGAACTGAATTATTTATCAACTTTAATTGGATTTGCAGACAAGTCATATTTGCACATCTTTTGTAGGAAAAACGGAATTCTTTCTGGGAACTTTTTAAAAAAACCAGGTTGAGGACATACAGCTAATTAACTTCACATTTCCCATCAAATATTACTTTTTTTTTTTTTTTTTTTTTGTGTCTAAAACACTAAAATGGAGGAAATGATGTTGTAACTCACTGATTCTAAACTAAAACATGTAACAGCATGTCTTAAGTCTAAAGTTAGGTAGCTTTTGATAATTACTATGAATTACTTGTATTTCTATATTCCTTAAGTTCTCCAACAAGATGTGAGTCCTGCTATACTTAAGCACAGCATGAAGACAGAATGAAACTCCCTCTCCAAAGGGATTTACCATGTGGCTGTCAGAAGTGGCTCCTGTCCCCAGGCACCTGCAGATGCCACAAAGTGGGAAGTTTCCACAGCCACCTTGCCCTACCCTCTCTTCTTCACAGACTGTCTCAAGCTTATTTTGGCCACAACACAGCATTCAGACTGAATTAAGCTGTTAACCCTGAATTATATCTATGGAATCCTTAGGAATGTGTTTTCTTGCTCTCTGTCCTGGTTTGGGCCAGGTGTAAAACCGTGACACTCTCCTAGCATGTGCTTCTGCCAAAGTTGAAATAAAACACTTCTGGGGGGAATCTGTAGTGTGACAGCGTGGAAAAAATTGGAGAATTTGAGAGCAATGTCTTGGCCTATAGGCTGTGACTTATGTGTGGATTGAGTTTTAAATGTTACTTTGAGACATGGGAGATTTGTAGCTGATTTCCAAATATGTTCTGCTCAGTTTATGATTAAAAAAAAAAAAATTAGTCTTAATATGTTATTCAAAAAGAACCTGTATTTTATGTAGTTACTCATAAATTTATACAGCGATTACATGTAACTACATAGTTATTACAGTCCAAAATTACAGTGTAATTATATTTAGTTAATTCCAAAAGCAATTGCTGCAAGGCCAGAATTCATTTATATAAACCTAAACTAAGCACTGCATTGACTGGGAAAGTGAGGTAAATCTAATTGAGACAGATTGAGCAAACCTAATCAGCAGGGATATATAGTGGCAAAGAGAACAAAGAATTAAATAAAGCAATGCAAAGGCTGTTGAGAAGAGTGGATATATGAGATAATAGGCCTCTCCATCTCTGATCTCATCTGCCTGATTCAGGCATTCACTCATATTTTGTTAGCTGTTTGCTGGTTTGCAATACCTGTAAATATATATGTACTCATATTTGTATACTCAGGCATAGTTATATATATATATATATTTATGACACATTTTGCCATTTTGATTTGGGGGTTTTGTCCTGGTATCACACATCCCTCTTCCAAATATTAGTGCTTTCCAAAACCAGGAGGAGCATTCTTGCTTTCTGGAGTCTTTCCTTGCTTTCTGTCCCCACCTCCTTTGTCATTAGCTTTTATGATTCTGTGATAAAAACTTTGAGTCAGAAGGACTCATATTTGCTCATAAGTGTTTAACAAAGAACTTGTAGAGGTGCTACTGGGTACTCAAGACCAGCATGGATCTGAAAATACAATGAGGGACCTATGGCAGTTTCACACTCTTCTGAAGTCACATGGAAAGGCTGGGGGTGAAACCCAAAGGATCTTAAAATACCATTAGATGACTATGGGTTGCCAAGTAAATTGAACTATAGGCTGGGTTAGCTTGATGGCTGAGGAGGCTGCAGACCATTTCTGCATTTCCCAGTCTCCTAGGAACTGCTGGCAAGCCTGAAGGTCATACTTAGGTTGAATGTTATTATATCAGCTGATAATTTCCAGTTTGCAGAACACAGGATAGTTCTGACCTCATCCCTTGATTGTATCCTTTGATTACATCCCTTGAACCAGCTACAGAGAGAATGGGAGGCACAAAGCAGCTTCCATCAAAGAGGTCCTGCATAGCAGGATATTGAGAGGATATTAAAATGGTTTTAATGTAGGGGAGGATTTGAAGTAAATAATACATAATGATTTTTTTTTTAAAGAAGGAAATCTGAAAAATCAGCTTGTTCCTGTAGGTTACTTTCACTTTTAAAAGCTGTAACTTCATATTGATCTTTCTGTTAGCACATGCATGATGTTTATTGCCCTACCAATCTTTATATTGGTGTGGTATTCTTTTGTTTCTTTGTATGCTGATCTTCCATTTAGTCTTATAAAGCATCTGATTTCACTGATTTTTCATACAGGTCTGAGGTGATCTTATGGTGCTTGGATTTCATTTATGTATCTGAATTCTGGTTGATATTTCTGAAGCTTTAAAGCAAACCTTTCTTTTTTTCACATAGCAGATTGTGTAAAATGATGAACACAGCCATCTTATTATTAAAAAAATATAATGACATTGTAAAATAATCCTTCAGAACATGAGGAGAGAATTGACTTGGGTGGAATTTTCAGCCAAAATTGATATGTGGAGAAGCAGAGGCAGAAGGAGATGGAAGTCCTGTTTTCAATGGGAGATGCTGCAGTACTGAAGTGGTGAGCCTAAGAAACCCGAGGCAGATGGGCAGAGCAGATGAGAGGAGACCAAGGAGAGTCAGATGTTCACATTTTGTAATAAACACAAACAACATACTATTTCTCTGGTGCTCATTATCACTTAGGAGTCAGAACTTCTGACTGTCAATGCCAGATGAGTGCTTATGATCCACAAGTTATGGTTGAACAGGTTGCTTTTTTTTTTTTGGTAAAACAAGAAGCCAGATATGGTGTATGTGGTAAAGTTTAGCAAGTATTCAGAGGTATACAGCAAATTAACCATTAACTTTTACTAACCTTAGAAAAATCCTTGATAGGTGACACAGCAGTGCTCCCTATGGTGGCATGAATAATAATTTCAGCCTCAACACATACTGCTGGGAGACTCTTAATCCTTGGACACTTTTTGACATTACTTGGCTAATATTAAGCACAATTTAGATACTGAGAAACGGTAACAACACATGCACGGTTGGTTGAGATCTTGACTATGAAGTTCAGGCATTTCCACAAATCACCTAATGAACACACTGAAATTATCTGTGCAAGCAACTGCTCAGTCCAAGGGAATAGGGGTTAGAGAACAGCTGGTAAAATCCAACCTATCGTGCTACCAGAAAACTCATACATTATGAATTTACAGTATCTGTGGATTATGTGGATGTCACTGAGAATTATGTCAGCTCTGACACACTATAGGTCGAGAATGCCTAGATGACATTTTAAACAGTCCCCAAAACTCCTGCTTGTCATCCATGTCAAAAATAAAAGACCTTTAAATCTTGACCCAGCCCTGATGGTAGTCTATGGCTGCATGCAATGGTAAATGCTGAACTGCAGATTTATGGCCTCAGTGCCCCGTATTCTACTGATGCTGGAGTTAAACCCTCAGAAGACCTTAAGTGCCATGGGACTGGAGGAACAAAGCCTCACAACTGCAGATCTGGCTCCAAGAGCTCTCCCCCTCTGAAGCCCCAAACACCAGCAGCTCTGTTGCTTTGAAGTAGAGTTTTGGGGTGATCAATAGAGACATAAAGCAGGCACTTACTCTGCTTATTTTCTATGATTTTCTCTTGTGGTACCACAGGGGTAAACCTGAAGTAATTTCAATAGCTTCAGTGTAGTTGCTTTAGATTTATGCCCACATAAAGAACTCTATTTGCCCATTGTTTCTAAAGCGTGGTGTTTCCCTTTCATACCAGACTTCAGTGGTTTATTTTATATTCCCTTACAGCGTATTTTATCACAGCTAATCCAGGAATATTGTTTCTCTGAGTAGTAAAATTGTTCTTTAGTGCATGACCAGAGTAAGGGATATTGTGTCTTTTAGACATCACATATAGACAAGAAGATATAAATGAGAGTTAATAACCATAAAATGTGTCTATTTCCTTTTCCTATAAATTAGAGCATGCTTTCCTACTGAATTTTGCAAGAAGGAAAACAGACTCCCTCCTGCTGATGTGGGGAAGCAATGCTAAATCTCCCTAAAGATTCACTCTGGCTTCTTACAGCTCTATGTTAGTACCTTTTTATATGCAATTTTACTTCATTTAGTCTTTAAGGTTGTGCCTGAGGTTAGTTTAAAAGGTTAGTTAAATGTTAATGGATGTTAATGCTGCAATTAAATTGTTAAATCAATTGAAAACTGTGGCTCCATCTCTATCTGTGTTAGTGCCGGCCTGAGTTGCATTGGCGTATAAATTAAAAGCTGTAAATCTAGTGAAGTCTAATTAGAGACCAAATTTCTCATTTATCTTATTTTCACAGGACTGTAAGCACTGATAGATAATCAACGAAGGGCTAAAACTTTTTAACATTAAAAAACTATTTTATCTATTTCAGGACTCAGGTGACTGATTATAATTCAGATCCAATTACTGTAAAAGGTCATATGTGAAATGAAGTTCTTACAGACACTACAAGTTTTATTTTACAAGTTTGCATACAATGCTGCAACATCTACATCCCAAAAAGCAAAGTAAACACAGTGTGTAAGATTCTATAAAATTTTGCCTCTTTATGTAACCCTTTGAAGTTTGTGATCTTAAACACTGGTGCATCCAGTCTCCAGTACTGCAGCACACACTCAGGCTTCCCAAGTTACACATCTGCCTGAGAACCTTGTTGGTTCTTGCCTTCAGTAAGTTAAAATAATTAACAATACACTTAAATACATTTGCCATAGATAGAGCATTGCAAATTCTTGAACTGGTGAGAACGATTATTTCCATTGTTATCTTTAATTAGCTACTGGCAATCTGCCATTAAAATAAAAAAAAAAAAAAAAGAGAGAAAGCAAAAAACCCCAAGATACGTTATCTAAGAAGATCTTGAGGACAAGGAGATTCCAATCTTAATCCATCTTACAGTGCCAGAGTTTTGAGGATGTTTTCATGCAATAAAAACACATGCTACTTAATCCAAGTTCCTCAAAAGTTAAAAGTGAAATTTGATCATGCTGCTTCTGTTGGCTTATTTTTTCAGCACCCCCTGTGATTCTCCAAAGTGTAGATCTTAAAGCTGCAAAAAGGCCAACAACAGATTGCAGTATGAGCATAGGGAGCAGCATCAAGACTCATTAGTTTACAAATAAACCACAAGACAAATGTTTAAAATGTTCGTAGGTTCCAATTCACAGTTCTAAAATTGCATCCTTTTGGTCATGTAGGAGTGTTAGAAATGTTGCAGTTTTACATCTTGATTTATTTTGTAGTGAATGTTCTTTGAGCACTCAGGAAAACATGTTTTGCTTTGGGAAAAACAAAACAAAACAAAACAAAACAACAAAATCCTCTGTCCTAACCAATTAAGACTTTAAGGAAAGAAGTCATAAGCCAGTATTCAGCTAGAAGGCCTTCTTCCAGAGAAGCCTCAGCTCACGTCCTTTCTAGTGGCTTCAGCTAAATTTCAACATTCATTAAAACACAAAAAAAGATCAAATTTGAAAACAAATTGCCGAATGACTTGAATGTTCTCAACTTTTCTCTCCCCTAATTTTGTCACAAATTCACATTTTCTGAAAAGCATCTTGAGCACAGGCTTTGCAGGAAAAATGCCACATTAGATTTTGTGTCCCCTGGAGCAAAGGAAAGGATGTTCTGGTTTTATTCTAAAAGGTGCATGGATTTCCTGACAGCATTTTTCATTCTTTATTTCCATCAATTTCAGTACTTGTACCAAAATGCACCAGAAAAATCTTGTCCATGTATTATAGTTAGATACTTTTAGTGATTTTAGTGGGGTGACCACCTGTGTACTGTTGTGTTAAATAAAGTTTTCCAATTATTTTTGTCCTTGATTAGCTTATATTTCAGATAAATATTGAACTGGTTTTGTGTCATAGGAATTCTGTGTCTTCATAAGAAAGGAACAGAACTATTCCTTACAATGATCATAGATTTCTTCAGCTAACAGTATTATCTTAAAAATTGTAAATTTCTTTCCTTTCACTTCTGTATTCAGAAGAAAGACTGTAAAGAATGATAATTCTTTTTACTAAGTGCTCAGAGTAGTAAATAGTTGCCTTAAAGCAAGACATGGTGTCTTAAAGTAGGATATAAAAATAATAGTTCATCATTAAATAGCGTGTTTCTTCCAAAGAAAACGGAGCTCTTAGTAGAGATGACTAAACAGCATTATCCATTTCCTTAATCCATCTCCTCTCCTTCATACTGATTTCATAAAATATATGACAACTTCATCTCACCTTGAAAATGACAATCTAGTGACACCAAACTTTTGCCAGCATAGGTTCCAGTGGGCCTCACAGTGCTGGTTCAGGGAGCTACATGGACAAAAATTTCTCTCAACGAAAGAAGTTGATGATTTTCTACTGGACTCTATCTACATGAAAGAGCAAAACCAACCACCAGGCTCTGTGCAGAGGAGGGCAGTGATGGGGAGGCTTCATTCCTTTTGGTAGCAGTCCACATTTGTCCTCATTCTGCAGTATCCTAAACCTGTGTCCAAATGAGCAGCTTCTTGGGGAGTTTATATCTTGTTGGGGGATGTGTGTGGTGTGTTCTTAGCGTTACCAGGAAAAATAAACATAAAATCCCATGACAAAATGAAACAGGGGTCTAGGTTTTATCTGATGGCCACCACCCAGTCTATCAGTAACTCCAGCAGTGTTTCTGTAAATATCTTGGTGCTATTTGCTTGCTGAATAAAAGCACAGCAAAATGTTTGGATTAAAGCACTAAGAAGAGAAAATATTTGCAAGCCTTAAGTTTGTTCCTCAGTGGGTAATACACAAGAAAGCAGATAAAATCATCATGCAGTCTGTCATGACTGGCAGTGTCTGGTAACACAGCAATGAGTGCTGCATGGGAAGGCACTGGCATGGCAGGGGACATTGCACATCCCCACTGAAGTACCTTGATAGAATTACTGCCTGGAAAGGGAACTTGGACCCCATCTGATTGGAGATATTTGACACTTGTCAACATTGCCATTGTCTCGCTTTCATGAAAATCAGATATTACTTCTAAAAAAGCCTAAACAGAAGCTAAAAGCAAGAGAGAGAAGTGCATTTTAAGCTGTAACTTGTAGTTTTGTGATGCCTGCAGCAGTGTTTAGCTGGAACCTCTGCAGGCGTGGTGTTTGCTTCAGTAATTCTGTGGGAATGACAAGGGACAGAGTGTCCCTTGTAGAGGGGATGGTGCCCATCCGCTAGGAGCTAACAGTGGGATGGTTCTTGGGTGAGATTCTTGTCTGTGACTATCAGACCCCAAAACTGTGATGAAACAGCAGAGCTTCAGAGCAGGGCAGGTGACATCACCTGCTTGATTCTGGAGATAGCAGCTCCCTGTGACAGCCAGTCAGACCATTTTTCCTCCTTCCAGTAGCGTGTGTCAGCACCTCCCTGAGATGACAATTCCTATTTTCGCGTGCACGTCGGATTTTTTGTTTGCTTGTTTTCTAAACTGCAATTTTTGTGGTTTTCTGCATGAGAGCTATCTGCAGTGTAATCCCCAGGAATTCCCCTTCCCTCCATCCCTCCTCTCCCTGCTGCTGTGCAGGCAGGAGCTCTCCTCCCTGGCAACAGGGGCCAAGGTGATGGTTTGCAGCAGAGATTCAAACATTCCTGCGACCTGGCTCTTCTCAAACAACCCAGGCTCCTGCAAGCCTTACCAGCTGTGACTAATAGTGAAGGGAAGGAGGAAAGAAAGCTTCTTGGGCCTGCAGGCTTCAGACAGGCAGGCTCTGGGGGAAACAAGAGAGAGCCATTAACTAACCACAGTATTATCTTGATTCTCTCCAAGAAACGAGCTGGGGATGGCTAATGAACTAGCCTTAACGTTTCAAACTGAATGCACCTCTGGGAGCTCTGCTAGAACAAACAGTGTGACAGATCAATGCCTGATGCCTATATCAAGAGAAAAGGTTATTTGCTTCTCTGAGGAATTATAGGATTAGTATATTGCTATGATACACTTTGTATCCTTTTCAGAAAAATGGTTTTATGCGTTGTACTTATTTTCTAAGTTGTAAACTCCATTAGCGTGAGCAATAAAAATGAAAGGCAAGGATATTAATTCTTTTCTGTCCTTTTCCCAGCATCCTTTATGTTTGGGAGCCTAAACACACACAGTTTGACTGTTGCATGCACCTTTCCCAGGGAGATGCTCACCTTTAGAAAGATTTTTTTCTAAAATTCAATTTAAAGCATCATCAGCTGGTCAGGTCTCTATGAAAAGTCGTGATAGGAGGCAGATTCTTAATAAAAGGGATCTTGTGTGGGGAAGATTTTGGTTACTTTCCACTGCTGTCCCTGTGTTCTGTGTCCTTAGATGAATCTATCCAAGCCTTAGAGATGCTCATCTCTAAAACAGGACAGTAAATCTTCCTTTCTGGTACTGCTTGTCTGTCTTAACTATTCAGACTGAAAGGTCCTGGACAGGACATTCTGTTTATACTGCACCTACCATGGATCCCAGTCGGGAGTTTTTGACAATTTTTTGTTAATATGACAATAATCTCAAAGTGTAGCACATTTTGTGAAACAAATAAGAAATGACAGAGATAAAGGTGGGAGCTGGAACATGTTTATCATAAAATGATTAAGTTAATAGGTCTTGTGAGCTAAGAAGAGGTCAGGCTCCTTATTCTTCATCTTTGTGTCCTTTGGTGCTTAGAGAAATATCCAGGTTAGGAGCTAAGCAGTCCAAGTGCATCCATCTTAGCTTCCCAGCAAGAGGCAGAGTTTTTAAAAAATACCATGGGTGATTTCACTAAATCCTTTTATATTGGCATTTTTCTTAAAAGCTAAAGGTCTTGAAAACTATTTTGATCGATTACCGCATTCAGGAAGCTGCTGTACATATTGCTCCATAGATACAAGGTTTGGTCAAGCTATCAAAGTAATTTACCTTTTTACAAATTATTCTTTTAATGGGAATTAGATGATGAGTGAATAATTGTTTCTTTAAGAAAAAAAGATTTCCAGATGATTTGTCAAGAGATAATTATCTGAGTATCAGCATTTAAGGACTGCTGTATTTCCTTTTAGGAAGGAAAAATGTTAAATGCTTAAATTACAATAGCGTTGTAACTTAGAAAATGGAACAAAATTAGCATTGTCTCCTCTCAGTTGTAGCTAGGAATTAAGAGATAAAGTGATACCTATATCCCAATGTAATTGCTTTGTGTCAGATTCCAATATTTTTATTCTGGTTCAGTAGCTCTTACTTCATCCACACTTCTACTGATGTCGTGGAACTACACATGAAATAAAGATTCAGCGTGGGTAAAACCATCAGAATTTGGCCTTTTGAAGTCAACGTGAGCTTTGCTATCGATTTCATTGGAGATGAGAAATTGTTCTTTGATCATCTTCTGAAAACTACAGTTGTTTTTTGTGAGACTTAACTGAACACAGCACACTATTGTTTGGTTCTAGACAGATATCACAGAAATTTTCATATAAAGTACAAAGTACTCATGGTCTGCCACAGAACCCAGTATTACCAGGGCTTTTGTAAGCTAAGGTTTACTTTTAGAATTAATTTTCTAATGCAGAGCTCCTGCAATAAGTTGAAAACAAGGTGATCATTACTAACAAAGCCAAAATGACCAATTTCTGAGCAGCCTGACTTTATATGTTTTAAATCATGGTGACCCTCCTACAGCCATTACCAGCTGAAGGAAGGAAAATATGATTAGGGAGGTCACAAGATCCAAATTTCCTCTATGCATAAGAGAATGAGGGTTGATTATTTCAAGGGTTATGAAATACAATATTGTGTTTTCAGTCTCCCTCTGCCTGCACTCTGGCAAAGCTCTCATTCAGAACTCAGGTGGGAAGTGGCCCAGCCATGACATCTGAAATCTTCTAGTCACAGAAATTCAAGCAACATGTTTATGCAAGGAAGAAAAAAAATCCTAAAATATGTAAAATGTTGATGTCCTGGAAAGGTGGATAAATGAAGTGATTCTTGTTTGGTTTGAACTAATAATGCTCTTGTAGCTTTGCCTGTCTGAAGATATGATCAAGGCAAGGTTTGCAAAGAAAGATGTCACAGGGTTTGCTGTTTCCCAACTACAAGTACCTGAAACTACAAGATTCCTCTGACTTAACACACTTAGGTGCTTACATGAACTCTTCAATTTCATGTTCATTATACTATTTTCTTTTTGTAATGACTAATAGCACTTTATGCAGCCAGGAAGCTCATTTCCTGACAAAACCACATTCTTTCCTTCTTCAGGTATCATTGAATCCCTTTGCAATTGATACAATAAAACCAATTTTCATTAAAATTCACCGTATGCCAAATATATAAAATATCCATTTTAACACCGGGCAAATATTTTGTAACGTTTCAAGGTATTACAAGGTGTGTTTATACATTTTTTTTCCTGTCTCTTGCTTAGTTTAGACAAGGTCAGTTCAAAAGTCCTTGTTTATATATTTTTCAATGGTCTCATCTTACTTTTGTGTGTGTGACACAGCTTGGGAAAGGTTACCCTGGGAGACCATTTGCTGTATGGATGAACTTGTAGACGATGGCATATCAGGGCACTTCTAAAGGAAATATTATATGGTCCATCAAGGCAATCTCAAATTTCCTGATTGCATATATTTAAATAGGATAAGCTCCTGTTACTTAAGCACTTGTTTTGGCTCTAATGGAAAATAGGAGACTAATGTGGACCACAATGCCTATCTCATCCCAGCCTATCAAACTGTATGAAAATAAATCTAAATATTTCTTATTAGAAGAACAAGGATGGTGGATGAGGAATCAAGTCTATGTAACAGTAGATAGAGGGGAAAAATAAAAACAAAACCAAAAAACAAACAAAGTTTAGCTGCATGTGGTTTAAGATTATACCTGTTCATTGAATACATTCATCAGGGTCTGGTTTTGTATTTCTTCTTCCTCATGATACCCCAGATAAGGAGTGGTAACTAAGTCTTAATGGTTATGAAACTTTCTGTCTGTAACCATAAAGTGACCATTTACAAATTGGAATGCATTGTTTAGTGGGGATCCAGTTCCTTCCTCTGCCAGACCTGCCCGTCCAGGTAGATCTTTGAGTTAAGACAACAGCAGACTATTGAAAAGGTAGATTTTGTGTGTGTGTGGTTGGTTGTGGTTTGGGTTCTTTTTTTAAGCTGTATGCATGTTAGGAGTTTTATTAGAAGACAGCTGCTTAGAACAGCTGTCTGCTTATGTGCCCATCTTAGGAGAGAATGATTAATGAATTCACTTGGGCAGTGAGAAACTCAGTTCACTGATCCATAGTTTCAGCACAGGTATTGATGTGAAACTAATGAGAAATTTGATGCTCAAATTTGAATGTTTATTCCAATTACCAAACAACAGATCTAAATTAAAAAATAGCTTGAAACCCTAACCTTTTATTAGTAACATAGAAAGCTGAACTGGGGCTTTGCAGCACGTGCTGCAATCTGAAGACTCAACGTCCTACCCCCTACATTGGTTTTGGGGAAGGGAGAAACAATGGCTCCAGCTGATTGATTCTGCTCCCCCTACCTGATAATTGGAATCTTTTTCCTCCCACCTCTCCCACTTCACTTTTTAACTTGGGTATTTTTCCCAGGAGCTAAACATGCGCTAGGAACTGAGCTGTAGGCATCCCCTGCAGGTCTATTAAAATATTGCATTCAGTGACTTCTCAAAGCTATGGTGGCTACCTGATTGTGGTGTAGTACATGCTGGAGGTGCCAGGCAGTCTGCCTTAAAATGCTTACAGTCTCTGTCTGCAAAGGATAGAGGAAAATTTAGATTCTAACTTTAGTCCAGAAGTTAAAATTAATATTAAAATAAAATTAATATTAAAATAAAATTAAGGCATGGGGAAGGTCCAGTGAACTTCTGTTCCCCTTCAAAACTGATGTTTTACAGTGTATCTGTCAAAAGGCATTAACAAGAGCTCTTGAAAGTTACTTGATGCACTGAAGTGGTCCAGTCTGCTAACACTTGGTGTTTCCACAAAGGATAAATGCTTCTAATTGCCATACAAATAAGCAGAAGTTTTTAAGTCTGTGTCTTGCACAATCAAGTAGTGTTAAAACAAAGTGCAGATGGAAAACCTTCCTTTTTCAAATTGGGAGTGATTCATAAAAGTATGGCTAGGCAAGATTTTTCTTTGGAAGAATTTACAACTGCACTTCAAGACTGACCTTGGAATCCCCATGCACTCAACCCATCCACCAAGGAATGGTGACACCCATGGCAAATGCTCTTGTCTGCCTCCTCCGAGATGTTCCTAAAGTTGCCCTTGGCTCTAAGAGTAGTGATGTGTCTTGTGGCACTTGACCACATGAAAATCATGACAGGTATGTCAGGAATATTATGTGTTACTGTAGATTTTTAGGTCATGCCATATGTGTAGAAACAAGCAGATATTTGTAGAGCAAACAACACAGAATAAGAAGTCCACCCATTTCTGAGTAAACTGTAGATTTGGGCAAATTAAAAGTGAAGGTGAAGTGTTATTTTTAGGTTCATATGACTGTCAATTACGGTTTCTATTTCAGCCATGGAGGTACAATGTTTTATAGGTTGGTTTAATCTGTGTAATTTTAGAAAGTTTGTGAAATTTCTTATGGTAACAGTTTATTTTTTTAAGGTGCTCAATTTGGGTGGAATTCATCTGTTTGGGCTTGAGATCAGGGGGAGTCCTTTCTTTATGAGAAAACTCCTGAGAGACAATAGAGGTGAACAAATGCAGAGAGGATCGTGGACAGAGTTTGAGGAGTCCCTATCCTGGGACAGACATGGTGACTGGGACTGTGTTCATGCAGTTTCATAATCCCTACATTTCCAGAAAGAATTACCCATGGTTTCCCCCATCCTGTGAAGATAGTTGAGGCATTTTTCTGTGTAATGTTAATGGGTGTGGAATTGAACCTATGCTGGCAGTACCCAAACACCCCATCTGCAGCTGTGTGTTCAGAGAGTATGAGTCTGTTCCTTTTCTCCTAAGGTCCCCATTCATTTCATTTTACAATAGCCACTGGGAGGATTAGAGCACAATTTCCATCTTGTTCCCATTAGTTATTTGTGTTCCAACATCAGCTGGAGACCTTTGTCAAGATCTAGACCTTGTTGTACTTGGTGCTATGTATATCCATAGCAGGAGGCGATTCTTTCCCCACAGATATTACAGTTTATAAACCTTGAGGTTTAGAAATATCTGCTCTATAACACACAAAGTGACAAACTTCATTATTGTTTTAGGTCTAGCTAATGCCTAGAAAAATGCTGCTAGATCAGTCAGAATCAGGGCTTTAATTCCCCTGCTGGGTTTCTCCCTGTTGTGTCATTTATTTGTAAAAAAGAAAGTGCTTCTATTTTTTCGTTTTAATTTCCTCTTTTCAAACTGAAGGTTTGGAGCTTCTTGGAATAAAAAAAAAAAAAAAAAATTCTTTAAGCCTTTGTAAAGCAAAGAAAACTTTGAAAAGAAATGACCCAGTCCCCTCTTTGGTTCACACCTATCTGGTCAAAGAGTTCAGCTCTCCGTGGAGGCTCCCAGACCTAACAGCAGTCATGCGGAACCTGTTTGCTGGCTTTCAGGCTCGGCACTTTCCAGGGTGCCCCATCTCAACACGCCTGACATTCCTGGCCTGGCAGCCAAGAGGAATAAAACCTTTGGGGAGTACCTAAAATTAAATGACTCCTTTTGGTCAGATCAAGGTTGTTCACTTCAGTAACTCTGCTGGCAACATGTCCCTTCTCTCATTTAGTGACCATGGAAAAGCCTGTGTTCTTCCTTGCCTTTTTTTTTCCTTTAGTGTCTTTAAATACAAATCTTTTTTCTCAGAATGCCAAGATTAGGAAAATAAGCTTCATTTTACAAGGAACAAGAGGAAAAAACAATCAGACCCTTGTTGGTCTTCTCTTGCTGTATCAAACATTGTGTGTACCTGCGTTCCTGTATAGGTGGAACAGACACTAGAGCATCCTCTTCGTTTATGTAGAGCAATCTCTTTGCTGCCACCTCTTTAACATGAAATAAATTAAGGCCCAAAGGGTGTTCTAATTCTTATCCTGTAGCTTTCACAAGCCTCTTAGAGCTGGTTTGGTTTTGGGGGGGAGCATGCATAGGGGTTGGCAGAGCATGATTTTCCCTGTGAGTCTTCCACTTCAATAACACTTACACCTCCTACTCCAACACCTAGCAATTTAAATGCATGTTTTTATCAAGAGGATTTTCAAAATGGTCTCTTAGCTGGAGGAAAGGCCTTGCTCTGTAACTTTGATTCTGTAAGGTACTTAAGTGTGAGCCTAACTAATTGACTTTAACAGGACTGGTATCAAACTAGGCATGTTCATAAATAGGTTGCTCAGCTTTTAGTCATGTTTGAGTTTCACCACCTGACTGTAAGTGGCTGTGCTCACCACTTCTGTGCAGTGGGATACTTTTTGCTTTACTTGAGCATTTTCCTCTGTTCACAGCCACTATATTTTCCTTTGCCACTCGACTTAATTTTTCACCTCTTCTCCTCTCCCCCCACTTCCCATTTGACCAATTCTTTCTCTTTTTACCCTGTATGTATTCTCTAGAGTGGAACAGTAATATTTACATAGAAGTTCAATTTCTCAAGCCTTGGTCAATTTCTTTTATTTTTTTAAAATTACAAATAATTTACTCGCCCAAGCCCAGTTTAAACATTTGACATAAAAATTAGGGTTAAACCAAAATTATCTGAAAAAGAAAATTATAAACTAAATTAGAATACTCATCAGTGCCTCTTGGTGGTTATCTTTCCTGCAGCTTTTCTGCATTGATGCTGATCAGTATTATAAGCCAGGACTGTGCCCAGCTGTATTTTTACTTCAAAACTAGGGATTAAGCTCACTGATAGAAGCTCACTGGATAGGGATTGCATCCCTATATGAAGCAGCAGTGCCCAGGTCTTCCCAGATTCAAAGCTAGGAGCGATCTGGGGATCTCTTCTCAATATTCCAACATGCTGCAGGTGCCAGCCAGAGCTACCTCTGCTTAATTCCTTTTTATACCCCCCACCACCACCAGGCTGCAGATCACTGACTTGCTGAAAGACTCCCAGCACATAGCAGTTTGTGTCACCATTTTGGGATATCAGTTTGCAATCCTTTGTCTGTCAGAGTTCCTCAAGTTTGGATCAGAAGCTCTGTGCCCTCTTAATCCTTCAGCAGTCTTCAGGCTGTGTTGTTTTCTGAGGGTGAATGACATTTCCACACCTGGAACAGAGCACTCGGGCTTTCTCACCTTCATAACTGTCCCTTTATCTCAACATCTCATTATTTCACCAAGTGCTCTGTTAATGCTTCTCCCTGGGTTCAAGGGAGTGTTTTCTTGGGAAAGGACTGAAGACTTGGTCCATTACTACCAAATTAGTGTCTACTTGCCCTGCTGCTTGGTTTTCTTTCCCAGTTTTGTTCTTCAAGGTGTGGAGGTCTGACTATTAGACACCCAATTCCTCTATCTGTGTTGATATCATCCCTACTCCTGCAAGGAAACAGAGGTGCCAGGACATCTGCAGCTGTTATTTTCATTGATCCTTTCACTGAGCAAGCCATGTACAGCTTACACATAGGCTAATAAATTAGCAAGACATGACAAGAGTCTTGCCAAGCTTTACAGATATTAGCAGATTGGAAGGAGTGGTGATTTTTTTGGAGCCTGATTTGTTGTTGCTTTCCCCTCCCCTTGATGGAGAAATGGTTTAAAAATAAAAAAGGGAAAAATTCATGTTGCATACAAAGGAAAACAAAATGAAGCTAAGAGCAATTAAGCTAGACAGATGAATAAGCTGCCTAGTGAGGTAGCTGAGTCACCATCATTAGAGGTGTTCAAAAACCAGGCTAGATAAAATCCTTGAAGAGGTCAGAGTGTATGGGAAAATCCTGCTCGATAGAGAAGGCTGACCCGGCTGACCCAGGAGCTCTGCTGCTTCTTCTGTGTCTCTTTATTGAAAAACAGAGTTGAATTCAGAGACTAAAAGAGGAAAACAAAACCCAAGCCAGGTGCCCATGTCTGGTAAACAGTTTTATTTTGTTCTCAGTGATGAGAGTTGAAAAAAAAAATTATACAAGAAAAAGGAAAAAAATGAAGGAGACGAAAACCACACCTCTAAAATAAGAAATATATGTGCACTGTTTGCAGAATTGATGTGATAAAAGATCTGTCTGCTTAGCAGAAGGATGGGAGCATCTTTCAGCAGATCTGACAGAGCCTGGAGGGGAAATTCTTTTAGTGTGAAGAGATGGGGCACACAGGTGAGGTTATGCACCTGTGCAATGGAGAGAGAAAGCAGGCAAGGATTCTCTCTGGGGTTTGCAGGGAGTGGGCCTGAGCAGCCCAGCAGGAATCCTGTTGGAAATTCAGCGCCTTCATGATTTGTGAAAACTTGACCCAGTGACTCTTGTTCTCAGCTGTGTGTAAAAACATAAAGATGGAAGCTTGGGCTCCCAGGGGTAAGGTCCAGCATCAACACACAGGGAAATCCTGTGGCTGGTGTTGTTCCCAGGGTCGAGCTGATGATCAGAATCAGCCGAGAAGAGATTCAGGCTTAAGGCAACACAAGTTCAAGGAATCCCCAGAAGTCTTCAACACAGCCACAGAAAAAACCAAACAGAAGTAACAACAAGCCAACAGAATCTCACCGAAGGTGGTTCAGTTCATCTTTGACAATATGCTTTTTGAGGCAGGCCTAAGAGAGGACAAAATCAATTGCTTAGGACTTCCATGTGACAGATTTCTTCCCCTCCCCCCCCCAACTCTTAGGTTTTGTCGTGTTTCATAGAGCTGCATAGAAAATCACAGAATTTTCAGGGTTAGAGGGGACTTTTAAGACCATCCAGTTCCAACCCCCCTGCCATGGGCAGGGACACCTCCCACTACATCAGGTTGCTCAGAGCCCTGTCCAGCCTGGCCTTAAAAGCTTCCAGGGATGGGGATTCCACCACCTCTCTGGGCAACCTGTCCTATCTTTGTACTTTAGCTTTTTCAAGTTTGTAGTCTCAGTGGTCAGCCTTGCTTAAAATCTATTTCTTCTTGCCCTGCTGGTGCCTGCAAGGTTCTAGTGCAAGTGGTGCTGAGCCACCTGAAAGGGGATGGAATTGCAGCCCAAGACATTTGAACAGGAGCTGCACGCTGGCCTCTTTCTCCATGTGCTATTACTGACATCAATTTTACTTCTTCAGGAAAGCATCATTCTTGGAATTTAACACTAGAAATGCTTTCTCTTGAATGCCCAGAAGTTACAAATCCACAAGACTTAACTGATAGGCCAGAAAATAAAGAAGGAGAGTCTTTTTCCATCTTTAGCAGAAATTTAGAAACATTCTTCTGTCTTTCCACAGCATTACAGTGAATGGTAAGAAACAGAGAGAAAGCATTTGTTAAATGGGGGACTTGAGATTTATTTTCTCCTCAGCTTCAACTAGGATGAAACCCCCTTATAAACTTGCTGCTTCCTGATTTCAGAATAAATAATAAAATACCCTAAACTCCCCAGACTTTACGATGTTGGAATGAAAAAAAAATGGGAGCAGAAGCTCCTTGTGCAGGTGTTGTATTCTTGCCAATGGACAGCACCACTTTTCTGCTACAAATGCAGTGGGCACTGATGTTGTGGATGTATTGTTACCTGCCTCACAGGAGCTGTGTGTGCAACAGAGCTGTGCTATTTTGCAACAGTTTGCTTTCAGAGCTGCTGGACTCGAGTCAGTGTTTATCACTAAGTTACTTCTTAGGAACAGGGCCAGATCAATACTGTATTCTTTCAGACCTCTCTAAACCCAGCAGGGAAGGCAATCACAGTGGTGCAGAACTCTGCACCTTCTGGAACAGATCAATACCCTGACAGTGCTAAGCTTTGTTCCTTCACCAGCTTTAAGATGTTCTGCATGCTCTACATGATTGCTTAAAGGTTTGTTTTCTCTTCTTCCTATATGACAACACTGCTCCCTCCCTGATCTTTCCTAATAACATCACTGTAATTGCCTTGACATGAAATAGCAGCACAAACACAGATGCTTTGCTTTGAGGTGTTTTATCTCTTCATGAACATCTCTATTGGCTGAGGGTGTTGATTTCACTTTAGCATGAAATCAGAGCTTTTTTGTATGCCTTTTCTTATTTACATTGTTTTACTAAATGTGACAAACTGGGTTTTGCTACAGGGATTATCTTGTATTGCCAGGTATGGTAGATACAATAATCTATATTGAGTAAAGAATATTACCTTAAACTTTGTGTTGCTGAAGTCTATTTTAGTCTAAGCCCCACTCAACCATATCATCTTGTTTGTCTCAGAAATACTGCAGGACAACGTTACCTTTCAAGTAGTGCTAGGTGGAATAAATCACATTTTCTTTTGTCCTAGCTGGATCGAGAACTTGCTTGCTCCCCATTTCTTTTTTCTGATGTCTGTGTCCTCTGAAGCTGCAGAGCTGCAGAACTTGGAGTTTTCCATCAAAACCAAATCTAGTTTTCTCCATTTTTTTTTTTTTTTTTTTTTTTTTTTTTTGAGAAGTGGTTGTATGTAATCTAGTGTTAGCCAATTTCAGACATTATTGGCCACTGCAAATTGCCCAGCTTTTCTTCTAGGCCTGAAACATGCTTGTAGTAACAATCTGGAAAAGGCTGATGTTCAGCAGCTTTTTATGTGTGGCTTTTCCTAGATACCAGTGGAGATAGAAGAGGGTTTTTAAGCTAGGTGCCCATCTGTTTCGAGACAAGAACTAGCTCTGAGAACTCCTGTGCTCTGGAGGGTGTCTGACAGGATGATCACACTGGTCCTTCCTCTATTTTCTATAAATTTGTGTCTCTTGTTGGGCAGATATGCAAAGAGATTTCTCAGTCCAAAGCCCCTCTGATGCTTCAAACTGAATTACCACTTCATCACATGAAAACCTCCAGTCCTTAATACTGGACCCATGGGAATGTTCCTGTTTTTCTTTGATAGTTGACTTCTGCTCCATTTACCAGGTGAAGCATTAATCCCTCACAGCCCTCTCCTCATTCTGAAAGTCTTCAGCTGCAGCTTTCTGTTCTGCTTTGAAAAGCATCTTGTAAGGAGTACAATTTAGAGATACACTGCCTTCAAAACAGCTGCTGCCCACTTCTGCCTCTGTGTAAAGTAGGATAAGATATGCAATTTGTAGGTACTATGATTACTGGCTTAAGGAAAAGATACAGCATTTCTCAACATTTTCCAGACATTAATACAATTCTGCCAGGCCAGTGTCTGTAATATGTGGTTCACTGTATCTGATGTATATTTTTTTCATCTCAGACATAAAGGTAAATCCTTTTCATTTACATAAGCGGGCTCTATAAACCAGATTACCCGAATTAATCATAGATATTTAAGCATATTACACTGCTCCATACCACAAGCTAGCATTCCTAGAAGGTGGATCAGAGATAAGGGTCCCATAAATTATTGACCAAATCCTTTAGTCCATCAGGCTTTATTTCCACTAAAATCAGTTTTGCCTGAGTAAGACCTTCTGGATTTGGCCCTGATATGCTTTTGTATTCATAGGCTCTTCAGATACAATGAAGGTTCCATGAAGCAATTATATATATTTTTTTTTTTAAGTATCATTAAATGCACTGTTTCAAATAGCAGTATAAAAATGAGCTATTTTTTGGTAATGTTGCTTTTAATATCAAGCAGCCGTATTATATGTCTATCATGCTTGGGGTTTATGAGCCTATTAAGTTTTATTTAACATCTCTATTATGTTATTTCCAGTAAAGAGATTAAATCATGAGATGTGGAAAGCTGGATGTTTTATCCTCAGTAGAAGAAATATCTATGTACAGCTATTCTCTTATATTTTGCCTTTCTGCATCCTAGAAGGCTCTTAGTTTCATCTGTCATCTGGAAACCAGTTGGGCTAGAGGCAGCTAGCATAGCATCACATAAAAATATAGGGAATATTCCCCCCCCATGTGCTGCTTTTACCCTAATCAAGCACTGCAGATGCATCTTGTCAAGAGAATGCACCTCATCCTCAGAAATCCAAAGCAAGTGACTTCAAGGAGGACAAAACAGCACAGTGGGAGCTGACCCCACACCAGACCCCACAGGCAGGTCTGTCAGCAAAGCCAAGGAGGAGACTGGGGCAGATGAGCTGACCCCCCCTGACACTGCTGCAGAGATTCAGCCTGGAGCTGGGCATCTGGGTCCTTCAGCTGCCAAGGGCACTGGAGCAGTCACCTCCTGAGCTGGAGGGCAGCACACGTCTGGGCACTCCCAGCAAGGGCTGAGTAGTTGGCAAAGAGCAGTGCATGCAAAGGTCTAGAGATGCAAGTGAGACAGGTTAACAACAAGAATTAAGGGACTGAAGGATTTTCCTTACAACTTTTTCTTGCCTGTAAATAAGATTTCTCCCCTTTTCTTCTTATTGTTTACTTCCCACCTTAGCCTCATCCAGTCAAAAAGGTTTCCAGCAGAGATTTTCTCTGTTTCCAGACAGATGGACACATTTTAAAAATGGTATTTTAATTTCAGGCTCACTTTTAAAAAGAATTTGTCACGACCTGACAGAGTCCTTACTCACGGAGATTGCTAATGATTTCAGCAGGGTTTTCCAGGAGCACTAGCAGCTTTTATCATATTGGAACAGCAGCAGGGTTCAGCAGCATCTTTATTTCAACAAATCAGCAGGCTGAAGTTCAGAAGAGGTTAATAGAACAAGTAGCATTAAGTATTTTTAAAAGGTGTCAGAAAATGGAAAAAAAAAATCATTTTCCATAATATAGCTTCTCTACTCTATCTTCCCTCCTTATTTCAGAGGAGCTTCAAAAGCCTAAACCAATCCATCCTTCTCTGGTCTCTCTTGAACCCCTGGAATTCTTTCTTCCCATTTGGACAAGAAGCAGTTTTTGTCAAACTGGGTTTCCTGAAGCAGAGTCCTGTGCAGTCCTGGAAGCTCCTCTTTTTTTGTGTGTCAGGGCAATTGACAGCTTGCAAAGAGCAACATCTCTTTCTTCTACTTTTTCTTTCTATATCTCTAAATATGCTGTGTCCTACAACTTCCTGAAGAGTGACATAGCATCAGAGAAAGAGATCTCATGATTCCCAAGGAGAGCTTTACTTGTGCTTGTTTTGGAGTCTAAGAACTACCCATTTTTCTGTTCTCTTCAGTTTTGTCCATATCTTCCTTTAACTTCATTGTCTAATAAAGACTCAGATTCCTGGGTGGCTACATCCACAGTGCTGGGGGATGCAGTGCCAGGACAGTGTGCCCAGAGCAGTGTCACACAGCCACCTCACATCTGTTTCACCTCTTAATTACATGCATCCATTTCATGTCTTAACTATATTCTAAAGATGAAACCAAGACTGTCAGGCTGTTTATAGCTGCCCAGTTTTTCCTTTTCCAGATAAGTATGAGTTTGGACTGGCTTCTTCCTAATTTCTTTTTGTTTCTTCTTCATTCATTAATTCAGAAAGCAACCTCCTTCAGGGGTGTGGTTGGCCAGGTAACTGAGAAGAGCATTGAGCTATTCTTACAGATTCTGGGATCACTCTAGAAAAGGCTGTGTTGCAAACCAGGATGTTGATGGTACAATTGGTCCAGTGGTCATCTGTCCTGGACAAGCTGGGGAAAAAAAAAAGAGGCAAAAGGCTTTCAAACATTGCTTTCCTGCTTTCCTCTGCTCTGTCATCCCATTATGCTCAGTCCCAATGCTGAGAGAGACAGACAATTTTTCTGCCTGTTACTTAAGATTCTTTTCTTTTTGTCCAGTGTCATGGTCTGGCATCCCTGGAGAGCTTAGGATAGTTTTGCTGCACTAAGATAACTTGGAGTAAGTAAGTAAGAAAAAGCAAAACCATTCCTAATGATAAGAAGAAATTTTAGCATAGGAAAACCACCACAATAAACAAAATAGTAGAGAGGCAATTGGCTTTCTGTGGCGTGGCTGTGTGTGTTTCCCCTAACATTCAATCTCAAATGTAGGATGCTGACCTGTAGTGCCTTTCTAATGTATCCTGATGTATCTTTCCTTATTGGCTCAAAAAAGAAACAGAAGTATAAAGTAGCAGGGTCTTAAATTCTGTGACTATGTCCAGTATTACCTTTGGTAAGATAGTCTGATATTTCATAGCTCACAAAGGTCTCTTGCCTTCTGTGTTTTGATATTTATCATCTATACTCCTAATTTATTAGTAATATCAAGAGATTTGGGGGGAGTCATATTTTATATTAATTAAATGAGTTTTAATTTAAGAGATGCAGACTGGTGTTTAAAAACAGTATGGTTACCTGATGAGTGATCTTCTGCTGGGACTCTGCAGTCAGGTGAGAAAATAAACCTACCTTGACAGTATCAATGGTCACTATAAAATGAGATCTGTAGCACTAGCTAAACTGCAGCCATTAGATGCTATCACAGGGACTTGAAATTAAATTAAGCAGCTGGAATGCCTACTGTCCTGCTAACATCATCAACCATATCAAAGATAATCACTGCTTTTATTACTGCAAGCACAGGATGCAGCTGGAAGTAAAACTGCCTATTATCAGATCTCAGTTTAGCCAATTTCAACTTCCAGTTCAGAGATTTGAGTTGTCAAAAGGGACATTTAAAAAGAGATCTGTGCCTTTGAAGTGATAACACACAGGAGCCTGGGGGGTAAAGTCACAAAACTTCTGTACACTCTGTGAACTAAAATTGAGGAAAATGTTTCCTGTTTTATAGGGGTAAAGGGAGAAAATTAAAACTGAAAAAGCTGTTTAGACTAGGATGTAGACAGTTTGGTGGTGTCAAGAAAAAGCCTTATTATCTCCTCTGCTTTAATGCTCTGGTGATGTTTGTTTTCTGAGAACATGAGGATTTGGAGAAAGCAGAAGTTCCAATTACTTCAGAATTATCTTCATATTCAGATTGCTGGACTTTACATTTAGGGCTCTACTGTGATCTAAAATGTGTGGTTGTGAATTACCACAAGCGCTGGAAAAAAAAACCAAACTGTCCTCTTATTGTGGCTGAGACATTTAGCAAAATTTGCACTTTCATACCTGGAGCTGGATTATCAAGGGGGAAAAGTCATTAGCCTCCAATTCACTGTGATTTTGTGGCAAAGCCTCCACAGGACTTGGACCAGAGTACAGGGCACACAAAACCGTCACACTTTTATACCAAGGAGTAGTCCTAGTAGTAGAGATCTCATGGGGAGACTAAAGAATATGACTGCATCTTCCCTACAAAGTAAGGTTATTGGAGAAAAAAACCACAAAGCAGGACATGATGTCCAGTGCATCTTTTTAAAGTGTAATGTTGCTCTTCCATTGGCTCTCATATTCAGGGCAAAAATGTTCCCCAATTTCATAACAGCTTGTTAAGGTCTGGGGGACATGTCAGTTTTAGAAGGAGGATATCCAAAAGTTCACCAAAATGTTTGGTGTTGGCAATGAACTTAGTTTAGTGTTAGAAATGTTAATTTCCTCTTGGCATTAATTTGTAGTTTACTGTAAGAGTTTGCTTGGATCCTGATCAGAATTTCTCTTTCAGAAGGAAAAATTAAGGTACCTTTGTGTAGAAAATGTTATACTATGTTCTGGTCAGGCAAGATCCTTTAAGGGACCAGTTGGTGAGGACTGCAAGTGAAAACAGAGTCTAGTCCTTTGATCTATAGCTGACTGTCACTTCCTACCAAGAAAAGCCTCTTAGCTTTACCATTTTTAATCCCCCCAAAGGAATTTTTCTTTGACAAAAACCCAATTGATTCACTGTCCTCAGTGCACGGACACTGTAAGGATGGCCCAGTGTAGGATGTGGTGTGAAACTGCTTGAGTGCCTCTTAAACTCTTGGTTTCTTTGCTGTGTCTGGCTGGTCAGTTAGGTACCCACTGTGTGGGAAGGCACAGACTGTAACAAAACCAGGAGAGACCTTTAAAAAGAAAGGTTAGCTCATCAGTGGCCCTCTTACTAGCTTAGAAGGTCAGCTCTTCTCTAGGCTGTGTCAGCATCCTTGGAGAGCTGGTTAAAGAAAATAGTATCATGTGCCTTTTGCAGACAGAAAAGAGCAGAACCAGTGCCCTCTGAAGCTAATTCAAAGTTTCCAGTTGATGTGAGCTGACACTGCATCACGTCATCCCTGTACCAAAGCTCTGCATATATGCTGTCTTCAAATCCACATGGAAGACATGATTTAGTTGTCTTAGAGCCCAATTTCCTTAAATGCAAAGTCCAGCTGAGCAGGCTTTGTATTTGGTAACTCAGAGAGCTCGGAGAGAACAGAGTCCTTGCCCACTTCCAGCTAATAGTTTCTCATTTTTAGTAACAACCTTCAGTCTTTCTCTTTTCATCACCCCAAATAGCTTTACACTGCTCAGCAGCCAGTTTTCCATGCTGTGAATGCTATGAGGAATAGATGCAAAAGAGTTGTAAGCAAGAATAAAAAAATTCTTTTCCCAGGTGCCCCATAATAGTTTTTTCCAATGTTCACCCCACTCTAAGTGGGTATTTTGTCTGCATAAGGGCACCAGGGTTGTATCCCAGGCAACACTGCTCTGATGTTATTCCACTGTCTATTTTTGCTGGGCAGCTGAGCCCAGGCAAAGATGCTGTAGCTACATCACAGCAACCCCCCTGTATGGTGGCTCTCTGAAGAAAGAAGGCAAATTTCCAGTTTGATTGTCTAATTTGTTCTTTAATAATTGAGACAGATTGGTTTTTGCCTTGGAGAATGGGTCCTTGTGTGCAGCCAGGTGAGCTGTTTGCTCTCGGTGTCTGCACTGGTATCAGATAAGTAAAAAAACCCCTCAACCTGACAATTCACTTGAGAATAATCTGATCTGGTTTGCTTTGCTGTTTCCTCTTGAAGTGGACAATGGCTTTTCCCCTGTTAAAAAGTTGACACAATGAGACAAGTGTGTGATTATTGTATCCCTTTATGTCATTTGAGTAACTTGAGATAGCCTGGTGTAATGTGAGTAATCTCTGTTCACCCCCCCTTGAATCTATCTGGAGTTGATTGGCATATCTGTGCATTTTAACTTGTCTGGAAGGCTCTTATCTACTCACTGCCCAGCATCAGTTGCCAATTTTAAACCTTTCTGTTCAACTTTATGTTTAAATACCTTCCTCTTCCCCTTTCCTCTTAGGGTCTTAGCAAGGAGCTGGTTTTGCTTTGTTTGCTTGCTGGGTTGGTTTGAAGCAAACCTTATGACTCCTTTAAAACAAATGAATCAGGGAAAGGCAGGTAATGCAGCTGACAGACAGGTGATCCTGATAATACTGTCTGGTGCCTGATAGACTGCCCTTGAACATCTGAGCCATTCACACCATTTTAGACAGTTAACACTGGTTCTCCACTACTGAGCAAATCATTACTTTCCATCCTGACCCATTAAAGTTGAGACCTCCATGTGCCTTTCAGGTACAGCCTGTGGTTAGAGGGTGATGCTGAGCAGAGCCACCCCCTGAGAAGTGCTGCAGGCACTGCACCTCAGTGCCCCCAAGTGTGCATGGGAACAGAACTGTAGTGCCAGCCCCAGGCAGTTGCCAAAGCAACCTCTTTTTAATTTTTTTTTTTTTCTTCTTTACCTGTGCTTCCCTTTGAAGAGACTCAGATAAAAAATTAATCTTGAGGACAGCCTTTCCTTTAGTGGTGTTGCACCATAAATGTCATTTGTCTTTATTTTGAGTGAAGGTGATAGAAAAGTGTGGTCTAAAGAAACAAACTTCATGCTCCAGGGGGAGCAGAGAGGAGATATGTTCTAGTGGCAGGTAAGACACTACCTTGGTACTACATTTGTTCCATTGATATAAGCTTAGTTTGAAAACCCACAAGCTGCCTCAGTTTCCCCTGCCAAATGGAGACAGTGTAGTGATTTTCAGGGCTTAAAGTAACAGAAAGCCTCTGCTAAATGAGAGAGATCTATCCTTCCTGAATAGTCTGCATAAAAATCATAGCCAGTCCACAAAATTAATCAGATGAGATAGTTAGGATCAGTTTTGGAATCCTGATCACCCTGGTAGTGCCCTTTGGGGCTGCTTTCTAGTCTCTGTCTCCTCTGCCACATCACCCTTGAAGGATGTGGGCTACACCTGGGCTCAACTTCCCTAAAACCTCTGCCCTCTATGTCTCTTCAGTGGGCATCTTTCTTTTAAAAAGCTTTATTAACATTTAAGACACAACATTGGATGAGCTACTGCAGCTCTTGCCTGTCAGGCAATGTGGCTGCATGACAATTTCATGTCATATCCTTCAGGTTAGGAGGAGAAGGATGATAAACCCAAACCCTTTGAAAGAACTTGTAATGTATATTTGAACTCATGAGGCTTACTCTGCCTCTCTGTTCTCTTTGTGTTATACACAATGGGATCATAAGATTCACAAATGAGAAATAAACTGAGAATACTGTGATTTAAAATGTACAATACAATAATATAACCTTGCACAACAAAATTAGTGCTTTGCTAATTTAGTCCCAAAGCATATTGATTAAATGCATTTTACCACTTCAGTGTATACTGGAAAATCCAATTAATATAAAAAAGAGAAAATGAAAACATCCAAGTCACTGAACTCTGGATCATAAATGTTAATCCATCCTGCAATATCTTTTGAATAGAACACACATTAATTTTCTCTCATTGTTACAGAACAGATTTCACTTAAAATAATGCTGTAATTGGGGAAAAAAAAATATTTGCCATTTTGTGTTTCTGTTTGCTTCTCCTTCACTGGATTAATTAAAAAAGAATTTTTTCTATTAACAGCTTTCAGCAAAGTCGTCTTAGTGACAAACTTTTAGTACCAAAAACATCTGAATGTTTAGTAAATTAGATAAAGAAACCTTGCACAATATTCAACCAGAGGAATAAAATTTGACCAAGTTTAGGACTTTGTTTGGACTATGTCCGTGCTAGAGAAGATGGTGAAGAAAATGAGTCTTTCACTGCTGCTGAAGACCAAGAGGTCAGTTTTCCTTAGCTGAATGGGAAGAGCAAACTTCTGGCCAAAGGCTTTCTGAGAGCAGTAAGTACAGATTCAGAGATGATGGAGCAGTTTATTTGATACCTAAGCTGGGGGTTTCTTGTGAGAAAAGAAGCCAGTGCCACTGTTACACCCAAGATGGTGAATCTCTCTCAGTACATTTTTGTTACCAAGGGAATAAAATTGCAGCAAACAGCATCTGAATGGAATGATGAAGAAGTGAGGACTTCAGTGCTCTTAAACTCCCCAAATTAGTGATATTGTAATGGGCTTAAGAATACAAAGACAGCTGTGTGGTGAGTGTTGGGAGATTGGGGTAGAATTGTATTTGGAGAAATATTTCCACAGAGAACATTTCCATAATTTTAGTCCTACAGTGTTCATAGGGTACCTAAAAGAATGTCTTGTTGTCAAAGGGAATGTCAGTGAAGAGGCCTTCCTTTTGGAGCTGTGTCTGCAGGGAGATGTGCAGATGTCTTCATTAATTTCATGTCTAAGCAGCTTCCCTGGAGGCTGTGGTGGCTGCTGGGTGTTAGCACTTCCATAGAGAATCCATGAAGAAGAAGCCCATGTGCTCCTCACTCAGCTGGATGTGTGTGGTCTCAAAAGAAAGGCCTTTCATCCCTTTTTTAAAAAAATATTTTATTTGTTTTATTTTGTGGGAAGAGGAGTAACTGAAATAAAATAAAACTGAAACATGACTCTCAAATGGGCATTCATTTGGGCTGTTTTTTAAGTAGATTTCTTCATCAAACAGGGCAGCATTTACAAAGTTAGCCCAGTGAAAGTCTTGCTAGTTTTATGACTTTGTATCTTGCTTTTATGTAAGTATGTTCAGATAAATACTACTGTACATTATGTTTGAATACATCCAAGGGTTTTTTCTCAAGAGTGATATTTGTTTTTAACTGGCCAAGCTTTACAGCCATTATAATTGTGCTTTACTTGCCAAAAAGCCCATTTGGTTTCCAGTGCTATAAACCATAGTAACAGACTGAGGAACCAGGCATTTCAGACTATCCTTTCCTGGTTTATAGCAGTTTATATGCATTTTAATATATGATATATACTCACCTTCCACCCCATCACCATACATAGTTCTGTGAAAAGAAACAGACTTGGTATCATAGTAATTTATTCTGTGTAGTGTGATCAGGATATTTTGTGTTTTCTAACTTTGGATAGTTGTGGCTAGGAAATAAACTCTCTCCCAAATACAATTCAAATCAAGGGTCCTAAAGATAGACTTTTCAGACTGTCCTTCCCTCCCCTGTGCTTTACAAAGAAGACCTCATTTTGCTATTCTATACACTACAAGAACAGCCTAGAAATTTAATACATTTAAGAAGATAAGAACTAGACTGGTGGTGCAGAAAGAAAAAAAGAATAATCTGGTTAATTCTGTGTGTTGTGGGCAGGGGAGCTGTGATCCTATAAACATTAACTTCCCTCTTTCTTGCCTTTTTTTTTTTTTTTTTTTTTTTTTTCAAATTAAAGAACACCTACTTTGTTGGTTAGCAAGTGGTTGATTAATTTCTCCTCTTTTAGTTTAGTCTTGTTCTGCACTTCATAGCACTGCTCAATAATACTTTGCTAAAAGTCAGATAAACTGATATTCCCTCAGCCTCATCAGTGACATGGAAAACAGATTGTGTTACGGTCTCATCCTGATGTAATCTATTGCTTTGATGAATTAGAAGGCCAGATCCTCAGCAAGTAAAAAATAACATCATTCCATGCATTCATAACTCTATTAAATGAAGATCAGATTCAGAATTTCTGGTCCCATCAGTAATAAGTAGATAATTTTGCATTATTTTTTTTTGCATTTAAAAAAAAATTATACGGTTGGATTTTTTTATTATTTTCAGAGTAATGTGTGTCAAAGACTTGATATTACTTTTCTAGAAAGTATTCATAAATACACTAACAGTTGGGAAGTTAAATAGACAGTGACAAAAAAATGGAGATGATAATTAATCCATTCTTTACTTATAGCCTTGATTAGCCGTCATACAAAAAGCTGCTAGTGAGACCACATCAGGTTATTCCAGTTTGTTTTCTTCCATCAGGATGTGCCCAAAGAGAGTTATTAGCTCACTTTGATTGTTCATTGGCAGTCTCCATGCAATATGGGAAGTGTCTGCCAGCAAATGTCCATAATATACATGATTTGCAGGGGGAAAATAAACACCAAAATCTTATATTTGCTTATCCTGCTGAAGTGAAGAAAGTACCACCAGGGAACAGTTCTATCTTTTATTTATAAATATTTTGTAAAATTGTCTGTGGTGTTTGCATGTTAGGTTTTTTCCTTCACTACCAACATTCACAGATGTCACCTACACAGGATATTCATGTGCATAGATGAGTTTTCTTCTTTTTTTTAGGTATGTTTTGTTTGGAGCTTTTCAATATTTCAGGCCAAAAATAATTTTATAAAATTTCTTCTTTTTCCTAACTATTAAGCACAGTGTATTTAATACTTTGTGTGTTGAAGTGCTTGTCTTTTGGAATACTGTTTAGGTACATGTACAGTGCACATTCTGTAGATTATTTCCTCTTCAACATTATATTTGCAAAACTAATCTGTCTTTAAAAAGACAAAGGGGAGATGGATGTAGAATGCAAATTAAAAAATTCTGCCAATTCATTTTCCTTAAAAGTCCCTGTATGACAAAATAGATGTAGTTCATAATATCCCTCCTTTAGTAATTGCTAAGGGGAGTTGCTGGTGGCGAGTTACCATACTTTGTTAAATAGCCGTTGTTTACTAGCCCAGAATTGTCTGTATTTTGCAGAAGGATGAAAGGTTTATTAGATTATTAACCTTATGTCTGTGATTATGCGTTTTAATGAGGAAATGTTTTTGAAGTCTGATTTGTTCTTAATGTGAATATTGTTAACTCATTTTGAGTTTTGCATGAGACACAAGACCTCCAAAGTTGTCCCGAAGGTGACAGCATACTTCTTTTTTCCAGGTCAAATCTTTCCAACATGTTGCATGTATTTTTTTCAGCAGCCTCACACTACCCCTGTGTAGCTTGATTAAGACAGGAATCAATCCAGACTCAGGTGATGTACAGCCCACCTCTTAGGTGCTCAGTTAGTGTTTAACCACAACACAACACCCTGGGACAAGAAGTAAAGAAAAAACCACCTTTTGAAACCATGTTCCAGATGAAGGGCTGTAGAACCTAATTGCTTGATGAAACAGTAGAGTCAGCTTTCCCGGGGTAAGAAAAAGTGGCGTGAGATTTTTGGAATGACTAGAAATACTTAGTACTTGTTTCATAGCTTATCAACAACACGTTGTGGCTGTGTCAGGCAGAAACTTTAGCTTGTGAATTAGCCCTGAGGCACTGTCCTATATACAGCAATGAAAGCGTCTGGGTGCAGGATCCCCTGCCTCAGAGGAAGAGTGCCTCCTACTGATGCTGTCTCCAATCCAAATGCTGACCTTGCTCCTTTGATGGGATCTGACAGGTTTCCAACCCACGGGTGTGGCTGTCATAGCATCATTTTCCCCCCCTTTAGCTTCTTCTCCAATAAACTTGTTAACTGGCTTGCATTAATAGAGAAACTTACTCAGTGCGTGTCTTGCTGTCTTTGACAACTCATTCAATGTCAACCATCAACAATTTTCATTTAATGGACACACAGCATCCCTGGTGTGATGATTTAATTTTTTTATTTTTTTTTTAAACTTTTGGTGTCAAATTGATAAGCCTGTGAAATAGAATAGATACACATAATGTCTCTTTATCCTCACAATTGACAGCGAGGCAGTGAAGCAGAACCTCAAGAAAAGCGACCCAGTTCTGCATGTGTAACCACACGAGAACCCAGCCCTGTCCCTGGTCCCACCTAACGCCTCAGCTTCGTGACATCTGAGCAAATAATAGGCAGAGAGTGTGAGTTTGTGAAAGTAATTACATAAAGCTGATGGCAGGGGACAAAAAGACGTGGGGTGGGGAGGGAAAGCGAGCGGTTTGCCTGCTTTGACAATGTCCACAGCTGTGATGTCATAGGCACAAAGATGATAATAAAATTTGGCCAATGTGGTGTCAACTACACCTTGCTCCTTTTGTCTTTTCCCTCGTATAATTTTGTATCCATGTGTGAATCGGCTCATTAGTGGAGGAGAGTGAAAATTGAGGTCAGGGTATTTAAACCTGACCTGTGCAAAGGCCAGGCAATGCCTGAGCCCACCGGGGGTTTCACTTCAGAGCCCCAGACCACCCTTGAAGGTGACACCAATTCAAGCCTCATTTTATAAAGGCCTTATTAATTATTGTCTTTATAAGAAGGAGAAGCCATATAAAGAAATGTGTCATTCTTAGAGTAGGAGTAGGCAGGGGGAAAAAAAAAAAAAAAAAAAAAAAAAAAGAGAGAGAGAAAGAAACAGAAGATCAAAAGAGTGCTTTTTTTTTCCCTTTTGCTTTTCATGCCTCAGAACCTCAAAGGAGGTCGGGGAACAATCAGGCTTAGGGGTCTCGTGTGCTTTCTGGCAATTAGACTCAGCTGATGGGCTGAAAGGGATTGAATGGCAGGGTTCAAGGCCCTTCTCCAGAGCTTCAGACAACAGGCTTTTCCAAAGCAGCAGAGCAGCAGACACCACTGAAATCATTTCAAATGGAGACTTACAGCCAGGGATTCATTAATTCACCGGCCTAAACAATTACTGGAACATATAATGTCTCTATATACACTTTGATAAAGACTGTCATCCTAGACCTTCATTTTCCCCATTTTTATTAGAGATTTTTAATGTCAGGTTTGAAAAGAACCTTTTATTTCTTCAATTATCAAATTAAGCCTTTTATATTTTTTCCAAGGTGGGGGGAATATAAATTCTAGAATTTTTGTTTTATGGCTACAATTGATTTGAATTACAAGAGGAGACTGAGAAAGTTTTGTAAAGCATCCTTAAACATTCAGGCATAAATAGGATGGGAGCCTGAGCAGCCAGAGATCCCATCCTCCTCCTTCCTCTCTTTAAAGAGGGGTGGTCTGGGACAAATAGATTTAAATGAGCTTGATGTGAGAGAATTAGCTAATAAGGGACATGCAGCAGAGCACTCTATAGAGCCAGGCTGCATTTGCTGCTACAATGGTCTGAACTGAGCAAACAGAATTAGCACTTTTAGTACAATTGAAATGTTTTTAAAATAAGAGAACAACCTATCAATGTATTTCTATTCTTTTCCTCCTAGTATAAGTTTAGCTGTACCCAGGGGTGAAAGGTTTTAGTGCAGAACTGTGATTCCTTTATAAAACATGCCTGACTATTCTTATGAAGATTAGAGATAGGTACAGTGATAGGTCCCTCTAGAGCACTTCTGGCAGGAACCAGGTGTGTTTGAGAGAGGAAGCACAGTCCTAGGAAAAACTTGTCCTTAGTTGAGGTAGATATAAAGTCATATAAAGGCACAGGCAAAAGTGTTTTTCAACAAAAAATTGGATTTTTCACTATGTTTTGCATCTGTCCCTCAGATTTTTTTTTTTTTTCTTTCCCTTTTTCCCCCCTTTTGGGGAAGAAACTACAAAACGTTCCATGTTTTAACAGGATAATATTTCAGCTGAAAATGTTTTGATTGGAAAGAAACATCAGGATGCTGTAGAAGTGGTGGTTCACATTGACCTGTTCTGTTCTCTGGAGCAGCACCTTGCTCAGACCCCCCCTCCTCTGTCCAGTACCAGTTGTTGCAGGAGCCACAGTCCCACCAGGTAGCTGAGTTCATAGAACAACATTAGGTTTTCCCTTTCTGATTTACAGAAAAGACACCAAATTTATCACTGTGCTTCAGGCTGAGTTAGAGGAACCCTGCACCCTCTAACCAGATCACAAATTTATATTTTATTATGAGTGTGATCCTTGCCTCATTCCTGTGTCAAAGCCCTATTAATGACTGATAGTTCCAACCACAATGGTAATATTTCCCATGCAGAAAAACAGTTCCAGGGAGGAAGCCTGCCTACTGTGGGATTCCAATAGTCACTATGTGTCCATTTCTATGGCTTGTGCCTCACCCCCCACTAACCCAGTTCAGGTGGAAGCTAGGGCTGTGTATTTAGGAGAAAACACTGCCTTGGGAAGAACAATGCTGTTAACTCTAGTAAATGTTGTTTCAAACTTTCTGGAGGAAGATGACAACAGGAAATTGAACAAGGCTTGAATGAGCATTTTGTTTTCAGCCTTGGTGGAAGAAAATCTTTATTTTGTTTAATTGGAAAATTTAATTTGCATGTTAAAATATACAAGATACTGTGATCCTCAGCATTGGACCATACTAGCTGTGATTTAATCATTCCCTGATCCTATCTGGAACTGAAGAGACTAAATAATTCAAAAGAGATAGACCCAAACGATGCACCTGGGAATTAGCCTGATTCCTGAAACTCTGCTACCAGTAGAGGTATCCATCAACCAAGATGATGATTATGGGAATCTATCAGGTTTTTACTACATACCCAAGATACTTGGGGATGCCAGCTTAAGTGGGCTATTCCTTTGTTTAAGGAAGGGGAGAAGGAGAGATACAGAAAGGTAGGGTTGATTAGAATGAGCCACTTTCAGTCGTTTTATTAAATGCCCTTTCCATTCCAACAAATGAGTGTTATAATGAGATTCATTGAGGGAAGCTGTAGCTCTGTTGTACCACCAGGCTTAATTCATAGATGAAGCCAACAAGACCAGAGACTAGAGTTGTCTGTACTGTATCCAGGCCACAGGATTTACTTCCACTGCACACCTCCATATGTGACTGTTGGCTTTAGTTGTCTCATTACCAACCTAAATCATTCCTATTTATTTTTTCTAATGAGTCTTAGGTTTTTATTGGACACAGCTTTTGTGTTTGCCATGAGTGTAGCAATTTTGTGCAGTATTAGCTTGCAATAAAAACATTTTGAGGTTAGTAATTTATAAGTTACCTGTAAAATTCTTCCACCCAGGCTAGACTGCAATGCTAATCACAGAATCATCTGGGTTGGAAAGGACCTCTGAGATCATCAAGTCCAATCCTTAATCCACTACCACTGTGGATGCCAGCCCATGGCACTGAGTGCCACATCCAGTCTGTTTTTAAAAACACCCAGGGATGGAGAATCCACCACCTCCCTGGGCAGCCCATTCCAATGCCTGATCACCTTCTCTGTAAAGAATTTTTTCCTAATATCCAACCTAAACCTCCCCTGACAGAGCTAAAGTCCATGCCCTCTTGTCTTACTGTTTCTTGTGTTCTTAGTGGTAGTTATCTGTTGAACTTGGTTTTGTGGTCTCTGCTTAATTTCTTTGTTCTAAGTACAGTCTTTCCTTCTGATAGCCTTGTGGTGAAACTCCACCTTGGTCACTGTGTTTCTGAACTGTTAACACTGTGTTTGCTGCAAGGCTAGAGGTTTCCCTCTGTGCCTGCAGTCTTGGATAGTTTAGTCTTCAGGGTTCAAATTGCATTTTTCCTACAAATTAATCAGTGGTCTATCTCAAAATTAAGAAAATTTCAAAGGAGGAGAATGCAAACTCCTATTTAGTTCCCCCTGTGTTTAATGATGTCAGTCTGGTGGCCATAGGTACCGGAAGCTTTATCAGGAGATCCTTGTGGTGCTCAATCTGCTGGCTGTCTGCTTCTCAACAGGAGGCATGAATGAAAGCATCTTCCCTGGAATGTCTCTCCCTGTGCTTTTGGAGACCATTCTTTCAACTCAACACACCAGCCACCTTCAGCTGCAATCTGTCTCTTCCCTACCATTCTGCCTCCTTCCCAAAAGAAGCCTCTTTGTCCTTGCCCACTGCCCATTTATACCATTCTCAATCAATCTTCATTGAATGCTGCAGTACATCATTAACTTGGCTTCCGGCAAGCCACTTAACCCCTTAAACCCTGGAGCAGATTCATTACATTGCCATCTTCCAGTGCATGGTCACATCCACACTTGACTTAGGCTATTACTCAGTCACAGGATTCATCATCCACATGGGGAGTTTTGTGCTCCTCATCAGATTGCTGTGACAGTATCTGGAGTGTATTACAAGGAGATATCCCAAGAAAAAGGCCCCGTTCCATAAGTCTACATCTATGACTCTTACTGACCCCTCTCTTCTCCCTTCCCACCCACAAGAGACAGGAGCCACTGTGCAGCCTTTCTTCCTCTGTGGTCGTGGTAGCTTTTGGCACACCCTGGACCAAGGCTTTTCCTTATATATGGGACATGATGAACAATACACTGCAGTTTAGTGTTAATTCTATATTTTACATAATTTTTTCTATTATTTTCTGAGTTACAGTATCATTTCCCAGAGAAATTTGTAAGACATATGACTTTAATGTACAGGATTTTTATACTTGGATTGATTTGAGACCTGAAATCCAGATAACCTTCAGTCTCATGAGTGGATAAATATTAGAACTATTCTTTTTTTTTTATCCCCATCACTCTAGGAGCCTTATTTTACTCATCTTTTTCTTTTTTTGTTTGTTTGTTTTGTTTTGTTTGTTTGTTTTGTTTTGTTTGTTTGTTTCCTTCCTGCCAGTTTGAAAAGGAATTTTGCAGCTGAGGTAGTTCCTTTATTACTGAAAAGCCCCTCAGTAATTCTGAGTTTATAATCCCCTGTACAATCACCAGTCTGGCTTTGGTAATCGCACATCACAGTATGATTACCAAGAAATATCTGAAGAGTTATTATGCAAATCCTGGACTTCTAATTGGTTAATAATGACTTTAAGACAGAGTACAGAGATTCATATGCTGTGTGTTTTTTGAGGGGAAAAATCCAAAGTAATTATGTAAATCAGTTGCCTGCAACAACTTGTCAGATGCAAAGCTTTGTTTGGTTAGGGAGAGCACTAAGCAATGCATCAAAAGTGTGGAGCACCCCTGCACTTTGATGCACAGAGGCAGTTCCAATTCACATTACCTGTATTATGTATAGGAACTGATTTAATTCCTTCCAGACAAGTATTATTCCTTGCACTATCCTCTACGAAGCTAAAGCAACCCTCTAAGGCCTCATATATGTTTAAGGTGATTGCTTAGCCCAGGAGACAGATGAGAAAAGAAAAATCTCATTTTCCAAGAAAGGGTTATAAAGAGATAATTTAGCCCCCTTTTTCTTTTTTCTGTTTAAGATTCTGTGTGACAGCCAAAATTATTCACCAGTAAAGATACTCTTCATTAGTAACCTTAGAATAAAAGCTTCTCATTACCTTTTCTCCTGCCATGCTGTTATAGGACCTCTAGGCTTTCTTTGTAAATTCTACATGTTATTCTTATTAATGCTGTTTTTTAAAAAAAATTCTCTTGGGAGATGTAGATTTTTTGAGATTCATCAAAGAAATCCTGCTCTCTCACAATGGAGACTGTAATATGACCTTACTAATTGATCAGCACTGTTTGATACAAATTCTGTGCAAAATATTAGGGTTTTAAACAACTGTCAGAAACTGCTGTTCTATCTAAAATAAGCATAGTTTGGGCAGGCTGGTATCATGGGGAATACAAAAGTTTCACATCAGATTTTTCTTGGGGATTGTGTTTGGAGTATGTAGCTGAAGAGAGGTTCACCACTTGACAATAACCCAGGTGGTTCAGCCAAGGTGCTGGTTGAAGGCACTGCTACCCAGTTTTTGTGTGAGGTACTGCTATGATGTCCATCACGTGTATTTCATGGAAAATCTACTTTTAATATAGACAGATTCATTATACTGGGACTTAAAAGGAGATTGTTTCTACTGACTTCTTTGACCCACTGTGAGCTTGGTATAGATCAGCTTTGTAGACCTATCAGTCCTCTGGCTCTCTTGAATGGGGGGAATTCTGACCCGTAGATAAGATGTATAAAAGAAGAAGAAGATAAAGTCTCCATGTGGTCAGCATGTCTTTTGTGCAGACTCTGGCTTTCCTTTTTTACTTCTCCCAGATTGAATTTTGGGGCCTCTCTGTAGAACTGGAATGACTTTACAACTTCTGTCCATGGCTTCTGACAAAGATTTCCCACTATTTATAAGAAATCAGACATGCAGATGTGAAACCTTAGTGGACCAGATTGGCTCATATATAGGAAGCTGGTACCCTCTTACTGTTGCATTTCTATTTTGATAGAGGGTAAGAGATGTGAGAAGGAAAGGAAGAAGGACGAGAGATGGGGAACAAGCAGTCTTTAAATACCTGAAAAGAATGACAAGAAATTTTAAAAGAGAGAGATTTGGGAGAGGTGGAAGTCCAGACATTGTTACAGAGCCCTCCAGATCAGTGACAATCAATGAAGAAGTTTCCATTGATTTAGTGCACTTCTGATATGACACAGAGTGAAAAGTTGAGCAATGTCCTTAAGCTGAAGCATTTGTCAGGACAACATGCAGCTAAAGTGGATGTGGATTGTTACAGCTGGGATGAAGGGGGATTCTGCTCCACTGCTGTTTGCTTTGCATGGATGTGCCTGAATGGATGTGCCAAATTTCAGACTCTACTGATGTGCCTGGATGCTGTACTTCCCTCCCATAAGTGAAGGTATCAAAATATAGAAGCCATCAGTTTTCTGAATCTATTAAAACAGGAGTATGAAATGCCTGGCCCCTGAAGCAATGCAAACAGGGCTTCTAGCATATTTCTCTACCATCCCACTATGTAAGCAAATCATGTTCTTCTGATTGATCCACTCAGCCATGCCCCAGCAACTGTCTGCTGAATCAAATTCATTGTTGTGTGTGGCTCAGTCATGTGAAAACAGTGCCCTAAAAAGGATAAAAAAAATCCAAATACAATGTCCATCTTCATAGCTGAGAAACCAAAGAGTAAAAATAAAACTTTTTAATAAAATTGTTATTCAAACATAAGCAAAGCAAAAAGATGGAGCTGAGTGAGGCAGAAGAGCTGACTATTTCATTTTGGTAGAAAGGATGAAGATGACAGGCCACAGGTGGAAATTCTTTGCAGAAGTATTTTTATGCTGGCATTTTCCCCAAAATTTGCCTCATCCCCTTCCCACGCTCTGCTTCCCAAAGCTCACCCCCATTCGGGCCGTGCTGCTGTGTACCAGTTTATTGTGGTGAACAGCAGTTATATTTCAATAACTCTTTGTCTCTGGCTTGGAAAAGTCTTTGGATGAAAGTCATAATTTCAATTACAGTTTTTTTCAACTTGCCACTTAAAATACGATCAAGCGTGTGGGTGAGCTACACAAAATTTTTCAGCACATTTGAAATCAGAGCAAAACCTGATTGTTCCATCTTATTATCCACGTCTTGTTTGATGTAGCATGTTTTTCTAACCCAGTATCACTTCCATCTGAAGCCGCACCACAGAGAACACAAAGGTTTCAGTATTGAAGTTGAAGGAGCACTGAAGGGCATCTTACAAATGCTACTTTGTCACCTAGCAGGAGTTCTTGGAAATTTTTCAATGTTTTTCTTTTCTTTTGTGAACGGACATAAAGTGCCTCTTTCAAACCCAGCTAGGGTTTCATTCCTGCTTCTGTGGTTCTCTGAGGTGCATTAGTTGAGGCTGGCAAACTTTTAGACTCTGGGGAATACAAAGCAAGATAATCAGTGCAAACTCAGTCCTTGCAGCAACTCTGTTTGGGTGGCTGTTTCCTGACGGGGACTGCGGTGGGGGAAGGAGAACGGCCTCTCTAAAGCTGTCCAGGAGCAACAAAATTAAAGCAAGAAGAAATACTTCGTTTATTTTTAAACCAGAAAATAGAAAGAAAAGGATCCAGAGCCATTCAGAGCCTAGTAGGAGCTGAGAAAGACACTTATGCAGGTTTGCTTCCCAGATTTTTGCTTCCCTCTAAACTTTTATTTATGTGCCTTTTCCTGTGCCACTTTTACCAATGTTTCTCGACAACACATTAACTTCCCTCCCGGTACAATAATCGACTCCAATCTGCTATTATCACGGAAATAGAAGAGGTAAAGTGCCTGTAATAGGATCCAAATCAAATCACTTTCACTTCAGCCAGCTTTTGCTGTGAAGCCGAAGATTCCCCAGGGAGATTCAATACAGAGAAACACCTGCAGACACAGGCTGAGGCCCAGAGATGATATAGAACACGACAGGCTGAGCTTTGCACTAGTATTTCCTTAGTTACAAGATGGTCACATTGGCAGTAATAACCAGAGGCAGGACCTGATAAAGTTGTGACTCATTGGCAAAGCCAGGATCTGACTTTCAGCTGATTTGACCCATCCTGAAGCAACACATCAGTTGACAATTTACTGCAGAAACTGCTACAGTTAATTTTTTTTTTCCCCTTCCCTGAAGCACTTGCCTTAGTCTTGAACGGTTTTGCATGAATCCCTGGTTGTGTTTAAGCACAGTCCAGCCTGAAGAGAAAAAATACATCATTCTTCCCCAGTGGCTAGGAAAGGCCAAACTAAATTGAATTTAATAAGTTTCAGGTTTAGAGGGAAATAAACCTAGAATCTTTCCTGTGGCATAGGAGATAACTTCAGCAAGGGTGGATGTTAGGAGCAAAATACATGGTTGCAGCCAGCTTGTGGTGTAGGTTAGAGTTTTGATGACTTGTTCTTATGTGAATATGTTTTAGAAGTGCTAAGAGACTTTATGCTAGTTGCATGTTAGTATTTGATATTGCATTTACCTGAGGAAAATAATACTATCTTAGCAGTGTGAGAGCAAATAAAAGTCCATATTTGTTGTCTCAGGTGGAAAAATAACAGTAGTGGTAAAAACTGTAAGGAAAAGACAGAAAAGCAATTATCCCTGCATTTTAAAAAACTGATGGGAAATTTTTTTGGCTCAGAGTTTTGTGATGGATTCAGCTCTTATTTTCACTTTAAAATATCTCCTAGTAAGTATCCCAGGAACTATTTGGGCTGGTGCTGCAAATATTATGCAGTACCTGACACTTATGAAGTTCCTCACATAGTAGGTATGTGGCTTTGGGGAGTACACACCCACCTCACCTATGTACTGCTGGTAGCCTGAGCTCCCACATCAATATAGTTATTAGGAGATGGATAAGATTATTTCTTTTTTTTTTAGAATTGAATTGAAATAGATTGGTGTAAAACTTAAAAGCAACAGACCAAGGTAAAAAGTTGTGCAAAACTTGAGGAGCCCTGTGGGAGGAGTGGATTCAGGGAAGATGAAATAACAGTAGATGTAAGTAAGCATTTTCTGCAACTGGATTGTTCTGAAAAATGAGACATGGTTTTCTATTATATCCTCATCTCTGCAGTGTCTGAGCACTTTGGTGTGTTTGGTAAAGAGAGTGAGAGACAACATGTAGAGCTTGCTCTTAGGCATCCCAAAAAAAAGAGAATTATTTAGTCACTAAATGTACATTCGGTAAGGTTTAGGTAAAATACTTGCTATAAGGCCAGTATTTTTCATGGAGTGGTAAATGAAAATACCAACTGTCTTGCTCCTCTCCTGCAAGCTTTACTCACAAGCTTTTAATTATAGTAAGAAAACTAATTTTCTGTTTGTTTTAGAAAACCCTTCTGCAAGAAAGTAGATGGGTTTGCACATGTGTTTTGACTCCGCATTACATTACAGTCACATTAATGTAATGTATAAAAAACCATATGTTAAAGACTAACATGGGATCAAAACTCCTGCTGAGAGAGATATGGAAGTCACATTATCTTGTCAACTCAACTGCACGTTCTTAATTGCTAAATATGAGCCAGAATCCAAAGTCCAAACATTTGTTCACTGAAAACCAAACCCTAATTTTACAGTTCAATTGCAACTCTAAGGGAGTTTGCGAAGCTCTAATGGAAAGGAGCAAAGTATTTAAATTATGGGGTATTAGAATTTGAGATGATCGTTTCTAAGTGCAAAACTGAAAATACAGTGCTCAAGTACAGTCAGAATATTGCAGAAAGCATTGTCCAGCCTCTCTAATTAGATCTGGGATTGTGTAGGGCATTTCAAAGCAAAATAAAGACAAGACTCAGGGGTACTTAAGTATCTGTTTGAGGAGGAAGTATTAAATACTGAAAGATTTTTATTTTAAATAATTGCTTTTTCAATTCTCTGTGCAACCCAAAGCTTTATATGCAGGAGAGCAGAGGGAAGGAGAAGTGGGGGAGGAAAGGAGAAATTAGGTCACTCTGTCAAAACATCTTTAGCTGTGCCTGATGAAGAAAAAGTTATAATCATTACAAAAATAATCAGACTCTTAAAATGATATGTGTTTTATGGTCTGAAATTGTACATTTTCCTTTAATTTTTAGAACTTCTTTATATCTTAAAGTAATTTTAAAAATTCAAGTAAAATATAAATTAAATCTCTCTGTGGAATTAAAAATTCTTGTGACAGGGCCTTGTTTTCTATTTTGCTTTTAGACTGAAGGCATCTGCCTAATTCAGTGGGATTTTGTCAGTGTTTTGATACATCCAAACATGCATTCCTTGGCATACAAAAATTATTCTATCCACCTTCACCATCTTACAGACACTTTTTTGAGAAAGGACTTTTGGTTTGCAACTTTGTTGTATCTGTTACAGTCTATTTCAAACATCTGAGAGCAGCCAGCATGGGTGAAGCTGTGCAGATGTGTGCTCTGTGAAACATTGGGTGTTGTGCTGTGTTTCTGGGAGCACTTGGAGGAGCACTTTGGTACAGCACGGGGTTAAAATGCATCCTTCCCCTTAGACTCCCTCTGCTCACCAAGAAAAAGCAACAGTACTGCTGGAAAAAACAACGAGAGATATTTTTAGTCCTTACTGGATGTTTTTTAAAAGTAGCAGAAGCAATGATAGTATTACTTTTGGTCTTTTTTTTTATTTTTTTTCAGGGGCTTAGAGGCTAAAGCCTGCAGGATTTGAAACTCTGATCTCTGACATTGCCTTCAAAAATGCAGAGGCCTCTTTCTGTGTTTCCAAGTGTAGAAGTGTCTCAGGTGTTAGTTCATCAGCTTCATTTATAGAAAGCTTCAGAGCTGAGTGTGAGGAGAATAAAAATGTCTATTTCAGCTTGTCAAAAAGTTACTCTGCCTTTTTCATGGACCCTCCATTCAATATAGTACTGAGGAATTTGCTTAAACAGAGAGGGAATAAACAAATTTTTCTAAACTTCTGTGTCCAGACAACGAATTCCAAAAACCCTAAATCACCTGATATACTAATAGGAAAAGTACATTTCCTTACACAGTACTTCAATCCTAAACGATCTTTTAAAATTTCTTGTTGAAACTTCTTTTTTTGGACAAACAGCTGACTCTCCTCACATTGCATTACCTAACACAGCATTTATATTATTAGAAAATTAAACCAGCGACTGAGAGATTTTGACTAATTAGGTTTCTTGGATAATAAGAGCTTTTTAATAAGGTACATATCACTTACAATATTGCTAATGAAATGTGAAAGCGATTCAGTACTCTGTAAGATAATGGCTAACTTGTTTTAATTGTTAACATTTTTTCTTGCCTGCAATGACACAGTCATTATTTCGCAGTCACCACTTATCGTGAAATCCAAGAGGATTAATGGTTTCACTTATACTGGCGAAAATGTTTAAGCTGTCCCGATTATCAGTGCAGTTGGAAAGAATAATGGTTATTTGTCATTGCATTTAGCTGTAGAATGAATTGTCCTCCAGCCAAGAGAATCATTAACCCTTTGAGAGACTGTAATAGAGTTTTACAATTAAAAATTAGGAAGCAAAGATTTATGGCTGGATTATTCTTTTTTTTCCTGGAGGTAGTTTATTAGCTTATGAGTCTTGCTGAAATGAAATATATTTCTCCTGCAAAATAAACCATGTGATGCATCTTATTCTCCTCTATAGCTCTTCTAGTTGGAATTAAATTGCACTGAAACGTTCTTTTGGTGAACAAACGAATCTCCCAAGTAGCCAAAAAGAAAAAAACAAAGATTGAACACACATTCTAGGGAGAAAAAAAAAAAAAAAAGAAGAAAACGACTCGCATTGCTTTTTCATTACTAGCTTGCTATATATGTTTAAGTACTGAATGTAAAGGAGAATTTTTTCTGTAATTCCCTATAATTCAAAACCATTTACTCTGTATAAACAACTTAAAAACCCAATATTCTTTAGCAAAGTAATTAATATTGTTGATTTGCTTCATCAGGGAAGAGTTTAAAATTGTATTGTTAGTGACTGGGAATTCTTAAAATTCTGTACATGACACTGAGCTAGCTGCCAAAACTATAAAAGGCATCATAAAACAAACAATAGAGTGTTTAAAGTTCTGGGTATAAAAGGGCAATATAAAATACAAAAAAGAGAGAAATAAAACCATTACTTGGGAAACTGTTTTAAATCAGGGGAAAGTATGTACTCAGTATGGCTGCTACAGCCTGCTGGTTCCTAATGCTGCTGGTCCTGATTTGTGAGTTTGTGTTGGCTTGGTGTGACATTGGGTGAACCATTGTGTGCAGTCTTTGGGTTAGACCCTGCAGCAGCAGCATTTGGGAGTTGCTTCTGAAGTGATGCTGAGCTCCAGCAGCACAGAATCCAGCTCAAAGCAGGGACCTGAGGATAGGGAATGAAAGACATTTGTGAAATATTTCTCCTTGCACCAGTGCTGGAAGGAGTGAAAGCTCTCTTGTTCTTCAGAACTTAGTGGGAGTGGAAGATAGTCAGCATTTAACTGCTCATGTTCAGGTCCTTTACAAGATTTGGTCCTGTGAATGGTTTTCTACCCAAGAAAACCATTCAAGTGACTCTCATACAATAAAATGAAATTTTAAAAAGCACAGAGAATACATACTTCTCAGGCACAGCTCTCACAGTGGTTGAGAAGGCAAACATTAAGAGAAACAAAATTTACTTCTAGAAGACACAGATTTGTTGCTTTATCTTGCTGCTGAGAAAGAGAAAATGGAAAGCATCCCATCTTTGCTTGATACTAATGTGGAACTCCAGGCCCAACACCTGGATGGGATGCATAAATGCCACTTTCCTTTCTGGGAAGGAAACTTCTCAGATTTATAAAGGCTCCTTTCCTAAGAAGGAAAGGGCAGCTACTCTCTTTAGCTGTAATAATAAATAGAAATGGACTTGAGCATGAAAAGAAAATTTGCTCACCACTGGAGAGGCCACATTAATGAGGAGAATAATGAGTGTCCAGAGAAACACACCTCCATGTACATAGATGAGGCATGAATAGAAATTATATTATTCCACTATTATTAAAAAAAAAAAAAAAAAAAAAAAAAGAGTCCTGTTTCTTCAGGTGCTTTTTGAGCCCATATGATGAACATCAGCACATATGAACTTGGAGGATGATCATTGCTATTATTACGTGTGATCTTTCGAAAAAAAAAACAGTGCTTCTGTGAGATGATAAACAACAGTTTCTGCAGAAGCCCCCTGAGGTATGCTGGAACTGCACACCCCAGCAGTTTTAGATGGGAGAGGTCAGAAGAAACAGCTGCCACCAGACAAAAAGACACAGCAAAGACACACACGCACTAGGAAAAAGGGAAAAAACCTCAACCCTAACCCTGAACAAACCCTGCCACACCATGAACCCCCCAAAAGAAACACACACCAAACCTTCACATATATGAATTCCTACCATTTCATAAATCTATTGCAACATTTATAGTTGCAAGAATGTAGAGCTATAGATGTGGCTGGTGGAATTTAGCTCTAGTTTGGAATTTATGATTGACACTTTTGAGAAACCACTCTTAACTGTCCCTGTGGCTTTGCTGAAAAATTGGCAGTGTGATCGTGGGCTTTATTCCCTTTGGTTTTCTTTTACAGCAGTGCCTGTGCATATGGTATCTGTAAGTCCTTCCCCCACCCCAAAAATGTTGATAATGGCAGCTATTTTGGGGTAGACAGTTAATGAGGAAAAGGACTGAATGGTTTTTCCCTTCTCACTGGATAGAGGTTCAAATACTTTTCAAAAAGCATGAGGCAAAAATGCTGCTGTACCGCTTTGGCTGTGTTTGTTCTACTTTAGCTCCAGCTGAAACATAGCAGGGGTTGGTCTGGAATATCAGCTCCACTCCTACCTTTTCCATTTTAATTACAGGTGAAGCAGCCTACAAAAAATATAGCTTACAACTTGTGAATGGAGTATTTATTAAATGTTACAAGGAGCTCAGAGGCTTAAGAAGCAAGAGGTGGGCAGAGGCTAACATCCAGCAGGGAAACTATTGGAGGAAAAAAAATTAAATCTCCATAATTGGGAAGGAAGCTTAATTAATTTCAAAAGAGTCTCCCCATTGGATCTGCTGAGAATACAGTTAAAAGGGACAGACATATTGAGTTGTAATATTTTGTTCCTAGAACAGGGAACTTAGTTTCTCTGATCTTTCTGTCCATGTGAAAAAATGTTTGACATGAAAAACTTCAAGGTTCACTGAGGTTAATGGTAAAACTCTCACCAAGTCCCTGGGCCTGGTTCTTGAACAGCACTGACTATTTCTGTAATCATTAAGGGACTCTGTTCAAATGTTTCCCCATCCCCACGTACATGCTCTTGTGTTTTAGGCATGCTTTTGGAGGGAAAGTTTCTTCTGCTTGGGACTTCCTTGCAGTTTTTAGAAATTTCTATCAAATATTAAGAATCTTGTGTGGGTTTCATTTTTCATTTTTGGTGCATTGGACACAAAGGAGGCACAAGAATATTAAAAGAAAAATTGGCTAGAGTAAGTAACCTGCCCCTAAGTTCAGTAAAACACACAAGGAAAAAATGCACAAGTGAAGCACTGATTAATTTTGTTATACAGAAATATTTTAAACCTTTACCATGGAAATAATTTTCCTGTATTATAGAAAAATATGCTGCTGCTGAGAAATTTTTTGTGCCATTTTCAGGAGTTTTTTCTCCCCCTAATTTAACTATTATGTGGTAGGAAAGTGGCCCTAAATCAGAATAGAGATGTGGTGCTGTATTGCCTCCTATAATATCCCTTTGTTAAAAGAAATAATGGTGAAACCATAAAAAAAAAAATATTATAAAATGGGGAGTGAAATCTCTGAGAGTAGGGCAGCAGCAAGTTAGTGCCTAATTTTAGGTTCTAGAGGATTTCTTTTGGTTTGGTTTTTTTTGTTTGGTTGGGTTTTTTTTCTGTTGTTTTGTGGGGTTTTTGTTGGTTTTGGTTTTGGTTGGCTTCTTTGTATCTTTAAAATTTTAATCTTTCTTACTGTGCCAGCTAGAAACCAATATTCTGATTTTATCCCCAGTATTTAAGAACCTTGATTTCATAGTCCTTCTCCCTCTCTTCCAAAAGGCTGAAATTTTAATTGACACATTCCTGGAAATGTATTAGGTCAATTTAGAGTAAAGTACTTCATTTATGCAGTGTGTGTGTAGCCTTAGTTTTCGTGTAAAATACTGTTCCTAATTGATTATCATGTACATGAATTTTCTGCATCATTTACACTTACAAATGCGCATTGCACAAAAAGCTAATAAATCTCAGGTTTGAATATTAACAACATTTCCTCCCCCTTGTGTTATTAGTGGAGAAATCAGCACCAGAGACTGGCAAACTGTTGCTCACATGAGTAGCCTTTCCAAACACGAGGAGTCCTTTGTCACATAAATGGTTCAATTGGAGAAAATGACTGTATCTGACCAGTGTCAATCGCACAGCTCGTGAGAAGGAGAGCTGCTCGTGTGCATGCAGGCTTGGAGGTCCAGGTCAGTGTTCTGCTCTTTAGTGTGCTCTGAGAAGAGAGAGAAAAATCCCTGTGTGTGCAGCAGGACCAACCAAATCTTCTCATTGTAGTAGTATAAGCCATAGTGCACAAAGAGAAGAGCAAGGGACTGTCCAAAAGGCACAGTGCTGCTCCAAAAAGCCCTCTCTGATGCTTTTGCTAGCTTAGCCGTGCTCAGGTAGTTTTGTTCCAATTCTTAAATCAGCTCAGCTCCATCCTGCCAGGAGATTTGGGGCATGCAGGTGTTTGTGGAGTGGCCATCACTACTGCCCAGGTTGTGGATGGAGCAGGAGGTGTTGGGGTTTTCTGAGACCCTCTCTGCTCTGCCTGTGTTTCAGTGAGTAAAGCTGTGAGCTAGAGGAATTACACAGAGTTATTGAACCCCATCTCTTTTCTGTTATCTGCTTTTGTGAATGTGTGTCTCGTGAGAGCAGGGTTTCCTCTTGTCTTCTTGCTGCATTATTCAGATCTTGGCCAAGATTCCCTACATCCTCAAAATTACATTTTTTTCCTAAATAAAAGATGGAAAAGTGTTTCAAAAGGGTAATTCTTTTTAACTGATTATGTAGTTCCACTTGGATTAAAAATGTTTCTGAATCTGTTCCAGTTTTCAAAAAACATATCAAATAGGAAAAAAAATAAGTGTATATGTATAATGCATATACATATATAATCCTATAAGCATACGCCTATCTCTATGCATATACATATATAATCATATGAACTGAGAATATTTATTTCCATGTTTAAGGTTTTTTTTAAATAGATTAATAGATACACATAAAACTATTTCTCTATTTATTACATTAAGTAGATACTTACACACACACATAAATATGTGTGTATATATTTTGAATAATTTATTTTCACTAAGTTTGATAGAACTTTTTTTTTTTTTTTTGAGGTCAACCCTAAGCAACTGCTCATCTTGCTCTTGTTTTAGTAAGTAATATTCTTTCCATAATTTAGACAGATACCTGAAAATCAATTATGCATACTAGAGTTCTGCTCCATTGACATTGCCAGTGTGGGAGGATGAATACAGCTTCAAAGAGCTGGCTGCACAGAGAAGGGCTAGTTAGGAGCATCTTTAGGCTTACACCCTGGTGATATCACATGACATTTCAATTTGTCCATTATCCCTAGAAAATCCTGCATTATATGGTGGAATGAAACAACTTTGCACTCTCTCGACAGTGTGGAGTAGCTCCTTTTATTTCCCTCTTCTTCTCAAAATTCCACATGCGTCTCCCCCCTTGTCTTTGTTACAAGAACTTCTCTGAAATTAAAAACTATAAAAAAAAGAGGATGGATGTGGTGGTAGCAAAGGGACTGCAGAAAGAAAGGAAAGAGGAAAATATTGGAGGTGCAGAGAAATGACTGATTGTGTGATGTAGAGGTGATTCCTTGTGAACTCTGCTATGGTCTTGCTGGGAATAGCAGGAATATCTTTTAAGGTCAAATCCTTCTTAGTAAAATTCCAACCCTGAGTAGCTCCTCTGCATGCCATGCTCTGCATTTCATGGAGTAGTTGATGACATGGGCTAGGTGGTCAAAGGTGTTGGCTTTTACCTTACTACTTGATAGTGCTGTACTCAGTGGTCATGTTGCATAAAAATGCTGTGTTTTACACTATGGATAGCTGCATTTTATCAGTGGAAATAATGATTTCTTTTGCATGTACCTGGTTTTATTGCTCAATTGTCTCCCTTTTTTTTTTTTTTTTTTAATTTAAATTCAGCAGTGTAGGGATGTAATTTACTGTCATTTTTTTCACTAGGCTGAATTAATGAAAAATAATTTTCTTTAACATCATATAAAACAGGGAAACAAGCCTCATCGCTTAGTTTTTCCACTTAAAGGCACACAGAGAAATAGGGATGTTGCCTCATCTGTGTGTTTGACCATCAGTCAGAAAACTCTTAAGTAACCCTAATGGAAACTGAGGATTAGACATGTTTATTGGGGGAGTAGAATTATGCCCCTTAGAAAGGATGCTTGTTTAGGATCACTGCAGTGTGAATCACTGGGACTGTGGCCAAAGGTGGGAAAGAACAGGGCTGACATTCTCAACCCTCCCAGCTATCAGTAAGTACAGCCAAAATAATTACCCCAAGGCATCTGGATAACCCAGCCTAATTAGCAGTGCCTGAAAACGAGTGGGTTGCATGTTTATACCTGAAGAAATCAAATTACCCTCATACATTTCACCAGGGGCTCTTCCAATTCATTGCTCTGTTGATGAAAGAGGTAGCTATTTACCATAAAGTCACAACCCTGCAGCCTGTGGCTATTCGCCACGTTGAAGAGTGTTACTGCCCTGCAGGGAAATTATTCCTTTTACTGGAGTTGAAGGCAATATTCTTTGCACTGATGAGCTCTAATACTTTTATGGTAGGTGGCATGGACTGTAAAATATACACAAACATAGTAATATGCACTTAATTAGATTACTTGCTAATATCGTTCATTTATTTAATTTGGTCAAAACTGCTGTAGCCAAATGTTCACACTGAGCTGCAGATATAACTTCCCAGAGCTGAGATCAGGATTTTGGGAGATTTTTAACATCCTTACAGACAATAAAAATGCCCATAATTAAAATGTTTGGTGCTAACCTGTTTTGAAGGGAATGCAAAGCCTCACGTTTCAGCCAACAGAGTGAAAACTAAAATCAAGCCCCTGGGGTGTTAAGGTTACCCCAAGCACTGTAATTTCTTCCATCTTCTTCTGAAACATTTCAGACTGGCTATTTCAAAAAATCATACACTATCTCTAGCAACTATAGGCCAGATCAAGCCTGACAAATTCTCAGTTCATAACTGTACTGTAACTTCCATCTGTTGTGATCAAATGTGAAAACTTTCACCAGCCCTAATGCACAATCCAAATATCAGTGTTAAAAAGCTGCCATTTAAAAACACTGACAAAAAATCCATATCTAAATTGTACACAAAACAAAGGAAAATAAGATATAGGCAGAACATTTAATACATTTATAAATGGCTTTATTTATTCCTTAATGATAATTATGATTATTGTAAGTACTACCATGTACTTGTGTGGATAACAAATCAAATGATTGCAAGAGTCAAAGTGCTGAGAGTGAATTTTGATTCAAATTAAAGGTGATATACAAATCTGTGTTTGTCAGTACTGTGTAATTTGCCCAGAACAAACACACCATGCTTTGCCACCCCATCCTGGAACTCAGTCCTGAGAGAAGCACAGCAAAGAGACTTGCACGGAAGGGTTCTTCCTTGGGTAGGCTGTACCAGTGTTTAAAACCAGAAATTCTCAGGGTCAGGGAAAGGTCTGGAAGGAAAAGCCACAAAACCTCATCAATCCCACGTTTTGAATTGACTTGAAATGCAGATTGGTTTTGTGTACTTTTGATGAGCGAGAGAATTAAAAAGGACATGGGGCTTGTAAAATGGTGCCCGGGTATATTAAGCAAGCTCTTCACCTCCAGAAGGCAAGGTTCAGATTGGAGTTTAGTGGCCTCAGGCTAGTCACTAGTGGGCAGTTGCCCACATTGTTAAGCATAACACAATTTAGCAGAAATCAGAACAATTGACAGTTTCTTCTCAAGAGATGCTGTAGACTCATTACTGGAATTGAAGGGGTGTTGGAGGTCAGAACTGAAGTGCATTGGCAGATCTGTGTGGAGGAAGTTTGCGGAGCTCTGTGTGGTAGGCCAGATGGTGTTATTAGTGCCTAACTTTCATAAGTACTAAAATTCACCAAATATCCCTCTTGCCCCAAAACAAACAAACATGCGCACTCACAGACGCGCACAAGTAGTCCCACACAGTTTAGAGCAGGCAGTGTCCCTGGCATCCTTACCAGCTTTCCTACTCATTTAACACCACCACAGATTAGAGGACACAGTAATGCAACACTCTGGGCTACTTGCTGAATGTAGCTCATCATGATTGACACTCTTGCCTGCGTCCCGACTTTGAACTACATGTTACATATTATTATTTTTTTGTTATTGTCCTTCAAAATGCCTTGAGATATAACATATGGCACGTGCCAGTGCACCACGGTGCAATGTAATTTAGTCAAATTTCAGAAGCATAGACGGTGCAAATGGAAAGCGGGCAAAATATCTGATCCAAGTGCCTACTGGTGTAATTGACTCAGTCGAGCCAGCCTGTGTCATTAGTCCTATAAACGGTTGCATTTACAACAATAAAACTGAAAAGCATGGAAATTAAAAGCTGTTAGAATTTCCTCCTGTGTGCATTTATCTGTACGAATGCTGTATACTCCCTGCACAATTTTGTAATCTGTTTGGTAAAGTGGCATTACAGTAACCTGTGTCAGCCCTGTACTGTATATCAAACAATATCACACTCCAAAGGAGGATTAATCAAAGTAACGGATGCGCTGCTTTAGTGCACCATGTCTGCTGTCAATTACACACACAGTAAGCTCGCAAATTTAAGCTGTTGAACAGAATAAAAACGAAGACCTCTTTTGCTTCCTATCCTCGAATATTAAAAAAACCCCAACCACCCAACCTGAACATTTTGCACAGTATTTCTGGGCAGGTGACACAACTCCAGAGCCAGGCGATGGGGTAGCGGCTGTTTGTGTTTGGCTGTGTCGGTGCTGATGGACAAGTGTACCCCAACAATGTTTCTCTTATTAAAGAAACCTTGTCAAACAAGCTGAAAGCCCTGCATATAAGTGACCTTTCTGTTCACCTCCCATTACAATGAAGATTTGAGCATTCCTTGTGAGCTTTCCAGTGTCGACATTAAAGAATCAGAGTGTCTTTCCATCTCTGCTGATGTGCCACTAGACCACTTAGCAGAAAATTGAGAGAGTATATTACGAGGTGAAAGAGCAGAGTTCAGGGGTCACTATCATTCTCATTAAGAGATGTTTCTATGCAGTGCCCATAGGTGGATAAATCAATACTTTCTGTCTGAAAATGATCACGCTTGGTAAAGAGCGCTTTAATTGGGCTGCTACCGTTTATGGGGAGTGAGTATTTATGGGGTTTAATGACAATAAACAGCAAAGCAGATGATGGCTTCCATGTTCCTTTGTGGGATGTGATATGACAAGTGGGATGACAGAAGATTTTGACATTTCAGACCTCCCTTGAGTGAGGGGAATGCAAACTCTCAGCAATTGGCTTGGAACTCCCAAAGTCCCAAATTGGGATCCGTTGTTTGATGCATGGATTGACTGAACAGAAAAGCCTTTATTTCAGGTAAATTTCTAAATGTTCCCCTTTAAAGAAACTAAATATTAACAGTCTGATAGTTTAAGAGAACCTTTTCTCCTCCCCCCCCCCATAGTGACACAGGGTGGGTCTGTTCAGTATGCCATCCTTTTGCTATCAGAATTGAAAAAGAAAGAAGCAAGGGTTACAGGGAAGAGGGGAGATTAAGAGCTCAAGTTCTCACAAAGAAACAAGCAAACAGAAGTAGAACTGAAACCCAAAAGCTTTCTGGCTGTGGAGGACAAGGACACTAAACCAAAAAGGATGCAATCTGTGAACAAAGTTCCTGAAATGCTGCACAGCATTTAACAGGTAGCCCAAGGGCAAGTGTTTGCCCATGCACATGGATAGCTGGGGGGGGGTACAAAGCAGACTGAGACCTTCAGCCAATTTCATTCCTTCAGACAGAAAAGTGTTAAAGTAATCTTCAATAAATCTCACAGATGCTGAGGTAGTGTACACATCCTGACAAGTTATTTATTTTTAACATGTTTTAGTTGAGATTTCTGGCTAGGTTTGATGGTCTTGCTGTTTCCCATTTTGAAATGTGTATATTTTTCAACTCTTTCAAAGGAAGTCCATGCATTTGAGGTAAGCTCTGTGTGGAGAAAGTCTGAGAAAGTTTCAGGGAATCTAGACATGAATTAAACCAGCTGTCAATATTTTAACTGAGAAATGGAATAATATTTGTAAAGTATTAAAATTAGCATACTGTTTTTCCAAAGTCCCTTAAGGAATTCTGATGACAGTGTGTTGTCCCCACTATTGTCTCCAGATAGGCAATATCTGAATGGGAATGATATCCTAAGGATGTGGCCTCATTTCAGTCCATGCCATGACTTTGTCTGGGGCTGGTATACACAAATGAACCTTAAATTAGCCTGTTTGGATATCTCTAGCAGGGGATCTTCAATAATCAGTATCTCAGGCTCAGCCTGCAAACTCTACCTAAGGAACACAAAGATTTCCTGACATAGTATCCCCCCCTAAGAGAGAGGTTGCAAACTGATGAATATGAGGACTCAAATATTCCCTCTTTAATACTGAGAACATTCTGGGGCACTTGGGCCAGTTTATTGATAGAGTTGAGGATCTGCAGTTTAAGATATATTCAGATCAAAACATACTGTCTCAGATCATAGCTTTGTTTTTCATTTGGTGCCTTGAACTTTTAATTAAGGTGGTGTTTGGATTATCACTGATGTACCAAATTGCTGTTAAAAGAAAATGCATTTAAACATAGCAAAATCTTCCTTTCTGTGAGGCTGGGCAAATGCTGGAACATGATGCCCCGAGGGGCTTTGGAGCCTCCATCCTTGGAAACACTCAAAACCCAGCTGGACATAACCCTGAGCACCAGAGGTGCCTTCCCCCAGCCTCAGGGGTTTTGGCATTCAGTTTTGCAGGTGAATGGGTAAATGAGCATATGAAAGGAAATTGAGAGACTGGTGCTCTCTGAAGTACTTCTGTAGTCCTTTTGGTCACTGAAAGCCCAGTACCTAATGGATTTTTCCTTACAAGTACCCTCTGAGTTACAAGGAGTACTGCTGTATCCATTTTGCTGGTAAGAAGCTAAGCACAGAAATTACCCTTCAGAGCCACAGAAGCATTTAGGTGACCACTCTTCCTGCTTCCAGGAGTTAAGCACTGCTATGTCTTCATGGGTTTGTGTACTAACGACTTGCTCTAGGTTACATGGGGCATTTTGGTCAGTGCTCTGTGGACTGCACCTCCTTTTCTCAGGTCCCTGATAAGCAGACTAAACAGAATTTCAATTGCTCTATATTTTCTCAGCAAAGGGTACCTCCTGGATGTGTCACTATGTTTCTTCCGGCCATCAGGTACAGACCAGGTGTTTCAAGATATTGTCTGCACCACTGTCTTTTCAAGAGTCCAAGGCTGCTGTTTAGAAGACACAGTAGAAATTGACTGATAAATACATACAGCTTTATATGGTTCTCTTTAGCAACGAGAAATGCTACATTTTCTAACTGCAAAGACTGACAGTCTCTTCTGATTCCAACAGGAGAGAAATACAGACTTTTACTTAAAAAAAAAAAAAAAAAGTCCATTATTAATTTAATTATATTCTCAAGGGTTGTGTATATAGGCTTGCAAATTAGGTATAAATGAAGGCAAGGTCTTTTTGAAAGCATGTGTTGTTAGGAGAAAAATAACAACAACAAAAACCCTAGGCTCCAGTTTTGATGGGAAAATATTACTTCTGGTTATTGTTTCATCAGTAATCCATAATACCTCCAAGGGAACTGCTGCAGTCTGTCATCTCATGGACAGCTTAAAAAAATGGCATGCTATAGAACTGGTAGGCCCCTAAGGGAACTTCTGAATAGCTGATACCCTGCTTGTGCAATAGATATTTTCCTTGATAACTGGAAATTAAGCTTGCCTGGAAGAAATGTAAATATCAACTCTAATTTGTGCTCTGAATTACCATTAAAAATGATGCGTGCACATAATCATATCAAACATTTCAGAGCTTAGAAACCATGATAACACTTGGCACTCTCAGCATCTTCAAAGCGCTTTACAGATATTACCAATACCTCCTACCACCCCATGTTTTTTATCCCTGCTTCACAGATGAGGCAAAGGGGGGCAGTGAGGTTCCTTAGTCCCTTGGGATTATACTAACTGTAAGTCAAACTACTGGGATAGGAACTCAAGAATTTGTTTGATTAAGCCACTATAGGTAGACTGCTATTGGTGCTAATTTACTTACAAGTTGGCAAAATAATATATTCAATGACAAAAGTTTATGTAATGCCATTAAATAGCTATTGTGCCTCCTAATATAGTCAAGGTGTAGCTGCAGGACAAAGATTTTGTTTACATCAGAAGAATGACTGGAAATAATTGGGGTTTTCCTACATAAGTGAAGTAATTAGCTTGAGTTAGAACCAGACTGATGCATGATTTAAACATGAACAGGATAAATTAAAGGAAACTCATTCAGATGAGATCTTGTTCCTAAGTTATTTGTAATTATTCCTATTGCAGTTGAAGGGGAAAAAATGTAAAGTCTGGGTACTGTAGAGATGTAGCCTAAATTGACCTTGACCATACTTAATGCCATGCAAAAGCAGTTCACACTGGTAAATGCCTTACTCCCTTGTTTTTTGAGTTTTACTGTGTGAATTCCCAGGTGCTAGGCTGTGTTGTGATAAATTTTTGATCACACATTTGCAATCTGGAGGGTTTTTTATGATAGACAATATTCTTGTGTGTTGTGCCTGATTCTGGCCTGTGGAAGCCAGTAAGAAGTTTTATGAGCTCATGGTCAGAAACCAGATTTGGAAGGGAGTTTTCAGCAGAATTCCCTGTTGCCCAATCTCAGCGTGCAAGTCAGCACTATCTGCATTTGTAAGTAAAAACATTCACTCTCTAGAGAAGTTACTTTCCAAGTGGCTATGAGATAAGCTACAAAGTTAGTTTTTGCACGATGTTCCATTTTCTTCAACTCTTCAATAGACCTGTGGAAGTCTTACACCCTTGAAATGGGCCAAGAGAAATAGGTTCTTCACTTGTGAATATGTTGGTAACCACCTCAGAAGTTCTCAGTCCTAGCTGGGCTTCTGCTAACCTGGTTTTAGTGGAGTTGATCATATCTCTCTTGTTCAATCAGTAGTCTTAATGAAGGCATAAATTGTTTTCAAACCAGACAGAAGGACCTCAGGTAAACTCCATGATGTGGGGAAGAAACCCTGCCCTTTCTCTGATCCTGGTGTGAGCAGCTCACACTGATCTGCTGGAGAAGGGGGGAGACAGAGAATTCCTGAAGGGTCGTTCCTTCCTTTGGGTCCTAGGTTATGTCTGAGGCTTAGCTGTGATTCCATGGACAAATTTAGATTACTATGGAAGGTCTCCAGTGCTTCAAGCAGGTTGTCACTGCTGGTCTGAAGCAATTCCACAGCCTTTGATGGAATTCAGCCTCCAGCTACCTTTCAGCATAACGTGATTTTTTGGGCTGCATTACAGGAGTTTGTTCATAGCAAAGTTTGCACAGCTTGTGGTCAAACATATGGTACAGATTCCATACAGATTCTAAATCTTGGGGTCATAAACTGATATAAGGGAGCCACAATTCCCTCCTCTTCCTAAATCATAAGATAAAAGGCAGCTTCAGCTTGGTGGACAAGTATGGAAGTTATAGAAAAGACATTTCTGATGTGGGTATTTGACATCATAGCAGATGAAATTAGCAGCTTTAAGGGACCATTACAACAGCATACCCTTAAAAATATGGTAAGAAAGGAAGGTATCTTAAAAGAACTTCCGTTAGAACTTAAAGCAAGAGCCTCACACTATTCTCAGGGTTCATCTCAGCAGATGCTTCTTCCTGAGTTGATGACAGCCATTAATGTCACTTCCGCAGTTCAAAATATATCATAGGGGACTGTTGGAAACCCCAGATGTCTTCTCCAAATAAATGGTCTTCCAAAGATTTGCCAGAAAAACCACAACTGCAGACAAGTGTCACTTAGGTACCTTTCAAACCCTAGTTACAAAAAAAAAAAAAATAAAAAAAAATAATTCTTGTTCATGGTGGCTTTCATGTTCTGTAATTTTTGAGGCCTTTATCAGATAAAAAGCTTGTCAAAGACATAATAACATAGCTTTAGAACTTGCATGTTTTCATGGCAAAATTTGCAGTGATTTCAAAGTGCCTAGGATTTTGTTTCTGTCAAATGGAAAAACAATGTTGATAATTAGGTGAAGTGTAGAAACATTCTATTTACAGTAGACAAACAGTACAGTGATTGAATTTGAAAGGAGAAAAATAGCAGCCAACTCTGCAGGGATGTGAGCTTGGATTTGGTAGCTGCAATTCACTAATCACAAAATAATTCAGTAGTGCTGAACAAAAAAGGCATTTTTATTACCACCTCCTCTCAGTTTGCAAGCGGCATTGTCTATCCCACCGTTTCATGTCAGAGAAGAAGGAATTTTAGCAAATGTTTGATTTATTAGAAAGTGAATGATTCTTTGCAGCCATGTGGGGCTAGCCCATGTTTCAATAAGACAAATTGCATTGTAGCATTCCACTGGCAGCCAATGATAACTCATGATCCAGACAGAGTCGCTTATACCAGAATGGATGAAAAGCAGGAGCAAAAGGACACATAGCAGAAGAAAAGAAAATTCTTCAAGAGCTGTTATTTTGTTTTTTTTCAGAAAAAAACCCCGCAACACACAACCCTAAACATTGTTTTAGACATTGTTTTAAAATATTTCAATTAAGATTCTGCACAGCGTTGCAAGCAGAGTATGGCAGAATAAAGAGGATCATGTTATCTTTTTCCCAGTAGTAAATTATCATATTTACACTCAAAAACAGGCTGCTGTCAACTTCAGTCATTTATGTAATTGGAAAAAGGTAAATGATGTACTAAATTAGACCCTACTGCCGTTTCTTTTTTTGCTAAGAAGAAAGAAGTAGTGGCAAATGGTACAGCTTTAAAATGAATTAATGTCAACTGTGAAAAGCAAAGCCTAAGACAAACAAAATCTGACTGTTCCTGACCTTTAGTTAATATTGATAGTTTATCACTAGAGAACTCATTGATTTATTTTTCAGTTCATATCTGATTATCACTTCAAAATAGCACTGAATATTTTAAAATCGCTCGGCCGCCCATGTTTCAGTTTCCACTATTTCTGATTCCAGATAACTATTTCTGATCCCAGATAACTATTTCTTTTTTTCTGAGCCACATAGTACTGCTTTTTAAATAGGTGACCTGCCAGGAGCAACCCCCAAGGTGATGGGTTGCTTCCTGATTGCAGATATGCGTGTCATGAAGTGCTGCGCTCTGCCCGTCGGCTTTGTTCTCAGGGATCCACGGAGCAAGAAGGGTATTGAAATATACAGGAATCTTGTTCCCAGGGAGCTGACAGGCAGACCTGAGGGACAGTGTGAAGTGCATACCTGGTATGTCTAATTTTAGGCCTGCCAGCCCTGACAGTGTCCCTAGAAAAAAAATCTATACTAATTTCTCCGTGACATACAGAGCTGTAAACTGCAGCATTTTTCATTCTGCTACCAAAATGTTCTTGTGTGGTTTTTTTTCAGTATTATTTAAAGGAACTGTCAAGCCTTCATCATTTAACAAGTATTTTTAAACTGTGTTTTTCAGTGTAAACCTGCCATGCATGCAAGGTATTGTTGCATGAAAAAGCATAAACTAAAGTATTGTATTAGAAAAGAAATCAACATTAGACATAAAACCAACTTCATTTTATTTCTTAACACTGATACTGTTCCCCATGGGAGAAGTGTTACAGTTTGATAGGTTCTGGGGGCCCTGTGTGTGCTGGTGTAAATCAGGAGTCCCCTGTGAATTTTGATGAGGCTCTGCAGTTTTACATCAGCTCAGGATTTCAGACAGCAGGTTCAGCATGTGTGCTGTGTTGATATGGAGGTGCAGACTTTTTAAATATAATTGAGTAGGCTCCTAAGAGGTTCCACTTAGAAGGTAAATTACAGTAACAAGTCAAGAGTGTACTCTGTGTAGTTTTCATTTCAAGTGTAGGGTCTTCTGTATTCACTTAACTAGACACACAAATCTAAGCAGACAGATGAGATAGAGGCAATCAAACAGAAAAGCTTTATTTGGAGCTTCTGGTAGTATTGAAATTTAAGTTTGTAGTGTTTCCCCATGAGGCAATTTCAGAAAAAGAAGAAATGATGGATCACAAACAGTTTAATATCTGGATTGCTGGCTGTTGATCAACCGACTTCTGGACTCCTCCCTGCATAATTCTGAAAATCTTTTCCCCAGTTTGAATATTTAGCAAAAGGGCTGGGGAAGGAATTGCTCTGAGGTTTCCTGAACACATACTCTGCTCTTAATTGCCTCAGCTCAAACCAGGAGGAGCAGAACAGTGCAGATGCCTTTCATGCCTGTGCTCTGCACATGAACACAGAACTCCGTGTAGAGCTTTTGGTCCTGTTCTTTCCAGAAGGCAGTTTCCACTTCAAGGAACAATGAAGGTCTAGAAAAACATTCTCATAATACCAGAGAAGTGGCAAAGGAAGCATTACAGGGTATCAGTGTAATGGCTTGTGTTAACAATGTGGTATGGCTTAAAGCTTATGTTGTGTTACACTTCTATAGCTGTCAAGTGCTACACGGTCTCAAGTCCAACAACAGCTACGTTTTTAGTACCCACCACTGAGTCACTTAATGTTCTCATGCAGGTGACTTTGAGGCTGTTTGTCTCAATGCTTGCATATAAATGTAACTGACCACTTGGAAGAGGAGTTACTTACAGGTATGAGCATTTGAAGGGATAGGCCCTTAACTAAAATCAGAAGCTGCTGTCTCCTCCAGAAATGTAATTGCCAGACTTTTTCCTCCACCCAATATTTTTATTTACTTTAGCCCGTTTAAAGTAGCTCTTTCTCTCACTGAACAAGAGCTACAAACAATGCCATATTCACTTAAATGTCATTCTGCAGGTTGAGTCATGTCTTGGTAATTTTTGTCTCTCTTAAAATTCCACTTGAATTGTTTTGTAGCTTCAGGAACTGAAACCACACAGCCTTTGAATATAGCCTGTCTGGCTTATCGATTAATAAACTTCTAGCAGCAGTGTATATCATGGAAATCAGCTGAATTGGTAGTGCTGTGTAACAACAAACACCCATCAGCTTGTGCATGTGTGAGTAGAGGGGGAATCTGTCGTCCCAACATATAATGGTTCATTTCTGACACTTACTCCTGAGATTTCAAAGTGAGAGGGAAGATTTTTAGAAAGAAAGAGACTTCTAAAGGAACGCTGTAATAAGCAGATTCCCATATTCCCCCAAAAAGTCCAGGGAGCAGCATCCTCTCTTGCTTCAGTCCTGCCTGACTGCCCTCTAAGGTGATACAGAAACTTACTTTTGATCAAGGATCTAACTAGAAAAAACAACAGGAAGCAGAAGGAAGTTGGTTCAGGAAGCATTACACTTTCTGACATGAGTGTATATATATTATATGTATGCACACACATATATACATTACCTCTTCTTCCCTTACTTACCAGTCAAGGCCACCTTTCTTCTACCACCTAAGGAGATGTGTCAAGAGAAGCACAACAGGAGTCAGTGCTGCAGACCTGCTGGGGTGTATGTGATGATGCTTTCCTGTTGGCCTTGGGTGTTTCTTTTTACTCTGGAACATCTGAACTAATTTCTGGCTGCATGAGGCTGGAAGATGTTTTATGAGGGGCACTGTAAAGGTTCTTTTGTGCTGGAAGTAAGGGTGTAATTTGGTTTACAGAGACTTGTGAACAAAACCCAAACCAAATCACAACTATTCACTGAAATTTGGATCTGCTTGCGTTTCCAAAGCTGAGGATTTTACAGCATTCAAAAATCTCCAGTGCAACAGACAAGTGGAAAGATTTGTGTAGCTTGAAGTCAGAGCTATTCAAAGCCAGAAAATCTGTGTGAAAAACATGTACATTACTTTACATCTGTACAAAACAGTCCTAGACTTGAATGCTCCGTAAATGGCAATTTTAATTTTTTGTGTCTTCAAGCTCTATTGAACTGGGAGCTTCTAACAAAGCGGGTGAGCTGGGTGAAATTTCTTGGAATTGCAGATTCTGGAAGTACCTCACACTGTTCCATGTCTAGTTCTACTTTTGCTTCGCTTGAGTAAAAAATGAGAACAACCCCTAGGACTTCTCAGCAGAATTAGTGGTCAGTCAGCTAAGATGTGAATTTACACAGGCTAAAGGCTGAATATTCTTGAATAGGGCATGTATTCCAGGTGCTGCTGTGCTAGCTGAAGGGGTTATCACCAGGTTCATCTAGAGCTGCTGGACATTGCTCCGTAGCAGAGCTGATCAATTGAAGACAAGGGAATGCCCCCACCAGCAACTCAGTGCACAGTAAATCACCAGAGGAATTAATTCAGAGGAAAAACTGGTGCAAGTCAAATCAGAATGAGTGGCTGCTATCTATATAAATAAACCTGTACCCCTCGCTGAAATACACCAGAGCTCAAAAAAATCCATTCCCTCTACAGCATCCCTCCAGTAGCATTTCTCAGCATATGAATACCTTAGTTATTCACAGAGATCCTTCTGTGAGTTCTGTGCTGTACTAAAATCTACTTTCTTAGAACACATAGAATGAATCCTCAGGCTGTGATCTCACTCCTACTAATGCTGGTGACAGGAGTCCCAGGGGCTTCGGTGCAATTTAGATCCTCTGGAAAAAGACTGAGAGTCAGAATGGATCCGACCTCTCTGCTGTTTCTGGGAGCAAACTCCTATTCTTCCGTGCCCTCCCTGCCATGCCTGTGACAACTTTTCCAGTAAGATCTTCCCTCCCGCGGGCTCTCTTTCTCCTCTTTCCCTCCTACCCCCCCAAAAAATGAAGTTCAGGACAGGTAGTGAGTGGTCTGCCAGGCTGCTCTGAAAATACAGCTTCCTGAGCTCTCTAGCTGTGGCTGTTCCCATTCCTTGGGTGCTGTAGGTTATTTTCTGAAGAAGTATGTTTTGGTTTAATTCTGTTTTTTTGCAGTCTTTGCTTTCCTAACTCCATCCTGTCACTCTTTTGATCAGTTATACATCAACTGTAACATAACTCCGTGATTTCATTCAGCACTGCTTACTTCATACAAAAAAGAACTCACTCTTCAAAGAAAACTTTTATTTCATTGTCTGCTACATACACAAGTATTCCCTAAGGATTGGGGTTATTTATTATTTCACTCCCCCTCTTTGTTTTTCCCCGTTCCTCTCCAAAAGACTAACAGACACTAATCTCCTTTCATCAGGTTCCCTTCTTCCTAATTTTTTCTTTTTTTCCACAAAATGCTCGCCACTACCTTTAACACCTTATTGTGTCTGGAGTGATAATTACTTTCAGTTGCCGCAGCTGGTGCACGGAGAGGCGTGCGGGCCCTGTAAATTGGGACTGGGCAACCTGGGTGGGATTCCAGGAAAATACAGAGATCTGCAAAATCAGAAACCACAATTAAAAGAGGGATAGTTTTGCTTTTCATATGTGCTTCTATTTTTTTTTTTTTTTATCATTGAACTTGGAGACATATTTCTACTGAGTCACTCTGCAGAAATTTGTGATTCCTGAGTTAAAGAAAGGGACCAGCTGATGCAAATGACAGAAAATAAGAAAAATATTAATTAATACCTGACATAGTTAAAGCTTATATTTGGTAACAACATGCACAGGCATAGCTGAGAGGAGCCTAGCAGGATGGGGGAAACACGGGTCTGTCAACAGGTTTTAAGATCCTCTGGGGCATTATTACTACTTCTTTTAATGTATATCGTATTTCTCTGAAGTCACAGAATCTTGATTCAGTCTTTCACATCTCTCTTGTTGTGAGTGTGTAGCTAATAAAGAAATTTGGGGGTATCAGACAAGTGAACATGAAGGCAGGGTTCTCACCTTTCAAAAAAAAAATATTTACCAGTATATATTTTATCCTTTCCTTCTTTAGTTCTTATGTAAGAGTATTCAGAAATTATCAACAGTGTTATTGGTGTATTTTTGTATGTACTATGGATGTTACAGTTCCTCAAGACATATTATGAGATAGTTTGTACTATTGGCATTGTCTGTTCACTACTTAAAATTATTTTTTGTGAGACTAGTTTTTCCCTGTTTTCTGCAATATCCTACACCAATTATTTAATGTACCATTTGAGATATTTTTAATAAAATATTTGCTGTAATCAGCACTGCTTTTGGAAATGCTGGCTTGAAAGCTGGTGTTTTGTGTGCTGCCTGCTCTCCCATTCTGGACTTGAGGCTGTCAGGGGTTTCTGATCCCTACCTAAGGTTAGGAATAAGGTTCAGGTTTGGAGAAGCAGGGTCCGTAGTGCAGGAGTGGCTGTGGACTTTTGCAGCTTTCAGACAGGTGAACAAAAAGCATGAATAATCTGTTAGTCTTTATTCAGTTCCCATGCTTAGTTTGGTTAGAGTTAGGGTTAAGGTGAGGAAAAGTGTTAAGGGTGACAAGCTGTGGTGTGTTCCAGTTTCTGGGAGGGGAAACCTGTATTAAGCTGGAGTTTGGCTGTGAGTTAAAAAAAAAAAAAAAGCAGGGAGACAGCCAAGATGAGTGTGGGACTTTGCAAGATCCTAGAGATAAAACAAGAGTGCAGTATCACTGGCTTGGAAGGAATTATTCTTTTTGATTTGCAGGCAGTGCTGGGTTCTCAAGCCTCACTGAGTCAGGATCTGGGTCTGGGTTAAGGTTATAGTTAGGATTACAAAGAGTTAGGGCTTTTAACTTTGATGAACTGTGGCGTTCTGCTATTTCCAGAAAAGTAAATTGAGGGAAAGTATCAGTATCTTCAAATTCATTATTCATTATTTGTGAGCACTGTGGCTACCTGTGCACATTTTGACTACAAGTTATTATTACAGTTGGGTTAAGTAAACAGGGAAAGGTACAGGCAGAATAACACGGTACCCACATTCCAGAGGATAAACAGAGTCAGTATTCTAAAATGTAGCATACCTTATTTGCAGTCCTTATTTTTCCCTATAATTAGTGCTAGAAGCTGAAAAAATATTTCTTTTGAATATCCTGGCACACACAACTTCATGGGGGTACTGGGATGAGGCTGAAAGAAACAATGCAGACTGCAAGAACTGAGCCATGACTGGTCTGAGAGCATCAGTGGAGCCAATTACTATTTCATGTCAAGAATCTTGAAAAATAAATCGAGTTGCTTCCTAGTGCCTGTCTCTTACCACACTTGCACCCAGTGCCTCTATTAGTAATAGAATAACTGGTGGCTTTCTACCTGTATTTCTGAAAAAATATTCCTTTTTCTATGCAGTAGCCATCTTTGCTGCTCTGGCCCTGTATGAACAGTTTTCTAGCTAAAACCTTACAAAGGCTCAAAATTTCATCACTACCTCTAGACAAAATCCTAAGTTCAAGTGGCATTTTCAGGCTATGTGATGACATTGATTTTTTATTTCATTTTATTTTATTTTCATTAAAGAATCCACAATTCTTCTTGTAGCAAGTTGCTCTATTCAATTTCCAAACGGGCATTACAACACTGAGTTGAAGCCAAAATCTTTGCTAGAGAGTTGAACAAGAATCCCAGGCACTTGACCAAAGCAGTATTTCAAAAATATATTGTGTTTATTTGAAAGAAGATAATGCAATGTGGTCATCATTTGCTTCACTACGGGTATAAATCCTCTAAAACTATTGCAGATGTGGCAGGGATATAGCAACCCATTAACCTAGCAGAACGTAACTGTTTTTCTCTTGCAAGGCTCTCCTGACTCACTCCTTTTCTTTTCTTTTCTTTTTTTTTTTGCTGCGAGCGCGGTTGTATCAGTTCGGTCTCTTTATCCACTCTGTATGGACGTTGTGGCATTGAGTTCCGTTGTCTAGACCATCTCCCTGTGAATTACCACTGAAATGGAGTGGTTTATATCCCCACGCCTTCTCTCTCTGTCCCTCTCTCTATACATTATAAGAATCCAACTAAGATCTTACTGCCAGTCTGTCACTTTTGTGTTGATACCTTACTGAATGGGTATTTTTCAAATATTTGTGTATAACTTGCTATAAGTATGAATGGTAGTCTGTCCCTAAAAAAAAAATTTTTTTAAAAATTCACTGTTTAATATGGTATTTTAGTATGTATTTAAGATTCCTCATTTTGCTGAGTTTGTGTCCAAAATGGAATTCCTAATCTGCATGTTTGCTGCTTGTGAATATGGCCATGAGGCTGAATTTCAGATGTACCCATTTATGAATCTGGCTTATATGCTGAATGCAGCATTTTGTGCAGGTCACATGTTGTATACAAAACATCTGATAAAATGCTGCTCACAGTCTTACAGATCTTAGAAATCCTTTCCATATGTCTAATCTTAAATCCTTTCCATATGTCTCCATCTATACGTGAGCACCAATTAGTCAATTAATTTGCCACCTTTATTTAATTAGATAATAAAGACGAACTTTTTGAAGTTGAATCTTATTTCATTTTTCCAGGAATCAAAAATGACAACTAGTAGCAGCAACAAATTACCAGATAAATTTCATAATCCACTCAGTGAATACATTAATATTACAGTATTTGCTGAGTTAAAACAAGTCTAACATTCAACAGTCTCCTTTGCAAACAAAATACATTTGCATTACTCCAAACAAGTCTTATTAATTTTTTTTTTTAATTTTTTTTTTTTTTTAAATGGCTCTTTGTAGCAGTCCTGGAAAAACTGCAAGACATTTTGACTCTTCGGTCTCCTCAGACATTAACCCTGTGTTAATGAAAGTTCATAAGCAAGAATCCCTGTGCAATGGAAATCCTCCCGTGCCCCACTTAGGGCAACCATGCAGCAGCTTTGCAGGGCCTCAGCAGCACAGGGTAACCAGACCAGGGCTAAGGTGCTGGCCCAGTATGTCTGTCTCCATTGAACCTGTCTCATTAGCATGCCTCTGTGTTCCCCAAAGACATTTCATTTCATCTGAAAGCAAAATATAACAGAAACTGGATGTTTCTGGCTTTGCTGCTGGCAGCTGTTACCTTCCGGGGGGGGGGGAAAGAAAAAAATCCTCTGCCAGGTCCAGACCTGGAATAAATGAAAAGAGCTCCACCAAAGCCCACAGAGCAATATTGCTGTGCACCTAGGGAAGACTTGTCCCATGGATTTCTTACTTCAACCCCAAATAAACTCAATATAGAGGCATTAATATTTTTAAAAGGTGGAAGGGATGTTATTTGCCTTTTTCTTGTAGCAGTACAAGAAAATGATTTTTTTTTTTTTTTCCTCACAAGAAAATAGTTTTCTAATAATATCCTGGTATTAAGTGTCAGGTATTAAGTGTCAGGTGGTTGCTTTATGATTTTCAGTGCTTTATTGCAGTCAGCTATGGGGAATGGGGTTAGATTTCCAACTCACTGCAGAGAAGATGCTTTTATTGGGTTGAGCATTGTCATTTTCTGTCAATGAATTATCAATTGTTTCAAAGACTAATAATTTCCTTTCTTGGGTATATTTGAGAAACACAACTTTTCCATGGTATCTGAAACCTAATTGGCACAGAGCTTATTGAATATAAACCCCTTTGTTTGTAAGGGTAAAGATGAGAGTGGCAATTTGGAAACTGACTTTTGATTGTGTTTGGATTTTTTCTCTGCGTTTAGCTTGGGCAGAACATTAAAAACGTTAGAGGCTTTTGGTCTTTGCCTCTCCTCATGTTTCAGAAAAGAAAGTATTTGGGGGGTTCTTTGTAAAATTGTGATAAAATAATCAAATTACAAAATTATCCTTTTTGTGTGTGTTAACTCGTTCCCAAGTTAACTGCCCTCGGAGAAGTTTTTCACAGGAACCTGTATATGGAGAAAAAAATCCCTCTAACTCCAATAAGTAACATGTAAAGAAAGCTATTTCTCTTGCATGTTTTTCAAAGTGAAAAGGAGATTTTAATTGATTCACATCCAATCATTTAGATCATACTTTGATGCAGTAGTAGAAGTAGCTTATCTGAATACCTCTATTTAGACAGATGCAATAATTTGTAAGTACAGGCAGGGAAAAAGGCAACGAATATTCCCAACTACAAAATGTACTTTGGTTCTTATCATAGTGACTGTTGCCACACGTACTGTATGAGTGTTACCAGCTGAAGGAGGACTGCTTGTGATCAGAAAATAAAGCACTGTGCTTTTTTTAGGATGTGGGCCATAGAGATTTCAAAGTTGAGCAAAAGAGATTAAGGTTCTATTTTTTTTATCCCGCTCCTAGTTTTTCATATTTATGTATTAAGCTGCTTGTATTAAGCTCTTCACTAAGTAGTATTTCTGATCTATGCTGCAATTTGTCATGACACTTCTCTAGACAGCTATTATATAGATGTCTGCTTCCCTTTTTTCTTAAACAAGAAAGTAGACTGCAAATAAGTCACTTGATTTTTAAATTACTATCAATTAAGAAAATGGAGTGTCAGAGTCCAGAAAATTGATAGCTGAATTCTGATCTTGGATCTGGAAAATACTGAGCCATAAAATATTCACAGATGCACATAAGGAAAAAAAAAAAAAAAGCTGATGTTATGTTCATCCGACCAACATATGTTGTTTGTGAATGTCACTGGAGTTGCATTTTTTAGAATACTGGGGGAAAAAAAAAATTAAAAAATAGATAATTGAGTGAAGCAAAGGCAAGCAAGTTCGTGATCTGACGATCAACTAAGCAGGTTTTAATTTAGAAACTGTTGTTACTGGAACTGCTTTCCAAGTCTTTTCAATCCAAGTGGCTGAAACTTGCACTGACTTCAGAGGCTCTTGGATTTTGCTGTCAGTCCTGTCTGGCAGAGCTCACATCTCCTGTCTGCACCGCGGCCGGCGGGGAGGGAACCAGCACCTGCCTGCCCAGGTCCTTCCATGGTCTCTCCCGTCACAACATCTCAGTGCTTTCCAGATAGCAATGGCTTTATCTTTACTGCCCCCCCAGTCAGAGAGTGAATTATCATCAGCATTTGGTAAAAGAGATGTGGGGGCCTGGTGGCTTCTTCTGCTTCCTGGGCTGGACTGTGTGGCACAGCCAGAAACTCCGGCCACGGACAGGAGTCTTGTTCCTTTAGCTCTACAGCTGTCACTTCTCACCCTGCTTTTATGTCGTTCTGTGAATTCAACATACTTGACACCTACCTTTCAAGGTGTCTGAGGATGTTCTGACCCAGAGCTGAGCTCCTTTCGCAGCACCCTCTGAAAATGAGCATTTTCTGAGCTCTCTCTGTGAGTTTGCTTCTGCTCCCCAAACCAGAAGCCCAGGAGAAGGGCAGTTTGCTCACCCCTGGGTGCTCGATTGAGTGCAGGGAGAGGAAGAGGAATGTTTTATTTACATTTACTGCACCTAAGAGGAATTGTACAAAACATCAGAAAAAGATAATAAATGTTTTTGTTATTTAATTAAAAGTTTAATTGCACCGTTCAGATCCTTGCAAATTTTATGAACAGGGAAAATGCAGGAGTGAGAAATTGAAAGCCTGTCACAATAATGGTTGTGATGAGTTTGATCAAGTCTACTGAATTTCCTAGGAACTTTATTGTGGATTTCAACAGGCTTTAGGTCAGGACCCACCACCTTTATTCTCTCTACCTGAGCTCTTTTATCTTTCCCTTTATTTTTATTTTGCCTTTATTTTTTCCTTTGAAGTCTAGCCTTAGAATACGATTTCTCTGTGGAATGTGTGTATATCTTCATGACTACTTTAACAACTCATTTTTTAAGAGTAAGGCAGAAAGAGGGTCATTTCCGTAATGCATGCATTTCATTTATGATTAAACCAATTTATCAGTTACTACCCTGATTTCAGCTCTAGGTTTAACATTTTCCTGTATACCAATACGTTGCCTGAGAAAGCTGCACTCCCCCTTCCAATTATTTGAACTTGATGTGCTGTCCAGAAAGAAAATTGTAAAAAAAAAAAATTTTAAAAAAAAAAAAGTGGGGTGTGGGGTGGTGAGGGAAGTGTACAAAAAAGGGAAAAGAAAGAAAAACGAAGATAGGTTTTGTAAAGTTTTTTTTTTTTTCACCTTTAGGTATCATGAAAATTAGAAGTACATGGCTTCATTAAGGAAAAGTCCAGTCATTTGATTTGTAATTAAGAGCTGCTGTTTTACATTGTGTTTAGCAGTTTGCTGATCAGGCAACAAGCTTTTCCCAGCTCTGCCAGACCTGAGACTGAGTCTTAGGAATGAAGCTGCTCAGGGCTTGAACATTACAAAACTGTGTAGTCTGCAACACATTACCATTAACAAACTTTCCTTGTTTTATCCCCTGACTCAGTAGCTAGTCCAGTTTCTTTTCTTCATAAATGAACTTCACTGCAGTCCCGCACTAAATACGAGGTGGGGGATCTTTGCTCACTGAAATATTAATGGGGCACAATTTTTTCTGTGAGGCAGATTGGATTTTTCAGAGGTTTTATTCCCCCCTTCCATCTAACAAAGGTCCTCTCTTGTCAGTCAGCTTTGTAAGAGCAAAGGAAGCTACTCACACATTAGAAACCAAGATATGAGAGAACCCAACAAAAACCCCTTTTTTTAAAAAAAAAAAAATACTTTTGAACTTCAGAGAGGACACAGCTCTTGCTTTGCAGTGAGCAGAGGGTTGGGGGGGTGGGTTTCTTTTTAACAGACATGTGTAGTGCATTTGTTTCAGTTTTATATCCACTGTCATAGTATGATGGTTTTATTTGGGTTTTAAACATGCTTCAGCTAGAAACCCTACATCTTTAAATTAGGCAACCCCAGTGCCTTTGCGATTTCCCTTGCTGCACTCTCTCACCTTACCCAGGTGCATGTTAAATCAGTATTAATGACAATATCATTCTTCTGCAGTCATCTCCTGCCTGCAATTTGGTTTTAATTACCCACCACGTTGTCTTTCCCCCTCACTGACAGCCATTAAATAGGGAATGACACCAGAGCTGTGCTGGTGTCGAACAGACACTTCACCAGGGTGGTTGGTTCTTTTTTTTTTTTTTTTTTTCCTTTCTTTCTTTTTTTTTTTCCCCCCCTCCCTCTCCTCGTCTCTTTCCAGCTTTTTTTTCTTTTTTTTTTTTTTTTTTTTAATAATTAAAAAAAATCCTCCATAAAGCAGGCTGCAGTGCCTCCTCGTGGTAGATGTGAGGAAAAAAGGGTTTATTTTCATCTAGTTTTGTTTTGATGGCTTTGCGATGCTTGCTGTGGGGAGATGGGGAGGAAAAAAATATGAAAAAAATAAGAGACTAAAAAACCACTTAAAGATTAAGGCATGATCGGGACACACTGAGGTGTCTTCTCATTGCAATCTAACAGCAACAGTCATATTTAAGGTTTGTCTGGCAGGCTGGAATGCTCAGCAGCAGGAGCCGGGTCACTCCTGGTGCCTGGGGATAAAATCTTGGATGCAGAACTGTGGGCAGAGGGGACCCCAATGTCCCCAGGAGCGGGGCCTCTGCCTGGCTCCTGCCTGCTCCAGGCTCAGATGTTCAGCAACCTCTTCCCTCGTGGGGTTTTCTGTGCCTATGCAGAATTTGACATAAATACATGCAGTAAAAAAATCTCATACCAGGCACAGCCTTTGAGAAGGTATCGAAAAAGTAGTGGTCAGGGGTTTGAAATAACCTTGTCCTGCACACATCCCCCCTCCCACCCCAATATCTATATTTACCCCTGGGGGAGGATTTCACTGTGTGAACCAAATTCCTGATGAAAAGATTTAATTCTAGACTCATTATATTAAATTTTGTGGCATTAATCTTGATTTATAACGCTATAACTGATGCTGGAACCTGGTCCAAGATTTTCTCTCAGTAATCCTGATCTGTCCTGGTCTCTGTGACAGCTCAAATCTCAGTGAGGTCAGTTAACCCGATACTGAGACAGAGAATTGGGCAGAGATTGGCAAAATAAGATTAAAGAAAGTATCTGTCTACTAGAAAGCAAGAGAAGAAAATGAAGAGCAAATTTAAAAGAGGAAGCAAAACTTCTTAACTGAGAATTTTTTTTTCCTCTTTTCCCATAAGTGTTAAATTAAAAATAATAATAAGTTGTTTATTGGAAAGAAAATAAAATCTGAATACCCAGGCGATTAAGCTGGTAAAGGTTTGTGAAGGGTCAAGATGATCACTGCCCATTCACATTTTGTTTCAAACATGGACAATATTTGATCTTGTTAAATGTCAGCTACATTGATTTGATTTGAGGGGCCTCAATTGTGAATCATTAAATACTTGCTCTGGAAATTTGTTGTCCCTTACAAGAAAATTTGCGACTGAAACTCAAGGCTTATAACAGGAAGCCTACCAGGAAAGTTTAATCTCTGATAGAGCTTCTATATATTGGTTTGCAGCTGTATTGTAGTCCAGTTAGAATGAATTTTTTAATTTATTTTTTAATTTTTTTTTATACTTTCCTAATATGAAACCTGATGCTTGGAAAATCTGATAACTGAGTTTCATTTCCCTGGAAATTTATTGCTTCTATTTCCAACTGCAAGGAAATAAAACAAGTAAAAACAATAAGCAGTCTGTAAGGAGGGTATTAATGAGAGGTCACTCTTTTCTCATGTAGGCTCAAGCTAAGGAGAAAAGGAGAGCAGAGTTGTTTTGGGGGCCATCTAAATAACTAGGGCTGTATATTTTACTTTATTTGGTAGGGACAGCTTTTTTCTATTTCCCTCTTTAAAACTCGTGCTCCAAATCCAGATGGGATATTTATGACAAAAAATAGGAAGCTTTTTTTTTTTTTTCCAGATAACATAAACTCCTTTGACTTCAACTCAGGGACTGGCTGATTTGACAAAAGACTACTTATGCTGCATCAAGCATCTCTGAAATTTAGAAGAGCCCATTTGTATATGTAAAAAAGGTCCTATAGAATTCCTGTGTCCCATCCTTATTCCAATGGAGAACCGCATTATGCTCATCTAATTCCCTGTTCTTTCATTTGGAAATGATGGTGTTCTTCACTTCTTCCTGGTAATTGCTGTACAATGCTAAAAAGCTGCCAAGTTCCACTCCAGGACTCATTATATTTAGTAACAGTGGAAAAATTGCTGTCTATAGAGCATTTTATATTGGGAATGAACTAGGCTTTGCAACAACGCAGATGTGAATCCTTGTAGATCCAGTTGCTGAATCAACTCCTAAGTGAGGCAGACTGTCCGTTTCGACTGCAAGAAAGACAGTTTGGAAGATTAATATGAAGTGAGATCTAATGCAGAAGGCAAAATCTCCTGAAAGATAACAGTAAGAGACTTTAATGGAGAAAAAATTTTATTGCTAACAACATCAGCTTAATTTTTCAGATTTCTTTTGCACCAAATCCCCATTGTTCTTCTCTTTTGCTTAGGAAAGTTGTACTGTTTCTGGCTTTCTTAATTTTCTCATACTGTGTAGCAGTGGCTTAGTGTTGTATTGGAAATGTGATGCCTTTTTTTACATTCTATAGCAGGTTTATTTTTAAACCTATTTTCTCTAGGGAAATGTGCACAGTTTACTCAAAATTTACCATATGCTTTGCATCTCCAGTAAAACAGTTGTAGTAGAAAAAACCTGTATTTTTAAATCTTGTGAGTTGTGAAGAATCAGAGAGAGGCCTGATGAAGAACACTAGTTAAAATGATAGATACTCAGAAACTCTTTTCCTTCTTAGGGCAAACTGCTTCCAAGAAGTAGCTCAAGAGGGATGAGTGAAAACATTATTGTTGCTTTTCAGGTTATAGGCCTTGAACCTACAAACACTTGTGCATGTAAATAACTTTATATAGGTAAGTAAACTCTTTGAACTCAAAAGAGCTGCTTGCATATGGGAAGTTTTTCATGTGTGTAAGTGCCTGTAAGGTTAAATCTGTAGTTAGGGTTTGATTAACATTTTAATCCTCCATGGCTGTGCAGTGCTACGGACAATCCAGAGGGAGTTTCAGATGATGTAGCCAGGAGATGAGTGTCCAAATGAAGTTTTGCTTCATTAGTTAGACTGGTTTTATAGTTTGCTTTTCAAGATGATATAAATATGCCCTTTTTCTTTTTTCTTTTTTTTTTTTTCTTTTTTTTTTTTTTTTTTTTTAATAGTTAAAGCTACTTTATTCTAAAATGGCTGTTTTAGTTTGTGATAAACATTGCTGTTTTGGCTTACTTTTTCTACATATAAAAAAAGTCTTCATTTTAATTCACAAAATTTTGTATTTTCCATTCTCCCTTTTTCAGTTTCAGTATCTAAAGTAAAAGTGAAAGAAATGTAGATACATGGAAGGCTGTAAGACACAACCTGTACCTCGCCAAGGCTACTAAGAGTTTTTCATTAACTCTATTGGAAGTTGCCTTAAATCCTGTACAAATTATAGGAGTCCTGACTACAGGAAATACAGGAATCCTTCATATGAAATTCTATATTTGTTTATAAGTGTCTTTAGGACCACACAGTCTACAATTGCTGTAAAATTTTTCCACAAATTATTACTTATCCCTGGAGCAGAGTCTATGACAGTGCTGGCAAACAATGGATTTAATGAATGTTTTGAGGAAGTGTCTGTGTTTATAAAGGAATTACTAGATGGGCATGGGTAAGACATTATGAAGAACTAAGACAGGAAAATGCATCCTGCAGGACTGGTGAAGCACAGGAAGAAAGGGTAGAACTGAGCCAAGGATCAATCATTTTTTGTCCCAAGAAGTCAGAGTTTATTGTGGCTGTTGGGAATAAGCAGCTTTTTAGTGACTGGGGAAAGACTGCAGAGCTTCCTAGTTCATCCAGCTGATTTCATGGTGCAGTAGCAAGGACATTCCTGCTGATTTTCTTGGTTTGTTTGATTCCAAACCACCTTTCCTCCTCTCTCTTTATACACACACCGTTCTATTGAAATCCTCAAAGCAATCTTTGTTTTCTAGTACCTCTTTGACACTGTTTTTTTCTGTGTGCATAAAATAGAAATACCACTTTGCTAGCCTGCTACTCTGAGAGATTTATCATGGGGTTTGGGTCTGTTTATTTTGCCTACTTCTGTGTGTGCACACTTGGAGGACAGGCAAGTAACCATGGGTGAAATTCACCTCTGTGCTGGGTAAACATTTAAACTTTATGATCCTTGTACTAGCCCTGTACATAAGGGTGAATTTCATCCTCCATAAATGTGAAGTCTTTCTGTGTTATTACAGTTGTCTCTCCCTATTTAGCATTATCTTTGAACCCCCCTCTCCATCATTAAGGTTTCTTTTAGGGTCCTCTTTCTCTGACTGGCCTCTGGTTATATTAGAAAATAAAATTAATCTCAAGGGGAAAATAGCACTTAAAATTACTACTACTGTTTAGCTTACTAAAGTGATTTGCTCTCCATGACCTGTCTCAGGCTGATCCTTGTACAAATCAAATCAGCACACAAAACAGCACTTGGAAACTGTTTCCAGACTCAGAATTTCACAGCTCCTGAACCTTTAGAATGTCACAGGCAAATCAAAAATGAACATATTGGTTTATCTGTCTCTTCAGATCCAAGATAGTGCCTTTTTTTTTCTTCTTCTTTTTAAGGCATGTGATTCTCCCATGGTCTGTACAAAGTGTATGAATAAACCAGCTCTAATGTCTCTAGGTGAGCTCATGCTTATATTTTTTTGCTGAGAGGGGGCTGGAGGAAGTTTCCAGCCAATTCTAAGTCTCCCCTTGTGTTACTGGAGTTTAACGTCACTCTGACCTCCAATATTTTCTCATTAAGCTGTCTAAAATATGAACTCTTCCTAAGTGCCTGCTCTTCACTTGAATTTGTGAGGTTTCAGTGGTGAGCTGGAGGAGACAGCTTGTGGACATGCCCAACTGCCAGGATATTTCTGAGCAGCCCAGTTAGGTCCCTGCCAGAGGCTGGTGCACAGAGCTCGGCACAGCCCGCGGAGCCCCCGGAGAGCTGCCTGTCCTCCCAGCGTGGGCAGAGCCACCAGCTCAGCAGGGCTGCAACAACAACATGTTCATTAGTTCTGCCTCTTAACAGCAAATTAGTGTAGGTGTTGTGCCTATATGTCTGTAGACGTGGCTGGGCTCTTCTCCATTTCTGAGGTATTTCAAACCACACTAACGCGAGTGCCTGCCTAGCACACAGCAGGGCAGACCTGTCCTCAAAGCCCCGGATCCACAGGCAGTACAGGACTGATCCTGGGACACAGAGGTACCATCACTCACTGACATAATTCATTGCACACATAGGCTCCAACACCCTTTCTGACCGAGCTGGAGTGCAGGATATCAGAAGGATGCCACATGCTGCTTTTTTGCTTACCTCCTTCCCCTCCAACTCCGAAGATACCTATCTGTGGAATGTAAGCAATGACAGTACAAAATCCATGACAACAATTTGTTCATCTTGTGGTGACCTCTGGTGGAGTCATTTAGAAATCAGGCTTCATCCGTTACGTACGGTATGTTCCAAGGAGAGAAAGACAAGAGCTGTAATCCAAAATGTTCTCAGGCTTGGACTGAAGCTCGTGCTGAAGGACAGGCAGTCTCCTGTGGGCTCTCTGCATGTGGGGTTGATGATGGGGTTGTTCACTTGTAGCGCTGTAGTTGCTACGCTTCCTTTGTGCTTCATAAAAACCAACTTGTCCTTGACTCTCATAGACTTACCTTTAAAGAATTAGTGTTAAAAAACAAAGTATGTTATAGAAATATATCTACACCTCATGAGAAAGATCCTAGCTTTTGTGACACCCTATTTTTTACATTGTCATTCTGCACATATGGTAGACATCAGTGTGATTGCTAAGCTTTCAAGGTGCAACTAGGTGTGAATTGTTTAAAACAGGACTGCCACCAAGTTAATATTGAAGTTTGTATTTGGAAAATCTAAAAGTGATTGTTCTTCACCCCCTGCCCATTCTAATGCATAAAATCGAAACCTTCCATGCCATTCACATTATCTTTTGTGCCGATTCTGCTCAAAGCCAACTTTTATTTTTCATTAATTCTTGCAAGGCTTGAAGCTGTTCCCAATGGAACCAATTGCCAAACTGATGGTGGAAGCCAGATCAAATCTGTAGTGTAATTTCCCCCCTGCTTTTTTATTGTCCTTGCTCCAAGTCATTCCCGTCTCATGCAAACTACAGTAACTACAGCAAGCATTTACTTGGAGGAAAAATTATCTCAACTTCCTCCCTGTGCATATGATACCTAGCAGTGTACTGCACTGAATAGCATATTAAGAAATATTATTGATTATTCAGAGTTTAACCTGACGAGCCATTGCTTTCTTCTTTTGATTGAGACCATTTTACTCTTGCGCTCAGATAATGTTACAATAGTCTAAATAAATAAATACAACCTATGACCTATTTTGAGAACCATCCTCTTTGCAAAGACAGTTCTAAAATCACCCACTCAGGTCAAGGTTTTCTCTGTTTTTTTTTCCCCCGTTTGTTTTGGTTTTCATTTTTTGGCTTTATTATTTGGTCTCTAAGCAAAAGGTTTACTGGGGTTTTTTTTAAGCTTGAGGGAGAATATGAATGTCATAAATATTTCATTTTCATAGCACATCTTGCATTGTTCTTCACTTTCAGACCATGCCAGCAGTCAACACAGTAGTAAATTTCAGCACCTGTGGACCTTTTTCAGTAATTTATGATTTCCATTAGATTTCCATTAGAGATGGACAAAAATGGTTTAGAAAAGTGCTAGCACCTTCAGCCAGACGGGTTGTGCCTGCCTCTGAGGAGGGCTCCTTGCCTTTTGCTGCCTCTGTGCACGTTTGCTTCCAAAGCTCTGGGTTCTCAGTTTGAGCTATCTGATCTCTGTGCCAGCCAAAATGCCTCTGAGATGAGGGGGTGCTCTATTTTGGGAAAGGAAAGGCAGGTTGAAAAGGAAAAACCAAGCTTCTCAGGAAAAATATTAGTGCTGCTTCCTTTCTCCTCCTGCAAGCTTAAGGATGCAAATTCAGCTCCCAGTAACCAGTGACTGACTTTGGTGGGTCATTACAAGCATCTGGATTTTCTGTAAACCAATACCTACACTTTTTTTTGCTAGCAGTCCTCCATCCTGAGCTTTGTGGGGTACCTTTCCTCTCCTTCCAGCTATTCCTCTTACACAGCTGTGATCTGGTACAGGGTGTTGGCAGTGATGGAGTTTCTTTGTGTTATAATATCACAATTTTAGGAACTATTCTGGGGGCCTTATCAAAACCAGGTGAGAGGTTTGGGTTTAGTTTGATTAAGAAATTGGCTTGATAGTCCCTCAAGGTCTAATGCAAGCTTACAGGCAGGCTGTGTTGGTTCAAAAATGGGGGTTATTTTGAACAATCTTCCAGTTTCCAACTCGTTATGCATGCCACAAACTGAGACACAGCAGCAAATAAATCACAGCAAATAATTTAGTCATGAATTGTCCACTGGCATTGTATCATAGCTTGAATATATTTCTCATCATAGCTCACGATAGTCCCATTGACATCCACTTGACTTTTATTAAGTTTTGCAGATTTCACTCTCATCTGAACAGCTCTGGCATATGATTCTATCAGCTGATTCAAAGATTGAATATTACAACAGATATTGGATGAAGTCTTGTACCCATGGCATTTTCTGGATGCTGTCCTTTGGGGTGGGATTGGAATTTTAGTCATTCTGTCAGTTCTGTATTTATTAATTATTTTAACCAGCTGTACTACATCTAGCCACCATCCCTGTTAAACTTTTCTTTTGTTGCCATCCTCCAACCACCTTTCAGCTTTGTCATTTTAGCAGTAGGGCACTCCAGGGTGCGTGGATCATGCTGAGATAACGTCACACTCTGAGTGCACTTCACAATGGTTTTCAACAAGCTGAGGAGAGACATTATCCCAGCAGGACACCTGCCCTTCACCTTCCATATGGGGACCCACCTCTGAAAGGTCAACTCTTGTGGTTTAAAATAATATTTTAGCCATTGCTATTCAGAATTCAAAGAAAGAGGGGAGTGAATGTCAGATAGCCATGAAATTCGTGAAACCCATTCCTCCCAACAACTGATAACTGGCCGAAGACATATGCTTTGAACATAGTTTTACTTAGGTTTTAGGTATCTTTTTCTAAAAAATAATATTCTGTGGGATGTTTTTGCATGTATTCCAGGTGCAAGGGGAGCAGCAATTTGCGTTCTAAGAAAGTTATGTCTTTGAAAAATCCATTGGTGAATTAACACATTGAGGACTTCAGCTCCTTTTATCTTTTGTTTTTTTTTTTCTTTCTGCCTGCTGCTTCTTAGTGTACAGCTTGTTTTGGAATGGCAATAGACCTACTTAAAAATGATGTCATGAAAGGAGCTGAGCACAGCACTTGAACCAGCAGATGTGGCTGATCAGTATAAAGTATCTTCCTTCCAGTGGCACATCTACAATTTTTTTAGTAGACATATTTAAGAAGTTATTTTCTCAAATTTTATTTACTTTCCGATCTGTAACATAAACCTGAGAAAGCACTTTCGTGCTGCTAGAAATGTTCAAATAAGTCACAGAACTCCTATTCTGTTCCTTTTTCCTTTGTCTGAAGAACGTAACTCCTGTACTCCAGTTCTTGAAACAAATGTTAGTTGTGGAAAATGGAACGTAACTTCCACATATGTTTGATAGTATTAGATTTTGTTTTTATTGATAAAGTTCCAGAGACACTGAGTTGTTTATTTTCAAGCAATTAACATTTTTATTTCATTTATTGTCTTTCCTACTATGTTTTGGAACATTATGAAACACATCAAGAGAAATTAATTAAATAACAGTCAGTAGTTGGGAGCATAGATTTAGTCAGGTTATTAAATGGTAAAAAAGGTTTTTTTAGGGATAAAATACCCTTGGGGTGTATGCATGTGTGTGCCTAAGGGAAGCCATGCTTTCTGCTCCACTCCAACATGCCAATGCAACCCAGAACTCATTTCCAAATGCACAGCTTGTCCTGGACAGAAGGTGAGCCATGTTGTATCACTGTACAGTCTTACTTCAGGGAAGTTTTCTTCCTGTTTTCCATGAAGCTGTTTAATTCATAGAGCTTTGATGTTTGAACTGGTCCTGACCTTCTGTGAGTACTTCAAAAAGGGAAAATTAGCTGCTTGGAAAAATATAATGATTTAAATCTAGCAATTTGGGACACACATGTTCAGGTCCTACTGAACTTGGGTTGACTTCTGCATTTCTTTGAGGTGTTATTTCCTGATTAACTTATAGCTAGAGAAAGGTGTTAATTTTCAAGACTTTAGGAATTTCTGTTTCTTGATGTCTCTTTGAAACAATGTTCCTGGTACAAGAAGAATCCATCAAGACACAGGGAGCTTCTCTAAACACGGGGTATAAAAGACTTTGATTAACTTTATTTTGGCTTTTTACTTACCTCTAATGAATAAAATGATTAATTGAATAACACTGCCTGGCTTCACTACAGTTGATGGTCCATAACAACTCCCCCTGGCTCTCATAGTTTATAATTTAGCTGTCAAAATATTCTCTAGGTTAGATCTTGGCAAGAAAGGTCTTGACTTCCCTTTTTTAATGAAGCAAATCTACTTCAACTATTTGTAAGTTATTGAAGTCAGTTGAAAACATCTTGCTTTAAAATATGTGCCAAGTTGATATTAGGTAGTTATTGTTTTGGGAGGACAATGTGCTACATTATTTAAAAATATCTTAAACATGCAACCTTTGCTCCGATTTCATATAGACTGACAATTCATATATAATGAAAAAGATTTTCAGATGGGGGAAATATCTCTACTGTTTGCTAATGATACTTTTTGGAATAACTGAATTTAGCAATTTTTGTCTTTTTTTTCTTTTTGGTGATCATCAGCTGCTTTGTATTTTGGAATTTTTAAAGTATTGTTTAAAACCCTTATCTTTTTAAATGACTTTTGCTAGTTCATTAAAGCATACTGGGGCTCTGTAAGCTCAGAGACATCTCCTTGCAGGCAGATTTCAGTTTTAGTACTGCGAGACACTCAGCTTTTGATCCTAGGAATGGTTTTCCCCTCGCATCCCTGAAGTACAGTTTTCTGTTTTCCTGGGGTGAACACATCTTTCCCATGGGTCCTAACTCTGTTTTATCCTCTCAGTTTTGAGGCCTTTTTTGTGATTAAATTCAGTCATCTCTTCCTAGACAATCCTCTCTTCAAGAGGGTCTTTCCTGTTCTCAGCTAGCTGAAGCCCTTTGCTTGATTGCAATCACTAAAATCTCATTGCAGCTGCTGGAGCACCAGGGCTGTGACTCGTGGGTCCTTCAAAATGGGAGAACTTATCTCGCCTTTAAAAGCTTCCTGAAGGTTTAGGATAAGACCTGAGCCCTCTAGCAAAGGCAGCTTAGAAAAAGGTCTTGCCATCCCTGAGCAGATGGTTGTGTGGGGTGGGATGTGTCTCCCCGTTCCGAAAATCAGACCTGTGCAGAGTGCCAACTTGTAATAGCAACTCCCTGCTTTTCTTTCTGTAATTTCTGATGGTACTTCTAAATCATACTGTTAAAACCAGATGTATTTCTGAAGTTAATTTGGCCCACACAAAGATTGCTTGGCTTGATGTGGTTTTTTTCTTTTTTTGGAATTACAAGTATTTGATGAACTCTGCTGCAGTATTCACTTCCTGCACTATACCCTTCTTCCAGTGATGTGGTTTTTGTTTGTTAATGTTAGCTTCACTTCCTTTTCTTTTACACCTGCTTTCCAGGAAAAAAATTAATTCCTACAATATTAATTTTACATGAAAGTATCTATAGTTCCCACTTTGACATACTGAGTCTGTACATTCTTTATTTTGTTCTTGCATTCAGTGGAATTTTCCTGTAATTTCTTTTCATCAAAGGGAATCCATAGCTTAATATGAAGTTTTCATTGTTTCTATTAAACCAGATCCATTAAAGTTCTAACTTCTCTCAAACTCTATAATTTTACTAATAACAAAAGATGTTTGTTTTAGAGTAGACCTTTGTATCTTCCAGTCTTTTAATTCACTCAGATTACTAAAATAGTATTCTCAGGATATTCCAACAATGGAATTGAATGGAAGAAAAGATCTTTCACAAATGTAAGACCTTACTGTTTTTCTACAAAATCTTCTACATTTCCTATCCCAAAAAAGCCATATAAAATCCTACCCTGTAAATATAAACTTCTAAATTTGTGTCAAATTCTTATCCAGATAAAATCAGTATCTATGGCACTAGGGTTTATTAAAGTAGTAGAAAGTGTTGCACAGATATTGCACACTGCAGAAATCCTTTTTAGTACTACAATAAAACATAAAATAAAACTGTCTGTACTTCTCTATGTCAAAACTGCCCTTTCCCTGCAACACCACTTCTTAGAAAGCGAGGTCTGACTCTTGTCTCTGTAAAACTATTTTATGAGAAGATAATCTAAAAGTCTGTCCAGAGCTTGTCAGCAGCGTAGGATTGCTGAGGGGAAGACCACACAGTCAGACTCCCTTTGGCAGATACGTGGTACAGGTGTAGACACACGAGACTTTTGCAACAAAAGCTAATGGAAAATTGTTGCCTTGAGTGGCAGGGAGCATCACTTAATACAGAACATGAGTTTTCAGTGAGTTTTGGCTAAAGAAAGATTTCCTTAAGAAGAGCTTTTAATGAACCCTCAGAAGTGAGCAGATGAGATCAAGCTGTAATGCAAGTTCAGCCCCGTGTTTCTGAGGCTTATTCACAGTGATGTTGTGTTTTGTTCCTCACTAGCAATATTTCCAAAGCAGTCTATAGTTCCTCTTGAGGACTGGCTATTTTAAATGTGCTGCATTATATCAGATGTGGAAACTCTGGCTTCTAAAGTGATGCAGACTGGGAACCATGAATTTTCAAAAATTCACCAGTTCGTTTCTCTTACGAATATGAAAACTTAACTGTGTCTTAATTTGTAACATTTCAACTCTCAATTTACATTATTTAAATATTCAAGAATTGCCAGTTGGGCTTTCCCATCTGTTTATTTGAAGAAGTCCACACAGAGTTAGTGAGCTTAGTACTAGTGTTGTGATGAAACTTGATAAGTCTACGAGCAACATATATTGGCAATGTGAACTTTACGGTTAATAAAATAGGCAGTACAGGGGTTATTTAGTCAGTAATTAAATGTGAGAGTCAATATTTAAGTCCAAGAAGAAGCCTTGAGAATCTTGATCTTGTTAAAATCCTATCTCAATTACATGATCAAAGACACTAGAAGTATTTTTGTGTGCAACTTAGTGAGTATCATTTTCAAAGTCACTGACTCTTCTTCCACGGGGAGTTTGATTGTTGACTTCAGCTGAAGTAAGTTTAGATCAACACTGAAGTTATTTTGAAAAATCTTCCCTGATATTTTCTCTGAACTGAGACATCTGAAACTTTTGAGGTTAACCCCTCCCTGTTTTAGAGCCTTCTCTATGTTTTTCAATTCCTCTTCTCCCTGTTCTCAGCTGAAGTTATTTCAAATGGGAGAGAAAAAAAATCAAAATAATTTCAGCTTCCCTTCTTTCTTTTAACAACGTAGACTAAGCTGCAGATTTTGTGAAGCTGTGGTCAGATTTCTATAGCAATGTTTGTTATCTCTGTAAGAGATATCAATTGTATAATTCTTGTTCTTTCATTTCCAATCTCATTATGCCAGGGAGAGCTGGCATATGAGAGCTGCTTCCTTGAATTTTTGTTTTGCTTGCTTGGTTGGAGTTTCATTACCACATTTCTGTTTTCCCCCATCATGGCACTTGTTACTGTGAGAAAGCTATTCAGAAAGCTTCTCTCTTCTTCAGAGAGACCTTGTGAATAAAATAAAAGCATTTTTCTACCTGATTGTAGCAAGTGAACTGAAAATCTCTGGCTGATTTATGTAAGCTGGATTTGGAAGCACAGCCTCAGAAAACTTTTTCCTCTTTTGAATATAATTTTCTTGTGATACATACAAAGTTCAGAGACACTTCTAGCAGTCTAAGTAGTGGGGAGAAATGCAGAAATTTTATAAAGTTTAGAAAAAGCATGAAATATTAATGGCTGCACCCAATGAGGTGCCTTGTTGGTGTTCATCTTTTTGGAAACAATTCTGGCTACTAGAAACATTGAGCAGGATGAAGTTTTGGGGCTGGATCTTTGGATGGGATGAACTGGTACAGTCCTTGTAATTCCAAATGTTTGAAATTGTCAATGCCAAGATCATTGTGAAATAGTATTGTCATAGGGAATGTGAAAAACTCCACCATCTAAACACACAAACTGCTTTGTTTCCATTCAACGTAGTAGTATAAAGACCTTACAAATCTGAAATGCTTACACCTACCAAGAAATCAATGATGTGCCTTCCATAAGGCTCATCTCTTTTAGTTTTTAAGAGCAGCCCCCTTCTATGTCCTTTTCTGTGATACACCAAATGCTGAATGTGGAACTTCCCTTTTTCTTCAGTGATTTTCCTATAATTTCACTCAGCCAAAGTCCTACTCATGTTTTTCCATAATTTCTTGTATTTCTCTGTAAGTTACTTTAATAATAATGTACACCTGGCTCCTGTCCCTTTAATCAGGCTCCTAGTAAGCTGGTTCTACAAATACTAAGAATCTGCATACTTGTGTGTCTGTACCATGTAATAAGTTCATTTTGATGTTTCCATGAAAGTTCACATTATTATATTTTTAGGTTTTGGAAAGGAATTCTCTATATGCATATGAACATTTGTGCTTAGTGCATGTTTCTTTGAAGGATAAATAACTGCATGAAAATAGTATGGTGCTTAGATATGCCAAGCACTTTTATAGCACGGAATTCTAAGTAACAAATAGTTCATTTATGGCAACTCGTACCCTTGAAAATTAAGGATATTTTTTCAAGTTTTATAACATATTTAGAAGAGCTATGATCTACTGTGTGTTATGCAAATTATTAGCATCCTCTTTTTTTTTTTTTTTTTTTTTCCCAGTTGTAGCATGCTTCACTGGTGCCTCTTGCGTTATGTGTGGGTGAAGGGTAATTTGACTGCCCTCTAGCACTCCAGTGTCTGGTATTGCACAATCAGGGAATCTGGTGTCACATTAAGGCACTTCTTATAATATAATCAAAGTTCTGATGTTGTACTGTCCTTTAGATGAAACAAACTAATGAAATGTATTGACCCTCCTTGCACACTTCTGAAGCAAAGTGAGTAAGCGGTATTGGAGCTACATGAAATACATTGACATTGATTGTGAAGTCTGCGTTCCCAGAGTCACTTTGGTAGCTGATTAAAGTGTCACATTGACAATATAGCCCCTTTTGAACAGGAAATTAATACCAGCCTGGTGGCAAGGAACGTTCTTCCAGAGTGGAGCTTGTACTATCACCAATCCTCAGAAATGAATCAGAGGCTCAGCTATTCCAGTGTGGCAAACTGCTTTTGCTGATTATAACAAATATATTGAAATTGCAACCACCACGAGAAAACAACAACAAAAAAAGCTTGTGACATTTTATATTTATTCTCGTGATTCAATATGCTTCTTACTGATAGGAATTTCAACAAAGACTTACCATGAACTATGTGTTTTCAGTCAGTTAAAGCTCCATTGAATGTCGGAGTCACATTAACTACGTCTTTCTAATCCATCTATCATCGGTTTGAACACACAGAAGCCTTTGTTTTACTATGTGGCTGATGTATGCACAAGTTGGGGGAATTTCTATAGATTGGGGTATACAAGCGTAGAAAAAAGTGTGTATGCATCTGACAGAAGGAGAGAAAATTCTGTATTCACTGCATCATGCAGTGCTAAAAAGGAAGGAGTGAAGCAGGTGGAGCAGCAGTAGAAGCTTAGACAGGATCAGCTCTGAGATTTCAGGGCCCATTTCTCTGTCCCAGGAGCATCCTTTGTAAACAGCCGGGTGTAGGAGAAACTGAAGGAATGGAAAAGAAGCTGTGGCATGGGAAACAAATATTTATTCATTACTAAGTGGGAATCTAGAAGGGAAAATTATGCAGATGTAGAAAACAGACAGCAGTTCTATCCTGGAAAGATCAAATTCTAGGCCTGTCACCTTCTTGCAGCACAGTTCATCCCTTTTTAAATGGAAGGAAGATGATTTTTTTGAGCACTGTATTATCCAGCCATTGTTTTCTTTCTTGAAATGAACTTTGCACCATAGTTTCAGTGAATAGCACTATGCTGGTTTATACCAGCTGAGACTCTGACTCAACACACCATCATGTCCCCTTACACCTATTCCCAGTTCTCAGCTGCCTCCAACAGCTGCCTCTCCTTCAGTCTCTGCAATTCCCCAAAGCTCTTTACCTTATAAAACTCTCACTCTGAGCGCAGCAGGTCACAGATTCCTCTTCTAAGTCTTAGACTGGCCACTCAATATATATCACGTGAGTCAGCTGCAAGCCAGATTTCCTTCACATCTCTGTGCACAGTTACTGAGGGGAGCTTGAAATGGGAAGGAACAGCTCTCCTATAACATTTGTAAGGCTGATGCTGGTGAATAGAGATGCCAAAGAAAACTGATCAAGGCTGGAGGAGTTAGGAGAGAAAAAGAAGTAGTATAAATTCTTGCTTTAGAGTGGGGAAGTTTGTTTATTACATTAGCTTGTGAAACAATTTGGGGTTATTTTAGAAGATATCACACAAGTGCAAAGCCACAGTATGGCCGTTAAGAACAGCTTCATTACAAGCTAGCTGTGCAGATAATTCCTTTGGGTTTCTTTACATATCCAGGGTCCAGCCTTGTCTCTGTGTGCACAGCTGCTGTCAGGTAGGGCTGGCCAGATAGCACCCCAGAGAAAGATTTCTGACAAAAATACTCAACTGGGTAAAAAGTTAGTGTTTTGTAGACATGGCCTGACCACAGGAACTCAGCAGGTCTATGCTGGAAACAGCCAGCCTGCAAGGACCCAATTCCTGGTGCCTCAGTACCCCTTGTGAAAGGCTCTGAAAGCCAGTGGTGCATCCAGAGGACCTGAGGCCTTAGGCTCCCTGGATTCTAGACACAAACTCCTCCAGAGTCCCCAACTTCTTTACCACCAGCCTGGCCCCATGGGACCCGGGTGCATCCAGTTACTTTTCAGCCTGCCCTGGAGAGCCTGGCAGCACTGGCCTGCCCCAGTGGCAGGGTACCTTGTTAAGCAGGATTATGTAGGTGGTTTGATTGCTCCTTTGAGAGCAATCTGCTCTTTGAGTCACCTGAGAGCTGCTACCTGAAGGACCCTTAACCCCCAAGCCATTGCCAGGTCTGTCCCTGGTGCAGCATCCCATGGCCATAAAGCAGAGTGATGCTGCCAGCCCGTGTTCAGGCTGGGGGATTTGTTGGAGGGATGGAGAGGGTGGGAAGCCCTTTTCTAACTCACCTCTTCTGGAGTCTGTGGCTCCTTGTTCAGGAACATTGTTGTTACTTTCAGCACTGCTCCTGCTGTTGATCTTGGCCTTTGCTTCTGTGATTTCTCTTCCCCGCTGCACTACTTAGGTGAACAATAAGTTCCATTTCCAGCAGTGGTCGGCCTCCTCTCTTACCCCTTGCCTGCAGGAATTTCTTTTGTTTGGTTTGATATTTTTAGTCACGCTGTGTTGTAATAATAAGAACAAGACCATGGGTATGCTAGATTCCAGCCTTCCTTCAGTTGCCATGGCTTGCCTTCGTGCGTTGTTATTGCTTTGGATGAGCTACTGCTGCTGCTGAGGCCCTGCTCCTTGATTTCTGCTGCTTTAATACTGTTCCCTGCCTTACTACAAAGTGAACAGCAGTGCTTGTTCTCTCTGTCTGACATCTTGAATCCACCCACAAACCCCTTATTTACTGTAACGGCCCAATCTGATCTAGGAGGGGGGAAAAATGAAGTTGGAGAAATATGTAAATAAAAAAGAAAAAAAACCCTGTGCGCTTGGGGAGTGTTCTTTGCACTGTAGAAATGTCTGTACACTTGGATGTGTACAGCAGGATGTGACCCTAAGAGCTGGGATTACAGACAAATGTTGTGCTGACAAAGAGGATGCTGACACACCCTGAAGGTCTGACTGAGTTGATGTTTCTGGTCTATAAGAAATCTTTTCCTGTTGTTTCCTTAGGAGCTGTATGAAGCTGTGCTGGTAAAACCAAACCATGAGTATGCTTATGAGAGCCATGTACATGTGGAGACAAGGACCAGGGGCGTAATAAACTGACAACATCCCACTCTGCTTGTCACCCTACAGCCTCTGAGGTGCTCAGAGGGGCTCAAACTCAGTAGAGACAACCAGGGATTAAGAGGGGCTTCACCAGCACCTTTGGTGGAGCTCTGGTTTCTGATGGGAATTTTAAGCTGCTTTGAGCCCTCAGTGCTTTTGTAACTGCTCATTTCATGCTAGTGATAAAACTCATGTTTTTTACTACTGTACCTTTTCAATCCTAATTCTTTCCTCTTTGTCTGCACTTTCCATCCTTGCCTCAAGCTGATAAAAGGGAATGGGTAACAAAATTTTGAACATTCTCCATCTTTAAAACTTTCCTCTCTCTGATTTTAACTAGTACAAAGGAAAAGGACACCAAGTTCCTGACCCAAAGTAAAGAAGTTGCAATATATATATATATGTGAGAAGTTGCAAATCCTAAATTTTAGGTTAGAAATGTTTAATTTTATTACATGAGTAGCTTATCCATTAAAAATAATTTTTCTGAACTAATAAAGTACTTTGAATACTACAGTTGAAGGGAACTGGTAAACAAAACTTGTCTGAGTTCCTGCTGTGATCCCTTTCATAGGACTGACTGTGTGCAATCTGGACCACGTCCTCCTGCCCTTCTCCACAAGCTGGTCTTTCATATGTTATTTTAAAAGCAGAGAATTAGATACTTTCTTATTTTGTAAACAAGTAAAACAATCCCTTTAAATGTGCATATATAAAATATCTGTATAGATATCTTTTTCTATATATGTGTGTAGATATGTTTATATATATATAAAAACATATCTACACATATATATGAAATAAGGAGCTGCCATCTGATTTTTCCAGCTGCAGTTTGTCATTCACCTGCCAGTACAAAGCCCTTCCCTTTCTATGTAGGTACAAGCTCCTATAAGTCTTTTGGCTCTGTTTTTATGATGATTAGCACAAAAGGGTAGCTATTTCATCTCTGTAATTCCTCACCTTTTGGTCTAAGGGAGCTTCCTTGGAGAAGACTGTAACATTTTACTGATTGCTCTTGTAAGGAATCCAAAAATCAAGGAATCTTATGTAGTTTTCTTTAATGCAGTCTGAATGATGAATTTACATCTATATATCAGAAACACTGTCTTCTGCCCTACATTACTAATGTCAGAAAATTGCCACTATATAATTCATCAAAGTATTTCTATAGACTCCCCCTTTATTATCTCTTCTCTTGCAAGCGGAATAATTTCCCTTCATTCTTTGTCAATGAGAGGAACTTTAATCTTGGATACTGCTGTATAAGGTGCTGTACACACTAAAAGAATAGCAAGGTAAGGAGGGGATGGGCCTGGATGAAAATATAAATTAGGAGTTATTTATTAGCATCTGCAAACATGGCAACAAGATTCTTATTGAAAATAGCTCGAAAATATTGCTGAAAATAGTCATATAATTAAAGTCTTTTTGCACTGTTTTAATCAAAATTATCACCTCGAGTTTCTGAATCCTAAGTTATGCTGCTTTAGTAATGTGCAGAGCTGTAAAGTGAATTTAACTGTGAGAAAGTCTCAATATCTCGTAGTCATATTGTACCTTTCACCCTAGAATATCCTAAAGCACTTTCCACATGTAAAAAACCTGATATGTAATTGCACCTGCTTCAGATATGAAATGCAGCAGTTGTTTAATGGTGCACAGAAACACTATAGAAGGTTACAGGGCCAGAAATTGAAGAATGCAATATCCAGCTGAAAATCCAGGTGGGATTTAGGATGGTAGGATGTAATTGCTTCAATTAGAATTTTGTGAGAATAATATATTTAATAGGTGCAATTCCTGGCCCTATTGGAGTCAATGAGAACATGGCTGTTGATTACAAATGAGGCTGGAATTCCTCTCATATTTCTACCTTTATGAAAAGTTTAATGAAATAGTGCAGTCAGAATTGTTTGCAGGATCTTAGGTTTTTTTTTTTTCATCTCCTCCAGAAGAATTGGCTTGATCCTCAGTCCAGCACTATAGCTATGAAACCTTGCTTAGCACCTGTTTTTACACCCCTAAAAGGGAGAGGAGAATTGGATCCAGCATCTCCTGTGGCCTTTCCCACCAGAGTGGGATATTGGTTCATTCCAGCTCAGATAGAAATGTCAGCTGCAGAATCAGCCTGACACACACAGCTGTTCCACGGAGGTTTCCAGTAAAAAAGTAATTTCCCATACAAGTACCCAGGCTGATAGCTCCTGGGCTCTGCTGGTCCTGTCACATCTCACGTGGTAAGGTTTTATGACTGTAGGCCATGCTTTAAAATATCAAATGTTTCTTTTTGGTTACTGTAGAATGTTAATAGGCAGTGGGGAGGAAAGGAGTGTGACTGCATAGACACACAGGAATTATAAGCTGTGAAGTTTAATATATTTCTAGGGAGAATAAGGAAAATATTTTACTCCATCCATTCATCTTTCCTTTCCCATTCCTTCCCTCCATTTTTTTCCCTTCAGCTCTTCTTTCAGTGTCAGAAGAGTTTAATGCTAAACTTAATGAAAATCTTCTATTGATTTGCTTTAGATACTGAGCTGTGTAATGCAAACACCAATCTCTGAGCTGTTCACTTGCCTTTAAACATGCATCTTAAAGAGAACCAAGAACATATCTGCAGATATGTGTTCTCACTGCCTCACATCTGAACTTTGCCATATGGTTTCTGAGCCAAACCCTCTGAACCTGAGCTGCCCATCCATCCCAGAGAGGGGACAGAGTAAGTGGATGGGTGTCTGTCACACTGGACATGTCCCAAGGGGACCTCAGCACAGCTGGGGTGGTGCAATGGAGGCTTGAGCCTTCCTGACTGACTGTGGCTTTGGATCATCCCATTTTGAGGGATTTGCTTGCCCTGAATCAATTGTGCATGGTGGCTCTGTGTCATGTCCAGATCCTGCTGTGAAAAAGTATCTAGGACTGGGGCAGGTGTATTTTTCTTGCATGGTATCTCTCCCTTGGAGATGGGATTTCCGTGCACAAAAAAAAAAAAAAAAAAAAACAAACACCTGAAAACTCCTGAAAAGAGGCTCCAGTTGGAGAAAGCCAAGGAGCCAAGGTTCTTTGCATTGCATTCTCCCCTTGCAATGCTGCAGCAGAGTGAGTTTGCACCAAAGAAACTGCCGTGACTTTCCAGGCATGTTGTGCAGATGCTCCAATCAATATCCTGAAAGCACTCCAGCAATATCCCATCCAGCTACTCTGGGGAAGGCTTCATACCCTCATGCTGCACCCGCTTTCCTTCTGCTAGTGGTTTTCAGCAGTTTGACTGAAAGGAGAAACCCAAGTGAGCAGAAGCTGTAAGTCATCCAGAGATCAGCAGCTCTCCCCAGTTCCAGCTGAATCCCTTGTGCTAAGGTCTTACCTCTGTGACACTTGCCAACCTCTGTGTTTGAGTACAGCTCCAAAGCCCTGCCACACTCTGAGGGAAAAGACATTTTCTTTCTTCCTCTCTAAGGTAAACACAAAATGTTTGAAAGTTATGTAGTTGAAAGCTGCTACGTATTTTTTCTCTTTTCATGCCCCAGCTTGCTTCTAGCTTGTTGCTGTGATTTATTTTTTTAAAAAACGCATGGAGTCTTTCAAAAACACCAAGTATTTGAGATAAAACTGCTCACAGCCTACAGCATAAAATGTAGGGCTACATGAAAGTAAAAAAGGATGAGAGCTTTTCAATCAATTTGATGAAAAATTTAAGTTAATTAAAAGAATGCTCAATTTTTCCCTAGAAGGCGACACTGATCTTTATTATTAATGCATACCAGTGTTTCATAACTGTGCATAATAATGGCCTGTAACATCAGGCACAGCTTCATCCCCAGCTTAATTTGTTACAAAATCTTTTTTGGTATTCTTAAAGCATGCCCTTTGTCACTGTATCCCTGATGCTCTTGGGCTAATTCCCAGCTCCTAAAGGACATCTTATTGTATGCTCACACCTGAGAATTAATTTATCGGATTGTTTTTTTCAGTTTAAAGCTTTAAAAAAAATAAAAATACATATTTAAAAGGCATATAGAGACCCTTCACTGCTTGGCTTTTGTATTAGTTTTTAGTGTTCATATTCTATTATTGGAAATAGGAGTACAGGAGCCAATATTCTGACAGGCTGGAGATCCAGCATAGGAAAAAAGGAGCAAACACTGATCTTTGGATAATAGATGCCAAATGTTTCATTTTCTTCTATGTGCTGTGTAAGTGAAGGAAGTATAGTCTTTATAAGATGGAGGATAAATGTATTGAAGCAGTGTCTTGGAAAAAATCATATCTAAGTATGCCTCCAATGCTATTGTTCTTCACTATTGCAGTTTGTTTGTTAAGTTGGTAAAGATTTGTATTTTAGAGGTGAGAGCTAAGATCCACTTCCTGCTCTCCACTCATACCTCTGCTTATGAGGAATGAGACCCCTCCTGCCTTGTCTAAACTTCACCCCTTTTTTCATCAAACCTGGAACACTTCCCTGAAGGACTTAACCAAGGAGCCACCAGGCAGCTTAGCTCTTTCCAGATTAATTGAGGAAGATGGTTTTGCAGAGTCTAGTTTGGATTTTTCACAAGCTGAATAGCCATGATGTTTTGAAAGTTTAGGTGATGAAACTTCACAGTTTGGGACCTTATCTAATTCCCTACAATAGGAGGACTGGAACTATGCCAACAGGTGAATCTGGACATGACATGCAAGTACCTCTTTCTACTGGGGAATGCAGATGAGAGGTAGATGTAGCAAATAGAAGGAGATCCACAATCTATCACTGTTACTGGACATTCAAGTCATCTTATAAGAGTGAAGAACTGGCACCACCTTGAAAACCCATAATTATCATGACTTTACCTGTCTTCACAGACATGCAGTGTTATTTGGGTCTAGGAAGCCACTACCTTGTTCTGATTCTTGTGCTACACTTGTGCTGCAGGCATTGACAAGTGGTAATGGCCAGGTAAATGAGAAGTGGTGACTTGTGAGCATCTCTACACCTATTAATGGAGTTGAAATCTTAGCAGGTTGAAATTATGTGGTCTTGCTCCTCCACTCCACCCTTTCTTCATCTCTTCCAAATGCTTTTATGCACTTTTACTGCAACCTAGTAGAAATTGTACTGTAAGTCCTTGAAAACAGCCACTGTCCTGGAATTTTGACTGTTGGGTAATGAGGGCTCTGTTCTGGCTGGGGTTTTGGGGAACTGATGTTACACATCCACTCTCTTTTCTACTTCAGTAGTACAGAAGCACCTTCAGGCCCCTGAGACTGGTCTTCCTCAGGATGTCCCAGGAGTAGGTGAAGGGCATGGACCAAGAACCAAACTGAAGACTGTTTTCTTTCCTTTTCCTTTTCCTGTATTTCCTTTTCTAACCTAAAAACTGTAATAAATATAGAAGAGGGTAAACAGAGTATTTCTTTTCCCCTTATAAAATATGAAACAGATGTGCGGGCTTTCAATGAGGAAGAGAAGCAGAGGAAGGAAAGTGTGAATGAAAGTAAATTCTGGGTTACATAACATTTATCAAGCTGGTGGGAAAAGCTAAGCTGGGAGCTGAAAGCGAGATTTAATGGCAAGAAATGACAGTAGAAAAGTTCATAGCAGTTGAGTTTTATGGTAAACTTTGTAATCAGGAGTCCCCTGGACAACTATCTGGTTGTTCCTGGCTGCACATCAGTACCTCCTGGGCCCTGCCCTGCCCCTTGTTGCTGTTTCAGCAAAGCCCAGGAGTTCTGGTGGAGCCACAGAAGCGTGGGGAGGAATTCACACCCTTTGGAAGCTGTGTCCCCAGTGTGGGGGATGCAGTTATCTCATGCTTCTCCTCAAAGAGCATGGAGGCAAACTGGGCAGTGGGGAGCAGAAGGACACACTTGCATCCTGAGCTGGTGGAAATGCCTGGTCACTTCACCTGACACTTGAGTTGGAAACTTGCCACTTCACCAAAAAAAGAAAAAATCTCAGCTAGGGGTAGATATTCTGGGGTAGGCTTCCTCGAGCTGGTCTGTTGGAGCTTTCTACTTTGCATAAATAATTGAGCACTCGTTAGAGCAGGGTCTTGAGCCTGGGTTTCCCACAGCAGAGGTGAGTGCCCTCACCACCACGCTATTGATTTTTCTATCTCAACTGATCAATATTTTATTGATCACATTGGCTTTAATTGGCATAGGGGGTGCCCGGGGGATGCCCAGTAAGAACAGGAGGAATATGTAACCCCTATGAAAATAATTCTGTAACCCAGCAGCATTAGCAAACACTGTTGTGTAAGAGATGTGTGTACCTTCAGTTATCTAATCCTACATGGGATCAAACCACCACTCTCTAACTGTTCCAGTGGAAGTGGTATTGTCATTCGACATGATAAGCAATAATGGTATAATCTTCAGTAGCTATAATTGTGTATCTTCAGTAAAGACAACGTTTCTGCCTAATCATGAAAAGCACAGTTGAGCTACAGTCTGAACTGACTCAATTTATATAACAAGATTCTGCTGTGTCTGCCCAAATTGGCATAGTTCCCCTCCAAGGGACTGAAAAATGATGGCAAATCCAGCATGAAGCCTGTTGTTCCAGGAAGTGCAGGGAGTAGCACAAGTTTATTGTCAGCCTTCAAGTGTGCCTTTAGGTGGTCACCACATCCTGAGATGCTGCTGATAGAACTAGATGACATATTTCTGAAGAGCTGCCAAAAGATTCAAACAGACAATATTGAAGACTCTTACTCTGCTTTTCTTAGCAGTTTACTATTTCCCTTCAGAACGAATATGCAATTATGCTGCTGTGAAGAAACCCACAGTGTAATGAGGGACACTGAAAAAGATTAGCCAAGGCAGATAATGTCTTGTAAAACTATCTCTTTGGCATCTTTGATACCAATTATACCATGACATCTCAAAAGGAAGTCACCTGTCTTAGCTGAGGCAAGTTATCCAAGAAAATCTAACAAGTATTTTTTTGTTCATTGAGCATATACAGTGATGTAATAATCATTTTCCTGGTACAGAAGGAAAAAAAAAATAAGTAAAATTAGCTTCTCAACATGAAACCCTTATGAGCTGTAATTTATTTCAGAGAGTGGAAAGTGTTAGGGAGAAAAGGAAAAAAAAAAAACCCAAACCCTTTGCTGATAATTTGTTATGTTCTGGACCCAGTAAATGACCTTATACATATGGACTTAAGTATACTCAGCGGGTACAATATATCTAAAATGACATAGAGGATTGAGCCTAATTGATATCATTAGAGCCCTGGTCCTTTTACACTTGGCCTTTGAGATGTTGGTGTTACCAAGAAAGCTGCTTTTGATTTATTTTGCTTTTCTTCTTCATCCTTTTGCTCCCTCTCTCTCTTTCTTGCTCTTTCATTCTGCGCCACCCCCCCTCTCCTTTTCTCAAGTTCTGCTCAAAGGCCAGACCCGTGGAGGTTAGGGACTCGTGATCTGATCCAAGGGCTGCAATGCTACAGCTTGCAAATTCATTTCTAAAGTGATAACTTCTAGCAAGAGGCACTTGGTATGTTTGTCCAGCATGATACTTAGGGGGGGGAAAAAAAAAACAAAACACCTAAAAAAGGGAAAAGACTACATTTTTGAATGGAAAAAATGCTATCAACATTTATTCTAGGTGACTCTCTTAGTGGTTTAATATGTTATTTATCTTTAAAGAGGATATTATTTTCCAAGCTATAGCAGAAACTTCAAAGCACCCAAATGAACTTATAAATTACTTCGTGTATCAGGTTTCAGGTGAAATATTCTCTCCTGTTTTAATGAATTTCAGTATGATTTTCCATTGCAAATAACTTGACCTAGGTAGATCTGCAGAATGAAGGCAAATTTAACAATCTTAGTTTGATAGTAAGTTCTCCCTTACCCCCAGCTGAAAAGATCTCATTCAAAATTTACCTTGTTAATTATTTGCACAGGTTTGGTGTTGATTTAGAACTTCTCCATCTCTCAAAACCATCCCCAAGATCAGGAATACAGGACAATCCCAGCAGTGCCCAAAGAGTAAAGTGTACTCAGCACAATATAGACTTACAAATGTGGCTTATAAATTTTTTAATTGTCTTCACTTTTAACCAGTGAATTATATTTAAAAAAAGGTCATACACTCTTCCTTTAAAAATTCTACAGCAAAAATGATACCATTTGGTCAATCTTCTATTTGTGTTTTATAGACATTTTTCCTTACAGAAACACTAAAAGTTGTTGCTAACATTGTTTGACATCTTCTTTGTCTACGTGTATGAACTCTGGTGAGCATGTAGTGTTTTTCAGGAGTATTTATGTACAATAGATAATTTCAGCACAGAAGAGAAGAGTGCTGTATTGTCTTTTACCTAGGAAGTAGGAAAGTCTCAGAATTTTCAAAAATCACTAGATTCTTCATTATAATCTGAACATCTGTGCCAAAACCTATGAATGGTATTATCATAGAATCATAGAATCATAGAATTTTCAGGGTTGGAAGGAACCTTTAAGATTATCTAGTTCCAAGCCCCCTGCCATGGGCAGGGACACCTCCCACGACATCAGGTTGCTTATTTCAGCCCTGAAGTACACTGAAAGCACCAGCTACACTTGCAGTGTTACTAATTTTATCAGTAACTATAGAATGAAGTGCTTCAATGAAGAAAGAATTACTATTTCAGTAGCCTTTTACTCTATTTATTCATTTACAGAAAATCTGTTTCTATATAGACCAGGCAAAGTTTCCTGTCTAGCTGTTGCGTATTTGTTTTTTCCTCAAACTGATCAAATGAAGGTTCAGCTGAGACTCAGATCAGCAGATATTAATAATTAAAAGGGAATGAGATTTAACCATTTGAATGAACCTTTATTAAACAAGAGAGAAAAAAACCAACCCAAACAACCACCAAACACATATTGAAATTGGTATAAATAAACCTCTCTGCTTCAAAGCCACTTTTACCTGCATCTGAACTAACTTAGCCTGGACCTGATCCCAGTGGTCTCTCTACTCCGTGGATCCTGAGCTAGACCATTACTTCTACTCAAAAGAGAAAAGGCAGAGGTTACAGATACTCAAGGACATCAGTTTCCTTTCTTTGCTGATTGGGCTGGAAATCACAATCAAAGGAAGCTCATGTGTTTTGTGATCTCATTATGGGGAGGAACTGGCTCTCCTTGAGAAGCCGTTGCCGCAGGGTAACGGGGATTGGTATTCAGGTGACCTTGCATCCTTGAGCCAGCATCCCCAGTTGCTGATGATAATCAGAGCTGTAGATGCCTGCAATGCAATTGTTCCACCAAGTCCAGCAGATATTAGTGCAAGCACTGAAGCTGGAAGGGCTGTATAATGGTCTGAATGTGGGTTCTGAGGAGAGACTTATTAGAAAGCGGGGGGGAAAAAGAGAGAGAAATAGAAGATTTTAATTGAAAACAGGCAGTCTAAAATAGAACCCTGCCCTACATCCTTTATTCATCTGCTAATTGAAAATGGGAGACTTCTGAACCCAAAGTGCTTATAAGCACATCCGTTGCCTGCTCATTGCTGTCCTCAGACAGGCAGAATGCTGTGGCACACACTGTGAAGAGAGAGCAAAAGGGCAGAACAATTAAAAGGAAAAATGAAAAGTACAGTTCTTGAAATGTCATGCACGTTAGCAGCACAAAATGCCATTAGGGCTTCTCATCATGCTTTCTGCATCTTTCCCTTTATCCTTTTGTTTTGTTTTGTCTTGTCTTAATTTTTCTACCTATGCGTGTTGGAAGGTAACTCTGGAAGCAAGATACACCCAATTGCTGTAAACACGACTTCACTACCTGTGTTCTTTTGTTGCATTTACCCCTTCATCTGACTTCCCAACTGTCTGTCCACCCCCCCAGCACTGCCACCCCCCAATGTCTAACTCAGTAAAATCACCCTGCACCATTAACAGCCATTACCAGCCAGTGTGTTTTTACGGTCAGGGAGCATTCTTGCTTAGGCCTCCCTCTGGGCTCAGATCACATAGCTATAAATTTACCCCTGAGCCTCTCATTTCTTGCTGGTTTTCTACATCCTCAGGCCTTCCTTTCTTCTGCACTTTTTCCCTTCTTTTCTCTTCTTGGAATATGCACCCTGACCCAAACAACCTTGCGCATATGCAAGAGACAAAAAGTTCACCAGCTGTGATCAACAGTAAATAAATCTTGATGCCAGTATTAAGTTACAGCAATTTCATCCTCTCCTCTTCCCTTCCCCACCCCTTCATCGATGGGAAAAGAAGATGAACTTGACATTTGCTCACTGAAAGCAGATGGATGAGGTAGGTCAGCATTAGGTGTAACCCTAGCACTGTTTCTTTGGGTTTCCTGAAGGATGGAGCTAAAAGAATTCTCCTGGTGGGTCATAGGCCACATTAGTCATTTGCTTAAAGAAGAGCTGTGCAGAATTAATCAAAATGAAACACAGGTTTTCATGTCTCTCTCTTATTCAGAATCTCTCAGTCCTTTTTTCCATTCCTCTTAGAGGAAGCAATATATTTTATCCTTTTACACCTTGTCCTGCAGAGGTTTTGTTCCGAGTGGTGTCACAGGCCTTCCCCTTCTGTGTAGAAAACCATTTTAATCAGGATAAAGCCTCCATGTGATACTTGTAAAGGTCATCTGAAGCTGGTGTGTTAGTACCAGTGCAACCATAAAAAAAAAAGACTCAACCCTTCATGAAGAAGTTTTGAGTTGAAAAGAATGATTCTATTCACTGCATTTTTTCCAACTTAAAAGGAAAGTTAAAAGAGCAGCTCTAACACTCAGAAGCAAAAAACTTTACATATTTTGTTTCACTATAACCTGAGGAGAGCAAACTATTCAGAAAGAAAGTCTTTCATTCTCGTTTCAAGAGCTTTACCCCGAAACTGATTAAGAGCCTGACCTTACCATAAAACAGGTCACAGTAATATTTTTAGGGGCTTTTTTTTTTTTTTTTTTTTTTTTTTTTTTTTTCTGAGGTTGTTATCTTGGTCAGGGAGGTATCAGGGTATTTATGGTTTACAGTTTAAATCATCTCACAAAAGGAAAAGTTTCTTTGGACTGAAAGCTTTCGACAGCAAACTTTCACCTGCTACATGAACTGTTCCCACTATTTGACACAGCTTGCCTATAAAAGCTTAAAATAGTACATCAGGATTTGGGCTTCTCTTCATACTTTTTTTTCCTCTTCTTCTTTTCTACTCCTGTTTTTTTATATGCTGGAACTTCCTATTCATGATTCCATGAAACACGTTAATAATTTAGTTGGGAATTTTAAGATTGCCATACAGAAAAGGACAAAACATCATTAGTCTTCAAGAACTTCCATGTACCTTCCCTGCTTTCCCAGCCATGCCCAGCATCCTGAAACATGCTGCTTCACCCAGCACTGTGCCAAAGTCATCACGGGCATTCTAGAAACTGGCCTCCCCTTGTTAACTCAGCTGTAAGCCAGTTGAATTTTTACTGTCCTGCAAAATAATCTGGTTTATTCAAATGCATTTATAAAGAAAACAGCAAAACCACCCACTGTCAGTTGCTCACACATTGGCATATGCATGCACAGACACCTTCAGCAGCCCATATAGCACTGACAGTATGCACAGCTGTTAGATTTTACGCTATTTGATGCTCAATAATTAGCGCCTGTTAAAGAAAAAAAGAGAGATGCCACACTACCTTGCAACAAATAGCAGGAATCAGAATGTCCAATTTATCAAGACCTACTGCTGAAAGGAAGATTCCTGTTATAATTTCATATGATGTTGCTGTCACTATTACACTTGTCAGCACTATGATATCAACAAAAGACTTCTGCTGTATCTAACGGGGAATGACTCTTCTCCAGATTCACTGAAGGGAGACAAGAAAACCACACAGATGCTTGGTATTGTCTTAATTTAATTGGGGCTTTTTTTTTTTTTCTTTCTTTCTGTTGGAAATTTTGTTGATTCTTTTTGGTAAAAGAAATGAATTGAGGGTTGAACTCTCCAATCACTTTCTGAACTGATAAAAATTGTGTGAAAGGAAAATAATTCAAAATTCAGGAATACAATTTCAGTCCTGTGCTTAACTGATGTCCAAGGAGCAACCAGCCTGTCTGCAGACTGTTTCTGAAGGTGGTGTAAATCTGCATGATAAAGGGTAGACCCTACTATTGTAGTGAGAGAACAAGGGGAAAGGGTTTAAAACTGGAAAAGAGGAGATTTAGGTTAGACATTAGGAAGAAGTTCTTTAATTTGAGGGTGGTGAGACACTGGAACAGGTTGCCCAAGGAAGTTGTGGCTGCCCCCTCCCTGGAAGTGTTCAAGGCCAAGTTGTATGGGGCCTTGAGTAACCTGGTCTGGTGGAAGGTGTCCCTGCCTTTAAGGTGCCTTCCAACCCAAACCATTCTGTGATTGAGGTCCTCAGCCACGTTGTAATAACACAAACAGACAATAGGATGTCCCTAGAACTGATGACTCCTCAGCCTCAGAAAGATCTGGAAGAGGCAAGGTAAACTGTGTGTAAAGGCAGCTTTTCACCAATAGATCCTTGTGAAGCTTCTAGAACAGAGACTGGATCCAATCTGCGGTATCTCTGGAGACCAATATATGGATACACACACTGGATTATGAAAACCAGAAATGAGATCCTGACCATGTGTCTGTTAAGAATGTAATCTGCAGACAGACAAGGTTTCATGCCTGCACATTCCTTGCAGGCAAATGAGACTCTTGTATGTGTGAACTCTGTTGAATGAATTTGACTGATGGAAAACAGACATGTCTTTATTTACATGCACTATCTGCATTCAAGCACCATGGATTCAGCATCAATCAGATAGGTTTTAGTTTCTCTAGCAGCAAAATCTTTAAGATTATTCACACTAGTGCCTTCCTGGGCTTCTCTTGTTGCTTTGATTCCCTTGACCTTTTCTTTCTCGCCCTATCCTGCTGTATTGTGCTGTCACGTGCAGAGATCTTATAGGTTACCCCAGCAGGAATATTTTTTCAGTGATAATCTAAAGGCTTAGTGCTTTGGTTCTGCAGCTTTTCTTGAACTGGAGCAATAGTGTTCAGCTTGATATCTGCAAATTGCCTTAAGTCTCACTGCCAATTGTAAACTTTTAAAAATTACGAGATTGGCTTAGACATCATGAGTCTTTTTTTTTAAAGCAATTAGTTTCATAAGTTCTGGCACAAAAGAAACACTTAGTTCCTTTTGATTTGTTTTTCATAATTGACTGCCAGTTTCAACAGATTTTCCTGTAGCTGCAGTTTCTCTGGTGGATGCTCTTGTGCCTAATACTGTGTGTCCCCCTACTTGTGCTTTTCCCTTAGGCCACTGATAGAAAGAACATTCACAGTCACTTCTATGCAGCCACCTGTTTTCACAAGGCTTGTTTGAACACCATTATTTTTGTCAAGTATGTCCTCCTCTTTCCCCAGCATAAACACCTCTGATCACATGCACTTTCTCATCAGGAAGTAGACTATCAAAATTAACAGATGTCATAGTTGTGGGGTTTTTTGGTTCCCCCCCCCCCATGTATTCTGAATCTTGCATTTGAATTTGATTGATGTTTTCAGATCTGATGTTTTCAGTTACCTTTGTATGTGAGGACTAGAAAAGTAGGATTCAGTCTTTCAAAATCAGCCTGCACATCCAGTGATTCTCTGATTTGAGAATGTGAGGAAGACTAGCAAGAAAATCACTAACAGTGGTAACATTTTTAAGCCTGCAGTTCTGTCTTGTAATTCACCATCCCAAACTGATGTGGTTCCCTGGTACTGCCAGTTAAATCAATGATGTTCTGTTGGCAGGAGACAGCCCCCTCTTCCCATGTGTGTAATCTAGCAGACCACTGTATGTTGTTCCTATGCTGCTGAGGAGTACTATTTCTTTCAATCACACAGGAATAATTTTATCCTCATGTTTAGGAGGCAGGATACCTGTCACTGCATGGATTTCTGAACTGCCCTTTTAGCAGACTTACAAATGTCTAGTGGCTAACTAAGGTTTTATATTCGTGGGCTACATTTCACGTACATTTTGTGATGGCAGCAGCTCACACTTTCCTCAAGCAAATGTTACAGATGGCACTTTTTATGCTTGGAGTGGAGTAAGAGATGTAGTCACCCCCTTGGCTAGCACACAGTGTTCCCTTGAAGCTGTGGAGTGCAAGGCAGTAGGAATGGAGAGAAGCACACCAGCCTCTTGTTGTTTGTCTCATGAAGCACTGCTTCCTTCAATCTTGTACCACATGGGTCATGGTTTGATGACCTGGGAGATGAGTTCATCTGTGTCACTTAAAATACAGTCTGCATTTCTTATTTAGCATGGTGAATATCATACCTAAATTGACCCTGGATATATGCACATCACTGAGCTGATGGTTTTGTGAGTTATAGTGGCAAACCTTACATCTGGCTTTCCTATGCACCTCTCCATCTTGGCCTGTGAACCCCCATTTCTACTCCTGACACACTACAGCATTAAGACACTATGGGTAATTTTGAGATCTGTTGGGTTTTTTCTACCTGCTTAGAGATTTTACATTCTCAGAGTATTCCTGAAGATCTTGTTCATGTAATTTGAAATCCGACTGCAGGGTCATGCTGCAGAGCAGGTACAATTCTTGCTTTCCTTTAGCCTTGAACCTGCTAAATGTGCTAACACTTAGGTAGTCAGTAATTCCCCTCACTCAAAGAAAACAGAAGGCCTTGGAGTTTCCATTAAGTTCTTCCTCCACTCGCCTCAGAAAGAAGCCTCCCCACTAAATTAAGGATCAGGGCATTCTGTCTGAATTCATCATACATGTTTTTCTATTCCCACATCACAATTGAAGACATATATACAAAGTAACAAAATATGTGTGATAATTATAATTGAGTCAGAAGATGTTAGCAGTCAGTGGTTAAGAATTATATATCTAAGCAACCATCCATGACTCCAATGATTTCAGATGTTAAAAAAATAATCAATGAATTCTAAATATCTAAGTTCTGTTGCTGAGAATGTGCCTGTGCAATGACCTATTTGCAAAGCCACATTAAGAAAAATATATGAGCAGTGCACTCCTTAGGGAATGGCAATACATTAAAATGTGGGTATTTGTATAAAAGCTAATCCTCCCACAGTTATGTCAATTAAGTACAGTTCAGGGTAATAAAGAAAATATAGTGTTATCTGGACCATATATTACTATCCCCTGATTTAAAAAATTGCAGGAAGGTCAGTATTTTTTGTACTTGTTACTTACTGCTAAAGTGCTCCCTGAGTTTTGCTGTCTGTGTCTATGGATGTGTGTGTCTCTTTTTCTTTTTCAATGGCCTGTAGTGGCCTTGGAGTGGGGAAAAAAAGAAAAAAAAAAAAAAAAAAAAAAAAAAAAAAAAAAAAAAAAGTGAAAAGAATCAATAATGCCACTTCTTTAAATACCAAACTGAATTTAGTGTGTGAATAGTGCCAGATTGACAGCCTGGAGAGCTAAAGGCCTACTGTTAGCCACCATGTGCAGCCAAGAGCTGTACAAGCCTCTCCTGGTTTGTTTTGCTGTATTACCACAGCTTTGACCTAGTTGGGAATGTGGGGACAGTCTTCCCTCTTCCTAACTGAACCTTTTGCTTCTCTTCTGAGGCTGCCAGCAAATTAGTTCCAGTTGCAATGGCAGTATTTTACTGGGGAGGACAGGCATGGTTTGGTTTTCATTTGAAGGTGGACAATTTCCAATAGAAAATGGATATTTTAATTGGCTTCTCTGGGTTGTAGTGATGAGTTGCTTGCTTTTAATAGCATAGCAGAAAAAAACCAAAACAAAACAAAACAAAAACCTCACAAATTAGAGGGAGTAGTTTCTTATAGTTTAAGCTACACATTCTTTTTCCAGGAGCAAGCAAAGGCCCAATATGTTTCTTATTGCTTGTATTATAAGTAGTTCTCTGATTAGTGACTAAATATATGAGTACAAATTTAATCTTAATTTTCTCTTGTGATGCAATGGCTGTCTAAAAGCACAATTAATAATTAATCTTACAGTTCTCTGTCATGTAATAGAGCAGTTCTTCATGTCTCCGTCTACAGATCCAAGATCACTCTTGCAAGTTTCCCCTCTTGGTGTTTCAGTCCCTGCACTGCTGTGTCACACCTTGGACTGGTCTTCATTAACACCACCTTGTTCAGATACTCCTGTTTGAGAGGTGGCAACAGGCACAAGTACTTTATTTAGGGAGAATTTTGCCATGAAATCGAGCTATTCAGACTTTGCAAGGGCTTTTTGTTCTAAGCTTCTGGATGTCTGTGGAACACAAGACACCTCCCCACAATAACCTCGAAATCTTGGGCCTGTTGAAATTCTGCCAATGCATACCTACATCCTTACCTCCAGACTTACCTATTAAATAGTACCTGGACATTGGGAAGGCCTGACTGTTGAACCTGGGTATGCTGATACAGTAGGTTTTTTACCTACATAGAGTCCAGTGTCAGGAAAAGCAGAGAGGTTAATTCTGAGCACATGCTTAAAACCTATTGAAGTCAGACAGATAGTTAAGCACAGACGTCAGAAATATGCTTATGGGTGTTGTTGAATATGGGTCTTAAATGCATTAGCAGTTTGCCACTTGATGTTGCTAGCCAATAGTACGGTCCACTTTGGCTCTGTTAAAAATAACAATGAAATAGTTGTTCTGTATTCTTCCTGCCAGAACTGAATGATACCATCTTGTGAATCTGCCCAACTTCAGGAGCCAGGTAACACCATATACATCTTGGAAACCTCTCTCTTGTCTCCTAATGTATTTAAGTTGATAAGCCTAAGAGCTCTTAGGATGAAAAAGAATATGCCTAGACTGGTAATAGGGACTACTCTTACAGTTGCTTGTATAGAGCAGATCCACCCATGGGGCAAAGTTTACTCACAGCACACAGCTAAAAGTGCTTTATGCCTTTGATAGGCAAATAGCTAGAAGTAAAAGATAGAAGAGAGTTTGCCAAATTATGGCAGGGCATGAGCCTCACAAGGTCCCTGTATTGATGTGTTGGTGTTATTGCAAAGGAACTTCCAAGGAGGTTGGAATGTTGTCAACAGTAAGGGCCCGTGTGCCGTGAAAGAGATCACACTGGGGGAGCATTTCTTTAAGCAAAAATGTTGTTCACACTCCAGGAATTCTGAACTACTCTAAGGAAATTAAAAAAGCAGACAAAAAAACCCAAAAATCAACAAAGGAAAAAGGAGGTGGAAAATATGGAAAAGAGAATGAGGGTGAAAAAAATAGTTTCTGCCTGTTTTGTCCTACAGGCAGAAGTGCCAGGACAAATCAGCAGGTCTTCAGGTGAATTTTCTAGTTACAGTAGATGAAGCATTTCATAGGCTACTTTGACGGATTGTTAGCGTTAGTTGGGCTGAGTGTGATTAATTTGGCTGCTCTGTCAATGACAGGGAGGAAAAGGTTCTGCTACAACGGAGCAGAGGTGACTCTGCCAGAATTTGGTGGAGGCCCAGAGCAAAACACGGGTCCGGAGCAGGGGAAGCACAAGGCAGAGTCATGGCAGCTTCCCAGCTGTGGTCTCCTGGATCAAAAGAAAGATGCTGCTGATTTGAAACAAAAAGTTGGGAGTTTCCCTAATGTGAACTGGCACAGGGAGTGATTGCTATGGGGTTGTCCTTCCCCACCTTCAGGCAGGGGAAAAACTGGATCCGGATGTGAGCAAACAGTACAAAGAGAAGGCAGACCTGCAAAGCTGCATATTTTCATGCAATTTTCAAATGTGTGAGCTGTCAGGTTTAAAAATAATAATAATACAGGGTCATTCGTTGGCCTGCTAACAGATGTGTCCAACATTTGGATTCTAGGAAAAGGATTTTGCCTTAACCAAAATGAATACATCTAATACGCTGACAGTAAATCTCTCAGCACCGTTAAAATATAACTCAACTAATAAATGAGAAAGAAAAGACATCTGAGAAACTGCAAGTGTCTGCTTAAAATATATAGAGTTAATATCAGCAAATGGTGAGTGAAGTCAAAGCAATGTGAACATTCCTGCTTACCATTGCAATCTTTTCTGGCTTGCTGATTTGTTTGAGAACTGAAATAATTATTCCGTGTTATTCTCAGTATATAATTCTATGGCACAAACATCTCTTGCTAGATTTTTTAAATTATTATTCTGAAGATGACAGTGGGACATAAATGTATAGAACAATAGTGTTGTTCTTAAGAAAACAATCTTTAGCATCCTCATGTTTTAAGCTGTGAAATTCCTTTTGACTACACTTCCATGATCTTCCATTTCCCTTTGAAACTGGTCAGACTCCTTTAGTAAGACTTGGAATGGGATGTAGCACACAGGATTTTGGAATTTTTTTTTTATTTTTTTTTCAGGACTTGACAGGGATCCATCATGTTTACACTTTCCCATGCTTAGGAGAAACCATATGTGTTTAATTCCCATTCCTTACTGGGTTTAGCTGCAGTGACGGAAGAGATAACTTCCAGCAGAGTAACCTTGAAGATAAGGGGGGGCAGACAGCTGGGGCAGTCACCTTTTGCACCCCCATAATTAATCCAATGTGGTTATGAATCAGAGCTTTTGGCCATCAGAGCTTGGTTTTTTGGCATCTTTCTATAATCCAGAGTTACTGCTGCCCGTTCTGTGCCACAGAAACTGCAGCCTTAAACAGAGAAATGGGTGGACAGTACACTACTGCAGCTAAAACTATGGAGAATTCAAAAATCTTCTAATTTTTGTTGCTGAGTGACAACCATAATGTCCCTGTCCTGAAGCAGGTAGCTTAGGACTTTGCAAATCAGAATGAGATCCTTATAGTCCTAATTGAGCAAAGCAAATAACATGCTCAGCTCCAAGCACATCCCGATCCTTCTGCCCAGATCTAATGAAGGACATAAGACTACGCTTAATGTTCAACATGTGAGGAGTTGACTTCTCAAGGTCTTGAGCATATGCTTGTTTTTTGTTTTTTTTTTAATGAGATAGGGACATTTGAATGAAAATGACATTTATAGTTAGCATCTAGGCTAAATCCAACCACATGCCTCATGGTACAAAATAGCTCTCAGATGGAGAAAGTGGGATAGCGTTCTTTCTATAAAGTACTCACCAGAGAGTTACTTTCCTAGGTAAATTCATAGCAGTTAATTTGGAATTCAAGCCATTAGACTAACATATTTAAGGACTTATTCTTTAATATGAGGTTTCAAAGTGCGTTTCAGTCTTCCGTGACTAAAGAATTCACCAAATAATGGGAAATAAATAATTTCTTCAATTAACTTTTCTTATTTTTACTGTTCCCAAATTCTCTGAGAGCAGATGACAGCAAATACCAGACTAATCATTACTTGAAATAATTTGTGAATTTTTGCAGCAAGTAGCTCTCAATGTGTAAGTCTGTCAGGCAACAGCAGCAAACGTGTAGCTGAGCCAGTCAATCAGAACAGGAGTAGTTCTCTCTGCCTTTGGTCACACATGACTTAAATTCATTTTCTAGTGAGCAATTTCCTGAGTTCCTCTAAATTTACAATGTGTGCAGGAAAGGGAGATCTTATTCCTTTTGATAACACCAAAAACTTGGTAGAATTTGTTTTAATTAATTTGACTCAAACTTTTATTGTAGCTTGTCCCAACTTTTGATAAACACTTTTGTTGCTCCCTGTGATCTTTGACTAAGTCCTGGGAGTTTCATAGAGCCTAATTCTAGTTAAAATAAAAATAGGTGTCATCTTACTGGATAAGGCTTTTTTTACCTGGCTAAGCCAATTTATTGCCATTTGCTTCATGAGCAATATCAACAAATAAAATGCAATTATCCTTTACAAGCTCACTCAGGGAAAGCAAAAGCATCCTAATGGATCAGTTCCCCCATCCCATTTGCCTTGTAGTTATAAGCAGTAGTGGCACAAAGAAGAGGCAGTGGACTACATCTGTTTAAGTTGTTACTCTGGAACCACAGCCATACAATAAATGGCTATAAATTGATAATTTTTTTAAACCAAGTTAAAGCAGTTTTGCTAGGTAGTTTTTCAGCTAACCCATGACTACTGGTATAGTATGCAACTGAGGTTTTCATTAAAAAACTGATAAGTGCTGTAGATCTTCCATGGTTAGATGCCAGTGCTGCCTCTGATAAAGATCATGGGAGTTTCCCTTCCAAACAGGAGAAATCCCCTGTACCAAACTGTGCAGAACCATTCATACCAGTCCTGAAAGTTACAGAGAAGCTGCCACTGCTTAAGGTGAATCTTGTTTTCCTTGACCTTAGGAATGCTTCTTTCTAGTGAGGTATTTTGCACACAGAAAAAAGAAATGGAATATTAAGGTCAGTCAGAAACCCAAATTTTAGTGAAACCCAGTGGACCTTCTGGTTTCTTTATTTATTATACATCTACAGCTCCACAACTTGCCTGATGCAAGTTATCAATCTTCTCCAGAAGAAATCCCACCTGGTTACCAGTTTACACTCTCAGTACCAGAACTGCAGGAATAGAGTGTCCTACCCCCATGCTCCCCCCGTGGGGCTGCCTCTTTGTCTTTTGGGAGGTGAAGACTCAATTCATTAAATGGCATTGGCTTTGGAAACAAAAAATCAATGACGTGGTCTCTGGGTCAGGCAGTGTTCATGGTGTGGCAGGGGAGGAGGCAAGATGGAGAGGAACACAACAGGACTGGGGACAGGAGCAGAGTCCTACTTGCATTCTGTTCTGACTTACAGTTCTCTAAAACTGGACTAACTCTTACCACCATCAAGATAAGTACTTCCATATCAACAGCAATATATCTAGGGCCTGATAATTTACTATAACCCATATAAAACATCCATTTCATCCAAACATGCAAGTTAAATGAATCACTGTTGAAGCTGGTGTACAAATTTGGGGAACTGTACCAGTTAGCAGCAGCTGAGTCTTCACAATGCAGAGTTTCTAGTTGGTTTAGTTTTGGTTTTTTGTTGTTTTTCTTTTTTCCTTTCAGTTAGGGAAATAATACAAATATTTCTTCAACATAAGCTGCCTCTAAAACATAAAACTATACTTACCTACAAGGCCTTTTTTTCCCCTGTCAACAGAATGCTTTTCCTTTATTGCATCTATAATGTAGCTGCTTTATTCAGTGGTTTGTTACCGAGGCTATTGGGGCAGTGGCTTTAAATGTTTGCTTTGCTATGATAACACAACATTTCATTAACGTATCAGGAGCAAACTGCTGTTTGTGTTTGTGGAAATCTATCCAGCTCACCCCAGAGGTTTTGAAAATTTGGCCACTCCCCTTTAGTCATTATAGAAAGAGACCTGCCAAGATGAGAAATTACACCAGGAGGGTTGAATATTAGGATTAATTGTCTTGAACCAGTGCAGTGGAGCAGGTAGGCAAGTCAAATCGAGGTGGGGATAATGAGGGCCAATAGGCAGCCTTTATTGTCTTCTTTCATAAAGAAAAGTATTTAAAAGAAACTATTTCCCATCTTTCAGCACAACTAAAATTGGAATGTAAAGCTTCTGCATTTTCTGGGAAAATTACAGTGTTCAATAAAGAGAGGATTTCTTTTTGAGACAAGAGAAACTTGGTTGAACCAGGATCATCTGTGGGCCATTAGCTATTTCTTTTTTGGATGGTAGCTTAGAACCAGCTTTTCCCTGAAGCTGATGGGATTGGTCTAACCTTTCAGACCTTTGGTATTGATCTAGCCTTTTCAATTGGACATTTTTACCATGCTTAAACTGTACCTTCTGTTACTTCAAACACATAATTGTGTCAAAAAGTAGTAATTCATTAAAGGTAATGGTAAAGCATGATAAAGAGGGGTAAGTAATCTGAAATGTAATGTAGCAGTGACAGTTACTTTAATAAAAAGGAGCACACCGTGTCCTTCCAAAGTCGGAGGGTTTTTGTTTAGAAGTGTAGATCGGAATTTTCAAGGTGTAATGCTCATCTACTTAATACCCTTACTGCCTTCTGTCATTGCTGAAGACTCACCAGATAGTGCTGCAGAGTTTCAGTTTCTCTGAAATGGGTAAAGGTCCCAAACCTTTTCCTTTCTATAGCAGCTCCACTGTGTCCCCATTTCAAAAGCTTCCCATTGCTATCTAAAACTGAGAGAGACCTTCAAACAGTTCTTTGTTTTGGCTTTAATCCTTTAACCAGCTGTTTGTACAGTTGCCTCTCCAACACAGTTCCAGCAGACTGCTTTGTGTTTCCTTGTTGAGTTTGTTTCATCACAGAAATATCACAGGCCTTTGAAAAGAGAAGACATTCATTCCTGTGAAATACTGGTTGAAGATAGTGAACAACCAGTTCAGATTAACTTTTCAGGAAATTTCCACCTTTCTGAGCCAAACTCTTGAGAGAGAAATTTTCAAGATTAGTGAAAACAAGTGAAATGCCATGACCTTAGCACACTATTTCTTCTCTATTCAAGGAAATCAATTCTGACAAATACTGAGATTTTCACCTAAGGAACAACTTAGAACCTAAATTTGGCCCACAGTCTGGATAAATATTCTTCCACTCTACAGAGCTGCTAATATGGATGAGCATATCTTTTCTTCATGCAAAATTATAATCAGTAAATTCCAAAAAGATTCTTTACCAATACTTTGGATTTATTCCAGCACGTCTTGGAATATGTTTTAGCTCTTGGTTTGCATGTGCACAAATACTTACAAAGGAAGTCTGATTAACTTTAGCAAAATCTCTGTTTCCTGAGCCCATCAACCAAAACACTTGATGAAAGCATTTGGCTTAGCATTATGGGTAACTGTCATGATCTAAATCTGTTATCCACAACGTCAGAAAGTATTATTCTTTTCCTTTTTTTTCAAGATTTATAGGTACTATCCACAAAGCACCTTTGTATCACTGTACTTGAATTCTACCATCCAAAATGAAATTTTTATGTACCATCTATCACTGTGAGCTGAGTGCAGTGAATAGAAAAGGCAGCTCTCTATCCTACCAATAATGAAAGAGTACTTCACTTCCCAGAAGAATAAAGTGGAAGATGACATTACCTATTTCTCCTGGAAACCACTCCAGGATTTCACAAAGGATGTTTATCAACATATTCACCTTGGATCAACCAAATACCCTTCAGCTCTGTATCTGCTAATTTTCTTGATCAAGCTTCTTTTAATCTACCTGGGTTTTGATGTCCCAGTTCTTAGGCTGTTCAGAAGGGATTTGTATACACTTGAGTGGAAAGAGTTGAAGCCACTTTGAAATTCTGTCCTATTTTTATTATTGTCTTTCACATGCATTTAAATTAAAGTGTTTTACTTCACAAAATAAGTGAACCATTATGTCCTGAATTCAGAACTTTTTTCAGCAAGGCTCTGTAAGTCTTATTTCTTTCCCTATGCTGGCAATAGTTTTAATTTCTGTCTTGTGCCTATGTAGATATAAATACATTTCCCATGGTCCTATGTGGACTGCAGAAACTTATGCATAATATAATAGCTGTCTCTTCAAAAAGTGAATTAGAATTGACCATGAAAAAAATCTCTAAGCATGCAAGGGTTCCCAACAGCAGGCATAATTAATAGCAACTGTAATGCAGTGTAGTGGTGTAAGTCACAAATAATGCTACCACCATTAAATACACATGGTAATAAGATCACAAGGAATGAAAAAACATTCACATTTCAGACATCCATTAGTCTCTCAGCTTCATCATCTACAAAGGGTCTGTACTAGTGATTTTATGTTAATACAGTATGTACTACTTGGAAGGCAATCCAGGGGAATGCAAAGTAGAGCATGAATTGCTGGAAAGATGGAATCAAGTTTTTGCACTACATAAATTCACTGCAAAGAGCCTCAGTACAGTAGGATATATTTTTTCTAAAGCTTCAAAAATAAGTGCATATTTTAAGTGAGAAAGCTTTACATCAGCGAAAGGGTGGCTTTGTTTTTCCAGGCATTACTGGAGATAAATGGGAAAATAGGAGACCTGTTTACTTATATTCTGTAGAGGACTGAATAATGCTATTTGTCTGTGCTTTCCAGGGCAACTGAGTGTAGCATGTACAACTCAGTGCACATAACTAAACTGCTTAATATTAATGGCAAAGCATTTATGTGATGGTTCTTCTCTGGGGTGGCTCATGGATAACACTACTGAATATTTTCAGCTTTTTTTTTAAAAAAGAATACATTTACTAATCTCAATAAGGTGCGGGTTATTTACTCCCCAGAGTATCCTTTCTGCAGCTGCCCAAGGGTTTGCATTTCCTGAGGGGACTCTGAGCCAGGGCAGTGCTACCTACATAACTCAGTGTTATATATCACTCAGTGTGATTTAGCTTTTCTTTCCAAAGTTGCAAGGGTACTTAAAAGTGGTAAAAAAATGGTGCTTCACAACATCAGCAATGTTTGAGAAATAGCAGAGCAAACTCTTTACCAGACCAAGCTGGAGAGACTTTAAGCAGATGCTTAGTATTCTAGGAAATATCATTATTTTTTATTAACAAACTTTTATTTGTGTGAATTCTGCAATATTGCTATTTGTCTATGTAGGGTATTTTAAATTTTGGGCAAAAGGGTATTTCATCATCATTTCAGCTAAACCACAAGGAGTGGTGACAACAACTTAGTTAAAATACTTTCCAAAACATCCAAAGTTGTGAGAGTCTTTTCATTTCTTGTGACTTTTTGTTTTTTAGCTTAACCTGTAGAGTGAGTGAGGTTCAGCGGGGATCACTGGATGTCTGAGAAGTGAGCAGTTCCTCTGCATACGGGTTTAGTATTTAAACATGAATTTAAGAAAGTTGGATTATTTTATTTCAAGTTCACACAACTTCTTTTCTCCTTAACACTTACACATGCTGTGACAGAAACACGCCTGCCTTTGACTGGGTATGGTCCCCTGTGGTTTATCTTTATTCAACAGTTTATATACAAAGTAACTTTTTAGCTTTACGAGGCCTTCAAAGTTCCTTCTCTAGGCACTGGGGCCTCTGAAGCATCTAAGTGAGCAAAAGGAGACAATTCAGCCATCCAGGATATGCCTTGGGTTTATATGTAACTTGAAAAAAAAAGAAAGAAAGAAAAAAAGAAAAACCATTAAAGATTAGTCATAAGTCATAAAAATGGTCTAATTGGCCAGAAGTCTCTCCAGTGGCAGGGTGTTTTATTAACTGGAAGAGACATCCCAGACAGTAAACTGAGATAAATCTGACTTGACTTCTGCTAATGTTTTCTAAGAATGGAATAGCAGGCTGTGAGGGAATAATTTTGCTGTATTTTTCTTCTCAGAAAGCGAGGGTTGATTTTTATTCTTCCCCCTCACCTCCTTCCCTGAAATCTTCTGTGAATTAATTTTCTATTTCCTGTGATCAGGGTTTTTCTCATACCTCATTCATACCAAACATTGCATTGAAAAATGTCAGAGATTAGGACAAAGGACGAAAGAACTACACACCTCCCATCTGGGCAGCATAAGTAATGACAGGGTCAAGATTGAAGTCCATGAGTCCCTCTATTACCTCACTCTCCCACTTTCAATTTCATTTTTAAGGATGCCCTGAAATGTGAAGACTTCTTTTAGTGCCTTATGAGAGTTACTGTGAGAAAGGTGATCAAAAGGACTCTGCTGGCTTGGGTGCCCTTTATCTCCGAGGAAGGTGATGCACAGCATCTGGAGATGATGGAACGCATGATTAACATTACCACAGAGAATGATTAATATCTTCTTAAAGCACCTACTTCCAGATTATCCATCATTTCATTAGAGTGAAAAAAAAATTCTTTTTGAAAGGGGGCTGTGCCCCTGAACCATGAATAACTAACCCACCTCTTGACATGTTTACTAATTGAGTAGCAGAGTATGCTTAATATTATATTGAACAAATAGTGGTGCCCCCTCTTTATGCAGAAACAAAAAGGTAGGAACAAAACAAAGTGAATTTGAGACAGTAGCTTAGTAAAGCAGTGAAATGATTTTCATTTCATGGACAGTGTCTAAATATATTAAGTAGCTTTGGTTTACTGGTTTACTTTCCTTTTTTTTTTTTTTTCCTTCTTTCTTAAAACACCCTGCGTATCTCAGGCCAGAGTTTTTTGTTAAATAAAGGAATGTTGTTGTTTTCTGGGTTATATAATGTTGCAAAAAGTATGCCTTTCTCTGAATTTTGTCAGAGAGCAATGCTGTTCCTGTAGCATTGGAAGTGGATCAGTGGATCCTTCAGGGCATGTAAGCTCTTCCAGCAACTTTAGATGTTGCAGTCAGGGACAAATCCTGCAAACATAGTGAGGAAAAGGCTTTGTACCTGTGCTGCCTGATCAGGTGCAGGTTACTCTGAGTTTACTAGGGATCTTTATCTGGTGATTCTTGCATCTAATGGGAGGGATGAGCAGGCTGCTGGCAATTTTTAGAAGGAGAAACAGATACTTTGCTTTTGTCAGCCATTCTTCTGTTTTACAAGTGCCTGCATTCTTTTTGGGTTTGTTAATGGCACTGAACAGCTCTAAAGTTCAGATCAATACGGTGCTACCTTAGTGCCTTGATCACATATATAATATCTTCTTGTATTAATCCTGTTTCCAGGGAAGTGTGACAGGCAGTGGTGATGCAGAATACTAAACTGGTGATTATTAATCACTGTCTTTCAGATCAATAATCCACTGGAACTTTTCCTTTCTCCCATTATTTTTTTTTTCATCATTTTAAGTTACACAGAAATATTTCCCTTTATACTGCTCCTGTTGTGCTTGTGTTTAATAGCACAGGATGTTCAGCATCAGCCTGGTGTCTGCAGCTTGTGCAGCACCTTCTTGTTGATTGGAGACTGATTGCCCGAGGCATTCATCCCCACCCAAAGCTTTCAGGGGGACCCTGAGATATTCATTGTGCATGCAAGACAGTAGACAACATGGCATTGCTGGTAATATATTGCTTGCATGGTACTCTTGCCTGCAGACCAACAAAGGCAGGGATCACTGCCCTAAGAAATAAAGCCATCCGTAGCCCTCTGCCTTTGTTTGATTGCAGGAACATTGGTTACATTATATTGTGTTCAGATTCTAATGTTGGGAATTTGAGGTCTGGATAGTCTCCCCTGAGTGCTGTGACAACAGAAGCATGAAAGGATGTTTTCTGAGAATTTTAGAGGATTCCTTGAAAATGATACAGTGCGAAAACCCCACTTGACACACTCCTGACTTTTTCAGGAAATTGCAGTTGGCTACAGGGGAAAAAAAAAAAAAAGAAAAAGGATGCTTTTTTAGTTCGTGTTTCACAGTTTTCCACCTGTTTTTTTGTGTGTGTGTGTGTGTGATGTACAGGCTTTGCAGGGGAGCAGGCTAGAAGAGAAGAACAGCTCCTTGAAAGCCACCTCTGGCATGACTATTACAAGAGACAATGAACTCGAACATGCTTTTCTCCCTTTTTTCCTCCAAAGATCATGAACCCAAAACTCAGTTGTGCATGCATGAAAGTTCTATAAACATTACTTAAACAGCAGCCAAAAGACCTTTGCCAGCTCTGGCCTACTTCTTCCCTTGTTGGGGCTCAGCACTCCCACTTAGTTGACTACTTGTCCTACTCTTTGCCCTCTCTGCTCTGCTGCAATCGTCCTGGAATTTTCCTCTATGCAACTGCTGTCCAAGCCAGCTGCACCCACTACATCTTCAGCAGTGGACCGAGGAGGGTATTAATCATATTTTTGAGGAGGACACTCTGCTATTTATCTCCCTGACACCTCCAGCGTTTGGGAGCCCACTGCTGCACACAGCCCATTGACTGGTAATATTACACATTACCGTGCTCCATTGCCTCTCCCTGCCCTCTTCATTGAGTGGCTGTTCAACAGTGGAGTTGTGTTTGTTCAATCAGACATAATTTATACCTTTTTTGTTCCTTCTGGAGAGCTCTTGCTAATTTTAAGTCCAAGCACTGTGTTTTCCATATAATTCTAGCTCCAGCGTCACTGGAACTGAACGTGGTCAAATAGATCTGATTCCAGACTTGTTCAGACTTGTTGGTTTTAAATCACCGAATAGATGATTTAAAAACAAAGTGTCAAGGGAGATCATCTCATACTTGCTGTAAAGATCCGACTTTTATTGCATGCCTAAGAATATATATGCCTTCTGTCTCTAAAGGGAATACCTGCAACAGCACATTGTACTGTGGTCCCCTGGCTATTGTCCAACATGCAAAGTCTGTAAAGGACAAGAGATTAATAATTCAGATAATTTATAGCAATTGGGTTTGGGTTTTTTTGTTTTTGTTTTTTTTTGTTTCCATTTTTTAGAAGAAATTTATAGGGAGAGGAGTGGGTAAGGGAAGAAAGCTATTGTAAGACTAAATGACTAATCATTCATCCTGGAGTTTGTTACCCTTTCAGATTCATCAAACTGTGTAATGAGAGCATCTAGCTTAAGATCTGCCTAATTTTACACTGTTTAGACAACAGAAAGAAAGTGTTCTGCTCCAAGATCTTTGGGGAAAATTATTACTCATTTCAGGACATGAGGATCACTTTTCATTGGAGGGCATGAAAACCCTTAAAATTCCTTTCTTTATTTGAAAGCAAAACAAAACAATCCAAATACGCTATGTTTTAGCTTCTCTCCTCTCAATGAAATTTTTGAGGGATGTAAACTATGGAAGTTCTGAAGGAGTTATACCAGTTTATCCCAGTTAATGTTTAAGCCCACCATGTCCCAGTTAATGGCCCATGGGATGAAAAGATCCTCTGATGCCAATCACTGTGGTGTGTAGCAATACTCTGTATCTCATTCTAACTTCTGTTCTCTCCCCTCAGCTGGAATTGCTCTTGCCAAGGTCTCTAGTAACCTCTTCAGGGCCAAATCTCAAGGCCATTATTCTATTCATATGTTCTTTGACATTTTGGATACATCTGACAGACTTCATTATGATCTCTCTCTTGAAATCTTGGTTTAAAGACTGTCCTGGAACCTGTTCCTCCTGTTAACTTTCTGTTTGCTCCTAGTTACCTTCTTGAGTCACTTTTTTTTTTTTTTTTTTTTTTTTTTTTAACTCTTCAGGGTACTGTCCTCTGAACTTATCTTCATCTGTATCCAAATAATTTCCATTGTAATAATAATTTTGGCTTTTATCACCTCCACTACTTTGCTAATGGAGACACTGCTGCATTGGCTTGCTTCAGAGCAGCCAAGTCTAGACATCTGCTCATCTCTTTGACATCTCATCCCAGATGCTTTATCACCAGGCAAAATTAATGTGGGTAAAATTCTTTATTACCATCTTAATCTCATATTCAAACGTGTAACCTGAAAACCATGGTAACTGCACCTTCTTTTTCCCCTTATACTTTCATGCTCTGTCTAGAACTTGCCTCTTCTCCCATAACAACTCAAGTTCTGGAAATACCCATTTTTTTTTTTCCTTGTGTGTAAATCTAAGATGAGCTGCAACCCCTCCTGAGGTGAAATTTGTGGAAGAATCTAGGTCAGTGGATGAGGTGGGCATGGAACAGGCCCATGTGGTTGGCATGCAGCCCTGTGGGATATATGTGGCATATATGCAATTAAGACAGAATGCTCTGGGAATTGTGCAGCTAGCCTCTAACAAACCTCTACTGAGCATATGCAGATGGTGATTTGCAGAGGATTATAATTTGGCCACGTTTTGTTGAATATTCATGAGGACAATGAACGATACCTCTCTGTCCCTGTGTTGGCCTCTACCACATTTTGAGACAGTCCCCCAATGCACATTAGTGGAGTTTCAGGGAAAAAATTCTTTCAAAACAACGGATGTGATCGTTTGTTCTTCCTGAAGCTGATTCCTAGGAATGGCTGAACTGTTCTGTAGAAACTTCTCAGTATTTTCAGCATGAAGCAAGAATACACCCAACAGCTCCAACAGACATGGCAAAGTTGTGGTCTACTGCAAGCAGCCTTCACTGTGGACTTGGTAGCACTCTTGCATCTCTTTTCAATACCTCTGCTCTGAGTCATTTTTTAGATTTGAAAGTGAGGAGGCATTTAGTCTTTCTCACATCAAATCTAATATTTTTTTTTCAGCTCAAGTGGGAACGGAGCATAGTTAGGCAGAAAATTAAGGTTCAAGGAAACATGTCTGATGAAGATAAATAAATGAGCCTTGTGTTGCAACTGAAGTCTTGCATTATGCTTCCTGGTCAACTGTAGGCTTGGAGTTGGATTCCTCTCCTGCTCACTGGAAGCTTTTCTATTAACTTTGAGGGCAGAAACCTTCATCTTTCTGCCCCTCTGTAACCTTGATGAGGTTCATGCTGACTTTCCAGGTCTGGTATCAGCCTCTCTTAATTAGGGTTCACAGAACCCATAGAGATGATTTCATGGGACTGCCAACATATTTAATAGCTAACTTCAAAGCTGGCCCTTCAAAGCCAGGGGTTGGACCAGATGACTCCTCCAGCATTGCTTACAACCTAAATTATTCTGTAATTCTGTGATCAGTGTTCTAAGTGGAAGGAACTCTGATGAAAACACACACAATATCCTAAAGGTTAAGAACAGGTATGATCCCAGACTATCACATAGCAAAATAAAACAAGTTAATCTAAACTGCTTGGGGTCACTCAGTTACCCTGCTCAGTGAGTGGCAATAATGCCTTATAGTCAGACTCAGGCACTGAGGATTCCCTACCAGCAGAGCAAGCCAAATGAGCCATTTTTACTTGGATTACAGTTACCACAAGATTCCCTAAACAAGAAGGAAATGAGCAGAGTAACCATGATTCCCAGGACTGCTGTGTATGAGTTCTTATGGTGTTTGTACAGAAAAAAATTGGAAGGTAGGAACTATTTGTTACATTGCAGTTATTTTGTAATAAAGTTTTGTAAGACTTGATGTTATAAAGGGCCAAAATCCCCAAACCAAATCTGAAGGCAAAGAAAGCTTTATCCTAGGTAGAGATGTCACAGTTGGGTAACATGAAAGGTTTGAAGTTGGGCTGGGTTGGGTTAGCTGGACAAGACAGGGGATCTTTCAGAAGCAAAGGACAAGACAAGGAGCCTCTCTAGATTCAGCTGAAGAGCAAATCTAGCCTATGTGAAATTCAGATTTCAGGACTAAGTAAGAGCTGATTGAGCAGAAGATGGGGCTTGTCTATTACATCCTCACTTTTTAATTACATCTTCTAGCTGCATGTCCTTTGATCCTGAGCTCTACATGACAATAAACATATTGACAACAGGGATGGCATCAGGCATAGGTTAGGGCCATGGTCTTTTCCAGCTGAGTGGCAATGGTTTGTTTTGGTTTTTTCATAAGAATTTCTCAAAAAAAAAACCCAAAAAACAAAAAAAAACCCACGTTATTCTGGCATGATCTGTATACTTTTTAAACTGAGATAGTTAAGCTGAATTTAAAAAGGCTGTGTGGATTTCCTTTGGCATCATGGCAACTACCTCGAAGTTCATTAAATCCATTTCTAATTAACTTTAACTAATTCAAATTAAGCCTGCATTACACTGGAATAAACATGTTCACATAGCTTTGTGAACAAGTCTAACTCTTACCTTAAATTCTTACCTTAAGTCATGTGTTTATGGCTTTCTAGCTGGCTGGGCTGAGTATGAGGCTGGGGAGTGTGACAGACAACAGGAGCCAGGAACAATATCAGTGTGCTGCCATCTTTAATTTTCTCCTTTCTTTTTGTATCTAAATAAGACAGCAACAGGAAGGGCTGTTTATATAGTTATTTGCTGACAACATGTTGCCTGCCAGATTCAGCAGTTTTTCAGCATTCATCACACCAACTTGTACTGGTAAAGTAAACGGGATCACCTGTCCTGAGGAGCTGTGAGAATGATTCTGGGCACATTTCTGCTTGTGCTGCCTCTCACCTTTCAAAGATGTTTTGGGGACATGTAGAAAGGATGTGATCCTGGGTCCAGCCCTTGGTGGCCTCTGCAGAGCACAGGAGAGGGCAGGGAGGATGCTTTTCTTGTATCATCCCCAACTTAATGTCACCCTGCCAAAGGATGCCCTGATGTAGCTGCCAGAAAATCTGGGCTAAGTTGGTTTGCAAAGGATTTATAACCGAATAATTAAACCCAGACTAACTTCAGGGCACTCTCTTGAATGTGAACAAAAGCTTGTGGATAGCACTATAAACTGAACCCACCTTGCTGAAATGCTGCCAGCAAATCTGCCAGAGCCCCTTCCTGTGGAGACAAACCTTCTCCTGCAGGTCTTGTAAATGAATTAATTATGTGTCTGTTGAAACAGAATAAAGGTTCACCAGTAGTGCTAATATTTGGAATAACAAAGTTGTTAAGTTTGCTGCAATTCAGTGTTGCCCAGTGCTGTTGGAGCTCACAGCTGTCTTCCAACACCCTTGTTTGCTATGTTCTGCACACAGAAGGACCTGGGTGTGCCTTGGGGGACGTGGTGAGGTGGGGTTTTTAATAATTGTTATTTTAATAAACATTTTGGCTAAAAGAATCCATCAGTACTTCTGGAAAATAAAGCATTGCTACCAGTGGGTAACCAGAAATGCAGTTTTAAAAGTCAGGATGAGCTGCTAGGATGTGTTTTTTTTCCTTGAAAACAAAGAAAGAAAAACAAAAAAATCCCACAAGATTGTTTAACAATTACAGCTTAATGCAAAAACACTTAAAAGTATATTGCCTTGTGAGCCATTTAGTCCTATTGTCTTTAAATGGAAGCTTAACTCTAAAAAGCAGCTTAAAGGCCTCATTGAATCAACCCCTGAGACACAAAGGAGACCTTTGTAAAAATAACTATTGTGAAAGACAGGTAAAACTTAGGGGAAAAAAGCAAAGAGCAACAAATCTGCCTGTATGGATAGCAGGACAGAAATACAGAAATTCCTTTGAAGTCTGGGCTCTCTAGAACAGCCATTAAGATGACCACTTGAGAAGCCAGCAGGATATTTGAGTAGATAGAATTTGAGATTGAACTGATAGGAAACTGATGTTCTCCAAACCATGTTAAAAATTTTCTTAATAGTATTTACTACTTAATAGGACTGTTAGGGTACAGCATGTAGGAACTGCTGCAGCAGATATTGGAATACTTCATTTCTGGGCACTTCAGTGACAGTGATGCCAACACAAGGAAGATAGTTCAGAAAAGAGAGAAATAAATGAGGAAGCTTGAGAGAATGAGCTCACAAGGATGAACAAAACATGGAGGAAGTAATAGAAAGCTGTTAGCTGATGTCTACCAGAGGTGGTAGGTTCACCGTGTTAATACTGGAAGGTTGTAAATACCAAAGTCAAAGGATTACCCAGGGCACCAAAACTCACAGTGACATGAAAAGAAATTAAAAAGAGAAAAACTAACATTCCAAATCAGTGGGGTTGTGCTGGAAAATGAATAATGGCCAAAAGGATGAAGGACCACAGACATATAGGTAACTGGGAGGGTTTTGGAGCAAGTGGGTAAGGAAGGGGGGACAGCTGTCTGCCTTGACAAGCAAAGAGGAGGGAGAGCAGCAGAAGGGAAAAGGAACTTGCTGTGGTGGTTTTTAATAGCCAGATCTATGAGCCTGATTCTGTCACAGCCCCAGGGATTAGACAACATCCCCTGGTGTAGTCTGTGACCCCACCAGGCAGCTGAGCACAGGGAGTGTGTTGTCATTGCATAAGATGTTTAAACCTAGCCTGAGAAAAGGAGGATTTACCTAAATCAAGAAGGGACTAGGAGAGATGAAGGTGGTTGTTTCTCTTCCATACTTACTGTCTCTGTACTGGGAATCTAATAACCCACAGAAATCAGTAATGTTATTTCACTAGCTTTTATTTTTAAATGTTGGTGGCATCTTTCAAGCAGTGACAGATCCCAGGGCCCACCCCTCCTGTAGCTGCAGGTAATATCCTGACGTTCCCTGCGTGGTGTTGGCATCTGCTGTATATTTTAGCACATTTTGACAGGCCTCTACAGCATCTTTGAATCAATCAAGTTCTACTAATCTAATAAAAAATTACCATTACCTTTTAAATAATGGTAAGAAAATTGTGAAAGGAGAATGGTTCCAGTCCTTCTGTCTTGGTTTTAGGAAGATACATGCTCTTGTGCAAATCTCTACCTTCACAGGAGCTGATTTTCTTAGTCCCTCTGTTCTGAGAAGTATTATTATAGCTTTGCAAACAAGAAATGAGTGATGGTTTTGTACTGGGGACATAAAAAGGGGATCTGATGACTCTGGGTGCAGAAATATTTTAGCCCTACTTGAGGCTCACCTTGTGTCAGATTTGCAGAGATATTAAGTGTGGTTCCTCTGATGTGTTGTTTGTCTCGAGTAGTTCTGAAAAAAACAGTACCTGAGATTGAACAGGAAATTGATGTTCCCCAAACCATGTTAAAATGTGACTTGTCCTGGATCACTTGAGAAACCTGTGGCTCATCTGGGCATCAAACTAAGTTCTTCTAGATCGCAAGTATCTATCAGTCCCAGTGAAATTCAGCACCCCTTCTGGATGTATACTTGTTACCTCTAAGTCCCTGCCACTGCAGATTTCTTAGTTGTAGATCACAGGATTTCAACCTACTGTGGGCTGATCTAAGTATGCTGTAAATCTGCTTCCAGCTGTCCTGCACATATAATCAATGTTTCTGGGGTAATGAGAATTATTGAATGCCACTTGTACTATACAGTCATGGATTTACCAGGGGAAAGATGGGGAAGCTGGATGGACACAGTATCACTTAAGTGACAGTGCCTGTGTGTGGATCAACCTGCCTCTGGCCCTGATCTAAGCTGTAGCAGGATGCTCTCTGCCCTTTTATTTTGTGTATTGAAAACAGGGTCAGATTTAGCTTAAGAGCTGAAATGTCCATATGCAAAAGTTGGGAGAAGGTAAAATTACAGGGTCTGATGGTATTGGAGGTATTTCTTCCTCCTTACTACCCACAAAGCTGTAGTAGCAACTAACAGACTGTAACCTGAAGTTTTCTGGATGGAGGGCATCCTTTTCCCCTTCTTTTGTTTGCATAAGAGGCCTGATGTGTTGCCTGCTAAAAGAAAAAGAAAGATTTCCAGTGTCTTAAAGAGATGTTGAAGCAAGGCTGTAGTTCACATGTGTAGGCACATGTGTAGGAATTGCAATATGGTGTACATACACACATTATATGATCCTGCATATGCATTTGCATGTACTGTTTACATGCATCGGTGTTATGCTGGATGTGTTTTTATTATCGTGGTTTGTAATCCCACCATCATTCAAAGTCTTACCAAATAGCACTGTGGGCAACGTGCCAGCTTCTTTCACATTCCTGCTAAAGTCACTTGGAATATATCTGAATGTGGCAAAACACATTTGCCAAGTTATGTGCATAAAAACATCCTTTGATCTTTCAGACTCATAAATATGTAATAAAGTACATGATTGCCCTACTGATCTGTCCTACATCAATCTTACGTCTCCCTTTTATTGATTCATCAAAATAAGATACGATCAAGGTACAAAAGAGTTAAAGAAGCTATTTATTTTAATGTTTCCTTGGAGAGCTTGCATGTTATTTTGAGTACAAATTATATATATAATATTTCATGAATGATGTTTGAAGCATTAAAATCACCTCTGCACTTCAAGTTAACACAAAACTCTGGCAGTCAGCCATCTTTTCTTTGCTTTTTTCCTTTTCTTCCCCTTTTTTAAAGGAACATTGCAAGATGTGGTATCATTTTTCTGTGGCCATGCTTAAGGTTTTTTCACTTCTATTTTTAAGTCATGTACTCAAGTACTATTGTAATCCAAGATTGAAATGTTCAGGAAATCATACTTTGCAATAGATTTAGTACATGGGTTGTTTGGATTGGGTAGTGAGGCTTGGCTAAAACCAGGGATTATCCTAATTTGTACTGAGGGTAAATTGAGAGCTATGAAGGCTCAGGGAGGTATTGTAGGAGTAATAACAGAGGTAAAAACTTGGCCAGAAAAAATACATGGTAGCAAGCTTTACCTTAGCCTTGTGTTTGCTGAGTCATCTTCAAATGGCACAGTTCAGACTTCAGCTCTATCAGGTGTAAAGATGCTGAAGCTGTTAAAAGTGAAATGTATTTGGAAAGAGGAAGAATTATATGCAAACCATAAATAGACAGAGCTACAGAATGGGTAATAAAATCTACATTTCATTTCACAAGGGAGAAATCAGGTGGAGTCCTTAAGTGTTTGAGCTGTTAGTCTTGCTTGCTGGAAGAAGCAAGCTCTTTTCCCCATGATGCCACATCTACTGAGCTAAAGGACCATCTGAGTTTGCTTTGACATATTTAGTGCATTCAACAGAGGCTGCTTTATGTCAGCCAACGCATTTTTCACAACCATTTTATGGGGCTTACTCTCTGGCAGTGTAAAAGCATCCAGTTCTGAGAATGTACTGATAATGAATGAAATAATTTCTGAGCAAGACCTGCCAACCAGGTAGCAGGCAGTGAACTTCAACACACTTCTCCAAAGCTGTAAAATATGGAAAAAAAAAGTGACATGGGTGCAGAAGAGTTCACATCTTTGTCAGGTTCTCTTCTTGGCCTGCTTTATGAGCTGTAGAGTCTGGGAAAGTGAAATCATTTTTATACAGTTCTTGTCATGAAGCCACCAGCAGTAACAGGCGGGAAAGACCCAGATTATTGTGTGATTTTATGATAATCAAGACACTTAGCTGACTTGGAGACTGAGAGAGAAAAGAAAAAAAAAAAGTGCCAAGTGCTTTGTGATGTTTGGCATCTCCCCTTTAAGGATCACTGCACATCAAAAACATTAATTAAGTTTCAAGACACCCCACAATAGAAAATGTTGTTACCCTTTTCTCTCACTAAGGAGAACTGAGTCCAGGTGCTGTAGTTGACAGAATGGCACAAACCAAGGGATGAGCTGGAAAAATTCTTCAGACTCCTGACTTTGGGTTCTGTGGTTCAGCCAGCAGAAACATTGGTTGTTCCTCACTTCCAGTCAGCAGCAGATTATGGTTTCACATTACACTAGAAAACGCTGTCAGTACAATAACCTTTGGAGCTAGCAAGCCATATGCTGATTCCAGTGACATGGGTACAACGGGAGAAGGAGTTTTGCACTAAGGAGGGAGAGCATTGCCTCTGCTCACCAACCATGCACTGCAAAGTCCATATGAGGATCTGATCCATCTGGATAGGTTCTCTTCTCTCCAGCCCTACTTCCCTGAAGATTGGTTGTCCTCCTCTGACCTCCTTCAGGTTCCTCAGCTCTTTGTGTTGAGGTCCCTGCAGCTTTCCTGAAGGTCTTGCTGAGTCACCAAAGTCTGGTACCTTCCCAAGCCAAGAAGGAAATCCCTTTGCTCTTCCCAAGTCTGCCTCATGTATTTTCCTTGCAGAGACCTCCAGGTCAACAGCTGATTAAGCCCAGCACTGAAATGGAAAGGGAGGAAACTTTTCTGAGCTTTTGTGTAAATCTGGACCTCAATCTGATCCCAAAAAAAGGCCCAAGGATGAAATCTATTATTATATTTTCATTATTCAGTCAAGAAGTCAGGGAACTCTTAAAGAAGATTTTTCTAAAGCACTTCTGAAACACAGACAATAACCTAAACTAGAGGACGTAAACATATGTGGCAATTAGGTATTTCTCGTTCTTTTATATGTTGCAAATTTTAATAACTGCCCTATGCTGCTTTTTAGTTTTTATTTATCCTATTTATTCAACTTTTGGAAAGCATTTTTACTGAATAGAAAACAGGCTTTAGAAATCTTTCTCTCACTTTTCCCAGTGTAACTATTCAGCAAGAATAATTAAAGCCAACAACTTTCATTTCTTCTGCCATCCTCAAAGAACCACACAGACAGCACTGACACACAAGGAGTCTCGTTTAAGTACCTCAAATATAAGCCTCTGATCCTGATTTAATATTAGTCACATCTTAAAGAGGAAATTGAAACAGGTTTTCCCTCCATAATTGTTTTTTAAAGCTAGCCTATTAAATCTTGGTGAATTATTTAGTAGGAATGATGACTCCACACCTTTGATTTGTAGGTGAAATTTTCATTCTTAGCTGCTTTCATCTGGCAGGAATAAATGCCAAGTTCTCAACTCTCTATGGAATTAGCAAGACTCTGTGACAGATACCATGGGAAATGAAACCACAGTCAAGAGAAAACAATTGCTGTGGGTGTTGCACATTTGTTTCCACACGTTTCTTTGGTAGACTTTTCCATGATAAATTTTTCTAATGTTTACAAAAAATTTTCTCTTTCTTCAGTAGCCTCAGAAAAAGATTGAAACACTCAAAAGGCTTAGGCCTGTCAGTGAAACTATTCTGATTTCTGTCTGCTGAAACTGTACTGCAGGATTTGTTGTCATACATGTGCTGCTAAGGCAGATTGCTGAGAAAAGGAAAATGACATTTTCTGTTAAAAAATTTGCCACTTAGCAGTTCAGTGAATTCAGAGGAGCCCAGCACTGTGGACAGAGAGAAGATGCTCCTGCTCAATCTGGAACAGTAATTCAGGTAGCAGTTTAGGAGTGGAGCCTCTGAAAGGTGATATATTTAATTTAGATATCAAAAACAAGATGGCATGAAAAAACCTTCACCATGTCTCCCTCCATTGGCTATAGACGTAGTCTAGATGACTAATTAAGACTTACAGATACACAACCCTACAGAGATGGCTGAAATGTGGTTGATGAAAACTATCCTTTATATCCTGTCCTTTGTATCTGTGTTTTCCTCTAGGGGTAGGGTGAGAAAATAGACTTTTCCTTCCTGTATGAAGCACACATTTTTCTTATAGATCAAAATTTCTGAGTTTCAGGGCCTTTGTACATGGCAGACCTGCTACAGACGAGCCTGTCTTTATACCTTAAGTTTCCCTTTTCTGTTCTTGCCCTGAGAAAGAGGCATTGTGCTGGGCAATACCTTAAAGATGCTCTTTTTTCTGTCCTCCTTCCACAGGGGTAGTTTCATTAAAGGACCAGGGGCTTAGAGTAGGTTTGGAAAAGACAAAAAGAATATCTTAAAAAATACAAATTCTTAGGGGAGGAAGTTTGCCTATTTGTCCATCACTAAATTTATAGAGATGGGAAGAATTAGGAAAAAAAAATATTGGGCAGTCCTGTTCAGTTGAACTTGAATTCATTTGGGCACTTTTTGCCCTCAGACAGAGCAAAGAGCAGTAGAGGAAATAATTATGATATTCTTCTCTTTACTGCAACTGGGCATGAGATAATGCAGACTTCTAAACTGGCTTACTAATAACATGCATTCCAAAGGGTCTGTGCATGTTTCCAATTTAGAGTTGTAAATTAGATTTTATCCTCAACTTGGCATCCATACAAGACATTCATAAAATACACCTGCATAAAGGTCCTTATTCATCTCTCTCATCCCTGTGTAGGATTGCTTTTAGGCACTATAATATACTGCAGAACCAGATTTTACCTCTGAAATCCAGTACCCTAAAGAAGAAAGAAGAGTAACAGTTTTTATTTCTAAGACTACCTTCCAGCTTCACAGAGCTTTGCCAGTTTAAGTGATATTTAAACATATCATCAAAAAACAATGATGCTTTGGTTATTTAATGTATCTGGTTGAAGCATCTTTGTTTAATCTTTTTAGGCCTTGAAAAGGGGCAGAAGATGGTTTTGATACAGAGGATTGAAACAATCCTTCTTGCTACATTATTTATACCACTCTTCTCGCCATGATACCAGAATGCCTTAAAACATGTGTCATTCCTCTCTAGCTACTCTACATATCCCTTTTCTCCAAAGTTGTTACGAAAATTCTTACAGCCATGGTTTTTCATGAGACTAACATCAGCTTGCCTGGCCTGCTGGAAAAAAAAAAAACAAAAAAACAAAAAAAAACCCTGTATTCATGTGGCATTCTGCAGCATTCTGTGCTCCCTAGTGGAAGAGCATTGCTGTCATACAGGCTCTGGGCAGGGTGGCCTCTATGTGGCCACAGTGCTATGTCTGAAATAATTCTCCCAGGCAACCTTGTAGTGTGCAAAGCAGTTATCCCAGTCCATCGATGGGGCTGTTACAATTCCATGCCTATTTCTGATGTAGCTGCTTGAGCCTGGATGCTGTTGCAAGCTCCCTGTAATTACAGTGGCTGATGTTCTGGTGCTCAGAGGAACCTGCTTTAATCATAGTGCCTGTGCTCAGGAAAAAACAAAATGAAACCCTTTTGAGCATGTCTGAATGGTCTGGGATGCCCTGTGCTGGTCTGCTAACCAAGCTGTGAATCCCAGAGAAAAAAAAAAAAAACAACAAAAAAAGCTGCATTAGACTGCATCCCCAAGGGCAGCACAGCATCATCAGCTCATTACTCTGAGCTGTGCCCATCAGATACAATCCATCTTCAGAGGAACGTTTTTGGCTCAGGGGGTGAATTTTCTGAGGTCTCTGTGTGGGTTTCAGCCACATGGCTCCTATTGACTTTAATGGGAGTCACACTGCTAGAAACCCCTGTGTTCCCCTTTGGGGTTCTGCTCTCCCCTGATGTGTCTGGGCTGCTCCATGCATTAGCTTTGAGGGGAGAGCACACCTCTGCCCTGCCTTGTCAAGAAGAAACCAGGCCCCCTCTCCACCCTTACCCCCACTCCTTTGGCCTTTTGTATTTATGGATGAGCCACAATGGAGACTCATTTCTATGGCAAGTTAGCAAGATTTATACTATAAATATTACATTGCAAGGTTCAGACACGGTGCTGCTTTCAAACATACCCAGACTTTGCTGCAGATCAGTGTGTCACTGAGATACTTCCTTTGAAGAATACATTTTTGAAACTTATCATAAAAATTCTGGCGCTGAGATTTCTCCGTTTGCTCCATCTCAGGGTGTGTCAAAATGGCTTTATTAAAATAAGATATTAAAAAGTTACAGGTTTGACTTTTGTGGGGGAGCGGAAGATTCTATGAGGGATTCACAAACCAGGCAGCATAGCTTTAATTGAAGGAGACAATGTTGTCAGTATATGTGTTCCTGCAGTTATAAAGCCCAGCAGTATAGTATTCATCAAGTCTGATTCCACCTGACACTTGACTGAAAGCATTTTGCACTAATTTGCTTTGTGCTTGTCTAGTAAATCTAAAAAGAATGAGTGAAGGGGTGATAGGTGGCCATTAAACAGAATAAACAGCCTCTGGCAAGTGAATGAGTTTTACAGACTTGTTGCTTTTGGGAGGGGGAGGGTGGAAGGGGAGAAGATTACAGGTCTTTGAATCAGCATGTGGCTGCCTCTATCACTCTGTAATCACAACTGTTTTCTTTGGCCCAGAGACCCATGTGCACCTCCAGAGAGGCTACTATGGTGAAGAAGGAAGCTCTGCCCCCGAACCTCTGCAGGAGAGCCCTCCAGACATATGATTCATATTCCGAGTGTGATAGAGGCCTAAATAGCAATTATTTTATCATATAAACACCAGTGAGATAGATTTCAGTCTGGAGCTGATTGCTTTCCTCATATAATCCTTTTCAAATTTTCCCCTACATAAAATATAACAGCTCTAGGGTGTTTTCAGGTCCCCACTTATGGTTCAACTTATGGTAAAAAACCTTGGGCTTGTTGTCATCTTTGTCTAACTTTGCTGATAGCAGGCAGGAAATAGCTGTGTAAAGGCAGGAGGGGGTAAATAGCTGACTCTGTGGTCTGTAATTGGTTCATAGTTTTGGACTGTGAAGAATAGAAAAGAAGGCAGAGGAGGGCTGGAAGGCAGCCTAACAAGGAACACATGGGCATCTGAAAACTAAACACAGCTGGACCAAAAAGTACATTTGACCACCCGTTCCCTGCTCTCAGACTTCTTAGCATTGTTGTTACTGGTGAAGAATATATAGCACCAGATTCCAAGGGGGTGGATGGGAACTTCACTGTGATAAAAGGCTAAATATCATGACTAATAAGAAATCAAAACAAAAACATCCTTTCTCCATGTACTTATTTATTTAGTTGCTCTCTTGCTCGGGGTCCTCTTATCTTGGCAACCTCCTTGCTGCAGTTTTGCTGGAGGATGGTGTCAGCCACAGAATGTCAGGGCTTCAGTCCCTGGAAAAGGACGTTGAGCTTCAGGGGCTTTCTTTTTGCTTTGCCTTTTCCTTATCCTCCCCTCCCTTGTTGCCTTCAAAACATAAGTGTGGATAAGAAACTCGTGGACTGAGAGAGGACACAATGAGCCTGGCACAGAGGGCAGGGGGATGAAAAACTCTACCTGTCACCACAACGTCAAAGAGAAGTTTTCATCCTCCCCCTCTGACCTCCCCTTGGAAGCTGGGAAGGAGAATCATAGCAGCCCCAGGTCATGCACCAAAACCAGGCAGAGGCTCTCTGTGGGATTCACAGACCACTTCTGTGTCTGGGATAAGTCAGCTTTGTTTTGGCTTCTTCTAGGACAGGGGAAAAGCTTTTCCTCTCGATATCCCTGAATTAAGGGCTCTCATTACTTGGACCTCATTAAAATAATCTCTCATCTGTCCTTGTGTCACGAGGAAATGGCTGTTCCCCTTTCCCCTTCCTCTCCCCTGATATCTGCACAAACGTATTTTTCTTTCCTAAATTAAAAAATATCTTGCTGCTGCTGCATTGGGCTATTTACATTCTTTAAGAAGAAGGAAAAAAAACAACAAAAAAACCCCAAAACCAAACCAAAAAGCACAACAAGCCTTGAAACCCCTGCCTGCAGCACAGCCATTAGTGTTGATTGTGTCCAGCAATGCACGGTCCACTTCAAGCAAGGCAACATCCTCTGGTTTTTAAGCCAAATGTTGTGCACTGCAGGAAGAACAAACAAGAGTGACTTTCATCCTTCAAACACAGAGGCAGCTTTGCAAAGCCTGACATGAAAGGGTCTCCCTTGCTCTCCTGTCCATGTAGGCCTGGAAATGGAGCTGAAATGGCTAACAACATTGGTAATAATAGGGGCCTGCCTGGCATCAAGAGGTGAGCCGAAAGACTTCAAAAGCTGGCTTGAGCATGGCTGCAGGAGCATTTGCTCTGGGATTCAGGCTCCAACTTTTATTCTCTCCCTTTGAAGAGCTTACAATTGGGCAGAGGGTGGAAACCAAGTATTTTTGACATGAACTCTGCCATGGAAAATTATGAGAAAGACGGAGATGAAAAGGAATGTGTCCTGATTTGTGCTGGGTGTTTTTTTATTTTATTTTATTTTTAAAAGTCTGCAAAACAAGGGGCTACCAGTACTGTAATCATTGATCCTGAAAAGGTTCTTCAGAGATTAGTGCTATCAGTGCAATGTGAACCTCCAGGCTGAAAGGCAGAGTGGAGGAGAGAGACCCTTTTGCACTGAAATAATGATGAGCTTTTAAAGAAATAGTGTACTGCTCTGCTGGGGGGTCATGAAAAAAAAAAAAAAAAGAAAAAGGAAAAAAAAAAAAAAAAAAAAGAAAAAACCCAAACACAACACCGGTGCTTGGAAACAAGTAAACAAACCAAAAAATAAATGGCAAGTCCGGCTTATTTCCAAGTTTTGCAATCACTGCAAGGTCCCAATTTTTTGGTTGTAGATCCCTCAGAGCACCCAGATGCCTGGTTTTTTTGGAAGCTAAGATTAAGCTGCAGGACTCTCATGCTGGTTTAACTACTTATAAACAGAGAGTAATTTCACTGAATCCAGAGAAGCTACTGGAGATTTGCTCAATGTGGGTAGCTACACGGGTATCTATGGGATTACTAAATATTTAAATAGATTCACCATATTGTTTCATCCTTTTTGTTCCTGGTAAATCTTCATTAGTATCAAATATGCAACAGGCAGGTGGGCAGCGTTGTGAAAGGTCACCTGTCATTTCCTATTGCAGCATTCTCTTCTGGTGTGTCAGCTTTGTTAACCTTTAATCATTGAAGCATTAGAGGAGGAAAGAAGTTGGAAGCTAGGAGGAGAAAGAGAGGGAAAGCAAGTTCGTGTTTGGGGAGAGGGTGACTGCTCTCAGAAGAAGACTCAGAAGACCAGACCTGAAGTGAGTCTTGGAGAAATGCAGAGTGGCAATCCAAGAAATAAAGAGAAGGCAATAATGGGAGAAGGATCAGTTGTAAGGAAAGGAGAGCAAAAGGCTGGGAACATCCTTGTAACCCACCCACGCCTGTTGTTCCTCCTCACAGCCTGGAGTGGGAGCAGAGATTTGTGCCTACCATAACTGCAATAGCTGTCAATAGAGATCTGCTCACTCAGTGCCCTATTTGTCCAGGTTGCTGCCCTACAGAGAGGCTGCAGTCTCCTGCTGCTGGCACTTCCAGACTCAGGTAGTAATAGGTCTGCAGGAGTGGTGGGCAATGGGAAGGTGTCTGCACTGGGACAGAAGTGGAGAATCATTCTGTAGCTAGAGAATCCCTGCAGAGACTGCTCAGAGGCTGTTGAAATGAATGAAAAGAGTTAGTTGGACATTAGAGCCCTCAGTACCTGAAGGAACTCTTCCTTAACCCCTAAGCCACCCCCTCAGATGTTGTCACTCTAAGCCTGTATCAGTTTGACATTTTAAGATTAATATTCTGGATGCAGTGGCTCTCACTCTGTACTTTTGGCACTTTCTAGTGGTCTTGAGTGCTTCTTCTGAGCACAACTTGTTTTCCTTCCCTCGTTTATAATCATACAGTAAGGGAACTGTGTGTACACAGTACACTTACCTCTTTTTCTCTAAGTGGGGAGTTGTGGAGTGGCTGCTGTACATGATTGCCTGTCAGGCACCAATTAGCAATCCATTCAGAATCTCTGAAGCTGTGATCCACAGCCAGGAGAGAGTTTGAGAACACTTGTTTTGAATTATCCTGCATAAATCTCATGCCATGTATCTACAGAAAAATGAAATCATATCCCCATGTCTTCTAAACATCCAGACATCCAGATATGCCTGGTTTTGAACAAACAAAAAAAAAAGCTATAGTGAAGTTTTTCTGTAAATCAGTTTCTGTGACAGTATGTCTTAAAAATGAATATACCTCCATCTAAAATCTGATTTGCTTTTGTCTCAAAATGCAATGACACAAGTATTTCAGTCACTAGGATGTAAACCTGAAACTATTGCTTGCTGAGTTCTCACATCTCTCCCAAATGTGAGTCTTCCAGTTGCTGTTTCCAACCTCTTTTCTCAAAAGCAGACACTTAGCATTTGTAAAGCCCAGCTTGACAGGCTCTTTCTATTGCTGAAGTTTGTGTGTTAAATCTTTTAATAAATACTGATAGTTCTTAACTAAGCACTTTACAAACTTTAGGGAGGAAGCAGAAGAAAAAGAAAGTCCCTGAGTAAGAGACCACAGATAGAATGTAAGGCTATGAGGGGCTGCTGAGGTCCTCTGAAAGCCAAATTCTTAAAGCAATCAAAGATGTGGAAAGCCCAAGCCAGTATCCTCAGTAACAATCTGTTAATTTGCAAGGACAAGGAATAGAGCAACCCTTGGTTGTATTGCTTAAGTTTAAGAAATTTGCAAAGCACCAAAGCAAGGAGGGATCCAGCAGCAATTCCCAGGACTCCCAGCTCACTCACTGGCTGACTTGATGAGCCTCTTTGATCTGGTATTGACATCAGCTCACATCTCTTGCACTTTTTTGCCCATGTGCCAAAGTCAGCTTCCCAGAAGCAAAAATGTGAGTTCCTTTCCTTGGGGTAATTCAAAACATTGACATAAACCAGATCTCTCCCTCTGCTATGGTCTGCCTTTAGAGCAGTTCTTCCTCTGAAAAGTGGAAAGTGTCTTCTTAAAAACACTTTGAGGTCAATGCCAGGTTTGATTTGCAGTGTTCTCATGCAATGTGAGTGATGCCATCATTAGGTATTAGGTGTGTGAATACCAAGAAAGGAAAAGAAAGAACACATAAGGTGTTTTGGGGGCCTGAGATTCACAGACATCCAATTATTATTTTTATTTTTTTAGATAACTTGTATGAAAAGCATGGGCTCTAATAACTGTTTTGGCTCTTCATAGCGAATGATACTACACAAAATACTGGTGGTTCAGTGGTATGTGGAATTTGCACGACAAGAAAGACATGGAAAGTCTCCAGTACAATGTAACATGGAAAGAAGCCAACACAAAAACTTTCCTCTTCTCTTCAAAAAGGAATTTTTGACACCGGGAGTAAAAGTATAAGCTAAGTTAATGGCTAGCTCAAGTACCATGTCTAGATAAGTGCCAAAGACAGCACGGGAACTGTGCTGCTCTGTCTTCAACTGGGCATTCCAGGTCTACTTGGCCCTCTTACATTCCCTAGACTGTAATGTTGACCTTGTTTCTGCTTGCTCCAGCAGTACCACTCATACTCCAAATTCCCCCCACACACACACGTTACTGGCTGCCATAGTCCCTTCATGGAGGTACTGAACAAATAGCTCATATGAAGTATTAATGCTCAGAATTAAGCTACCCTGTGTAACTGCATGAGGAGATTTTATTTTGGGTAGGAAGTGCAGCAAATACAAGTACTTCATGAGTCTGGGGACAGTGTCTAGATTTCTTCTACTCTCCTGTCTCACTTTTGGATATCAGTTGGCCAAGAAATTTCTCACTGGTTGGTGTGTGCTTCTCTTTCATTTAGTCATTACTACTAGGAGGAAATATGGCTGGAGAAACAGAAAGCTACTGCTTTGAAAAGTTACAATGGCGAAACTGCCCTTAACCAAATGGCTAGCCATTAATCTTAAATACCAGTAGAATGAGTATCAGGAGGAAAAAGTTCGTTGCTGGAGGTCAGGAGAAAAGACGTCCAGGTTGTTTGTGAAATATTAAAAGCTAGAGTTCACTGGACATCTATCTTGTGCATTTTAATTATGTCTCCATGAACCTGAACTGTGGGGCCCTCAGCAAGCCCTGCTCAGTTGTGCTGGCTCTCAAAGTTCAAAGCTAGGTTGTAAGTCGTTTTTATTTAGCTCCTAGTGACAGCAAGTACTGTAGGTGGAAAAACATGAAGTACCACTTAAATCTGTTCCTGCACATCTTGTTAGAAATACACTGGAATGATCCTTTGGCTCTGACTGCACTGAGATCCATTACAAAGCCCCCCTTGGCCTTTTCTGACACATACCTGACTATGCCATTGGAGGATCCTCAGGTCTTTGAGAGGGTGAACTCTAATTCTCCCATCCAACATTCAGCAGTTACTGCTCAAATCCAAAAGTAACACACCACAAGACCAATGCTGCCAAGTTCAGAAAACCTATATATTCTTGACCATGTCAACACAGAAATCAGGGTCGACACTGGCTCAGAACCAGAAAACGTGTCTAAAAAGGACTGCTGAAGTCACATGAAACTATTCTTTCTGAGAGCATGTCTTGGCTAAATTGAAGTGCTAAAGGTCCTGGAATTGGGACACGTGGACAAGAGCTTGCTGGTCTCCATCAGGATTTGATCCCTTAAAGGGAGTGTGTGTTTTACCTTCAGCTTCTCTAGCAAATTTGTCCAAACCATTAGGAAACAAATTAGAATATGAAAGGTGGGCTTTTCTTGGGTGAGTCTGTCACCCAAGACAGAGAGAGAAAACAATGGCTTTGATCAGAGCATTTGCCCCAGCCTGCTGAAGTACACCTGGGGCTTGCTGAGCTAGATTTGGTGTACTGCTAATGTCATGCAACCTAGCAGAAGTATTTGTTATTGCAGGGAGTATCAAAGGGGGCAATAAGGCTTTGCTACTTATTAGAAAGTGTTTGCATGTAAATGGCAATGTATGCTCCAGGGGTCTGTTCCCCCCTGAATGCACAGGGGAGCCAGGTGCTGAAGGGTTGTTTTCATTGTACCATTAACAGGGAGAGTCACCTGCTTTTTTCCTCCATCCTTTTTCAAAAGCCAGGGCCTGAGGCTCCTTCTTCAGGTTGCCCACACAAAGCTGTGTGTTCTCTGCCTGCCAGAGCAGGAAATCCCCTGGTTGTTCTCAGATGCTGTCCCCACACCCCGGGCCCAGCAGAAATCCATCCCTTGTCCTCATCCCAGCTGTGCTTCCTCTCTGGGGAGACAGCTCTCACCTCTTTGGTGAAGAGGGGCAATCTGTAATGTCTGGCCAGAAACATCTACCATAAACCATTGCTTCCTGTTATGACACTGATGTGTCTAAACTTACTGATTTATTCAGGTCAAACTGTCTAACCTGCTTGAGTAAGACTGCAATCAGCAGGTACCAAGTCATGCAACAACAGGAAGCACAAAAATACAACTTGTACTATTATATCTTAAAATGGATTTCAGTGTGGTTTGTTTCTTTAAAATCTTTCCCACAGAAATATCTTTTCCATTTCCTTTTTTTTTTTTCTGTTTCATTTTTAGTTCCATCTTAAAAATTATTATTAGTGGTATTACCAGCTTCTCATGGCTTGGCTGAAGCTTTTTTGATCTGTGTATTTCCCTGAGAAGAATTGGAATTTTAGATGTGGCAAATCTAGAATTTCAGACACCAAGGATAAAAGAGTATTCTGGTTTGATTTTTACGTCTCTCTTGATTAGGAAATTCTTTCTTTTTCTCTCTCAAAACAACCTGATCTGGCTGTTAGAAAAGGGAAGACCTGAGTTCTTTCCTAGTTCTGTCACTCAGTGAGTTTCTTACAGCCAAATCTACCATTTAGGTTTATTAATTGGTGTAAAAACACCTGACAAGATTGTCCCTGTGTTGTGAAACTGAATTTATTTCTATTTCTAAAGCTCTTTTAGTTTATCACACAGGAGGCCTTGTTTAAAGCATTAATATACTGATTTTCATTCTATCCTGCAAACATGAATTTAGATTGTACACAGAATACAGTCATACAATATTTCTTTTTAGGAAAATACTGAATTTAGAGTTTCAATGTGAATTACATCTTTACACCTGCAAATAATAATACCTTGTATGTGTGAGCATATATGTGTGTGGCCATATATGTATGTATACATTTGTATAAGCATGTTTATATACACACACAAGCAAGAGAAGAGATAGTCTTTGCAAACTGTCTGGAAAAGCTCTGTGACTCCACAGCTGGCAGTGCATTACTTTTATTTAAAGAAAACTTACGCAAAAAGCTTGTGTGCAGTCAAAAAATTTCCCGTCTCTAATTAATATATATATGAAGTGTAAACAGATCATGAAATATTTTTTAGGGCTTAATACATAGAAACGTCCTGTGTTGATGCTAATGAAAAAGTAATGCCTGGTATATTTCACATTGCAGGGCCTGGGGACACAAATCCATGGAAAACCAATTCATACCAAACTGCTTTAAAAGTGCAAAAATTCTGTTAGCCTAAAGCTACAGTGCTACATAATTGTACAGGGGGATAGGGATGGGGGGGAGAGGCAGAAAAAATCCAGCCCTCCTCTGCCCTGTGTTTGCAGCACAGTCATTTATTTTAAACTCTGGTGATGGGTCATTTTCTCAAAAATCAGGACACCCATATTTCAGGAGAAAGGCTTTTTAATCTGCTATATTCTAAATCTAATCGAGACAGCTCCTCATTACCTAACTAAATAGTCTGTCATTCCTGCTGATTCTCAAGATCTGATCATTGTAAGGGAGGTTAAGGAAGTGTGTGAAGACCATGAAAACCCAACCCCTTACCCTGGAGAATAGTCTCTTAATTGTAATAGCCCATTTTAATCATTGTGATTGTTTAAAATACTATGAACAGAGAGAAATAAGGAAGATAATTCTACTTCAGCAGTCACAATCTTTTGTTACCACCTAAGCTTACTGGAGATTTAGCTGTGTATAGTCCCAATACTTCCTTGACACATCAAGTCGCCTCTAATTATGTGGGCAGATAGAATCCCTCTTGAGGGAGAGGTTTAGGTAGCAAAACAGCAGGTAAGAAATGCCTGTTCCTTACTTCTTTGTTTCTTCCCAGTCCCCTGTAGCTAAGGCTGCATATGTGGTTATCTCTGTCTTTGTGACACTTTAAATGTGAGCAAGTAATTTAGTTGAAAATTTTCTGTTATTTTTTTTACATGCTTCATATGCTGGGTTAAAATCCATTAGCATATAACAAAAATCGGAGCAGATGTAGTGCAACAGATTCCTTAAGGGAGTCCATATTTTTACATATTTTGTAATAAGGAAACTGTCACTCCCAGATGGTATCTAGCTAATACTGGTGGTTTGCTTGCTGATAACATACTAAAAAATAAAATTAATTGTATTCTATTTGATGACAATGAAGCCATTATCATATATAATTCATTCTTAAAGGAAACATCCAAATGATGGTCTCTTGCAATAAAAAGGCTTTCTCAGTCTCTGTTTCTGTCCCTTCTCCTCTTCTTCTGCCTCAAAATTTCTTTAGGAATTTGTTGCAGCAAAACCTCCAGCTGCAAAGTGTAACAACCATTCATTAGCAAAGCTGGGAACCAGTGTTCATTTGTACAGGGAACCTGGGCCAGCAGTACCTGAGTACCCTTACCATAAGCTTCATCCATTACCAGAGGTTCCCGAGTGCTCTGTTTTATATATAACTATTATTTATCAGAGCAAAAGGAAACAATTCTTCATTGATACCACTGAAAGGTACCCAGTTGGTGGCTGGCGTGATCGGTGCAGGAAGTATCCACAGCTGATACTTGGAAATGAAAATCAGGGCAATCCTTTGTGTCCTGAGTCTTACACAAACACACTACATTGATCTGTAGAATATGTGCAGTATAAAGTTAAAAATTCAACATATGAAAAATCTCTCTGAAAACAGTTGGTTTTGTTGGTTGGTTTGGTTTTGGGTTTTTTCTGATGTAAAGATGCCCAACTCCTTCCTTAGGTGGAAAATTCAAGATCTCTTACAGATTGGTCAGTAACAACCTAATGAGAGATGAATGGTTGAGCTCACAGGATTTCTGCCAAGGTTTATTGACAGCAGATGCCAGACTGAGGAGCTCAGAAGGATTTTCTTCTCATTCTGTCCTACCACAAAAATATCCAAATTTTCCGGACCTCCCATGAAGAATCACAGAATCATAGAATGTTAGGGGTTGGAAGGGACCTCTTATTGGTCATCACTGAGACTGCCCTTGAAGTGGTAAAGAGCAATATGGACAGTGAGATTTTTTCTCCTCAAAGCTGACCTTGGGCAAGGGGTGTTGACCTTCTTGGGACCACAGTTCCCACAGTTCCAGCACCAGTTCCACACAGAAAAGGCAGTGTGGAGGTGTTGATGTCAGTCTGCAGATGGGAAAACTGGAACAGAGGGGGGAAGTGACTTTTACAGTGTCCCAGTATCATTTAATGCTAACACAGTGTTGGAACCCATGTTCCTGAATTCCCAGATCATTGATTTGTCTGTTGAGTACTGCCTTAGCACAAGGGTAGAGTGAAGGAAGGAAGAGATTCTCTGGCTGGTGGTGGATATGGAAACCCAAAGCTAGCTTTGCCAGACAGAGGCTTTTACAGGATTGACTAATTTAAATAACTATTCAAGCAAACTTCTACCTTAATAAAAATGATTTTTTCATCTCTGAATGACTGTAGAGCAATCTGGTGAGCCATACTGTCAGGTCTAGAATGTGTCTGACTGTGTTCATTCTAGGTTATTTATGCTTTATGCTTAATTTTGCTTCTGGTGTAACTAAGAAGTGATATGAAGAGGAGGAGATAACTGCTGTTCCAATTGGGAATTTGGTAGAGAAGGACAATTCTGTAGCCATCTCTGTCAGATTGGTCAGAGAAGTTCAGGGAGAATGGGAAGTGATTTTATGTGCTCTAAGGCTGTTGCCCTAACGTGGGAATTCACAGCCAACAGACTCCCATAAAACTACCTGAAGTTATTGGCAGACTTTGCAGAGGAAACAGATCTCAAAACATACATGAAATTTGGAGTAAAATTATTTTTAAAAATTGCAGATTGAGGTTTGGAAAATACATCATATATCTTAACAACCTGCAGTCTTCCATCATCACTTAGAAGGTTCTCAGTAATCAGCAAGAATTATGTTACTTCCTTTTGTCTTATTTTGTGTTCTTTTTTCTGTTCTAGAAATGAAATAACCTTGTGCATGTAACAAGCAGGTAGCGAAAAATTGGTCCCTGAGTGGAATTTGTCCCAAGCTTTCATCTCTGGTATCAAGTCAAAAGATAAGACCTCTCCTCCATGGTCTTCCTCTGCCTGGCATCTCATAAAACCTATTTTTTTAAGATTCCAGAAATCTCATGAAATGATGGTTGCTATCACATTTCATTTGTTTGGTGGTTAGAGTGCTTTGGAGATTGTCCAGAGTCATTAAGTGTTTGGTTTGGGTGAAGTTTTCTCAAAAAGAATTTACCCAGCTCCTAATGCTCTGCAGTCACTTTGTAATCCTTATCTTCACCAGTATCAAGCATTTCCTTAGTGCCCTTTTTCTATTGTTTTAGGTATTAGAGAACTATAACATTTTATTTAGCATTATTTTCATTCTAGTATCCCATAAATAATATAATATTTGTATCTGCAAACTTCACCACTGCACGAAAGATGATACTTTGAGATGTACATGCAGAAAAGATAAACAGCAGGAATGGTTTAATGTTTGTGGCTCTTAATTCCCTCCTTTTCTCTCTTAGCCTTCCTCATTAAGACATCACAGCTGATGAGTTTTCTCCTCTGTGTTTTAATGCCTGAGCAGAAGATGTATTTTATTCATGATTTGGTAGGAAATGTGCCTGGTGGGAAGGAATTTGGACATCATTAAAGCAACCTGAAATGCACCGTGGATGCTGGGAGGGAGCTCTTTCTCTTCGCCATGTAAAGCATCTGCTTAAATTCTCAAGTGTGGAATGTGCAGACTTGTTAGGCAAGATTTTAACAGACTGTTTGGCACTGAGTGTAATTTTCCCAAAGACCTGGCAATGGAAATAGTTTAAATAATAGTTTGTCAAATACTCATCAAGAGAAATGCTAATTGATGTCTCATCTGAATCAAGCTCTGCACAAAACCGGAAAGGGAATGTGCATTTCCTCTTCCTTTCCTATTCAGTGAAAGAGATGCTTCCTAAGAGACTGCTAGTGTTAGATTAGATTTATCCCACCTATAGGACGACTCTGTAATGTAGATTAGTTCGTGGCAAGTATATATGAAGCACATTTTATTTATTAAGTATTTTATTGAGTGATGTGTGACTTCACAAAGCCTATACTATGTTCTTAGTACTAGCACTGCTGGCTGTCCTTTTACCAAATGCCATTTTAAACCTCACAGCCACTCTTGTGCTCTGGTGTCTTTATTTTCTTTCTTCCTGGAGGTTTTTGAGTACAGTCTAGCTTTTCAAACCAACAGTGGGGGCAGGAGGAGAAAGCACAGATGTGGCTATAGGACTGGAAGGCCAGCTGGCCACAGTGCTACAGCAACATAGCAGGGCTGATGGGTGAAGCTAATCTGAACTTTTGCAATAAATATTACAGACCAAGACTTTGAATGGGTTTGGAATCCAGATCTAAATGTCAAAGTGAGTCCCTGTCTGCAGTCTAAAATGAACTCAACGTTCAGACCCCAGCTTTGGCAAAGAAATCAAAGCCATAAATCCAAATCTGCTTTTTTTACTTCAGATCCTCTTGTAATGCTAATAATACTTTGCCCTTTCACAATCTCCAATATTTTAGAAACTTTGAAATTATTAATCAAATGAAGCACTTCCCAGTCGGACTCATATGAATAAGTTGGCTGAAAACACCACCCAAAAATAAGGGCAGGCTGGATTTGTGCTCTCTTTATAGCTGTGTAGAGATACTGAGGCTGTAGTGTTTGATCTATATCTCTATTACTCTTCCAATACAATCTCTGTCCCCATAGCCCCAGCTCTGTTTGTCTTTGATTCCCATAACTTCCAAGGTGCAGGTGTCCTGCCTGTCTTCACACTGATTCATTCCCCAGTTATTGTCAGCAGGAGTTGATAGAGAAGAGGACAAAACAGTGGATGCTCTTGGTGTAATAAAGTCAAGCTAGTCAGGCTTTGCTTTGTCACTGAGTGGCCACCACAGTGTTAGGAATTCTAAAAGATTTGCTCAAGGTTCTAAGGGGAGTGAGTGGCTGAGCTGAGGCTAAAGCACAGAACCACTGAATCCACATGTTCCTCTGAGCAGCCCCATGCCTTCACACTCAGAGAGAACAGGATTATTTAGCATCCAAGGTACCAGAAGCAGATACAGGGCCTCCTCATTCATCATGAATAATTCCTTTAGTGAGAAATAATACTATTCCTTAGTATTGATGATAATATATTAAGCAGTAGCAAAGCCTTCTGTTAAGAGAGTTATCTAGTGAAGCAAAGTGAATTATGGAATTTTACTACCTGAGTACAAGGACTGATATAAAGGATCAGCTCCATGACAATGAATTGGTGTAAAACAGCTTCATAAGGACTTGCCTTATGCTCATAAATTAACATTAAATATGAGATGGGTTATCTAATCACACGCTTTCAGGCAAATTCCTTTTTAATATGTATGTACACTGCTGCTGGAAATAAAGAATATATATCAGAGGAGATATTTCCTGCCATAAATGGTTACATTTGATAATCTATGTACATTTAATGGAAGAAGAATAGAAGTCCCAAAACACAAATATCTACTTTTCAGTCCCCTGGTCTCACTGGGTGAGGGCACACTGGTGCACCAGGTTAAATATAATTTTCTCCCCATAGCATCTCACACTGCCTTCTGGAATAGTGAAAAACACCAGCTAAGTTCAGGGTTTTGAACTCTTAGTATCAACATTTACCATACTTTTGTGGTGCTTGTGATTCAAGTGGTTCCCTTCTTAACCTGACAGGGGACATAGGCAGTGGAAAACTGCTTCCACCTGTTGGGGTGGCTTGCATTTTAAGCAAGGTTAACCGTGGAGCACCATTTGGAAATAGTTTGTAAAATATTTGAATCCTCTAGGGGTGGTTGTGTTATACACCTTGTAGTTGCTGGGCATTTCAGGACTTAAACTTTATCTCTAAGTCAATCAACTTGGGATCAAGAAAGAGGACTGGATAACAGTTTCACTAATCAAAACAATTTTCAACGTTTTTGAGTTCCAGGGAGTTTTCCCTGCCATCCAAAAACACAGCAAGGTGGACGCCAAGAACAAAATTATGAAACAAGCTCTTTAAATCATGTTGTACTTGGAGTTTGATTTCCTAGACTTTACAGTGAGCAATAATAAACTAATTATGATTAAACTGATAAGGAGGACTCTTAGAGTCAGCCAGGAAAGTCTTTAATAAATAACCAGTAAGGAATGCTTGATCTTACAGTTGACATGCATCAGAAAAGTTTGGTTTTGCCTTCTCAGACTCAGCTTTTGAAAAAACAAAAACAAAACCAAAAGCAAACAAAAGAGCCCAAACCAAAACAACCCCAAACCAATGGAATAAAATATATATTAGTAGTATCAAACAAGGGTACTTATATCTTAAATCAGCCTGACGTCTTGCTGACCCAAAGAACTGGGTTAGCCCAAAGAACTGGCTCTCAGTCATGTTGAAGCTGCACTATTATTGTTGCTGTTATGGAGCAAAATTTGGATCTAGACTTAGACAATGTGAGAGGGCAAATAATTTCAGTCAGGGTTTCTGTGCTTGGCCTTTTTTGAATACTAGCTGGGTTCCACAGTTATAACTGGACAGAATTTATTCTTTTTAATACATGAACATTTCTTCCCAATAAGTTCAGTCAGGCCGTGGGGTTTGATCAGTGTTCAGATTTCTGATGTGCTGCTCAAGGGCAAAGTAAATAAAGAGGCAAGGAAATGACTGTTTACAACAGACATGATGTAGGATTGCAGGGGATCATTTCCACTCAGGTGTTTTTGGTGGCACCATCTTTTCATGGCAGCCAAGAGATGACATTCAGTATTACACTCTGTAATGCACCACATATAAAATAGTTGTTTCACCTTTGGAGCACTGTTGTCTTAGGGACTGAACTGAACATGTTTGCTCCTCTTTGAAGCATGCAGCTTCTTCCCACTAACATTACAAATGTTTGGTGTCTTTTATAAAAGGAGCATATTCTGAGCATTTTCCTTCACTTTGCTTTAAATACAATTTTCATACTGTTCTTGCCTCTAGGTAGTCCAAGACCTATTCTAGTTCTTTTTCCTACAGTTATAGCTCCAAATGAAGGTCTCTGATTTCCACTAGCATGGTGTAACATGAACAGTAGTGAGGACCAGAATCTTATTTTTCCCATGCTGTCCTACCCATACTTCACAGTACTTTGGAGAAGAAAGGGCATTCAGCCAAGGAATGAAACACTGAGGCAACCGTATCAGCCTTAAAGAATTATTTATTTAATTAAGCAATAATAAGGATGGAAAAATACTCTCAGTTGCCAGAAAGAAATGTCCCAGTCTCAGGAAGGGTCAAAGGGTATGCTTCCAAGTTATATGTTACCAAAACTTGAACAAGAAGCTTCACAAAATATTGTCCTTTGGTCTAGAATAAACCATTTATGTTCTGGATGCATTGGCTGGCTTGGAGAAGAGGGAGGTCTGGGAAATGTACTGGTTTGATCCCCCAGTAAAGACATCCTGCTTTAGAAGCAGACTCACTTGACAGCTATTTTAATGTTGAGTGATATAACGGGACATATTGCTACAGCAAGGCTGAAAAACAGAGGAGGATAGGAGTGAACAGGGAGAGGAGCCTCCTGTGACAGCAGACAATGACATGATCCATAATGTCCTTCAGAAACTGCTCAGCTGCCTCTGCACAACTCACCTCCACTGCCAAAGGAATGACCAGGGAGCCTGAGAATTAAAAACTCTGTCTGTTCCATACAGCTGGAAAAATTTCTCCCCCCTGAGCCACCCGTGGTCCAAAAAAGCTCCCCAAATCCCTTTATCAGCAAAGCTCCTGGAGAGCTGGAGTGTGAGCTGTCAAGTCTGTGCAGCCAAAGACCTGTACCAGCAGGCTACCTCTGTGAGTTGGCTCTTCATCTGCTACAAATTGGCCTCGTTCTTCTGATCTGGCCCTGGACTAAGCATTACTGCTGTACAATGTTTCCTGTCATTTTAGATAGGGCTGAACATTTTTAAGAAAGCTTTGGGAGGTACTGCTTGCCTGGGATGACTCTTAGTAAAGAGCTCGTATTTGCAGCTTATTCCCAGTGGGAATGCTTGTGAACTTTAGAGACAAAAAATCCTCTGGCAGGAGCAATTTAGCAAAGGTGGGGTATATTTTAGTGAGGCCTTTTCAACTTTCCAGTCAGCTCAGTTGTTGATTTTTAAATAAGGCTTGCAAAGATCACCCTGAGCTTTTTAATGCTTGTCCGATCAGTTTCATTTGTCTCTCTGAGGGTTGTGTTGCTGCAGGATTTTCCTGTTCCAGGATCTCACCAATTTCTCATGCAAATTACTGCTGTTATTCATCTCTCAGGACAACCATGCAGTCCTCTAGTTAAGTTTTCTTTGCTTGATGAAACAAATCAAATGCATTCAAAACACACAGGAGTTATCAACAATCAATTCAGAGCCATTTGCCCAACTATAAGAGAAGAGGCAAATGAAGGGCAGGGCAGAGCAGCAGTGTGCTGGGCTACACGGCCAGTTCCTGGAGAAAGGAATTGCTTCAACTTTCTGTGCTGTGAAACTTCCTCATCCCAATGACCCATGGAAATGGGCTCTATTTGTCTGTGGTAGAGCTGTCTTCACATGGAAGCATGAGTGGAACTGACAAATACCTTCTCAGTAGTCACAACATATTGGGTTATTTGAAAAAAAAAAAAAAAAAAATTAGGAAAAAAAAAAAAAAGGAGCTTCTGCCAGTGGAGAGACCTGTTGAACTCAGTGGAAATATCTTATGGTTTTCAAAGGGAAGATGGCTGTGTCGTGCTTCTTGGAAATTTGTTTCCTCAAAAGATAATCCTCCTGCCATTTGTTTTTATGGGTTCCTCTTGAGATGTGTTGAAGTATCAGCCTGGAGAACCACACTGAGGGCAGCAAGTATGGTTTGGCTTTTAGATGATATCATAGATAAATGTCAGTCATTTCTGGAGTGTGGAAATCCAGCTGAGAAGATGCTTCTGGCTTCTTCCAGGATGCAGCAAATACATAACTGTAATTTCCTATGAATTATCAGCAATGTAGATTGTTGTCTTGCTTGAAAACCAGAGGAACTGGCTTCAAAATTTGCAGTTTTCACCCAGCCCCAGTTCTGGTGATTTTCCCAGATAGTGACCTTTTTTTTTCTTTCCAAAACTATTGCTTTATATTCTCTCTGGCCCTAGCCAAAGTCATTACTTTCCTCTTTGTCATACTGAGACTCAATAGCATTGTAATTATTTCTGACATATGGTATCATCTATCCACCTCTTCTTCCAATATGTGCAAATAAAAGAGGAATGCCACTGCAGCCACTAGACCATAGTTTCCATCAGTTAGTAACACTTCATGGCTTTCCATTCATGAGGCCCAAAAATCTGTGCACAGGGCAATATGCTATGCTTGGAGACCTGGAGTTTTCTTCTCTTATTTCAGCTCCCTCAGTACTGGAAATTACAGCTCCAGTTTATTTCTCTAGTTTTGTGGCAGAAGGCCAATAATTCTATCTGAGAGCTTTTCCTTTACCTTCATTAACCCCCAAATGTTTCTGTATTCAAAACATCCATAGAGATGTATTTATCACTCATTTTCTGTTCATGTTGATGTGGGAAAACACGTGCAATCAATATTGAATCTCCTTCAAAATAGCTTAAAATGGGAATACATATTGCTCTAATCTAAAACTAATCATGATGATAAATGATGAAAAATATGCCCAAAAGTAGAAATCCTGATTTTGGAAGTTCTTTAGTTATGGGCATGTGTACGTGACTCTAAGTATATCTATTGCTCACCAAGAAATTAGATCTTAAACCAGAATTTAGTTAGGAAAAAAATTGCTCTTAATATTTGTTTGTGCTCATATCTAAACATTACATATCTAATTTTATGCATTTGCTGTTTACTTAAATGTAACTTGATCATATAAAACATTTACCTATACAAAAATTATCACAAGTGCGTGTTAAAAAAAGAAAAAATGTAGATTCAGCCATGCCAGTCTCTCTTCCATTGTTATTTCCTTATGCAAAACAGAACTTTAATTTAAGCTGTGAAACATAACTGTCCTTCTGTATATTTTTTGTCTCTCAAAGCATTTGCTGTCCTCCTTTCAGACTCAAAGTAAGCGCCGTAGTGTTATGAGAGCAGTGAGTGCCATTAAAGTTAGATTAGAGTGTGATTTGGTGAACAGCTTAACTTCAGTAATTCCCAACACAGCTGGGAAAAGAAGTCTTGTCCCCCCCAGCTCCATACCCTGTGGCTCCTGGCTTGTGCAACCACCCAAGGACTCAGCAAGGAGCAGATCCAGCTCCCACCTGACCTGTCACACAAAACCCCTTTATTTTCTCATGACTTTTCTGCCAGAGCAGAATTGAGTGGCTGAGGACTGGAGAAGGAGAAGGCTGCATTGCCACCTGAAATCAGTCTGACTGGTACCCAAAAATTCATGGATCTTCTATCACTAGAAACTCACTGAGGAGAAGCAGTAGTTTCTAACATGGCTACACAGCCAAAATATTTCTAGGCACTGCAGGAAATTGAATGCTTTGGGTCATGAATAGTTTTCATTAAGAAGTGGCTTTTTGGGGAGGAATTAAGTTTTCAAAGCAATTTTTCGTAGTCCTTCTAATAAAAACATCTCTCCAGTTCTGTATTTTAAAATGTAGCCAAAAAGAAAATCCCTATAAAAAGGGAGTTTGCCAATAACTATTTTTCTGAGGCTTGCAAGAATTTTTTTTGTCCCAAGAAAGTTCTGAGACCTGATGGAACATTAGGTGGTTTAGTTCTGTACATTTTGAAAGAGTAACTCCAGTGTCTGACCTAAGTCTGGCTATTCAAAACACACCAAGTTAAATGGCTCTACATGGCTTTGCTTCATTAGGTCAGCAATCCCAGCCACCAAGATAATCTGGGAGATTATTAAAGGAATTATAAATAGAAATATAATAATAAATATATTTCCTTATTAAAGGCAACATAAATACATGCACACAATGTGTGTGTAGCATCAGTCCCCAAATGAAGATTTAAGATCCCAGATTTGTTCAAGGGGGTAGAATCAGTAACATGGACTATAGTGACAACATGGCGAGTTAATTTAGGGCTATAAATATCATTTTTTTCTGCTATGGTTTTAATCTTTATTAAATTGAATGATTCTTATTTATTTGAGTTCACAGTTGCATATGTTCCAGTACATAGCTTGTTTCTGCATACTCAGGCTTGCAAGACTAGAACATATTTTGCAAAAGTCTTCTGAGACATAAATAGTGTTAGTACAAATCCTTATGTGAGAAAACACACAGACACAAACACACACTCGGGCTTGGGTATTTCCCTGCACATTTTAACAAACAATGGCAAACTGTTTGTTTGGGGCTTTTTTTTTAAGGCAAAAAAAAACCACACAATATTTTATTTTGTTTGTAAGACTTGAAAGAACTTTTTGCTGTCTGTACTTATTCTCATGGTTTTGTACATTACTTTTCATCTAAACTCAGTATTTGAACACTCACTTATCACACGCCTGTTTGCTTTGTTGCTTGTAATTACTGAGTAAGTCAGAATCATAGCCAAGGAAATCTGTGTGGTGTTACATCTGGAGTAGCACACTTCAGCAACGTTGTGCTTTGCAGAGCTCCTACTCTCATAGATTTGATCTTAATGATGGGCTACACTTTCATCTTTAAAAAAATCATTTTCCCCAACTCATTGCTTTTTATACCTCGGCTAGAAAATGCTGTTTATTGTTTAGTTTCTCTTGCATACAGTGTTTGTATCTATAATTGAAACTTAAAAGCTAAGTGCTTGAATAATTCAATCAGAAAACATATTGTTTTTACTGTTCTCAGTATGAATTCAAATGATCACATTACTGTGATGTTATAATATCAGAATGTATTTATTTTTACTTGCGTAATCATAGTAGGCAGAGTCTCTTTCCCGAAAGAAAAGCAAAAAAGAGGGGGAAAAAAAGAAAAAAAAAATTAAATAAAATAAAACAAAAATTTAAAAAAAAGCCAAACTGTATCCATGCTGGGGTCCCCTGGTCTAAATTAAGCAAATGAGATATCTTGTCCCCTCCAGTGAGTGCCTGCTCTGTTGCTAAGACACTTTCTATCAGTGCTGCTGCATGCACTGAAACTGCCCCTAAGGCTGAGTGTGATCCTGTCAGGTAGGAACCACGTAACCTCCTCATTTGAAGGCACCTCAGTTTCAGAGTGTGTCACTGATACTACCCTCTTGGCTGTTAGATGTCAGCTCAGTAAGGCAGAAAGAGAAAGCATCCCTCCAAAATGCCTTGTGGAATTACAAATAGAGAATAGCTCTGTGCAAGAGCCATTGAGGTCCTTCTTGGAGACCTTTTCACCTCAGAATTAGCTGGTTTACTGTAGAACAAATCAAGGTTCATCTGTGTTGTGTGAATTTTTAATTGGATTTAAAAGACAACTGAAAAAAATAACAATGTTAAAATTATTGAGTAACATATTCTCTGAATGAGTTGTGTTAATGCAAACATCAAATAAGAGCATTGAAAGCTGAATGGATGACACTGTGGTATCTAATGCAAGCACCATATATTTTATCTCAAGTGAACTAAAAAGCAGGTTTTTTTAAAGTAGTAAAATGTTACATGAAACATCACATTTTATTTTTGGCTTAATAGGAAACAGTTGGTAAAAATTACCAATAATATGGAAAGGATCCATTTTTTTCCTTATAGTTATGTTCAGATAAATGATTATATATAATCATCTGCCCTCTAGATAGTGCTGTACCTGCAGAAGGAAACCCAGGAAGAAAAATTGTCTTGACTCCTAGAAGTGTGAATCTGAAATTTTCTGATTTATATAGATTTTCATTATGTCCTTAGCATAATTTCAGCACAAATGAAGGGTTTAGCCAGATTCCCATGGTGTGTCCTTCAGCTACTAAACAGCTTAACATCTTTTTCTCTGCTTACCAAGCTTAATGCTTGCAAATCAACCACTCCATTATGCAATGGTTCCCTTTATTTTTAATTCTAAATAACAAAGTTTGCAACAGAATTTGGATAATGGGGAAAAATATGGTTTTGGCCTGTGGGTGATACTCATTCATTATCTTCTCTTCTTTCCATTTTTTGGGGGGAAATAAAACCTCCTTCTATTTGCAAATCCATCCATATCACTTTATGAGGCAGATTATTAGGAAACACTATGATTTATTGAACTGAGGAATTTCAGTAAATCCTAAATGATATGGTCTTCTGAGTAACTCATTTTTTCATGATCAGAGCTGATCATGGGGGCAACACCAGGAGCCCTCTGCCCAGAAAACACACAGTAATAAACTTGCAGAAAGCTTTCACAAGCTCCTATCACTGATGATGGTTCCCCTTTCTCTTACCTCAAACATTGCTCAAGAGGGGATGTATGAGCATCTCCCAACTGGCTGTCTTGCGAGGTGAAATGAAGAAAGCCTTAAACTTCACAATTGCCAATAATGAGCAATCATTACTCAAATTACACCAAGCACTGATTAGGTTTAAAGTAATGAAGAAAACAACACGATCAATCATCATCAACCCAAAAGAAGTCAATCTGTGCTAGAGATACAGCAAGATCTTAGTGGAGGGCTCCATCTACAGGGTTTGGGAGATGAGAGAGAAAAATCCTTTGTATCAAAACATTTGAAAAAGATTCCCTGTGCTCCACACTCTGCTCAGATTTTTCCTATCAATCTCCAAAAGCTACACAAGTAAGGATTTTCTCCCCTTTCTTTAGCTACACACAAATAAAAAAGGGTCTTATGAAAAGGAAAGGTAGAAAACTTTTTGGAAGGACATTTTGCTGCTGTTGGACTGGAATGCCTGTTTAAAAAAAAAATCACGAGACTTAAATACCTAACATCTATCAAATAGTAAAAATTATGCTGAAAGCTCTGACTGTGTGAACAGCATCAATGGAAGCTGAGGTTTTTAATGCAACTTGTATTAATAGGTTCTAGCCACAGAAATAACACTGGAAAAGCACAAATTGCACAGGAAATTACAATTTGTCGACTTTCAGCAGCTGCTAAACAGAAAATTACAAATTAACACAAAGTTTATTTTGAAAATCAAGAGGAAATTTTTCCAGTGCCACATTTCATAGGAGCAGATTAAGATTTTAATACCTGCTACAAATGGGGTTCTAGTGAAAATGAACCCATTGTATTTTAAAAATAAAATAAAAAAGGATGAGAGAAGTGCACTTGTGTATGTAAACTTTAAACTGTGCATATGAATAACTTTAATATATGGATTTTATAAGACATATAAAGACATCACTAATTTTTAGGAATAATTTAAATTCAAATATGGCCCTGCCTGTATGCTGAAGACAGTATATAAAAAACAAAACCAAAACAAACAAATAAAAAATAAAAAGCCCAAGAGAAAAACAAAATCTTGATAGCTGAGAGCTGGAAGTATGATTTGCAAAGTTTTTACATTATACTTCTTTAGAACATATTTGGATTGTCCATTCTTCACAACAATAATAAACTAATTCCATGGAAACTCGGGGGAGAAAATAGTGGCCATCTCATCAACAGGAGGCAACAGTGATGGCAGAGGAATGATTTGTCAGCTCAAGGTAAAGCAAGTCAGTGGTTAAGGTATTAAAACAAAAATAAAACCTGTGGTTCTCATTTATTGTTTTCAAAGCTTTTCGGAAAAGCTGTAGGGAAGTGAGGTAAAAATTATGTCATATGAACCTGGAGTGTTGAGTTAGTCCTTGTGGAGGCAAACTGCCCATGGACCACGTGTGGCAGGTTTCTGCTAAAGCCCTATGAACTAAAGTACCACTTGGAGGAGAGCAGTGTGTTGATTCGGAAAGACTGGGATTTCTCTGGCACAGAAACTTCAAGACGGGGACTTTGCTCCAAGAGGTTGTCCACAATAAACCCCAGGTACTTATGGGTGTCTTTGGGAAGCAAATGTGTCCTTCACAGTGCCTTTCATGCTTTGCATCTTCTGCAAACCCACTGGGAACAATCCTGCTCTTCTTACATCTGAGGTCCATGTTCACGAGAAAATGGCAAATCCAAACTTCTGGTCCTCTTTGTAAGAGATCTCCTAAGTGCAAAATTTGGGAGAAGAGTTTGAGGAGCAACTTATTCCTCAAAAAAATCCTCTGAGAAGTGCCTGGTCTGAAGGCCTACCTTATCTCTCTTCCATGGGGTTAATGAAAAAGAAGCTTCCTCAGCTTTTCAGATTGGATGTAATCTAGACAACAAGTGTAGAACAAAACTGAATCTGGGGAATTTGCTCTTGCTGAGCTCCAGACATTGTATTCATTCAAGAATGTATCGAGCAAGAGAAGGCAGCGCTAAAGTTATGGGCAGTGGGCTGGGAATTGCAAAAAAGTCAGCTGGGAATTTCTGACAAAACACTTGTCACTGAAAACAGCCCAGCCCAGACCTGTTAGTGAAGCCAACATCAGGTTTTGCAAAACTGTTTCATGACTATTTGTCAAGTTTCATGCAAGCATCTCTGGTCAAAGAGTAGGGTGGGTGGGAGCAGAAGAAAGAGATGTGATCTACTTTCGTGAATAATAATTTAGAAAAAGTATAACAGAGTACAGGAGCTTGATGTCTTTCTAGTCTTTCTTATCAAGGTAATTCTGATGTTAGATATAGGAGACAGTTCTTTTGCCAGCTTTACATCAGAAACAGCCCAAGCTGGTACCTTCACAATCCAGAGGGGGAATGGTTTTTGTATCAGTGTGCTTGTTTTCCGACCAAGTACTTAAGAATTTAGGTCATGAGATAGTGCAAGAGATTTGAAGAGGCAACCTCTAACTGTACCCACCAAAATACCTGTTATATGGAAGAGTAACAATGCTGTGAACGTCTTAAAGTTTCACATTAAAAACAGAAAAACATGAGCACACGTGGGTTGAGCCAAAGACAGAATTCTGCTGATGCTCAGCTTGGTGGTCCTGTGGGTAGGAAACATACATAAGCAATTGCCCAAGGCAACAACATTATTAGATTGATTAAGCACCAGGTTTATTTATTGTTGTTAGTAATGGATGCCAGATTTCTGCTTTGCCTATGGTAATAGGAACCAGCAGAGAGGAAGGAGTGTTACTGTGAGCATTGGTCCTACTAGTTCTGTGGAATTTTCACACCTACTTTGTTTTAATGTGGAAACATAACCACAAATGGTCCTCACCCACTATTTGCTGCATGATTCAGTGGTCTTTCAACTTAAATTTGAGATTTGTGTAAGCTGATTTAAGTAAAATAAGAAACATGGGCCCTTGGTTGTACCCTCCAAGTAACACCTAGGATTTCTTTCCACTACTGTCTGGGATTTCATCAAGGTGAATTGTTCTAGGGAGAGATAAGAGAGAAGTGAGGCAGCAGTTTGAGAAGGAGATACAGTGTGGAGCATAGCATTGCATACCTAGAACTTTTTTGTTTGTTTGTTTTTTTGTACAGGAAATATAGTGCTGAGCATAACAATGCATACCTAGAGCTACTTTTAATATACGTGTTGTCCAAAGATACAACCCACATGATGAATCCACTCACTAGACCCACTTCTACCCCAAAGGCTCTCCATCACTGCAGCCTGGAAGCTGTGGGAACACATCACATATATGGGAACAAGGTATTTATAGGAGACAGCTGAAGGAAGTGTGAATTTTTCCACTGACCTTCCATTGTTAAGTGTGCTCTGGAGCAGATCCATGCTACATAAACTGCTTGAAAGGTTTTCTTTGAGAGTCAGTCAGATTCAAACTCCTAAATCATTTAAGTGCTCTTGAAAATTGTACCCATATACTCAGTATCCATGTGAAGCCTCCTTCACCTCAGTTGTCAACATTTTCTCACCAACTTTTGCTATGGGATAAATTTGAGAAATATATGTAGTGATATAAATTTGATGAATTCTTAGTTACCTAATAAATGTCCCTTTTCACTATTGGTTGTTAACATAAACATTATCACAGTTTAGATTTTTCTTTCTTGCATACCATCTAATGTAGAAGATGTAACATATTTTATCAATAAAATCAGTACTTTAAATGTAATATATTCAATCAAGACCTCATGTTTCTGTTTTCAGTTAGCTGTAGAGATTCTATTTCCAATAGTTTTAATGCAAATGCATATAGATAATTTTTAAAATTTTATTACATATTAAATATCTCTCATATATACATTTTTCTCTGTAGAGGAAATAATATTTAATAAGAATTATTTGCAGTTTGATAGTTCAATATGTTAACACTTAATTTTGGAAATGATGGGTAGAAGTTGCCATTATATGTGCTTTTTTATTACTGGGGTCTTTGCAGGGAGTGTATACAAATACGAATATGCATATACATTCCAAGCATTTAAATTTATAGCTTCTATATATATGTGTATGTATATATCTGCTTTTTTTTTATAGGCAGATAAATATAATACAATAAAAAGACTGTTAAAAAGTATAGTCATTTACATCCAATCACCAAACTGAAAGTAGAGAAAATATTAAGTATTTGGAGTTAGAAATGTTAAAACAAGAAAAAAAAATATCTCTTATATACTTAGGTTATTCATTCTGTGTATTTATGATAAACTCAGTTCTTAGGATTCTGACCTTTTTAAAAATATGCTAATATGTTGAATTTCCCCCATGTTTATCTTTCAGATCTCTGCCTTTATTTTAACTGGATTCAAGACTTTCCAAAGCTGGTATGAAGCACAAAAAGGTACCTGTACTGTTCTACTCTTGTGAAGTGATGATGTGCAAGGCAGTGATGAAGAATGGGTTTTGCAGCCAAGACGAGTAGTAACTCAGTGTGGAAAATGATCTCACTCTTACCCCAAATCCAGCTTTTTCTTTTTTTTTTTTTTTTTTTTTTTCCCCTAGAATCAAACACAGGCAGGTTTTATTTTTCCTGAACTGCACTGACCTCTGGTTGCATTTAGGAACTGCTTGATGGTTTCTGCCTGTGGAAAGTTTAGACCTGATCTTTGGATTCATCAAAGTGAACAGGGCAAGGCAGAGGTGCAGGGAGGTCTATGCCAAGGCATTTTGCAGGGCTCAGATGCTGATGACAAGAGTTTTGGATAGAGCTGACCCTGAAGAATAGCAAAGGCTGATGAATTAAAAGAGATGAGGAAAAAAAATATAAGTTGTATCCCAAACAAAATTATCATCACAGGGATGTAGGTAAACTGGCACTTCATGAGAGTTGGGCATGTTTGTCTCTTGATAAAATGGCACCAGAAACTGGTCAGAGCATCTCCATTTTCTTATTTGATTGAGTTCTTGCTTTTGAGGGGATAATCCTTAAGCATTTCAATCAAAGAAATTGGTAGTTTCCTCCAATAAAATCAGGACTGGACTTTTAACAAGTCACTGTGGTACATAAGAAACATTAAATAAATCCTTTGGCCACCCAAGTCAAGGGCAGCTTTGGCATTGATTTCAGTTGTGCCAGGGTTTTACTCACTATGTTTCATTTTAACTAACACTGTATTCTTTTTAGTTAATATTGCAAAACATTTTGTGTTTTCTTTATGATAAGGAGACATTGTTGGGCAATAATAGGATGTTTGTTGGTTTGTTTGTTTGTTTTAAATGCTACAAAAACGGGTGTTTTAAAAATGCAGAGAGGTCTTATAATTTTCAACTAAAACCAGTTTTCCAGTAGATGCATTTTATAATGGTATAAGAAGAAATAGCAACTCAGACCCCGTTACAAAATTCTACAAGACAAATACAACATCTTTAAAGGTAGTCATTTAAACAATATACATGCAAATGAGATCATTCCATTTTTTCTTTCTGAAGAGAATATAGTGTCCTCATTTGTCTTATTTAATTATCATTACAATAAACTGAACATTATAAGTGATCTGATGCCAAATCCAAATAATGTCTATGAAGATAAAGTATATGTACTCCTGAAAATCTTAAAAATGTAATCATTTTTTATAAAAATAATCAAACAGAAAAGCACATATGAGTGTGAGATGATATTGGCTTAATTCTAACAAGAGCTGCCAGTTTTGTCTATGTCATCAGATGAAAAGCACTGATGGCCACATGGACACCAAAACAGAGTTATCTGGAAACTGCAAGTATTTTTGGCACAAAAATTTGAAAGGAATAAAGTGCAGGGACACAGAGCTAAAGAGGGAAGACAGGACTTTTTCTGTTTTACCATGGATGGACTTAGGTAGAAAGTAATGAAATTTTGGTGGGATTTTGAAATTTTATTTTATTTGAGAGATTAATTTTTAACAGATACACTACATTTATATAATATTTGAGCATATGTGTGTGTGATTTTGGTGTGTACAGCTCTGTACCTGCCCGAATGGATGTGTTTCATGCTTTCGGGGTGACTGTGATGAGTCAGCAAGAAGATCAATCTTTATTAACACTTTTTGCTCTTATTTCATCTTGTATTATTGTCCCACATGCATAGTTTTCTAGCTACTTAATGTAAAATTAAAAGAAGACAACCATAGAGATTTCTGGCACAGCAAGTTCAGTCATTCTCCTTCTATTTTTAGAATAGTTTTAATCATTTGGGGTACATCTTGAAAGTATGAAGGTGAGCCATGCTTTAAATAAATCTCTTTGGAAGGCCATGTAAATGACTTGGAATGGGAGCAGCAGAGCTGACTTGTGTAGAGGGGAGATTGCAGCCCTATCCACAGTTCACATAGAACCACTGAGGAATCAGGTGTAGGGCTGTGGAGACCACCTCTAAAAGCTATAGTGAGACCACGTCCTGGGCTCATCTGAGAGCTTTTAAATCGTATTCTTAACAAAGTCATGGTTTGGTGGAGACCCAAGGATGAAGAGAGACAGCTACAATTTACTCCTTGCATATTCATTAAGCGTTTGGAAAGAGAAGACATTTTGTAGCTTTATGTTACTATAATCCAGACTGATGCATATTACCTGGACTCCTAAACCATGGAGAACATTTTATGAGAAGACAGTAATGGGCATATGCTTCTGAAACAAACTAAATGCAGTATGTACTTGTAATATATATATACAGACATGGATGTATAAAAGTCACATCTCATATATGTAAGAAGAAGAACCCAAGTGACATATATTTTAAGCACATTATACCTGGGCTCTTATGTATACCTGTCAGAGAAAAATATATGCTGTTACAATGCACACATTTGCATCCATATTTCATGCGAATTTTACAAGTTTGCACTCATTTCAGATATTTGAATTTTCTCCTCATTTTTGTAGAGTGATAAAGAAGGGGGCTTCTAAGTTCACTTACCTGTTGTCAGTTACTGATGCCTCATTACACAAATCACTTGGAAAGCTGATGAGGTTTTATCTAACATAGAGGCCAGGTCAATCAATCGTCATCAGACCTGTGGATCTTCAATGGACATTGAAAGGTTAACCCAGTTCTTCAGGGCCTCCATCATGTCAGCAAAAATTAGCAAGAAGGTGGCCAAGTTGTCAATAGAGCACAGAGACAATTAGTTAATGATTAGAATGTTAGCACTTGGGGAATTGATAACAAAATGAGCCATCTTGAGTACATTTGCATGCATTTAGAAAATCCATATAGCTTGGTGGGAAGGAAGTCTGTGTGCATGCTGCTGTGAGGAGTGCCATAAAGCAGAAGTATGAATGTCTGCCTGAATTTTAGACTTGTCTGTGCTAAATTAAGTCACTGTATCAAAACCCCTGTACCTTTCAGTTTATCAGAGTCAGGTGCTTGGCTTTACAGATCTGCTCAGTAGCCAGCAGTAGCAATGAGTCTTCTCCTCTGTTGTCATAACCCCATTTTTGATAAGTGCTACAGTAAGCACCAGCCCTACCCATTTTGATTGAACTTGGAGCTTGTTAAATTAGGGACAAAGTAAAATTAAAAGACTTTCTCCTGTTAAGGATTTCATCACTTAATTTTATTCTTGACTTCTTTCATAAGAATATTTTGTAAGACTTCTGCCTGCAATTATAATTTCATTTTGATATCCCTTGCTGGAACATGAAATCTTCTGTCCATATCACTAGGCCAGGGTTCCTTCTTGTGTTGGCTTAGGCTTTATAACTAGTTTAGGCATGAAAAATAAATGTTAGAAATTGTCTGCATAATTACTCGGACAAGCGGGTTTTGATCATTTCAAGGTCTCCTTTACCTCTGCACTCTTCATTAGGTTCAGATCCATTTCTGATACTCACGACTACATTTACAAATTGCTCAAATGTTCTGCCATTGAAGTATTGCAGAGATTTATTTTAGGCTATTATGTTTCTCTCTACCTTTGATAGGACACTAGTGTAGGCTCTGTATCTGAATTGCATTGTCCACCATTATAAACACCCCCTTAATAAGAGAAATCCACTCAGGATCTAACAAAAGAATTCCTTGGATTCTGAGAACAGCTTTAAGAAAATGTATCATATATACTATAGGTTATCTTGTGACCCAATTGCCTTCCTATTGATGTGCTGCTACTTGGATTTATGTCTCTGAGTGCTTTGACATACAAGTATCCAATTATATTCAATTTAGATTCAGGTGGCAAGGACCTTCACTTTTATTTAGCAAGTGTAGATTTTGTAAGTTTTAAAGAAAATGTCATGAAGGGAAAGATTTTCAGCTGACTGACTCCAGCTTTCTGTTTTCTACCCCTATAACAATCTGCAAACTGTAACAATTTAAGTCATAATCATATTTATATTAGATCTTGTGAGAAAGGGGCATGAGATGACCAAGTGGTGGTTTCTGCAACAGTGAAAGTGAGACATTACAGCCTTCAGCATCTGTTCAGACAGTTTTCATCCCTACATTTTATAAACAAAAAAGGCATCTCTTTTCCTCCTGTGAGCAATAAAGGGGATGAAAATGTGCTTTAAAGACATCCGCATTTGAATTGTCCCATCTGAAGCAGAAAGCCTAATTGTCTGGAATATTAGTCCTCCATGCCATTGTGATGAGCCTTTATGAGTATCTTCCTCCAAGTGTATTGAAAAACTCAAGTGTGCTTGACACTGAGTGCTAATGTTTCTCTCTCTCTCCACGTTGATGTTACCGTCACAAAAATGTGTCATGCCTTAGAGCTGTAACTTCCAAAGCAATTATGCACAGGAAGACTTTCAGATTAAGTGAAAATAAAAATACCATGGCCAGTAAACACTGTTTCATTACCAGGCTTGTGATCAGTGTTGGTGTGTTTAAGCCATAGTTATATTGAGCTTTCTTTATTCTTCCATGATTACAAATCAAAGGGGTTTATTTCCACCCATTAAGTTCAGGTTTAAATCTATAATGGGACAGATTCCACACTATTACATCTGGACTTTTTCAACTATGATCAATTGTGCTGTACCAGATTTACCAAGAGCAAGCTTTTGCCCATAGTTTCATAGTAACAGTCACAGAGACATATTTTCTATAAAGCACTACAAACCCATGCTATTGGATTACACTCATGGTAGCCAGACTCCTGGAACCAGATGCATTCCTGCTTTTCACCTGCTCTTCACCTCCAACAGAGGAAGCCTTTTCCCCCAGGATATAATGTTCATCCTACTTCTTCAACCTCTAAAATGACAGAAATGGTTAAACTTCCTTGATGAAAGTTTTCTTTTGGGCATGTTGTTGAAATGCTGCTCCTACTATAGCATTGGCATATAAATTCTTTAAGGTTGGTTTCTGGTACCCTAAAGAAATTCCACAATAGCTGTTGAGCTGTTACAACTACTGCCTTTCTTGTTTCTCATTTCTTTCTTGCACTTTGATCAGAAGCTTTGTTGAAATGTGTTGGTGCTGGTCCAAGGGAAGTTTTCTTTTTTTGTCTCATGCCAGATACACTGAATTATATTTCTGAGTAGAAGAATGGGCTAAGCAGGGAGTCCTGCTTGGGGAATGTAAACACTATTGTGGTCAGTATATTAAGAAATACCCTGAAGACAAAGCTTGTATCTAGATGGAAAGAAATGCCCATAGTACAAAAAGCACTCTGAGGATTTCAGCTGAAAAATTTATTGGCATCTATTTAACCACTAATCTTGAGGGGGTGTTTTTAATATGAAAATAATTAAAAAATCTTGGACCACTTCTGCCTAGTTTTCTTTAGAAACAAAACAAAAAACTGACTGGAAAAGGTCATTTTTATGGTATTTTTCCTGTAGGTGCAAATAAAAAAACTAGCTTGCAAGCTGTCCACTTAAGAGCTCTCATCTAGGAAAACCCATGAGCTCCATGTATATTTGAATAACAACACCACCTCTGAGCTCTTTGAAGTTATACCTATCATTACTAAGATGATTTCACTCAAAAGAGAAATCTAGGATGATGGTTTTACAGGTTTGCATTTTCACCATGGTTTTGATCAGAAACAGATGGTATATCTGAAACAATTAGAAAAGCTTATGTTTAGAAGCAGCCCACACGTAATTGACTGTTTCATGTAGACATCAGAGCATTTGGTACTGGGGGGAGAAATTTGTCAATCCATTTAAAATTTGATGCTCCAGGACCTTAACAGGTGTCAGCTGGCTTTGCTTCTGGAAGCCATGTCAGGTTACATCATCCTAAGGTTCCAGCCCACAGTCCCTCCAAATGAGCAATCATCTTTTTATGAAATGTCCAAAATCACACCCTTTCCTATGACCAATTTCATAGAATATGCATCAATCCCCAGACAATATAAGATGATGCTGCAAAATGGCTTTTGTTGAGGGCTCAGCTCTATGTCCAGCTGAGCATTGCTGGACCTGGATCATGTGTGAAGACTTCACTTCTAATAACACCAAGTGCTGAGATCACAACACTGGTTTTGTTTCGTCTTTATGCACTATTTATATCTTCCCTAAGAATTCTTTCTCAGTTAGGATCTTGCAAATAAACCAACATTCTTCTACCAGAAGGCATGAAGCTATGAGTTACTGTAAAGGAAAAAGTCAGTTTAGTAAATGTTAAGCATGTAAGTCCACTTTTCATGACTTGAATGGAAACTGGAGGGTCAAAACTTAGATGTGTGGATGATGGAATCAGGAATATAGAAGCTGTGGAGGCCTGTGCCTGCTCTGAAAACTGATGGTGATCACTTTTCTATAAACTTGAGTGTGATAGAACATTTTCTCCTCCAGCAGTGTATTTGCAAGACAGCTCCACGGGGGAAATTCAATTGTGTCTTGTGAGTTTTCATTGCCAGAAGAAAATCTTTTGTGCCTAAAATTCTAAAATTCTGTGTTAGCCAACAATGCTTGTGTATGGTTTTATGCATCTGTATCTGTGTATGTATGTTCAGTGAATATTTTTTATAGATTCTGAAGGAAGGCCAAACCAGCTGATCACTTAGTAAGGTCACCACCCCATGAGATTGTACTTAGTGAGATTTTAACACAGCATTGTGGTATACTTGTAATGAGATGAAAATAGATGAAATAAGGGGCCCAGGTAGAGAAAGTACATATTTAAACCATGTGAGATGCTTGCATATATAGTGTGCAGTGTCATGAGGAAAATATATAAATATGAATCAGGTCTATGTATAAAAATATTTTCACACAAGAGGCCACCTCACTTTAGGTACTTAACTAAGGTACTTAGGAATATGTTCTTCTGGGGCTCTCTTTGTAGCCAAGGAAATGCAAGAGGCAACTTCAGGAGACAGTTTAGCCCATCTATGAGCTGAACTGTCATTAAGAGATTCCTGTTTTCCTCCAACACCTATTCAGTTTTCTGTGGGGTAACAAAGCTTTTATGGTGGGTATTTTAGTTAGCTGCCTTCTACAGGGGAGATAAATCTCGGCCAGATTGCATGTTGGATGTAACTGTTTATATTGCTTGTTGATGTGATTTCTTTGAAGTTATGAACATTCCCTCAGGAATCTTAGTGGTAAAAAAATAGTAATTTAGAGATAAGCTAAGAAATTGTCATGGGTTAACCCCAGCTGGCAACTAAGCACCACACAGCCGCTTGTTCACTCCCCCAGAGAGCTTCTGTAAACCTTTGTACCACACTCTCAGATTCCTTACACAGGATTAATATTGCAAAATACACTGTAGTGAACTAGTTCCTCAGAATGCCATACTTTTCTTCTGTATCTCAGTTCTCTAAATAAGATCTGATTACTCAACTCAAAGGCAACGAACAGTGATTTTAAAAAACATTTGGCTATTTGTATTTCCACTGATAATTTTCATGTGTTGCTGCAAGAGCATGTAATGAGTGTAAAAGTCAACAAAAAGGGTTTTAACAAGCATTAAATGTGTTCTCTGCCAAAGTAAACACCATCATGATTCTGCTTAAAAAGAAAATCCATCCTAGCATGAGCAATCATTGTTCCCTTTCTGCATGGACTGGGAATGTATGAATAAGGAGAACATTTCTCCTGGAATAATGGTACAGGTGGTTAAGTAGACATCAATTTTCTCACTGCCTAAAATGACTTTATATAAATCTCATGTCTAGGTGGCTTTTTTTTTTTTTTCCCTGGGCTTATGGATCGGACCAATTTCTCCATCTTCCTTAGACCCAATATAGCAGTGATCAGAAGCAGATGTTTCACAAGAGAGTGCAAGAAACTCCCTAATAAATAATATAGTATAACCTACTCATTGAGGAAACTTGTTTCCTTCTTCTGTGGAGACTAAGTACTCTTTAAAGTACTTAATTTTCTGTAATTGGATTGTCTTAGAATAGAGCTTTAGTTATTTTTTGTCTCTTGCTAAGTTTTTATCTTCATTAAACATCTTGTGGTACAGAGCACCACAGATTAACTTGTGCATCCTGCAAGAAGTGTGTTCAAATACCTGTTGTCTTTCATTTTCACAGAATATCCCCTCTCTTTGTGAGATAAAGAGAAAATTCAAATCTTAGCTGATTCAGAACCTGTTGTGGTTTCGGTTTGGCTTGTTTTTTTAATTTCCTTCTACAATTAAATAACTTATTGGCATCCTTACTAGCTCACTTTGCAGCTAACCTTAAAAATACCTTCAGCACTGAAAAGGACTGGTGCTTTTTTTTAAACTGAGGACTACTGTAACTTCCCCACTAATTTCCAAAAATCTGTGTAAAAATCTGTTTCTTTTGGTCACATTTTTTGAAACACTTGTGTTTGGGGAAAGAAGTATTCAGTCTTTTCATGAAAATTAAAGCTTAGACAACAGACTATTTTGTGAAAGAAACTTTCAGAGAGATTAAGCAGAAGTAGATGACATGAATCTTTCTAGCCTAGGAAAGGGTATGGTTTGCAGAAGTGTACCCTGGCCTGTGAGCCTGCAGAGTCACAAGCAGCAGATGACAGACATGAAATTTATTATTCCTCTGATTGTGAACTAAGGAATAGAATAGGGTGTAATAGAAGTTAAATTAGTAATTGGGTTCAGCTCTGTAGGAATTAAAGTGACTCGCTTTGGAGCTAGTGAGAAGACAGCTCAGAACTTTTGCCAAAAAAATTGAAATAAAAGAGTTCTGAAGGTTTGAAAAATGTCAGTGAGATGCTACAGTTAACTTTATCATTGTTTATTTATTTGCTTTAAGGCAGTGCCCAAAGAGCCAGTGAGTGATTAAGACCTTTCCTAGGCCTAATCAAAAAAACATGAAAGGGCCTAAAACCTAATGGCTAATTTTATAGATTTAAGTAGTCCCTGTTGGCTTGTTTACATGACAAGTGACAACGACTAAATAAATTCCAGATTTAGAGGAGTAGCATATACTAATCATTAGATGACTAAGACTGATGGAATTTGTCTCCTTTTTTGCTTTACCATATTAGAGTGATTGTGGTTTTGGTTTGTTTTTGTTTTTTTTTTGCTTTTCACAGTTGTTGCCCAAAATTCCTATCCCAGAACACTTTCATGTTGAAGTAGGTGATTTGAATTAAAAAACAAAAGAGCTCTTAATCGTTATTGTGAAACCTCTTCTTTTTGGGGGCAATGATCCACTGGATTACTGAAACAGTAAAGGTAGATGTGCCTCTTAGGAAGCTTTTGGACGTGCATCCTATTTTACATTTTTAAGCACACCAATATGTACTCAGATTTATGCCACCAAAAAGACCCCAAAGACATAACATAGAATAAATATTAAGCAAGGCCTGAACTTTCTTGGAAATCCTTTAATGTCTTTCAGATTATGGAGGTCTCCAGCCTAAATGAGTTATAAATTTGGAAGCTGTATTGGAACAATACTTTTACAATAATTATTTTGAAAGTGTCATTACACGTGAGCATTTTGGAGTGGTCCAGGAGAGAAGATATTACACACCATTTTCACCTGCGTTTTATAAACCAGCAATAGCTTCATGAATATTTGGACACTGGTATAGAGTCAAAATCAATCAGCACTCTGGTACAAGATGAGCTGCTTTAGACACTAAAAACAATGAGGTTGAAAGAAGTCCACACACTTACATTTAAGGGAGCACATCACAAAGCGAGTCGGGTCATCTCAGGGAAATATAAAAGCATTATTCCTCTGAGATTTGAAAAAAATACATAATTACTTCTTCCACCAAGCATGATTCTTTTAAATAACCTTCATTTTTGTCCCTTGGAAATGAAAAGAGGTTTATATTAAAAAGGCATTTCCTCTGACTCTCTGTCCTTGAGCAGCACAAAATGTAAACTATACCCTTCCCTTCTTCCTTTGAAGAAAAAGGAGTTTCAATCTTCTTCTGTGAACACGGTCCATTTAAATAAGGAGATGGAGTCCCATCTTTTCGATCAGCTTTCTTTGTTTGACTTGTCAGTAATAACACTTGAGCTGAAATTGTACAGGCGTCCTGCTAATTTAGTAATTATTGACACGGTGCTGGGCAAGAAATGATAGCAAACACAGGGAACTGTTAAGAAGAAATGAAATAAAAGATCTTCATATCATTGTTGAATAATGGTTGAGATCATTTTGTGCTCTAAGTAGGCCCAAGACACCTTTTTCCATTTTCTCGACACATTTATAATTTATGCTTTGTAATAGTACCAAATATTTTTAGGACTCCACACTTTGTTTGAGAATCCAGAAGAACTGAATGAGAATCACGAAGTGCACACACAGCTGAGGGAGGGGTGTGACCTGCCACAGCTTTTGATTTAAGAAAGATCCCTCATTTCTTTATATCGCCCTTTTTTCTTCCTCAATTTGCATTTGTATTTAGGGCTGCCGTAGCTCTGGCTGCGATCGCTGTTGCCTCCGCAGTTGACCCCATTGCATGTGGCTGGACCCAGAGATTGCTTTTGGATTTTGCCCTGTAGATAACATCATGGCAGCTTTACTTAGTTCAAATAGCTTTTCAGTGGCCTGGCGTGCAGAGGTTTTAGTATCATTTCAAAGAAGTCTGAGAGCTTCCACCACAGGGATAGAGCACTCTGCTCTTTCCAGTGGATAATGCAGTCTTGACACTTCCAGCACTGCCTTGGCTGCACATTTGCTTGGTGACCAGGCTCGTTAATATTCAAGCTCCCCATAGAAGAAAATCACAAGTAACCTGTACATTCTTTATCTTCTTTAAATTCTCTTTCCCACCTCCTCTCACTGGACCTTTTGAGGGTGATTTTCAGGACCTACAATTTTTGAAACTCTCATAAAACCTGTTAAAACTGCCCATGTGTCTGAGCAAAAGAGATCACTCCTTAAGGCAAGCCTGCATCTCAGCTGTGGATGAAAGGTCTTTGTTCTCTTGAAGGAGCTCACCTACATAAAGGCACAGAGTTATTTCTTCTCTTTTGAATGTAAACCTTGTGGCCCAGTTAATAATGGTAAAATACATGTTGTAGGTTAGCAGCACTGTTGCAATATTGAATCAGCTGGTGGAGGCACTCACAACACACTCTTAGGATATATGCAGATGTATCTCTCACTTTCTAGGGTTTTCGTTGGCTAGACTCACCTCTTCTTAATCACAAGGATGTTTGTGGACTGGAATAATGAAAACCCTTGGCAAATGTATTGGGTTACCCAGGAGTGATTGTTCCTTGCTGGGTTGTTTGAAACAGGAGGCAGTACAGAGCATGAAGAGAGGGTGATATTTAAAATCAGAGGCTTTAATAAAGGGAAATGGTGTTGTAATGGCAATATCAGTGCCTGTGCAGCATGCTAAATTGCAATACATCTGTATATTGGTTTAAACATGAATTAATATGAAAGCTCTTCTTTCACATACTGCTCCACGCTGCTAAGGTGCATGAAATATGTAGGATTCTGCAGCATTCAGGGATGTGAAACCCATACTCAGTGGCTGGTTAAGGAGCAGAGAAAAGGTTTATTCACATCCAGACTAAGGAGTGCTTCTCTTCTGTGATCACTGCAATGATTGTGGAACAGACCTGGCCTACCTGCCTTGCCCCCCTCCCACAAGAGCCACCTGGCTTTTTAGAGGTTTCAGCCCACAGCTGGTTTCTAATCTCATATCAGGGGGTTGTCGTGGCTTGTTTTGCTTTGTTATTTTTATTTCTGTAGAGTCTTTGCAGTGAGAGGTTGCAGTGGTAGAGACAAAGCAGTAAAGCTGTATGACATCCTTGGATATTGCTAAATGAATCTACACAGATCTGCTGGTATGCACAAGTTATTTGGATATGAACGTAACTAATGAAGTAACAGATTTCATCTTCAACATGGTTGTCTGTTGCCCCCAGGCAACTTAGATTTGAGAGGCTACAGTTGAGAGGCTTTTGAAGCAGTTTAGGAAAAAAAGGGGGAAAAAAAGAAATCACTTAAAGGAAATTCCTCAAGGAAATTTCAGAAAATACTACAGATAAAATGTATCCCTCTTTCAGTAAAACACCCTAAAAGGATATGTTGGGTTTTATTGCAGCGTGTGGCACTATGTGTATACAAGGCTGTTAATGTACTTTTTGGTTATGCCCAACCTCTTCCAGACTCTGTTAGACCTACATTTTTTAATCATTCCAATAGATTACAAACTTCACTCCAATGTTTCAGAATTATTTTTGTTTGTTTCATTTATGTGTATGAAGTCCAATAAAATGTTTAACAGAGCTTGGATAGAAATTGGAAATGGCCTCATCACTGAATGGAAACAGAAGATGTAGGAAAGAATCATATTAAAGAAAAAAATGTATAATTTTCAGACAAAACCTGAAATCAAATCTGTTTACTAACCCACCAGCTGTCACTGCTACTTCTAGTTGCAATGTATTGCATACACTGAGCTATGTACTTGCAGTCACAGGCATTACTGTAAGGTTTCTGCTGGGAAACTGAGCCTAATGCCTTTACAACTTCTATTTTTTCTTCCAGAATGGGAAATTTAATTTTAGTGCCTGCACGATTTCTGATTTGCTACAAGGTTTGTGGTTTTTTCTTTTTTTTTTTTTCTTTTTTTTTTTTCTTTTTTTTTCATTTTAAAGCAGATTTTAGCTAAAAAATCAAACAAAACAAACCTCGGCTCCAACAGATTAAAAAGTTATAACCAAGGCAAAAATTCAGTGGCATTAAAACTTACAAAACACTGTTGAAAATGTCTGAGGCTCTTTTAAATTCTTTTAAGATGAAGATCTTTGTCTTTCAAGCAAGAAGGACTTCAGGCTTCAATTCACTCCCTCAGACCAAGTTCATTGCCCTGGGATGGGCAGGGTGCAGTTAGTGCCCCACAGTGTTTGCTTTTGAAAAGGAAACACCAAGGAGATTTTCACTCCTATCAGGAAAAGAGCAAATGCTAAGTAGTCAAAGTATTAGAAACATTTTAGGCACCCGCTTACAGATGCACCTTAGGCAGAGCCAGAGCCTGAGGAGCTTTGCTGATGAAGGCTTGGTGGCAAAATGAAGAACTAAATGCAGATCTTCTGCCTCCCTGTGTTAGACTCTGAAGCAGAGGGAAAAATAAAGGCAAAAAAAGAAAGACTTTTATTTGGACTAGAAGAAAACTTTTTTTAGGGATTTTGAATAGCTTTGTCTGAAGGAATAATAAAAAAATAATTTTTTTTAAAAAACTTGAAATGTAAAATCTTTTAGGTTGCAAAATTAGAATAATTTTGTTTTGACACTGTCAAAATGAAACACACAGACTTCATTTCAGTATTTTTTCAAATACTTTTGATGAACAAATTATTCAGCTAAATTAGGAAGAAGATGAAGGATTTTTTTTTTTTTGCCAAACTGTTTAGCTTGCCTTTGTTTCTATTCTGTTACATTTATTCCATAGACGAGTTTTATGATTCAGAAACCACCTAAGCCAAACCTTGGCATTGCCTCCAGCACATTCAAATCAAGCTCCTAGACAAAAATGAAATTTTCTGGGCTATTACAATGGTCTCTTTTCCCAAGACTACATTCATACTAAAGGGAAGACTTCATAATATCCTTCATTCATGTGCATGCAGTTTTATGTGCTGAGACAAATGTGGTCTTTAAACATGGTGCAGAGTGTAATCGAACACGTTTGCTGGAAGCTCCATTTGACCCTTCTGTGCCTGCATCTTGTTCCCACTGTGGAAAACCAACCACATCCCTTGCCTACATGGGCAGTGAATAATGTACCAGCAGTGCAGCTCAGTAGTATTTGCACCCACACAGGCAAGCTGCTTTCAGAAAACATGAATTTCACATTTTTTCCCTTTACCTCTAAAATAACATCTCCTGGGTACCAGTGCAGACAGTTGCTGTGCTTAATGCACAACAGATCAGTTATGGCCATGCCTGAACTTTCTACCCAGGGGATGGAGCATGTGCATAAGCAGAAAAAAAGCAAGGGAAATCAGCAAACTTAATTGTTTCTATCCCAAATGTAAATCTCCATATATGAAACCACCTCTTAAACCTGAAACCCACCCATACCGACTGGTGCTTTTTAATCTTAATTTTGAACAGTTGCTACTCCAATTAAATTCTACCACCTAGCATTTTCAAACAGCTCTTAGTTGTTGCAGCAAACTCTTTTAATGGACAGCTGTTTTTGACAGCTCCTCCTGATTTGCCAGCGCTGTGTCATCTGCCAGAGCAGGAGGACCCATTTTGTATTCTGCTGCTGGCACTGAGGGGATATGTAAATGTACACATGAATCAGTTGTCACCAGCACAGACACACTGTGGCGAGATGATCAGAATGTGTTGGGAGCTTAGTTGGCTTAAAGTGGGAGGAAAAAAAAACAAAACCACCACAAAACAAAACAAAAAACCCCCCCACAACAACACAAAAAACCCCACCACGCTCAGATTTCTTGAAGTGATTTTTATTTCAAGTCTCTCCAGTTTATTTTCACTTTGTGGTGCTTGTTAGATTTAGTTCAGGAAAGTGCAATCTGCTCCTCGCAAATCACCAACCTGAAACTCAAAAGTTTAGGAATTATAGAAACATTTCAGGTAAACAGTGTCAGAACTTCAGATGCACAAACAGAATTTTATATAGGGCTCCACTTCTCATATATTTTAACCTCTGTGAGAGAAAAACTTCACGTTTCCATGAGCACAGCATGGGAAGAAAATTTGTTTGGCTTCCCAAAGCATTCTGGTAGATGGTCTGCACTGTCAGCCAGCAAATGCTCCAATTAATGGCTGAATTTCACACACTATATATATTTTCAATTTATAAAGTATAGGAGAAATCACAAGTGGGGTTAGCTTTATGAATTTACTGCTGTCTTGCCAAAGGCCCTGGTGGGACAGCCTGGACAATCATTCTGTGTAAACAAGGCAGGGGACAACAGTTTGCTAGTGCTTTTGTTCACCTCTGTTCCTCTCACCAGTACAGCCTGCTGACAAAATCCAGTGCTTCTCCAGCTAAGCAGAAGACATGGTATATATATCTGGGAAATATTCTAAGGGTGATTGCTGAGGTTTGAGGTTGTTGTGGCCAACATCTGCAAATCTGAGTGATTGGTATGAAGCTGAACTTTGGTTTAAACACCCAAAAGAAATAGGAGGATATTTTGAAGTCCCAAATAGAAGTCCAATAGAAGTTTGAATCAAAGCAAACTTTAGTGCCTAAGTATTCTTCTAACTATAACTTCATTCTGATGGAACATCTGTAGTCTTGAAATATCGTATTGATGCAAGAATATATTGAGCAATTGAGATCCCCAGTGCCAAAAACACATCTGCTCCAGGGTGCCAAATACTTTGTCAGAATTTCTTCTTAGAGATACACGTCTCAGACTTAATGCTGTATCTCATTTATGAATTCAGAAATTAACCAGTGAGAGTCTTGGTGATGCTGAATTTTTTTCTTACCAAAAAAAAAAAAAAATTAGATATAGACTGAATGTCACTGCTGGTCATTTTCAGCTCTGTTGTCCAATGTTTGTTAATCTTTACTCTGATAGACAACAATGCAAATATGATTCAGGTCACAAGTGAAATAAGGTTTGAATATCTTGGGATGCTGGTGCTCTACACGGAGAGGATTTCTATTGAATAGATTTGCAATGATAGATTAAAAGCTGGAGGTTCTTTGGACATAACAAGCACTGGATTGCCATTTGTTGGCAGAGGTCACTTGATCTTTTCTCTTTGAAATTCCGAGGGAATGGCACCCTTGGCCTCTCTGCAGACAAGCTCAGAATTTCTGTTTCCATGCTCAAATGCCACAATTCTGTGCTCAGGAAAAAAGATTAATGCTTGTTGAACAGGCCAGCTTGGAAGGGAAAAAGTGTATTTATTCTGTGTTATATATTAAAAAAATGAGCAAAGGTAAAGTCATAACACCCGATGGCCTAGGTGCTAGGGAGGGTAGGAAAATTATGAGGACCAAAGTCCACAAAGAAAACTTTTAGTGAAGGTACTCAAACATGAACAAATGTGTGTGTGTGTGTGTGTGAGTGTGTCTGTGTTTGTGCATTGCAGAGTGGGGGCTAAGAACCTTACCAAGTTCTGTACTTGAGGAAGAGCCAAGATATGTGGTCATGTAGTGTTATGATGCTGTTGAAATAAATTCTTTTCCAAAATGTTGAAGTTGATAATTTTAATAACACTGAATCTGAACAACCTGAATCCAATAATATTAACAGAGGTGGCCAAGGAACTGTCCTGGTTTTTCGTGTTGATTTTTCAGTGTCTTAGAACACTGGTGAGTTTCCAGAGAACTAGAAGAAATCTAATATTGTGCCAATATTTAGAGAGTGCTGATGGAGTGACCCAGGTAACAAGCTTAAGAAAAGCAATGTTACAAATGCCAGTCAATGTGGGATCGTGGGAAACATACTCTGTTGAGTTAACAAGGACAGTTTTGATGAGATTAAAAGTTTCTTGGTAAAAGCAGCAATGTTTATGTCATATTGGGACTTGGAGAATCACTCGGTGATTATCGCAGAGTTATCTTCTGGCTTTGAATTTAGGGGAAGTGTATGTACCTTTGAAAAGGCAGTTCAATATTTTTAATCTATAAATCTGCAAGATAATTTTTTGTACTTTTAAACAAGGCCTGTAACATCTGCCAGCTATAGATTGCTATGAATGGGGGCTGTCTGGATGTAAATAAATTGTACTTGGTTTTCTTGTAAAAATGCAATAAGACTGTAGTTTTACGTTTCATGTAAAATGGCATTTTTATTTTAAAGAATATAATTTAACTTGACACAGCTCTGCTGAGCTCTACAGTGGCTTAATCAAATACAGCACTGCTTTAAAAATAGGGATTGCTTCAAACAGTGGATTAAGTTATTGGTCTTTCACATCTCAAGAGCTGAAGCTCATTAGGTCTCAGGGTGAGAGTGAAAAGTGATGTCATTTTAGCTCAGACCAAGTGTACTAGGAGTTAACTCACATGCCTCTGTCAAGCTGACAGTTGGGTGGGATTTTTCTTTCTTTGGAAGAAAGCCCTTTCAGGTTTGTCTAAGTTTGAAGAACCTGCTCGAAACAAAATCAGTGCTACTGAATAAACAAAAGGGTTTGTTATTCAACAGACATGCAGGATTCCTAGCAACTCAGAAGACCAAATTCTTTCTCAGTCATCCTTCTTCCTCTGCTCAGTCTCTAAAATCAATTACACTCTTGTACGGATGTGAGAGTGTGGTTTTAGTCAGTCATGAAAAATATCTAATTAAATAAGCTAAGGATAGATAAGGTCCTGTTTGACATGAAGGTATTGATTGACTAATTTATCATCTGAAAAATGTTTTCATATCCTCCTGTCTGCAAAAGGATGGAGCTTCATAATCTCCAAGACAAAGCTCCTCACATGACTCCTGGTTTTGTGCTAATGAAGTTTGTGCCTCTTGACCAAAGAGTCTCTTCACAGGAAACACACCTTTTGAACCAGATTAAATCAGTTTGTTATACACAGTAATCACCCTGTACCTCTTTGCTTGCTTCTACACTGATCAATTGCTGATCAATGCTAATGGCTGCAATGTCTGTTTTTCATCAGTGTGCCTTTCTTCTTCTTTGGTACTTTAGCATGTCACTGCCTTCTTCATGAGAGGCTTGTTGAAAGCAAAATAATGTAAATCAATTGGTCTCCATGTTGTAAACAACAGATCTTGGATCAGTCAGAGAGCACTCGGGAGCACTGGACAGCAGCATTTCAGTTTTCTCTCCGGTACATTTTAATTCAGAAGGCTCTTAAAAAAAAAAAAAAATTAATTAAAAAAAAATTCCCTCTCCAAACCTTTGCAGCCAAGATGGACCACAGAGAAATGTGTTGCATTCCTGTTCATTCCTGCAGCTGAGCCACTGCAGCACTCTAGCATTTGAGAGGTTTATAATCAAACAGATCGTGGCCCAATCCTGACCCTGTTTTGCATCTGCAGCTGTGTATGAATTCTGCCAGGCAAAGGGAGAGTGTACAACTGGAAGCTGTCATCCCACTAAACATGCTCCAGGTTTAGAAAACTTTGTGTAATTTACTTTTTTTATTTTAACCAGGAATGAGCTAGAACAGATCTGAACAGAGCTAGCAGATCTGAAGATGCCTTGAAAAGCAGCTTGGTAGTGAATTAATACCCCATACAATAGGTCCTGAGTGGGGTTGTAACCAGTCTAAGACCAGTCTTCAGTACATAAAAACTATTGCCTGTGTGATAAGTGATAACACTGGGTGCTCAGATCTAATTTCAGGCATTTATGCTACTGGGACTTAGGTGTTTGATGGTGTTTTCATTTGTAGGTAAATTCTGTGTGGTTGTGCTTGATTTTAAATGAATTTTGCTAAGAAAAAAATCAGTAGAGTGAATGAGACTAAAGAAATCAACTACCAAGTCATTATTAAGTAAAGCTGAAAATCTTTGTTCTAACATGTAATGTAGAGTTTGTCTTGCTAAAACAGTGCTTCCATTTAGTGCTGATTTATGTCCCTTTTATGGTTATTTATTGCAGGAAAGGTATTAGCATGTTAGAAGTAGATATGAAGTATTGTAGATAGTGAGCAAATGATTTCTGTTCATTCACTGCCTATGACAAGCATCATATATTAGTTACTGTTAATCACAGTGTACCTAAACAGCAATTTGTCATTTATCAATCAGTTATAAAATATTCTAGTAAGTCAGGATCTAAATATGTCCTTGCATGTTGCAGAAAGCTTTTGTTTCATCTGTTCTTTATTAGAATTCAAGATTTTCTTTTTAAAAAGTTCAATCAGGAAGTTAAAAAGGTAGAGAATGGTAATTAATTTGATAGATTGATGAGGCATATTAAAAGCTGGAAAGCTATGAAATAATCTGTTGTTATTTCATGATGCTTTCTATTCTATTGATATGGTGACTACTAATCTTTTCTGTAGTGCTAAGGTGGTGTTCCAAACCTTTCTTAATATAACACAATTTAGGATATATTTCAGATAATCCAGGAAAAATAAGGAAAAAATAAAACACAAGTAAGGAAAAATTTCACCCCGTTCTATATCCTCCAAAAAAATGACACTTGGAATTGCAGGAAAGGCAGGGATGGGCTTCTGTCATCACTAGACCTGCAATAAAAATGCCTCCCCCTTTCAGAGAATGAGGCCTGGCTTGCTTGCTGTTCCCTGTGTTAAGGTCAATAAATCTCCCTTGAAATGGCAGAACATTTCAAACTGGAGGACATTACAGGCACAGATGCCGAATATAGAATTTTATGATGTTCTTTCCATGAGTACAGCAGAAAACCCCATCCATGGTTACAGAGTAGAAAGATGCAACTTACAACACAGGCAGAATGAAAGAGCCTCTCCCCTTCTCCCAGAAAATCCAAGCAATGTCTTCTACTGCCCACTGCCAATACTGAAACAACTTCCCCGTATTCTACAGTCTTAAAACTTTCCTCTTAGTTCTGGCATGTCTTGAGATACTGTATCTTCAAGTTGTTGTATATTAAATGCCTAAGTGGAGGAGACATTGGTCTGAGGTTTCTAAAATGCATTCCCCTTATCTGTGCCTGGAGAATTGAACTTCTGGCAAGTTAAGGTAACTTGGCTTTGCAAGTAGGAAAATGAAAAAGCATAAATAATTTTTTTAAAAATGTTCAACTACTTGTGAAATTGCTTGTTGTTGAATATGAGGCCTGTTTGAATTTGCCAAAAATTCTTTATGGAATATCCCACGTATTAAGGATTTTTGGCTTTGCCACATACAGTAATAAGAAAATTTCAGGTAAGTTTCTGCTGCCAAAGAAATATTGACTGGATTAGAGGAGACAGAATGGTTGAGGTGGTGGAAGCAAGGGGAGCTTTCAGCTAAGGTGCAGTGCCAGCAGGGGCTGGGCACCTCCAGGTCTCAGCTTGATGTAATGAGAGCAGGAGGAAGGAACAGCCAAGGAACTTACCAAGTTGAGGGAAGCTCTTGAAAGGGTCCAGAAGAACATCTGAAAGTAGAACTTGTGGAAAAAGTACTATTCTTTTTAAGAAGTAGTACAATAGCTGTGAGTTTTACAGCTGCTGCTACCAATCCAGATCACTTCATCTCCTGCACAACCACAAGGCCATGTTCCTGTGGGATGATTTGAGGTTGTATTGATACAAGCTGGGAACACCCTTTCAACACAGGTGACTCAGGGACAGAGAAGCAAAATCATTTGAGCATCCTAAGGGCATGAAGTTGAGCAGGCTCTGGAGCTGTGCTAAATGACCCCCTTTAGTTCACCCAGCCAGTATAGCAGAAGACAGAAAACTTTCCTCTCTATCAGCAGATCTCAACTACACACACCCAACAGATCCTGAAAGCTAAAGTTTGGGCCATTAAGGCATTTTTTGTTTTTATGGAAAACAGGGAAGTCTGTGTTCTCTGTCTTTCTCATGCCTGTGTAAAAAATCAAGCACTTGTCTGATATCTTGGGTTTTGTGCAGGGGGTCTTTTTAGAGATGGTCAGAAAAACCCAAGAGGAATAATGTTTTGGCAGAAAGGATGATGGTTTGGGAGCAGTAGGGGAAAGACAAGATTCTCTGATTGACCTTGACACAGTGTACCCTAATGAACTCCAGCCAGTGGCTGCAAGTGGCCCTGATGTAAGTTGGAGAGGTTTGTGGTTATTTTACATTAACTTACATTACAGGACAGTATGGCTCTCATATTTATTGTAGCATTCTGTTTTAGCTTTCAGTTGAGGGTTGAGGCCAGTGTGGCAATAGGCAATATAAAAGTTTTCTCTCTAAAAATCCTATAATTGAAGATCTCAAAGCATTTTACAGGCATTAATAAATAAAGCCTCAAACACAGCTACCAGTATTTCAATCCCTAACGTTTAACAGTGCTTGTAAGTGCTGTTATAATAATAACAGTTGTGTCAATGCTCTTGCAATTCCAGAAATATTAATGGCATCTTCTCTGTCAACAACCTCCCCTCCTCCAGGCCCTGCTTTTTCATGGGCAGGAAGGAAAATTTTGCCAGGCAAAGAGCTTGTTGGGGAGTTTTGGTCAGTTGGGATTTTGCTTTTGTGGGTTTTTGTGTGTGTCCAAAACAGGACATGAACCAACTGAAGTGTTTTCTTGTACTGATAAGTGTTTTTCCTGATATCAAAAACATTTGGATGGATGGATTTTTTTTCTTACCTTTCTTACTGGAATGTCTTTGTGGTCAAAGACAATTAATGAAGAGAACAAAGAAGAGACAATGTTGTAAAATCATTAGAAAAGAAAAGGGAAACACTTCAAACAAATGCATTTTGCTATTACGCTGCCATTTCCAGTCTTGTTTGCAACCCCTACTGTTCCTTACACTGGCTCTTCACTGGGGACAAAAAATTCATTAAATGGCTCTTCATTTTACAATATCAATATGTTTTAAGTCAAATTGTGCATTCTTTGCTGTTAATTTTCTTTTAAACACAAAGCACCATCAGAAAGTTTAGCTGCAGGGGGGCTACAGGCAAGAAAAAAGATACAAACATCCCTCTTATGAAAAATAATAATAATAATGAAGTCCTTTAAAGTTTAAAGGAAAATAGTGGCTTTTTTACACCACGACTGCCAGACCTGTTCATTGATCTTTTCAAAAAAGCGACAACAATAGAGAGAAACCAGAATGTAAGAGAATGAAAGCAAGAGAATAAAAGCTTTAAAGAGTTTGGGGTACAAGGAAGCTGTAATCCAGAGTCAGTAGATATTGATAAAGCCTGGGATGCAGCATATGCTTGATCTCAGGAAAGGGCCTGGCTGTATTACCTGGCTTGGCAAAGGGTTTTGCTTAAGTTTACTCTTAATTTACTGTGTAGGGTTTTTTTGTTTGGTTGTTTGGTTGGTTTGGTTTGGTTGGTTGTTTTTTGGGGTTTTTTTTCACCCTTTTTTTTTATATTTTTTTTTATTTTTTATGCACCCTGTGCATCTTGTTTGTCAGATAGATTTTTGCAATGCTTTTTTGGGTAGACTTGTACTGGAAATGAAAAGTCTTAGTTGAAATGGGTGCCTGGAGACTCTCAAAAGTCAGCCTCTCACCAGGGTCATGGTGGAAGTGAGACAGATATGTTGCCCCTTTGAAAGACAGGGAGAAGTTTTGTGATAGATGTTTGTGGTTTGAATCAAACTGAGAGACTAAAGGTTTGTGCTTTAAATGTCTCCATTGGAATGTTTTAACTCACGTGGCTCACCTGACCATCAATGTAAGGGGCAGAGCACCCACAGCACACAACAGCTAAATGAAAACATCAACAATATCCATGGCAAGAAGGCCAGAGAGAGCTTACTACAGAGAGTTTTACACAATGTGTGGTTAGGAAATTTAAATAAAAGATATATCCATTTTCATTTGAGCAGGGTGAAAATAAGGGGTGTTGAAAAGTTCAATTTTCTGTCTTTCCAGTGGAAATAGCTAGACTATTAAACCTAAATTTCTTCCTCCTCCCACATCAAAGTCATAACTGAACTAATTTTAGATGTTTTATACACACATGGTAAATTCCAGGTGTCTCATTACACCTGCTCCTCTAGTGGGGTACTCTTTACATCCCATACTGATCAAAATGCTAACATTTTCCTAAGCTCAGAAACCAAAGCCATTGTTTGTGGCTTTGCTCCAGGAGAGACATCAATTCATAAGTCTGTCAGTATGAGGAGAAAAATTGCTCTAATTGCTGGTTGAAGGAGAAGAGCAGTGGTGCCACCGCTAAAATAAATCTGTGTTGCAAGTCAGCTCCTGACCCTGCATAAACTCATTTGGAATGGAGATTTCAGTGACCTGATTCATCAGTCATACAACTGTGTATAGTACAGAAAGTTCATCATGGGGAAAAATGCAGCAACAAGGGTTCATTGTTGTAGGAGAACCAGCAGAAAGAAAGAGTGCAGACTAACACACCTCAGCCCTGGTATTCATGGGGAGTGAGTGCCAGCACGGTCCATTATTGCTTCCAAGAAGAGTGAAAGCCACTGAGATTTCCAACAAATGTGTGGAGGAGCCAGTCTTGTTATCATATGATGAGGAGTTCAGGCTCCTTTTGGGCACAGACCAAAGAAAGTCCTGGAACAAGACAGAGAATGAACTTGGGTTGTAAAATATTGTGTACTATTCTGCCATTTTGGCCAGTGATCCTGTACCATATGTCAAGTGGGCTGCAAATTCCCATAAAGCAGCAGTTTGCTACACTAGACCTATAACAAAGGAGGTTGTAAAAGGAATAAATGGCAAGTGGAAGCAGGAGACCATGCCAAATGTGCAGCACGTGCTTATTAACAGCAACACAGCAGCCAAAGGGAGGCAGAAGTTGCATATGGACCAGGCTTGTGCATGGGGAAAATGGAGAGTGGTGATACTGCCATAGGTTGTTTTTTTTTCCCCTTTTTTGCCACTTCTGCAGTACTTCAAATATTCTGGAATTTTGGAATGAGAGATGTGTCTTTGTCTTTTAAACCTCATTTTTATTTTGATTTGTAGAAGGCAAATCTGTTCCTTTACTCCTCTTTTTTGGTGAATCTATGCACAAGGCTAAATCATAAGTGTTGTGTGGCTATAAGCAGTCATCTTCAGAGAGAAGTCTGGAAGGGCCACAGCATTTGACCCTCCTATATATGGTTTATTTTTACTGTTTGAGAAACCGTCTCCGACATCTTCATTGAGACCCATAAATGTTGAATTTTATGATGGTAATTACTATAACTTCCAATGGTCCTATAGCCTGAATACTCTTCACTGAAAGCCTTTTAACTCAGTGAAAGCCATTTTGCCTAAATCACAATATCTTATGGGAGCATATCAATTTCAACAAAATGTCATTAGTAAATTTTAAAATGTTTTTATAAAGATTTTAGCAGAAAAGTACATTTGAAATGGTAATTTCAAACTCACTTTTTAAAAATTTTTAAATAAATGTTAGAGTGGAATATTTCAGCTCATTTGAAATAAAACAGAGTAATTTCTAACCATGTTAACAACTTCATTTCCTGGGAATTCAGGAATTTTTTTAAGCATTGCTGGGGAAGGGAGGTTGCTTTTACAAACACTAAGTACAAAAACAATTTTCAGTTAAAAATTTTTCTTGTTGATAAAGTTGGAAGGTTATTTGAATTGGCTTCCAGTTTTAGACTATGGGTTTTTTTTCATTTGTCAACATTTCATTAAAAAGACTAGATTTGTGGCACAATTATGATTAAGCCCATCACTGAATTTCTCTGCAGAGTTTAAGATTTCAGTGTATATGGGAGGTAACAACTGAAACACAAAGACATTCTGTTGCTATTTAAGTGGTATGTGTTGTGTGTATCCCAGACAAGTTGTTTTTAAAGGCAAAGTCATTTATGCTCCAGAATTATACCTCGGCTGTAACTCCAATAGTGAAGTTGCACGTAAGAAGGAGAGAATTTATGTTTCAGAGGTTTTCCCCATGTTATCTTTGACTTCTTGCTTCTGTGACAAGTATATATTTTCCTGGAGCTGGGAGAAATGCTCTTCTCTGTGTGCCTGGGAATTGTAGGCGTATGTGCAAGAAGGCACAGAGTATGTTTTTAGGCACACCTCTGTACATAAAAATGTTCTCAGGATGGGAGAGCTAGTGTCTGCTCAGTTTCAGAGGTATGTAAAAGAGGTGCATGAACATAAACTTTATTCACAGGGTGTGATGATCAAAACCAGGATTCTGAGAAATGTACATTTCTTCATGATGGAAGAAATACTTGGTTGAAGGCTGTTTCATGTAGAGATGTTTTTGTAAAAGATTGCATGAAAACATATTTTAGCCTGGCTAGAAAGAGGTCCTTCAAGGATTTTGGAGGTATCTTCTGTGACTCAAATAGTCACAGGTTAGGAGGGAAAAAAAACCCACATGTAAATACGCAGTTTTTAGTATAAAGACACTGCTTGCTGGGGGAATCATCATGCACAGACATGATGTATGGAAATGTCTCCTGAAAGACTGAGTGAAAAAAAAAAAGAAACACAGTACCTACTTGTAAGAGAAAGTTTGCTTTATACAGGATTGAATAGAATCCCATAGTTTTCTCTATAGTGTCTCAGAAAATAGCCCACATTTTGTATGCTGTGCATTAAAATGAATGTACAGACAAAGGCAAACAACTTTAATCTTGCTTACTAGCTCACCTTCCTTTGGACTGTATTCCAAGATCTCTTTGGAGTTCTTTCTTTTGCAACCAGATGTTCAAGTTTGCCATCACATGCTAATATAAAAATGAAACATGGTATGATTAAAAAAGATTGGAAAAACAAGAGTCAGCACATAAAGTTCAAAGGAAAGCAGGACTGTGAGTGTTGATGCAAGTGATCTTACCTCAATGAATTCACATTGCTAGTTTTGTTTTCCACAGAAAATTTTGTAAAGACCAGATCTTAAATTCTAATATTTTCAGAAACTTTTGGATGAACTACTTTGAAACTCTCACAATTTTCTATTGGAAACTGAGAAAAAAAATGAAAATGTAGAGTTAAAAGTAGTTAGGATCAGTCAAAACTGGGAAAAAGGAAAAAAAAAAAAAGAAGCATCCCAAAACAAAAATCACTTGCTAGTTAAATGAAATCCTCTCTATCTATAACTTGATAGCCTTTCTTATTTTGAGTAATATTTGATTTACCTGAGACTATATACAAGTACAGTTCACTAACACTGGGGGTTGAATTTCATCAAACAACACACTCATTTTTGTCCCATTTTAGTGGTGGTTCCTCCCATTCCCACCAGGACTAAAGGAGCTGTGCTCAATCTTAACTGTTTGTACATTACTGAACCTAAAGATAACTTCCTACCTGCATGTGCCCAACCTTGGTTGTTTAGACAAAATCCATGAACAAGAATAAGTAGACATCAGAGAAATCACAACAGAGGCAGAAAGAAAAATCCATTACAAATGAAAATACTAAATTCTCTTAAACTTTAAGGAAAAAATAGAGGCTCATTTTGTACAAAGATAGTGAGATGTGTTCATTGATCTTTTTAAGACTCGAAAAGAAATTGGCCAGCAGCTGAATAAAAGAAAATGAAGTTCTATTAATACAATCCATTGAAAGATAACTCGGGCAAATTGATCAATGCATCACAAATAATTTCTAGCCTTTCTGCTCTCTGGAGAAGATATTGGGGTTTGTTGTGACTTCTTTTTCCTCCCAAAGACCATAAACAGCATACCTTGCCCATTTCAAGTGCTCATTTTATATGGTTTTTCTAGCTATAATTGGAGAAATTCTGAAACTAAGCAGGATAATGCCTTTCTTTCTGTCCTTCTATCCTTTCCTCACACCCTCATTGCCTCAAAGAATCTCAATACACAGAGAAAGTTTCAGGGCTTTTCTTTTCCTCTTTTTTAACCTTTCAATCATGTTGCTTTCTTCACGGCCTCCTCTTCAAAGAATTTCTGAAACATCTGGCAACTTAAAAAACTGCTGCAGCCATCACTGTGGTATCTGTGTTCTCAAGAGGAACTTCATATTCACTGCAATGCAAAAAGAGCCCAAAGGCCAAAAGATGTTTAGTCCTTCAAGAAGTTCATAACAGCCCTTGCTACAAGCCTGGCTCTTTACCTCAAACAGTAAAGCTTCTGCTTCCAGCACTGCAGGTCCTTTTATTTGATTTCTTTATTTTTGCCAGATGTCAGGTGTCATAGGCAGGAGAGAGCATCTGAGATCTGAAACGGCTGCTACACAGGTGCAGCATTCTTTATCTGGAGAATTATCTGGAGATTTATTAGGTTGGAGATCCCAACTTCCCTCTTCTTGGAAAAGTGAATACCCTCAGCTCCCAGAAACACATACATTGATGGAAAAATAAATCTATGAAATCTAAGTATTTGGAGATACTTCTGCTCCAGCTCAAAAAGTTCTCCGAAAAACAAAAATGTGAAAATCAAACTTTGCACTTGGACTTTGGCACCTTCCCACAACATAAAGGACAAATACAAAGCTATTCTGATTTTGGCTAGTGGGATAAAATGCTGTGATTTGCATTGAAGGCACAAAGTAACAGTGGGTGTTACAGTGTGGTAGTTGATAAAACAAGAGAAACAAGGCAGCACCTTTTCCACTGGCTGTAACCCACGGTTATAGGGAAAGTTTTGCTCACCACCCATGGGTTTCAGTAAATTAAATGGGCCTTTGTATGTGCTGCATAGCTGTCAAAACATGAGGCTTTGTGGTTGTATACCCAAAATGCACTCTGTTTTATAAAGCTGCATCACATAACTCAGCAGCATAATCACTTTCTTCTCCACAAGCAAGTTGCCTCTTACCCCTGAGACAGTGCTTGCTTCAGGTCAAGGATGAAGTTATGTAAAGGTCAGTATGGGAAAGATCAAACAGCACCTGTTTTGATCACACCCGTCTGCTAATAAACAGGTATATTCCCTGCCTGGCTTGCACATATAAATAGTAAGATCTTAAACAGAGTGGTAAAATATTCCACAAAACGATTGGGTCTTCAACTCTGAAGAAAAGCCCTCAGAAAAAATCATTATCCAAACCATTTTAATACAGACATCTTTCTAGCCCAGCATTCACTGCATGCAAATATTTAAGCTCATGCTTAAGCATGTTTAGATACCCCACAATGAACCTGCAGAAGGGCATTAGTGATCCAAAGCAGGATATTATCCAGTGACAGATAATCATTGTCTCTTCAGAAACTTCTCGGTTTACAGTACAGCTGGTGCCTATCAGCTGTGTTAAAGAGTGGTGGAGGGAGATTTGTACACTTTAGAGGTTTTTTTAAGAGAAAGTGTAGACTAAATATCAGCAATCACCAATTGAGTAAAATTAGCAAGAAGCCAAGACTTTCTTTGCTTCTTTATAGGAAAGGATGAAAGACTCCATTTCCTTATTCTTTTTTACTTAAATTACCCCTGCACAGAAGCATTAGGGCATCCTTCCATTTAAATCCTAGAATATGTTCTAAAAACTTACACAGATAGCTATTTTCATTTTTCATATCACCAGACATATAAGTATACATATGCTAGAAAAGCAAATGGATTAATTAAAGTGTTAAATGAGATGTTTATAATTTTCATACAGAGGAAATTAGCTTGACTTTTAGCCTGAGGGTATCACATCACACAGACTTTTTGATGCATCTGTAAGGGATACATGACTAAAAAGCTGTAGTTTTTCATAAACCAAATGATCTTCACATTTTACAAGCTTGTGTCCAGCAGTGAAGTCAAAGTCACAAGGGATTCTGGGAGCTAAGATCACACAAAAGATGTTTTATTAGATGATGGGAAAACTGGGAACGACTGAACTTTCAACCTTTTTGTGAAAGGGTATGAATACAAAAATCAAGCTGCTATACAATAGCAACTGATCATCAAGAAATACAGTTGTTAGTGACTTAGTAAAGAAATCTCCAACAGATAAGAAACAACTAGAATGTAGTACTTGTTTTCTGCACCTTTGTTATTTCAGCTTGGAAAGCAGTTTTCCTCAGTAAGCTTTATGAGACAGTCAGGGATGTTGAACACTAAGGAAATCAGGTCTTCACCTGGATTTTAGAAAGAAAGGGCAGAGTATGTTGTTAAAACTTTAGGACTTTTTCTGCACATCACAAGAAATCCAGAGGTAAGTAATGATGCCATCACTGTCAAGCACCAGGAGAGGCCAGGCCCGGGGGGTGAAATCAATATCTGGCCTCTTGGATCTCTTCCCTCAGAGATATCTCTGCCAAAATAGTTGCATTTACATTCAAGTACCTTACCAAAGCCAGGAAAGTACTGAGGCTTTTCTGAAAGTAAAATTTTGTATACTGTATGTGAATCCACAGAAGAAAATAATGCTGAGTGATGGCCATTAGGCATGGAAAAGATCTTTTCAGCCCTGCAAAAATGGAAGATTCTTTTCTCATCACTTGCTTGACCTGTTCCAATACAGAGATCTCCAGCCACATGATACCTGTTTTGTGCTCCTGATTCTGACCCAAATATGAAATCTGCACCACTCTACTTGCTGATACTGTAACACATTATTTTTCACTTCCCCTGTTTTCCCACAGTGCCTGGCAGCCTTTGCTCTGCAATCTCTCCTACTTAAGGAGATGGGCTATGGGGACTATTTATCAGCTAGATATGTAGATATACATCAGCTAAATTGATGCAGATTCATCATTCTCCATCTCTGTCTTGATGAAGCAGTCACACATCTGATGATAATGTTACAACAACATTTTATATAATATTATTTATTGTGAACACTTAATTATGTGTAGAAATTAGAATATTAATCATCTAATGGCATCTGAACACCTAGAGTAGCATTTCCAAAATCCTTGCAAGTTTTCTTACATGGAATCTGCTAGGTTTAATGAAGGTTTTCGTCAACTGCATTAAACACCCCCTCACCACCCTGCAATTCATAAAATGGATATACAGTCATAGAATCATAGAATATGCCATGTCAGTGTTAGAGGAAACACCCTTTGATCTGGCAACAGATGGATTTCCTGAGAAGGATTTCCAAATATCCCTAATTTGTCAGTTTGAAATAAAGATACTGAATCCCCAAGTTTTCATTTAATGGACATACAGTAAGGTAAATCCATGCAGAATCTTGTCTGAGTTTGGTACATGGTCACAGCTATTGCAGAGTCCATCACCGTGGCAGACATTTCAGGATGGAGTAGAGTTGTAGCAGTCTGTGTAGAGCAAAGGATGAGGGAAGGGTCAAATTACAGTAAGTAGATTATGTACTGAGTTTCTTTTCATTATTTTTCCTTTTCTCGGTTTCTGCCACAAATTTACAACTATGTGACAAAATGTTGGTTATTATTTTTTCCTTTATTCCTCTTGTCTGTTAAATTTAATAGAAAAATCCAATTATTATGTAAATAGAGCCTTGCTATAATTGTTGCAAACAAGTTAGCATAACAATGAAGAGCAACAACTTTCAGAAGTCAAAGAAAGCACTGATTTATGACTGTCTCTGAGGTGTGATTGATACAGAATGTTTTGAAGGGATATTTGCAACTTATCTTCTTTATTTTACAGCCTGTTTCCTCAGATCATCCGAGCTAATGCATGTTTGCAAAGGAAAGTTGTTTTGGAAGAGGAAACTTTTCACAAATTCATTTTCTTTTCTTTAAAGAACAAAAAACCCCTAAAAAAACATTATTTAAACAGCCTCCTTTTTAAAATGTTTCCAGCAGATGTTTATGTAGAGAATGTGCTGGAGCTCCTTCAGTAAGACACAGAAGTGACATTTCTTGAGGGTTTTAGTTGAAAAATTTGTCTTTCACATCATGTCTTTAAGCATCTGCAAAAGGCAGCAGAATCTTTATTATCCTGCTAACTTGAAGAAAGGCACAATGCACAGTCGAGTCCTTAAAAAATGGTGTTTAATGGGACTGACAGATGAGAAATATCTATCTCTAAAGTTTTCCTTCAGTAGAAATTCACCTCTTGACCTTATGACTCCAGAATACGACTGCTGCCTTCTAAAAAAGAATATTTCCTTCCATTCAGATGTGCTTTCTACGGTTTTGTTGTTTTGTTTCCCTTATTGCTCAGTTATCTGCTTTAGGGGAAGGTATTATCACCAGTCTTCAGACAAAAAAAAATTATAAATAGTGTAAGCACACTTGTGCTAGGTCTGTTTATGGGCACTCGTTCTTCCAACCCTCTTTTAATTTTCTCAGATGGATAGTTTTTCTTCCTCACAAAAATCAAAGCTGCCTTCTTTTCCTGCCTTTTCTTTCAAATGAATTTTGAAGAAGTGTTATAATGCAGCTTTCCTAGACTTTTGTTTGAGTTTGTTATTTGCTGCCATGCAGAAAATATGGACTGTGGCCATTAGTCAGGGCTGCCCAGGTTGGCCCTCCTTCCTTACAAAGGAAGCTTTTTAGGAAGAATTCTGTCTATCTTTTGGTTTTCTGGTTTGTTTCAGGCTCCTGGGGGGGGGGGGGGGGGGCACAGATTTGGCTGTGGTTTTTTTCACTCTCCACTGTATTGTGTTTCAGTTGTCGAGAATTCAGGAATTTTTTTTTCTCCCTCCTTCTTCTTTTTCTCTTTCTTTTTTCATTTTTCCTCCCTCAAGGGTTTTCTCTGGGAAAAGTTTTCTGGGCTTCCATCCAGGCAGTGTCACAATTCACAGCTGTACTGTTTGATTCAAGTACTTCAAGCTGCCAGTGAGGTAGAGCCAAATGAGATTAAGGGCTTTTTTATTAAAGCAAGCACCCGCGTGTGCTGGTATGGTTAAGGCTACATCAGGCGTTCCAATACGAACCCCAATTTCTGGAGACCTTTAGTTCTCAAACATAAAATATCTATGCCAGGCTGAAACCTGACCTAGATGTACTCATCTGGGAGGAGCTGTAGCTCTTCGGAAAGAAATAGTTTGGCTTTTATGAAGTTACAGCTCCAAGAAAGGAAAATATACTGATTTTGGGATAAGGAGCTCGAAAAAACAAACCCAGGGAGATAGATATATAGCTATGTATGTTAAAAAACAACAACAGGCATAAAGTAAATTAGATGTTTTAATCCAATGCACAGTGAATTTTAAGGGGAGGCATGTTTTAGGTAGCGAGATTCATGTGTTCCTTCCCTGGTACACAATGGATTTGAATTCTCTGTGCTGGTCAAACTCTGATTCTCCCTTTACCATCACTGGGACATCACCTGCAGCAACTCTGCTGCCAGTCCCTGCCTGCCCAGCTCTACCTGCTCTACCCCAAAGGTCACCTCTGAGGCTCAGCCATGCTTCCCCAGCTTTTTTATTTTGTGTTTTTTTTTTTTTTTATCTGTTGGGCTAAACCATATCAAACAAAATACCACCGTTTCTTTTGATTCTGATGTGATCCAAAATCTCTAGCTGCATTTCCGCAGAGAAAGGCATTTTTAAGCTCCCTTTCCCTTCTAAAAAAGACACAAATTAAAGCACTTCTTTTAATACTGATTCTTATATTTTGTGTTAACATTTGTGAAGATAAATTAATTGATATTTTGAGCATAAACATACATGTAGCTATGGAAAACATGATGAGCTATACTAGAGCAAATAAAAAAATGTTAAAAAAAAAAGGAAATGAGAAGCTTTACACAAAGAAACCCAAATCACCACTACAAACATTTTTCCATAACTTTGGGCCAACTGTGGTGGATCAGAAGGTTTTGAAGATTATTGACATTTTAAATTTTGGAATTCTTAGACAGAAGTAGCCTTTTTCAATATTAGGTCACTCTTTCCTTTTCCTTTTTGTCCAGCTGTGTTACTAAGCATCACATTTGCCTTGATAAAGCCTCTGCACACACACTGACAGAGACAACCCTTCATCCTTTCAAGACAGAGGTGCTTTTATACAAACATATGTCAAGGATGGCACTGTGGCTGGCAGTGAGAGCTTTAATTCCCTGTCCAGGAATCAAGTGACAGCTACAGCACCGTTCTCACTCAAGGGGTCATTTAAAAAACAAACAAACAAACAAACAAAACAACATTTGGAGTTGTTTTTGTTTAAGGTTAAGAGTTATTTAATTTTTTTAGGAGATTTTTGGTTTCCAGAGATATTTCATTTTGGTTTCATGGTTGATTGTGTAACCCTGAAGTTGCTAATCAAGCCTCACATGTCACAGTAAAACAGCACTGTACCAAATGCCAGCCCTCCCTTCCACCATAGTTTTTAACTGGTTTTCTATCATAGCTGACTCTGCAAATACTGTATGCCAGCCTGTATGTCATTTTCCTATTGTCCTACCATTTTCAAGAGAGAAATATAGGGGAGGGAAGGATGGGATAATAGATCTAAACCTTGAATAATTCTGATGTGCTCACAACTTTGCAGTGTAACGAAGTTGTTATGCCTCATGGTCAGGCATATTTTAGCCATCTTCTGGATTTTTCACTTGTAACCTAATAGTAGCAGGATGCAAATATTCACATCCTCATCTCAGCTGTTCACATAATCTTAGCGGTGGTTTGAGACTTAAATGCTGAGAGACTGCTTAAGTCTGCAAGACTCTGAAATCAAAGGCAGCAACATTAATATTCTGTGCAAATGTAAAGAAGCCATGAAAGCTTTGTTTGTTGCTAAAGAAACAAACTAAATCAAACAAGTTGAAGAAAACAAAAACTTGTATAATTGTTTTCACTAAAACTGCCACTTGTTCCAGCAAAACTGCAGCACAGACGTGCTCTACAAATATTTCTTGCACAGACTTGTACACTCAAAAACTATTGTTAATAAGTGAATTCAAATGTTGCCAGCCATTTTCCACTCCCCTTTGACACAAAGGCTCCTAAGCAAATTGCAAGAAATCCATGCAAAACTTCAGGATGTTTACTTCAGATTTTATCTAGGAGGAATTTATGGAACTTGACAGTCAACTCCAAGTCATCTCCAATGAAATGTAACACTCCTAAACCTTGAAAGAACATCATAGCATTAAGCCATAAAACTCACTGAGACTTTAGGAATTCAAAAACAGCATTAGTGTCAGGACAAGTCTGTTCTTTATGCTTATATTAAGTCTTTGGGATGACAAATCATGATCACTTGAGTCTGGGCCCTCAATACATCCAATCTCCAGCAAATGTTAGAGCAGCCTAAGAGCTGTCTTGCCTTTCACAGCTGCTAAGTTCCTTCACCTTTTTCCCCCCCCACAATGTTATTTTGGCATCTCAAAGGAAGTCAGATACAGATACTGACCCAGGTAGAAGTACCTCAAGTTCTGGAACCAGTCCAAGCCTCTGCTTCTTAGTGCAAAGTATGAATGAAATAAATGTATCTCATTTTTAATTGAAGGAGAATATCTGACCTTTCTACAAAATAGTATCACATAAGGTTCTTCATAAGGTTCTTGTATTTCTTCTGGTTTTTCTAGTGCTCACAAGGCTTTTAATCATGCAAGTTCAGCTTAAATTTGAAATCTTTTTTCTTGTTCAAGTATAGATTGACTTCCACTGCAGAAGTTTGGTCCATATTTCCCTGTTAGTATATGAATCCAGCACGTTGTCACTGTCTGGTAAGGAGGCAGTTGTAAAATACCACCCACACTTACTTTCTCCTCAAATAATCTGTTCAGATACAGCAGCTTGGCTTGAGCCTGTCTTTTATCTTCTTTTCTCAGCACTCTGATGGCTCTTCACCGATATTTGAATTTGTGTAAGTGTATGCTTGGGACCATTTTTTTGGTACATATTCATTTATGTCATTTCCAATACCATCTTTTTTTCCAAGATTGCTAAGCATTAGCATTTTTAAGGGGAGGAGAGGGATGGGTTGGAGCTATTATAAATATCCTACAGGAAGCCATAATTTATCAGAGAAAGACTAAATTTTCTTCAAAACGTATGTTTTGTTGAGCTCCTTGGAGGCTGTAAAGGAGGTAATAGTAATGGCTTTTTTTGTTTGTTTTTTTCTTTCTTTTTTCTTTTCCAGTGACTGGATAACTGAAATAATTTGAAGCTTGTTTTAACTAGAACTTGATCACCACCTGTTTGAATGAAGAAACCGAGGACTTTTGTAAAGTAAAGCCTTTGGCAGCACATACACCTTGCTCAGGCTGTCTCACATCATCTTACCATAAAAAAGGCTTTTCCAAGTGTTGCCTGCGAACAGTGAAAACCTCATTATGAGCTGAAGACTGGGATTTCAATGTTGATAATGAAGATCTTATTTATGGAATTGCTGAATATGCAGATGAAGTATAAAAAGCAATACCCTGCTGGACAAAATAGTAGTCCAAGGGAGAAGGAATCACATAGTTACATCATTCCTATGTTATAATGGCTTTTTTCTTCCAAGTACATATTGAAAGAGACTCAAGGAAATGTGATATGCAATTTTTTCTGGCATCTTCCAACCTGCATTCAGTTAACATTTTGGTAGTATGCAAAAGGTATGATCTCCTGGACAGTCATGAATACGTGGAAACATTTTCCTGTTCAACAGCCTTTAGGCTAGTGTAATGAGAGGTGTGAATTCACACCAGAGAAAAAAGGAAAAGGTGCATAGGGATAAAAAAAATCTCTGACTAAAACTGTAAGACACATGCAAAGACTAGAGAAGTTTAACAGGGAGATGTGTGTTGTAGGGAAGGAAAGGCTATGCATTTTCCTACCTCCTTTCTTAATTACATGCTTTTTATTCCACTGAAATCAGTAACCATGTCAGAATAGAGCCAGTAAAATATGATGGGAAATCAGGTCCTTTAACATAAGCCTCTCTATCTGTCTGTCCTTTTATATGGCACCTCCCAACATAGTGTCTGAGTGCAAAGTTCTTCACCCTCATCTGATTTAAAACTTAAAATGGATGCTGTGAAGACCTATCGTCCATAGTAAACTGCTTGAGATGAATCAGCTGTTCAGATTAGCCTCACAGGGATGATAATGGGGTTCTGTGTTCACAGCTGAGTTATTTAAACTGTCTGATTTGGTCCACAGCTTCCTTGGACATTAATAGGTTGACTGCTATGTTGCTGAACTTAGTGCATGAAAGGTCAGCCTTTGAAAAGCTAAATAAGGTAAGTGCAAACTGAAGCGTGTTCCAGGAGATACCGTACTCTAAATGCACTTGAAACCCCTAAGAATCATTGCTGCTCCTTAGCATTTTTCCATATCTGATTTCAAAGTGGTAGATCCTTGGATCAATACTTGGACTTTGATCTCTCATCCACCAGGAGATTCAGGGGGTTACTCAGGTGTTATAAACATACGCTCCTCCTGATGCATCTTGAGTAAAGCAGATTGAACACTTCTTAGAAGATAGCTTTTCATCAGCAAATGCTGACTTAGATGAATTTGAAAGATTTCTCAGGACTACAGCAATTTTTGCTGAAATTGCTGAGAAACAGTGTTATCAGGCAGGGACACTTCAGTACAGATGGAATGCTTCATTCGACTTTTATTTGATTGTATTGTAAATTCTGACATCCTGTTGAGAACACCTTGAAGTGATTAAATCAAAATGCAGAAGTCAAAATTAATTGTTTACAATTGTCTCCTAAAACAAAACCATTTCAATTAAGGTTGCTTTGATGATCTCTACATTGTGGCTATTTCATTTTTGTGGCAGACTTCATCATTTAGATTATTACTCCTGTTTGAAAGAAAACAAATTTTGACATGCTGATATTTCCTCCAGAACCAGGAGCCCTCCTCTTTGGCAGCCTGTTGAGAGTGATTAGAAAAGTCAGAATGTCTCCCTTCCCCTTCTCTCTCTTTCCCCTCCGCAGGGGGGGGGGGGATCAGAGTTAGGTTTATCATCTATAAATAGAGACAGTCATTCACACTCAGGTTTTTTAGTAGTGTTAGAGCACTAAGGGAAAGAAGAACAAAATAAGAAATGTTGGGAAAGTTCTGTATATTTCAGGAACATTCCAAAGTAAAAATTGGCTCTGACAGTCCAAGTTTTGAGGGTTATTCTTTCAAAAGGCATCATCAATTATGTTCTCAAATTTAATTCTGTCCTGTGTCTACCAGCCAGAAAGCTTGTTGTGCAATAAGCACGAAAGTTTGTAGAATATAAATCATTGCACATGACGAGATCAGCATCCACAGAAAGCTTTGCTGCTTCCTACCTACATGGTTTTACAGTGAATGCAGTCTTCTTATCCAATAGTCCTAATTACTTGGCAAAGTCAGCAACCTAGTTCAGGCCTTATTTTTTAAACTATAGAAGGTACAAGCTGGAAAACTCTATGGGAATTTCAGCCAAGGAGGGTCATCATCACCCTTTGACCTGAAATGGAATAAAACTGTCCATTGCTAAGGGACCTAATAGAAAAGCTGTCAATACTACTCAAAAATAGTTTTTAAAATAATTGTCTTATGAGGACTTTACTATATTGGATTTCTCCTTGGGTTTTTTGTTGGTTTTTTTTTTCCCCTAGGTGAAGAGGATGTAGAAAATGCACTATATATGGAAAACTGAATCATGCCATGGCATTTGTATTGCCATGGCCAATCCTGCCAAGGCTCATTCTGTGGGGGTAAGTAAATAAGCCCTTCCTGGTGATGATTAAAACCAGTCCAATCATATGTTAAAAAATAGAATAAAAATCTTGTCCCCAAAACCAAGCAAGTGATACCCAAGACAGGAGTCTCAAAATCAACAAAATAAACCTTATTCCAGAAGTGGGATTTGGTTATTAATTGACTGATTTCCCACCAAGAAGAGCACTCTTTCAGGCTGGTGAGCTTGAGAAGAGGTACTAGAGAGCCCAAAGTGAACAAGCATGTGAAATATTTAAGACCACATTTTTATATTTATTAAAAACAGTCTAAATAATTAAACGAGTTGATTCACTAGTGGCTTTCAGGCTCATGCCCAGAGTGAAAGGTCATGACCTGACATACCATGGCCCCACTTGCTACCGATGATTGACAGGAAAAGGAAATAAGTTGATATCTTTCACGTGGGAATCACAGCTTGTAGCAACTATGAGCAAGTGGGCTATTTGGACTTTGTGGGAAAAGTTAATTGTGTTATTATTCAAAATCTTCGTTCCCAAAGTTGGTTCAATGGTGATTTATTTACTTATGTGATAAAACAGCTGTGTACTGTAATAAAATACAGGTCACTTGCTGATGTTTAATGCACAAAAGTGGGGATATGTTTGGTTTCTTTTACTTTGAACTTAACGTTCATGCTAGGCAGCAGAGATGACTTTGAATTGTTAGGAATTTTCTGCTAGTGTGTTGGAAATAATTAATGTTCTCATCATACTATATATTCTTCAATGCTTCGTTATGGAGAATGAGGAAGGCACCATACACTGAAATATGAGCACCTCTCCACCATATGCTTTCATTATTTCTTTATAATGATAAAAAGGGGCTGAATTCAGTGCCAGACAATGTCATGGCCCCAGAGATTTAAGTGGCCTGCAGAAAAAAAGGAGAAAAAAGCATTTATGAAATGAATGAGGATTTGAAATGGCTTTTTAAAAAGGGCCTAAGATCCACTTTCACCCTAAATTCTGAAATCACTTGAAAGATGTCTAGATGCAAGCAAGTTTGAAGAATAGCAACTTTCCACAAGGCTCTGTTATATATGCAGTATCACTGCCATCTTGGCCATGCTTTGTTACAAGGTCACATCATCACACCAAACAATGGGGCACAGTCTAACTTCACATATTCTCTGATCTGGTCTAGCAGTGAGCCCTGTCATCTTTATCCAGAGTACCCATTCTTTACTCCAGTCATTTACAAGTTAGCTAAGTGCTGTACTTTTTGTTTATTCCTCTGAGCTGAGAAGGGTTTAACATCAGCTGGCCTCTGATTGTGCCTTTCTGCTCCCTCCTGAAAGCTTGAAATGTGGGAACAGCATAAACTGTGCTCAGGTTCAGCTCCATACCATATTCCAGGTCTTCCCTGCCCTTCTGCAGTAGTGCCATGCCCTGCCAGGGCCTCTAACATTGCTGTGGTCTTTACTGCTAGGTGAGCTGTTAGATGATAACAGGCTCACTCAAAGTCCCATCACAGTTAAAAGTAGTTTTACCCCAGAACAGACCATTGGGGAGAAGGATTGGACATTCCAGCTCTCTCTCACATGCCAGTCAGTCCTGGCATTTTCCTCAGACCTTATAGCAACCTCCCAACATCTGAAGGGGGCCTACAGGAAAGCTGGGGTAGGGCTTTTTGCAGGGGGGTGTAGTTGAGAGAACAAGTAGAAATGGTTTAAAACTTGAGGAGGCAAGGTTTAAGTTAGACATTAGGAAGAAATCCTTTGCTTTGAAGGTGGTGAGACACTGGAACATGCTGCCCAAGGAAGTTGGGGCTGTCCCCTCCCTAGAAGTGTTGAAGGCCAGGTTGGATGGGGCTTTGAGGAATCTGGTCCAGTAGAAGGTATCCCAGCCCATGTAGTGCGTCTGGAACTTGATGATCTTTAAGTTCCCTTCCAACTCAAACCATTCTATGATCTCCAGCATAGTTCCTGTTCCGAGTCTTTCCTCAGCTCTTATTCTCAACACAGAGCAAAGTGTCACTGCTCAGGAAGCTGTTGAAACTCTACCACTTTTAGCCCATTCTCCAGGAGAATTTCAAGTCTTAAAATAATCTGATTCTGACAACAATAAAGAGGCATGGTTGTACAGTAAACCAAGATAAAGGCTGCTTCACAGAGAGCAAGAACTGGTGGCATTTCTCTTGCATTTCTTTTATGTCATTCCTTCTCATTTAACATTGGGCAATAGTGCATGATATTTTACAAATACATTGGCTACAGACCTTGCCATAGGAGTACAACTCTGTGATAAGTAAATTACAGATACTGGCTTAAAAGGAGGCATGAAATCAAGAAAAATGTGCTTGGAGCAATAACATACCCAAATTTAGGACCTTTTCAGAGCAATACTGATCTACTGCTGAGTATTGCAGCAGAAGGGGGAGCTTCTCAGGATACAAAGTTTTTTCCAGCAAAAAAAATATTTATGTCTGTACATATTGTATTTACTTGTCCTGAAAAGAAAAAGCTATGATTAACCCAAATCCACCCATTTTTCAGATTTTATTCAGTTACAAAACTGAGAGACTACAAACTGGAGACTATAGATATCACCAGAGCTGCCAAAAAAATACCAGTAAAAAAACAGTAAAAAATTGTCCACTGGGTTAAACGCTACAGTCTGACTGTGTTTAGCCCATGAAAGTGCTCAAAATAGTGATGACTTTGGTTTTTGACTGACTTCATCTAGATTCAGCCTGAACAACATGAGGCAGAAGGCTTTCTATCTCCTGCCAATTCTCTGATCTTTCTTCTCCACCTCCCCACCTCCAGGCTTTCTGTTTCAGCAGCTCCCCGAAGTGAGCACCATGACTGTGAATCCAGAATTGAAGCCCACGACTCTTCAGAAAAGAGCAGTTATTCTTAGCTTTGTTTTGCTGATGTTTTCCTTTCTTTCTCTCCTTTTTTTTAAAGAAAACAGAAAGCCTGCCAAAATTTGGGCTCTTTGATGTGCTTTGGAAAGAATAACAATGCTATCTATCCAAGCCCTCTGAAAGGAACAAAAATGTGTCATTTTAAGGCATGAATTACTTGAGAGGAACAATCAATATGTTTCACAATTAAAGATGGTCAAGAACTTTTGAGTGTCTTGCTGGAAAACTTTGATTAAGAAATTTTCAGAGACATTTGCCTTTTTCAGTGAGACTTCCTTTGAGAAAAATTCCTGAATTGTACAGTAGCTGAAAGGCAGGAGGGATATTAAAGAGGAAAAATCTGATATTTGCTGTAGAATATTCAATAATCTCATACTAAATCTCATAATATCCTTAGGACATAGCCTAGACCCCATCCAAGATTCTGTCAGTTTAGATTGAGTATGTTAACCTGCCTCATCTATTTTACTCATCCTACTTTGGATTGGGTGAAGAAAAAAACCAACATAAAAGCAGTGTCTGTTCTGTTCTGTTTGTTTGTTGATTCAGCTTTGGGTGGAGATATTGCTTTATAAAACTCTTCAGCTGTAAAGGAGACACTGACTTTACTGTCTAATAGTTAGGAGATCTGTTTAAGATGGAAGTGTCCCAGGTTGGAATCTTTGGCCTGTAAATGTAGGGGAGCTTTTGAAGCTGCAATCTTAGAAGTCATAACTGAGTAGCTAGACTTCTGCTTGCTCTCTCTCTTTAAGGTTTCTCTTCCATCACCCGAACAAATCTTGAAAGAGCTGATTCTTGCAATGAGAGTTTTGGACATTTTTATTAAGCCCAAGCACTTATAAAGACACAACTGGAAGTACTATTGGTTTCAGGAAATCTTTTAAAAACACACATGTATCCTCTAGATCTTGATTTGCCAAAATGAAGATACTTAATGTCAATACCTTTCTCTTCCTGTGACACTGCCTGTTGCATCATTTTCACTGTATGGTTCTGGATTGCAGTGAAAGAAAAATTAGTAGGAATTAGACATAGACTGCAAATGGTAGGCTTATATGAAGGTGTCTGTTCTGTCATTGTCCATGCTGCATTTAAGATGGAGGTTTCAAATGGAGATGGTTTAGGAGAAATGGGAATAGCTAGGTGGGAGTAATTGGTTTTGGAAGACTTGTATGTGGGAGCTCTGCCCAGCACTTTCTTTTATGATGTCTGTTTTCCTTCCACAGCTCAGGAAAACTCATATTCATGCACACTCTTACACTTCACTGGGATTCCCTGACACGGAGGCTGTCAGCATTGGCTTATTATAGAAGCCCTTTGTTTTATCCTATACAATAGAGCTCACTATACACAATTTGGCCTCTTAACCTGCCATGAAATATTTCAAGGGCTTGTTGCTGGAAGACGTGTCTCTCTTTGCTATGATTTGTGCAGCCGTGGCTGCATTTTCATGACAGCTTATAATGATTCCTGGTGGGTTGCAATACAATGAACTCATACCACAGAACAGCACACTGAAAAAGATCTTTCAAATTATTGTTCCGGTGCAAAAGGTGCCCAATCACCTTCCACCTGCGGATTAGTTGGTTGCTATAGGAACACACTGTAGCTTTTCAGGGCTGTGTTACTGTAGTGTCCAGATTACTGACTCTGGCAAACACAATAGGGGAAAAGAATCACGGGTTGTTAGTGCTGCTGCTGATGTGATGTTATAAACCTGGGGTGGCATAGAGTGGATGAATAGAGAAAGAGCCTTGAAACGAGGACAGGAGGAGGAGAGGGAGCAGAGTGAAGTGGAGCTAAAGTCATCACTACGGAAATGTTGTCTTTGATCTTATTTTCCACTCTGAATAGATATTTTCATAATATAATGCCAAATGCAAGCAATTCTATACCTGATGGCAGAGCAACTGGCCATGTCTTTATGTTAGTAGGGAATTACCCCTCCTCCCTTCTCTTTTCTTCCAGTGAGTACTGAAATCTGAACCTTTTCATTCCTGCAGGATTAACTCTGACCAAGGTCAGAGCAACTAGTCACCAATATTCTTCATGGGGGAGTCAGGCCTCCTGCATCCCTGGGAATGAATCACCTGAAATATCCACCTACGCATAGGACTTTAGGAGCATCAGAAATGTGTGCTGAATATCTGAGATCAGATCTCTGTCTACTTTGGTGGCCACAACTCAGACTAAAGAGTTTATGCTACCGAGCACCCTCCTGCAGAGCGAGCTACCTACATGCTTTGTAGGGGAGAAATAACTGCTTGCAGCTCTGATTTGTAGGTCGTCTAAAGTTTCCAGAAATACTTTTGTTACTATTCGTGCTCAGACAGGGTGAAGTGAAGGAATAAAATATATCTTTGCCCATTGCTTGTGTGCATTGAGGAAAACAGGCTGTGTTTAGTCACAAGTTCACCAGATGGTACTCTGGGGGTTATTGCTGTTATATTACATTACCACAATATATTAGACAAGTCACGGTGATTCATTCTCTCTCCTCGTTGCTTTAGGAGGCTCCGTTTCTGTCCTGATGGAAGCACAGCTGACCCTACTGCTCATGACCCTCAAGACCCATGTAGGCTCCCCCGTTGGTGTATGTGGGTCTCTCAAGGACACTGAAAAAGGTCAGTCCAATAACAACACCAAAAATTACAGAACGACATGTTTTGCATTTATCTTGTGGCCAGAGAAGCAAATACTTAAGTGACTTCACTTCCTGATTAGACAGCTGATTTGTAAGTTATTTTTTTTCAACCCCAGCTTCCACATTGAGCCCTCCTCAGCCTTTCAATGGGACCTGTGTGACACTCTAAGCTGGGAAATGACATTGTTCAGCTACTTGTTCACAAAATGAACTGAAGTAAAAAGCGTGCACTGTATTTTTAGAGCCCAAGATCTACCAAAATGACCCCAAAAGACATTGCTTTCCTCCACTTCTGCTACTCTGTAGTCTGAAACCCTTAGTCGAGTGAATTATGTCACACCTAAGAACCCATACTGGATGATGCACATATGCATGCGGGGCATAGGTGCTATGGGTGGTCAGCTGGACTGCCCCTGGGACCATCTGCCACCCCTCTATGGCCTCCCTGTCTTCACCATTATGTTTACTGACCAGCTGCTTTTCCTCATTGCCCTTGACAAAGCTTCCCAAGCCACTGTTTCTCCTTGCTTCCAGAGAAGACAAAGAAATACTACAGCCTTTCACCCTCTTCCAATGGCCTCAAGTTTCTGGCACCCCAAGGCCCTGCCCTGTTTCACAGGTTGCCTTCTGCTCTTCAGCACTGTTCTCACAGTAGCTAGGACACTGATATTATCTTCCTGATGCCTTCTTGCTCTCCCTAACCACAAATCCAAGATTATCTATTCCACTTTCACAAATGAATGAATCCATAAGCAATACAAGGAGTGACAAAATTTATTTCAGTTTTGGCTGAGGAATCCAAGAGAGTGATGAAGCAGGTTGGTCTGAACATGCTTGGATCAGAGCTTTACCACAGGTGTTACTGTAATTTCAGACAACTCAAAAACTGCAAATTGGACCCTCCATCCCTTAGATTATACTTTTCATTCCACGATCCTCCAGAGGAAAATTAATTTCCTGGGTTGAGCTTGTGACTGCAAATTTGGAGGGACAGGATGGACTCTGCCTGTACAGTTTTAATTGGGGACTTAAAATGGAAATGGAGACAGGCACCTAACCAGAGCAGTATGAAAATATAGCTCCAATAAAATAATGGGAAAAATCTTACATTACCATGGTCATGTGTGACCTTAGCAATGCCCAGGACTGATACGGGAGCAACAGTACAACACTCCCATTATGCCTTATTTTTTTATCAACAATGTTCTCCTTCACTTTGACGTCAGCCTCAAGATTGCTTGCTGTGATGTGCTGCACCTTTCATATTTTCTTTCCAGTCATAATATTGCTTCAGTTGTAACCTCAGCACTTTGAGGAATAATTGTACCTGACAAGGGGGTGAATCACTGGCAGAGAGTTGATAAGCATTACATACAGATGACAGAAGTCAGGACATATCGGATTACTGCTGTGAATATAATAAAAGAGAGCCTAAACACTTTGGCAGCTCACAGACAAGCCATTTCATAACTCTCTAGTGGGGCTATTATCTTCCATTTACTGCCACTGATAACCAGGTTGCAACTGTCTCCCTAGGATCTAGTTACAATTCACTTAACACTTAGAGGACCAGACATATTGGAGGACACTCAGTTGAGGATAATTTCTTAAAGATCATTTATTTTTAAATTTTTATCTTCCTTACCCCCCTCTTTATAGTGCGATAAGAACCTAAATCAGGAAGCTTTGAACTTCCTTCGGGGAAGGAGAGTTCATGGTCATCTTCCCTTTAATCTTTTACTCCTAAGTTTCTTTTGAAGCCAGTTATTCATATCCAGCTGAATAAGTGACAAGCAGGTTTCCACCTCTCTTAGTCTTGCAATACATGCACCTAGACCTAAAAGCTTGTTCTTCTACTGGCTCCATTAGTTTTACATGTAGGTATTATGCTTTTATTTTTGTAGTCAGGAAGAGTCACCTGAGCTTACAAATCAGGGGTGTTGGTGTGTATCAGTAGCAGATAATTTACAGCAGTGCCAATTACAATCCACATTGACCAAATCTGGATACAGATTATATTTATATGCACTGTGTGAGATTTTCTTTCCAAACCACAGTGACTAAGATGAGTTCAGCACTTCAGGTTCTTAGATACCTAGGTTCTTTCTTTTAGATTAAAGAAAAAATAATCACTCTGCCATGGCAGAAATCTGGCAAATGACCAGTGATTCTCTTTACTATCCAGCACACTGTTGAGAAATATTTATCAAGATGAGCTTTGGGATGAGACCCACTCTGTGAGACGTGAAACTCTATATTCTGCAAAATTTTTGTCCTGAAGCAATACCAAGAGCAGCACATGTGAGTTCTGCTCAGCTTTCAACAGAGGAGGTGTTTTAGATGTAAGACAAAAGCTGTTTCACTCTGTCTCAGGCTGAAGATATGCATATACATTTGAGGATGGGAACCTCACTTTGTAAGTTTAGCCACATAAAATCTGCACCTGGATTCTAGGATGCCAGAGCCCCCTTCACAGACACTGGGTGAAAAATATCTTTGCTAAAGATGGATCAGGAGGATGAGAGGGGTTTGGACTATTATTGGCAACTCTGTTGTTGGACATTTATAAATTATTCTTAGACCCAACGCAAAAATGTTCTTAGATTCCTGTTGCTGGAAGCTCTGCAAAGCCTCTCTACATGTGTTTGAATAGACAGATTTGGTAACTGAAATATTCTTCCCCCTCTACTCCTTATACCTTGACCCCTCAGTGCAAAATTTGTATTTTAGCTGGCTAAAATTACTCCCTGACTATTTTATACAAAACCCCATGAATGTTTTTGGAAATAAATGGAACCGGACTTTCTTAAACTACACAAACAAGTGAAGCTTAAAATTCCCTTTTCAGGAGGATTTGCATCCTTGCTTGATTTTTCATGCACCAGCCCTCCTCTGCTACAGCAAACCAATAAAGAACTACAGCAGTGAAGGAGAGAGGATAAAAGTTCAGTCATTGTTGAAACAGTAATTCCAAGTGGTTTCTCTTCTAGACTTCTGGATTTTACCACTACCTTTCTAGCAGCCAGGGAAAGCCAACTGAATACCTTTCTGCCCTGCTTTATCCATCTGTAAAATAAGGGTGATCAATCTTACCTGCTTGACAATCGTGTCACGTGACCCAACCAAGTAATATCTGTAAATTGCTTTAAGATGTTGAGATCAAGGGAATGATGGAAATGCCAAGTGTTGTTGTTGTTATTGTATTAACAATGTTGGCTGTTTTCACTGTTCATATGGTAGCCTGGCTGGAATTGGGCAAGAAGCCCAATAATAGCAACAACCAACAAGAAACTAAAGTAAAATGTTTTACTTAATGAGTGCCTCTGTTTAATCAGAAGCCTGTGTAATTATGGCATAGAGGGCTAAGGATCTAATGTTTTCCTAATACATTTGCTTTTAAAGGGACGATTAACCCTGCATATTTCAAGATGATAAGCTGCTGCTTTGTTCAGTCTCAGTTATTTCTTTCTGCATTCCCTGGTGGGTCCAGACAGAACCTGAGAGTCGGAGGATTTTTCTTAATTGCACAATAACTATCTTGTATGTCTTATGCTGGAGCATTTTCTAAATACACAGGTTATTAGTTGTGGGTTGGATGGGTTTGCAAGACAACTCAGATGCTGAATTTATTCTATTTTGGCTCCTCTGAGCCATGGCAAACATTACACAAAGCCCTCGGTATGTCTGCCTTGGTCAGTCTTCTCAGAAGGCAGTTTGGTCAGGAAGAAGGAATAAAACTATACCTTACCTTGAATCAGACATCATGTATTAAATAATTAATATTGTTTTCAGTTTACTTCTAAAAGGCAAGTTTCTACAAGCATTTTGCAGTATCTCTGTACACAACTGTTCAGTTAGTACTTTTTAAACCTTTCCAAGAGAATAAAGAGTAAAAAAGCTCTTTATGTCCTGAAGACAGCTGTCTTAGCAGATACTAAAGATCACCCTATATTGAGATTCCAGGGAAGATATTAGTGCTGTAAGAGAGGGAGTGTTTTTATGTCAAATAGATGAGATTCTCTGACCTACTCCTCTGTCAAGAGGTTAGATAAACTACATTATGTTCACACCTTATAGACTTTTGATCATTTCTGTTCTTAAAGATCTTGAGTGCAGAAGATCCCACAGGCCCTCTGGGGAACTTATCCCAGCACTTTGGCACTATGGACATTTTCTAGTGTCTAAGCAGGCTTTTCCATCTCATGTTTTGGTTTGCCATGATAAGGATGGAAGGATGGAAGACACATTATTGCCTTCCTCTTCCTCTAGCAAATAGCCCCATACATGAATGTTAGGTGTTTATAGAGAGATGACATTTACTACATGTTTGTTCAAACTCTTTCACAACATACTTTGTGGTGAAATGAGAGAATGGTGAGAATTAGATACTTTTTTCATATAGGAAAGTAGTCTAACATATTCCTTGATTGCTGTGAATTACTTTTGATGGGAACAAATGAGAAGCTAAAAAGATTTACCTCTTTTCATAGCAGCTATTGGCCCCATGGGAATTTGGTAGGAAGGAAAGAGTTAATAATATCATTATCAGGTCAGGAACTTTGAAAGGCTCTTCCACTTTGAAAACCATTTTCTTAATTATTTTAAGTTAACACTTAAATGCATAGAAAAAATCACGTGTAATCTGAAACCCCGGACATGGGGACAGGACTAGATTGAGATAACATTAAAGACTTTATTGCTGTTACATTATAAATTATTTCTATTATGATGGCCCTATGGGTATTACATTCTGTCAGTTCGCTTTCACTGTTACATCACTTAATGTTATTAACACACTTTAAGATATAACATTACAGTTTTATTGTGGAAACCTTAAACACTTACATCCAAAGTACTGAACCAAGTTATTATCCTAGCTGACCAGATCTGGTCTATTATCATTTTATCCCTCATAAAAAACCTGTGATTCAATTGGATATAACACTTGAGGAAAAATCATAGCTTATATATGCTTAAACTTAGTTGCAATATTAATACAAAGCAACACATGGATTACTTCATTTTTTAAAGTTGAGGTAGCCCTGGGAACTGTATTTATGATTCTTTTGCCACACAAGAAATTTGATCTGACATGTTGCCATCTGTGATTCACTGGTAAACTCATAACTTTTTCTTACCATTCTATTAAAAATTGCGAACATTTTACCTTTCTTTCTGTATTCACTGCATGCTCAGAAACCCTATGCTGACCACACTAACAAAGAAGTATCTCTCCCTGTCTTAGAGTCTTACCCTGTGGACTGGAGAAATATTGCACTTCAAAAGACAGCAGGTGAGTTTGATGTTGGAAAAAAATCCGGCCCATGTTGGTGTGTTTGGAGTGTAAAGACTTCGTTGTAAATCAACTCTGTTGTCTTCTGTCTAGGCCAGCAAGGGTCTAACACTTATAAAATGTTTAGAGGCAGGAGAAGTTCCGCTGAAGTCACTGATGAGCATTGTGCATACATTTGATTATTGGGTTTAGTTTTCTGTCCGAGTCAAAATAAGAACATGTTGCTTGTCACTGCCTGAAATATTCGATATTTTATTGAAGTTATCTGATGTTTCCTTTGAGTAGACGGAAACAGTATGTGAAATCTGAAGTGTCTTTTGGAAATTAAAAATCAGGATGTTTTAAAATCTGAAAATGTCAAACTGAGCCATTTCATCTTTTTCGCTTGAAGATGAGGAAGAAGAGAAGATTTTGTGGGTGTGGAAAAGCAGTGCTGAAGGACCTTAGCAAGGAGCCCTGCTCCTGCAGCCCATTTCCCACAGAGGTCAGAGGAAGGAGTTTGCTCAGCCTGACCTCCAGCAGCTCACCAGTGCAATGACATTCCCAGGCAGTAGGGTGGACACACTGAGCCAACCTGTCCCCATCTGCGCACAAAATCTCCCTAGCAACAAAGATGACAGCTTGGTAACAGCAGCTGCTGCTTAATGGAAAACATTAGAAAAATAACTCGTTCTAGATCCATGTTCTCTCTTTGCATTTTCATATTTCTCAAAAATAACCCAAAATAACCCAAAAAACCCACCATCCAGAACTTTAAAAAGCTTTAAGGCATGAGGGTCTGACACGCAGCTGTTCATGTAAAGAGTTGAACTGCAAAAGCTAGGAAAAATGTGACCATGTAGTTCTGACAGACGAATTTTCCTTTTTAGCCACAGCTATATTGTTTGCTACTTAACAAGTGGGCCTATGTGCATGTTGTGGGAGTGATATGGATATGAAATTACTTATTCTTGCATTGAATACAAGGGAAGTCCAAAAGTGGATTGTTAAATTCCAAGTCAGCATCTTTGGTTATTGTTGCTTGAAGCATATCCATTTCTGCTCAGAGCTAGGCTCACTGTACAGGAATTAGTGTCCTACCAAAAGCAAACCACTGTCTCTGGAAAAAATCTTCCCTTTTATATTTTTTAATGAAAGCAGACACCATTTTTTTTCTTCTTATGTAGCAAGCATTGTAAAAAAAGTCCAATGAAGACATAAAGAAGACTATATAATATCTTCCCTCAGGTAAAAACTAAATCAGAGTCATGCTACATCACCATGTGAAATACACAAATTAGGTGAAGAGCTTAACTGGTTCCATTCATCAGTCTGAAGTGATACAATTTATTGCATTATGATAATGGCCATAGCTATATAAATAGTAAAGGTAAAATTACATCATGACTTGCATTAGCAGTATGAGATTATATCCTGATTAATGCACAATTACCTTGTCATGTGTGCAATGCATGTGCTTGTAGGTGGACAGATGGGTTACACTATGTCTCGTGCTCACATATGTAGCATTTATCACTTGCTCTTTTCTCCTATTTCTCCAGAAATTAGACAGATACATCCACTAAAGCCCTTAGACCACCTCAATGCAGAGCCACCTAGAGTCAGTATATGACTTAGAGACCCTTGGAGATAACCACTGGGAAATCATGAACACCTGCATGAATCGTGTTCCTTCCTACAGACCAGAGGCTCCAGGGAAACATCTCTGAGGTGAGAGCAACAACTTTAACTGCTCTTCTGCTGGCAGGCACCAATCACCTGAGCTGTTTTTAGAGCTGTATAGCACAGTTCCTACTCCCAGGAGAAAGCCCCCAACACACTCACTGTTTATTCTGATTTTGTAGGGGGAAATAATGAAGTTACAGGGACAGGTGGGATGAATTTTTACTTCTAATTGCAATTCTGGATGGAGGAGTCTCAGCTTCACATGAACTCCTCTTCAGATGCACAGCTGCATTATTTGTCCATGTGCTGACATTCAGGGTTGCCCATCCATATGCTTCCTCCCTCTGTTGTTTTTTTTTTCCTGTTGAGCTGTGTGTCTGTGAGGACACATCTGGGTGTATGCAAACTCATGAAAAACAGAGGTGTAGTTAACATTGTTGAAGAGAAACGAAGGATCTCTGAGTCTGAATTTCTGTTCTATCACAAACTTGGTGTTTGTCCTTAAGAAGCTCATTTTAATTTCTCTTAGCAGGTTTCTCAATCTGAAGTAGGGTGGAGGGATAATACCTCACACTATGTGATGTCCAGTTAGCTGTTTGAAGTTATAAATTGCTGAGTGATGATGGAAAATAACTTTTCAAAATAAATGGCATCAGTTTTATTTAAATTTTTTTGTACATTTTTTAGTACTGGAATCTACCAGAAGGGGCTGGCTGCCTTTGATCCTTCTTGTGTGTTATTCCCATGTTTGATGGTCCTCCCCAGTCCCAACACTACATGATGATCATTTTCCAGCACTATCTATTTAGAAGCAAAATCTCGTATAATAAGGGGAAAAAATCTAAGAATTTTTTCGTCTTGAATTTTCTTTTCAAGCTGACAATATTGAGTAACTGCTGATCCGGATATAGGGCACGCAACGTTTGGGAACATGTGGATTTTGAGTCCCACTTCTGCACATTGTTAGTGGTCAAGAGATAAAGGGTATCATTTTATGTTCAATTTCAGCTGTTAGAATACTATTTGGTTCCTCAGAATTACTTCTGCTGTATAGCTCAATAAAGTAGAAATACTGTTTAAAACCTGCACGGCTACAAAATATCCTGTTAGTAAATTAACACTTAGTAAACAGTTCCAGGAAAGATATTACAGCTCTTTCGCATCTCTACCTTTTTTGATCCTGTGTTCATTAGCTCAGCTAATTTTAGATTATATTTCTCCTCTTTGACTCTGTCATGCACAAGAAGTATAGTTTTGTCATTGGAAATTCCCTTTATTTGTGCCCTAGTCTCCATTTTCAGTGTATCCTGAGAGATACCATCAGGAGATGATGCTACAGACAGACAGACAAGACTTAATTTACCAAAGTAAAAAGGAAAAGTGACACCAGCATTTATTTGAGATTTAGGTCCTTATGTAACAAAACTCACATAAGTTATTGCATTAGCATTAAACCTCTATTTCAGTGCACCTTAGACTACTGTAGAAGATGACAGAATCTGGTCTGCTACCTTTGAAATGTAGCTGTATTTTTAAAATAAAATAATTCTCTCCCATTTTTCAGGAGTGAGTGTTCTTTTGTCTCTTGAAGTACTTCAAGATGGCAGAAGAGACTTGGAATTACACCAGCTGAAATAACTGACTTGTTCTTCACTTACAAGAGTGAATTTAAGAATCGGTGATATATCAATGCTTACATTGGCTATGGGCAAAGGTAAGAGGAAAACAGATTAATTTCCGTTGTTGGGGATCTCACTATTAAAAAGAATAGATCTCGCTATTAAAAAGAATTGTCAAGTTGGAAAATATGAGTAGACCTGGGACATTTTGAGAATTCAAGCAAAATACTTCGAGATGCAGCAGTCCATTGGCAAGCATTTAAATGTTAAACTATTAAATGTGAATTTTAAAAATGTAGTTACATTTAAGATAGCTATCCACTTCAAACCAAGGAATTGGGAAAAAAAAATAAAATATTGCTCAACTAAATACCCCCAATCATGCTATTGTCCAGACAGCATTTTGAGGAGAAGAAAGAAAAGTCCAATGGGTTTTGCATTGCCAAATTGGTATTCTTCCAGAAAAAAATGACAAAGTTCTGTGCAGAACTCTGTCCGAGCACACAATGAATTTTTGCTGTTGTTCAAAAGACCTCAGAGCTCACAGAAAACCAGCATAATCATTGGCTCACACCTGTGTAAATTCCTAAATCACCTGCCCAAGGGCTGGAGCCTTCCCAAAACAGACACAGGTAATTTCTCAACCACAAGTGCCTGGTTTGCCTTTGGGGAAAGACACACTGTACAGTTTTAGCACCAGCTCTCTGGTTAGGAGGGCTAGACACTTACTACTTAATTTTGCTTTTTGAAATTCCCTCTCAGCCCCAATTATTGACGTTTAGGCAGGAAGCCTGTGAGAACTTAAGAGATCTGACATCCATGACTAAGACAGTTTATACGCTTCGTCAGAAGCTACCAACACGAGCCAGGCAGCAACTCGTCTGTTAGCGTTACAGAGCAGAAATTGAAGGGTTTTGGGGTGCATCTTTCAAGCTTCAGGAGCTGTTCTGCAATGTTTTTGAGCAGAGAACATGCAAGGCAAACGCAAAAGATTATCCCCCCCCCTCCTCCAGTCCCCATCAGTCCCCAGCCCAGCCTGTAATTTGGCAAGATGAATGAAGTGTTTTCGGAGTGTCATCACTTCTGCCTCTGGCAGATTTGCTTCCCCAGTCTGCCTTTCGCCTTTTGGACCTGTCACTCAGCCCTTTGGCAGAGGGGAGGAGGGGGAGGGAGGAGGAAATCATCTCTTTGCTAATCACCTATCACAAGCAATGAAATCCCGCAGGCTCCATGCCAGCTAGGTACATTTCAAAGGGAAATGGAGGGGGGCAAAGTGTCACTCAAGGCAGATATTTATGAAAGATGACAGTTTGCAAATATCTCAATCTTGGACAAGGCTGCTCCAGTGACACAGAGGAGTGTTGCAAAATTGGAAGAGTCAGCAGCCAACATTTATTTCATCAGGACCTGTCCAATCTTCAGTGATCGTTTGACAGTCTGGGGATTGCTGGCACAAGCCAGCCTGTTTCTATTGGTTGCTTTCATTTAGTTTGCATGGATCAGTCTAAAGAGTTGCAATAAATATGTAAAGAAGGATAAAAGGAGTAGTTTTGCAGAGCAGCATCCTCCCTGAAAGAACCGGCACAAAGCTGCACTACCCTTTTTAGCTGTGCCAAATAGCAACAGTAGTAATTACGTCTCTATTGATTTTTGCACCATGGAAACAATGAGATGTAAGCCCTATCTTAATCGTGGAGACCCCCTGTGACTTCCAGGCCCCCCTCATTGCCACCATAGGCTGCCGCAGCAGCGCTGGCTTCTCTCAAAAACTTTTCTCCTGCTCCCACCCCAGGTTGTTGCCGCAGGAGAGACTCCCCCTGGCTTTGTGGAGCCGCTCGGAAAATTTGCTACTTCCACAGGTGCCTGGTGAAGGTTCCAGGACCCCATTTCCACCTCCTCTGTTAGCTCTGAGGTGTTTGCTCACCCCCATTCTTCCCACCCCGCCCTCCACACCCTGAGGTAACGGCCATGCTGGAGGGCGGGGCTGCCAGCCCGGGCGGGGCTCAGCCAATCAGAGGGATTCATTTCTGTCACATGACCAGCACACATGCTCATTCCTGCCCCCGGTCGCCACCTGCCCTCCTCCTGCCGGCGCCATTTTGTGCCACGGAAATCGAGTTGGGTGAAAGCAAAGGATCTGCTACATAGGGCACAACGCGTCTCAAGGAGGACTGCAGGTATGCACACACCAGTTGGGGAACGCTTTCCCTGCAGTTAGAAGGCTAGGTGGGTAGAAGGAAAAGAAAGCATGGCAAGGGAGAAGAGCTGTGTTGGCATGTAGGGGAATAGGGTCGGAGCTGGGTGGTGGGACTAGGAGCTCTGGCGGGCTCCCATGCTACAGCCCCTTCAGATGGAGAATGGTCCATGGTAGTGTAGAAGTTATGTTGCCATCAGCCATCCATCAGGAAAATGCTACTACCAGCCCTTGCTGTCAAATGTTTGGAGATCTGTAGCTTAAAGCTTTGAGGACCTGTATTTCTAATCATAGGGTACATGTTTTTGCCTCTTAATTGCCCTTGTCATCTCATTCACCCCTGTTATAAGCAAATTCAGAGGACAGTAACACAAAAATGTTTTCTCCTACAGCAACAGTAGCCTAACAGATTGAATTACTCTGCTGAGAGGCAGCAAACAGTCTCTGAAATGCTGTGTTAGAAAGGTCTAAAGTAAATGCAGTTATTGGTAGCAGCAGGTGAACAAATGCAGCTAGTTGGCACAACACTGGAATTTCCAAGTGTGAAGACTTTTTCTTTCTAATAATTAACCATGCATTTCAGATAATAGGTGCAATAATCCTATCTCAATATTCGCTCATTTCATAGTAAAAAAAAAAAGTTCTAAAAGGAGATGCTAATACAGCTGCTTGCTATGTGGTATTTTCTTGTATCTCATGCACTAAGGCTATGTGTGTATGAAAAGTAGCATAGATGGAAGTGGATTATGTTAGCAGAATGCAAAACTGCTCTTCTGGTTTTGGATTTTAGCAATTCAATAGAAATGGATCGTGAATCTGATTAAAGGACTTGTTCTTCTTTATGCCTTGCATATCTCAGAGTTTTGCATAATTTGGACTAAACTGTGACATAAAACAGCAGTCTTATTTCAGTCATCAAAAAGTAAGTGTTTTCTCTGAGATCTCTGGAGTTCAATCAAGATACACATCAGTGATAAGTGGTAAAATGCTGTAGAGCTCCTGAGAGAAGCTACGATTGCATTTACTCTAGTACATTTCTAGTATATTTCAAGGCAATAGATAACTCATGACTGCTATTTGGATGTCAATTTCACTGTTATTCTCCAAAATTAATAGCACAAGGAGAAGAAATGTACAAGCAGGGCCTGTCTGTCTGTTCAGAGTCCAACAATGTGAAGTTGCATTTACCAGAGGTTCCTAGATGTGCAGCTTGCTTTTCATAAACAAGTTCAGAGTTGTTTACACTTGTGCTGAGGCCAGTGTACTTGTGATCTAGGCCCTAAGGTTAATTAATATCACTCTAACCAGAGTGGTAAAAGTTACAGTCTTCTGCATTGTCTGCTGTGCTGGACTGTTCAAAATTGGCATGGAAAGTCCTCCTCCACACGTTACTCTTTCAGCTTCTCAGCTGGCAGCCCACAGAAAGGATCATCAGCTGAGTGGGGGGTTAACTACAGGAGAGGTTAGCACCCTTCCTTTCCTCTTTTACAAATATCTTTGCCAAAACAAGTAATTCTTACCCAAGGATTCCTGGGTAAATCTTCCATCACTTCAGGGGTAGAAGGCAAAGTGCTACAAAAGGCTAGTTCATCACTGCATACCCTTCAAGGAGCAGGCAGACATTCTAGAGTAATTTGATCTATCTTCAATATTCTTATTTCCAATTGCATTTCAAAATTAAATAACAACTTGCCTTTTTGACAGTTTCATGACCTAAGTCCCAGTTCTGTAATTTTTACGTAGTGCTTGCTTAGATAAAAGTTCCTCTTGATTTTAATGGCCTCTTAGCTTCTGGAAGAAACTCGCTGAAAAAAAGAATTTTTTTAAAAAATAACTCTTTGAAAAAGCAGAATCCCAAGTCCACACAAGTGAACATGTAGTTCTTGCAAGTCACCTGTCGTGTTATTTAAATCTATATTCTAAAATAACTGCTTTTGAGGTGCCATTTGACACCAAGTAAACACAGAGCTGTGCATCTGTTCATATGTAGGGTTAGATTACTGATGTCTTGTAACTCTGGCCATTGCTGTGACTGCAGAGTAAGCACAGTGATTTTTAATAATTATTAAACAGTTCATGAAAAAAATTAATGGCTGCATCTAAACTATCCAAAGCAGCTGTACATGCTCATTGTTTATCAGCCTTCATAGGAGTCATTGGCTGTGCTCTGCTCCAAGAGCTAGTGGGCCAAGGTTGGATGGTTTTTGGTTTTGAGGTGCTATTAAGAATTGTGGATATCCACTTGATAAGGAGAGAAGGCCTCTGACTGTTATGGACACATCTCTCTTGTGAGGTTTCCATTTGTTTTACTCAAGTGTTTCTAAACATAAATGTGTCTAACTCCTGATGCCAACACTAACCATCATGGCAAGACTAACACCAGCTAGCAAGGTGCTTCTCATATGAACATAGTTCCATCTCTCTTCAGAAAGTATAGAAGTGATGGAGTTTATAGAAACTTCCATGCCTGCATTTGTCTTCATATCACATACCCAGTCCCTTAGTCCTCCAAAATACCTCTTGCCTTGCAGGAAGAAAGGGTACTTAAAAAAAAAACAAAAAAACAACAAAACAAAACAAAACAAAAAAAAAAAAAAACAAAAACAAAAACAAAAACAAAAACCAACAACTCCACAACCAAAACTCTCAATGTTATTCAGTGGAATTCATCCCACGGGACAGGAATCCCTGTATAGATCAGGGGGAAAAAAATACTACCTCCTTTTCTTAATATCACTTTTCATATGGTAAATCCCTCAGAGTCCTTATTGTGGAATGAATAATAGATTAATCATTCCTCTGTGTGCAATGCCAGGGCTCTCTAATGTCACTGATTATTCTATATTGAATAAATAGTGTTGCTAGGTTGATATGTTTAAGGCAAATGAGATGTTTATTGGTATCCAAGAAGCCAGTTAACAAGATCCATTTTCCTCCATTGACTTCTACTCATGTATTAATGAGGTTCAAAAATGTCTTTTCTGTGTGTATCAGATAAACGTGTCTTTGATATTCCCAAGAAGCACACAAATATTTGCTCCGTTTATGTTTGTATTAATGTGTCACTGAAGCTAAATCTTCAGAAAGGGAATAAATACCATATCTATTAAGCCACTTAAGGGGTGAGTTCTGCAAAACTGGGCTGCAGTTGTTGCCATGGCAAATATCCATATTTAGGGAATTGTGGGGCATCAGATCCTTCTAGAAGAAGGAAATGGACACCTGCATATATGTACTTTGAAAGTTTCAGTGGCTGAATGTGCTCTGTATTGAACGGTAATTTAAGAGTGCAGTGTGAGAACATGCAGTACAACCCAGAGAACATGCAGAGGGAGAACAGTCTTCTCTGGAGTTGTCTTTTCTCCAGGCTGAACTGGAGAGTAAGGCTTAGGAACTGACAGATCTTGCAACTGTAATCTTTTTGTGGAGAAGTAGGTTTACCTTATCTTGAAATCACAGATAGGATTAGATAATCTTTTTCACTGTTCAGAGTGATACTTTTTGCTTAAAACAGTTTCAGCTGTAGTTATACAAATGCCAGCAGACTTCCAAGAAGAAGGCTGGAGAATTGCATTTCTGAAGCTTCTAAGTTTAAAAACATAAGAAAAAAAAATGACCAAGAAAGCATGGAAATTTTTCCTTCGGTGTCAAATGACACAGTCCATTTTGGTTTGTAATTGGAAAACATCTCTAGTCCATTTAAATTTTACTGAATTTCCCTTCTGTCAAGAAAAATGAGTAAATTAAGGGTATTAAGACTGTTTCTGTGCTACAATATTATAAATGAGAGAAGACTATGGGAAGTGGCATCTAAGTTGTACCTCTAGGTTTTGGCTTTCTTGAACACTGTGTGGTTAGATTAGCTGAATGAAAGAAATCCAATTAACATGCTTTAAAAATAGCCCAACAACCTCAGGAAATTTGCTCCCACAATCATGAACAGGCATAATATCAGTCAGGATTTTATACAAATGGGGGACATCTTGAGTTTGAATGAAGAATGAAATACACATGGATGTTGGGACAAGGAAGGGAAGATTAATATATGTGAGAGCCAGGAAGTTTATTCCTTTTCCTCACTTACCTGGAGCAAATTTCAAGAAAACATCTGTAAATGCTGCATAATGAGAAAGGAGAGTTGGGGCCATACTGTGCAGGAAGCTCCAACCTTTGTCTGAAGCACAGGATACAATAATGGGATGGTGGCAGGGTGGAGGGTATCACTTTGTATAAATTAAAATCCCTTTTTTCTTTTTCTGGTGAGAGGGAAAGGGGAAACGGGAAACCAGGTTGAGGAGCACCTGGGAACCATATGGAATGTACTGACTTCTTTTAATTAAAATTTTGTAGCTCAGGTTCAAAAATTTCAATAACTTGATACAGACTAAAACTTTACTGGATTCATTGCAGTCAAGTCTGTGAATATTCACACATTGCCTACAAACAGCAATTGTCTTCTAATACTGAAAGAATTGCTATTTGTCTGTGGCCCTGGTCCAAATCCACAAAGTCATTAGGAGGGCCTCTATTCTCTAGATCAGGTCTCCAGCCTGGTTGATACCTCAGACCTTCTTTTGTGCTTTGAAAATATAGGACCAAAAATAGGATTCCTTCTCCAGACACTGGAGTGTTAGCAAAGATTACAGGTCAGATGCTCCCAACTGATATTTTTATTTATAACTCATATGCAAGAAGGAGATCTGTTTCTATCTGTAGTTTGGTTGTACCCAGATTCTTACACAGAACTCCTTGGAGAAATGCTGGATGGTGGAAGTACCATGCAAAGAGGTTTACGATCAACATGCCCAAATGTCTGTTAGAATATCCATACACTGGCTGTCATTTCCTGGCCTGGCCTGAGTGTGATCAACTTCAGCTCATTGCTTTTTCTAGCTGACTGTTTTGAGCCAGAGGTTTTCTAGCAACAGACCAAATAATAAACCTCCTCTTGCTTTTGCTTCCCCATGTCTTTTATTTCTTGGATTGCCAGAAAGGATCCTTTTTGTGGCATGAAAATTTTAGAATTGGTCATTTTCACGCCTTTTCATCTAATGTTCTATCAGAAATACAGGAAAGAAAAAAAAGACACATTCTCTTTTTTGTTTTCTATATCACTAAATTGGAAGAAAGCAGTTTCCTGTAATAAAAGTTGTGTTTTAGTGGATTATATTAGCTCAGTATCTTATCCAGCTCTGAAAACTGAGAACATGAACTACATTTGCATCTATCTTTGTTTGATAGAGTATTTTGTGTTCCACAGCCTGGGGTATTTGTACTTTGGGAGGCTTCTGAGTTGAGATATGTAAGTATCAAAATTCATACAAGAGACTGGTCTGGATACTTCTCAAATTAGTTTTAAACAGGAGTACCAAATAGAAACCTAGTTAAAGGTTTCTGGTCATTTGAAGCTTATAAAGCCAGTAGGATGACCTGTTGAGTCTTTTAGCTTGCTACCTGTAAAGTCTGCATGTTTCAATTAAGCTCTTTTTCTGTCAGGGACCAGACCTTAAACTGAACCTTCTGTCACTTTTAGGGAATTTGAAATAATGTATTTTGTGAGTCTGTTTCAAGTGGCAATACAATGTCTCAGTCATAAACATCACAGTGCCGTCCTAAAATGACACAGTGTATCTTCTGACATGATTGACACTCTTGCAGGTACTTTTACGAACTCAGTAGCAAATGAAAACCAAGTCTATAGAATGCTCCATGTCATTTCTCCTATCCTAAAAGGCATATATTTCACATAGGTATGAAAGGATATAAAAGAATAACTACAAAAAAAAAAAAAAAAAAGGCAAATGTGATTGCAGTGTTCATTGTAGGGCACAGAGAGGGAAAACAAAACTCATGGGTCTTTGATTTGGTTTTTTTTTTTAATTTGTATGCAGTTACATAAGTCTACTTCAAAGAGAAGTGGGGTATGAAGCAGTAGTTTTAAGATTTTGTGATGGACATCAGCAAATCAATAGGTATAAGGAAACTCATTGAAAGGTTATTCTACAGTTGAAGGTGTTACTGCTTATTTTGTTACAAATCTCTTGCGCACAGAGAGCAGGAAAGCAAAGGGAAAGTATATTCCTACTTGGGTTATTCAGAAATGTATAGAATAAATTCTCTCTAATGATTGGCTTTAAAGAAGAAAATAATAATGCAAGATTGTCACCAATGTCTTTAAAACACATATTGTGAGAGGTTGTGTCTGTGAGACTTAACTTGTGAGTAGTCCACTGGAGTCAGTCACAAAGGCACAGACTTTAAGGGGGAGGGCAAGGCTGACTAATTGAAAACTGGGAGCACTTTGCAAACAATATTACATGAAATGTGAGAAGTGTAACGTGGCAGAAACAAGGCAAGGCCTGGTGTAAGCAGTTAATTGTGTTGTACAGTGTTGTGTTAGAGCAGCACACTTTGTTAGAACCTGATCTACTGCCATTTCCAGCCTCCTTGTCCCCTTGATGACTTGGGTTACCGAGATGACCATTTGGGTGAGAGTGTTCCCAGAGGAGCCAGCTTGCATTAACCTGAACACTTCCTCTGTTAGATGTGTCTATTGTACTGCAGCAGCTCAGTGGCTCCAGTTATTTTTTTACTAATGCACAGCAGTGATTTGTTAAAAGAGAATTTATTTAATTCAGGATGAATATGGGCTTTTACGTTAAAAGCCCCAGCTAGTCTTTACCTGTAAATGAGGGAGGCTTATGTGTCTGCTAACGTCTGTCAGCTGGGGGCCAGAAGTGCTGTTTTCCATAAATATCCTACAGAGGTCATATATCAGTATTCAGGGAAAAAGGGGAACTAAGAGAAGGTTTCTTCTTCACAAAATTCCTGAAACAATCAGGTAATGATTCTCCAGCACCACCTTAACGCTGCTGTTATGGTCTCAGCAGTAGCTGTAAACTCACATACAAAACCCAATATTGATGCAGTTAGCTGCATCTGTATGCTGCTTTGCTGTGGTGTCAAAGGAGATTGATCTCAAGTTCAAGAAATGCCACCTTTTATTCTGGTACAGTCCTAAACTTTTGTCAGTTTTGTGTCTGTATTCCCACTTTGAAAATAGTTGTTCTTGTCTAGAGATTGGGATCCTCCTGAATTTAGGGACTGCGAAATCCAAGCTACAAGAAACTATTTTAGAACTACAGTTCTTGAGAAGAAAAGTAGCTGCCTGATTTTTCCCATTTGTGTTTCTGTACTTATTGCATAGTGTCAGGGAAACTAGTATCTTTTTACAGTGTAGGCATGAATAATTAAACTGATGCAGAATATTTTAATCTTTGGGGAACATTTTCCAAAATAACCTTGCTTTATGTGTTGGAAATAGAAAAAGTGTAATTGAATTTTTTTTTTTTTTTTTGTAAGGTAGGGAGTAGACAGATGTATGTGAATATTTTTCGGTGGTTGTCATGGACAATTGGAAGCTGCTGTTAACTATTTTTATATTAAAATTCAAGGTGTTCTTGCTATGACAGGTTATGCAGCTTCCAAATCCAACAGTTCTTTCAGGACATTTATGGGTAACATGGATCAGAACTAGAGATTTCAGCCTGCAGTCTCAAATGGGAAGTGAGCATTATTGCTGTGGATTTGCAGATAGCCCAACTATGCTGCCAGCATGGACTTGCACTTCAGCCAGTTTAACTAAGCTTTGCTTTCTCTGTTGCTGTACTGGATTGTTTCTGTAGGCAGTAAGACTGACAATAAACCCAGCTCAAGGTACAACAGCCCAGCTACAGGAGTAATTCTTTTATACTAATGTGCCTGTGTTCCTGGTCCCATGATGCAGACAGAATGACTGAATTGCCTTAGTTCTGAGTTGTATTGTGTACTTCTGATACGCTTTGCAAACATGGAAAGGCCACAGTTTGTGTCCTATACCTGACCTTGCTCACCAAGCTAGTTTTCTTCAAGATCACTATCCAAAAGGTTTGCTAAAGCTGTTGCAAGGGCATTAGTCAAAAGCCCCTGACTGCAAACCATCTTTCTGTGGCTCTATTGGAAACCACTTGCTTCCCAAGAGGAGTCCAGTCCCCTCTAGAGGCTTTGCAGAATTTGGGGGGGTGAAGACAGCTCTGTCTCTTGCTGCTTCTCACTTTCAGTATGCCTAGAACTTCAAGGGCAAAACACTGAAGATAGGAAAGCTTCTACTCAGTGTTCCATCTTCTTCAGTTCCTTCACAAATAAGCCATATATGGACCACTTTGATGGAGACTTAGGACATGAAATCTAAACAGAGTAAGATTTCTCATGTGTATTGGCTGACTAATAGCAGTAGAAGGTTGAAACCTCCATAATGTGCAGACATGCACTTAGCTACTAATCCTGTAGTGAAAATGGTTCAGCTCAAAATACCTGTAGTGGGGCTTGGTCATGAGGTAGTAAGTTTTCCAGTAATTTTTCTGTTCAGTTTTCCCAACTGCAAAATAAATTTAAAAACCTCATAGAATGAAATAATGACGTTTGAGTGCTTTTTAAAGACAGGTAGAAAGTGCAATGTTGTATTATTTTTGCACACAGTACTGGATTACCCAAACTTTAGAAACTTCCCCCGTCTCTGGGCTTCCTTGAGCAGAGCACAAACCCCTCAGTCAGCCTACAAAGAGCTGAGGCCTAGCCTAACCAAGAGGGTACAGAGAGAGAACACTGAAAACACTACAAGGTGCATATAAAAAAAATGTTCAAAACCAGCAAGTTCTTCCTCCACTTCTTGCCTGTGGATCAAATCCATATTTAGGAGTGATATTCAGGACACTTCTTGCCATGTGGCTGTCTGGGCATTGCTGTAAATGATACATAGTGCAACAATGAGTACTTAAACTAGCCCCAACAAGGCCACTGGCAAACAGTAAAGTATATGCTCTCCCTATGTGTTTTTTTCAGAAATGAATAATGCTATAAAGTGCCAAGAAGAAAATTAGCTATGAGCTTTTAAATTTAAAATGATCCCCTTTTTAATTGTAAAACAGTGGCACTTAACTGCTATTGATCCAACAGAGACACATTAGGGAACAGGGTCACCATAACTGTTAATATTCACTGCTTAGTGAAAGAGCATCAAAGGACATTTTAATGTCACAGACTTTCTTGGGGAATTTTTAAAGAAAGCTTAAGTCAGCCAGCCTATGACTGAAAAGGACATGAGGTAGACAAATGTAGAAACAAATGTGATAGCAATTTTCTGCTAATCAAATCATAACTCAGGATTGATTTTTAGGCAAAAGTTTATGTCATATAGATTTCCAAGGCATAACGACATTTAAAATCCAGACTACATACTTTTTGTAGATTGGGACTTCATAAAAGATGGCCATCAGGGAGGGAAGGTTTACTTACTCCTGACACACTTGTGGTAGCAAGTTCTCTGTGGCTGCTGCCTGGACCATTCTTATTCCATGAGTTGGAAGATAGAGTTAACAGGAAAACATCTTCCTTTTCAAGGGCTTACTAGTTTTTAAGCTGTTACTACAGTGGAACAGCTTACTCTGAAAATCTTCTCACAAGGTGACCACCCAAGAAATGAAGCTTCATTTCACTGTGCTTGACCAGCAGTGCCCATGAGTTAGGCATGCCATGCAGCATCATGAGCTGTTGTAGTGGCAACATAATCTGTTTCTAGGTATTAATGGAACCTTTTCAGTGGCCATCATTTTTGCAAGATTAAAAATTTAAGTGTTAAATTTTTATTATTTTCCAAGTAAGATTTTGTTCTTGAGAACTTCTAGTAGGCTACAAATTTAAGTCATACTAACAGTGCTAACTCCAATATCTTTGGTATACATTTGAGTATGTTCAAGACAGATTTTAGGTCATAGTCTGGAAATAAATGATTTGGGTAATCTTTTTATTCCAAGTGCTCTGAGGCAGCTTTTTGAGAAATTCCCTGTGGCACGTTATTTATGGCAGCTTGGTTTCTTTCGTGTTTACATTATTTATTTATTTATTTATATAATTATTGTTTCTTCATCCAGTTCTCATAAGAAAAGAGTATGGGCAGTCTTTGAAAATGCAAATATCTGTTTTACTTTTTGGAGAGGACGTACTGAGAATGCTATCCAGTCTGAATGGGAAAGTCAGTCACTGTTTCAGATGCAGTGTCTCTTTAGATTTCTTAGTGCTCAGACCAGTGGGTGGTATCACCATATGTATTTGTACTGCTCCTTGTACAACATAGTGGCCCTCCTAACATAGGGTTAAATGTATGTCAATAATACAGTTTAAGGGAGAGAGAAGAACCATAGAAAGAAACAATAATTTGCCACTATTTAGAAGTCACTGGTTGATTTATTAAACTGAACTGCAGGCTGTTGCCTAAATGCAACAATGACTAACCCAGAGCTGAAAAAGATTTAATATTATTAGAGACATTTCTTCAGTTCAAAATAAAATAAAACACGGGTAATTGCCATGCACAAGAAACAGCTTCCTGCCATTCAGGGGCAGCTCCCCAAATCTTCATCCACAAAGACCGTATATGAGAAGTCTGAACAGGGAATGCTTTTATCCTACAGGATGGAATTTGATAACTAGGATCTGTACCTCTTTCACTTGTGGGTTATTAGGTCTCTTTCACTCTTGGGATCAGTATAGCGTATGGTTTGTGTAGGAACAGATAGTTCTTGTCTCTGTTGTGAAGACAGTGTGGTTGTAGGAGCCCTCCTGGGACTCTTATAATGATCAGTACAGAAAACTCAAGTCTATCCTGGAGCGGGAAAGTGCATCGTTTAATGAAAACGTTGTCCGTTATTAATAGAGTGATGGTAGAACTGAGAAAGAAGGAGGCCTGGGGGGGCTTTGGGTCTTCAGCTAAGTGTTTCTAGTCTGCTTCTCTTTTTTCCTTCCCAACCCCTGGAAAAGAGCAGTTACAGTAACCTGAAGGAAGAGATACAATCAAGAGACAGCCTAGAGCAAGAAAAGGTCTCTGTTGTTTTTCAGTGAGGTCATTTGTAGTTCACAAAGCAAGGTCAGACGGATGAGACTGCTGCAGGCTCTACATGCAGTCACTATCACTAAAAGTTAAATTTTCGATTTTTTTCTTACATGTCTTTCTGTATTTTGTTGGGGACTGCTTGGGCCTGTTATTACAGAGAATCTTACCAACTGTGTTCTCTGTAACAAGCAAATGTGTTTGCATGACTTCCAGAGATTTATTTTGTTAATCATACACTATGAAATCAAGTACTAATCATGCACGAAAGGGTAGATGCAGGACATTACAGTAGCAGCAAGACAGACTGAGATTATAGTTGCTCATTCAGTGAGCTTGCTGGGTGATTGCTGACATAGGTGTTAGTCTCCCTGGTTTTGTCCGTATTTAATTTTCTCTGTTAATGTCCAGTAGGAAAGTAGGGTTTTCCATACATTCTTCAGGCAGGAGAGCAATTGCTTGTATAGCCAATTGTGTAAGAGTAATTAAATTATTCAGAAGGCATACCTCCTGCATATGGCACCTGGTAGAGTATATGTGTTTTTCTGAAATCAAGGTAAGAGTTAGAATTAGACTATTTTTTTATTTATTTGCTGAGATATCAATAAGCGCATTTATATTTATCCATTGTATATAAACATAGCCAGCACGTGTGTATGTGTTACTTTTCTTAAGTAAAATGTCTCTATGCATTTTGGTACAGGCCTTTCCCAAACTACACAGCTTGTTTGTCTTATGCCAGGTCTCTACATTTAGAAAAAATAAGCGACAAACTGAATCACTGTTGGCTGAGCTTCCAGATGATTACATTTTGAGATTGTTCCTTCTGGGCAAGGTCAGTCCTACTAGGTGCTGGTGACCAAGGCAGAATCCCAAAAAACTTATGCACACACTTAACTCTAATTAGATGCTAACATCTCTCAAGAAATGAGCACCATGGAAAGCTAAGCCCACAGACATTTTCAAAACATGTATTTAATTATTTTTTAAGTCCTTTCTTTGTTAAGGAGAGAGGTGTAGGGCATATATGCTTAAAATTAAGCATGTGTTAAAGTATTTCAGTTGAGTAGGCCAAAGTGTTTGGCAGACTTGAGCTTTCACGGGCATGATTCTGATGTGCTACACTGGGTGATTCCTTCTCCTTTGAAAGGGACTCTTGAAGGAATTGGTTACCACTCTGTATGAGTAGGAATGTTAGAAACTGGCCCACAATATTGATAAATCACTTTTAACAGATGTTCACCATTAAGCTGTATCTAACACACTGCAAATACTGGAAATACACTGGGCCACAAAATATGTGAGAGTGATATTCCTGTAATGCCAGATTGTGCACACATGTTAGTGAGCACTTACCCACTGGGAAGTCTCCCTCAGCTTACTCAGATGAGTAAGGGCTTGCAAGACAGAAGGGTTGCACAATTAAGCCCTCAATAATTTGATTTATAAGTAAGCCACCCTGAGAATGCTCCAAGGGGGTCTCCAACAATATCATATATTTTCTTGCTCGAATTATAATTAAAAACATTCTCTTAGAACTCTTTTAAAAAATTACAAAAAAAAAGACCCATGGAAGCCCATCACAAAAAGTGATGAAACTTAAGGGTCAGTGGACAGCAGAGTGTGAAATAAATAAAGGAAACACAATTTGGGGTAAAACTGCTTGGCAGGAAAGATGAATGGTGTAATTTACAGTCTTGTTGTCTCTCTCTAGGGTGGGGCTGTAGATTTACAGATGAAGTGATTTGAGCTGCTGGGACTATAGACATTCTAGAGAGTATCATAACATCCTCAGCAGTCAGAGCCAGGAATGTGTATGGTCTGTTCATGACTAAAGAATTGCCATGCAAGTTTTGGATAGCTGGAACAGCACCCTACTGGGCTGGAGCCCCTCTTGTGAAATAACTTGTGTTTTCAGGATCTGTACAGCTTCCTTCAAAAAGAAAGCCTTCTGAAACTGTCAGGTCTCTGGAGCTGGCCTCACCCTTTTGCTCAGTAATTTTAATAATACTTAAAATGCAATGATGTCTTGGTGTGAAATGCAGATAAATATCATAGCTTAGCCAGAAACTATTTGAACATGCACTCACAGCATTTTTTTTTAAATCAGAATACTAATGATTACTTCTATTCATAGAATATCTTAATTTAGAGCTTCTAATTTTAGATACTCACTGCAAATACAGATTAATCTGTCAATTCCGTAGAATTAACTTTAGACACTTTTAGCAGAGGTAGGTAACAGGTGTTGCAGATGACTTCAAGTATCTGAGTGAAGCAGTGTTTACTTTCTGTGGGCAGACTGCTAACACATACACCCCTTCATGCATGCACACACACATACAAGATGGAGATTAATAATTAATTCATAACCTGTTATATATACCAGGAAACTGCAGCCATAAGAACACGCCCTCAGGATAGGTCTCACATGAAGAAATGCAGATGTTTCAAATTGAATATTTTTTTTCATAAATATCTGAAAGCAAATTTCTGAAAGCTGAACATTTCAGGCCCTTTTCTGTAACAACTGAGCACAGAGGTATTAGTTTGTGTAACAGCTACTCGTATATAAATAAATAAAGCAAATAGGCTTTGAAATCTCTGTTGGGGGGATGTGCATTTATGTGAGAGAATATATGCATGGCTAGCGTTTACATAGAATAATATAACACATGGCCCTCGATTGACTGCAGAGTTGTAATCCAGGTGTTGTGCTAACTGTTTTAATTGTGCAATGTGGTACATATGCCCGGAGCTCAAACTGAGAAGGGAATTGGAAGGAAAACAGTGATCCTCTTGTTGAAAAATGTAATTAGTTTCATAAATACAGTAGTGGACAAAAAGGGGGGTGGGGGTGGGGGTGGCAGTGGTGAGAATGTTCCTTTTTAAAATGTTTACCAGTGCAGCCTTGCAGGTGCTCACATATGCTGATTATTTATTGTCACTGCTAAAAGACAGCCATTCAAATCCATACTTCCTCAAAATCCCTCATTTAAAAGAAGAAACACACATTTCCTTTCTGACATTCTTGGCTAGGAAAAAATGCTCTTCCACTTTTTTCCTAGGGAACACACAGATAAGTAATGTGTGAGTTGATAAGTGGAGTGACCACCTCCAATGCAAAGGTCATTCCTTTTCCTGAACCAACCTGTTCCCCTTCTCAACGACAGAAATTAGAGGCAAAATCAATGTAAATGTGCCAAGTTTCTTTCTCTCTGATTTCAGGATTGTTCCATGCCTAGGATCTTATTTCCCCCCAAGATCTGGTATATTTTTAAAGTCAGATTTTAAATGTCTCAAAGAGCAGAATTTTCTTCTCAAAGACTGTCTGACAGAATAAAAGATCCCCCAGTTAGGGAAGTCCTGATACTGCTTAAAGTATTCATTCCCTGAATTTTGTCATATTTCTTTCCAAAGTACTCTTTGTGCTGTACACATCACTTTCCCAAGCCAGCCACTGTCATTTTTCTCCTTAGGTAGTTCTCATAGCATCACCTCATCTCCTGCTTGTCTAACCACATTGCTCCACCTATTTTTCCACAAGCTGCAGAATTATAGCAATCAAACTGGTTTGTTTTATTCCTGGACCTGCCTCTGTTCATTTCACCTAAATTTCTTTGTCAAAGAGGAAGAAGTGTTCAGCAAAACTTCCTCACAACAGATTATAGAGTGAGGTTGTTACTAACATGTAGTTCATTTGTTTCAGTGTTGTCAACTTGTTTAAACTGCATAAGCTTAAACTGCAAAAAAAAGTTAAGTATCTTAATACTCATTCCAACATTTGAAACTATGTCAATTGTTCAGTTCACAGTGCATTTTTAATTTACCTCTGAGGAGTTTTGTTCTGTTTTTTCTTGTGCTGATTCACCAATTTACAGATATCTTATTTACTTCACGTACATAGCCAGAAGACCTAAACATGTCAGGCTGCAAGGTCTGATAATCAGTGAGTCATTTCCTTACTGAATTTAGGATGTATCCCAGGGGAAGTGCTGTGTCAGGGTATTTGATAGGGAGTTAGTGGAAAGGCAGCTACTCCAGGTGTTTTAGTAGTAGAAGAGTATATAGTGATGTTCATCTATCAAACTATGAATGATCAATACTTAAAATAAAATCTGTATTTGGAAAAGCTTGTGAAGTAGTCCTGAAAAAAAAAGATTAAAATGTTTAATTTTCAAAATTAAAGTGTTCCATCCAATCATCCACACAATTTTATACTATTGAAACAAAGTTCTTGCAGAATATTTTTGATGTCCAACTATGGAAAAAAACCTACATAAAATAAAGGAAATACTTGGAGATCAAATAGCCTGCAGCATTTGGATGAAAATTGCAGCCTGTGACTACTCTTACAGCCTTCTTTGTAAGAAAAAATGGCTTAGCCTGCCAGCCAACCAATCAAACTTTTAAAAAATGAATTTGTAACCAAAGAAAAGACCATATTGCAGATGCCTCAATAGAAGACACAGCTACATTACATTTGCCTTCAGGATCCAGAAGCTGCGGAATGTCTGAGAGGGAGGGATATGTTTTGGCAGCGTTACCTGATCCATGTGTCAAGGGAAGCATTAACACCATACTTCCATTCCTCACAGATGTAGATTGATGGAAGTTACATTCTCGTAAACAAATCACAAGGGGCCACCTTGCTCTCCTCTCACTGCTTCTAACCAGGCACATCCCACAGAGCTGTGTGGGGAGAAGCCAGGCAAGACAGAACCCATGCAATAATAATACAAGCAACCAAAATTGTCACGTTGCTTGTACCATTTTTTAATTTTAATGTGCTGGAGTTTACCAGCCCCCTGTTTTATCACAGGCATGTGCTATCAGGAGAGCTTTCCAGACAGATGCATCTCATGGGTAACATGGGTTTGTTTAAAACAATAAACAAAACAAGAATAGGATATCAAGGGAATCGTGTTACTAGAGAGCATAACATTTGAGAAAAAAAACTTCTATAGATATTGTGCTTTCCTTTCATATACTTCCCATAATTTCTTTTACTCAGTTAATTACTAGTGCAATTGCTGATTTTTAGCCTCTCTTCCTTGAGACGAGCCTGCATTGAAGCCATAATGTGGTGTGATGTAATAAACTTTTGCACTTACATAAGCATTTTTCATCCCATCAGTCATATAGCAGCACATCAATAAGATACAAACACAAGAAAGCCATTGTGTGTTTACTTACTTTATAAGTTTTGAAATTTAAGTAAGGAATGGTATTCCCTTCACAAAGCAGATTCAAAGAACCATTAGGCTTGGAGGGACAGGGCAAGATGTGAGCAGTAGAGGAAGATCATTAAGACTGGATAACCTCATATCTGAGCAACCAAACCAGGTCACCCTCCTCTGCAAGATGTAAATGGTTTTAAACTCTTCATCCCTCATGGGCAAAGTGAGGTGTGTCTCATTTAGATCATAATGGAGCACTAGTGGGGCCAGACAGAGCCAGCTTTGCAGGTCTGTGGGGTGCATAGGTACACTGCAATTCTCTGATTATAATATCCTTTCCCACTTTGTGGGATTTCCCTCCTGCAAAAAATAGAATCATAGAGTTCTTTGGGTTGGAAAAGGACAAAGATATCTAGTTCCAGCCACCCTGCCATGGGCCAGGGACACCTTCATTTCTGGATCTGAAAGCTGAGCAGTTGGTTTCAAGCAAACAGCAGCACTGTTTGTCTTGAAGTGGAAGAGATTTATTTCAAAAGTATTTGGAATATGCTACTGCTTGCACAATGTGGGACAACAAGCAAGTGATCCCACCTGGTGCTACCCAAAGCACTACGGAGAACAGTTAAAAGAGAAACCAGGAGAACAACAGCACCGAGAGCTTGCTTGCAGCAAATGACCAGTTTGTGAGTAAATTGTAGGCTATTTTGATTGCCTCAGCATAAATGTGTATAAGAGCAGTGATGTATGCGATTACTGTGCTCACACTATTTCACCACCAGAGTGTTACATTGTTGGAGATGACAAGTAGTCTGGTAGGAGTGAGTCTGTCAATGAAAATAACAAGGCCTTGGAATCTACACTGCTCTGGTTCTGAGGGGCTGCTTTTGACTTTGCTCTTTCTAGTCCCACTAGCAGCTGAAGTGGGCAATAGCTGTACTTGTGGCACATATTTTCTGCCTTAGATTCATGCAAGTGGAGTGAATGAGTCTGAAGCAGCCCAGACCATTCTGCAATTCAAAGCACAGTAAGCAGGATTCATCAAAAGCACACTCATGAAATAATTCAACTTCTAAAATTCTAATGTGTATGTACCTGGTATCATTTAAAGGTCTTGAAGCATTGCATCCCAAGCAGCATGGTGTATGTAGTTTTCAGGCTGTCTATTGCCACAGTAACTCTCAAATTGTCTTGTTAATTTCTGCCATTCAACATACAGTATCAGAGCATGATATCAGAGATGTTGGATGTTATGTTTCTGTAAGTTTGTGAAACACAAGTGGATGGGTAGGAAAAAACTCCAAAACATTGACCTTTCTGAAGTTGAAGGCTGTGTTGTGAGTTCAGCTATTGATAAGATGCTGCAAGGAATCCAGCAGAACAGCATGCAACTCCAGCAACAGGAAAAAATCAGATTCAGGCTCACACCTGGCTGGACACAAGTAATCCAAATATGAAACACAATACCACAGGCTTTGCACAATCTGTTCCACCCGAAATAAACTGCTTGGTTACTTGTCAATCTGTATGTCTGTGCTTATGAGCTGTAAGCTTTCCCTGTTCTGCCACTTGCATGCTGTATTTTACAATGCCAAGAAGAGTTACATTGTTTTGCACAACTTCACTGCAGGTGACAAAGTTCAGAGCCAAGAGATGTGTCACAGGCGTAAAAGGGAACAGCCCACACATGTCTGCCTGACCCACGCTTAGGCCTGCAGAACAGGAGGGTGCATTTTGAGTATTAATGTACAAGGGTAGGACCAGTTTTCACCCACAGCCTTAGCTTCGCTGTTGCATTCACCACAATGTAAAAATACCCCAGGTTCTTAGCTCACATGCTGCTATTTATAGCCTTTGTGTGATGCCAGACATGTGCATATATCAGTGTGCTATTTTAGCAGCCCTCTAATGAACAGCGTGGGTGAAGCCACCTAAACAAGCTGATTGAGAAGAGTGTTGGTGAGGGAGGGCTGAAGTGGTCTGCCTTTTATCCTTTTTTTTTTTTTTTTTAATTAAAAAATTAGGCTTTTTTTCTTTTTTGGTTTTTTTTTTTCACACTTTGTTGCCATTAAGAATAATCTTAAATGGCCCCTTTCTTCTCTGGCAGTCCTCCCTCCCCCTCCCACTCAACACCCCTCCCCCAGATGTCTTGATTAGTGGCTGTGTGTATGCTGGTCAGATTCTGGGATTAATGATGGCTAATTTGTCTGAGGTTGGTACAGCCTAGCCAGCAGGCTCTCTACCACCAGCTTTTGCTGCCATATGGGTAGAAGCAGCTGTTTCAATTACTTTCTGTGCCCAGATGTGTCAGACGAGACACCAGTGCTCTGCGGGGTACATTCAGCCGCTCGGCAGCTAATTACTTCAATCGCGTGTCGAAGCATGATGCTGTATACTGTAAAAGGGGGTTTTGAAAACAGCCGAGTGCCAGCTGTCATTACAGCTCACATTGATGTGAGCCTGATAGTCTGTAACTAGATTTGAACTTCAGCTTTCTGGGAATCTTCATGCGCATGGTGGATGTGGCTACTGGTGCAGCTCTTACCTGTTTGTGCGTGTACCTGTGTGTGCATGTGTGTACTTGTGCTGCAGATGACTGGGTAGCAAATAATGAGAACTCCAGCATCTGTGCTGTGTCATGTCCCTGTGTATGCATGGAGAACAGTCTCAGGGGGTGTAAACCAGACTAGCTCTGTTAACTTCAGCAGAGTTTCAGACACTTACACCAACTGATCATTTCCCTAGGCTGTGCATATAAAACTTGGTTTGTTGTGGCTTTTTTTTTTTTTTTTTTTACTTTTCACTGGCACCAGTAAAATTCAGACTCGTTATATTTTAGTTAACGCTGTTCCACTGACATAAGGTGATTGTGACAAGAGGATCAGGTCCATTAAATGTCTGTCAATACGTGTGACAGTCTCATTCTAGATCTTAGTTGCCAGACTCAACAGCTTTGCCTCAGTCCTCTAGTTTTATGTTCAGGATCCTTTCAGTGTCAATCCCTGCTTTATCTGGTGTTCATTGTCCCAGGTGGCAGAACCATATGTGGGTTTGGGCCGGATTCTTTGCTAGTGGGGACTTCTTTGCTACTTGGCAATGAAATGAGACTGTCCGGCATACAAAGAAAACCATTAACTGCTACACAAGCCCTGGACCTGTTTTGCTAGAATTTCTTTGTCATCCCTGCAGTTCCCAAAAATGTTTTTCTTCAATACTGAAGTTTAAGTCATATCCAAAGTATATCTTTAAGTGAAGAATGTAAGGGCGCAGTTTCAAAATAATCCTTTTCCAGCAAGAAAGTCTGCTTACAAAGTTCTTCCTTTCTTCTGCCACCAGCTGCTCCCTCCTGTCCTTGTAAAGTATGCTTCCTCTTTGAGCATATCAGCAAAACCATGATGCTAGGTCAGCTGGATCAGAGAACTTATTTGTCTTAGAAGAAAATATTTTCCTCTCAATGTTCAGGAAGGAGATTTTGATTTAAAATACAGTAACACTTAAGGAACAAAAGTAAGTGTCCAGGGATATAGGTGGGAATCAAGTAAATGATGAAGAGCAGTATCTTAGCCAAAGATGTGGTTTGATGTTACATCTTCGGCTGTTGTTCCTAGTGCTTGTTTGACTGGTGCTGTGTTGATCTGGGGAGAGAATCTAGCCCAGCCAAAACACTGGCTGGAACATTTTGCCATTTAAACTTCCCAGGCATACTTAGCAGAATCCAGCAAGCATGAGCAGTGTCTCAGTGGAAGCTCAGCAGAGAAATCAGATGGCATCCTGGGATTATTTGCAAGATGAATTAAGCCAAGAGTTGGGATTAGACACATAGGGGCTCAAGAAAAGCAAAGAGAAGCCCCTCCAATAGCCCCTCCAAAAGCATTTCTACATCTTTTAACAAAGCACCTTTTTCTCCTCAATGAACTTAAACCCAGCCCTGCATATAGTCTATTGGTTTGGATTCATATTTTCAATTAATGAAGTATAATTCCCTGAGTACACAATCCCTGAGTGTAAATTAAAATCAAGTCTGCGTTATGTGCTAGGTGAAAGCCTTATAAAAAGGTTAATGGTGCAATGTCTAATGTCAGAAAAGCATTTCGGTCAGCTGTGAAGTGATCCATGAATCCAACTGATACTGAAATTAGCAGAGTTGGTAGACAGTCAGGGAAGGGGGGACAGGGTGGGAGAAAGTGCAGAAGGAATCTGTTATAAATACACTTCTTACACAAATTACTGCAAGCAAGTCTGAAAACAAGTGCAGAGCAAAGCATTTAATGCAATGCCATTGGCATTTTGGGCAAATACTCTGTAATTTGGGGTAGTTACTAACATTATCATCATCATCATAATACATGTATTTAGGAAAAATAAACATTTGTTTTGTGCTAATTCTATGGTAATCAGGGTGATTGTACTGTACTTAGCTACGGTTTGTTACCATGGTTATTTCTTGTGGTTCTTGGTTATTAATGTCCTGGAAGATTCAACAGTCTTCAGCGCTGTTTCAGCTCACTCTCCTCCAATAGGCACAAGTATCTTATTTTTTTTTTAATATTCTAGTGATCTGACACAAGTTTTTATAAACAAAAATAGATTTGGTTCTTGTCAGACAAATATTAGACACAGACTTCTTGCCTTATGTCAGTCTTCCAGTTTAAAGGGCCTGGAGTTGAGTGTCATCTAGTAAGCTTTATTTGTATTGCCGGATGGGTGCAGAGAAGCCTTCATGTAAAAATCAGTCTTCCCCACGTGTTTTCTGTGGCCTGTAATCTCATAAAGATGGACAGCATTACAGCATTCTTGGAAGTAGCGGGTGTCACGAAGAACAGCTTTGATCTCATGTATTCTAGAAGCTATTTTTAGTCTTTCAAATCAGTTTTTAAAATCACAGAAGCATACTGGCACATATCTACTTCCATTTAGCATGATGGACATATTTATTTGGGAATTAGGATTCAGGTTTTACACGTTACTGCTGCTGATATACATTAACCATGTACATGTGTGCTCTTTACAAGAGTGACCTGGGCTAACTCAGCACATGACTGTGACTGCCTGGTGCTCAGTGGGCTGTAGCCTTTTCCTGAGTCCAGGCTTTACCTTCTAATCCTATTTTCCTGCTCATTTTTTTATAACTTCCTACTTTGTTTCATAGTTAATATATAACTATTAAACACCACTTTAACTAGCACTGTAAATAGTAGCTTGTATACAAATATCTTGTTTGAACCACTTATTATAACTTTGAATGCAAGTTCAGATGAGAAAGGTATAGTGACATGTTAAAGTGTATGGACCTAAAAAGCTCTTTTTTTATTCTCTTTTTTTTTTTTTTTTTTTTATTTTTGAGAGGGGGAGGTGCAGGTGTTGGGGAATGTAATATGTGTAATATGCTGTATGGAAGACTGATAGGACAGGAAAAAAGACTTTGTCAGCCAAGCACCTTTGTACAGATTTATTCCTGATGCAATGCATGTGATACCCTCAGAACCAGCATAGTTATGCGTTAGATAAATGCTCCCCTTCTTCACTGATTTCATTCTGTAAGATTGCCTAATGGAAATATCAGTTTAAGTCATATTCAGTTGGATTACTGATTGTATCTGTGCATATTTGATAGGTAGGCCAAGACCTGAACTGGATCCAGTTTGAGTTTGAATTGGGGGATGACATAATCCAAGGCTATAACTCTGTTTTCAGTGGCAGAGCAGAAAAGTGATTATGATAACAGGGAAGAGAGAGGGGATGGTCAAACCATTCTGCAAGTTTTCCCATTGTATGTAACTGCACAGTAAAAGTGAAATAATTTCACCCCTTTTTTTTTTTTTTTTTTTTCCATCTGGGTCTCACTCCAATGTCTGTATTCAGCCCACCTGGTCTTTTAATGTCCTTTTCTAAGTATTAAATAGTTGACAAGACTGTAGAGATTGTCTTAAGATCTAGGCATGTGCAAAGGTCTCAGTCCTCTGTCATTAGTTGACTGCCAATTTGTTTTAAGTGCTAAGTTAAAATAATGGAAATAAAATCAAGTGTAAGAAAGGAGTAAAGCCTGTAGTTGGAAAGGCAGAATATTCAGATATGGAAAAGAATTATCAAACTCTCTTCAAGAGGGAGCTGCAGTACTGTGTGCAGGGGAGTTTTTGAATCTTGTGGACATTGTCTTAATGGAGGTGGGACTCAACAAATGAATTGTCATTTCCAGAAAGAAATGAAAGGCAGAAGTGCAAATCAGTTGAATAATTGTGACAACCTTGAAACTTAATAAGCAGATAAAAGAGTGGAAAGCTTCCCAGAAATATTCCCTGGGGAGAAGTCAAGAATTATCTAATGTGGATAAATAGGTTAAAAGGATATCCACATCTTGAGTTTTGATAAATTTAGGATTGACAGGTTGAATGAGGAAGTGGTAGCCCTAAGCAGAAGTTTGTATTTAGGGTGAGATGTCAACAGAGGGAAAAAGAGGCTCAAAGCAGAGGCATATGCTTTAATCAAGGAATCTGACAGACTCACTGAAAACTTTGTAGATAAGACACTGGAAATAAAAGGGACACTGTAAACAAGTAGATTTTATTCTCATAGCTGGTCCAAGAAGCCAGTGTTTTTGACTAAATAAAAGTTGAGACCACATTCAAAAATACTTCATCTCTTCCTTATGGATCAGGATAGAGAATCAGAATATCAAGAATGTTGGTACTGAGAGAAAATCCATGCCCAGAAGGAGCTTCACCAAATTGAAATAAAGAGATGGGTCTTTCCTCTGTGGACTTTGTAGCACAGATGAGATTGCATGACTTTGGATATGGATTGCTAATGTGAGTTGAGCTGTAAAATGAAGCAGGTGATGTCAAACCATGACAGAAACCAGATAGGCCCAGTTGGTTATGGACATAATTTGTTTTGTGTTCATTGAAGTCTCATAGCTAGATTTATGGAGGCTAAATGGCATGGGAAAGCTTGCACAATAGTTAATTCAGGATTAGAGTATTTCACGGCTTTATTCTGTGTCTCTCTGGTGTATGTAACATATTTCCATGTATTCTACTGAAAGAAATGGCTCATCATATTCATATGATGAATATGCATCATATGCATCATATTCCGAGATTAAAGAGTTAATTTGAAGGTTACTTTTGGTCTATAGTTATACGTAAAGTATGGAGAATTCAAAATTCCTATCCCAATTAAAGACCTTCAGAGTTGTCTTCTTGTAACATCAAAATGTAATATTTTTTTGAAAAAACAGGTCAGTTACTTTTTGCAAAGAGGACTTGCCAGGTCCTCAGAAGCTGACTGTATAGCACATAAAAGTTCAAGAAAAAGGTAAAAATGCAACCCATGGAATCCTCTTAAAAGAACAGAAGGAACAGTCTAGATGAGTGGTTTACTGCAGCCCTTCTGAGCACAGAAAAACCAGAATGTGAGCATTCTTAAGTTACACATAAAAAATAACATTAGTTTTTCTTCTACATTTTTACGATTAAGGAGGGAGGCTCACTGGTATCTAAGAACTTCCAAAGCTGGCAGGTAACTAACATTGCTCTTTGAATATACTGCTACTCCAAAAACAAGGCAGGAACCATCAAGATAATTGTCTGATACAAATCTTTTGTTAGAGTAATAGATTTTGTACTGTCATGATTCCTGAATCACAGCCATATGTACTAGTGAATGATGAAACATGTAAATGGTAATTCATTATTAACTCTGTGTATAAGAAACTAAATTATTCTTTTCAGTGCTGTTCTTATATCTGAGACATGATACATTATGTTATGCTGTAATTTGTAGACACAGTGGAATCAGCCAAAAAGTTGTGTTCTCTTCCAACACAGAGTTTAATATTTAGGCTTCTCTTCCCTCATTCGTTCAGCTTTTATTTAATTGTAATTTATTTCCTTGGGGAAAATTATGTAGAGTGGCTTTGTTCCAGAAAAATAGGGTGTAGTTTAATATGGCAATTTTGGATTTGTCTAAAAGTTTTGATGCCAATAGACTGTGTAATTTTGAGGAAATTACTCAGTCTTTCCATGTATATTGTAAGAGGGGACAGTCGTATACAGCTGTGCCAGAAGGGTGTCACTAAATACTTAAAGGTGTACCTAAGGATTAGCAGCAAGCTTTTTACCTTCTTTGGTCAATAATCAGCTTTATTTAAGTTAATAAGACTTGAAAATAAAAATAAAAAAGGAAGAGGAATATCTACTAACTTGAGAATTAAGTACCCGCCGGGTAAAAAGACAATATTTTAAAAGAACATCAAAATATTAACTTTGAAAACCTCCATTTGGCTCTCACTTTTTTATGGCATTTATTTATTTACCATTAAATGGAACAGTGTCTTTCAGTCTGTTCAAAAGTAATACTGGTGAGGCACAGCTGCTGAAGAAATTCAGATGAAGATTAAGTATAGCTTCTAATCTGGGTGCCCCAAATTCTGCAATTAGAAGAAGGCAGGCATGAAAAAGGTACTCAGAATAACTGAATACTGCTGCTAAAGTAATTGTGTGATTTGACTGCATTTGCAATTGTTCATGCTGGCATGTCCTGTGCAAGCTGTATCTCACCATGGTGATATAGATTGCAAAGATGCTGCTCATTTTAATCAAAAGGATAAGAGGAGATAAAATTAAAATCAGAAACAGCTTTTGTATTGCAGTTTAAAGTCAGGGTTAGTATTAATGGTCAAGAAACAAGCCTTTTTAATTGACTTTTCTGGAAAAGCATTCTGGTTTCAGAAGTTTCCCTTAACTTGATGTCCATTTCCAATGTGGGTTGTTTTTTTTCCCTCACTACATCTGTAAAACATAGAAGTGCTGTATTGTTTTATCTCCCAGGGAAGATACTCTTTCTTCTAGATGTAACCTTACCTCTAAATGACTTCAGAGTTCAGATTCCTGGAGGTGTAGTGGATATATGGCAATCCAGGCCGTAATTTACAATAAACCCATGTTCTGACACCACTTCCATGACTTAATGCTGGAAGTATGTTGTTGGGAAGGCTGCCCTACACTGCCATGCTGAGGGGGACTTACTGTGTCATGGTAAATATTTTATTATTTATCTTGTTGTGGTTATTTCATGTGCTGCCACAGACGTTTTCTCAATTTGTTTCTGCCAGAACATGTTTTCTGATATCCCTCCTGGAACAGGCAGATGTTCCTAATGGATGAAAAATTCAATATTTGCTGCATACACTGGCTAGCTCTTTTATCCTTAAATACCCAAGAAGGTTCTCATCTCTCAAGAACCAGAGAAAAAAACATCAAAACATCTTTATGCATCTCTGTACAAAAGAATGACTGGTCAGGAATCTTTTCCGTATCTCTCAGGGTTTTGTTTTGTGGGGGGGGGGGGGTTTTGTTTGTTTTTGGGGTTTTTTTGGGGTTTTTTGCTTTCTTTTGTATTTGAGGATGCCACTGTAGCTTACTCTCACACAAAAATCAGTGAACTTAAAGAGACAGTTGTTTAGTAATGAAACTGGTTAGTGAACTGTACTGAAGTATCCTGCAAAACTAGAAATACTTTCAGGTCAGGAGAAGTAAAACTGTGCAAAGTGACAATATTTAGAATGCATGAGCCTGGATGGCTTCTCATCAAAGAACATCCTTGGGGAATTTATGATCTTTAGTCTTTTTGGTCTGTCTTCTCCTGTAGTTTTTGGACAAGTTCCATAACTACCCTGTGATTTATCTTTTCATTTATTAGGGGTTTAGTGAGAGTAGTGACTTGCTTCACTGGTACGTGTGAAATCCCAACTGGTGCAAGCATTTAATCTGAGGATGGCTTGGAAGTCTTCAGAAGGCTGGAAGTGCTATTCAGTACTGTGAAACATTGCAATGTAATAATCTTTAAATCGTCTGACAGTTGATTAGGCAAAAAATGCATTTAAGAGTTATCCTTCCCCTCATTACTAACAGACATCTTTTGCCAGAGCACTACAACTGGAAGAACAGTGTCAAGGAAGGATCCTGTAACGATGGAACTTCAGAATTTTCTGTGTCTATCATGTTAATAGGAAGCTTCTAGGCAGTAGATATTTTTGTACAGGAGAGTATGCTGTAAGAAATGCATTTTACACATGGAATTTTAGTACAATTGCTTAAAAAGTATATAACATGAACAGTCAGTCCTCTCTGGAGGTCTCTTCTGGCAAAATGAGAAAGCCTTGTTCTAGCATTACAAAATCCCTACAGATAAATTTGAAATATATGTCCCTTTTAGTGTTTTGACAGCCTACAACTGAATTACCATGAATGAAAGAAATCTTAGGGGTAGAAAGTGGAGGGGATTACTTTCACTTTAGGGACATATCCTATACAAGCCTGTTGCTGGTGATACTCTGCTTCATTTCAGTGTTCATCATCACTAATCCTTAGTATAAATGAATATCTGCACTTTTAAGCAACCAAAGGTTAAAGACAACTCAAGCCATTCATGTGATTTCATTATACTGCACTGATTGCAGTACATCAGAGTTATTTATAACCTCAGTTCATAAAGTTGGATTTTCAGTAAATGAGTTCCTTTTCAAAGGTTAAATATTTATGTCCTTATTTTCTGTCTGAAATAGTCTATAGTTAAGAACATGCACTAACTAATGAATCATCACATCCATCTTCAAGAAGATAAATAAAAATTTTGAGTTGGTATACTGTCTCCTTCCTTAAACTGCTTCTCACCACTCCTACGTGAATTGTCAAAACAGATCAATGTCATGGCAAAGACTTTAATTCTTTAGATTTATATACTTAGGCTTAGCCTCGATTGAGTGTTCAAAACAGTAATAATAATCATAATGATGTCCTTTATCTGCTTTCCTTCTACTGAGCTCAAAGAGTCAATTTGTTTACCCCCAAAGGACAGTAATGTAATTAATCCTTTCAGTGCTTTTTAGTTCATAGCCTAGGGGACAGGTGTTTTGCTCTCCCAGAAAGTGTAGGTGTGAGATCCTGTGTGGTCATTGTTTCATCTACCAATTAACACCAGTTTTGTTCCAGCAGTCTTTGGTTCCTTGATTTCTGGCCGTGCAGTTCTCCTGTTTACTCAGTATGGCTGGAACACCATTCTCTGCGAGTGATTTCTGTTTAAAATAAATCAGTGTATAATAAGCTAGGTTGCACAATAATTATCATGAAACAATATAAAAAGCTACAGACTTTTGTGCAAAAGAGTACCCTGTTACATAGTGTCCTGTGAGATGATACAGGGGAAAAATTGAATGGATTTGTCTAGCCCTGATTATGCTGATATCTGATTCAAATATGTATAAATAATGCTTACAAAACTCAACATGAAAAAAATCTCTAATAAAGTAGAAAAGCATTAGTATTCAAAAGGCATCAAGGCATCCTGCGTTACATGTCACAGACATATTTATGCTACAGTTTACTGCTTTTTTTCTTATTATTTTCTCATACTGTATTTTTTTTAAGCAGTAAAGAGTGGATCCTAGCATCATGGCTAAAATCTCTGTCATATTTATGTTTAAAGACAACCCTTAGTATTCATTACATGTCAAACTTGAATGGCCTGTCTCTGAAAACATAATGCTTGAGTCCCCCAGCAAACACAGACTCCCCTAAGCTAATCCAGCTGTTTTCCAAGATTATGATACTTTCTTTGGGATCAGGTTGGGTTTTTATCAGTGTCTGTCACTTGTTAACTTTTCCAGCCCTTTTGTAATCTCTGCACCCTAAACTCAAGGAGCAAAAACATGGAGAAACTTTGAAAGCCACTAAGATTCTTCTCTTGTATCTCTTCTTCTTGTACCCCTGTAGCTACCCCTGATGAGAAGCTCTGCAGAGTAAAGATTTTCAGCTAGGATGATGCATTTATGTATTTGCTGGAAGGGTAGACAAAAGGTGTGTCTAGCTATCTACTTCAGTGGCAGTTGTGACAGCCTCAGGCATTAGTGCAAGTGAGAACCCACGGGAGCTTCTTCCCAGTATTTCTTTCAGGCTGCCTTTCTCTCCCCCAAAACCCCTAGAGGTCTTCACTTGATCACTTCAAGATGATATTCAGTCTTTTAGGAGTAGTATAGTTTGCAGAGGTGTAAAGTGTGTGTAACTTCTTTTTGCACATTTTTTTCCTGTGGCTTCTTATTACAAGAGTAAGACATGTAGTAAAAGATAAATACTGTAACAGATTGGTCACTAGAAAAATGCAGAAGAGATTAAAGATGTCACCAAATCTTCATTTCCCCATAGGAGTAGGAAATTAATTATATCATGTACCCAGGTGGAAGAATGGTATGTCCCAGACTTGAGAGAAGGGAGAAAAACCCAGAAAAACTCATTGTCGATTCTGGAAACAATATTCATCCCTAAGCCTTCTGCTAGAGTCTCTGAGTAACAGCTCTGCAGACATACAAGCTTTGAATCCTCTAACCCCCCCTACAGAATCCTAGATTGGTGAGCCAGGAGAGATGATTACAATTATCTACCTAGCAGGAGGTGACAATTTTATCAAATTGTGGAATTCACTATACTAAGGACATAGCGTCTTTATAGGAAGACATCCAATCTCAATGTCAATTGTATGGGACAAAAAGAATTCCTGGGTTTTTATGTGGGCTGGGGATAAGACCAGCATCAGTCATTCAGTTAGTGGACTGATTCAGAGTATTCCTATCTCATTTTTCAGAAAAACAGTAATTCATATTGAAATTTTTTTTTTTTGAGGGACCATTTTACTACATTTTGTCCTTGAGTCTGAAAATTATGGAAGAATAATGATCTCCCATTGCCCTTTATAATCATGATACAGCCAAAGAAGTTAATAAGCCACCTCTGTAGCCCCCTCCCTTCTCTGTACAGACATTTTTTACCACATGGGTGAACACAAAGAAATAATCAGATAGGAGATTTTTCTTCTAAATTAGGCCTCTTGTTTGTAAACTGAAAGAGTGCTAATGCAGTTCAAACTCAGCTGTGTACCACATACGCACACTCGGCCCAGGAGTATTATAAAGAGTGGGAGAATAGGAGGTTTTGTTCTATTCTTCAGTCCCTTTCTATATGAGAGGGCCATTCATTCAATCCCTATGCTTCTCTCTCTCTCTCTCTCTCTCTCTCTCTCTTTCTCTCCATAATGCCAGCATTAGCTGCAAGCTGCTAGCTGTAAAAGTGCTTTGATGTTGACCTCTCACTGCCATTGACAGACCCTCATTGGTGGGTGAGTAGCAGAGCAATAAGGGCATGTGTGGGAGAAAAGAGGATGAAAGCCTGGACAGCTAGGAAGGGATAATATGAACAGATTCCTGCCTGTTCACTTAGTTTCTTTTTTTTTTTTTTTTTTTAACTGGGTCTTCTGATTACAGAGGTTATGAACCAGTAAAACTTCAGAAATGACCACTGAAAGCCTGCTGTACATGAAGAATCAGATAATTGTTCCAGCTCTTGCCTTGTAGAATTAAATCAAGCCATGAAGAAGACAAGAATGCATAGGGGAGTTGAAAACATTTTCCTGTTTAAGGCAATGAAATAGCTGGGTTCTGTCTGATATATACAGGAATATTACAAGGACCAGTAGCATGCAAGTGGCATGGAAGTAGGAGAGAGCTGCCTACTAATGATGTTTATTATTTTGTTTCGCATCTTGTGCCAAAACCTAAAGCATAAGTCTTGGACTTTAAAAGGATCAAGACAGAAAGGTGTACTAAGAGGTCAGAAGAACTTAGAGAGGTTTCTGCCCCAAGGGAGCACGTGTGTGCATACACACATGCATGCACATAAAAATCTACCTATTGCTCCCCAGCGTTTTTGCATATAGTGTAAGTGCTTCTATATTCAGATCACAGCAGGGCCCCTGGCCCAAAACCAGCTTTTCACCCTGCAAAGAGAGCTGGGAGGTTGAGGGTAAGATCAGGACCATGGGCCACCTGGGCCCCCAGCCAGCTGGTTTGTGAAAGCAGAGGCAACTAAGCTGGGAAAGCGTTCCTGCTGCTGTGCCCTATTGAGTCAGGATGTCTTCAGCCACTTCACCTCTGCACTCCCCCTTCACCTCTGTGAAAGCTCTGCTTGTCATACTAATAATTAAACCCTAAGGCTCTAACTTGAAATGGCCAAAAGGTTCTGCAAGGCCAACAGAGGGAAGACGAGGGAGGGAAAGTTCACACAAATTGGTATTAGAAACCTTGTTTTCAGTTGTGATCTGAAGAACATCACGATAAAGCTGCATGCCTGATAGTTCCCACTGCCTGTGCTCTGCCAAGACCTGCTTGTTTGGGATGTGAAAAAAATCTGTTCTACCTACACTTCAGTTGCTGCAACAGCTCCCTGTTGGCAGTATTTGGCCATCTGAGTTGCTTAGCTCTTTTAGGTGAGCTGTAGATCATTAGTTCAAACCTGGTCTATGCTATTTACAGCACACCTACTGTCACATGCTGGGATCACCACTGGCTGGAACAAAACGAATCAGTTGTTAGAGGGTGCCCATGCTACATGCTGCTACAAATTCAATGTTTTAGCAAGCACATCATCAGTATTGGCATTTAAGTAATTCTGTTAGAAACACTTGAGTAAGAAAGAAGCCATTGCTGTTATATATGCAGGGGATTTCTTCTCTAAAAATTGTAAGAAATTCAGCACACACTTTTGGTGCAGAGACTTCTCACATTAATCTGCTAAAAAAGAAATCTTTCACTGAATGACTTAAAATATTCACATTTTGGAGGGGACAACCTTCTACAGCATTTCTTATTTTTCTGTTTGCATTTGCTATCAGCAAGCTAATTCTTGAGTCAATTTCACAGATGGTTTCCTGTCATTACTATACAATTCTAATTATTTGATAATAATTTTATAGGACTTTTCCAAAGGGATCTGGAACTACACATTCGGCTTGTAGGAGTTTTAAAAAGGTGTGTGAATACTGCACTCAGTCAGAACTTCCTTGCCTAAACTTCTTTAATATAAAGTGCATCTTCAGTTCAAGCAAATCTCTCCACAAGTGTCTTGGCTAAAGTTTTTCAGTACACTTATCTCCATGTGAAGGAAAGTGTATCTAAACCTCTCTGTTCTGTCACTCTAGCTTTTGTTCTTTTCAGTTGATTTAAAATAAAGGCTATTTTCTCCTTTCCAACAAGAAATGAAATAGGACTTAACTAGTTTTTTAGAAAGGTGCCATTTTTAACTTGGAAGAAGAATGTAGTGTGTGTGTGTGTGTATATATATATATATATTCTAAATTTCATATTTGCTTTTACTTTTTTAAGATAGCCATGATGAACTTAAAGACCAGAAAACTGGTCTTTGTGCAAGTTGAAATTCTACCCAAAAGAGAATATGTCTGTCCTGCTTCTTTTCTTTTTCCAGAAAAGATCTCTTCCAATATCAGCTTCTTGATTAATATTTTCCTTGAATCTGTTTTTTAAAATGGTCCAGTCTCTGCTAGAGCACTGTGTTGTTGCTAAGCTACCTGAGATTACAAGCCCTTGCTGTTTGGTGGGACTCCACTGAGCACAGCATCACTGGAGCGAGCAAGAGGTTTTTTTGTATGGTCATTGAGGAAGACAAGTGTCAATGGGGAGCAAGCTCCATCCCACAACTCCAAAGAGATGGTGTTTGAATCTGGATTAAGCTCCATTTTAACACTTCTGCACTGTGAGCTAGGCCCACGATTGTGAAAAAAGGTCCCTTCTCTAGGATTTTGAATTACCAAAGCTTTACGGGATCTGGATAGGCAGTTGCAGTCTCCGTTAAAAAGGATTAAAAATACATCTTTGCCAGAGGTACTGCAGCTGGTTTGTTAGGTATTTTGTATTCTGCCTGTCTGTGGGCTGCTGGAATCCTTACTGTTCCCTGATGTATCATTTCACCCCAGTTAAAATCACAAGCAATAACTCAGGAGGCAGTAAAATTACAAGGGTCACAGAGTACCCCCGGTATGCTAGAAATCAGGTCACCAACCTCACTCAGCTGGCCCTCTTGCTGATAACTCCCCTTTTCCCTTCTCTCCCCTGTTTATTCTGTGACTCAATTATTTTTTTAAAAAGTGAGAAGAGCCAAATCTCCAGGGTCTATAGAAACAAGTGCACTTGGATAATGGACAGCATTAGAATAAGGGAGAATATGTGTCTACTACCCCTTGATCTGATCTCACCATGTGTTTGGCACAGCTGGCACTATCCTCTGCTCTTGTCATGCTTTGCAGACTTCCAGTACTGCACAGAATGGAGCCCTGCTTGAGAGCAAGTCCTGTTTCAAAAGGAAACTCAAGTAATAAACATGACTGTCAGTGAGGGTGATTGTTATTGACTCTGAAATGGTTTGGTGAAGCATGTCAATGTGGGTTCTTTGCAATTTTATAGTAAAAGCTGACCATGAAAAACAGTGGAGTGTAGGAGGAGAGAGGAAAGCGATAGGGATGCAAAAGGCAGAAAGTACTCAAGTCCCTGTCTTCCTGGACTATTCACAGATGAGCCATGAGTAGTGGAATGAACTGCATCAGTCTTTCAAATTCCTGTTTTCTTCCAAGACCAGTGCAGTCAAAAATCAGTGTAAATTATGGGAACCAAGAATATTGCAGGGATATCTCCTTGAATAATAATGCCTTGAATAATAATAATCTTCCACTCACTATTAGAAAGTAAGGATTCTGAACTGAAAAGTACTTACTGGATAAATAAAAGACTTCTAATGAAGATTTCCAGCATAATAGTAACTTCATTCATTTCTTGTTTAGTAATTGCTCTCTTTATGTGGTCTTCTCGATACATTATCTTTTGTTTAGGCTTATCCAACTTCAATTTTTGCTAATTTATTTATAAGCAATTCCCTGGAAAATGCTGAACTGGATTCCCTTAGTTTTGATAAATTGAGGCACAGGTGCTATGCACCTACTGTACCAGATGTTTGTGCAGGGGGGGGGGTGGTTTCTTCCTCTCTCAGAGGTCAGTATTCCATTCTTCACAGAGACAAGCTTTGTGGCTTTGCAAAAGTCCAATTTCACTGAGGGCTTTTTGTATGGTTTGATTATGTTTAAATAAGAAAACATGCAGAGATAGCTAGCTTTCTTAAAAACCTCCCGAATTTTTTTTAGGGTTTAAGCCTTTCTGTTCCTTCTCACTCCAAACACCCTTCTTCCTGCTAGTTCTTTGCAGAAGGAGCTCAGAGATCATTCTTGCAGTGGAGGGAAGAGCTGTTAGAAATCAGTAAGGCAGTGAATGCATTTCAGTTGCCCGCTCGGTAGGATAGGGGCAAGGAACTGAGGAAACCACCTACAGATGAGGTACTTGTGTGAGTCATGAGAAAAGAGAAATGTTCAGCACTTCTCTGGAGGTTTTTCCTAGTTGTAGAGAGGGAGCTGAGCACTTAGGAGCACTTTTAGAAGCTGGTAAGTAAAGCTCCCAGAAAATATGAAGCTGAGTTAGTGCACGGACAGCCATGAGGAGGCCAAGAGCCAGGGTTTCCCTCTGAAGGATACTCCTCTTACCCAGTGAGCAGGACAGTGTCCTTGCAATGGATGTTATTGGCCAGAGCTCCTTAGGGCATGTTTGTTCCTTTTAATATTCCACTTTTTTCTCTGTGCCAGAAAATATGACTTGAGTTTCATTTTATAAAAATAATAAAACTAGAAAAGGTTAAACTCAGATTTGGCCTCTGCACTCTCGAAAAGACAGCAATAGACATTTTCAAAGGACCAATTCCAAGCTTTATTATACTACTACAAGGCCCACAGGAGGGAAGAGTGTTATGCCCAACTGGTAGTCTGGACAAAGATGGATTTTTAAATTATCTGCCTTTGCGCTTTGTAACATGAACATTTCAGGGCAATTATCCTGAGATAATGCCTACAAATTGTTGAAGACTTTGGGTTTCTAATTGCTCATGTTCATTTAAGGTTCCCAGCAGACTAGACAAGGAAAATCACTGCCAGGCAAGCCAAGGTTGATAGTATACGGTAACTGAGTTTTTCTTAGAAGACAGACAAGAAAATCATTTTTCTTTAAGAGCAATAATTCCAACTAATTGTTTGGTTTTATTGTGTTTCCATAGAAGGAGCTGTAGTGCTTGGCAAGGCAGAACACTGACACTTCCCATCCAAGACACATCAATGTAAATGGGCAAACTGAATTCCACTGCATGAGGTTATTCTCGTGCCCCAGTAAGCAGGCAGCAGCACTCTACAGCATAGCCCCACGTTGCCTTATTTGCACACAAGCAGCCACACCAGTTACCTTAGAAAGTGAATCAAGAATTTACAGGGAGATAATGTTGTGTCAATCCAGAAAGAAATAGCTGTAGCTGTCTGCCTTTTTTGTAATTAAAGAACATTTCTTAATGTAATATTTATCTGAGTTTTCAAATCAGGAGAAACATTCATAAACAACACCACCATTTCGAAGGAGGAATGTGTTCATATATTCAGGACATTTGACTACATTTATATATACCTTGGTATGGTATATATACCATACTTGCATGCCTATTTGTATATACCTGTATATTTTAGATGTGGTTTTATTCATTGTTAGTATTTTTGTGAAGCTCTGATAGTATTCTTATCACAAGCATCCTCCACTGGCCCCAGGCATCTGTTAGCAACAGAAAATTAATCTCATCAATATTATTTGCTAAGCACAAGTAGTACTGGCCAGTTTAGGGGTCTAAACTCCAGCAGTGTAAAATCTCCCCTTCTGTCCCACCAACGGTTGCCATTTAGAGCAGCTGAGTAACTGATTTTTCTCATCCAGTAACAAAGATTAAACAAAATTATGAAATAGGACTTAGCTGACAGGTCTGACTTTTGGGGGGAAAAAGCTATTTTGTACAAGAATCAGTCCTCCTCCAAAAAGTGGATTGAGTTATCAAACCTGTATGAAGAATCCTTGGGTTGTTTTCATGTTAATATTTAATGTACTCCAACAATATTTGGACCAAAAGAGAAAGAAAATTGGAAATAGCAAAGTGCATAGTTGTAAAGTGTTCAGTGCATGTAGACTTTTCTGAATATTTTTTCACTTCTTGGCCTTAATTTATTAGAATTCACAGATAACAGTGATCAGTTTGAAGCTAGGTTTTTCAGTGAAGAAACTAATTTCCTGAAAAATTCTCCACTGGATTAGGAAGCAAGTAACATGTGCTTCCCCAGCACTGAAAATGTCATGAACACCCTGCTTATGTACTGCAGTAGCAGTTGCTAAACTATTGCATTTTTAGTGGCTTATTGTAACGCTCAGAGGGGAAAGCTTTTAGAACTTGTGCATTTATGAAGTTGAGGAGATTATATGTTGTAGTTGGATACAATATTCAAAGACATCAAGTCAGTACTTATCAAAAACATTTTCTTGCTTCTGAGTCGCTCCTTCCCAGCTCTTCTTTTCTTACAAACTACTGCAAAACTATTTTCTGGATAAACATTAAGATGGATGCTTTCTTGTTTGTTTCCTGCTACTATGTCTTGTGGTGGTTTTGCTTTCCTTTTTGTTTTTTTTCTTTATTTTATCTGGCCTTTTGCAAATTCTGCCTTTTTTTTGCACTGTTCAATTTCATCCCATTTCTATTACTTCTGTAATCAGTTTATATTTTTAAACTATGTGCATGTGTTTTGTTTTGGGATTTTTTCCCTCCACTAGGCTCACTGGATAGGGTCATCACTCCAAAGGTTTGAAATATCTTGTAATCCCCAAATTATGTGAACTCAAAGCCCGTTTATAGCCATTTCTTCCTGGATCACCCCTACACATACATATCCTTATACAGCTGGAATGGACAACCCCTTTTCCTGAATTGTATCTGTGTCCCTTTAAGCCATCATTTAGGTAGACTGAACAAGCAGACTCTCTTAGTTCTCTCTCAGAAATTCTCCAGTTCCCTGATCATTGTAATAGTCCTCTTTGCACTCTCTGCTCCAATTTGCATGCATCCTTCTTGAGCATTTACGCTCAAGAATTTTCACTGTATTTCAGATAATGTCTCACCAGTGCTTTGTGTAGCAGCATTAATATTTTCCTCTCATTATTAGCACTATTACAGGTGATGAATCCCAGGATTGCATCTGTCTTTTCAGTTGCATTATATTATGGCACATATTTATCCTGTAATCAACTAGCAAACCCAGGTCTTTCTCCTCCTTTGTCATTCCCAACAGCTTCTGGCAGAAATTCTCATTATTAGTCCTTTAGTGCATGACCTTGCATTTTGCACTGTTCAATTTCATCCCATTTCTATTACTTCTGTCCTCAAGGTCATCCAATTCTTTCTGTATGATATTGCGATTTTCATTTGTGTTGATGGTGCCTCCCAACTTTTTGCAATCTGCAAATTTCACTTGAACACTCTTACTTTTTGTACCAAGTTTATTAATGAGCCATTAAATGAGATCAGTTCAAAGGCGGATCTTTGAGGAACTCCCCTAATATCTTCCCTGCAGCCCCATATTTCCCCCTGCAGCATATTACATCTTCACTTCCCCTGTCACCAACCTAGACCTTATAATTCTGACTAGTTCTCTATTTTCTCCCAGTGAACTAAGTAGTTCCCAAGTGGCATCTGTTGAAATACTTTAATGAAGACTGGATACATTTTAAGAATTTTAATATAAAAAATAATTTTTACAAAAAACCTCTCAGGATAGCCTGGCACAGTCTAGCTGCAGGAAACTCATATGATAAATGTTTGCCCTTTACTCCTTTTGATTCTTTCTTCAAATTTCTTCTAAAATGTAGTAAGCTATTAAGGACTGACTGACAGGTCTTCACTAAATCCCCTTTATCTACTCTAAGAAGAAGAAAATTTTGCTACAAGGTACAAGAAGTAGCTACAAAGGGGGTAGGTTCTGCTATTCCCTCCCATGTTACAGCACACCACTTCACTACCTCTGTTAGCTACTGACAGTTGGTACTGGATCTGCAATTTCATGTGTTCATTCTCAGCTAGACATCATCCAGTCTTATGGACAAAATGCGCAGACATTTAAATTTTGTTTCCTGTTTAGACGTAGGTATATTTATAAAATGACAATACCTTTGGAATTTCCTGATATTTGACATTGCCACTCTATTAGCAAATTAATTGTGTAATTTCTGTACTCTCAACAATCCTGCCCCCCAGAGCCTTCCTACCTTTTCATTTCTTCTTCCCTTGTTCTTTCTCCATTCCCTTAAATTATATTGTGATTGGTTAATTTTCTTCCCAAAGTCAAACATTTTTCTGAAGTTCCCAGTTCTCTCATCTCTTTAACAGTATCTATATGAAATGTGAAACTCTGCTTGAATTCAAGACACACACAAACTAGTATGTGTGGAAGTATGTGAAGTTCATCAAGCTGTGGTTTGGATGAAGCAGCATAGCAGCAGCTTTCACAAAGGTAGAATTTGATAAGCAGAAAATGATCAGCTTGCTGGCCTGGCTGGGTAGTTTAACAGGATAGGTTGTATTAGTTTTATTTCACCTCTTGGAAGATGCATTTGGCTGATGGCAGCAAGCTGTGGTCTTCTGAGAAGCTGTGCACCAAATATCTGAGGTAACCCTTGGAAATGAGTTTCTCATCATTCTTGTCTCAAAACTTCCAGTATTACTCTGAGCAGAGTGCCCAGTCTTGCTTTTATGGGTTGGACTTTCCTGCTCCATAGAGCATATGCTATTTGTTAATTATTCTCTTTTTCTTGTGCCTTCTCTTTCCTGTTTTTGTTTATTCTCCCCTATGTTTTAATTTTCTGATCCTCTTATCTCTTGTACTGCATCTCTGTAGCCCCAGTATGCTTTTTTGAGTGTTGGTTTTTATTTTCTTTTGCTTTTCTTGTATTGTACATGTATATCAGCCCTTTCCAGAGTCTGAAAAGAATGTATGTCTTGGTTGTCAGAATGAGGAAAACCGTGTCTCTAAACCAAGATTCTCTTTGGTTGAGTATTGAGGGGGAGAGGAAGACGACTTTTACAGTCTTGGCTTCAGACTCCTCCTTTTTGGTGGCCTGAGTTTCTTCTTTCAGTCAGAAACACACTTAGCTTTTCTTTTTGTTTATGCCACTGGTGCTGGTGTGAGCAGCATGACACCATGCAGTGTGCTGCTGTAGCAGCCACGGAACATGTCACTGTGGTTGTTTCTAACCACCCTATCAGAGTACAACCTGAAAGGAGGCCTTCGACTGCAAAGCTTGCACACAAGGGCAGTCTTGCTGAAATCACTGGTACAGCCCAAGAGGCTCCAGGCCCCACTCCAAGGAAAAAATCAAATCTGGTTAGCTTTAAATGAATTGTGCTATACTGCAACGAATTCTGGGCTTCTCCTGTTTGAATTACCAGGACACCAGAAGAGATAGGGGCAAATTAATGAAAAGCATAAGACAGGAAAATGCCTGAGGTACCAGTCAGTGGAAAAAAGAAAGGCTCTGCCATCAAAACCTCCCCAGTGAAAAGACCCAGCAGGAGGATATAGTGACTAAATGTATTCACCACAGCACCAATAGTTAAAGAAAAGTTACTTTCATTCACCAGAAGTTGAAAAAGGTGTCTGAAAAAGCTCTTCTCCCTTTTAATCCCTTATTTCTTGTCAACAAAGTAAAGTTCTGAGTGGAAAGAAGAAAAAATCATCTCCCCTCATATCCAAACAGTGCAGCCTGCCTGTCGTGTTGCTGTACATGGTGGGGAAATAATCACTCCCATGAAGAGTGATTACAACCCAAGCAATAAACTGATGACACCATCAATGGAAGGCAGTATTTTGATACTATATTTTGTGCATTTTATTCCTTGTGTGAAGCCCAAGGAGAATTTTTTCCTCTTGTGCATGTGGGAATTCAAAGGCTGAAATACTCATTAGGGTACATGAGGGAAACAGGAAAGGAGAATGAACTCCAGTTGCCATCAGCAGAAGGCTGTTCTCCTTTGGTTTGTGCAGAATCCAGGGTAATTTCTGGGACAGTCTTGTCTCTTTCCATGACAGGCAGTAGTTATCATCCAACTGATCACTAAAATACTAAATTGAGGATCTCTAGTGTGCTTCAAATTTAATAAACTCTGGAAAGATCTTTATAGTCACATAGGTAAATGGTTATTTGGAGTGATGACCCAGAACATCTCAAGGAAAGAATTGTTCAGGGAGCTGGAATGGTCCAGCAGCATCCCATCCTCTACACAATGCTAGCAGACCCTTATAAATGTTACTCCAGAAGATCTCAGATCACAAGCATCTTGAGTCTTGGTCCTTGGTCGTGCTAAAAATCTCAGTTTCTTGCATTACTGTGGAGCATATGCAGTTTCTCACAGGCCAGAGAATTTTGCTCTGATCCCTAGGGTGTTTTATCCACTGCCAAAACCATGGATTGTACGGGTGATTTGTGTTTTAAGTACCCTGCTCCCTGAAACATCTCTCTTCATATGCTTTGCATTGTAATACTGCATGTGACATGCTGCATTGCACTTATCTGTGTCTTATACTAGAGAGTTTCTTCTTATCTTCTTTCATGGATGGGAGCAGAGTGGTTTAAATCAAAGCATTTGACTTTGAACCTCTCTTGAGCTGGCCTTCAGGCAAGTTCTTTCTGATCAAAGACAGAAGCATACCAGGGTCCAGGTATTAAGGCTGAATAATTGGTTCAGACTAAAATAAGAACTGTCCCAAGCCTCCGTAGAAAAAAAGTTTTTATGAAGTTTTTAAAAAATGGAAGTAACTTTTTTGCCCTTTTTTCATTTTCTGAGATTTCTACTGCGGAGACTTTTAATGCTGCATCTGACCATGTTCATGCTAGAAATAGCAGTCAAATTTATCAGTCAAAGTTTATCAGATTACTTGAGAAACAGGTAGAATTAGAGATCCTGAACCAGAATGGATTTTGTATGGCAAAAGGTTGGATAATATCAGCATCGCTCAATAGAATTGAGGTGATTTTGAAAGATCCTGATTGCTCCTGCCGTGCAGGATTCCCCTTTTCTTTGAAGAAAAAAATGCATTCAGCATTTATTTCCACAGCACATATAGCTGTGGCTTTTCTGGAGATATCACAGACCCATCAGACCGGGGAGAGGGGGGGGGGGGAGGTAGAAAAACAAACCAAGAACCAGGCAATCACAAGCAATTTACCAGACAGATTAGGATGCCTGTAGCATCCCAAGCAGCCTGCTCCTGTCTGCTTCTGTGTAGGATAAATACTGAACCCCACCTCAGTGAACTCCTCTGCCTTTGCCCATCAGTGCTGTGTATATAAAAAGTCTGTGCCTGGGGATCAGCTAACGGGATTATTCACAGATGCAAAATGAAGCTGGCCCGATCCTGACGTCCTTTGCAGCCCTGCCTGCAGACAGCTGAGAAGGGGCAAAAGCAGAGTTGGGCTCCAGGTCCTCATAATCTTTGCATCCTTTGAGGAATGAGGAGGGAAATCTGGAAGGGGAGTAGCAGTGGAAATAGGCTCACACTGTTGTTGTCGTTTTTAATTTTTAATAGAACAACTTTGAGTCCTAAAGGAAACCCTGGTGAAGTGGTGAGGCTTTTGTCTCTTGCTATAATGCCACTGGGCTTTGGATTGACCTGTGTGATACAGTGACACTGTGTGGTTTGAATTTTTACATACAGCTGCATAAAGCAATTCTCATGTAAATTTTGGAGGTAAATAAGCCTGCTGTTGGTCTGCTGCATGGACACATATGCTCAAACCATTAGACTCGAAAGGAGATTAGAATTAACCCACCCGCCTCTCACTGGCTCGTTGTTCCCCTCCACACCACACCGCTCTTACAGGAGACTAAACCACCTTGCTATTTGAAAAGACAGCAACAGAGTTAAGGCTGACAGAAGAATAAAATTGTTGTATCTCCCACCCTCCCCCCCTTTCCACACCCACAGAGCCTCAGCTAGAAGCGGTGTAAATTTAGACAAGGCCACAAGCCGATTGCCATGGCACAGGCAGACAGGTTGGGCTTGATGCACTTCCATCACTCCCTCAACCTTTAAATTGCACAGGACTGAGCTTGAACCCTTTTGGTTCCCACTGTGTCAGCAGAAAGGTTTGGAGCCTGCCGTATCAGACTGTGAGTCTGTTTTCTTTCACTCTGGATAGCTCCATTACCTCCTACTGGTCGCGGAAAGCTTTTAGAGCCTAAGATGAAAAATCCTCTCCAGGCACCTGACACTGGGACGTACCCAGGCGGTTCTGCAAGGCGTGAATGGGCAGGGTCTTGCCCGGTAGCCAGCAGCAGGCAGTGGTCACTGGCTACCATCATATCGGGACCTGACACTAAATGTCTTTGCTTTCCAAGTAAGGAAGGTTTTTATCGCGTGCTCTTTAAAGGCAAGAGAAAGATAAAGCATGTGGGCACACACGCACGTGTGCCAAAATGTAGAGGGGGTGAGTGGGCTAAGGGGAACCTGGCCTGGGGTTGTTTGTTTATGCGAACTTTAAATAATTCATTTTTGTCCCTATTGAGCTCATCACAGCGTGACAAAAATAAACGTGTCTTCTTGGCCTATTGTTTGGAGCTGAGGATTGTCAAGCGAGAGGGAAATATTACAGTGACTGAGGGAGATACACGCAAGAGTGTGACCTTTAACTGCAGTACCTATAACCAGTCTCATCAAATTAAAGCACTGTATATTTTCCTTAATAATCTCTGATTAGGCTTGGGGTATGAGCGGACACGAACGCCCGCCATTGCTATGCAGCGGGAGGCCTGCTAAGCACCAGCCGAGCGCTTGGGAATAAGTGAGCAAAATGCTTTAATTTGATAGGGTTAGAATCCTGCAGGCTCCGGGGTGAGAAGTCACCAACAGCTCCGCTCGCACTGAATATGCAGAAATAAAAAAGTAAATTGCTTACATCTGCTGCAGGCAGGAGGGAAAATGATCTGATTGGACAGGCCGAGGGCTCTCCATCTCTTTTGGGTTAGAAAGAGAGGTTTGGAGCATCAAAAGCTCGTAATTGGAGTAATTCTGAATTAATGGACATACACACACACACGCAGAGGCGCGCACACCATTTTGAAGCAGCTGGTCACAGGATGCCCATGCTCAGGAATGTTTGGGGATTGAAAAAACATGGGTAAATATGTTGTCCCTTATTTCTAATATTATTCACATTTGGATTTCATGACCTGTAAGAAGTGCAGTAAGTACAAAGAGCCCTGCCCATCTGCCAGATAAGATTGCCTGCCTCAGCCTACATCTGTTTATTCACAATACAATTACTCTATCTCCCTCTCTGTCTCTATCTCTGCTGTTTATCTCTTCTTTCATGTCTGAGGGTCTTTGCTCTATGCAGAATCCCAGGCTTTTGCCTTGCCATCTGATACTGTATTTAATCTATGTATTTGATCAATAAGAATCAAAGACAAGGCTCAAGGTCTTTTTGGCACAAGGCATTCAGCTTTATGTCAGGTGTCAGAGGTTGCCTACAGTGTCACCTTGATGGTGTCACACTAATTTGTAACCTACTTTGCTTGCCTCTGTGATCACAGTCTGCACTGTATTTTTTCTCTCTCTCTTTTTTTTAATGGTTGTTTTTATTAGTTTGAGAGGCAAGAGGTGGGGGAGCTTAGAGGTGGGAGGCTGAAGACATTAGCTTAGAGGTATAAGAAGCACTCTTCCTGACCCTCCTCCCTCACCTCTTTCTTCTCTCTGCAAGTCACTTTCACCACAGGATAAGGGTGTTACCTCTACTAGACAGGCACCATATCCCAAGGGGGAAGATATTACTAAATCCAAAATGACCAAGGGAAGAAATCCTGCAAGGCAAACTTCCAGGAGTGATTTCTCACCTTGCTGCTGACAGGAGGAAAGGCAGGCACAGCAAAACCAGGACTGAAAGGCCAGAGTCCAGATTTCAGTCCACTTCTGGGTAAATCCAGAGAGTAGGTACATCTCTAAATTTCTCTGCTATTTTTCCTAGAGACAGGGTTCTTTGGATCTTGCACTGATGCACAAACTTGAACAATTTGTTCTTTTATGGCTGCCTAAGGCTGTACTGCATCATTTCAATGGCCTTTTGTCTTGTGACAAGTATTGCAATGCCTATAATGTACTAAACATTCTAAAAATCCATGTAATTAATTCCCCAACATATCTAATATAGAACTATTATCTTGAGGACAGATAAATCCAGTTTATTATCTTTTTTTTTTCCTTTGCCTACACCTCTTAGTTTTCTGTGCTGTTATTTAACACAGAAAATAATAGCACAGTAAATGTATTATTTAATTCTCTTGTTTGGAACTGTGTGTGTGAAGGCACTGCACAAAATGCTGCTATGTTTAAAGCCTTAGATGTAGCTTGCAGGCTCCACCACAGATTTCCTGAGGTGCCTTGGAAAGTCAGCCAAAATTTTCTTGAATAAGTGACATTAAGCACCCAGTTTTCAGTCTTGCTTTCAGAGGCACCAGCCACCCACAGTGGCTACAAGAATGAAACCATGCACCTCCAGCCAGTGCTGGTAAACATTCATGATATAATATTATTTAATGAACTGGGAGAAATATCAGGACTTAAGAGGGGTCTACCTGTCCTAAGATTCTGTCCCTAATAACAGCTGGGATGGATGCTGCAGGAATAGGGAAAGATGCAGTCATATTTTTCAAAGCCACAGGTTCTGTGAAAAGGTGTGGGGGAGACAACACTAAGTGCCTAGGTTTTTTGAAGTTGTCTGGAAGCAGGGACATACTGAATGGATCCTGCACACTCTTTGGGCAGTGTGAGCTGACCACCAGCTGCTGAAGGTAGAAAATGGGTTTGCAGGTTTTACTCTAGAAGCTTCTCTGGGGAAGCCAGCTATGTCCTGGTGAAGGTGCTGCATCTCTTGAATTGCTCTGCTTCAGCCTGTTGTAGAGAAACCTCTTTTGTTTGCCTGGCCATGCCTGCCACAGTCTATTGGAAGGTATTTGTCAACAATTATATGTCTATTAAGGACAAGTCAATCAGGCTATGTGCAAATAGCCAGACCTCCAGGGTCTGTGTATTGATAGGACCTGTCAATAGCCAATCCAGTCTTTCTTCAACCAAACAAGAAATTAAGCACTCGCCCAAATCATTGCTAGTCTTAAATCTCTACAGCCCATTTCTATTCTCAGGGTACTGGTGTCTCTTTTTTTTTTTTCCTCTGGACTAATATTTATTTTGAATAAACAAAGGAATCTAGAAGGTGTTTGAAAAAGCACTGTTTTAACAGTGGGAAGAATGTCTCCTCAATGTAACTAAGAATATTACCAAATGGTTGTGCTTGTAGGTGGTTACAGTTAATCACAATGGCAGTGGAACTCTAAAGGAATTAATAACAGAAACTTTATATTAGCCCAACTGTAATTAATATCTACAGTATATAAATATCCACTCTTCCATAAATAGAAGTTTCTGGCCTATTTACCTATACTAGGCTGAGGAAGGTGGTAATATTATGCAATATTTTCATGCATATTCAATTTGTAAGCTCAACATTTGATTTTGTAATTTATATTGCAAATTGCTCTGTTATTTCACACACATGAGCAGAAGAGAGAGTGGGGGAGATGAGGCAGCGTCCTGGAAGCATGGTTTAAACAAAAGCCTCCAGCAAAAGCCATGACAGGAAAAAGATGCTCCATAGGGCCATCTCCTTTGAACTGGGAGAATTCTGGTACCACAGAATACACTGGTATTACACACAAACAGCAACATTAAATAACTGCACAGAGACCTGAAATGACCACAAATGTTGAAAGCAGGTGTGGTATTTAAGACAGAAATGATACCTGATCTATCCATTTGAGATACATCACAGCTGGCTTTATTAATAATGACCAAAACAAACATTCTGTCCATCAGGGTTTAATTTTCTTCACTTCTGCCCCGCAATCAGGACAATTACTGAGTGTCACCTATTTTTTCCTAATATTCAAGCACCAAATAAATAACCACTAAACTGATTAATATTATAACTCTGCATTTGCCCAGCTGCATCCTTATTCTTATGTGTATTCTCTGAACTAGGGTGATGCATTTCAGCCCTGAAAAATTAGTAGAATGCAAGGATTGATTCTTTACAGAATATTCACAGCCACTGGAGGATTCCTAGGTGTAGTAATAGTTTTAATTTGGTTACAAAATTTTTTACATTTTGAATTAAACCTTAACCAAGGGAAAGCTTTTAACTTGCTTTTTACTGCTGGCTTTTATCTTTGTCATATTTTAGATAATTCTTTGAGAACTACCTCATTTTATAACAACAAAATACTTTTTACAGTCTTTCTGATTGCAATTCCTTTTTTAATTCCCCACCTTCCCCCCAGACATGGCTCCTTTAGAAAACAGCTTCAGTTTTTCTTTCATCTGATTTTAGCAGGTGCAGCATGTGGACCAATGCTTTTCAGCTGATGCTTTTGGAAAATGACCATTAAAGGCAAGCAGTTTATTTCACAGTAAATATGAGCTATTTTTGCTAAGGAGCTCTAAAAAACCCCTCAAACATTTCAGTACACAGGTTTAGCATGCATGCTACCAGCTTGTCTGAGCATGCTGCCCTGTGTCAGTTTTCCCATGTAAAATCAGCTCTCAAGAGATTATTTTTGTAATAATCTAACTTCACAGTAGATGACTCTGTAACATGAAAAAGCCCTGTTAAAAGCAATCTTATAAATATATATATATAAGAAACTATATATACAGAGGAGCTACAGCACCTCTGGTATGATTACCAAATAAAAGGTCATTTTCTAAAAGATTTTGACTTAATTTTTACCTCACTGAAATCAAAAGGATAATGTTTTTGTAGATAATTGAAGCAGTTCCATAAATTCATAAATTTAAAAAATACAATAAACTTTACCATATGACATCCTACATAACAGAGATCAAAAATCCTAACACCTGTTTCTGCCCAGCTCCTACTGAAAAGAAAACATATATCCTTAGAAACTCTATTTAAAAAAAAAATACAAAAAAATTTGCACCCCGTCAGATGTTTATCTGCTTGATAAACTTCTTTAAAACATCCAGGGGAAGTTCTGGGGGGATTTTCGTACTGGTTTTTATTAAAGAGAAAAAGCAAATTTTATATTCATGAGGCTTAAAATTCTTCTAAAAGTCTGTATTTAAATTCCCTAAAGTTTAGGGAATTTAATGAGAAGGAGGTACGCTCTTCTGTTCTGCTTTCATATTTCCAGTCAAACACCCTGCAAAGAGAAGGGTCTAAAAAATGGGCTCTAATACCTTACCTGAAAGGCTTAAGCTAAGGACAGAATATTGGCCTCTGAATTTCAGGGGTTCTGGGGTTTTGATGCATGTTGGTCAGTTTAGCCGGGGTGTTTGCTATGCACTATCTTTTTCATTATACTTTCTAAAACTACATTTTTTTTCCTGCTCTCTTTTCCTCCTTTCTTAACAATTTATTTTCTTAATCTTCATGAAGAAAAAATAATGCAATAGAAAGCTCAGTAACTTGGTGGGCTAGGACCAAATTCAGGACTGCACTGAGTGCTGATTACTGACCCCCGAGTAGCACTGACTCTGTCCCTCTGCTGCTTTGATACAGCCGAACAATGGAAAAATTCAAGATTATCTGAGAAAAGTTTAAACATTTGATGAGGACGTAATTAAAAGACTCAACCCCTATATTTATATTTTCAACCCCTTTTACGTGAGAAAGAATGTGATTTTAATAGGTGAAGAGGTTATTTGGCGATCCTGTTGTAAAAGAAAATGGCATGGGGAAAAAAAAAAAGTATTTTATGCAAAATATGCCTAGTATGAGCACTCCAGGTTTTATGTTTGATAGTTTAGCAATGTTTTTTTCTGTGGAGCTGATGTTTGTATTAGGTGGCTTCTATTTGAAATAACCTTCTTAAAACAGAATGGTGACAAATCAACAAAGAACTCCGCTCTACAGCACAGAATTCCATCCCTTCCTCTGGGATGGGAAGGCAGTTAAAAGGGAAGGGGCTCTGCGATTCCCTCTTCACTGAATGGAGACATAAGCTCCGTCCAGAGGGGTTGCAAAAGGGTAACAAGTTCTTGCTGTGATTTTAAACTCTGTACAGACAACGTCTGTCTCTCTTTTGATGAGTTAGAGAGATTCTTCTTCATGAAAAGAACTGCTACCCTCTGCCCTGAAGTTGCGGCGTGCTCGGTTCTGTGGCTCGCATGACACGGCTTTCTGCTCAGCAAGGACACGCACTGCAGAGATGACTGACTGCCCATGGAGTTTTCTCCTCTCTAAAACAGTCCAGTGAATGCGGGTTTGCTACAGATGCAAAAACTGGACGTACGTGCAAAAAAGTGGACATAAAGTCACCGATTTTTAATGAAAATCCAACCCCAGCATTTTGCAACAGCTGCCATCCCCTTATCAATAGTTACAGCTTTCTGTACAAGCAAAGGAGGGTGCTTTCTTGGGCCCTTCCTGAAAAGCTTGTACAGACAAAAATAGAGAGCACAATACATTTTGCATGCTGTGCTGTGCCAGTACAGAGAGATACAGCTCCTGTACTGGAATACAGCTTGGAGACTGCTAGGGAATTTTTCTCATTTTACAAATTGTTAAGGCTCAGGGGGTTTACTAAAAATAATCTTTTGAAGCTGGTCTAGTCCTTCGTGAATATTGCAATTTATCTTCCTTTTAATGGTGTGGAACTGGGTTTCGTTAGGGCCAGGTACATGGTCTCTTCTGCCCAGTGCTCAAAGGGAGAAGGAAAAAGCTTCTGATGCAGATACGTAAAAAGGGAAGAAAGACACAGCTTCTGAGCTGATTATTTCATGATCAAAATTCCTTGAAATGAACTTTGATCCAGCATGTATTCTGAGGAAATACAGCTAACAAATAAGCAGACCCAGCAGAAAAAAAAAATCCTTAAAGCTTTTATTTCCTCCTCAGTTTCCTTGTCATCAGTTACCGCCCGATTCAGAAGAAACTTCCCCAGACTTTGGGCCAGGCAGGAGGGACTCACTGACTTGTGGTGCATGGCTTGTACAGCAGAGAGCACCTGGTGCTAAATAAGTGGTAAGTAATAATAATAACTGTCCACTAAACACATAAATGTTTTAAGTGTCTCGCCTAAGTGGATAACTTGATTTGTAAATAAACTGCATTGCAGGAATAGTTCATAAACATCCTGTCTTAAGTTGGTGCCTGGGGTAATATAGACTTTCATCCATATTCATCTCTGCACAGGAATTCCCTGGAGTTGCAGGGGGTTTGCAGCAAGCTCATTCTTTCATGATAATTTTTAATTTTTTTTTTTTTTTTTTTTTAATTTCCTCATACAAACCTAGTAAAAAAAACCCCAACAAAACTAACCCAAACCCCAGCTTTAATTCTATCGCTCGCTAAGAAACTGACCGCTTTTCAGTGCCATCACTGAAATTCCACCCTCCCCAGCTCCAGCGCTGCTGCAGCCCAGCGGCCCCTCCGCACCCGGAGCGCGCTGCGCGCACGGACCCGCGCTGCCTGCGCGGTACGACAGCGCCATCTACCGGCCGCGGCGGGCACCGCGCAGCGCTGAGCACAAAAGCGCGGCCGGGGCCGGGGTCCCCCCCGGGCTCCCTGCAACCCCCCCTACCCTCCCTGTCACCCTCCCTACCCTCCCTGTCACCCTCCCTACCCTCCCTGCCACCCCCCCTACCCTCCCTGTCACCCCTCCCACCCTCCCTGCCACCCCCCCTACCCTCCCTGCCACCCCCCCTACCCTCCCTGCCACCCTCCCTACCCTCCCTGCCACCCCTCCCACCCTCCCTGTCACCCCCCCTACCCTCCCTGCCACCCCCCCTACCCTCCCTGTCACCCCCCCTACCCTCCCTGCCACCCCTCCCACCCTCCCTGCCACCCCCCCTACCCTCCCTGCCACCCCCCCTACCCTCCCTGCCACCCCCCCCTACCCTCCCTGTCACCCCCCCTACCCTCCCTGCCACCCCCCCTACCCTCCCTGTCACCCCCCCTACCCTCCCTGCCACCCCCCCTACCCTCCCTGCCACCCCCCCTACCCTCCCTGCCACCCTCCCTACCCTCCCTTCCTGCCACCCCTCCCACCCTCCCATCCCGGGCTCCCTGCCGCCCCCCCGGGCAGTCCCGGACCCGTCCCGCCGCCTCGCCACCGCTCTCCGCGGATTGCTGCGCTCGAAAGCGTTCCCGGGAGCATCTCCAGTTGCTAATCCGGTCCAGGTGCGGGGCCCCATGGCGTTCCGGAGCGTCCGAGAAGCTCACACCTCGCCTTGGGGTCCGATGGGGTTGTCGCGTCCTGCAACGCCTTTGTTTTCTTACTGAAGGAGTGTGTTTTGTCAGGTTGTTTTTCGTGTATTTATAGACCTGATCTCAATCTCTTAACCCGAGGATCAAATGGTTTAAAAATATCTGTTTATTTATGCTACAAAGCATGAGAAACAGACTCAGGAAATGAGAGGATCTGTAGTGTGGATGCTTTAAGGGCAATGCCCGAGGGAACCAGCCCTGCCCAGAGGAGGGAGAACCTAGGTGACCACAGACAGTCAGTTGGCTTCCACATGTGAGATGAAATGTAAATCCAAACAAAGGGATTTGTACTGATTTTATAGTCATGGTGACTAGGAAACATTTTTTTGTGTCAACTGATTTGGTACTGGATCAATGCATCAGCATAACTGGGTTGATTTCAGTTCTGCAGTGGACTGGAGTAATGGAGCCACTAGGAACGTAAGCCATTTTATGGGTGTTTTTTTCATTTTGGTCAGCAATGCTTTGAGTGTTTCATTTATTTTAGAGCATCCAGTTGCCTAGGGTCAGGAGTTTGACAGTCAGCACTGCATAGGTGTCCTGTTGTCCCCACGGGTGCACTCTGGCAAGAGTTGGAAATCCCCATGCGGTCCCTCAACCACGGAGGGGTCCTCAGCTCAGCTCATTGCAGGGCAGCATCACCAAAGCCACAGAGAGCCACTGTCATCCCATAAGCACATCCCACCTGGCTTGCTGAATTTTTCCTCTTGCTTTGTAGCTGCAGTCAGGCAGAACTGCAGTATCTCTGTAGGTACTAGTAGGTAAAGCAGATATTGAGGGCCTTGCTTCTGATTTAATCTGACACCCAGACTGAGGAACAATATTATTCCAGTGTTTTTCTGCAGAAGTGAAACCACAATCAGCTGCGACTGGTATTTAAAATACCACTGTTGAAAGCATGTTATGTCTTATTCAAAGCTGTACTCTTGCAAGGAATGATGTTAAGGTATTTTCTCTTGAGTATAATTGATCTGTATCTCTGTTTTCAGATATAACAAAAAGTGCACTGTGTTGCTGGAGCTTTGAATTATGTGCTTTAAACTTTAGGAGTTCACACTGGATGGGGGAACAGTTTTAGCTGTTCAGTTACTCAGTTACCCTGCCTTGGTGTACTTACTTCTACATTGCTTTCTGTACAGACTTTTCCTGTGCTTCTGCTGTCTATCCTTAATATGCAGGAAGGTATTTTAAATATTTTAATTTTTTTAAGGGAATGTTTGGTATTAAAGTGTTTTTAACATAAGAGCATCTTCAGGGAATAGAAAATATCGACCCAATAGACACACATTGCTTTTTTCCCTGAAAAGTACTTTGAAATATATTAATTACATTTCAGGATGAGTAGGACAATAGGATGGGCTTTTAGGGGGAAACAATTACAGTCTTTGTGGTATTAAAATTAAGGGGTAGGGAACAGGGGCTTGCATATTTCCAGCACAGTTCTGCAATTCACTGACTGAAATTTTAAATTTATCACTTAATCCCTGTCCTGTCTCTAACTGGACTGACACCACTCTGGGGCTGGCAGTCCAGCTGCCAGGTAGGCATTGGAGCCTGGCAGGGAATTTTGGGAAGAAAATGGAGCTCTCTCTGAGCTTGCTGGTGTTTCTCACCCTGAGACCTGCAGACCTTGGGCTGTGGCTGTTGCTTCCTCTGGGAGCAGGAATTATCTGGAGTCATTCCTGCTGGAGTAACTTGAGCTGACCAGAGGTGAGGCTTTCTTAAGCCCCAAAATTTCTCCAGAGAGAGGATAAAAGACCTGCGTTGCTTGAAAAGGGCTGGTGACTCTCAGAATGCTTTGGCTGGTTGTGAACCTGACCCACTCCACATACATGGAATTTTTTTGATTAACAGATTGGTTTGGGTTTTATCCTGAAGGTGAAATAAAACCTTCTCTTATAGGAACCCCTTCAGTCTTGGCTGAAGGACTAAACTGTGCTCACAGCTCTGCACTACTCAATCCTCAGGTTAGATTCACAGAGCCCTTCTGACTTGAGTTTGTAAGAAAAAGCAGATAGCTGAGTGAGGATTGGAGTCCTTCCAGTTCCATCAGAGTTTTGCCTGGCTAAGGATGTAGGCATTTGGCTACAAATGAATCCAGTTTAGTTTTCACCCTGAGAATGCTGCAAACTCCCCAGAAAGATGGATTTTTTTTCTTTTTCCTCACTAGCACAGCCACAAAATAATACCAACTTCTCCCCACAAAGTGTTGATTGTTCTATAATGAAATCGTAAGTAATTTTGTAGTTGCTTTGGGGAAAAAGCAAAAACTGTTCTTAACACCTGCTGTATGATATCACAAAGCTACTGCTCATAACAATTCTAATATGTGAAGGCAGTTGCATAATATCATCATATTACAGTTTGTATAAGAAAAAAAATCATGGACAAGAGATTGTCAGTAGAAACTCTTCACAAATGCTATTTTTTTCCTCATTGCTGTTCCTCTGTCTCAAAATATCTTTGCATTTTTCTTGTCAGAGGCTGTAGGTTTCAGTGGTGAAAATAACAGCCAGAAAATAATGAAGAGGGAAGGGGGGAAAAAATCATGTTTTTTTTTAAAAATGCATTTTTCTATAGAAGCTAATGTTCTATAAAGAGATGCAAAAGGAAGAGAAAAAAGATACTAGATAGCACAGCTGCATTGAATTGCAAGACAGCTGGAATTTTTCAATGTAACCAGATTTTAGATGAGTTTTCTTTTCATTTCTCTATAATAAGATCTTTGTAAACCACAGTCCTAAACAAAATCTTCTTGGCGATGATGAAAATAGAGAAGAGCAGTGATGCTTGTGCTGTGTGTGTGTGTGTGTGTGTCAGTCAAAATACACAGCCAGATCCTTAGCAGCTATAAACCTGTGTCAGCAGAGCTGTGCAATTCCCATTGGCTGCAAAGCTGCCTTGTTGCAGGTATAAGGATTGCAGCATATGAAGGGATATTGTGTAGTGGTCAGGATGCCCTGGGTGCCCTTGGTTGAATGGATAAGAATGAAAGAAATTTCAGGCAGAGCCTTTAATAAGACTTAAAGCTGAATCAGAATTTGCCCTGGAAAATTCTGGGCAGCACATACCACAGCAGCTACTCCAGCAGCTTTGGAAGAAATCCAAGATGCCTCTGCCTCACGTCCAGACTCTCAGTCTGACCTCTCAGAGTGATAAAAAGTGAGTTCACATTTCACCCTGATCCTTCCTGAACCTGCCCCCTTGCAGAGGGCTTTGGCGTAGGAAGGGTCAGGGCCCTGGTGGGCATGCAAAGGTGTGATAAAAGGGGAGAAGTTCTTGTGCACTCTCTCCCTCCCTCCCTTCCTCATTACATTCACACGGGTCAGCCTGTTCTGACTCTTCAGCAGACAGAAGAGCAAGAGACATTTCTAAGCTATAGTTCCTGTTCTGCCACCTGCCTGCCACACAGTCTTTAGCAGGTTACCTAATCTCTCTGGCAATTTACTGAGCTATAAAACACAGTAGAAATGCAACCTTACAGAAAAGTGCAAATCCTTTCTGTTAAATATTTCATCGAGGAGCCAGTGTAGTCAAATATTTTGGATAACTTAAGACACAGAATTGCTAAAAATAAAATGTCATTAATATCAGCTTGGGGAGGCTTTTTAATGCACCTTAGTGGGATAGAAAGAACTATTGACTGTCTGCAGTTAGAAAAGAAGTCTCTTGACATTTTTTGCTATATCCTAACAATGTCTTCCTTTGAGCTAGAAATCAGTGCTGTATTCATTTTTCTGATGTCTTTAAGTTCTTAAACTAGATCAGAACCAGTGCTTTTTCTTGTGGCTGCAGGGGGATGATTTAGTTAATGCTGGGGTTGGGTGCCAAATCATGAGTTCCAACTTATTCCTATCGGTTGTCATCCATCACCAAACTTGGGGGAGTAAGCAGAAGTATAAGCACACTGACAATTTACCAGAATGATTTAAGACCTGGCATTTAAGAGTTCCTGTTGTAGTTGTTCTTTTGACATGTCTCCTCATATACTCCCATTCTGAAGACACTCACTACTTTAAGACTTAAAAAAATCTTCATCTGGGAATGGCATTTGGCAGGAGGAATAGGGGGGGGCCTTATCCAAGGGTGAGGTTGCACAAGGGCAGTCAAGCCAACTTATTTTTGGGTCATCAGCAAACATACATGTGCCTGTTGCAATGCCATGTACACTGCCCTGTTGGCTTTGCCTCTCACGTGGGAAGAGAAGCCAAAAAGCAATCTGCATTATTGATCAGAATGTGCAGGTGAATGAAGATGGACAAGGGTAGGTCACAACTTTATTAACTCCGTGTAGCCAGCACTTGCACAGATACAGAGCTGAGATATCATGTCTGGATACCCTGGCTCTCAAAGGATAGGCACCCACAGATCCACCTGCTCCTCCAAATCCTTTGCCATGGGTTGTACACATGGTACCTGGAAGTGATTGTGCACACAAAGACATGAAGACTTCTTGCTGTCCCAGGGACAGATGCCAGCAGCAGTATCCAGGGCTGCCTGTGTTGTGAGAGCTGGCCTCTTCACCAGCTGTAAAGAAACATGACTGAGCTAAACTACTGGGACAAGAGGTGTTCAGCTCTCTCTCATGAACACAGTGATAGATTAGGTACCAGCTCTTGCTTACCCTTCCCACACACACAGAAAAGCAAAGAACCTGCTGGTAACTCACTGTCCCATTACCATTTTTGGCTGCTGTCTCTACTCATGTCCTAAACATCCTTTCTTTACACTGCTGTGACAATCATTCACCATAGTAACAAGAAAGTCAAGACACACAAAAGCTGCAGAAAAAACTGAACATAACCAAGATGGAGCAAGTGCTATTTAAGCAGAGTGCAGGGGACTACAGTGAAGTCACGTATCTTCTCTCAACACAATGCTAGATTGGCTGAGTAACTAAGTCTGTGAATCCTCTCACTATTCTTTAATTGCCCCTGAATAGATTGCAGCTTTCTGAGATTCATTTGCTCTTCACAGTGAATCACTGAAATATTTTCATGGTCACAAATGTTCACAGAAAAACTGTTCAAAGAAGTATTTGATAGTCAGAAATCCAAGCAATATTTTTTTTTCCCTTTCTGACTAGATCCAGTGATCACATGTTATAAAAGGTTTTCTGTAGCAAGGTGTTTCCCTTTCTTACCACAGAAATTATGTTAGTCTCTGCTGTTCTTAAGGCTTTTATGTTAAGGCTGGTAGAATTAACAACATCCTTGAGAGCTTGCAAAGAAAACCAAACATGGATGCATGGTTAGAGTACAGCAGTACTTAAGATAGGTAAGTTTAGGTCTTGAACTGCAATTTAAACATACATGTAATGGCTGTGGACACATCTCTGTGCATTTTGTAGAGTTACTCACTATTTCTCCCCCTATTTATTTTTTCTTTCACAACTGAGTGAACAAGAAAATGGGACTCAAGTTTTTGAGTGAGAATACATCTGAGGTGGCAACTGCTTTCCAATAAATTGGGTAAACTTCTGCATTTGCTCAGAAGTTTGTAAAGATGTTTTTTCAAGTGTTCCCATTGTTAACTATGTTCAATAGAGTAGATGCAGCTAGCAAATAAAAAAGGAATGGGAGTGATTTCATGGAAACTGTTATGCTGTATCTGCTTGGCTCTTCTCAATATTCAGGATTTGAAAATTTCTGCTAAATTTTAAGATCTGACCCAGCCTCATTGCCAAATAAGAGCAGGGCATCCCTCAATGCAAAGATGCCAACTGAATTACTGGATTCAGAGTTTGCATTTGCTTTTTCCAAATAACATGAACCCTGCATAGAAGAAAGGAATGTACTGTCTTTTTTGTCTGTAAGGTAAAAGTGGAAATACATCAAGATCTCAGCACAGCTATGCCTGATGTGGCCCTGTACCCTGTTTCTAATGTTGACAATGACTCAGTAAAAACAGTGACCTGGGCATGGGTGAAGCATTTTCTTCCTGAGCCAGGCCACAGTAACCTCGTCCTAGAAAATGTGAGGATGTGCTACTGTTGTGAAGATCCACTCTTCCTTTTTGATGCATTTTTAAGTGAGGGAAATGCTACTCAAATGCCCTTGAAGTTCTTTAAGAACTGCTCTTGGAACATTTTCTTTCTTGGGTTTGATATTTCTTCAGTTTATTCTTTCTTTCACTTGGTGTCTAGCCATAGAATTCTGCCTGTTAGTCCAAAAGTCTCATTATGACAGTAACAACAGACCCAGTTTATTGCAAAATTTCTCCCTTTGTTGTAAGCCTTTTCTTCCAAGGGAAGTATCACAAACAAGAAGGCTATTTTCCAAGCTCATTTCAAACAGTAATAAAATTAATAGGGATTTTAAATTTATTTTTTTTAAGCAATCCCCTGAATATCACATTTTATCTAAATGAAGTGAAACACTGGAAGTGTCAAGTTTATGTCTGTACTCAGTCATGAAGTCTGATCAGGCTTCAAGGTCTCAGTCAGCCAAAGACTGACACATACACTTAACTTTATGTGCTCAAATCTTTCATTGCCTTCAATGCAGACAACATCATGGGATCAAGGCTGGTGTTTGTGCAGACATTACCTGTCTCTTCTGCAACTCTCTTATGCACAGCCAATTCTGCTTCTGTTGTGACTTTTTTTTAATTGGCTACTAGGGAAACATAGGAAGACTCAATTCATAAAGAATATAGTATACAATAGGAAAAGGAGGTGTGGGAAGAGCAAAATAAAAGAGTTATTTCATCTTGAGGTGGAGCCTGAATCCATTTGCCTTAGAGTCAGTGACAGGATGGTTCCACAGACACTGCCTTCTCTGAACAAAGTTGACTTGCTTCTGTTCATATGCCAACAGATGGCTAATACACATCACTTTTCTTCCCTTACCCATCCCCTGCCTTCTGGTAGTGGTGTGTTAAGTCCCATAAAAATACACAGAAAGAAACAAAAAACAAATCCCAAAGCAAAAGCTATTTCTATGCAATAAGATTTATCCAGGATGTATGTATCAGTGGTGGCTCCAGAGCAGAAGTTTACAGCCAGTTTGAGGTGCTATCAGCATGCCAGGACTAAAAAGGGACCAAATGAGCCATGGTGTGAGGGAGAAGATGTCAGCCTAGACCCAGCACACAATATGACTGGGATAAAGAAACAATGCAAAAAGCAGCAGTGGCTAACAGATGAGGTATTAGGCCTAGCAGGGAGAAGACAAGGGCTTAAATCAAAAAGACATCCTGATGAGACTGGATGTAAGCTGAGCACACAAACCTCTGATGAGGGATATGAGAGGTGGTTAGATGAAAGACTGCAGGAATTCATCCATAGTGAGCAGTGCAGGAGGTGGGGCAACAGGACAGGAGAGGTGGATGCAAAGGGACTTTTCAGCACTGTCAAGAAAATTGACCAAACACTCCCTCCTGGAGGCAGTGTCATCAGGGCAGCATGTGGCAAAAGTAAGGAAACTGATGGAAAAAAAGAGACAAGTATATTTTAAGAATCTAAAGATAGTCCCAGAGCAAGGCAATCCCAACACACACATACTCAGAAAAAATTGTTAGAGGTGAGGGTTTTTTAACTGTTGCCTTTCCACAAACTTTGTAACTAAGATCTTCCTGCAACAAAGAAGAGATAAAGCAAGGACTGAGCCCAGCTCTTAATGCTTAATTCTTTTGGTGTAAATGTACCTCTCTGTGCCCAGGGACAGCCATGGCCTTCTGCACCACAGAAACCTTGGCCAGCAGTGAGGTTCATCCAGTGGCTTCACAGAGGTCCTGCAGTCATGGGTCAGCCTGGGAGATGAGTCCAGGGAAAAATCAGTTCTTCCATCCTATGTAACACAGAGCAGGCAGAATGGACCCTGGAGATGCTCCCATAAACACGGGGAGCTCAGGTCACTGTAAAAGCACAGGAGACAAAGAAGTTACAGAGACTGAGTCCTGTCCTTTGTGTGACCTTCCTTGAGTTCATTGAGAGTCATGATCTGATATGGGAGTGAAGTCCAAGTGTACACCTACGTGGCATTATCTGTTTGTCATTAGTTGAAATATGCAAAAAACACTGAGAATTTTCCACAGAATGGGTGGGTCAGTAGGAGACTTGCTCCTGGTGGCATCTAAAACAAAGCAAAAGCAAAGATCTTAAATTCAGTATAAACATGGGGACATGGGCAGCAGGCTTAGACACTTGAAATGAGAATGGCCAAGAGAAAATCTTTCAAGAGTGAGTAAATTGCTAAGTACCTTAAGCTACTTTCTAAATTCGGGGCTTAGGAACTATCCTCCTAACCTCACTGGGATGCTTTTGGGAGCTTTTGCTAAATTACAGGAGTTTGTGGACAATCTGGGATTTCAAGCCTAATCTTTGGAGCTGGTGTAGGCTCATAGCTCATCTCCCACATACATATTTTTCTAAGTTCTTCTGATGGTGTAATGTGAAAAGATTTTTATATTTAAAATATTTATCCTATTAACATGATGCAAAATAGTCAATAATTTACATATATTTACATCTAATGTTCATTTATAGGCAGACAAATATAAATTTATCAGTGTGTGCATATGGCTATAACATATGATAAATACACTGTCAGCATAATCTAACAGCTCAGAACCATCAGTTGTGCAAATAGTCCTTTCTAGCCATGTTTCCTCCTGCTATTTAACCTTTCTCCTTCCCTTCCTCCCCCTCTTTCACAGTCTGTCTAACCCACATGTGCTTCAGTAGCCTGTCTTAAAATAGCAGGCAAGGTCTGTGCAATTGCAACTCTTCTTATACATATTTTACAATGCCTAAAAAATTAGGGGAGCTGTTCTCTGAGGCTTTCTGATACAAGAGGAATAGAAGTTCACAAAAATATTCCTTTCTTCCAGAAGTCTTCATATGCAGCTAATAAAAAAGGAGTCCTCCAGAGTAAAGCTCTTGAATCACTGTCCAGCCTTAGCTATTAAATATCTTAAGGTGCCTTTTCCTGGCACCCCAAGAGTCTTTTTTGGTCTAAAACTCTGTTACATCTTCCTCAGGTATACCAGACCAAGCATGAGCACTTAGCCTCATCATGCAGTATCTGCAGTGGCCAAAACATATCACACCATCACATGCTGATCAACTGGTGAGACCCCATGGGAACCTGGCCACGGAGGAACAGCAGCTAACCCAAATAACTTTCCAGATCTCTGAGGTGGAAAGGAGCTGAGCTGTCAGAGTCTGGCCCCAGCTTTCCACTGTAGGAGTTCTGGTTTTAATAATCTTCCCTAAGAATAGAAGATTAAGTTTGTTTGTACAGCAGAGATGTCTAGCATATACATGAGTAATGTCTGTATCACTGCACTGCTGACTCACATTTCATGATACAATATACTCTGCATGCTTTATGGCCAAATCCTGATTTTTTTTATTTGATGCAAGTGATTCTTCATCCTCAAAATAGTCCTAATGACTTCATGGGACTCTCCAGACTTCCCACAAAAGTGAAGTTTACCTTTTCCCTCATGTTTCTCCTTCACAGCCCAAAGCACCAAGCTGACCTCCAAGGAGGTTCTGTGTTGTCAGCAAAGCAGTTGCTTTCCTCTCAGGACAATTGCCTCTCTCCCTGCAGCTCCCTGAAGCAGAGGAGGCAACGCTTCTGGTATGCACTAAACACTTCCAGACTGCCTTGCTCAGGGACAGACACCTGTCTTATTTCACACATTTTGCTTCCTGAAGCCCCTGCTTGGATTTGCACCCTGAGAAATGGTTAAATTTATGGAGCCTCCATTTCCCTCCCTTTTGGAGCCCTATTCCTGTGTTGTGTCCCACATGAGAGCTGCAATACACCTGGGGTGTGTTTGGTCAGCCACTGTTTTGTTGATGAATTCCCAGAACATGCTTCAGTTCATTCCTGTATCTATCTAACCTCTCTGTCTAAGGAATTAAAATATTAACCTGAGACTTTGTAATAGGCTTTCTGAGGGATGTCAACTTTCCATCTTCTCATTTCACCTCCTGTCTCCATTTCTTGTCATTCTGAGGATGGCTTTATCTTTTTGATCCCTGGATGGATTTGTTCCAGCAACATGTCTAGGGATTAGACTTCTTTCCTTCCAAAAAATTTTGACTTGTCATTAAAAAAATACAAAATGTTTCAAGTTTTCAGCAGAGAAGTATTTTGAAAATAAGTTTGGTGGGTTTTTTTTCTGTGAAGCACACTGTCCACGAAACTTTCCTTTATTAGAAAAATCAGTTTTCCATCAAAAATGTTTTCATCAGAGAGTTTTTCTCCCAGGCTGTTACTCAGTGTGCAGTAACTGCTAACAGTTACTGAGGTGCAACATCTGTTGACTTCAGTCAAAGTTGCACCCCAGTAATTGAAAGCAGAATTTGGTCTGTTCTTTGTAAGGTGTACTGAATGGACAAAATCTTGCATTGACTGAAGTGTTAGTCTTAGCAGTGAAGTGATCCTCTAATTTAATCCTTCACTCTACTCATGTCTCAGACATGAAATGTTTAATAAACTACAGCTCAATGGTAAGGGTGAGTTACCCATCAGCATATCTCTCAGCCAAAATTATTGAGTAAACTACTCTTAATAGCAGTTTTATGTTACCATTTACATTACTGGGTAAAAAATGGGTAAAAAAAATTGGAGTTTTTCATGTATTATGTGTTACTTACATAATAGGCTATGTAAGTAGGTTTATTTTCTCAGCTTCCTCAGTTTTCATGTTGGATATTGCTTGATTTTACATATTGGTGGTAAATCATGAATGCCGTTTTTTTCCTTTTATATGATTCATGTATCCATACAAACAGATTTTGTATCTGGTGTGTAGTTCCCTGTGATACAAAAAAAAGCAGCTCCCCAAATCTGTAGTTCTGTTGGGGCTGTGGTGCAGCTTCATTTATGTCATTTAGGTCCCAGACATACTTCTTATGTGCAGCATTAGATAATATGAAAGGGAATACTGAGTCCAGGAATGATGAAATATCAAGTTATGCTTCTAAATTTTTGTATTGTTTCTTCCTCAGTGAAGCGGATTAAATATATATATATAAAACATGTGATGAGTTTTCAAAACAAAAGTACTTCATGTTTAGATAGATGTATATAATGTTTATTTATACATTTAAATCTAAATAGCACTCTTGTGTGATAAAGACTTTATCCTTTCTTGTGATACTTTTAGTCTTAAATAGTTTTGTGCTTGTTTCAGTAACTTGCAGATTAACAGAACTTCAGCTCCTATTGTAATTGTTTTTTTGCTACTAAGAAATTACGCATTTAAAATGTTTCATCTTACAAAGTAAGTTTTATGAAAGTATTTCCTCTCAGAAAAGTGATACTCATAAACAAAACTGATGTTTCCTTCACTGTATTAGCAACCAGCACCTGATATACTGAGTGTCTGCAAGTCAAAAGAGCCCATTTAAATATTTGTGCAGAATAATTCATTAAAGTTTGGATAGAGTAAAAAGATAGATTTTTATACCCATTAATTAAATGCTTCTGTTTCCAGTTTTTGATAATTTTGGCATGAAAAGAAAAGTTCTGAAAGAATTTATCTCCTGTTTAAGTCAAACTATTTTATTTTAAAGTCACAAAGATCTTACACTTGTTAGAAGCATTTAAGCTAAAGTTGTAGTCTCACTACGTGCCAAAAACAATTATGTCTCTAAGCATACAAGTAGTCTCAAATTAATAGTGTTATTCTGGGACATTAAGTTTTATAAGCATCTGAAAAAAGAGGTCTTTGTGTTTTGTACTTAGGTTTTTGCAAACAGCAGTTTTGTACTAGTCCAATGAGACACCTCAACATTAATGACATTTTTAAAGAATCAAACAAAATATTTATTACCTAATTCATTATAAATTTTAACTGCCAGCTACAGTGGCATAAATTTTCTCAGGCATTTTTTTAAAGTCTTGACCTGTTTTAAATCAGTGATGAAAAATATTCACATAATTCCAATAACCTTTGTTTTAAATTCTTCCTTCTATATAACAACTTATTTGTATGAGCAGTTGATTTTCCAAATTTGCATCACTAGGCAAACACAAGTTTGTTGTGCAGAATTCAAGTTGTGGTGTTAAATACCGGTAGGAAAAAAAGTCAGTGCTACAATAGCATGGAACAATTCACTGAACCATTTAAAGCTCATTAAATTGTGTTGATCAATCATTCTAAATAACAGAGGAGGAACAAAAATTAATACTGTAAGGAATGAGGATGGGACATGATTTTTCAGCAAGAAAAGCTTTCCTGGCTTAACATGAAAATACATTGTATTAACAGAGTCCTAAAATCAATATACCATAAATTAGCAGTCAGCAGAGAACAGCCAGATGACAAGGGGAATATGATTCATTTTTTACAATGATTAACATCTCAGACAGCTTGTTGAGCAGAATATTTGGAGACTGTGTATAGAGTTAAAAGAAATTCCTTTAATTTGATCTGGGAGTGTGTTTATGACAGACGTAAAGCACTTGAATTCTACTGAAGATTTCCTCTTGTGCTGCAGTCTTCCTGACTCCGCTCTTTACAGCTGTTCTTTAAGTACTAACTACTAAGCCAGACAAGCTAGTCCTCTTACACCATAATGCAAGAAAATGAAATTTCCAGCTCTAGCTGAGTAATTAGATAACCCAGCAGTGACAACATAATGGTAATGAAGAGGAAAAGATCCCTAAATAATCACATCCTTTTTCAGGCATTCAAAAGAAAATTCATTTTGATGTTTTTCAAAGGACACTCAGCTGCCTCATTCTACCTCTCTCTTTCATTTCATTTTAAATATTGCAGTTTGTTCATCAGAAGAACAACATCCATAGGTGTTCTGGATGCAAACGAATGTGGATTGCCTTAATATGGGAAGTGACATCCCCTGGCATTTGTCTGAATAATAATGCTGAATTGGATAGAGAAATCATTATGGCTGATGGTTTTGGTTATTAAGTTTAAAATGTCAGAAGCTTGACTTTAAGTTGTCATGACAGCAGCGGATGTTTTAGTAATTTTTTTAATGCTTAAGTTTCAATTTAAATTCAAATTTCTACTTTTTTTTTTTTCCTTACTTTTTGGGCATTAAGACTGCCTAGGAATTTTTATTTTTGGTGAGCTGGGAGAAATCTGAAACCTACTTTGAATTGAGAGCAAAGTACTGTAATTGCAGCTGGTACCTTTTGGTTTTGTGCAGTCACCCTACCTGTCTCTCTGTCTCATATGGTCAGTTCAGGGCAGACTTTTCAGGAGCTCATCACCACATTTCTGACTCCTCCCAGCCTGGGCTAGATTGCCAGTGCTGCCACCTCTTGTGTTTACAGGCAGACATTCACCAAAGCCCTCAAGCTGTTGAGTTCTTTGAAAACCTGGCCACATATTTCTGTGTTGTCTTTGGAGACAAAAACTGGGCACTTGCAATGTGTGGTTGAGCTCTCCTGCTATTTCAGACCTTAGAGGACGTATCTGGAAGTTCTGGTGGTGTACAAAACAGGACTGAAAGCTTTTGGAGAGGTCTGGAAGTCTGGGAGGTCTCAACTGGAATGGGAGTCTTGGAGGACAAGGACTTTGGACTGTCCCCAGTCAGTGAAAGGTGTGCTCTTGTGTTCCATCAAGTTACAGCCACACAGCCAAATGTAGGTGCAAACCCACTCTGTTAAACTCCAGATATTAAATGCCTCTTGCTTAATTTTCTAAGGTGTGTATTTTCCATCTTTAGCAAGATGCCACTTGTTAGCAGCCTCCTGGCTCTGCAAGTGCAGTAGTAGTATACTGCTTGCTGTTGAATAACTCACTGAGCCCTGCAATGAAAAAGGTTGGAAAGACAGATTTAAAGAGTGATGAACTTGGACTTTTGATGGAGCAGAGGAGAATGAACAGTTCTCTGTGCAGAGTCTTAGAGATGACCATGGGTAGCAGCAGAAGGGAGTATGAGGTGAAGCAATCTGCTGAGAATGGGGAGAAAAATTCTGGATGTCCACAGGAATTTAATAACTTGGTAACCTTGCCAGGAAGCTGTATCTTGCTAGATACAGCTACAGCAGCAGCAATCTCTCCAGCACTGTGCTTTTGAGCATCAGTCTCTCCTCCTGCAGCCTCCTCATGCAGAGGCTTCTTTCTTAGGAACTGTTCTTGAGTTGCTGTGTTTGGTGGGAGATCCAGCATGGGGAGGTTCCCATTGCTGCTGCAGAGCCCCAGACCCTCCCACATCAGCCTTTCTTCAACCCAGTGGTTTTACTGAGTGGTGCCAGATCATCAAACTGTAAATCCTGTGAGGCAGGGCCCATGGGTGGCTGTACACATGCAAAATGTCAGCTGTGCTTCAGGGAGAATGGACTGAGGAGCACCTGAGTGACTTAGAAGCTGAAGTCAGCAGCAATTTTGACTTCTGTGCAGTCTCTAAATTGCTTTGATGCTTATTCACTTCTGAAACATTCCCAGGGCTGTTAAGTAAATAGCAGTGTATTCCCTCTTAGGGGACTCGAGTGAGTAGCAGCCCATTCTCTTGAGTATTGTGGAGGAGAACTGCAGGACTGTCCCATGCTCAAGCCATTTATTTTAGTAGCAAATGTGAAGGTTTTTTCAGGATTTCTGAAGTTCCTTGTACAGGTGCCTGTTCCCCATTTTAATTCTGTTTTTTCTCTTCTCTTTTTTAACACTTCAGACTTTTGATATGGCTGGGAGAGGGTAGAGCCTCTTACTGAGGTAGAGCATGGAGGATGGAGGCCAGCTTTCATGGACTTCTATATTCAAAATACCTATAAATAATTAGTTTCAGGGACCTAGCATCCCCCTCCTTTTAAGGCCTAATTTAAGTTCTTTATCAAAATGATTTAAAATGCCTTCCTCAGTAGGAAACTATATTTCAGAGCTTTTATTTATTGGACTTCTCAAAAAGTATGTTTTTAATGCACATCCTGACTTTCTGCCAAAACTGTCCACTGTAACACTGGGACTGGAGCAACCCTTTGTATAGGGACTTATATTTATTAGATTTTTAAATATTGATACAGAGCAATTCATCTAAATAAATCATACACAGAATTGGCACATAAATCTCCCAGTCTTCACTACTCACTGTACTATATTACTACCCTGACAACCTCCTCAAACACAGACAAACTTTGCTCTTGGTGTACTTTTTTTCTAGTCCTCTTAAAGTGGCAATGATTTTCCTGAGCTGCATAGCTTGTTTGTTAGTATTGTGAGCTATAGGAGGCTGAGCTGTGGATTTTGTTGTATTATATAGGAACAGGAAAACTTCACTGCATTTTGAATTAGAGCAAACAGCTTCAAACTCTGCAAAATGTGTCAGGATCATAAAGCAGCAAAGCAAAGGCACATTTCGTGGTAGATGGTTGAATATCCGAATACTTCAGCATTATGAGCCCATTATGGCAGTGAGAGGAGATTGCTTTCACTTGGTTTAAGAAGTACAATATTTCTTCTGCTGGATGGCTAGTTTGAGGAGTACACTTTGCTCCAGCAGTTTCAAGACTCCCAGAGAGTGTGTGTAGATCAACCCATCCATTCTGGGACACCTTCTCTTCCCCTCCCAAATTGTTTCCTGCTTTCTGAGCAGAAGTTGCATGTGAGACAGTCTGGACTTAATTACTTCAAGCAAAAAGAAAACCATAAACCAGGTTGTGAGCAGGTATGATTCAGTGTAACCCTCTGGCAATTTACACCAGTGAAAGCTCTGTATTTTGAATACCTCTCATTACAAGCCCCAGGGATGGAACAGCCTTCACTAAAAACTTAAGTTCAGTCTTTTCCAGCAATGGCTTAAGAGCTGTGACTTTCCAAAGGGATTTTGTAGTACTGGGGACCATCACTCCAGAAGGCTCTGGTGTTCCTGACGAAAGGGCTCTGACATCCAAAAAGTTCAGAGTTTGGAAAGTGGGAGCACTGTAAGAAATCATTACAATAAAAGGTAGAACAGATTCTAGCAAGTGTTCAATCACTCAGCATGGTGCCACTTAGAGGCAGAAGACCTTAAAACAACCAGCAAGATGTCTGCAGAAGAAACCTCTGCTGCCAGCTCTCGGCACTCTTCTCCTGTCATTTAAGGCTTTTCATCTTGGGTAAGTTCAGCAGATGGGCTGCAGTAAAGGCTGGGTCAGGATGAAACCCTGGGCACTACTGCATCAGTTCAGCTGGCTCATGGAAAGGGCTTCCTGTGCAATGTGCCAAGGAACATCAGGCCTCAGGAGACTCTGGGCACTAATGGCTTGCAGTCATCCCTGCCATGTAGCCAACCACTCCTCCCATGGTTTGGCTATAAGGCAGGTGGGGGGGGCTGGTGCAGACAGCCCCCTTCAGCTCTGCCAGTCCCCTTCAGGGATCAGGTTTTGGAAGCCAAGCTCCACAGGCATGGTTTTCACCCAGGTTGCAGTCGTCACAGCCATGGGGGTACCAGGGTGACACCTCCTGCAGGACAGCAGGCATGGAAGCTGAGCAGGCCTGTCAGGAGAGCTGATGAAAAGACCAGCAGGATGTGTCTTTAGTGTTCCCTGCTGTCTGCAAACCTCAAAATGCCTCCAAGCTAAAGCTTTTTTTTCTCTGGTTGAACTATTTGAATTAGCAATGCCAACAGCCCTACCTTTGGCTGATCAGTTCAAAGGTCCTACAGGGCAACATCTGCAGCCCAAACACTTTCCCTGATACAATAATTGAGGCTGATCCTTTCTGTTTAACTATGTGAGTGCCACAGCCATCCTTTTATTTAGAAGAAGACAGAAGATACCCAATCAAATGCTAAGATAATTTTTGTGATTGAAAAAACAGTACCTTACAGGAGGATGCTTAATTTTGAAGTAGGGAAACTGAGGCACAAATCACAGTGACCTGTGGGAAGCCATCAGTGATTCTGCTGTCAGCATTCACCTGTAACTGGTATCCAGCTGTTGCTACCTCCCCTCCTGTCTGTCATTGGGAGCATATTTGGGTTTGCACAAAGACTTCCTTCTAGTACAAACCATCCCATGGGAGAAGGGGTTCCTCCAGCTCTGCTTGTTGTCAGGGTGTCTCCTGTCACATCAGCAGTTCAAGGTTTGATGGGTGCTTGTCAGGCCTTCCTCTGGCCAATCTGTCTGTAAAGGAGTGGAAGGATTCGTTTGAAAGTTCAGCTCTTAAGAGCACCTGAATAAGGAGCATTTAACTCTGTTACTCTTTGTGCTAAGTAGTTCTAGCATAAAAGGAATAAACAGGTGCAGCTAAAGAGCAATATGTATCACTGGTGACTTTAATGAATGATGACTGACATTTTTCCTGTTAAACATTCAAATATAGTGTTTATATTCTACCTTAAAAGTATCTGATAAAATAGCAGCTTTCTTTCAAAGTACATGTAAACTTGGAATGGAATTGTTTGGAAGGTAAACAAAAGAATTGGGTTTTGTTTTTTGGATATTTTTACTTGAAAGATATATGAACATCATAAAATATTTCTGTGTACTTTCAGGAATAATTGAAGCATATGTACCCGAAGTGTAATACTTTTCATAATGCTTTCAGACTAAATTATCCATTATATGGGACTAACACATAAAAGCTTTCCTTACATCGTGTGATAGATCAAAGGGAGGAACGCTGGCTTGTCCACATGCATGAACCACACCTCTCCAATTCTGAGAACAAGGGTATGCAGTCTGCATTTTAACTACATCTCCATGACATGAAACAGTATTCCTGTGTCTCCTACTGTGGGAGACTCAGGTAGTCCTGGCTACAAAGATTTCCTTTTACATTTCCCCCTCTTTTTTTTTTTTTTTTTTTTTTTTTTTTCCATCATATACATGACATTTCAGTGAGTAGTCCCCAGTGAGTCTAATTTGAAAACTAAACTTTGCTCAGTTCCTCCCAGGGCAGTGAGGGAATCCTATCAGAGGGAAGCACAATCCTCAGTTACTGCACAGTAAATCTGAGACCCCAAACCCCAATCCTGCACTCTGAGGGTTGGGTGCTGGTGCAGCTTCAGTGGGTGCACATGAGCACTGCTCTCTGTCCCATGGGTGTCTGTCTGTTAGTGGTCAGAGCCCAGGGCTGTGCACCAAAGTATCTCCTGACTTGTTTGAGCTCAGATGAATTTAAAACTTTTTTGTGCTTCATTTTCATATCTGTAAAATTAATCTGGTGATATTTCCACCCTCACAGAGATTCTTTAATTACTCTGTCTACCTAAACTGTTTCTTTGGGATGGATGCTGTGAGGGAGACAAATGCTGAGCATTTTTTTCTGCTGAGTACCAATGGATCACTCTAAAATAGGGATCCAACAGTCTCAGCTTTTGGGGTGTTGTTTTTCTTGCACTCTCAAATAGTAACAAATGCAAACGTACTGGTTTAGTGGCATAATTAAAGATGTTTGTGTTTGAAAGGTGACTGCAGTAAGAGATGTATAGTTTTCATCTAAACTCATGCCTAGATCTGGCCTCCCATCCAGTAGATTGGATATGAAAATAACCCACCCTTCCTGAAGTGTCGACTTAGCTTTTAGTATTGTCATGGCTGCTAAAATCTGAACTGGGGAAGCACTGAGTTGAGGCACCAGAAGAAGAGGCTGTGATCATGGAAAGGCTGAAACTTCTTCTCTGATAATTTCTGACAGCTGAGAGTGATTCTTCCACAATTGGAACCACTTGTGCTGCTTATTAATATAATGAAACTTATCCTCCAGCAAAAACAGAACCCAAGGTTTACACAAGAGTGGAGAGAGAGGCTGAAATCTGATCTGGTTAGGGATCTCTTAAAGATGATGGAAGACTAAAAAAATCCAGGCTGCTTCCTACCTCCCTTACAGCTCCCAGTCTGTCTTCACAAGCTCAAGTGGAATAATAGCTCCTTCCAGAGCCAAGCCAAACCCACCCTTCCCTTTGAGTACCAAGCTAGCCCTACAGCATCACATGGTCTTTGGCACCAGGGACGCTTCTGGTACTGTCCCTCACAGGTGAAATTCTTTTTTTATGTATTTATTCCACATAAAATACTCCTAAAATACCTCTTATTTCGTAAGAGCAGGCTTTTTTTTTTTTTTTTTGCTTTTTTTTGTTAGGTTTTTTTGTGGTGTTTTTTTTGGGGGGGGTTGTGTGGGTTTTGGGGGGCTTTTGTTTGGTTGGTTTTTTATTATTCTGGGGGTTAAAAATGTTTCCACAGGGCTTCAGAAAAGTTTAGTGTTTGGTATATCTTCATTGGAAATAAACATCAGCTCAGAACACAAAAACATTAATTTTTCCATTGGCTATGAATTAGAGAAACAGCCAAACTCTGCATTTAATTACATTGCTCAATGCCAGGTGGACAATAATGAGATGTGGAGTGAAAAAAATAAATACCTTAACGATTGAAAAAAAGAAAAGAAAATCTGAGGTCTTCCAGCTTTTCCAGAAGCAGGCAGAAATGCAGCCAAACAGAACTGTAAGGGTAAGCAGGGCAAAATGTCAGAGTTGATTTAACTCATTACATTTAAGTGGAAAATAAGGGATGAAAGTTTAGTTTAAGAAAAAATTAAGGAAATACCCAAGAATAAGTTTACAAAGTGCAATATTTTCTCTCAAAGCCATAGGGTTAGCAGGTTGGTATCCAGCATCTGTGCCTGATTAGGGGCATTTGAGATGGCAGGTGGCTTTAGGAAATGGAAACCTTACAGGGCTTTGAGAATACTTTTTGTAGTTAGGTGAAGTTATTTGATTTATTCTCACCGCTTCTCGTTCTATAGCCTGGTTTAAAATCTATCAACTTGTCTTAATCCATGTTAATATTTTCTTATAGACCCAGTGTTGTGAAAATTCTCCAATGAGATTCTTTAGAGTTGCCCTGGAGAATACCAGAATTACTGGGTTTACAGTACTGAGGGCCGTGTTAAGGTGAAGAACGTAAATCATGGCATTTAAAAATGCCAGCCAGATCTTTTTAGACAGTAATGAGATCAAGAACCAGATCTGACCATATTTGCTCCTTACAATTTTAAAGAGATCTATAATTCTGTGTACTTCCACCGTGTGTGGGCATGTTGGAATCACATGTCTGTATTAAGCCAAAAGCCAAAAAAAAACCCAGTTGGGAGGCTCAGAGGGTGCAGCTGGGGTGATGGACACCCAGTGTCACACACTTGGGATGGAGCAGGGAAAGCCAGCTGTACCCTGCATCTGGTCCTTGCTCTGGTCACTGGACCACGAGCCCCTCTGAGGCTCTGCAAGATGCAGGACCACAGAAAAGTTTACAGTGCTCCTCTTTTGGTTTGGATGGGTACCAAAACTTAGCTCTGGGAAGAAATATTCAGAAGAGAGCCTCAAGACAGGGTAGGAAACTCCATGGGAAATGGATGGAGCTGCAATGCAAATCAAGCGAATATACAGCAACTGGCTCCTTTAAAAATGGTAACAAAAGGTAAAATAGAAGTGGCAGCTGTGCATGGTACAACTCTTAAGTTGATACAGGACAAGTGTAGTAAAAAATATCTCTGAGCCTTCCCAGAGAGCATTCCTGGGGAATAACTCAATGAGCAAATACTGCAGAAGCCCCAGCACAGGTCTGGTACCACTAGAAAAGAAAAATCAACATTTGGCCAAACCTTTCCATTAGCCAGTACTGTAAAACCAGGTCTACATTGCTCTCTGCCATGTTAAAACCTCAGCACTTTTCCAGCCTAAGTGTATCTGTGTGTGTGTGCTCTTCTGTAGATTTATTTTAAATTGCCCTCCCTGAAGCTGTTCAGTATTCCAAATTACAGGATTTTACTAAGCTTCACATAGCCTTTTCTTTTCTTCCCAAGTATGTTTTACTACTTTGTATTTTTTTTCCCCAAATAAATAGATTTTATTGGACAGGGGTTCACACATAGCTGCGTAATGTTTGTCTTATGGATTTTGTATTAAACCACTTTAACACTTTTGCACTTTTGTAGACCTGAGGAACTCAGCAAATACTGTGAGTAAAATGCCCTGAGCTTCATCGTGCATGCTGTGAACTGAGCACAGTGAACTTTGCCTAGTTACAGAGCTGACACGTGAACAATCTATTTGCAATTCAGAGAGAGTAAGGGGGAGGAGGCTGATCCCGCTCTTACCAAAGCCAAAGGAAATCCTGCTGCTGCAGCAAGACCAGCAGCAAAATCGTAACGAGTATTTAAGATGATATTTCACAAGTACAGTAATGTGACAATCATGATGAAGTGGTGGTTTTTCCAGAGGCAGTGTCTGAATTAATAGGGTCTTTCCAACTAGTGCTCTTTGAAATGGGTTGCAAGAGGTAAAAATAAATAAATAAAAAGTGTCTAGGAGACTTTCCTGTTGTCAGGATTTTTATTCGTTTAATAAATTGCTGTTAGATTTTGAAGTTCTTTTTTTTTTTTATCATTATCATCTTCCTCTTCTCTGTTGTAGCATGAGTAATCTGATTTTTCTGCATAGCGTGTTGCAGTTTGATAGACAGGTCTCTGAGGGATGCCTTCTGTGTCAGCATCACTGAAACTGACTTCTGAGGTTGGCTCACACCCCCGTGCGAGCGTGGAATCCAAATCACCCCCAGTTACACACCCGCTCGCCCCACGCCTCACGGATGGGTAATGGATTCATTTGCCTCTGGCAAAAATAAAAAAAAAAAAAGTGAGTTTCTCCATTGCATACTGATGTCATGTGGAAGAAGCCATAATTGGGACTGGTCACATGGTAAAGGAATTGTAAGCTGGTTTTTTGCTATCTGTGTCCATAAAGTTCGTGTCTCTTAATCTGTACCTGCAGCTGTCACATGCTCCCAGCCAGGTTTGGAGACCTCCCTACTCAGGTCTGGATTTCACCACAAAAAGGAAACGTGGATGGGCTGCTGGCTCCAAAGTTTTGCCTTTTTTTCAGCATCTTCTTGTAGTGGCAGGAGATGTTTATTTTCCTCCATCACTGCTTGGTTTATCAGTAGCAATTACTGACATGTACTATTGCATTCTTTAATGAAGGACAGGGATTTCACATCCACAGTTCTAGCAAGAAAACACTCACAAATCAGGTGGCCTTTGTTTTGCTTTTTCACAGGCAGAGGAGAAAGGGATTATTTGCTTCAGGTGTTTATAAAGCCTTAAAGCTTGGCTTCCAAGAGGAATCTTTGGGACTGAGTTTCCCAAGTCTTATTCCTCATTTACTCCTCCCAGCAACACACCCCAAGTAATTTGGGTCCTGAGTATCTCAGATCCTCAAGTGAAGCCCAATGAAATGGACAGGAAAATCTCCAGCAACTCATCTGTTTCCAGTTACACCCCTGTGAGTATTCCTGCCCTTTCTTCTGCTTGTAGTAGCTGGAGCAGCTTTTGCTGCTGAATGTAGTTGGGTGTGCTGGGTGGTTTGCCACTGGTTTCTGTGGAGTCCTTGCTCTTTGACTCAGTTTCCCTGTCTGTAAACAAGACTTTTAATAAGGGCATGGGCTTTCCAAGGCAGGGATGAGATGCTGAGCACCTGAGCTGAATGCTGCTACCTGATAATGAGTCCTTGCTACCAGTAACACTAGAGCTTAAGTTCCAGCTAAGAAACAGGGCTGTAATGTCTGATTTCATGGTGATCTCAGTTCCAGGTAGGGAAATGGAGCAGGTTTTGGTACCACATTCAGTCTTCTTAACCGTCAGTCTGGACAGCTGCAAAGATGAATTTTATGCCTAACATTTTAACTCAGCTTAATATGCTTCACAATAACACGTAAACAAAGTACCTTATTTAGAGCACTCTATTCCTGACACATAAACCACTTCTCATTTACAAGATTTAATTTTGCAGGCTTGTGCATTTTTTACATGACAATGAAGCTGCAGGCAGCCATGTCTTTATCATGGAAAGCCACCACCAGCAGAATCTTTAAAAGAGTTCATCACTGCTGCTCTTTTAGAGTTGGAACCCAATATAGTTCTAGTGAGGAGTTACCCCATGCTATGACATTAGGCACAGATCTACTGGCAAACTTAATCGACACTGACAACTCTCCAGTAGTAAGATCAGTGGATAGCCAATCCTCAGGTCATAAGAATCAATTATGATCTTGCAGGACACAGAGGCTACCCAAATCCAGACTGTGAACTCACAGGCTGCTATTTACTCAAAGTATATAGCAAGCACTTGACCTCTTCTCAGTGGCACCCATGTGGAAATACTCAACAATAGAGGCATTCCTTGGTTTTATTTGGAGTCATGTTTCCACATTTTTATCTCCTCTAATTAAGGTCAGTGGTTGTATACTCCCACTTCTCACCCCACTCTTTCACCAAAATAGCAGGCAGTTACACAGCTCCAGTTGCCCTGTGTGGAACTTGCTGGGCCCAGTTCATGCACATGCAGTTCCAGGAGTGCTGAACAGGAGATCTGGGGCTCTGCTGAACCAAATACTGTGTCTGAGCTTTTGTATTCCTGTACACCCACACCATGATGAACAGCAGAGTCTGATAGAAGAAAATAGGAGTTGGGGGGTAGGACTACTGCAAATGTAATTCCACTACCAGAGCATTTCCTAACCCACAGTGCATATTCCCACCCAGTGGGGAAGGTGTGAGGGATTTCTGAAGGAGGATGGCAGAGAGCAAATCTCATCTGCCTTTGCTACACTCTAAGTGCTAATTGCAGGCAGGATGGAAGGGTGTAACTGGCAGACGTCTAGGAAAAAGCCTGGGGAGTACAGCACAAGGACTTCCTTAGGGGTTTTTTGTGCTTTGCATCCCAGCATTCCTGGAAAGATTTGCTCCAACACTGCTGTGCTCTGACTCAAGCCCTGGCTACATTGTCATGAAAACCCTCACTGCACTCCATGGGGCATCTCTGAGAAATGCTAATGCCCCAGCCAAGGCCATTGAGTCAGGATGGCAGAGGACACCTCCTACCCCCCCACCAAGGCTGAAAGAACACAACCCACTGAACAAGAGTCATGTGGGGACTAGATATCATTAGGAAGCCCCAGCTAGCTTTACAGTACATATTCTGCTTAGTAATTATGGTATTTAAGGTCCCTTCCAACTGAAACCATTCTGTGAGCCTTTTGTACTAAAAAGATTATTTCTGTTTATATATTTTGTTGACTAGGTAGCAGCTATGAATGGTTACAAATGAAAGGGACAGCTTCGTGAAATAAAACTCTCTGTAGAGAGAGTTCTGCTTCTTGGTAGAAGTCACCTTACATATGTAAAACCAAAATTGGGCCAGGCAGCTGCAGACCTTGGTATTTATTTAGGCTTGTAGCCAACACATTGCACCATTTCCCTTTAGACTGACCTGTTCTCATTTCTCACACATAGCACATATCATTGCCAGAAAAAAGCCAGTGCTGTCCCTTTTTTTTAAATTATTAATTAAACAAACAAACAAATAAAACAACTACCACAAACCAAAACAGTGCAAAACTAAGAGAGTTGTGCCCTACATGAGATTGTCTTGACCCTTTGCAAAGGCAGGTCTGTGAGCCAGATCCTCAGCACCTCCATCAGCACATGCTTTCAGCCTAACTCCTTTATTTGTGATGAGCTCTGCCAGGGCTGCAGGATCAGGGCACCTGTTTTCTGTAGAGAATAACAGCCCCAAACATGATTCCTCCACCCCCCCCCTCAATGCAGTTTTTATAAATAGCTGGAAATGTTGGTTTCTCTTCTAAGGGCGGAGAAGGGCAGCACAGTGCCATGGTTTCCTCACCCCAGTGGCATGGGGACAGCATCTGTTGTTTCCTGGTGCTAGAAAGACATGTTGGAGAGAGCTGACAACCCTGAGAGATGGATTTGTTGTGTAAAAGCAGAAAGTTATTAGCTCCCAAAATGTTCTCTTGTCAGCAGCCTGGCAGCTCGTGCTGCTACGGTGAAGGGAGGTGATGGGCTGCACAGCCCTCCAAAAGGTTTTTGTGTTACCACTTACTAGAGAATAACAATCAAGGACTTTCAGCCTGAAAAAGCTCAGACACTCATGCTACAGGGAAGATAATGTTTAATTAAACATTGAATCTCATTCTATGTTTGTACCAGACCGAAATGTGCTCCCTTTCCTTACAACCAGAGGGTAGTCCCACTTCTTTGAAGATTTTACAAATAAGGATATTTTAGAGTTTGGTTTCCCTGGAACTGAAATGTAGGTGCTTCAGAGCTGGAAACCAGTAGACCAGAAAGATAAAAATGTCAGAATCCCAGAAGTGAACTAAAGGGTGACTTTTTAGTAGCAGACTAACACTAAGTGCCTGGCTTGTTTTTTGCACAGGAGGGCTGGGTTATGCAGCTTCCAGTTAGTTCTGTAACTGACCCCTGTGCTTCAGCTACTCCTTGGTTCATTTCTGCAGCACTTTCCTGACTCCTTTTCAGGGAAACCTTCACAGTCCTGCCAAAATGTTGTCACTGGGGACTGCTTAGACATCCTCAGACCCCCCCCTTGGATTTAAACTCAACCTATTTTTATTTTTTTTTCAAGTATGCTGTGAGTTTTCTTCATTGCTGGGCTATGTGTTATCTTGTTCAATTGCATTTAATTTTGCATCAATTTGCACATTCTCGTCCTGGGCTGAATCCGTCAAGATTTTTCCCATGACACATTTTGCCTCTGCTGTTCCCATGACACATGTTCCTTCTGCTGTGGTAAGATGTACTTTGTGGATTCATCTTTTTTTTTGAGAAAAGTGCGGCTGTTTTTTTCCCAAGTTCAGGTTCTCACCATTAGGATTTTCTGTGGCTTCACAAATTTGTATTGATGTCAGTTTAGACACGGTCTTGTTAAGTACAGTGGGGATGAAATTCGAAATCCTTTCTCACTTGATTCTCAGTTGGCTTGAGTGAAAGGTTGGAGTTTGTGCCATGGCATCTGGGTTGCTGTTGGTTGCTTTGTGCTTTCTTTAAGCCTATTTATACAGTCAAGGCAAAATTTTAAATGCCACCCAAAGACTGGTAATGTGTGCCCAGCTCTGGGACCCCTTTTCAAGGAACACTTTTGGGCCATTCTCTGTTCCTCAGTTCCCTGTGTATAACAGGAGAAAATAATATTAATGCCAACCTACCTTCCTTCAGAGATCGTGAGGATCAGTGCATGAACACTGGTGTTCTTGGGTATCATAGTAATAGGGGTCACAGGAGCTAGATAGAAAAATAAAGCAGAAGCTAGTTAAAACTTTCTCAGCTGCTAAGGATTACTGTAGATTTTTAAAACTCTGGCCTTGAAAATTTGGGAGAATTACTAACGTGCAGTTTAAGAAAATAAAAAAAAAAAAAATACCCAAACCAACTTCCCAGATGAAACAAGGGTGTTAGCAAGTCTAACAGCTCAGGGTAGTGTGCCTTATCTCTAGCTTGGTGAAAAATCAAAGGCACATTTCCAGCTGTGCCCGTGAGCACTATTTGGTCACTGAACAAAGCAACTGGCACCTCATATCCAACCTACCCAATGATCACAGCCTGATTCAGGTGCACAAACAAGTGCAGAAATGAGCTCCATGCACAGAACTTACTGTTATTCAATCAAGCTTTTAATTGTAAGTGTTTTAAGGAAGGAATTGCCCTGTTTTATGAAAGTGTGCTCAGCATTACTCCACCACAGACATCTGTCATTCAGCAGGCGCCACCCAATAAAAGTACTTAAAATGTTCTGTTCCTCAAGTAAAATATAAACCAGAGCTGTTTAAGGGCTTTTACGAGGTGATTTCTATTTACCTGACAGATTTCCACACTGGAGGAGCACAAAGCAAGATTTCAGTTTCTGATCAGAAGCAACAGCTCCACAAAATAGTAAAGCTTCAATTGTTTTATTTCTTTTTTATTCTTTTTTTTTTTTTTTTTTTTTTTTTAACTTCAGGAATTGTAAAAATCCATGAAGAAGAATGAAATTCATACACCACAGAAAAGCTCAGGACTAGGAAGGGTTATTGCTGCTCCTGCAGGATGTAATCCCAAAAAGGAGCCAGAGCACTTCAGCCCTGGGCTTGTATGCTTAAGGAACAGGGGAACCAGAACAAACATCTGGAGCCTGTATCAGCACCTGCTGCCTCTTCCATTCATTTGCTAAAAGACAGGAAAAAAGGTTCTCTGCTATCACCTGAAACAAGCTCTTATGAACAGGCTTGTGACTATGGCTAGACAAAATCTCTCCTGTTTTTCCCTGAGGAAACACTGCATGGATGTTCTCACGGTTTTTCCATTGCACGTGGACACCACCTCATGTCCTGCCTTATTATGGCTCTGGACAAAGACCTTCCTTGCATCCTCCTGCTACTCAAGAGGAGTGGACCTAACACCAAAAACAAGCATTTTCATAATAAGAAACCCTCTAGTTCTCCTTCCAGAGCCTCAGAAACTCACCTTCACTAGCGTGAGAGATGCTACATGGTAACACCAGCATGTCTGCTCCAAGCTAATACCCTTAGGATCTTTAGAAACAAAAGTGCCCGTGTTGGAGGTGCCACCTTCTGCAGCAGTGATGATAAAAGGGTTGCTGTGCCATTGGTGGATGCACCCCTGTGTAGCCTCAGCAGGATTTGTGTATCCTGTCCCTCTCTGGTACATCTCTTTGCTGAACCACATTTGGGAAGCTGCTGCCAGCTCATGTGGGAGGCTTGGCAAGCGGGGAAATGCTGATCTAATCCATCTTCATACTGAAAGCTGCACAAAAGGCTCAGGTTTGTTTTATGCATAGGATCTTGAAGAGCAATGGATTGATCCACACACTCCTGAGCTCCATCTCTTCAGCATCACTTCATTGTATCCACTCAGCCTCGGGATGGAGGAGGATGGCAGTGTCAGGACAAGAGGGCTGCATCTTTGCAAGATAAAGCCTTCAACACAACCTCAAACCAAGCCATCTGCTCTTACCAGGTAACAATTTTTGACCAATTCTCCCCATTATACATCACAATAAGCCATTGTGTCACTCTTCACCATAGCAGAGTCACAGCTGCTCTCTGGCAGTGGCAGCAAGCAAAGGACAGAGCCCATGGGGTGTGCCGGGGGAGGGTGAGGGTGGTGGGTTTGCTCAACTCTTCTCCATAGCTGGGTTCCTCACTGCAGATGCTTTCCAGGTGTCTGCAGCTCCACAGAGTTGTCACATCATGTAACAGTCCTCAGAGCAAGCTGAACTGGGACCCCACATCACATCAGCCCACCCTGGGAAATGCAGCCTTCTCCCAGGAGCTCCAGGCATCCGGCGTTCACGCTGCTGCACCTCACTGAAGAAACAAAACTGCCTGTGCAGGAAGTAAAAATAACTGCTCGAGTTGGTGAGTATCTACTGCAGCACTATAATAATATAAATGTTAAGTTCCCCCTTTAAAATTAAGGACAGCAAAAGCAAACAACAGATAACCCAAGAACAGGTGAACAGCTAGCTCCTGGACTTGGCACTGCAGATACTCAGAGAAGGCTTTCTCCCTTGAACCACACTGCTCAGACAGTGTTAAAAAAGCTTATGTTTGTCCTTTACTCAGGCTGTCGTGGGCTTTTTTTTCCTTTCCAGCAGCAGCATGAGTTAAGAATGAGGCATTAGCCCTAGCTGCAGTAACCCCACTGTCAGATCAAGTCAGATTCTTCATGTTATTTATATGTACCCTTTTGTAAACCTATTGATTACACAAGTGAGTTCTCAAGTGCTCAGGCACTCAATCCAGCCACACAATGGAGAGAAGTGTCCAGGTTGACACAGAATTACACGTATGCTGAACATGCCAGGGGACAAGAATAGTGACATGTACAATTCAAAGCCACATTTTAAGAGCTTTCTATTTTACTGCAAAGCAGCACTTCACACTATTAAAAATAAAACCCGTGGTTTAATTTCCAAGGTGCAGCAACCAAAGTTTGTCAGGATTGTTCTTAGCCATAGCAGAATTGCCATCTTCAGGCCGCTTTTGAACACACCAGATTATTTCACCATAATCCAAAATCCAGTGCAAGCTCCTCCCTCCCCTCTGTTCATTTTACCCTTTGCATTATGAATGCTGTGGGTAAGGACTGTTTCACAGGGGGGTTGGTATCACAGAAAGCTGGTTGTTGATCTCTGGATGCCTGCGGGCCAGCAATCTGTGCTACAACTTACCCGTCTTAAAAAAAATTTTTTAAAAGACAAGTGGATAAAACTGATACAAGCATCTGTAACAAGCTAATTGGACCCTTGTGGGCAACATAGCAGATAGAAAATTAAAACAAACAAAACATCTCCTTGTACAACTGTACTTTCAGGACAGTTATCACAAAGGGATCCGTCTGGATTTTTATTTTAGTTTTGTTTTGTTAAAAGGACCTAATTATGGCCAGAGCTGGAGTATCACAAGTCTGTTTTCATCTATAAAGAAAGGATATTTTGCCTCTGAACCTGAGAAATTGTTAGAAGTTGGTAATTAGTATGACTTGTTAATAGAGTTTGGCTGTGATTAAGCTGTGATTGAATGTGAGTTTGGTTCTTGTCAATGTGAATGCCTGTAAGGTTGAGAGATGTTTAATGAGACACCTGTTGTCAGCAGCACCCGGTGGGGTTGTTGTGCCTGACTGCCATTTGTACGGCAGCTCAGGAACGCAGCAGTGAGAGAGGGCCTGAGCCTAAAGGAAAACTGGGCCCAGCAGGAATGTCCCCCAGGTCCTGGTGGGACCAGGCTGGAACCCTTTGGCACAGCCACAGCCTCTGGGACAGGAGAGGTCCAGCAGGGCGTGGTGTTGGGTGTGATACCTCATCCCTTATCTGCCACCGTGCAATTGGGTCTGACCTCAGGAATCCTGCAGGCAAAAAAAATGTTGATGTCTTAATTTAGTACCTACAGGACACTGATCTGTGCCACAAAGTGATGGTGGGAGAAGGTCAGAGGGGATGCTGTCCTTCCAAAAGGTCCAGTCAGCCCTTGGGGCTCTTTAAGGTGGGCATTGATGGTGAAAAGTTCAGCTCAGTCCAGCCTGTGTTTATCCTCTCCCTTCAGCATCATCCTCAAAGAAAAATGTCTCACTGGACAACCTCAGTATCTGCTGGCTTTGAACAGGGAAAGTTTCATTCAAGAGACTGCATTTTTGTCTTAAAACATCAGTTTATACATTCAAATAACATTCGACACCATATAACCTCTCCCCACACCAAAATCCACTCCTGACAATAAATTGTGTGTATTTGAACTGCATACATAAAATATTTCCAAAAAAATGTCTATTAAGTATTTTCAAGTGGCTGATACTTACAACACGCCTTGTTTTTACATGCAAAAAGCCAAAGAAGCTGGAAGGAAGCAAGCTGGCCACTGCCACAGATGTCTAATATCAGAAATGCCTTAGCTGGGAACAAGAGCAGAAACATTTTGGTTCCTGTAATGTCCCTGAGGAAGGAGCCGTTGGCTTTGTGATGAATCCGAGCAACCACTGGATGGCATTGCTCTACACGAATGTACCTGCGAGCCCAGGCAGCTGAGTGAGAGGAGCTGCTGTGCCACCGGGATTAATTCAGACCCGAGAGGCTCAGGCCACCGTGACCTTACCAATCCTTTAAATAATATTCACACTTCCTCTCAGCTGTCTGGCTGTGAGCTCAGGGCAGAGTTTGGTCTAAGAGAACAAAGCTGACATCCCGAAGCAAACATTACCAAGCTGAGCGCATTTTTCTTTCAATTTTCTGTTAGATCAAATATCCAGCCAGTTTTTGATGGGTTTCCTTCTCTTGAGACTGTGAAAAAGAAGCATTTGAAATTTATGACTGTATCAAACCATTGCAGGGCAAGCACACCCAGCCAGCACACAGTGACTTGACTGAAGCCCTGATCCTGCAGCCGTGCTGGCCAGGCAGCTCAGCTCCCCAGGGCTCACAGGGTGAGAGTCAGTTCAGGCTGTTTAGCTGAGCAGGTTATTTGTGTGTAGTGTGATAAGCAAAACTAAAAAAAAAAAAAAAAAACAAAAAAAAAAACGATAAAAAAACAGGTGTCCAGCATGTTCTGCTTTGAAGTAGGCTCCAGAATACCACACCCAGGTTATCATCCCACATGAGGTACCTCTCTGTGTGACAGCAGCCTCTCAGCACATGTTAATACAGCTTTGCCTTCTGCTACATCACTTATTGATAAGGAATCAGATGAGGGCCAAATCACCTGATGCTCATCTTTCCCCCCAGGAGTCTGGGTTTCTTTCAGTAACAGCACTCTGCCTTGGCCTGCTTCTTGTAACGACTGCATCTGGCCAGGCCTTTCTGAAAATGTCATTGGCCCAGTTCACACCCAAAAGAAACCTGCAGACAGCTTTGGAGATGCAGTAGGGTATTTGGAACCCCCACCAAAGGGAAATACAGCATTTATGAGGGTCAGATTTGAGTCAATTGACAGCCACAGCCAGCATGTGTAGCTTCAAATTAGGATGTAGCTGATCATCATGTGGCCTCTTGCACAGTGGCTGTTAGGTACAGCCAGTCTGGGCACAGGTTGACTATTAGTATTACCCCAGTTTTGACTGGTCTAATAAATGTAATAATCATAGTCAAATAACTCCAATTACACTGAGAGTAAAATTAAGATGGTCAGTTCAAGTCCTGCAAAAGCCCCTGCACTCCCACCCCTGTGTTGCACTCAGCTGCTTTGTCAAGTACTATAGAGATAAAGGTAAATAGCTTATAACAAAAATGTTGCATTTATGGCCCCATTTGTCTCCTTTATCTGGGCCTACCTCCTAATCCAAACAACGAGAGAATTGTATCCATCTTGCTCTGCTCAGCAGACTGCTGGTCGATGCTTTCTGCTGTCAGAAATTATTGGGCTGGGTGGGACATGAAGGTTACAGCAGCAATGAGCTGTTCAGCCCCCACTTCTGATGGCCAACACTCCACTACAGCAACTCCAGGAGGAAGCCAGGACAACTGGTGTTAACTGTAGCTCAAAGTGTCTTCTATCACCCATGGAAAGGCCTCTACAAAGTGGCACCACTCCCTGGTTTCAGTCTCTTTCTCCTGACTTGAGAGAAGAAGGCAGTTTGTTTGAGCACAGGCAGGATAAAACTGAGTATCTGCATTTATTTAACAGTCAAGGAGCATAAAGACTAAAAAGAAGAATGCTTCCTACTGCTCCTCCACTGTACAACAGGCTGGCTGTGGAAAAGATCCCCTTGGACCCATCAGAAATCCTGACGGGGGTGTCCACTGCTGTGTGGCTGTTTTAAGGCAGATATGTACAGGCAGTCAGCTACACACACACACACATTTGCCATGGATCCAGCTAGAGTCAGGGCAACTCTCCAGACCTCCAAAAAGTCAAAGTGACCTTGGAAACTGCAGGGCAGTCCAGAACACTGGCAGGCAACAGGAATTCAGAAAAATGAAATTCTAGACTAATTCAAACTCATTACAAAACTCTCAGGAAAAATGAACTGTGCCTGCTGAAGTGGCTCATTCTGTTCTGTGGCAGAGTGTAGTGGGGGATCTGTCACTGTCAGTGCTGCTCTTGTCTCACTGAAAGCCACAGCGCCTTTCACTAAATGTGGTTCACAACCACTAAATAAAAATTCAAGCCAGCTGTCCCACCTGCTGGAGCAGTTTCTATTCTGGGCTCTGGTGTGCCATAGGTATTGTGCTTATTGATTAGCTGTGGCTTATTGTCCCCTGACGTTGTTGGGGAATATTCACCTGGTTATAGTTGCTAGAAGGAAAAAAAGGCAGAACCTTTCAAACCTGGCTATAGCAGCCCAGGAGGGGCTGCACTGGGCTGTGGCTGCCTCTTCCAGGTCAAACTATGGCAGGATTGGTACAAAATGAAAAGCAAGCTAAAAAATGAATGTTTGGAGAAGTCACCCAAGTCAGGAAAGACTGAGGGGCCTCTCTGGCTCTAGCTGTCAATAAGGTGTGAGAGAGGGGAAGATTAACACCCCTTAGCAATGACACAGCTGTTCCATTGAAGGTGATAACATGCAATCAGGGGAGGAAGAGTCTAGCACGGAATAATGAAGAGAGCAGGCAGAGTATTAACAAAAGGGAAGCTTTTAGCCCAAGAAGCTGGAAAAAAATGCTCTTCAAACTGATTATTTTAGTGGATATAAATAAGTATTAAAAAAAAAAAAAACCCAGACCATTGCTTTTAGGTCTATAAAACAAGTTCAAATATTTAGCCCTTTTCTAAAGTCAGACTGGCTCCTCAGAAAGCAAAAAATAGTGATAATTTAGAGAATAGAGTCTCTTACCTACCGTGGCAGTGAGTGTGCAGATAAACACAGAAATACCCTAAAGACAGCATGTAGCACTGAACTGCCTTGTCTGAAAGCAGAGTAAGTTTGGGAAGACAACAGATTTCCTAGTGCAAAGAACCTAGTATTTCATCCACTCCTGTCTTTTGTGGAAAGGGATAAGGGCTGAATTTCTCCCACTGCTGCTAATAGCTAAAGGTAGAAATTAGTGTTTCAATATACCTTCAGCTTTTCTGCTCACCTGAGTTTGTTCACTGCACCAGGAACTCCAAGGTCAATGGCAGAGAAGTCCAGCAGGGGCTGTAAGACATCAGGATGCTTCATACAGAGTAGAACATTGGAATTAGGTGATGCCAGCCAAGGGTGTAGCTTCACAACCAGCTTAAGGCCAGGTTGCCACCATCATTTCCTTTCTGCTCCCTGCGTGTACAAACACCATTCCTGCAGCCATGTGGCTCACTCCATGATTGGATTTTTGACTTGGGCAAGACAGGGGTGTCTAGCAGGGAGATGGAGGAGAAAATGGGATCACTCCTTTAAAACACAGTGCAGGCTTAGACCAATTATTAACTATGAAGAAAACATAGTCCTGATAGGCAGTGCCTGTGGGTCTCACCTGACATCCATTCTCTGCCTATGTGCAGAGAAGTCAAACCCCAAGAAATGGAACATTTTGGTTGACGTCTGCCAATCCCTTCAGAGCCTTGAATTCTTGCTGGGTCAGAACTCAGAACTGCCATCTCTATCCCCTAGAGGAGCCAGGAACCCAGTGATACTTTACCACCTCAATCCCCATCTCATCAATTATATACAATCCATCAGAAATTACTCTCAGCCCCTGCAGCCCCAAACCTGGCAGGTCCTGTTCCTCCCTTGCCAGGCACGGACCGTGCACCCACCTCAGCCCAGGCCTGTCCCATGGGAGCATCCCTGCTCCCTCCGTGTCCCCTCCCACTCTGCACGACAGGAGCTCATTTCTAGGGATGGAGTGAGCCAGGCCATGCCACCAGCTCACAGGGAAGTGACAACAGCTACATCTGCTCGCTCTCCTCAGCACTCAGGAGCTGTGACATTGCTGTCAGTACAGCCTGGAAGGAGCAGGCAGGAGCTCCAGGGAAGAGGAGAGGGTCTGGATAGAAACAATAACAACTGCAGGGACACCACCGGCACCAGAGGGAGCAGAAATGTTGCTTTACCACTTGTGAGTGCAGCAGAGCATATGGCCAGTCTGGGACTGTTGTCAGCAGCCCAGAATGGGGTAGCTCTGTTCTGGCAAACTCCAATTTTTGTCTTTATGACCAAAGAATAGTTGCGTGTTGGAAGCTCTGTAGTTGCTAGGGGAAGAGCCATTAATATGTTAGTGACTGAGAAGTCAGCCAAAGCAAATGCTGAGATAAAATTACTTTTTCCCACTTCTGTTTCACCCTGAGTATGTCATCCAGTGTGTTTTCTCTACTCAGGATACCTCATGCACACTGTGCTGTGCTAACTTCTTTGTCCTTTTGGATTTTTTTCACCTTTCCCAACCACGACTCCAAAAAATAATATAAATCTGACAGCCTGGAAAGACTTCTTACATGATAAATCCCTGTTTACTCGTAGATTAAGACTCCAGGATATTTTTCTCCTCCAAAAAACTTGGATAGCTTGAAGAGTAAGAATAGCAAACAAAATACTAGTGATAGTAATGGTGAGATTGTGCTGCAATTGAGCACATCTGTAAATCTCCTGATTTTAGAAGAGATTTCACAAAGCAATGGAGAAAGTAAAAGGCTAACACCTCCTAAGCACCCCTCCCTCCTTTCAGCTCAGGCCCCATCCATAAATAACAGTGCAGCTATACAGAGGAGATAATTTTGATTTTGTTTGCTTTTTTTTCAAAAGCCCTCAGTTTTAAAGCAGCTGTTCACATGTTCCCAATTCCCTCCAGTAATTCCCAGGAAAAGTCCCCTTTACCCTGGAGCGTGGGTCCAACCCATTCTTGAATGAAGTCTGTTCTGCTTTGCCTGGTTGTTTGCTGTAACCCACACCACTTACAGCTGTTTTCAAAACTGAGAACAATACAAAGTTACATTTTGTATGATCATGCAATACCCCTCAAACACAAAAATTCATTTAAAAAACAGTCCAGACACTACGAACTGCCAGCTTCTGACTCCACTGTGACACAGGCACATTTTTTTTTCCACCAGAGGATTTTTTTTTTTCATCATGAGACACGGAACAAAAGTCATGAGCAGTTCCCTCTGATCAAAAGAAATCCCTGCTAGAGTCTGCAGCTTGTTCACCCCATCCCTTCATGCCAGCCACTGCTCATTTCACTGAACATTCATTCTGCTCTACAGTTCGCTCTTGAAAAAGTCAGAGTAAATTCTGCACTGTGCAGTAATACATTGAGAACAAATGTGTTGCCTCTATCAGTGGAGAAGGAATTTAACTATTGCTGAGACACAGAAACCTTCTATGCAGTGGTAAACAATGCTGGCATCTGTTAATACTTCACCCATACTGTCAGCGTGGATGCACCTGGCTTTGTTCTGGTGCTCCTCACTGTTGTAAATCAAAACAATAATCAGTTTTAAAATGCCCTGCTTTTACTTAACAGATCAATTAAAGTCCAAAACGTATGTCATAACCAGTTCAAAAGCCTTCTCAATCTCAAGCTAATCAGATCTTTTGACTGTTCATGGGGTATAACTTCATTTACAGCACTACATCACCTGCTCATCAGTGCTCTCCCCACCTCTGAGCACACCTAGTGAGTTCAGTCTGCTTCATACACAGATACTGTGCAATAAGTAACAACCACAATTATAGGTAAAGAATTAAACCAGCCTACTCTCAAAGCATCTGGAAGTGTAGGAGATGAGTTTTGTGAGGACAGGAACAGCATTTGCTGAATGTACTCTGGATAACTTCAGTCAAACCATGAACTAGAGTGCTTGAGGCTGAGACAGCTACAGAAAGATGCCTCTGGTTTGCATGAGACTTGTCTATTCACTGGCTTCCATACTACTTTGGAACAAAAACACAAGCAGTTTGACCTTTTCCATTACACAGGCACTTGTCTCCAAGGCAGTGGGAACCACAAAATCGGGAGCTGGAATACAAGGTTGCAGGTTCTTTATAGACTACTGAAGAGAAACTGAAACCTCAAAGCCCCAGAAGGGTCAGGAATCCTGGATGGCCATCCTCACAGCTCACTGACTTCCAACATCCAGATGTGTGAAGGAAAAATCCTTGCTGTGGCTGCCCCTGAGGAATATGTCTTGTGTTGTAAGCACCCAGCTGACAATCTACAGCTCCTGAACAGAAGCCATAATCTTGTAAAACCAAATGTCCACTCAAGTTGTTTCCGCTACAGGAGAAAAAAACCCACACAGCTTGGGATCCAGTGCTCCCAAAGCTTCCCAGCTCTTGGCTTCTCCCTGGCTTGGCAGATGCATTGCAGAGGAAACAGGAGCCAAGGAGGCTGGTGGCTCACAGCACTCCCCTGAGCAGCTGTGGTAAAGTTGCCTAGTTGGTAGGAAAAAGCAGATTTTCTTGTAACTTGGTCAGCATCTGACCCATCCATTTTCTGTAATGGAAAACTGTTCCTTGAGGGAGTTGCATTGGCTCCAGTCACTTCTGTCATGATAACTACAAGGGTAACCATGAGCTTTCTATCATCTTTGGGCATAAAACTCCACACCCTTCACTACAGTAGAAAATAATCTATCAATATTTCACACACGGTGAAACTGAGGCACCAAGAGGTGACGATCCCTGCCCAATGTTCAGAAATTTCCTGTTCAGTCTGGCTCCCGCTGTCAGCTCTCCTGATTTCTGCTCTTATAATTGCTGCACACAGGCAGCAATAGTGGCAAAAGACCATGGATTCATCTTTCTCTTGAATATTCAGCATCAATGCTCAAATATGGCTTCAGATGCTTTAAAAGTTCTGCACTTTTTATTTAAATGTAAGAGTGCCCTTCAAGGTGAGGGAAGAGCGAGACCCTTACGCTTTGTCTGCAAAAATCCTGTTCTTGTTTGCAGAAAACAGCCCTTCTCCTTGATTTGAATAAAATAACTGAAATGCCATTAACAGCTATTAGCTTGGGGATGAGAAGGCCCTATTTAGTGAGGCTGGAGGATTAAAGAGGAAACAATTTAAATTCTTGAAGAGGAGCTCCCTCTCTCACAGCACAACCCCTCCAAAATCTCCTCAACCAGACGGCTGCCCGCCTGACTTTAAACTGCCAACACTGACAAAAAAAGGATGTTGCATCTTTCATAAACAGCCTTTTGTTTGCCGCACTGACACCTGCGAAAAGCAAAATTGTTATTTTCTTGCTGCTTGTTGCTAGTTTGATGCCCGCTCTGGGGCCCTACATCAGAGACACTGTTCAAAACAGGTTGCAGGGGTCCGTTTCCGTGCTGTCTGCCGATGGTGCTGCCTGAAGGAAAACCATGGAAACGGAGTTTTGACAGGCTCGTGGGGACCCGTGGCTGCCAGAGCCACTGCCTTTGAGCGCCTGATGAAGACATCACAGAGCAAACACAACATTAAAACACTGCTGGCTGCTTTGCATCACTTAGAATGCAAATCTCTTTGTTCTGCTCGGCCCTTGCATTTGGTAGCCGAGGAATCCGTGCCGTCATCTAACACGGGTTTGATAACCCTTTTTCCCCTCCCTGTACAAACCCTCCCTAATCCCGGGGAAAACCAAAATAATAATAATTTGTTGCAGGAGGGAGGCTTTCGTGGGGATGTATGTGTGAAATGGGCCTGGCTTTTTTCAGTTCCTGGAATTTCTATGCACAAATTAAATGCCCACGTTGCAGAGCAGAGCGGGCCCCGTTGCTTTGTTGCTCCCTGTGTGTTATTTGACTTGGATTCATTTACGTGGCACCTCACAGGAGTAAATTTTATGTCATCTGTATGTTGCAGATTAAAAAGGCAAAAATAATCCTTTATTTGAGCAGTACATCCCTTCCAACCCTAAAGCCATACAGATTAAAACTGAGGGGAAAAATTTGAGGCTTATCCTCATTATTTAATTTTTTAACTTTTTGTGCTAAATTTGAGCTGTGTGGTTATTAATTTCCCCTTCCCCTCATAAGCAGCCTGTATTTTACTTGGAGTTTCTGACTGCCTTGGTCAAGGTTAAAACTTCAGAATTACCAGTGCATTAGTGCTCAGATGTGCCATTTTGGTAACTCCTGCCAAGCTGTGCTAAACATGGGGCAGCCAGGAAGGTTTTTGTGCTGATTGGAGAAGCCCTGATGAATCTCTGCAGAAGGAAGGAGCTGGTGGGGGACAGCAAACAAACTGATGGTCCTCTCAGAAGTGGTAATTTCTCATTTCATTCTTCCCACGCTGCCTGCCTCACACATTACTCACACTGGGAGAGGGCAATCATTGCTGAACTGGCAGCAACACCCAACTGAGGGCTGCAGCTGGCAATCAGGAAATTATTTAAGCACGTGTCTCAATTCGACTCTACCAAGGTTCAGTAAGACTTAAATGGGCATTTAGGTTTAAGACCATTCTCAAAGGCTTTCCTAAAAATACAGCTCGAGGCCTTATCTAAGGAGCTTCTCTGTAAGCTTTGGGAAGCTTGTGCTTCAGGGCCCTGGAAAGCAGCCCATGACCCATTCCTGCCCGGACTGGAGGACTTGGAAGTGGATGAGCTGCCTTTGGGTTTACACCAAGATGAAGCTACTGCCTCCTGCCCAGATCTTTCCCTAATAAAGCTGGTGGTCACTGGGAATAATCCATAGGAAGACCATAGTTTTGCCACCTTCATTTTTAGTAGGACCAGTTCTACAACAGGGAACACAAACCAGACCCACAGTTAAAGACGTTTCCAAGTCATGGCCACTTCCTCCTTTCCTTGCCACTGCCGTGTGGATCTTGGTCTGTGCCATCTGCAGGACCATCAAAGTCAGGCACCCTCATACAAAGCTGAAGAACAGTCTGCCTAGACAAGACACTGAGCAGATGTTTTCTGCATCCACTACTGGTCCCAAGCTGCTTTTCACCCAGCTACAGCCTGGGTAGAGACATATCTGGATTAGCTGTGTCTGCAGAAACTGTCATTTGTGGGTGAAACTGGTGTGCAGTTATTGGAAAAGATGGCTACACATCTCCATGTTAAGTGTTGAGGCAATGCCACACAGTATTTTAGTAGTCACCAAGGACATCCAGGTGCTCTCATTTCTCTCCACTTCCTAAGCTCCTCTGGGTTATGCAAGTTTCTTTCCTTTTACACTCTTTCACAGACGTTCTTTTCAGGCTGACTCCTGGAGAGACCTTCCATTGTCTTTCAGACTCATGGACTCTGCTTTCCTGACCCGAATCCCTCTGTAAGACCTTCCAGAAGTGACATCAAAAAAATCCCCATTTTGGGGACACATTTTTTCCTGCCCATTGATGTCCTCTGAGTTTGACTGCAGCATTCAGTTTGACTGTGAGGCAAAGTCAGCAGTTTCCCAACTAACCCAAAGTCAGGTCAGAAACGAAGAATGAAAACCAGAAAGGTGCCCCAGAATGTCTGAGCAGAAAACAATCAAATTTCTGTGTCAAAAAGAAGGTAAAACTAAAAAACCTTACAGACAGGTTTTGGTGGGTTTTTTTCCTCATCCTTCCTCTCACAGTGGGACAAATTCCACTTTTATTTCAGTTCATCTGTAAAACATGAGGAGCCAGCTGAGCATAGCTCAGAATGAGGTTCAGAATGAGGGCAGCTGACAAGGGAAAGGTAAAAGAAACTGGTAACTGCTGCAGATCTCTCCAAGAAATTATTTCAATGAGAAAACCCCTCAAACTTGAATTCCACAGGACAGAGGAAGGCACTAGGACATCATCATCTAACATTGCTGACATAGCAGACTCAAAGGTGTATTTAATACAGTCATCATTTCAATATAGGCCATCATTTCATGTTGTCTCGGGCTTTGTAGGATGGTTGTGTCCTCTGGTGTTTGCTTATGAAGGGTTGTGAACAAGGAGGCAGCTTTAAAATTTGGGAGGAGAGGTCATGGTTGGAACTTGGGTGCAGGAAGAAAAGCAGGATGTGGAAGAGCAGCTTGCCTAGAAAAAGGTTGGCATGAACTCCTTCAGCTCACACATAAGATGCCTGCGGTGAATCCTAGGGCTCCCACACTTCCTTCTGTATGCTGGTGACCACTGGGTATTACTATAATTCAGAGACCAAGGAGTAAAGCCTTCATTTCATACACAAGGTATTTCCCCCAATGTTTCTTCATTCACAGACTTCAGAGCTTTATATTCAAGACAAGCTGAAAAATAATGCTTCAGCAACAGCACGCAACACCCTGCTCCTCCCCAGCAGCACCTCTGTATGCCTGAAGCCCGAGCTCTGCTTCTCCATCTCCTTGACACAGAGAGGTACAATAGCACGAGGCATTTCCCAAGGAAATGTCCCCACTAACAGTGACATTGCTCAAGTGAAGCCTGAATCCCATCAGCAGGAAAGACCCCTCCCATCCAGACAGCAGAACTGATCAGAGAGTCTGGGACTCCCAGTATGATACAGTTTGCAAGTCTACAGCTATTAGACAGAGAGGGGTATTCAGAAACAGCCTAATTAGTTGCATTTTCTTTTCTAACCTCAGTCAAAAAACAGTCAGACTGTGCTTTAGATTTTGACATCCTATTAAATTCAGAACACAGGCCAATAGCTTTCATTTTCCCTTGTGATGCTACCGACTCTTGTTTTTATAGCTTGACAGAGAGACATAATTAGGCCTCAAAAAGGACAAGTCTAGACTATTAGTTCCCCACAGAGGTTCCCTGGAAAATCAGAAACCACAATTATTCTCCATTTTGCTCTGAGGCAAATTTGTGAATATCTTCTCCCTTGCCTCAGACACCCCATGCACCACCCTTAAACCTGTGACCTTAGAGTCCTTTCACTTGAAGGGTACAAAGGAAGAGACTGGGAAGGTTGATGCCAGTGTTGGAACTTCCACAGGGACAAGAGCAAGTTAGGGACAATATGTGGCATCACTAATGCTATAGGTGTAAGTGCTTTCCAGGGCTGCAGCCAGAGCAGCAAAGAAATTTATTGCTATATTTCTCCCCCTTTCATTGTTGCCCAACAGTTTGGCTTTAAAAAACAAAAAGTGACCCCCTTTTTATCTCTACCACATGTAAGATTAACCAGACACAACTGAGCAGACTGGACAGGGTTCCTGTCCACAGCAAGGCATTCAGGTGACACTCAACTGGGGTCCTTGCCCACTTTTCTGTTCTGCTCCTTCATTTTTCAATTCTCCACCACCAATAAGCAGATTAAGTCTTCAGCTACTACAGTCTCTCCCTTGCCAGCAATTCCTTGGTCTTTCTTTGCCAAGTGGTACATACCAGCTCCCCCTTGTTCTTAATTTCCAAGTGCTTGGATGGTTTCTATACCTCTCCTGTTGAGCTACAGCCTTGGTCACATCTGATTCAAGTGAGCTCTCAGCTTCAAGAAGAGCATGGAGCACTGGCCCTTTGTTTGGTTTTGCAATAGCATCACATTTCAGATGCATCTTCAGTTTATAATCTCCAGTAATCCTCAGATCCTGCTGTGCCTGGCCAACAGTCCCTAATTCTCTGCAAACCATTCTACTGCTGTCTTTATTATATCACACGTTACTGTTCCCAAGTCATTTCCCCAGTCCACCAGCATTGTAATGAGTTTTAATCCTGTCTTCCAATGTGTTACTCAGCACACTGCCTGGGAATTCGACTCACAAGCAGCATCACCTCCTGTTCCCTCTTGCCCCTCCTTCCCATCACAAACCTCAGTGCATGGTCTGTCTGTACCAGGGATGGCTGATGCAGGATATGCTGCTGATGCCCTATTTTTTTGTTATTGCAGCATTGTCCTTTCCCATGTGGAATGTGAAACCTACTCTGGACTGGTTTGCCCCATGGAAAACCCTGGACACTTGATACCCAGCAATGAGTGGAGTTTATCTGCCCCTCAAGAAGTGCCAGAAAATGTTTTCCATTTCTACACAATCAAAGTTTATTCCTCACTTTGGCCATGGGTTATCACATCCCTACCAGGCTGCCACAGAAGCCAAAGCACTCCCTCACCCTGGGCTGTGCAGTTGCTAAATGTCCCTGACACTGACACTGGCACCTCTTCTGGGCCAAAAGGTCACGGAGAGATGTGAGATGTTGACTACAGCACAGAGCCCTGGAACCACTCAATTAGACCACTGCTTGTGCTCTGCCTCTTAAGCACTCAGTGGAAGTAAAATGCTTACATGATCCTTCTGCCTACAAGGCCTTGAAATCTTTAGGGGGCCTGGCTTTGCTGCCTGGCTTTCCATTGACAGGCTGATAGAGACATCACAAATCTCTCCAAAGGCCAGTCACTAGGCTTCTTTCAACATCAAAGGGTGTCAATGTTCACTCTGCCTCAGAGCCTGGGGCAATATAAATCACACATGAATAGGTGAACTGAGTGTTTGAGGTTAAATTCTTGCTGTATATACAAATATTTCTCCTTGGGTAACTTATATTACTGTGCTGTTTTCCCACCAACTTCAAATATTTTCTATATATCACAATATTCCAATGAAAAACAAAGCTTTATAGGTGGAAAAAGAAAAAGGATGTGTGGAACTCAGGTGTGTGGAAGAGAATAAACTAGTTTTAAATACACACTCTCATTCTCTTGGAGGAAAAATCAGTAAACTGATGGGCTTTGTTGGGCTCTTCCCACATCCATAGTCGATGGACTGAATTAAGTCTCCAGCCAGAGGGATGAGAACCACTTTCCCCATACCATCTCTGGTGTGTTTCTTCCCAAAAGCACTTGACCCCAGGCTCAAACTGCCCACAGAGCATCTGCTCCCCACACCAAGGGACTGGTGCTGCACAGCTGCCATCTCCTGGCTCGGGTCACCAGCTGAAGGAGAGGAAACGCCTGGGTGGTGGTGGCTGTTTGCAGAGCCTGATTCACCCTGACTGGCACAGTTGTGGCACCTCGGCAGGGGGTCTCTGCCACCTCCAAACAGGAGACAGGACAGCTGGGGCTGTCAGGAAATGACACTGCACAAAGATAGCTCTCATGCTTGCCTCGCCTGCTGCAGGCAGGGCCTGGCAGGAGCTCCGGTGTCAGTGCTACTTCAGCACATTCACAGGACGCCTGCACTGCTGCCAACTGGCCCTGCCTGCTCCCCGCAGCAGTTGGAGCACCTGATGCTGCTGCGGAGAGAATCTGATCCAGCATCTTGCAGAGTATTCAACAGATCATCCTGTGGGAGAGAGTGCCAACTCCCCGAGGGTTTTGCTGTTCCTGAGAATGAAATGGCTGCTAAATTCAGGCCGTGGGCTACTCAATAGACTGGCTCAGCCTCCCCTCCTAACTCTCAGCAGCCGCTCACATCCCCCCGGGGGTCAGCAGAGTGGGGAGGGAAGCAGACAGCAGCTGGGCAGCCTCTGCACCCTCCTGCACAGCACCCAGCCCCCCCTCCCCACCACCACTGCTGTTCTTCACACCAGAGAGGGATTTTTCCCTTGGGCAGCCACCCAGCCAGCCTCCAAGGCTTCAAACCAAACAGAAACGGGAACTGGAAAACTACTTGCTCTTAAATGGTGTGGTTTTAATGAGATTTTTTTTTTTTTATGACCTCTGTGGTAAATTGCCTGTGCTCGGTATTGTGTTGGAGTAAGTAACACCCGGCAGAAATTGTAGTGAGGCAGTAATTGCAGAGTAGCTGTCTAAGATCTCTGTGCCATCAGGCAGGGATTTTCATTTCATACATTAGTCACAATTTGCTGTCATAGCTGTGTATAATCAGGACATCCTTTTGAATGGGAGAAGGAAAAAGACATGGGAGAAATGGGAGAAAACGGCTCAGCACTGGGAAAAGGCCTGGAGTTGCTGTAGGTTGTGTGGATCTCCCTGTCACCCCTCCAGCCAGCTGGGCACTGCATTGCTACTCAGCTCACATATCCCTTAACACAAACTCAGGGATTAAGATAGGAAAAACATGTTTGCCCATTTCTGGGAGGCTTTAGTGAGCACTGGGTGGATTATCCACCAGAGTTTTCAGTGCTACAGCCCAGCCTGCAACAACAGCAGATTCCCAACCACACAAAGCATCTTTTTTTCTCTGGAAAGCTGTGCCTTAGAAATACAGACTCCTCAAAGGGAATGGTTTTATGCTTTGTTCAGTGTTGCCATGTAAAACACATACTCCTACAGCATTACAGGTACCTCAAAACCAGTCAGTTTTGTTTCATGCAACAGTGTCCCCTATCCTCACATGAAAATGCCCTCCTGCCCTTCAGGACCGTATTAGTATTCTGACTGCTGTCAGTTGCACCAAGCAGTTCTCCCTACCTCCAGAGCTGAATCCTGAAGTGGATGTGGTTCCTGATTCCTCCTGCTGCTCCTCATTGTTGTAGCCATCATGGTGTGCTGTGTGATCTTCTTGGCAGGTTATCAGGATGCCCTGGCAGGAGAGACAGCCACATCAGGGATAGGCATTCAACCTGAAAGAGCAATTGCTTCTGTTGTGTGCTGCTAAAAGAGCCTGTGCTCTGATGAGCAGGGGACAGGCTGGTGTCATGAGGCACAAAACAGCTGGAAAAGTCAGAAGTGATGGTCAGAAAAACTCACCTGATTTGATGCAGGAGATATTCAACACCTCAGTCCGTCAAAGCTGGCATCCACAGCTAGAGGAGACTCCAGAGCTATGCTCTGGCACCCATAAACTTAATCCTTTTTGGGCACAACAGTATTAGAGCCTTGGTTTCAGGCTGTACCTGCTGGCAGAATCATGCTTCACCAGCAGCCCACATATTTACACCTTTCTGTTCTGAGCCCATCACCCTGGTACCTCCACACCTCAACCCCTGAGGGTTTCCCTACAGAAAATGGCTTTCCCTGAGAGTTCAGACAGCCTCAGAAGGACCATCATAGGATTTTTCACTCATTACATCCACGAATGTGAAATCACAACACAAAAATCTTCACATTTCAAATAGTATTTGACTCTTTCTGGGGTTTTTTGGACAGGCAGTCTGCTTGGCTACAGTCAGAGTTATTATCTTGCAGGAGTTTTACCTTGTCCATTGGCTCCCTGGGCCCATCTCATATCTAGCTTAAAATCTGCATAATGAGTAGAAAGCCATTTTCCTTGCACTCCATTCTCCTGTTCAAAGCTCCTCATGTGCCAGGTTGTTTTTTTTAATCACACAAAATGGTATATATTAATGAGCTCTGAAGTTACATAAAGATAGATCTAAAGCATAAAAACACTAATATGCCCTGTAGCATTCAGTGCTTTGAACACGGAATGGCATCTGTGTGAGAGTGTGATTGCATGCAGCTATGGAAACCAGTGCCAGAAAATGAGGAAATGCTGAACAAGTGGTGCAAGATTGGAAAAAAAATGGGAACAAAGATATTCAATTTGCATTAAAAGGCCCAGCTCGCTAGCAGCCCCAATCCTGCAACTTCCTGCTTTTAAATTATTATTTTCTGCTGGCAACATGTAGATTGCCTTTTTTTTCTGAAAGAATTTCCCTCTCCCCCCAGCACCCAGCAGAAATAAAGGGCAAGCAGGTTCCCAGGCCAGATTTGTCTGTTCCAAACAGGACAAGTTTTGCAGCCATGGAAAAGTGCAAGGCCTTTCCCCATCTTTGCGTTCATCCTGAGTAATTTCCTTCTCATTTCCAGATGGTGCCAATTAAGAGTAAGAACTCCTGCCCTAATGGTTGTTAACAAAACAAGCACAATCTGAGACTCTAAAGAGTAAAACTAGAGTCACAAAATACGCCCAACAGAAGCCAAACTGAAAAAAACTATTGCAGTTGGCAAACACTTAGGTTGCTGGGTCTTAAAACTGTAAAATGCTAAGGTTGGAGATTTTATTTTTAATACTGAGGGCTGCCATCGACTGCTAAATTCAGTGAGATTATTTTGGGGCATAAACCATCCCAATCAATGACTGAGGCATGACTTAAACAGTCAAGCTTGGCTCTATGTAATTAATTTAAAAAGGATTTCTTTCCTAATATATTCTTCATTTCATTAATCAGTAGTTGGTAGTTAGGATAGCATCCATACTTTCTGAAAAAAAAAATCAGATAGCCCTGGTTAGCAGAGCTCACCACCAAGGTGTAACTAAAACCACTGGATAGGAATGGAAGCCACAGGAACTCAGCTACAAACCAGATCCATATGTTCTATGTCATGGGGAGGTGATTAACTCTCTGCACAGATACCCAAAGATGTAACAGATGATCTCTCACTTGAAAACCTCACCTCAAAGGGGAGCACCTATCTACAGAGCATTCTGTACTGCAGCTGTGTGCAACTTTCCTCAGTTTCCAGACATTTCTGCCCTTGAGTAGCAAAGCTGAAGTTTGCCCAGTTTGTATTAGTTACCTTCTCCTGACTCTGCACAAATAAGGCAAGAACCCTGGGATTTGTGGACCACAGCCTGCAATCAACATTTTGCTCAACCCGAAGTTCTAAAATAGATGGGACAATTGCTGAAAAAATCCCCATGTGTTGGAAGGGGTTCTGATCATAAGGTCTGTAAATCCAAAAAGGTATGTTGGAAGTGAAGTTAAGAGGAAAGAAGCCAAACAAATGTTGGATAACCTTTTACTTTAATAATTTATTTTTGTGTTGGAGAAAATACTGTAATATTTTTAGATTTTAAAATGCTTGGGTTTTTCTATCTGGTTGTATCCAAAGCCTGAGCTCACAGCAGCTGGGAGGATGCTCCATCAAAACCCATACCATGCCCATCACAGCATAAGCATGTTAAAAACAAAGGAAAATATTTCATGCTATCCTTCTATGCCAATTTGCAGTGTTTCCTTCACAGAACACCAGCATGGAACACAGAACTTCATCACATTTCCATCACATGAGACACTCACCCTAGCATGAATCCTCTTAGTCTGCTGGCCAAGAGATGCCACTAAAGAAAGGCACTGTACTGTAATAATTAAAAGAGGAGTGGGCTTTTTTCCCCCTCTGTTTTTAGAACAGAGGTGTACAAATGTTTAGCTGCTCTGAGTAAATGACAATGAACAAAACCCAGGTCGGGGTTCTCAGCACACACTGTACTGCTGGGAATGCGCTGCATCGCGCTTGGGCTCTGTTAAAGAACTGGTGGTTCCACGTGCAAGGGGAGCTGCAACCCCACGTGCAAACCTCTGAGGTTGCCTCTGTAACTCAGAAGCTCTCTTTTCTCTGTATTTCTCTTGTACTGTGAATATCTTGGCTCAGACACTCAGGAACAGAGTCACCAGGCACTTCTGGACAACATAAGTGATAATCACAACTATCGCTTCTAGCATGAGCTGATCAATTCCCTTTTTACTGTTGCATCAACTTTTAAGATGACCCAAGCAGTCTGTAACTCAGCATACATTACACAAGTATCCCTCCCAGGTCAGTAGAAGAGATGGAGGTGCATGGTGAGGGGTGCAGAGGCTCCCAGGCAGCTGCCTCACCTGCCAGCTCCATGCAGTAACGTGTATAGGTACAACTCTGGGACCAGCCATATGGGGTACAACTGGGCAGCAGGACAGGGACAGAGAAGTGGGGTTGCCCTCCATGATACCATACCCTGCCACAGCAGAGGAAACAAGCCAGTGAATCAGAAGATGTGGGAATTAATGAAGAACATGGTTGATAAGAGCAGTAACATGGAGGCAGACCAAAGATGATTTCAGATGTCCAACAGCATGGGCAAAGAGCAGGTATCACAGGAGAGTATCTTGTGTCACACACTCCCAGGGGCATCCTGAACCAAGGGATACAGTGGATTATCAAGTGTAACACCCACCCATATCCCCCTGGAATCTCCTCAAACTCCCTTTCTCCCCACCGTGAAACCACCAGGGTTATAATGCAGCTTGGGAAGCACAGCAGAGGTGCTTCCAGCCTGTCCTGCAGAGACTAAACCTTTGCCATGGCATGAGAAAATCCAGGGTAAAACCTTAAGCTCAAAATTCCCTTAGAATGTAGCTCTTCATAAAGTCCTCAGAAATTCATAAAGGTCACATCAGTTCTGACAACAAATGGACCCCCTCAAACTCCAAGTCAACTTTAGCTTCCCAAAGTCCAACAAGATAAAACTGGGTATTTCTCAGCATCCAGTACAGTTTGTGCAGCTTTCCAGGTTCCTTTCTGCTGTTGTATCAACTTTGTTGTTTATCACCAAGGTAAGAAAAGGAACCTGAGAGAGATTCAGCAGATCACAAAGGAGCAAATGGAAAAGAGGAATCCAGGAAGGTAGACAGGAAAGATCTTCCCAGGAAACCCTGGTGATGTGTCCAGCCACATGGAATCAGTTCAGAAAGCAGATTAATACTGTACACAGGGATTTCTGAGCCAGCGAGCTCAGAGCTGCACTCTGCTTCTTACTGCAATCAAAAAAATTAGAGGCAGCAAAAGGTTACATCATCCAGGTCTTAATCCACAGATACACGTACTAAAAAATGTGGCACACGGTTAAATGCTTTGCTAGGTCAGAGACCTAATTTGCTCCCTGTCAGTAGGACTGTTCTCTATCATGGATGTTGTTTGGGCTAATTACACTCTGCTCCTGGCCACTGCAAGAGCAAAACCCAAGGCATGAATCCTCTGGCACACAAGTGCTGCCAGCACTTTGCAGATAACAACAAATAATAATAATCTTTGTGTTTGAGGTCTGTGCTCAGGGCGGCTTCAGGGGTGATCAGATGTGGCAGGGAGATTTCCAAGTCAATCAGGACAGCCCCAGATGCCTCGGATACAAATCTGGATGCAGAGTTATTTTTGTGCACCCCTTTTACCTCCCTTCTGCCTCCAACTTGTAGGCGTGCAAATGGATCATAGCTCCCTGGTTCTTGCACTTCAGATGCTGAATTGTATCTTTGCTGGGTCTGACTCCAGGCTATTGCATGAATAATTTGCATGCAGCTAAACACTGGGTGATGGTCATTAAGGTGCTTGCCTGCTGCTGGATTCACCCACTCCCTGCAGCTGGCTTGCAAACTGGTGAGGAAAGGCCCAACTTGCACCACAGTGTGTGTGCAGTGCCCCACTCCCCAGGAGCACACAAAAGCACCCCTGCACCACAGACAGTACTCAGGTGCCATAATGCTCACTGCACATACAAATTTGACAAACCACTGGGCATCTATTTTGTGCATGAAATTCCACCACTGCTTTCCTGACAATGTGCTCCTTCAGCACAATCTTTGCTTCCCTGAGATACAGGTAATTTTTGAACCTGATTGAAACATCTCCTATTCCATCACATAATAAAGAATCTTAATTTGCCTGGGTTAATACACTCATGCATTAAAGACCAATAACATCTGGTTATTAAAAATTATAAAGTTTGTTTCTGTACCTTCCCTATAAAGTCATTTTAAGCTGTTTGCATGCTGACTCGTCACTGCCTGGCAGGCAGGGGCCAGCAGGCATGGGTGGCTGTGGACACTAGATGGCACTTTGCAGCAAGAAAGGTTAAGAGCTTATGCAACTAAATGAAAACCTCATTTATTGCCCTCATTCGCAGGGCAAGACTTTTTGCTCACTGTGCCCTTGCCACCTCATTGGTCCTAATTCAGTGTTTAGTCCACAGACAAAAACCCCATCAGGTCGCAGACAAGTTCTCACCTTCACCCAGGGATAAATCTCCGGCAATGTAATTTTTCATGATGAGCTCTAAATTATGTTAATATCAAACTACTCTGTGTTTCTCATCAAGTTGGAGCATATGCAAGGAGCATCTGTATGGTAATTGCTAGGCCAGACACTCCAAAAGCTTTAACTCTTCCTCCTGATTAACCAACAACAGAACCAGCAGTGACCTCCCTGACATTTACCAAACAGGAGCATCAGAAAGCAAAGGTGATGTTCTGTGTTTATGGGTTCCTCCTGCCTCTCCGAGCAGGCTGTGTCTGGTCCTTCTCGGATCATTCTGAAGGGCCAGATGCTGACCTCAGTTTGTGCCTGGAATTTGCTGGTCTAAGGGGAGCTGAGTGATGCTGCCAGCCAGGCTGCAATGGAGCAGAGAGAAAACATCCCAGACGAGCAGAATGGACTCCTTGAAACAGTGACAGGGAGAGGTGCAGGTGCTTCAGACTCTCCTCTGGGTTGGCTGAGGACGAGCTGCCCTTTTCCCTGCTGACACCTGGAGCTGCTACAAGGGCCAGCATTCATGGGAACGTGGCTCCTTTTATTTATCCCCGAGGCTACAGTGGAACAGTAACCCATAGCCAGCCTCAGCCTGCCTGGCAGAGCAGGTACGTGAGCATAGTCTGGAGCATCCTCCTCCTCCTCCTCCTCTCCTGCAAGCTGAGGTTTCACCCCACCCTCTCCCAAGTCAGGCCTTCAGGCAGCACCCTATTTACATGCAAGGGTAAATGGCCACAGCAATGATGTGGCAAACATAATGCACCGGAGGCTTCAGGTTGTCCTCAACACAGAGGTTACCTGTGGGGAGCTGCCAAGTGCCCACCCTCCTGGCACCTGGGGCCCTCTGCAGAGAGCTGAATCCCCAGAACATCTTCCTGGGGACACCTGGGCAGGCTGAGTGCCATACCAGTGGCCAGGCAGTGCTCACAAGGCAGCAAAGGCAGAGCTGGTGAGTGCCAGCTCTGTACCCACCAGAGGCAAACAGCCTCACCATGGGCTGCCCTGAGCTGATGTCCTTCTTCACCTCTTCCTCCATACATCACCCAGATAAGAGCCATGGTAAATCTCTGACTAGTGCTATTTCAGATGGGTATGGAAACCCTTTTTGTTCTTTTTCTAGACATTATTCCTTCATCCTTTTGATAAGGCATCCACCTCAGCTCACTGCCAACTGTTGCTGCTCCTGCCCAGCCTGATCTTTCCCCAAGGTCTGTCTTATCTACTTTCAAAACAGGCAATGCACTTCCCACCTTTTGTAGCTTTATATTTCTCTTTTTTTAAAAAAAGGGGAAAATTCTACATTTTTGAAGTCATCATCTGCATTATTTTTTTGCCCTCTCATCCCTTCCTGTCTCCTCACCAAGGGCAGGGTGTCATTGCTTGAAAGTTTTTTTGATCTGGTCCTCCATCAGATCACTCTACCAGGCTCTCCTTTTTTCCCAGCCACCAGTCAGAAAAGCAACTTGCTTTCCCCCAGAGTCTCAGCTCTGCAGTTTCTGAATTATCCAAGCTGTGAGAAGAGCTGATCACACATCTGGCCAGGTTCCTCTTATTCTATAGAGCTGCATGTTTCTCAAAAATAATTCCAGATTCTAATCCTACCACAAATATTGCCCTCCCCTAATATAGGAGTTTGACTTCGCATTACTCTCACTGCCTTTAGTCTGCTTTGACATTGTTTCCCAGCTCCTCAAACAAATTTCAAGCAAACTCAAGAGGACTCTTGTCTAGGGACTAAATAGGTACCTTGACATTTTTCCTCAGCCCCACAGCCATGGCCACACAGCACCAGTAACTCCCAGCATGCAGCTGCTGGCCTCCACTGTTGGCATTGGCTTCATCAGTGATGGCAGAGACAATGAAACAGAGATGGTAACAAGGGTTATCATGGAGCTTGGCTGGGGCCACACCTCAGCAACACCAGCCCACTGGCCCAGGAAGAAGAGGGAAATGTCCCACTCTTGGTCCTCCTTGGGGAGCAAGACACAGCCACTGGAGGTTGTCTGGTCAAGAGGTTCCTCACTGCTGTTGCTGACACTGACCATTCACCACCTCTTCAACACCCGCCCAGCACCTGATCCAGCACTGCCCGTGCCTTAAAAAAACTTCCAAACCAAGCAAGCAACCAACAGATGACAGCACTTCCTTCCGTTCTCTCTCATTACAGACTACAGCCCTATTAACCTAATAAAGATGCTTCCATCTCCTCTCAGTTCAGGAGAATTCTCCCCATTGTTTCTACAGAAATCTCTTTGGGTGTACTGCCAAGAGGGTGCATTTGCTGTTGTGTTTCAACTTGCTTGAAATAACAAAAAATTATCCTTACAATTAAGATCAGGCTGTACAATTTAGATACGTGCCTTAAAAGAGTTATTATTCTCTGCCAGAGATGTATTGTTCTTACTCATTTAATTTTATTTACTTTTATAGTGGATGCAACAGTTATGCTGTCATTTATTGGAGAAGAAGGAAGCAGCAGCTGCAGAACTGTGTGTATAAAATAAAGACAATGTGGATGAAGCCATCAGAAGCTCGGATTTCAAGGAGGAGAGGGGGAGGATTGCTTTTAATAAGATCTCATGTCAGTAAAGTTGCACGATGGAACGGCAGGGTCTTACCCTATGAAAAATAAGAGTGGGAACAAATTCTTTAATTTAATGGAACAGCAGTGTTAGCTGCATGTGTACAGACAGAGGACTTAATTTAAAAAGTAAAAAGCAATTTGGTCATTCATGTTCAGACTCTGGGCACTCTGCAGAGCATGCCGAATGCACAGATTTCTTTTTAACCCTTTGTCTGCAGCATGGAAGATGCAAAGCCAGGGTGTATTTATCCTATTGAACAGGGCTTGTTTTCTCCCTTGCATGCTGTGCAAGCAGCCGTCTGACCCGGGGAAAGGCAGGTGGGAGGCGGGCATCCCGCTCCCAGCTCTGAGCTGCTTTGTTTTGTTAGCTGGGGTGAATCGTTTCGCTCCCCATCAGTACCAACACAGATGCTGATGCTATCAATAGCTTCTACTTGTTTGGTTATTCATCTGTATTTAGCGGGTGAGTAGGAACCCCCCCAAGCATGACAGCCCCCAGACCAGAGGGCTGTACCAGAGCCAGCTGCAGTTGTATTCTCCAGTGTGACACCGCGTGCCGTGACACCCACCTGCCCGGTCCCCTGGGCGCTGAGGCGGTGGCGGGGAGCAGGAGCCTGCAGTGCTCTGAGGACACTGAAATGTCTGCCCTAAAATCAGCAGAGGCAAGTGCAGACTGGGGCTCAGTGGCCCATACCCCATAAGCCAACCTAAGGGGGACAGTGGCTCTGAGGTGTCACATGCACCCCCAAACCGAGGGGCACAGAAAGCCAGGACAGCCAAGCCTGAAACCAGGCTGTTATTATTCTCTGCAGGTGTTTTACAAGAAAGCTGAAACCATTTTGTAATAGAGCTGGATTCACCCACAGGTGCTAATAATAACCCACAGGCTCCTGTGGTATATCACTGTCTCCTCCAGCAGCACACCTCACTCCAGAGAGAGCCACACGAGCTCTGTGCGACTGCAACAACCAACCCTGGCTCGTGTTTTCCCAAACATGTGCACGCTCACACACGGTTCTATTGCAGCCATTATTTCAGTAATAGCATAATTGTGCAAAATATGTAACTATTCTCTATAATTGTATAATCAGCGTGTAATTATATGGAGTAGAAAATATAAACATGTATTAAACAGGTGAATGCATTTATTATTCAAATATAAATCTCAGTGGTAACTGAAATCGTGCCAGTCGGTACATGTGCATCTAATTAAAAGAGTTAAATATGTTGTATTTGTATAAATACCTGATACAGCTCAGGCTACCTTTGGACACATATCAAGGCATCAAAAAACAGCAGAATTGCATCCACACTACAGGCCTGCTCCCAGTTTCAAGGATCTCTCACTCTACACTGCTGAAAAACAAACAGCAGTAACAAAAGGAAACAGTCTGAGCTTCTGCTGTGCAGCTCCAGATGTGTGGTGAACCCTCCTAGTGCAAGGACACTGGTGACCACAACATTTGACTCCAGAGATTATGAAATCACCATCTAGACCTCTTAGACCCAACAACCTGACCTGATAAAAAGCAGTAGAGAAACTCTGAAGGAAAAGGTGGTTAAATCTTTGACCTCCTTTCACTCCTGCTTCTCCTGACGTAAGCTGTAGTCAGCCACTGGAGGCAAAATTAGGCCTCCAGGGTTTTATGTCTCATCTAGAAGAGCCATATTCCAGAAAAACAAACTCATTAGCCCAAACATCTTCCAAGAGAAGTATTTTATCATATGGAATGGCTCAGGGATTCAGCCTTCAATGAGGACTGTGCTTCAATCACAGATGGGATCTTGGGAACTGCACTAAATCACAGATGGTATATTTTTTCCTGTAATTCACAAAATGGGCTATTTCCACTGCTTGCTAGGTTTTTTTTTCCCTTCTCTGATTTTTATATTTTGCACATGGCAATTGCAAACATGGATATAATTTTTTTAAGGGCCCCTCAAAAACATTTTCTTTTAACGATGCATGCAATCTTTTCCTGTTTGGTAAATCTAACATCAAAATGTCATTCTTTTCAGAAATTAAAACCTACTTAATTTTAATAGGATTGCATTTATGTTTTACACTCTGCTTATTTATCTTGTGTCATTTCTGGTTTTGTGGATAAGCTCGGCATTCCCTTGTTATCTCTTGAAATACTGCAGCAGCCATAAGCTACTGCCTAGAGACTGAGACACAGTGGGTTCTGCTGCTGCCCACTCGTGGGCCATGGACAACTGATGGATCACACATTCACAATCCTTACAGTCTGTGTTATCTTAATTCTGAGACAGGACCAGTTGAAATCAGCAGCATAGCCCAAACTCACCCCCTCTGACGGGTCCCTGGCTGGGGTGATTGATTTAGGCACCCTATAAAACCCCTGTGCAGTAGGGGAAGAGGATGGAAGGAGGGAACAGGGAGAAGGAGAAAAAGGAGCATCCCTTGGCACATTCTGTTCCCTGGAGAAGCCTCTCCTGTGTAGGGAGCCTAAGGCAGGCAGGTACTTCACCAAAGGTGGAGAAGGGAAAGGAATTTGGACATCTTCCAAACAACTTAGTCTTAAAACAACAGATGGAAACAGAGAGATATGGGGGTCCAGAAACTGTCAATGAGACTCTCATGTGAGTTTGTATAATACACGCTCAGCTCTGCTCATCAGTGCAGCTCCTCCTTCTAGCTGCTAAGTGACAGAGAAAGGAGGAAAAAAAAAAAAAAAAGCCAAAATTACATCCAATACCTTCCTGAAATTGCTTCATTGTTTTTCCATGTAAACTGCTGCTATAGTTGGCACAGAGTTTTTATTTGTTTGCTGGTAGGAGAGGAGGACAGCCTATACAATACAAATAAGAGAAAAGGCAGCTATGAGCAAACCATTCCATTCAGCCACAATCCAAAAAGATTTAGAGCTCCACATGTTGATATCAGTATGGTAACAACTGGGCTTGTATCAGCATTGCACCAGAATCCAACCTCTGGGGATCCTTTACTATGTCCATTTAACTTTTCTACCTCATTTGCTATCACAGGAGGCTCAAATGCCTTTGTCATTTTGTTTCTGTTACATGTTTACTGATGTTATCAAATATTACACTTCACTGGAGGGTAATGTAAACAGCATTTCAGGCCTTCTTCAATACAGAGCTGCTCAAAGACCCACGTGTCAGCCCAGAGCTGAAGAGCAACTCAAACCAACACTCCATGCCAGGCAATGGTAATCTTTCCACTGGGCTTTGGATCAGCCTTTTGAAGAGTATTTCTAATTAAAATTAAATCTGGATTTAATAATCCTTTAGCACTGATAAGAGGTCGGTATTGAGATGACACTGACTCACACTCAAGCTGAGAAGGTGTTTGTCACCTACCAACAGCTGGGCTTTCAGTGCCTTGTGTCAAGCTTCCTGACCCATCGGATATCCTCACGGCAATTCCCCAGGGTCAGAGACCCACCCAAGAGCAGCTCCAAATCTCATCATCAGTGTTTGTGTCTCAGATGTGATCACACTTATTAGCACGTTCTGACTGCACAAAATTCACAACCTCACCAACATTTGTCTCCCACATGCCCACTACATTTTGTAGGGCAAAATGTCTGTCTAGCACAAGGTCTCAGAGGGTGAGCAGCCACATCTGCCACCTCCCATCATGCAGCACTCACCCATACAAACTTGCAGCCTGACAAAAAAAAAAAAAAACCAACCTGACATGATCTCCTCCTACTGGATGAGAGCAAAGAGCCAGCATCACATCTTTGTGACGTGCTACTGGCCAGGTAAACTCACAGTCTGCACATTAGATGGTCTGACTGCTGTCAGTCAGAAATTAGGGTGTTCTTGGATTAGGGACTGCCTCTAGACCACTGTGTTTCAGGGTAAGGAAAGTGTCTTTCCTCCACTCATTTTGCTCCTTGTTTAACATCTTTCTGTTGTTGCTCTCCACTTGGCTTGCTCCACTATTTACATATGCACTGTGGGAAACACTTCCTTCTGAGAGGGTTTTTTTTTTTACTTATCTTGTATCCTGCTGACATGTCCCCTTCCTAAGCCTCCCTCATGTATAAGTGGTGCCTTTTTGGCTACTGTGGTGAGAAAAGCCAGGAAAGGGGACAGGCATCTGTATTTTTCATAAATCCAGGATGCTTAATAGTAAGTGAAAAAAGGTGTGCAAAGGGTAGCAGCCCTGACTGCAGCTCTAAAACCTCCCCATGAGGAAGCTCCACAGCTGGAATGGATACTGCTCTTGGATTTTAACATTCATACACCCTCTCCCATACGACCCAACTATTCAGCCTTTACGAGGCTTAAGTGGATGTGAGCCTAAATGTTTTAGAGGCAGTGAGTTTGTATTCATGCCACACATGATTTAGTGAATAACCGATACAAGGCAAAAAGATAGCAGCGCTCTGTGATCTAACAGCTGTGCAAACAGGCCACAGAACTTAAAATTCAGGAAGCTGTATCTCCAGGAAAGCATTTAAAAAAAAAATCCCTAGTGCCACATCTGGTAGCATCAAATTGTCATTATGACATGGTATTTAAGATGATTTAATGGGTTTATTGCTGAGTAAGAACCTTGGAGTTTGCTTAAACTACTGTGCATTAAAAGGATGTAACTCTTTAAATGATATTCTGACAAAGTACTGCCTAAAGAGTCCATTATCTTTCAGGAACACACACATATGTACATCAGCATGTGTGTATATGGAAATAAATAGATCAATAGACAGATGAATAGAGTTGCACATCTACATACACATGTATTTAATAGATACGCTACAGCAGACTCACACGTGTTGTAAAAGCTATCTTTGGAAAAAGTAATTCACTCCTTTTCCTCCCTCTCTCTTCTACACCTCATACATCCATACAGCTGCCAAGGTTTCTGTCCACCCTAATTACTTCACTCTTAGGGCACTGAATCAATGGGTGGTTTTGAAACAAAGGATTCAGCTACTAAAAACAGCCTGGAAAAGTGCCTGGGAAAGGTTACTGATTATAGATGACTTCTAAGAAAAGGTGTCCAGAAAAAGAAAAGGTGTCTTTTCTTCTTGCTGAATATTTTTAATGTGACTTAGTGTTTCTCTCACCTTTAGTTCCTGGAACAGTTCTCATTTCCTCTGAATGTTCTGACTTCTTATCTCAGGCTCTTTCAGCTTGTTGATTTTAAATTCAATCTGCCTGATTCAAATTCAAGGCACGCAGCCCCTGAAGTCTTTCACCATCCTCTGCTTCCACTGAATGGGGCTGTTAATGGTATGGAGTTTTGTCAGTGAGGAATGGTGCAAACTTCCTTTTACACTTAATTCCTTTCATACCCGATTGACATGACAGGTTGCAAGCCAGTCAGTTTTGCTTTGGGTGTCTAACTCAGGGGGTTCTCTCTCCACTGGCTGCATACAGGAGGGAGGTTTCCCTGATGGCACCTGGGATAGATGCCTTAAGGGAACAACAAGGTTCACCACCTGTGACATTGTATTACAGAGAGATTTGTCCAACTGGACAAATTCCTGAACAATGCCATTGAGTGACCTGGAGCTTTTCCATCATCTGTGGCTCCATCAGTGTGTTTGCCTTTTAGGATGTGAATAAACTGTCAAAGCATAGCCTGCCTCTCCTACTCAACCTCATGAGAAAGCAGAAGAGGAAGATTTTCTCTGCTCCAGGCTGAATTAGCTGACTCAGGACTGACTTAGGACTGACATAGACAGGGAACAGTGGAACTCCACATGACCCAGGTGAGCCATCAGGCCCCTGCAGTGACATGCCTACACTGTATGAAGAGATCTGAACTCCTGCCCTTTAGAGTGGGTATCTGCTGATCCCCTTCCATGCAGCTCAGGAATGTCAGCTCTTTCTGACATTTGGCCATCAGTCTACATATCTGACTTCAATCACTAACTTCAGTTTCTATGAATCTACAACTAGTTTTATCTGGTTCTTACTTATTTGTGCTCTTGCAAAGCAGGAAGGAAGCAGTAGACCATCTCTCCTGAAAGAAAGTCAGCTGCATTCAGCTTCACTTTAAAACTGAAAGGGGTCTGCAACAGCCAAAGGGTTGGTTTTATGACCTCTTTTTTTTTTTTTTTTTCCAGTAAGGGTTTGATAGTGAGTAATTGGAAAAGGGAAAAAAATCACCTCAGGTTGTATATTGCCACTTCCTCTTGCATTGCAGTTAATACAAACCTTTGATTAGCCTGCTGAAAAGACCACACATCCAATAATTTGAAGCAAAAGGTTAATGGTGTTATTACAACTATTATCCCTTTTAAAATCATTATCCTCTTGTTTTTTATGTCTATATTACCTTCACCTTTCCATGAACCCACTTTACCAGCTGTTTCCCTCTGTCATAAAGTTTGCTGAACATCATCCTAGGAACAGGATAAATGCCATGTTTTATCAATCAAGCCTAAGGGAATTCTCAGCTTCTTTTAACCCAAACTGTAAAGAGAGATTATTACAAAGTTTCTATTTTGATTTTCAATTTGGCCATGAGTGGAATATACACTTAATGTCAAGGTGCAAAACCTTGCAATTATGACACCATTTTTGTTGGGAAATTTTACAGATTAGCCAAGTATGAAACCTCAAGACTTAGAAGAGACTAATCAATTACAATTAATTTAAAATTCATTATGGGAGGAGAAACAGTTCCAAGCAAAAATGCACATAATGAGCAAAACAAAGAAAGAAAATGTGCTACAAGTGAGGTTATAACTGGCCTCATTTCTAAAGCATCTTGCCAACTTAGGAACCTAAATCCTACCAGCTTTCAGGAAGCCTCTGCTCCATTCTGTATATTGGAAATTGTGGAATAACTTCCTAAAAACTTAGAGTAAGACTGACCTCTAAATCTATGACAGTGTCCAAGACGTATCTGAAAATGCTCCTCTCTCTCCAGAAACACTAAGAAGATCCAGATTGTCTAACTTTAGCCACTTCAAGTTAGTTGGTCCATCAAGATTTGAGCTAAATCTTCAGTCTTTGTAAGTGAGGCTTCTGGTGAAGTTGTTTTACACTCAGCAGCTTCTGTAATCCATTTCTACATTTGTCAGATCCTGTGGACAACAGCAGTCAGTGTCTTCATCAGTTACACACTGAGCCCAAGATCTGACATCAGGCCTAGAAGAACTTTGTCTACACAGAAGACATTTCCAGTGAAACTAATTAAGGAAAAAAGAATAAAATATGGAGGAAATTAAAGATCTTTAAAAGATCCTATTTTCTAAGTGCTCAGCATTTCATTATGCCAAATAAAAGTATTGCACTCTTCCTGGAATTTGAAAATAATCTGTAAATGATAATGCCTCTACATGGAAATGCATTCTTTGCAGAATGGCAACAGTGCAGCATTTACTGAGCTCTTGATAAAATAAATGAAGTGCTCTGTGATTGCTTCCTTTGAACACAGAAAAATACAGGTAGTGCATACTAATGTTTTCCAACAATAGTGCCTATCAGTGAAAAGCTGTGATCTGTACAGATATTTAAGCAGAACAAAATGCAGGCTCTGCCTATGCCATTTTTGTAATCACAGATGAACAGGAGAAATAAATGCTTGTATAACTTAGAGCATTGGTGCCAGCAGAAGCGAGACATTTTCCTTTTCTTTCTTTAAATTCTTAACAGTTTGCTACCAACTTCTGGGAAGTAATTCATGAAGGGAAAATTTGCCACATGAAAGATATAATAAGAAGCAAATTCCCACTACAGAAGTCCTATGATTGACGTGGTCTTGTCATTATCATTGAAAATAATCTTCTGGTGTGTTATAATGACAAGAGGATGTGTAATGTTATTCTGATACAAGAAAAGACTGTGTACATTCATTGATCCAAAGAATTCTAATTCACCCCACAGAGGAAGATAAGAATCTCAACAGCAGGCAGTTAAAAGTCCATCTAGCCCCATATCCTGGCTCTGACAATGGGTAATACTTCATATTTCAGAAGAAGGTGTCAAAATGGGAGCCTCATTGTGAGTGCTTCTAAAAATGAACAGTATTAATAAGTCAGTGTGTTCTTATCTCCCCTGCTTTTCACAGCTAGCTGACCATTATTGCCTTCCACAACACCAGTTACCCCAGCAAGTGAGCTTTATGTGTCTTCTGGTTTTTTTTATACATATACATTTATACACGCATAAATTTGCACATCTGTAACACAGAGATGCTACATACACACACAGTAATTGAAATGCTAGAAAGGCCCAACCTTCTCTTAGATTTAAGAATAATTTGTGCGTTTTATTTTAAAGGGAAATGCAGGCTCAACCAGCTATTGTCAGCCCAGACTTTTAATTTCTGTTTTAATCACAGCTTGAACTGGTTACTGATAAATTTCTCAAGAAATATTTAAATATTTTTAAATGCAGTTAACCAAATAAATATTTTTAAACACTGCCTGGGAAAGATTAAACACAGACTCCCAGGGTTGGGAAAATGGGTATCATGACACAAGGCATAAAGATTGAACGTCTTCAGCTTGTCAAAAGAAAGGCTTGTGATAATTCCTGATAGATATCTAGAAAAATTCAGTGACGTGAATGACTCGACCTCATGCAAAGTAGCAAAACAATAACCTACTATTTAGAAACAGTTTCTACTTTGAATTAAGACACCATTTCCTTGAAGCAAGATGAATAAAAACCAGAGGCTACTAGAAAATATAATGGTGTTGCCATACTACAGGGGAAGATTCAGTATCTTTCTGGGATGTGTGTCCTGAGCCAGTGTCTGTTCAAGTCTTTGGCTGTAAGCACATGAAGAGGGAAGAAGATGTAAATCAAAAATTTTTTTCTCCAAGGCCTAGGAAATTATATCTGAGCAAGATTCACTTCCATAATGGAAGAAGCTCATACAAGGTGCAGCTCTATCCTAAGACAACAATTATAATCAGATTTCATACCTTGCCACATCAGCTGGTTACCAGTAAATGTCAAAGGATTTTTCCTCCTGGGTTTGTTACTCAGATTCTATTGCTGGGGCTGCTCAATCTTCCTCCAAATCACTGGGGGCAGGAGCTCAATGTCCTCTTGGACACCAAGAACATCCTTGGCTGACCGGATGATGTGCCCTGGACAGTCATACTCTGTATTGTAAATCAATGCTGAAGAAGCAGTAAAAACCAAATGACACCCTTCTAAGTTAAAGTACACCCTCCCATCAGCTGAGCTCAACTGCAGTCCCACACTGCTTCCTGTCCTGCCCCATCACTTGGGTTATTCTCAGGCTGTTGATTCTTCTTTCTCTCTGTTGTAGCTCTTACTCTACATCTGCTTTTGGCATGAAGCATTCCATTATCTCCATTATTGTTGAAGTAAAGTCCTTCCTAAACCTGGGCAACAACAGCAGCCACCAGAAAGAGCGTTATGAAATTAAAAAAAACACTTCAAGTGGAGCATTTCTATCTCTGTCAATTGCTGCCTGAGCCATAAACAGTGTGAAGGTGACTTCTTCTACCAGCAAACAGATTTGGGATGTGCCATCTGTATTTTCTCAAAGATATGATCCCATGTCACTGTCTGGTGTGAACTGGTAAGGCTGAAGAGTCACCACAAGGCACATGTTCCCGTTTGCAGGAATGCTCTAACAAAAAGTGAATTCAACTCCAGGCATGCACTTCCCTTCAGCGTGAGGTTTTCTGGTATGAGACTCAGGTTCATCCCAAGTTCAAAGTTTTTCAGTTTAAACTTTTTTTAAAAAGGCACTTTACAAAGCCCTCAAATTACAGCCTATGGTAGGAACCAGCTAAAGCAGCACATAACTAAGAACCCAAATGAGTTTGTTAATTCTGAAATTCGTCTGGCTATTCACTCCTTTGAGCTGGAACATCAAACCATGATCCACACATGAATAATGCAGCTGATGCTTCACTGTTGATTCAACAACAGAAATCTGTATCCTCCCTCTGTGTCAGATACTTATAGAAATTTTTTTGACTACTTTGCTTTGAAGTCAGAGTCCCTGAGATACAGAGGGTACCTGTTACAAGGGTAAGAAGCTCTTCCTCCAAAGGAGCATTTCCAGAAGGCCACTCTCGTGCAGGCACCACTAACCCTGACAAATCTTTCTGTCCTCGGGGGACATCAGGATGAAGGGATGTTCTAATCACATCCATTTTTCTCTCCCCATGCTCCTTGCAAAGCCTGTAGCACAGCCAAAGCCACCTTCAAGCAATCTTCTGCTGCCCAAGTGAGTGCTGGATTTAGATCACTTTTATCTAAGGGAACTGGCTGCAACACATCCTGCAATCTGATTCACCACAGAAATATTTACACAAACAATAGGTCACTCAAGTGTTTTATTTACCAGGGCAGGAAACAACACGAAGGTCCATCATGTGCTAGGATGCAACTCCAGTGCACTGGGCTAGGAACTGGTATTGGGACCCCTGTCCTGCAAGCAGGCTTGTTGCTACCACCTCACAAGATTCCTCATCTGGAGGTGAGGGAGATGCTCCTGCCACTGCACTGACAGTGGAAAAGATCTCTTGCAGTTTACATCACAACCCTTCCCTCTACCCCAGCCCCTAGACCCAAGGATAAGACACACCTCTCCCACTCCTGGGAAGATAGGATAGGGTAGGAGGCAGCTGTATGAACCAAGCACTCAAGGTATGAATCTTGACAGCTTGGTTTTCAGCCACCAAGCTAACACAACCAACTTTGCCCCTGTTCTGCCCCAGATTTCCCACACTGGCAGACCTAATACCATTTGTAATTTTCCATTTCCAGATATAACCTGATATTAACACTGGTCCTTTGGCTTTCAAGATACTTGTGCTTTGACAAGCACCTGTCAAGGTAAAACCTGATATTCCTGGGACAGTATCTCAGTATTTGATTTCCTCAATCTACCATGTATGGCACAATTCTTAAAAATACTCTCTCTGGTGTTTTACACCTTGGCAGTGGTGACACATCAGGCTAGCTGGGCACTGTTGGAAACAGCAGCAGCAGTTGGAAAAACATCTCCATCTCCTTGCAATCTCTCATCTGTACATGTCACTTAATTGTCCATGAAAAATTTGGCTGACCTTTCAATTACTGGTAACAAAATAAAAGCAATGAAAGGCTGTACGTGACAGCATCACCAATGCCTATTGGTCGCCTTCATATACTGATTGGGAGCACCAGGGAGAACTCACACCCTGCTCCAGGGCTGCACTGGGTATGGATAAAGGAATTCACTGGTAAAGGGTCAGGAACTAGGGAAAGAAAGGAATCATCTCTTATCCCTCCCTGTTCTGACTCCATAAGCAAACCCAGAAAGAGAATTTCAGAGTATTGGGCCAAAAGGCCCAATATTCAGAAGGCTTTTGTGAAATCTCAGAGACCATAATATCTGCTTTCAGGAGTAAACATTGCTCCCACCAACTGCTTCCTAACATCTGTCAGACCTGCTGAGACAGCTGAATCTATTTACAGATAAAGGATGAGGTGGACTGGAAATTCCTTCCCACCCTGCAGGAAGGGCAGTTTGGGGTTACACACTGTTCACTGCTCTTCTGAGGCCTTCATGTAAGCAGAGCCTTTCTGATGGCTCTTCCACTGAACTCAACTCCAACTCAACCACATTTTTTTCCTGTTGTGTTTGATACCCAGCAAGAAAGACACTTGAACAGATGCTGTAGTACAGCAATCTCAGATAAGACATCCACACTTTGTAAATTAGCTGTTAGCAGCTCTCATAAACACTTCACAAAGTCCTCCTGAAGTAGCAGAAATAGCTGTTCACTCTCTAAACTGCCAAGCTATTGATTAAGTTCACAGAGGCTTAGTTGGCAAACTGGTGCTGGTGCCTGACTCATGGATTAAGAGGTCTGTTCCAGCTCCCTTCAAGCAGGAAGAGAGCAGCAAATACTGATCAAGTTTTTCACTTCCTTCCCAGTCACAACTTTGACCCCTAAAAAAGCAGAGGTCTTGGAAGTAGCTGCTATTGCTAAGACCACTTCTTCTCATGTTCCTCCCACAAAAATGCATAGTCCTGAATAAATCAGCAAAATAAGTGAAATGAAACTCTAAGCAAGCATGTTAACATGGTTCTTGCTCTTTCCCACGTACACCCACACACAAATATCCAGTCACACACATATACCCACACTATCTGTATTCCTTCTGCTCCTTCCTCTGGCTTATCAGAGACTGGAATAGCAAGGTAGGGGTTTCCACCACTCATGCTACAACTTCATTGTGTTGGCCAGTTAAAATGCCTCACACACAAGAAAATATTCTTAAAATGGGTAGATGAGAAAACAAATCACTCCATGATAATTTCAATAAGTTCTGGTCTTTGAATCCTGACGAAAAAAAATTAAAGGGCAAATAAACATCTGGAGCAAGTATCATCTGACTGTGACAGAACATTCCCATTAACTGTGTCCTCTATGGGCTAATTGTTTGAGTTATTCAAGCCTCTTAACTCTCACTAATTCTGTATAATGTTTTGTTTCATAAGCAATTGTCCATGTTTATTCATTTCCCTATCAAGCTCATTTACACTTGCAAAGAATAAACAGGAGGCAACATCTGAATGGTCATAATATCCATAAGAGAATTAATTCCTTTCATACAGGATCTAATTCATACAGAGAAAAAGGGAAGGTGTGGGATTTGGGGGCAGAGAGTGAGTCCCTCTATATGTACAGTATTTCAAAATCAGTTGCAAGACACAGAATTCACACATTGTGCTTGAGCAAATTTAGCAAATAATCCAATATTCAATATGCACATCCAAGCATGTTTATCAGCTGGCTACAAAACCAGTCTGGTATTTACAAATGTAAAAAACTGGATATAAGGAAAGATTTATGCAAAATTAGACATTCAAGCTGTATTAATTTAAAATAACAAAAAAATAATAAAGATGGCATGACTTTATATGTTACATCTCCCAACTATAAGATTTACACTCTCTATAAAAATTTCAAAAAGCACAAAGGGATAAGAAGATCCAAAAATTCTTCAACTACTCAAACCACCACTGCACTATTTTCTTTAGTTGTATAACTCTTCATCATGAACTGAGGCCCCCTCGGCCAAGGGTCCAAACAAAGCCTATGAATCCACCCCACCTGTATCCACAACACTTTTTCCCACATTATTATTGACTAAAACAAAGGTGTGCATTAACTTGTAGCCAACGAAAGGTGTTCAAAAGACCTACCTTGCTTTTGGCAAAGAGAAGTTCTCCATCGCAGCAGTAACTCCTGTTCTTCACAGGACAGGATCACAATGCTGAGCTGGGGGTTCTGAGGAAGGCTGATGTTGCTCTGTCAGTTATTGAAACGCCAAGACTCTTGAGTCTGGAAGACATTTTTTGCTAATTTCAGTAATTAACTGAGTCAGCTGGGAGACACCAGGCTGGTAGTTCTCCCCCCTAGAGGGATGGAAGATGATGCAGCTGTCAGAAGCCTCGAGCAGAGAGGTGACTCGGGTGGGAAATGACTCCTTTGTTACCAACAGAAATGCTCATGGCAGATCATTCACTGTATGCACCTTCAGGAGGATGCACTTCTGCCAGCTCAGAGAATCGTAGAATATGCCCCTTCCCAGAACAAGATTTTAGCATCTGTCAAACATTTGCAAAGCATTTTGCTTTGTAACACCTTTTTTGTTGGCTGGGCCTGGGGCCAGGGCTGCTGGCTCTGGTTGCACTCAGCTATCAACCTATTTGCCACTCTTCCCATAGACACCAGGGCTTTTCTTAAGTTTGTACTTCTCAAAATTACAAACAGCAGCAATCTTTGTATTTATTCTAATGAATAAATCTTTCCAAGAGTCACTATAGATCCTTTGCATGGCAAGGCTTAGGCCACATTGCTCAGCTCTGTGTACCCATTCAACAATCCACTCACAAAATGGGGATTTGTAGAAACAAGCAGGAAAACTTCTTGGTTTCCAGCGTGCAGAAAACACAAGATCTGCGTGGCCAGCTCTGTTTGCAGGCAGCCCGGGACGGCTCAGCCACAGACAGAACCCCACCCCACGGGTGACATGGAGGTCCCGCCAGGGACACAAAGGTTCTGAAGTAACCCCCAAGCAAACCAGGGGGAGAACCGGCCTGCTTCAGCTCTATTTAACACTCGGAAGCCGGTGGGGACAATCTCAGACTGAAGCAACGCGACGCCCGGCCCAGCGCTCGCTCGCTCCCTCCCCTCAGCCGCCATGACAGGAGCCGAAGCCCACCGAGGGCCCGTGGCCTCCCCGCAGCACAGGGGCCACCAACCCGGCGGGCAGCAATCACAGCCCGGCGGTGAGACGGCGAGACGGACAGGGAGGCCGGGACCGGAGAACATCGCCGGCGAAGACCCCCTCAGGGGCTGAGCCCACAAGCCCTTCCCCAGCTCCATCTCCCCGCCCCGGCCTCGCCTCCCCTCACCTCACCGCCCCTGGCCCCGCCCCCGCCGCCTGGCCCCGCCCTTTCTCTGCCTGTTTATCCACGGGCTGTGCACGTGGTAGCCCTGCCGCGCCATTGGCTCTGTCCCCAGGCAGCTGCAGCCGTCCCGCCAATCGAGGCGCTGTCCACGCGCCGCCGTCAGCACCCGATTGGCTCCGCCGCGGTGATCACGCAGCGTGACGCACTCCGACCGTGAGCCCGCCGAAGAACCAATGAGGAGGGGGCTCGGGGGCAGCCCGCCGCGAATGGTAGGGCGAGGAGCCGAGGGGTGGCCAATGGGGAGCGGGCCGGGGCGGGACTTTCCGCTGCGGGAGCTGGCGGAGACGGGCGGGTTTTAAAGCAACAGTCGGCGGCGGCCGCAGGCTTCCCCCGCACCCGGGGAGCGATGGCGGCGGCCGGGCCGGGCCAGGGCCCCGGGGCCGGCGGGGCGGTGAAGACGCTGGCCCTGGTGCTGGAGGATGAGGCCCGGCGAGGCGGCGGTGGCGGCAGCGGCTACTGCAGCGGGGACACGGTGTCTGGCCAGGTGCTGCTGGAGCTGGCGGGGCCGCTGCCGCTTCGCGGGCTGCGCCTCGAGGCCGCCGGCCGAGCCCGCGTCGCTTGGAGCGAAAGCTCGGGGGCTGTCCCCGGGGGTGGAACCTGGGGGGTTGCGGTGAGGGCGCCGGGGCCGGGGCCGCGGCGGGAGGCGGAGGTGCGCTACCTGGACATCCGGCAGAGCCTCCTGAGGGACCCGCCCGAAGGTGAGGGGCGGCCGGGGAAGGGGGGGGTATGGACCGGGCCCTGCCGGGAGGCTCCAGCCCGGTGTCCATGTGAGGGCCGGCGGGGACCGCCCGCCGCAGCGACAGTGGGGGTGGGACCGGGGGTGCTGGCACCTCCTTCCCGGGGGGGAGGCGGCGGGGTAGGGTGAGGGCCACCCCCTCCCTGCTCCCCGGGCCTGGCGGGAGGGAGGGGGGGGGGGGGGGACGGACAGGACACCCCGCCCCGGATAGGCGCCCACGCCTGTTTTTCCCGGAGAGGAGGAAGGCGGAGGGTTGAAACCTCCTCCCGTGAGAATCCAGCATCTCACCTGGGTGTTGGGAAACGGCGTGAGGCCCGGGCAGGTGCCCGATTACCGGGGCCATCGCTGCGAACCTCTGCCCGGGGCAGCCTCAACCCTGGCGGGAGTGCCCGGAGGAAGGGAGGGGGGGAATGGCTGCATCCTCACCCAGTTCTCTGCACTCACGGCTGAAAAACGCGGAGCGGAGCCCAAAGGGAGCCTGAAGCTGGTTGTCCCCAGAGGTTCTTCTGCTCTGGGATGAATTCCATCGGACTCTTGCCTGTTCCTTGTGCTCCGCTGTACGCAGCAGCTGGGAAGCTGCCCATGGAGACGCTGAAAGCAGCAGCCCTGGTTCTGCAGTGGTTGCAGAAGGCAGAAGCAGCTCTTGATTTCAAAGGCCTTTTGCTGGCAGTTCGGTGTCTCAGGCACTGCAGCCCGCTGGCACTATCAGAAATTAAAGAGAAACAGCATTTTGTTCTGTAAGGGTGAAACACACCTCGGGTTTACCTGTGGGAAAAAGAAATTGAGGCCTTTAAATTAAACTCTCTAATAGTAGGCCCTCAGTGCATGAAGTTCACATATATTAATAGTATTTCATAACTTCACCCTGCAGCTTTTTAGCAGTGGAGTTTCTTCATTGAAAAACTATATTAATTGCTGTGCCACTGAAAACCTTTCTGCTTTTCAGAAGCCATTTTGGATTAGAAATTGGCCAGAGTCCTGAACTGAAACTCAAGGACTCCAAGTTTCCTTGATTTTTTTTTTTTTTTTTCACTGAAATCACATCCCATCACAAATAAAACATGGGCTCCAATCCAGAACCCACTGGGATCAATAAAAACTTCCCTTAGTTCCTTGTATCTGGGTGTTTTTATTCATAAATGATTTATAATAATGTCTGCTTTGTTCTTCTATTTATGGAATAAATAAAAACATACCATTTAATTTTATCCTACAGGTGAGGAAAACTTAATTCTCCTAGATGGAAGACATGAATTTCCATTCAGCTTTCAGCTCCCTCAAGAGTAAGTAAATAATCCAACCTGAAGGGATTGTGCTGGACACTACTTGTTGTGGAACATTAACATAATGTGATTACACTTGGTTTTTTTAATATCAAGCTGATAGATCAGCTTTATACATTTGTCTTAATCACTCTCCACACAGACATGCCTTGTTTCCTTCAGTTTCCCTAAGGCCCTGAAAGTACCAGCTGTAAACTGGTAAACATTTATGTACCCAGGAAGTGTTCACGTTTGCAACTGAACTCTGCTTTTGTGACTGTTTCAGACCTCTGGTGACCTCTTTTACTGGGAAGTATGGCAGTATTCAGTACTATGTGAAAGCCATTCTGGAGAGGCCTGCAGCACCTGATCAGAGTGTGCAGACAGAGCTCCAGGTCATTAGCCATATCGACGTCAGCTCTCCAGCTTTATTGGTAAGAGGGTCCCCTCCATCCTTCAGAGCCAGCTGCAAAAAAAATCACTCCCAAGCAGCATTCACATCCAGCCATAACCATTTCCATGTTATTCTGGAGTGTCATTTTCTGACTTTTGAAAGCATGTAAGCTCCCTAAGCTTTTCTCTATAAATAGATGATCTTAGGTTGTGTGAATAGCAAACAGAGTGGCTTTTTTTAATACCATTGATTGGATCCCTGCTGGCAGAGATGCTCTTGCCAAAAAGTTATGCAGGCTTCAGATGCCTAAATAAGGCTTAATAATAATAATGTACAAGCATAAAGTAGTTACTCTTACCAGAGCAACTACATTCACAGGGCTGCAGTGTCTTAAACTCTACAATAATAGTAGGTTGAGGAACAGTAATTACAGAAGAGTATTAATCATGCCCAGCCTGTCATTTATGCTCTGGCCATTATGTTACATATCCCTCCATTTTGCATGTTGTTTTCTAACATTAAGTGCATGCATGCAGCTGCTTCAGAGATCTTTTCAGTTATTTCCTTATGACAGATTTGGCCACATTAAAGCATTGAGTTTCTAATAATCATTAGAGATACTGTAGAGTAATAGGAAAGATCAGGCATTAAGTAATGAGGAAATAGGCAAGATGGAAGCTAATGAGCTGGATTCTTTTATCTCAACCCATATTATGAAAATAATATAAAATTATACCTTGCACTTTCATGATAGCAACTGGATCTAAATGGTTATTCATTTAAATATGAATGAGTAATTTCTATTTTATTTAAAATGCTAGGATAATTTTAACATTTCATCGTGATGTGAGCAGAGCTGAGAGATGTTTGGAGCAGGGTTTTTTTTTTCCTTTGTGTGCTTACATTTTAATCTTTCTCTCTGGAGAGAACTTAGACTTTAGCAGACATCTGTAAGCAGAATATAAGCTTCACATTCAGCAGTGTGTGCTTGGATCATGAAGACAGAATATCCAAATACTACAAGGATAGAGTAAACCATAGGTTACTGCACAAGAGAGAGCTGTGGGGCACATAAAGCAAGTAGTGCTTGTCTTAGTGGATTCTACCACCAAAAAAAACTGCAAAACACCACAAATTTTAGACACTGCAGCTATATTGACTGGGCATTCTAAGTAGCTTGAACTTTGTTTTGGACCTTTGACATATATACGTGTAAGTTTACTCTAATGAAAGTTTTACAGACTGAATATCATTTAATGTAACAGCCCTCCATGAATAGTTAAGATGGGCTTTTGTCATGAGGCTAAATTTTTGGAGGGGTTGTGGCTTGAAAGTTATGAAGGTTCATCACCTTAGCCCAGTGTTTGTACATTTATTATTTGTTATGAAGGATATACAAAGGTAAAACCAGTTTACTGCTTAACTATTAAGTGGCTTGCAGATTAAGTTATTTCTGTGCATAAACAGAGAAACACGGGCATAAATACTGCACATTAGACCTTTTAAAAGTATAAAATTGGCTAAATCTTTTTGAAGACAGATCACTTCCAAATGCACTTCGGTCTCTCTGCTATCTTGTTGCCAAGGTCTAAATGCAGACTGGGATTTTAAACCAGCTGTATGTTCAAATAGCCAAACTTCTCTTCTGTTTTACTCTTTGCATTGAGCAGTAAAGTGATTCACATCAGGTGGATTTTTAGAGCTAGAGTGTAATCTCTGATTATGCATAACATTAAACTGCAAGTGATTGATAGCTTCATGTCATAAAATGAAAAATACTTTGTATTTTATAGACACCTGTTCTCAGAAGTCAGGAGAAGATGGTTGGCTGTTGGTTTTTCACCTCTGGGCCAGTCTCTCTCAGTGCCAAAATTGAGAGGAAGGGATACTGTAATGGTAAGAGTAGTTATCTTTAAAATGTGAATATTCAACATCTACTAGGTTGGGGTTTTTTATCTCTGTGAAGCCAACACTTCACAGTTGAAAGAGCAGTTCCTTTTAGTAGGTAGTAAATTGAGATTTATATGAAGTTGCTTTAACAAAATTAATCTTGCTTTGCCCATCACCCTCCCCTTGGGAATATAAATTGAAAGCAAGTCCTGTTTGTCACTAATCTTATGAAAAAGCCACGTACATTTGAATGTAAGAACAATAAAATGTTTCTATTTGGGATAAAATACTTAATTGTGTATGTCATCAGGTTTTTATGTCTTGTTTGAGTGGGTTTACACTTATCTAAGAAGGAGCTTTAGCAGCCTCTTTGTCATCTTGATAACACCAGATACATTAAGGAAATAACCCATTTTGGAATTCAGTTAGTACTATATAAAAGGAAGATTGGCATGTAATTTGCAAATAAGGCTTTTATAGTTTGTTCATATTGTGCTTAATGTTTCAAAATGAATCATTGTTTACACATAAAATGTAGTAGGTGGCTATAATTCTGCCTGGATACCACTCTGCAAAGAAAAATAAACCAAACCAAACAACCAGCAAGAACCTAGCTTGAGGGAAACTACCAAATCCTGTCCTCATAACATTGCAGATGATCTATGTGCTGCATTAACATGCTTTGATACTCCCAGAGGAAAGCTGGTAAATACAAATTATTCATTGAACTTTTTCTGTCTTCTTTAAGGGGAAGCCATACCAATCTATGCAGAAATTGAGAACTGCTCTTCTCGTTTGATTGTTCCAAAAGCTGCCATTTTCCAAACACAAACTTACCTGGCCAGTGGGAAGACAAAAACTTTCCGTCAGATGGTTGCCAATGTCCGAGGAAACCACATTGCCTCTGGGAGTACAGACACCTGGAATGGGAAAACTCTGAAAATCCCACCTGTATCCCCCTCTATACTTGACTGCTGTATTATTAGGGTAGAATATTCATTAGCTGTAAGTATGGATTTTTGTTATAGACATACTACATTGACCTGGGAACAGAAGACATTTCTGTACTGAGCAGCTCTTAGGTTTTGAATTTGGGAACAACATTTTAAGTAAATACCATATACTGCATCAGTGAGAGACAAGATCATGAGGTGATTGTGCAATGGAAGGATATGAATAATGGGGAAACTGAAAAAGGTTTCTGAGTAAGAAGCAGCTCAAGTTGTATACCTACAGATGTTATCAGGGCAAAGTAGTTTAAGCTGAATGGGTTCCTATAAGGATTCTTTTCTGAAATAAGAAAATAGAACTGAAAGTCAAGTCTGTAATTAGCCAGCCTGTTCTGTGTGTTTTAATTTTATCTAGAGACAAAGTACAAAAAGAAAGAAGTTACTGGAAAATAAGGAAAGCTGCCAGAGTATTAGCTAAACATATCAGGAATGAGAAAACTCTAATTTTAAGGAATGTGCAGCATGGGGAGTAGGCAGCTTTTAGGAGCAGCAATTCTATGGGGTCTCATGTTTTCTTCTCTTTGGGGGTTTTCACATAGGTATATATCCATATTCCTGGTGCTAAGAAATTGATGATTGAAATGCCTCTGGTGATTGGCACTATTCCATGTATTGGATTTTCAAGCAGAAACTCCAGCATTACCAGCCAGTTTAGTATGGATATGAGTTGGCTGGCATTGACCATGCCAGAACACCCTGAAGGTAATCTATATTGAACTCTGTAACCCAGCACTGTACTGTCTGCAGCAGAGGGACAGCAGTACCACTCAGAGGGCACTGCTGGGGATTAGGCCATTAAGCTACGATTTAGGAGAAGTCAGGCACATAAATCTAAGTCAAGATCCTAATGGATTGGTGAAAATATCCTAACTCCAGTCTTTTTAAATTCTCTTTTTTTCTCCTGAGTAATTTCAGCTGAATCTTGAAATAGTTAACTTCTAATAATGGGAGTTCCACTTTGGATGTAAATTTCACTTTATTGTAAATAATTACTGAACGTTTCTTGATAGAACAGAGTTTTGTGGCTGGAGTAGCCCTAAAAGCATCTGCAGTGTTCCTGAATTTCCTAAGCTTATTAAAAATATAATTCTGGTTACAGTAGACCTGAGCATAGAGCACTTCATACAATTTGACAACAGTACATAGTTTAATAGTCTTCATGGTCTTGCTTACTATAATACATCCGTTGTCTTTTTCTGAGTGAAGAGTTTAAAATCTGACAGTAGCATCTCTTGTGTTTCAGCACCACCAAATTATGCTGATGTAGTATCTGAGGAAGAGTTCTCCAGACATGTTCCTGCATATCCACCACCAATTGACTGTGAGGAACAATTGTGCTGTCCTGTCTTTGCTTACATACAAGAGTTCCGGTTTCAGCCTCCACCTCTTTATTCAGAGGTAAAATAATAAACAGCAGGTGGTGTTATTGTCAGATGACAAAAAAAAAACAAAAAACAACAAAACATATACAGAAATGCAAGAATTACAGGCAGTAACTGTTGCCTTTCTTCTCTCTGTAGATCGATCCACATCCTACTGATGTAGAAGAAATTCAACCTGTTTCATTCATGCTCTGAAGAGGATTTGTAATGAGCATCATTGTGATGAATGTCTTAATTTTTCTGCTGCTTAAGCTGATAGTGCAGCTAAAAAGGAAGCCGTTTTCTTTTTCAAAACTTAGGTTTGTGTACAAGAAAGACAAAGGACAATGCAGAGGGAGGTATGAGCATGTTTGATTATGGAAGAGAAACTGCTGGATTAGTCTGCACAGAGGATATTGTGGCAGCAGCTATGCTTGGGATACTTGAGAAGTTCCTGAAAACACTGAATGCTTTCTAAGAAGTGGATGTACTACATAAAGTACGAGGAGATGTAAGGATCTTCTGAAAAGAAAAGAATTTATATTTTGTTTGGAACACTCCAGAAGAATTTATGTTGAAAACCTGTAGTAGAACTTGCATAGTGCAGCAGAATATGGGGGAAGAAAACATTTCCAGAAGATCCCAGTTTTCAAGGGGCTTCAGTTCTGCACTGTCTGCATCCAAGAAAGGAACACTAAAATAGTGAGTGAAGTCTTCACTCTAGCTTCAGTTTGTATTTCATGAGAACCTGCCCTTCTAATGACTGCCAAGTGGTACTATTTCATCATCCATAATGATTCTAAAGACATCATGGATGACAGAAGAGCTATGATGCAATATTGTGAAGGCAACCATTTACTGAATGATAGACACAAGTATGTAAAAGAAAACTGAACTTTGATAAGAGCTTATGCACTATGCTTTCTTTCAAGGGATTTCTTAAGGGAATTATTCTAGCCTCTTCTACTGTGAGTTCTTTTTCTGCATCTTAAGCCTATGGATAGCATGATAAGGGGAAGCATGGCAAGGGAGAATCCTTTTGCCAACAGCAGCTATACTTTGCAAAATGGACAGTACTTATTTATTCAGAAGCCTTTATAAGCCTACCTCTGTTTTGGATATTTACTTATGGTCAGATTTGAGACCAAAAAAAGTCACGTTAAAGCTCCAGTATACTTCATGGTTCTAAAAGGGACCCTAAATGGTTTCTGTGGTTAGTGAATGAGATAGGAGGCGTAGGGAGAGGTGTAAATATACCCAGAATAGACATAGCTTATAACTGAAGTGAAAGCAGACATCAGGGGAAAAAATCCTCTGGTAATGGCACAAAGCTTTTCATTACTCCTGCATTTTTGTCTAGAGATCTGTTGTCAGGGGCTGCACTGGTCATTTGCTATCCATACTATTTTTTGTGTGTTTCCTTATTTGTTTTTTGCTGTTTAACTTTGTTTTGGTGCAATATTTTAATGTTTTCTTCCTCAGGTCATTTAGAACAGTGAGAGTTTGTTGCTGCTAAGAGTGAAGGCACAGCATTTTACTTGGCCCTTCTGCTGCCTTCATGTAAAGTAGAATGTTTGCTTCCTGCCAAGCATCAACTGGAATAAGTAAGCCACCATCAACAGATCACTTAATGGAGCTGAAACAGCATTCTTAGTACACACGTTTACAGTCCAGTCTTTAAACTACAGGGAATTTTGAACTACTAGAACTACTCCATATGTCTTACAAAAGGGTTTGGGGTTAAAACCCGGTGCTTTATGTGGTAAAACATTGTACTTTCTGATAACTTCAAGAATAGTAATCAATTTTCCTTCATTTCATCAATAACTGCAGTTTAAAAAGGAGTTTAAATGGTTCTTATTAAATCTGTCTTCATTTAAGAAGAAGGGTTTTTTCTACAGGCATACACAGATACAGATTTTCACTCTTCTTTCAGTCTGACTTCCTTACACTGTCTGACTTCTAGCACTTCACCTCAAATCTTTTACATCACTGTAAGAGACGTACTGATTGCAAATCAAGTTTCCAAAATGCAGTTTTTTTGTTGTTTTTTTTCATTTGCAACTTCAAGTATTGTCTTCTCTAGCAAATGCAGCTTTAACCAAAATTCTGAATGCATGTTTTAGAAAGAACATCCTAAAAATTAGTACTTACCTTAGGTCTCAAGATGTAGCTCTCATGCCTTTTTATTTCAGTGATGGCGTGCCTATACAATCGATGCAGGATTTTCATTCACATCACCTGGAAAGGGAACAAGCATAATTTCCTGAAACAGATACCATTTATAGATACTTGAAAAGAAATGTGGCTGCATATTAACTTGCATGTTGATAACTCAAAATATTAGCTTAAAGAACATTAGGTGCTTTTTTGGACTGTAATATCCAATGGGTGATGTGTGCTACCTGGTATAAACAAGGTCAAGCAAACGAGCATGAAGGGTAAAGTGCATTTGTTTCTCTTGTTTTTGTTTCTTTTTGTTTGTTTTCTAAAGTCTTTGAGTTTTTGTTTTTTTTATAATTTGCAGATAAACTGTGGCCTTAGATTGTTTGCTGCAAAAAAAAGAACTATAATGTGCTTCTTAGGAAGCACACATGGCCCTTCAAAGGAGGGGTGAAAAAAAAGATTAAATTCTGCTCTCTGGCACTTGGCTTAGTGCAGAAATTGATCCTTAAAATAATTACTGTTTGCACAATACTAAGTTCAATATGCAGGGGCTTTGTTTTGATAACTGTGAAACAGTTTAAAAGAGACAAAATAAAAAAAAAACAAACATGCTGTTTAACATATGAGAACATGATTGTATTTTGTACTAATGAATGAGCCCCATGGGTTCTTTGTTAATAAAAGTGTCAAACCTACATAGTGCTGTTCTCTCTTCCTTTTGGTGTCTCTAAGACAAACAGCTGCGATGTCAAGAACTATCAGTATTCTACCAATTTGGAACACATACACTTCTAATTCTTCTCTAATCTGGGAACTTTGCCTTCATCTGTCTCTGCTTTAGTTCCCTGAACTGTCCATGACCAAGAATTGGAACAAAGGTATCAAGCATGGCCTGCTCCCAATTACAGGACTTAATTGTGGCTATCTTACCCCTAATGACTGAAGTGGCAGGATGTGTGGTCTAGCTGGATTTCTCATCTCATGTATTAATTTTACAGGCTATTTTATTGTGTTTCCTTTGGAGAAGGTTATCTTCATAGTTCATCGATTTAAATACATCAGAGCAACCTTATAACCACAGTGCAGACTGGCAAAGTACCTCTTACAGAAAAAGATGATGAATTTTATCTGTATCTACCACGCAGCTCACCTAAGCCATGAATGAGATGATGAAGTATGTGTCAGGGTCCTGCTTCCCAAAAAACTGAGGAATAATAAACAAAACAGCTGATGGCTTCTTTGCATTTCTGCTTTTGAGAGAAGACAATAAATCTCTCCTTGGAAAATCCAGGTGAAAAATGCTGTTCAGGATTGTGTTCAAGCACTGGACCTTGCAGAAGGGATCATGACTCAAAGCAAAATACAAATTCCAGTTTTAATTTCTAAAAGGGTATTTTAGGATTGTTTAGTAAGAGACCTATCACTAAGTTCACAATACTAATTCCATTTCATCCACTGTTAAGTTTTATAGGGGGCTATAGCTGTTGACAAAGTAATTACTGTCTATTAAACTGTTTTGTGTTTAAACAAGTAGTAAACACTGTGCTCTGCCATACAGGGACAGAGCAGTACTGATTACTTCTGATGTTTGCATGGAAGTGCACAACTCACATCCAGAGTAACAGAGATCATTTAATCAACTCCTGGGGCATGTTCCAAACTCAAACTATTAAAATAGCCTGTTCCATTACTTCACCACCCACTCTGAACAGCAGCAGGGACCATCTAACTCACTTTGTAAAATCTTTACTATATATATATCAATAAATAAGTGGACAGCACAATTTGCAGACAAAACTTGGTTTGAATTGCTCTTCTACACCTCCCAAAAAAATAACAACCAACAAACCAGCAGAAATGCCTATTATCTTAGTAAAATTCCAGATTTTCATCACTCTCCTTTAGGTAGTGAGTGAGTACAGGGAGACAGAAACCAGACAGGCTGCATTTTCTAAAGCTGATTATATAACATGTTACCATCAATGCAGACAGAACAACTGCACAAAGCAGATTCTAAAGAACTAATTAGGTCTCTGATGAACCCAGTCACTTCTAATATTATTAAAATTTTCTGTGGCATAGACAGGATGACAGTCTTGTTGGAAATTATATAGCGGTCATGGTTTCTAAATGATTAACATGAAATGATGTATGCAAGAGCTGTACTGGAATATCACATTATTGGTGTTTCAGGCTAATATAAGTCAAGAAAAAGAAGCTTCAAGCACAGTGGGATGCAAAATGGCAACACAAGTGGGACTTTCTCTGGAGTAGCTGCTTATGCCAGCAACATGCTGTGGGCCTTCTTAGTTACACAGGACAGTCTCTATCTGATTAAGTACAACTGTATTACTGATAAATCTCTGAGCACCCATCCCTTCAAAAGAAAAGGAAATCCTTCTTAGTTTTGGCTTACATACAACCATCTGGCTGCCTGTACGGTGAGGAGAACATGAAATGCACGGTCAAAGCAGAAGCAAGTGCTGATGCTTGACAAACATCAACAAACAAATTGCTTCAAACAATCTGAAGGCTGCAAAGCAGCCCATACCATTTTTATACAAACACACAAGATTCTTGCTGTGTCAACTGATGGCAGAGCTTCTTGTTATTATTTGTGGTCTCAAATAACAAATTACTCTGGTCAGATGAAGGGTACCAAAGTCAGTATCGTGTCAAGCATATTTTCACTTAGTACTCTGCAACTGTGACAGCCTCACAAAAATCATCATCCCAACATCAGACAAGCCCTTCTGCTTTGCTTTACTATTTCCCAGACCTCTCTGATCCCTGCCCTGCTCTCCCCTCTCCACATGAACTGCTCACTGGTACTTTACTTGTTGCTTAAGACTCAGATGGAATTCTCTGCAGGCCCACATAGCTGGGGAGAGCAAGCAGCACACAGACCTTTTTAGTCTGATTAAACACAAGAACAGAGATAAAAATGTTAGGCAGACATCGGTGTGGGCTTTGTAGGATGGAAGATGGACAAGTGGGGAAATGGAGTAGGGATGGAACAGAGAAACAATCAGTATCAGACAGGATACAGACACACTGAGCACTCCTCTGGAAGGGGTTTTAACCTAAATACCAAAACCACCACTCACCCCCGGCTCCACTTACTGGCAGGACTTGGTACCAGCCGTGTGGACATACCATCTGTGCAGACAGGATGCAGCCATGAGCTAAACACAGCCAAAGATTTTTGGCTATGAAAAACTCATTATTTTACAGCACCTTGGAACAGCATCAGCCTCTCCATAAACAAGGCACTGGGCACAGAAAGAGGTGGCTTGCCACTATTTCAGACAGCAACAGGAGGTGATTGTACCTGTTCCCAGTTGTGTGATCTTGACATACACACACAAAGGCTTTTCCAAAAATGAGGAATTCTTGCAGATGTATAATAGCAGCTCCTTACACCTGAACTTCAGCAGATCAGACTGTAATCACAATCCTGACTTATCATACACATCTTCAGGCCAGACCTTGGGGAACACAAACACACACTTTCCTCAGCCCTGCTTCAGGGAAAAGGAGAGCAGGTGTAAGAGCTGATGGTGGGAACTGAAGCATGGGCAACAGGGTAATATTTTGTAAGGCATTAAACAGGATTGTTGCATGCCCTGAAAGATCCCAGGTTTCTCTATAGGCCAGTTCTATTTGCTGTCACTTCTAGAATCTGGTTGTGTCAGTCACAATGTATCAGCACAGCATGAGGAGAAAGTGATTCTTATTGATGAACTAATTAGATTAATCAGCGCACAACATAGAGCACAACTGACAAAAAGTTACATTTTCATTTAAACAATTTAAGCCCTGAGGTGCTTTTCTCCTGTGTCTTAATGTGACATGGCCAATGTGTTAGCCTTAAGAGATCAGAAAGATAATAAAATGGAAAATATTCTGCTGTCCAGAGTGTAAAGTGAAAGCAGAAAGGGCAAAGCAACAACTAATCCAGCAGCTACTGATACTACAGTGTCCTGGAGGAGGAGAGGAGTAACTGAAAGGTTTTAGTGTCTGTACAGACCTGTCAAGGCTGTGCAAGCTGTGTGCAAGGCTGGTACCACTTGCCTCAACAGCAGCATTTGGGTGACAGCACCTCTCCCCCTCACCCTGAGACCCCCCAGGCTGGCCTGATCCAGCAGCTGCAATGCAGCCACCAGATCTGCCCAGCACAAGGCAGTGGCAGAAGAAAGAAAAGCTGTAAAGTGAAGGAGCCCTCCCAAACCCCTCTCCCATCTTCTGGCCCAGAGCAGCTGGGCTGTCATCTGCATGGATGTGAGCTTACACACGAGAAGCACAACCTCCTCCTCTGACCTCGCACAGGAGTCTCACACATCAGTGGCAAAGAATTTGAGAGGTCTGTTTGCAAGAGGTGTTAAATAGAAAGGTCTCCAGGAAGGGCAGCTTTGCAGGGTTTTTCTCCTGTGAGCCCACCTGCCATCGCTGGGAGAGGACTTTACACTCATCCAAACAAATTAACAATTCATTTCCAAGCCTGACATGAAGATTAACCCTGCCAATTAATTCCTTAATCTCTTACTGCCAACAAGGTGCACAGTTGCCATGTGGATGCTTGTCCATTGAGGCCTGAAACGGGGCCATTCTGTTTAATTAATGCCATGTCCAAGATATGGTGTAGCTGATAGTCAAACACATTCCAGCTATACAAACCAGAGCTGTATCTCACACTTCACCGATGCGCCAGACAGGGTTTGATGGATACCTCTAAAAAGAGCATAAATTATCTCAATGCTTATGGCAGCTCTTGCTGCTTAAAAGAGATACATTAACCAATACCAAGTCATTTAGCCATTGCATATAGTTGTTCTTCCTCATTTTCCACAGCAGAGCTGATAGCAATAAAAGTTCAACAGGATTGAAAGATGTCTTTTTTTAAGGTGATTGTAGGAAATAGTCAAACTCTATGATGAGACAGTGACAATAGCAGCCTCCAGCACAAAGCACAAGCACCTGCTCCTGTCCACCAAGGTTCCTGGCTAAGAGAAGAGTTTTATTTTGCAGGTTTGTGTGCCTGTGACAGAGACAAAAGAAAAGCAGAGGAACAAGGAGCAGTGGGTCTGTAGTGGGTTTGCATGGAAAGCATTTGGGTCCATGAGGCAAAATCTAGCAGCATGAAGCAGTGCTCAGGAAAAACAGCATTTTGCACTTTTCTAGTGAGCAGCAGGGAAAAAAAAAACCTCAAAAAGGCTATGTCAGACTTCTTCCTGCCTAAAATAACCGAGAAGGTGCTTGGATTTGGCTCAGTGCTGGAGGGAGAAGGGGCAGCCACACAGCATGTGGAGGCTGCTTCAGGAAAGAGAGGTTCAATGTCATCTGAACTGCCAGGAATTGGGAAATGTGTGAAGGAAAAAAAAAAGGGGGGGGGGGGGGGAGTGATGCTCAGCTACCTTAAGGGCTCTTAGTAAATCATTGGGTCAATTTTCCTTTGTTTCTATAGGTTTTGCCCTATATAATTAAGACAACACTTCCCGTTAAGGTGCTTTATAAAGTTAACTAATACTCAATAAAATCTATGAATAATATTAATAAAATCTATGAATAATATTAAATTAAAGACTACAAAATCTCTGCACATCTAAACCAGGAAGTCACAGGTGTATAAAGTATGCAAGCAACAAACCCAGCATAATTTAGTGCCTGTTACAACTAGTCCAGGGGGTGGAACTGAAGGTTCCACAGAACTGTGAGGAGTGTATGGATTGTGTAAACAAACAAAGGAAATGTTGTTTACAGAGAGGTACAGGGAAGAAGGTGGTATGAGACAGTGGACAGGGATCTCTGCCCTATGTAGAAGTTAGGCAATGCCTGGTTTGGGGTTTTGTTCTTGTTGGTTTTCCATATTTGGTTTCCATGCTCAATTATACCCTGAACTCCATCAACCCAGGAAGGGTCAAGATCACCTTGTGGCAACAGCTCACCAGGCAGAGGGAGAAATGAAGTCAGGGTTTCCCTGCAGCCCTCAGCCCCACCAGCTCCTGACAAGGCAAGAGAAAATCTGCTGTCTGTGAGTTATGAAAGGGGAAACAGCATCTGGTGCAAAAATTGTAGCTATTTGATTGGAAGAGCAGGTCCTGGGTTTTTTAAGACATTTAGCAAGCCCAAGGAAAGTTTAAGGACTGGGAGAGTCTGAAGGACAGATCAGTATTGACGTAGTGGAGGCATCTTCAAAGTCACTGGGAGTCAAGTCTTTGTGTCCTTGGGGTTCATTTCCATAGGATTTGTCAGAAGGACAAAAAGCTCCCATGATCTGCTACATGAACTGTTGTTTGTGATGTGGCATTTCATGCAGGACTCTTCAGCTGTCCTTGTTGATTTTTGGTGTCATTTTCCTCATTAAGTCTCTTGGTATTGATTCTCAGGAGGATTTGGGGAGCTGGAGGGGGTTAATTTGCTGCTCTCTGAAGGATTATTTGACAGCTCCTTGTTTTCTGAAGTTGTCACACTTTCTTCTAGAAACTCCTGCTATAAATAGCTCTTGGGTAGGTGCCAGGTATGTCTTTTTTTCCAGGCAGAAGCCCAAATGATGCAATGAAGCACTTCACATCAAGCACAGCAGACTGCATGGGTAGGTGACACGGGGACAGGGAGCTGACCTGCTGGTTCATCACTGCAGGAGTTGGTAGGAAAGCCCAAGCAGCACTAAGAGCACCATCCTCCCCCTTTGCACTCAATTTATACTTGAAATTCTTTATCAAATGCAACTTTTTCAAAGCCACAGCAAACACCAGCAGAGCTCAGAGTCCTGCTCAAGCCATGTGCCCATGTTTTGTCTCCTGTGCTCAGCTAAGCCACTGTGTCACCCTCGGATGCATCAGGGCACATTGCAGACAGATTCCCAGCCCCACTCCAACCCCCACCTTTCACCAGCCTAATGCTGAGCAGCTCTGTGATAACCCAGCCTCCTGCTTCTGCTCAGATGGTCTTCAACCAGCAACTACAGCAATCATTTGCATCTCCTGTCATTAAGTCTTCTGGTTCATCACAGCCAAGCCGCCCTTATGGGGATCTTTCACTTCAGTGGGGATCACACTTTCAGTCCAAGCATGTCAGAAAAATGACTTAAAGGCTTTTTAGAGAGGATTCCCATGCCTGCAAGAGTTCAGAGTTCAAGGGGATCCCATCCCTGCCTGCAATACACTGTTAAACACATGCTGCAGGAAAGGTGTTTGGGGTAATGGCTTTAAAATGGAAGAGGGTAGATTTAGATTGGACTTTAGGAGGAAATTCTTTGCTGTGACGATGGTGAGACCCTGGCACAGGTCGTTAAAAGAAGCTGTGGATGCCTCATCCCCTGAAAGCATTCAAGCAACCTGGTCCAGTGAGATGTGTCCCTGCCCACGGAAGGATGTAGGAACTAGATGATCATTAAAGCCCAAGCAGGCAGCAATCCCCACTGCTCCTTCAACTGCACCTTAACTATTCCTTTCTTTACAGAGAACTGCACACCAGTCACTGTTATCTCAGCTACAGGGCAACTACAATCCCTGAGCAAAGATCAGCTCCCATTGCCAGCCCTCAATTTCTCAGCCCTTCCCCCCTCCACCTAGATTTCATTGATCTAAAAATCCTTGCACAGAGCAGAGGGTAGCAAATGAGCAGGAGGAAGGCAGGGAACAAGGCTTCCTGTGCTCACAACACAGCATTTGCTGTCACAGCTCTTCCTTGCCAGCTCATTTGAGCCAAGAGTTGAATGAAATTAATAAGGCTGTGTCCCAGGCTCTGCTACACTAAGTGAGAAGCAATCTTGCCGTGGCTGGCACACATTCCTGGCTTTTTGGCAGACAGAGGCAGTGGGAGGCATTGCAGGATGCCAGGAGATGCCCCTTCTTGGGTGACACACAGCTCAGCAGCAGCAGGGCAGCCCTTCTGCCCAGGCTTTGGCACCAGGGCACGAAGAGCTCCTACACCTCAGTGACTGCACCTGTGCCAACATTTCTTTGAATGATGGGATTTTCAAACTGATGCCTGCAGAGATGTTTGCACTTTGCTCCCATGCACCTCAGGAGTGTTTTCTTTTAATTGGTCTCCCAGGCTGGCATTTTCCTAAAATACTTAGTGGTTTCCACAGCCTTGCTTCCAGAAGGACTTCTGTTCCTTTTAAGCAGACTTCAGTGGAGAGTTATGTGACACTTGTTCTCTTGAAGATCTCAGACTTTCTGGGCTCTAGAAATCCAGATGCTGGTTGTCCTGCTCTCATCCCTTGGCATCCTTTTGCTGCTCTCATCTCTTGGCAAAAAAATGGAACAAATTTGCCAGAAAATCTATTGCAGACATTATTGTCCTCGGCTGAGGGGGAACTCCCAGTTTTTCTTTTGCTGTTGCTGGCTTAGGAGCATTTGTGGTTTCTGGCATGTCCCTACCAGGTATGAAACTTGTACAACTGCTGAATCATGAGCTGTGCAGGCACTGACGCAACACATCACGTAGTTGACTTTCAGAGGTGGCCTTTGGCTGAAAATTCACTGGGAGGAGGGAGAGGTGAGCACCAAAAACCTCCGTGGGGATGTGGGAGCACAGGTGCGTGTCACAGGCCAGCAGCAGCCAGGAAAAAGTGACCTTTGTGTTTGGCTCGGGTGGTCCAGCCCATGAAGGAATGGGCAGAGCTCCTGGGGAGGATGGCTGGTTTGGAACACTGCTCTTAACCCCATGTGAGGGCTGCAAAGGGGGTAAATGGCATCACATCAATCTGACAGCCAGCAGCAAAGATGATGCCACCCCTACATATCCAAATACACACATATAACATCTCATTCTATCACCTCATGCACCCCAGGTAGCTTCTAGGAGATTATTAAGGAATATAATTAGAAAAGCTCTCAAAGAAGGAAAAAGACAGGGTAAGCAACCTTTGGTCTTGAGCAAAGAAACACCTGGAAGAAATTTGGTTTTCTGCATCAACTCTCTAATAGCCAAAAGGATCAGCTCCATGGCAAACAGCTGAAATAACAGCTAGGACATTGAGCTGCTTCTCTTTCTATGTCTTTTAAAGCAGAAAGAAGAAATTGCTCCAGACAGACCCTGCCCATTGCTAGGTAGTAAGGAAACACCCTGGGCAGCTCCTGTTTGGAGGCCCATGCAGAGATACTCTCTTGAATGAGCAAGAGATTGTCTTTGGAGGAGTAATGCAAAACCATCAGCACCAGAGGAACTTCCTGGCCACAGTGATGTGTTGGTAATGAACCACAAGTATGTGGTGGAATTTGCATTAGTATAAACAGGCAGCCTGGTAAATTTACACTGCATTAGTCATGACAATAGCAGTCACAGCCTATTGTAACACAACCAGAATTCATTAAGTGCTTCCCTGTCATCCACATGAGTAATAATAATAACAACAATTAATACTTCAAACATGAACAAGTTCGTCCTGCTCTTTTAAAAGCAAAAATATTGCTGCCCTTATTTTATGGATGGGAACCTGAGATAAGCAAGAAGGGTGACCTAATCATTTTGTTGTTCTTTAGAGTACAAGATCACTTCTGGTGTTTTGGCACCTTGTTCATTTAGGTAATTATTTTTGTGATCCACCCATAAGTAGAAAAACAAAGATTTGGAAATGCAGAACAGACGTAAGTCCTTGTAGCACATTGGATACTATTCTCATTCCCTCTGACTGGAGGCAATAGCTATAGGAGTTTTTTGGGAAAAAAATCATGATGGGTGAATGCATCCTGCTGAGATCTCATGTTCAGACCTAGTGAGCACCACAAGATCCATGCACGCTTCCACTCTACCCTAAAGCTCCTGGTGTGAGGGACAGACACAAAAAGAGGCAAAGATTTTAACATCTGCTGAAATTCAGACTCTTGCATCTAGAACCAGACCTGGTGTCACTGGGGCTGGATTCAACACAATTTGGAAAGGACAGAGGGTCATTCACAACCAGAATACAAAAATCTCCCATGAGGCAGAGTCAAGGCAGTAGTTACCAAACCCTTTGTACTTTTAGTAAGCCTGTGATGAAAAACTCTCCAAATATTGCTTACCAATCAGCCTTTACTACATCCAAGCACACAATTATACTGTGATTTTTACCTACCTCACATTTATTACAGGTAGAAACTTCTGCTTTTAGCTTCAGACACTCAAGATCTATTCCTTTATATAAATAAAAGTTTAAGCCTTTATACCAAAATCTCCAAACACTCAAATACCATTACAATAATCATCATAATACATATCCATCAGTCCTAGACTCAGTATTTGATCTGTATCTATCAGATTAATTTTCCTGGGGGATGCAGAAGTCAGCAGACTCCTAAATCCTGTCCTGCTCTCTAGCACCAGAGAGGGACAGGGGACAGGTCAGGAGCTGTACTTGTTTCTGTGTAGTGAAGAAACCATCTCACCCTGTGCCTACAACACTCCCAACTGAGCAATGCTGAAGGCTGCAAAGCTGAAGAAAACTGCAGTGAAGGAGATAATCAGAAAGCTGAAAACAACTCATTCCTGACTCTGCTGGAAAGACAATTGCTCCTCACCACATCCAGACCTAAGCCAAGATCCCACCAGAGTGACAGGATGCAGTTCACAGGGACATTCAAGCTCAGTCCTCAAAACAGAGCCCTTTGATCCTAGTACATGACAGAGAGAGACAGGCAACAGTCCATGGGAAGATCCACCACCTCCCACTCTGCACCTTTTCCCATTCACAACTATGCCCCTACTTCAGCCTGGGGCTTGGCAGGCAGGCTGAGAGCTCCTTGGTTATCTCAGGAGGTGGCAGAATGACTTCCTTTGGTACCTGCTGCTCTGAGATTTGTGCAGTTGTATCCAAAAGTTTTCAAAGCTCTTGGATTTTGCAGCAGATTTTTGCAAAGCTGCAAGAGGCCTTCAAGAGCACAGCCCTTGAAAAATCAGCTCAACCATGTCTCTGTCTCTTGCATGCTGACAAAAGAAATAAAACATTACCTACTGTCTGCCAGGTACATGCTGAACTGTGAAAGAAAAAGGCTCTTTTCTTCATCTTCCTGCCCAGCTAACCAAATAAAGAGATGCTAAGAAGGACCATGTGCCTTCTTGCAGGTTGGTGGACAAAACGAGGGAGGATGGTGGAATTTCAGATTTGGACATGTAGTCTAGCAATGCCAAGTAAAGAAATCTCATTGGGTCTGAGCAATGAACACGTTTGACAGGGAATCATTAGAAAGGGAAACACCAAAGGGAATTGGGAATGCATCCCAACTCCAGAAGACTTAAGCAGACCTTTTCCAGAATCCAACAAGTCAAATCAGTGGTCCCAAAGCTATTCCTACCCTGACCCTCACCTCATTATATTGGCAGTGTTGTGATTTGCCCCATGGTGCCTTTCCCAAACTGGGTGGTAATGACTACATCTGACTGCAACATCCTTCCAAGCTTGGGAGGCTACAAGTCTGGCACATCCCCAAAACATTACCAACCTCACCTAATTCCTAGGAAAGATCTGATGGCAGATGCACCTTCTTTCCAGCACACTCAGGTCTCCTAATTTAGGAATAGAGCACTGAACCTCTCTCCTTTCTGTTTTCTCTCTTTTCAGACCCCAGTCAGGAAGAAGGTCTAGCACTTCATAAGGGAGAATGTGATGATCCTCCACCCTAAACCCCATGCCAACCCTCACCTTGACACTCTTCACCTTGTTCAGCTGTGTTGCCATCAGATATGTTAAAACCAATGCTTTTGGGGGGACTTCTATTTCATGTTGCAGTCAGAAACAGCCCATGATTTTCAGAACCAGTGATAAATGGGTCCAGTAAATCCTGCCAGGGCCCAGGAAACAAAGTGTTAATGCATAAATATGCATTATAATGCATAAATAGTGTTCATTATATATATAATGCATAAATATATATATATTTATATATATACATATATATATATATATATATATATATATATATAATATATATAATGCATAAATAGTTATCATTACACACCCTGTTCACAGCCTGCAGAGCAGCAAACCTCTTTGCTCAGCTCCTGCACTGGGTTTGGTGCAGCAGGAGGCTGTTCAGCATCCATGGTCTGTTTGGCTTTGCTCTGGGGACCCCCTGAGCCAAGCTGTGGTTTTGCCACATAAGTGATAGAAAATGCAGCCCTCTGCAGCAGAGGACTCTGATGGATCAGATTGAAATAGCAAACTAATGCTGGTCTATCCAGGCCACTAAGAATCAGAAATCAGATTAGGAAGAAGACACTTACTGTACTGTCCTCCAAGCTGGCATTAGTCAGGGGATATAATGGAAGTAGAAGGACTTTTAGAAAAGAAATGACCAGAGGACACTAAAACAGAGGTAGAAGTCTCCACTAGGGAATATTGTGCAAAAAGTACACTGTTGGGTGAGTTGCAACCTTTAATTACTTCCAAACACAACTCCTCTATTGCTCACTTCAACCATTGGAGCAGGCAAGGGTGTGATACTGTGCTGCATAATGATGAAAAAAATGGGTAAAGTTTGCTGGGAGAACAAGTGTCCCAGGGAGAAAAGCATCTGAGGCAGTCATCTGGGTGTTCAAAGTGGTGACCAGAACCACCAATTGGACAGGAACTTCTAAGAGGAGGAGCTGCAGAGCAGGCTGGGAATGAGAGAAGAGGGGACCACCAACACCACCAGCTCAGGCCTCTCAGTGATGGGAGAGCAGCAGGTGACTTTCTGGAGGGGACAGACCCTATGACCAATGTCCAACTGGTCAACATGAAGCAATGGGACACTGTTATTGTGTACATTGCTATGGAGAGGGGACATGCCAGCAGGCTCATGTCCCTGTTATTTTCAGCCTGGTAAATATCTCCAGAACTGTCTTCTAGAAACACATCTGAAGGGCATTTGGCAGGACATAAGACTACAGCACACTTACTGTTGCTGCGCTTTAAAGAGAAGTTTTTACCTTCTGAATAACAGGAACAGCTCCCTAACCAGCTCTGAGATGGTTGGAAAAGTTTATATGAGCAGATACATATAGATAGTGTGGATGTATAACTCCGAGTCCCAAAGAGAAGCTGGAAACCCACCCAAGCAGTGAGGCCTCTAGGATTACGCAAGCTCCCACCTGCTTTCCTATTTCAAAAGAGGATGTTTATTATTTAAAAAAGGAAGCTGGTTTTGGTGGTTTGGGCTTTTTAACCGCATAACCCTAACTGTCCAAAAATGTTCAAATGGTCTATTAGCAAAATAATCTGAAACTGTATCAGAAAGGTTCAGAAGATACCAACTATTTTAAATAGTCCAGAACCCATATGCCCAGCCCTTGCAACTCTTCGTGTCAAGGTCACACTGACACAGGTTCAGCCCACAGCTGACATGACACTGCTCCCAGTCCTGCTGGCCAGGAGACTCCTCTCCATGGCTCAGAGGTGTGAGGATCATCCATGGCTCCCTGTTCAGAACAGAAATTAACTCCTTTGCTGTGGCCTTGAATCAAATAATAAGAAAATCCACATGTTCACAGGTCATGTGTTGATCTACCCCAGCTGACAGCACCAGTGCCCACAGGAAGCAGTCTCACACTGGAAAACATCAGGAGCAACAGACTGAATCACAGCCAATGGTGACCACTGGATATAAATAGCTGACCTCTAGAAAAATCAAAAAAAACAAGCCATCAAAGCTCTCCTCCTTTTACTATCATCTATACTTTGTCTTAGGATACAGGAGACCACAAATGACTTGAGAAAAACAGAGCTCTTGATCAAAATCCAATCTTATTATTTTCCAGCTTGTGGAACAGAGACAAAGCAACACTTAAGTGTCTGTCATTTACCACTGACCTTTGCACAGAAATTTTCTGACAGCCCTTGTTTGTGTTTCCATCAGCAATGAGCTGTTTCACAGATTGCAGGCTGAGCACTGCAAATGTGGTGCAGCATATGTGAGCCCACAGAGGTTTCAGTTTTTTGCAGTCATCTGAATCCTAAAATAGCTTAAATAGCCTTTAACTCTCTGCTGTGTTAATGCTTTGAGAGTCACACAGGCCAGCTGAGAAGACATAAATATTTAACAGGCTGAAGTGGTCATTGCTCTGTGCAAAGCAAAGCAGTCCAGTTCCTTCTGGTCCCACAGAGCTCAGTGTCTGAACCCAGCAGGATAAATCCCCCAGTGAAAGATGAATGAGTCAATGGTGCTTTCTGCAAGTGCCAAACACACCTCTGAAAAACAAGAAATGTACCCCAAGTAATTAAACCCCCAGATTTTCATTACTAATTGCAGTCAGCTGAAATCACAAGGACCTGATAGTGCAGTGTAATAAATAACAGTCCTTCCAGATCTGGCAGGTTTCAGTGCTAAACCTTTTCTAACTGTCCAAAAATACCAAGATTAAATCCTTTAAAAAATGTGAAATTTAGAAATAATACTGCTTGGTGAAAAAGATGTTTGAAATTCAGATACAATTTAACAGAATAGTCTTTTGTAGAGCATTATTTTAAGATAGCATAAAATTTATCTAATATAATCCTAGAGAAATCCTTTATTACGTCTTAAATTCAAGTTAGCAGTTTTAATTGTTCTGTTAAAGAAAAAACCCCAAAACACTACACCTTCGACATTGAATAAGGAGTTAAAATGAAAATGAGCCTCTGATTTTGAGCAATTTTATGAAATTCTCCTTGAAGAAGAATTTCAACCTCTGCCCCTATGCCACTTCCTACCAATCTCACGTGGCTTTTCTTAATGAACTCATTTGTGAGGTTGCAGGAACCTAAGACTTTATGAAACGAGAGCTCACGTAAAAAGAAAAAGAACCCCACCAAAACCCATGATGAGATGGAGAAACCCACAAACACTTGAATCAGCCTCATGTGGCCAGGCTGCCCTGTTCATTCACCCCACCTGCAGCCCAGCCACTCCACACAGCCAGAGTTCACTGGTGGGTCAACCCAGGCCACAAAGCTCCTGAGGAGCCCAGGAACTTCATGGATTTCATACAAGCTTGGACAGCCCCTACAGCAGTGACGTAGCCCTGCGGGTGCTCGAAGCAGAAGGGGAAGTGGAAGTGGTTTTTGGAGAAGAGAATGTAAGGCACATCTGCAGAAAACATTTTCTGGGTGCTATCTCAGCAGCACCAAAAAGTCTGTTACCTGTGTACTGTAAATAAAAGCCTGACTTCTGGGAAATACAAATTTTCACTCCTCAAAAGAGCTGGGGCACGGGAGATGCATCCACAGCAGCACATTGGGAATCTTGGGAATCCCTCCTTTCCAAGCCCACTGGCAACTTTGAGCTGCAGCCATCCGAGCTCAGACAGCAGCACAGAAATCCTAACATAAGGTAAGCACTGGCTCTTTCTTTTCTGAAATAAAGCAGACCAAAGACACAGAAGAGATCCCCCCTGTAAAATCCATAAATTCAATCCCTCCAACTACCCCAGCCACGCTCAGCTCTTCCTGGAGCTCCCGCTTCCAGCTGGAAGAGCAATTGCACTTCTCCTTCACAGACTGCACATCTGTGTATCCTGCTGATACAACCTTTGAACCACAACCCTTGTCCATCCTCTTCACCCCATCTGTGTGAGAAACTCACAGAGACTTCAGACTTCCCTTAGCAGCCCAGTGGAAAGAAGGAGCCTGCTTTAAATGGGAGGTTTTCTACTCTGCTAAACTAAGATGCACACCAGCATTACTGCAACTCTAAGATGAGAAACTGCAGTTGTGAAAAACTGTCCCTGGACTCCTTTTTTCAAGTTGGAAGTCTGTCACCAACCCTGCAGCTGTTACACAGGTGGTTTTTTTCCCCAGGTTTATTTCTCTTCTTCCCTCTCCTCCCATCTCTGAAGCAGTTTCTTCAAAATCCCAAGGCACTTTTCCTGTCTGTCAGAGAATGAACTGTGTTCCTGGTGGACTGTGGGTCATTTTTCATCATATCCAGTGTGGCAATGCTGGGCAGATGCTTAGTGATTTGAGTTGCACTTCAGAGGCACTAATCAGTCTGATCTGTGAAGAAACTCCTGGTCTTTCAAAACATTCACATGGTTTCCACCAGCAGATTATTGCAAAAGGAGTGTGTGTTTTTGCATTTCTTCATACAGCGACACTGACGGAAAAAACACTTCATCACCTCAGGATAAAGGAAGGAGGGAATTAAAAAAAAACAAAAACCAAAACCCAGAACAAATGACACCCCCCCTCTCGTATGCCTTAAGATTCCTCCCATATGCTTTAAGATTCTCCTTCCCCTGCTCCCTCTTTCACTTTCAGTATTTGCACTTGGGTGAGCTCAGAGGTACCAGGCAAGCAGCTTGGTACAGCCTCATCTGCAGCCTGAACACTGATCCAGCTCTCAGCAGACCTGCAGACCATTGTCCAGGATGGTCACTGACCCTGCAAGTAGGCTGCTTACATAGCCTGAGGAACCAAAAAGAGATCAGCTCTACTACTGTAAGGTATTTACAAAGCCAGAAGGAGTCTTCCTCATCCTATTTACTGGCACCAAACAGGACAGAGGTTTATTAAATGTGGCTTTTTTTCAGAAAGGAAACACTCCCTAGTGGAAGCAGAAGCTTCTCAGCAAAGCAGCTCTCAAGGGCTCTCATCCAAGCTGCGTTGCTTTGACCTCATTTTGCCAACACTGCTGAGAAGCCCCGAGCAAGTGCTGAAAGGTTACAGCACATTTTATGCCTCACATGAATTTTGAACAGCAGGGCAAAAGTCCAGGTAACTCCAGCTTTCCTCCAAGAGAGCTGGCTCACCAGATACAGAACCAAAAAGCCAGCAAAGTTATAAACTTCCATACCTATTCCTGGGAGTCCCACAGCTATGGGTTTATCACACGGAAGCAGAACTGCATTCTGGTTTGGTTTTGGCTTCTAGGCAAAGACCAGAGACAGGACAGGAGTCAGGAGTAAAAATGGATGGCAGATCCTCAGAGAAGTACCTGGAGCAATTGAGTCTGACCCATCCTATAACACAGTCTGATGGCGAGGCAGTGTCACTTAGCAATTTTTAGATTGCATTTAAGACAATCTTCCCCTGCAGGATAAATGTGTTCCAAAAATATGGTAGTGAAATGCTCCTAACAATTCATCTCCTGTCCTTGGTGTAGGAAGATGTTGTAGGCTGACTTCCTGACAACACATGCTCAAACAGTCCAGGAAACCAGCAGATTTATCCTTTTTGGTTAAATCTCTAGGAAAGGCATTTCTTTGTTGCCATCACTGTTTTCCAGTGCCACTGCTTCAGAAACCCAGGTACCTAGCTCCTGTGGACACTGCTGAGAGATGAGAAAAGGACTTAGATGCTTCCAAAATCTTGTGTGCTTGGATTTACAGGGAGCCAAGTTCCTGAGTCAGCTTTGGGGAGCTTAACCACAATTAGGGAGCCCTTCCTGGAACATGGGAAGCACATCTCGATCTGAACACTGGGAATAAATTAACTGGCAGCAAGAGAAGGAACAGGGAACCAGCACTGGAGCCAGGAATGCATCCCAGAAGGCAGATGTGATTGGTGCAGGAGAAAGCAGAGAGGGATGAGGAGAGAAGACATGGCCCTGGACACTTTTACTGACATATGTAATCCCTGCTTGCATGAGAAAATGATTCAGTCTTACAAACAGTATGATTAGAAGTAGGTTTCCAAGCTTTCCTTTAAATAGTTATTAACATGTAGCATTTTTCCCCATATTTTACTGGGTCTATTATTCATTTTCCCAAAGCATTCAGGACTATCAATAAAACTTTGGATTTAAAAGCATGGAAACAATCTGCTTTGGGTTTTGCTGTCCAGAGATACCCAGTGCTCCAGTCTTAGCAAATGACCTAGATTCTGTAGAGTAGAAATTTAATCACTCACAGGGAGCCCATGCTGAACAGATCACAATATTTGTTCTCTGATCCAGTCACAAAGACGTCATCGAGCTCACAGCACACTGACTTCTCATGACTAATCTGCACAGAAATATCATCCAGGAAGCTTTTTACAGAGAACAGGAAAGTGCAAATACTATGCTCAGGTTTTCAGCTAAGTGGGCTTGTGACGCTGTGTTTTAATTTTCTGTTAGATGTCCTCGCCAGAAATCTCATGTGGCAGCTGGTCCAGAGAATTCTGTAATATGATAATTAAATGTCTGTCTATAAACAAAAGCATTTGTATTACAAGTGCTTTCCCATGGCATTTAACTATGCAGCGTGAAGCTGAGGCAGGCATAGAAGTTTTTCTCGGGTCTAAACAAGTCTCCCATTGCATCCCAAGAGATGTAGAATGGCAATGTGTGATCTTTCCCCAGCACTGTTTCTCAACACAGACTTAGCAATAAAATTAATTAGATCTCTTACATTTATACCGTTAATGTACCTTTTACTCCAAATAATTCTCCAAGCTATTTACTAACTACATATCTACCTCAGAGTTTGAGATTGCTGCCATATCATGGGTCAATAGCAACAGAAAAGTCTCACACGGACTTCGCAGTGTCTCTGGCTCTTCTGTTGAAAGGGAGTGCAAAGCCTGGTACCAAAACCTCTAGCAGGAGGAAAACAATTCCCATGCCATTAAACCCAGCCACTTCTGAAAGACAGATGCATACAGAAACACAGGAGTCTAGGACATATAATGAGAAAAAGTGCCACAGCCAAATGGAATCGTGTTATGAATTCAGGTGGCTGGAACACTATTTCCAAGGAGATGTCCACACTAGAGACAAGAAGTGTTCCCCACTTTCCTAATATACCCCTGCCAAAGGCTTGTACAGGAACCTAGCAGCAATTTTTTATTATGTGGGTATTGAAATGTTGGGATAAATCTGAGAGCAAAGAGCAGTAACACAGGCATCTTGCCTGCCAGCTCTGATAAGTGTCTTTGCTCTATTATTTCCACAGACTTTCCCATGTGGGTGCAGCACACAGCCACCATGGGTTGGACACTACTCCCAGGCTAACAAACCCTCCCCAAACCAGTGGGAACATTGCAAAGGATCCCAAGGGCTCCATGCAATTCCTGCTCCTGCTGGCTGAGCTGACCCAGCCACAGCCTCTACTTGAGCTCACATAACCTCACACAGGAGCTGACAAACTCTGACAGCCAGGGGTGTGCTGACTGCCTGGAACTCACATAACCAGAGGCCTGACTCTGATCTATCAACACCAATCTTATCCCAGTGTAGTGCCACTGAGAGTCAGGATGGTCCAGATGTAATTTTGCCTACTGAAGGCAGAACTGCATTTTAAGTGGGAACAGTTTTAATTAGTGCTATTTTAACATGATGAGTTGGTGAATTAGGAGAGGGGGGGAATAAAAACAGAGCTCTGACAATTACAAATTTTAATCTCCCAACTGCGAGCTTAAAAAACGCAGAAGAGTTAAGAAAGGGAAGAGAAACTACCAAGGGGAAATAATGTCTCTCCTAACAAGATAATGCAGGGTTTGGGAAATAAAACCAAATAGAAAAAGCCTGGAGTTAAGAACCCCGCTGCTTAAAAGCAGCAGTGAATTCCCATCACTGCAGGTTATAATGGAGTGGTTCTGCTTTGCTTTGTATTTAACATTCTCCATTTCACTCCTCTTCTCAGACCTCTGTGGAAAGCCAAGTTTTGATGTGGGGATTACGGTGCAATGGCTGATGACCACATTAGCCATCTGGTCCCTTGCAGGTCCGAGCACAAGTCCAGGTCTTTCTCAGCCAAGAGTCATTGGCTAAACGAAGTGACATTTCTGTTTTGCGTGTCAAACTGTTTCCACTACTGCACACACGTGAGTGTAGCTGTGGTTTCTGTTCAGCATGGTTGAGTTACTTTCAAGATCTGCAGGAAAAAGAAGACTTCCAGCCAGGACCAGCCGCTAATGGCTCACCTGGCAGAGCTGCTGCCCATGGCCCGGGCAGCCCTTGCCAAGTTCAGACGTGGCTTGTGATGAATGAAGAACACATGCAACAAGTCTAGTCCCAGCTAACCAGACTCAAACACCTGGCTGCCAGCCAGCAGATACAACTCCACACACATTTTACAGCAGGCAGGGAGAGGGATCATTCATCTCCAGCAACAGCCCAGGCTCAGTATCTTTGCTCTCTTGGTTTGTGAGACTCCTGCTCTGCCCAAGGTTCGTGCTCCAAAAAACTAAATATCCAGGGACACAAACTCCAAATGACACCTGAAATTAGAGCGAAACACGTTCTAGTAATTGGCAACAGGCAAGAAGTTTTATCTGCTTTAAATCAGAGCAGAAAGGAATGAAGCAGTTCCAGGCGGATCTGCTGTGCAGAGGAAATGCCCAGAGGAGCCCAGAATAAAAATGGAAAGAGCCCAATATAAAGCCTCTGACGTCAGAGGGACTGTTTCCTCCAGCCTCAGCCAGCTCTAATGAAAATCCACTGAGAAGTTCCAGAACAAGCGTTCACTTTGGAGTCCAAAAGACTTATTCAGTGTCTGCTATAACAAGTATTTTGAGAGCTTATTTATTGGAGCTGGTGGTAGCCCTGGTGTGCTTCCCAGTGCCACCTGCTATTGCAGATGGACCTGTGCTGGTAACCAGGCATCAGCTGGGCACTTGCTCTCAGTTTCTTACTTGTGGGTAAATAAATCAATAAAGTGCACTTCCCAAAGGCTGCAGTAATAATTTCTTTCTCTCACAACTGCAGTGGATAAATCCCACAAACAAGGAGTACTTTTGCCATGTCACCTCGCCCTGCAGAACATCACAGTCCCCCATGCATTTCTCTGTGCCCTTCCAGGCAGATTCAGTGACATGAGGGGATTTTACATCTCACAGCTCCCCCTGTTAGTCACAACCCTGGATATTTTTCTCATTTTCACATTCCCAGCCCTTCTCCAAATGACAGCTTGCTTACCTCTGACCCAGGTCTGGATGTTTTCCTCCCTGCCTGAGGGAAGGACACCCACTGCAGAGCAGATGAGCTATTTCATGGCATCCTGAGATTTTTGTAAGGTATTTGAAAGGTGAAAAAGTAAATAAAACCATCCTACATAGGGGAACCACCTGTTTCTCTCTGCAGTGCTCTTCACCATCCCTGTAGGAAAGGAGACCAGATGCCTGCAGGCCCTTTGTGGGGTGAGGACTTCCCTGCAGAGCAGACATGTACACACACCCAGCCTGCACTGTGCACAGAGTCTTTGGCAAGAAATCAGGCCAGCTTCCAGAGTATTTATAGATCTTGAAAAAGGGCCAGAACCCTCTCTCCAAGAGGATGCACAATTTAACATTGTACAAAGTCATTAAGCCTCCCAGCACCAGTGGTACAGAACTGATCTGGTAACAGGGCAGGGGAGCAGCTCACCTGACTTCATTAGTTCAGTTCACATACTTGCAGGGACACTAAAATACCCCTGGGATCCCTACTGCTACCAGAAATACAAAACAAAGCAATTGCTGGCATTGGTACAGACATAAATATACTCTTCAAGTTTAGCCTAGGCCTTTGCTGACTTTACAAAGATGTCTGATAGTAGAGATGTAAATCTGTATTTTGCATTGCACAACAGTTCTGTTTCTCCCTTTATCAAAAGAAAATATTCTATATTTTCTCATTTTTATTTTACATTATATTTTTACTCAATTCTTAAGGAACCCCAGGTTCACATGCTATCCCACAGGCAGAGGTCTTTGCAAACAGCCCCAGCTGTTAATGTGGATGAGGTTGGTGGTCTAAATTAAAATAGTTCTCCTGTATCCTTGGGCTTTCTTTAGCCTGTCCGATGGAGGAGATTAAAGGGATGCAAGAGGAGGTAAAAGTTCACAAATGGATGATTTGTCAGGGGATTTCCACAGGTTAGCTTTTATTTAAAGCTTTCTCAATCATCTTATCTTACTGGGCTTTAAAAGTGGAACAGTCACCTTGGCACCTACATCTATTCCCTGAAGTGTTGTTACAAAAATGGCTGGGGAGGCCACTTGAGTTACTGGGACAGTGACAGCCATCTGCTGTGCTAAAGAAGGCAGATAAACAGGAGAGAGTTGAGGCAGCATCACAATCAGGCTGAAATGCACTACAGCCCTTCTTTCATGAGTCCCAAGCACTGGAATACAGCTCAATTTTCAGCTTCTCAGAAGCTCTATCTCTAGATTGTAAGATAACCTTGAAACATGAATTAAACATAAAAGACAGTATCTACTTGGCTCTGCCAAGAGCCTGACTTAAAAGCTCCAAGTCTTGAATTCCTTTAAGTCCTTGCTCAGCGGAGCTGTGTCCTGTCACACAAGAGCACATGTGCAGCAAGATGAAAGAATTTTAAAATTTGATCAAGAATGTCAGTGCCCAGAGTTATTTGCACTCTGTTTCCTCACTCCATTCCCATGCACATGTTTCTACAGGGTCTGAAATTTCAAGATGAAGAGTATTATTTTAATTCCAAGGAGCATTACCACTGGTTAGGTTAGTTAGGTCAATGCTCTTGGAGACTTTCACTGAACACACTGGAGCTCTACAAGAGAAGAACTCGACCCAAAATGTCCCATCTGGGCTTGTGAGTGAAGTCATTTTATGGCTTCATTCTGCCAGACTGTGGGCAACCACCTTCAGGTTCTCTGTTGCACACCTAAAGCCTACAATGGTCTTTGTGAACAGGCAGCAAAGGGTGGTGCCAAAACCTGCCAGCACAACAAGGCTCACGGGGAGCCACTTGTACATGGACCGTGTCAGCACTACAAGAAATGTTATTTGTCCTTTTTTCTCTTAGCATCTTTACTGCAGTCTGAGCAAACTGCTTTTCATCGCTGCCCATTACAGCTTTAACAATTTTAATTACAAGTGTATATAAAGCCTGAAACCCCAAGCTATGGAAGGACAGAGACACATGGACTGAAGGCTCCTTGGCTGTTTCACTGCTATGGTATTTTCTAACTGTAGCAAAGATCTGTCCCTGAGTGGCAAGCAGGGAAATGTATTTGATGTCTGTAGTTATCTGCTCCTCAGATTCAAGTCATTCCAAACTATTCCCAAGACCACACTACAGAGATCTTTTCCTGCCACAAGGGGCTATATGCATCCAATCTCCATGCATTTACAGTTTGTAACTGTAGCTGTCTAATAATGCTTTACAGCTGGGCTTGAAAGAACATTATTGACAGCATATTGCTTAAACTGGGCGAGAAACTGCTTCTCAACCTGTTTTCAACCACATAATTCAGCAGTGTCCAAATTAATTTTATGATAATCTCATGCATCAATAAATTCAACTCACAGGTGGCTGACAGAACCCAAGATTTTGAAAATTATGTGCATTCCCCTTCAGGGAACAGACACGGGCAGAAGCAAAGGCTTGATTGCAGCCTGTGTATTTTTAGACACGTTAATTAAATCTGCCACATCATTTTAGATAGATGGCTCTGCAACTTTAATCCCAAGGTGCTGCCTTTCAGAGGGATTCCTGCGGGAGTCAATTATATTTTGTTTGCACAGTGTTAACAGGTGGTACCTGCAACTCTAAACTCTGGGCATGGAAATGAAAACCTAAGGAGAAAATTCTGTTCATTTCACTAAAACAAATGTAATTGCAAGCAAACATCCAAAAGCCCCCTGGGACAAATTACCTTTCTCCAGCTCCTCAGAAATATAGTTCGCCCATCTATCCAAGGCCAAGCACTGGTCAAGCCTGGCTCCTTGCTCAAAGGAAAGAAGGGATGCCCCCCCCTTCTTTCTCCCCAAACCTCACTGCTTCTGATTTCTTCCCAGCCTTGCTCTGCCAACACCCAGGCCCACCCTTACTGGCATGGGAAAGAGATTCTCTCTTTCAGTAAAACCTTGGTGAGGCTGAGGAAAAATTAAAATAGATGGGGACATCTCAAGCATGACACTTTATAGACATGACTGAAGCTCTGAACCTGCACTGGAGTATAGGCATAGCAACCAAGATGGCAATAGGAAGAAGTATTTATGCATTGGCTGGGATTTTTTTGAGCACCCACTCAGTTAAAAATCCCTTCATTTTCAAGGCCTTGTGACAGCGATGAAGTTACTTTGCTATCCACTACAATAAATAATTAGCAGGCAGGCACACAACCACCACAAGAGTCAGTAGGATTGATTAGGACTGGATAGGGTAACCCAGGATAATGCTGTGTTGGGCTCGAGTCCTTTCAAAATAACCAGAGATTATCTCTTCCTTGATCTGGTAGTGAATACCCCATAGTCCCGTCCTTTGATTTTGAGGGGATTTGCTTTCTTTCCTCATTTTTCCACAGATTTCCTATGGTCAAGCCCACAGCCCATTTGGCTGAAGAAGGTCCTCTTTACTCTTAGGACATGAAGCAGCAGCAGTCTGGTATAAAGATAAGCCCATATATTTTCCTCAAGCTTTTTTTCTCCACACAGTCCCACTGAAAGCCACAGCATCCCTCATGACCATGGACTCACTCAGGTCCCATAGGAGCTTTTATGGATATTGCACTGCCTTCCTCACCCAGGCATTATGTGGTTTCCACGTGTGTTACCCACAAGGTGAACAAACTATTTGACAGCATCACTGACTCAGAGATGCTTCTTCCTCTCTAGAGCTCTCTTTTATCCAACCAAATGTTGTTTAGAATATCAGGTTTATCTGAAAGCTGCTCAGGGGTCATTCATATCAGCAAATCATCCCAGAAGGTGCCAAAGCTTTCAGACCCCCAACCCAAATGCCATTTCAGGCAGGAAAGTCAGATTTGGAACACAGGCATTGTGTTTATCTTGTCAGCTCCATTGTCATTCTGCCAAACTCTCTTTCTTAGAGTTTCTTTTACTAAAGGTTCCTCCACACTTAGACCTCAGTTCTGCATCACTTTGCTTGCATATCAAAGGAGGAGTTCAAAGCTTCCTCAAGTGGGAAGGCAGATGCATACATGCAAACACAAACAGCAAGTCCTCTGTACTACACTGCCTTTGGAATCTGAAAGGCATGAAAAGGCAGCAGGAAACCAGGGGAGTAAAGCCTCCAGACAAATTACTACATACACATATACACTACAGATACTTAGCACCCTGTACAGAGGGTTATGCTTGAGGGCCAACAGATGCCTGAGGCCCTGTCTGCAAACTGCTAAATGTGCCCTCCTCACCACTGTGCCACCAAGAGACAGCCCAGATAGAGGCAGAATCAAGCAAAGGAAGCACAAGAACCACATTTCTGTACCCAAATCCCACAGCTTTGCAGAACTGCTGCTGTCCTGAATGCAGGGTCCATCACCCAGAGTGCAAAAGCCAATCCACACATGGAGTTGAGATCTTTGCTTTAATCTCCAGCTCTGCACAGAAAAGGGAGCAGGATGGTATTCCACAAAGCAAGCCCAATTTCCCTGATCTCAAGTGCTACTTTTATACCCAAAATCGTGAGAAAGAATTTTATCTCTACAGCATTATTCGATCATTCACACCCAGGAATGGTTAACTAATTCCTTGCTTCCATTTGAAGTGACAATACTCAAAAATGGGGAGGCTCTTTGTTAGTCGGGGCCCTTCTATCCTATGGGTGGGTGTATTAATATGGTAATGGATTATTAGTATATAAATAATAAGCTAATACAGTGAATCCAGTTACTGAATGTTTTTCTACCCTGTTCTCAAGGCTGTAACCAAGATAAGTTGTAGGGAGTTGTGGGGAGTGCTCCTTCACATCCCTTTCATCTGCCTTGCAGATGTGGTGCAGGTCTGTCTCAAGGCCAAGCTGTTGACTACTTGGGATGTGTTTTTCTCTAACTGAAATCTAGTTTTGTCTCATTTTTACTGTTTCACTGTTACGTGAGCTCCATTTTTATTCTGAATGTCTCATGTTCTCTTTTATGTGATTTCCCCCCCCCCTCCCAAATATGATTTTTCCTTAAGATTTTACTTATTTAAATTAATAACAAGCACCACTGCTAAAAAAAAAAAAAAAAAAATCCAAACAAAACAAACCAAGCCTCAGCTGTCTTCAGAAGCTGAACAACTCAAACCCTCAGGTTCTTTCTGAGATGATTTAGCAGGAGTATCTAAACTTGGAAAGTGAGCTGCCTAAATTATACCAGTGGTTATTATCCTGCCAAGTCCCCTGGCACTCACCCTTCTCTGCTTTGAATAACTTTCCTCCCCAATAATTCTGCTCTTACAGTTGATGAAAAATCCACCAATACTCAAGACCAAGAAGGCAGCTTTTGAAATAAAAAATGAGAGAAATTACTGTCCCAAAGAGAATATGAAAAAAACCAACAGTGAGAACTGTAAATCCTATAAATTTGCTGCCTGTTTTCCCACTACATTAATAATGTTAGGATTAATGTCCACGAATCTTTGTATTTGAAATGCTTGAGAACAAGGGAGATTGTAAAGCTGACCTGTTCCTTTGCCAAATCTTTGAGTTCTGCATTGTTTTCAACAGCTTATGAAAAATGTAATATAAAGCTCTAGATGACAAATTGAACCCCCTTTTTTTTTTTTTCCAGCATTCAACACAATTCAAATCCTAAAAACAAAGCACAAGGTGGCACTTTCCTCTTTGGTGGCATCTTTCCCTCTACAACAACAGCAAAAAAAAACCTTTTATTTCTGCTGCCTTGCTTCCCTTCTGGGAAGAAAAAGAGAGATGCTGCTGTCCCATTGAAAAGAATGTCAGCCTGCTCAGATAAGGCAGGACCATATCTTGAATTTGCATGTGAAAATTACCCTGCTTCAGCTCTGGAAATTATGCTTGTAGGTGTAAAAAGAGTAGCTTTTCTGCTTTGAAGTTTGCAAGGCAGGAGTGATGAAGGCAGGAATTAACTCAATACTGATTACCAGCTCTTGGTCTCCTCTGCATCAGACTTTTGAACACAGAACAGAAACACACCAAACAACCAGGTTACTTTTCTTTTTGCAATCCAAAGCCCTCAAAGAGAGGAGACGAAAGCTGTATTTGTTCCTGGAGCCCAGCCTTTCCTCTGAGCTGTTACTGACTCAGGCTTGTGTTGGAAAAAATACATCTTCAGAGAAGTGCCAACATCAAACACACGAGAGATTTTACAGGTACATGTATTGAGGCCTCTCAGTGAAGAGCTATTTCACAATGAAAGCATGGCCAGGGGATTGCACTGGAATATTTTAATAGTAAGAAGGGCACTCAAATTCTCCTCTGGGCTGCTATCAAATATGGGCTAACCTCTTTTTTTTTTCCTAATGGTCCCTTAATTATCATCACAAAGTTCTAACTTGGATCCTCAACCAGGAAATCACTTAAGCACACACTGAACTCTGTTTTAATTTAAGCAAGCAAGCAAACAAACAAGAAAGCTCATGCTTTACATCCTGCTAGTATTACTGGTACTGAAAAAGGAATGTAGTGTCAAAACAAATCCTGAAATCCACTTTCTCCAGAACAAAAGATACCAGTTAACAAAAGCATGACAGCTCTGTCCAGCAGTAAGAAGGAAGCACATCCCAAGGCTGCTGGTTATAGACTCTCTGATGATGGGCAGCGGTAAAGTAGAGCTGCAGAGGTTTATGCCAACCTTTTTGGTCCCTTAGCCTAACCCACACTCTTCTGCAGGGTAAGAAACTTAATATAAAGGGCCTTGGATGTGCCCCTTAGTTGCTGTCCTGATTTCTTGAGGACTTCTGCATTGCTCTGTAATGGGTATCAACCTGCCCAGGATTCTCTGTACTAGATAAATGTCACTCAACTAAAGACCATCTAGAAATCAGCTGAGAGGATTGCATCCACTCTGACATTTTTCTCCCCCTGTTCTTGAGTGCACTGTTCAGCTGTGAGTTGTATACACACGAATGAATAAGCCTCAAGCAGCCAGAAGAAAAAATAAAACCATGAAAGAAGGAAAATTAAATTATTCCTTGATATTTTAATAATGATCCCTGAAAGACCGCTTATTGGATCAGTGCATCTGTATCCATCTTAGTTTATGAAATTAAAACCTTTGCAAGATTTAATAACTAGAGAAAGACGAGGTTTTTGGGAAAAGTTATGCCTCTAGCCTGTAATTTTGCTCTTTTCTATTTTATAATTTCCTCAAGCTAAAGAGGAAGAGAATATAATAAAGCAGATAATTCTGCAGCTTGAACAGTATGCTCAGCTCAGCCCCACCAATAAGCAGTGTATTGCCTGACAGTATATATCACTTAAGTTTTGAAACTTTAGTAATTAGAGTCAGATAAGTCAATCAAATGAGAAATTTGCTGAAAAATTGCCCCAAATCTGGAATAAACTGCCATAAACCAACTGCTTGCTGCCTTCTGCCTTGCTCTGTGTTTCCTCTCACCCATCACAATGTTCTCTGAAGGCTGTTACTGAGTATCATTCCCTGAGGATTAGATGGCCTCTCCTTGCAGCCCACCTTTCTTCTTGGCCATAATTTGCTTATTTGTCCTTCCATTTACCTTTGATGTACTCTTGACAGCAATCGGAGTTAGGCCCAAACTTTGATGGGCTGAATGAGATGAGCTCTTTTGATCTTCCCATGCAGGCTTCACAATCCCTGCCAGATAAGGATGTTGAAGGTGGAACAAGGATGGATGTAAAGAATCTCACCCTGTGACTCACCCAGATGTGTGACCCTGCTACAGTCTCCAGCTACACAGGCAGAACATCCAGGCCATGGTTTTGTGGAGTCTTCTGGCCACAGAAGTAGAAGACCCCTCATAGTCCTTTCTCTGTTATCTAAGTTATTGAGCATGTAACAGATACCACCTATCTCCAGCAATCTTTGATGAGAATGTGGAAAGAGGAGGTTAAACTGAACTGAAGGCTGATAACTGAGAATGGGACTGGGATAAATTCACAAAAAAAAAAAAAAAAAGAACCTAAATAGTCAAGCTGAGCAGCCAGCCTAAAATCCACACTGACACCTACTGAAAGGCTGTCTGTTGACAGCCTTTTCCCTGTGCTTGCAGAATGGCATGTGTTCAAAGAGCTCTCAAGGCCAAAATTCACTTCTTCAGATTGGCTAATTTGAGTTGGCCCATTAAGCATTTCTGAAACAGTCTTGGATAGTCAATTGTAATCTAGAAATGTTCTGTAGATAGGGCTCCAGCAGGAATCCTTGAAATAAACCGCAGTAAAAAGAGAAAATGATAGTCCATAATAGAATCACTCCATTCACCATAATAGAAAATAAAGCATAATCAGTGATTTGAAGAGTGACACACTGTACTGAGCACCACGCATTACTCATTCACTTCAAATGATCAAAATTGCCAGGATTTTCTCATGTCTAGAGACCAAACAACCCCATAAAGAAACTGCTGAATATCAAGAGGAAGATTTTCCTTTCCCAAGAAAAACCCTTTGGCAGCTTTAAAGTCTTGCAGTCTGCATCTTAAAGGCTGCAGACAATATTCAAAGGAACAATTTGAGATTTGATGATAGCCATGAGTGAGTCTCATTACACCTCTAAGACAGCTTTGCAGCCTCCAGACCTCACTGAAGGATCATTTCTAGAACATAAGAGAATGAGGGAACATTAAGCTCAAAGTGTGACTAAATCTACCTGATGTATTGTTAAACTTGTCAAGCCTTTGGGATAAATTACCAGTCTCTAACCTAGAGCACCAGTCACCATTGTCAGAGAGCAGCATTTGTTGCACAGTACAGGCTCCCTGCCCCTAGCACAGCACACGCATAAATCTGGATAGGGAGCTGAGCATAACTAATGCTGCGTGTAAGCAGTTGTGTGTATGATTTGAGTAGTTAGAAATTCAACCTTCTGAAACAAACTGGCTTTCACATGTACTCCTTAGTCAAGCCAATAGTTGCTGAACAGTCTTGTGACGTCAGTATTTAAGCAGAATTCCCCTGATGTCACGAGGTGACCCCACGTAAGGAATTACAAAATGAAGTCTCTTTATTCCTAAATGCTTCACACTCCAAGCTCTGGATTCTTGTGCACAACAGGCAGATCTGAATGTGGGAGAAAGCTTACAGAGGTCTGGTGTTCATAAAAAGCTCTTTAAAGCTGGGTGTAAAAGAAGAACCAATCCTATTTCACCCCCTGACAACTCCCCTCTCCCTCCTGAGAGCAAATCAAACATCTAAGTGAGAAAGCACCTCAGAGCAATTGGCTCCCTTCAGTGCTGAGCAAGAGCATCTTCTAGCATCAAAGTCCCAGTGCAGAAGCCACCAATTGGCATTCCTGCACCATAAGGAACAGTAAGCAGTAAATGACAGGGGTATAAGAAAACCTATGGAACCTCTGATATTAGCTGGGAGAACCTCCAGGGTTTACTGTCAGAGCTAACTTTGTGCCTGGTCTTCCCACTGCATGGATCTCCTCAGGAGCTCAAGCCATCAGCACAGCTTCACAGTTTCTTCCTGGTACAATAAATATTTCTGCAGCACATGTGAAAACTTGCATTGGAGACACTTTACCATATTATTAGAGAAAAGCTTGAAGGGTTTAAAGATCCTGCCAAAACTGAGAACAGACAGATTTGCAAGTCAAATACATATTTCTACCAGAGCTTTGATGTTTATGCTACCAGCCACTGAATGTCCATCCATCTAACTGTCTTTTAAATAAACATGTTCGGCTCATCTCTTCTAATGCACTGTGCAAAGCACTTCTTGTGTTAAGTTACCACCTCTATGAATTACTCCCAGGTGTGAGCATCTCACAATCTTTAACATATGAATTGTCACAACACTCCTGTAAGGTAAGGGAGTCATGTCTTACAAACAAGAAAAGGAGACCCAGAAATCTTTCATGCCAGACTATGCAGATCTGCCAAGGGGCAGAGAAAAGACCTAGAAAGCAAAATTCTGTTAATACTCTTGGCCAGTACCCAAGCAAGAGACTGTTCTTTCTCCCATCTGGAAAACAGGATGGATTATTTCGTTCCACCTGTGCAAAGTTACATGTATTTGAGGTCAGAAGCTGAGAACAAAAGGAAGATGAAAAAAACTTAAAGCTTTTCCTCCACTGGCCTTCCACCCCCCTCTGCAAAGTCCCCTGCTCTGCCTCTGCTGTGACACCTGACAGGCCCAGAACACCCCCCCCCCCCCTTTGTGATTTAGCTCAAGAAGGGGATGATCGTGTTTTACATCAGATTGTTGAAATTAATCCACGCTTTCTCATCCTCCCAATGCTCTGCACAGCTCTTCAATCGATGCTCTCCTCCCCGGGAGGGAGCAGGTACACGTTCCAAGTTCCGCTTGGCTGTCCACCATTGTGTGGTGAAACCAGAGCCTGTCACCCTCTTGTCATGTTAAGAGAATAATATAATTTAATCTTTCCAGGCAGTTTAAATGAAGCTGCTCTACCCTGAAATAGATACATGGGTGTACAACATGCAAAAGACAGATCCTTCAATAAACACGTTACCCGTGTCCCTAACGCACCCGGGGGTGTTAAAGATGCCCGGTGCTGTGGGTGTCCTGTCCCCCCCAGCACACAAAGATGTCACCACACATGAAGGGGACCAAGCTGCAATTTCTTCGTGCCACCTCCGGAGGTCAAACTTGTGGCTTTCCCTTTGAAATACCTTTACTTTCCCAGAGGCACAGGTTAGCTGCTCTGTATAAGGCCTCCCTCGTGTTGGTGTAACACAAGGGGTGCGATGCCACCAAAAATGACTCCCATCTCACTTCACCAAGGTTATTGCCATCCCTTCCATGCTCTCAAACATTTCAGACATTCACCAGTCTCAGAAATTTTCCATCTTTTCACTTCTTCCAGCACATGACACCAGCCACCCCAAACTCCTCCTATTAGACTATTCCCACTCGTTTAATCACAGGAGAAATTTCCTGGTCTGCTCTCAACACACAGCAACTCATCCTAATCCTGTATGATCATACATTCTCCATTCTTCCCTCACTGCTTGTTGTGCTAAGAACTGGGAGTACAGCTTCACCACGGGGGCAAGAATCCTCACATTGCCCAGTCATTTGTACTAGAGAAATAAAAGGCAAAAAAAATTAGTTAACAGGTGTTTGGAGCACCAAATACCAGAAAGTTCAGATTCATACTCAGTATACAGATATTCACATGCATAAAGCAAGCTGAGCAATCCACCTTTTGCAACCCTGCACCTGTTATAAAAACTTAATTCCCATTGTTACAAGCAACCACACCTCCTGCAAAAACACCAGCTGGTGTGCAGACTCCCTGGGATGGCATGTGGGATTTTGCAAAGCCAGAGAGCCCTGACCATACTTTGCCGTGACATATTTACTGCCTGTCTGAGGGTTTTCTAAAGACATGGCTCAAATATCATCAAAAACCCCTTAGTCCAATTTCCTTCCACTTCAGTTTACAGCCAGACACACTTGTCCTCTCCAGAGAAAGAGAGTTGCAATCAGTTTGAAAAACCTTACACATTTCTGAGTTGGAAAGTGTAAACCCTCTTTAAACAAATACTTATTTCCTACTGTTTTAACACTCTCTTAGTGACAGCATTTAGAGTTGGAAACAAACTCCTTCTGCCACCTGAGAGACATAGTTTGTGTATTGGTTACAGAAGGCCAACAAATGGTGGGGTTTCAATGCCAGAGAGACCCTAGGAGCAATCAGTGGTGTGTAAAAGTGTGTTTCTGCCTGGTGCTCAGTGATTTGGGGGCTTTTATATATTTGTGAGTGATTTTTGCATTTGTGATCTTGTGAGACAAATCACATTGCTGGAACCAAGCAGCATGACTAAGTAGAACATAAACTTCCTTGCAAGCCTCTCCTGGCACAGCTGAAATCTCACCTCCACCAAGGCAGCTGTTACTGCCAGCACTTGGGCAGCTCTGAAACGAAGGCCAGGCACAGCTCTAGTAGATGAGGTATGAGAATAAATAATCTCTCTAGGGATTAAAGCAGATTGCTAACTGCAGGAAGCCTCCCAAGACAGTTTTAGGGACTAGCAAGCAGGGCAATTGCCTGTAGCCAAGGTCTATGAGACAGCATGGCTCAGCCCCATGGAGTGCTTGTCATTCCAGAATGGTACCTGCCTGTCACTGCAGCTCAGCATCATTTCAAGCCTACAGCAACTCCACCTAATCAAGACCCATCCCTTGTTTTCTTCTAATGAAAGTTTCCCAGCCATGGGCAAGACAAATCCCCCACCCTCAGTAAGCTGTGGCCCCTGCTAGAGGAATGACACTTTGCACCACTTCTCTCCTTTGTGGAGTTCATGTGGTTCCAGTCTGCAGCAGATATTTACAGCATTGACTCTGATATCCTGCATATCATCACCTCCTAAAAATCACCCTCAAACTTATATGGAGGCCAAAGTTTGTGTTTGGGAAGGTTCCTCTGCAAGAGCAGCTCCAAATGCTATAATTCCTGTTCACATTGCTGACACTTGGCAGGTTTGAAAGTGACCCATGAAGCCGGTTGTTGAGACAGAGGGGTCTGCTGAAGAGGTTTCTGGGCTCACTCCTTTAAAGAATGAAATGTGACAGCAACACCAAATAAACAGCTTAACAAGTACCTTAGGTTCTGCCCTGCCAAGCCTGAGACCTGCACGTGTTGATCCCTAGGACCCACATTTCCAAATGGATGGCTGCTGTCCGAGGGGTGCAGAAATCTGCACACATGTTCTTTGCCCCATTCAGTAAATGACAATTGAGAGAAAAAAGAAAAGCAAAGAATGAAAGAATAAGTGTTGCTCTGGAGCTGCTACTCCTCTGGAGGCTTGCAAGAGACTGGAGCAAATGTTTCAGGTGCAAACAGTGCATGGAGATCCACAAGCACGCTGGTGCATGGCCCCGTGGGGCAGTATTGCACAACCTGTGGAGTGCTCATGGCCACGTTCAAACATTTTCTCTGCTCAGCCATCAGTCTGTACAAGCTGTAGAGCAAGTACATGGCAAGAACAGAGCTTATGGCACAGTGGAAGGGGACTGGAAGGCAGCCTAGCACTCAAGAGATGGTCAGGCAGTCAAGGACAAACCAATTGCAGCAGCTCCATCCCTCACCATCCAGCAGCAGAACTGCCACAACTACTCAGCTGCAGGCTCATAGCCTGGCCTGGTCACACAGTGAGCTCTGTTAGCTAAATCTCAATAAAAAGATTCTCAGAACCCAGCAAAGGCTGTTCCAGCTCCCAAGCATTACAAGGACAGTAAGATCCCAACACAGAAGATGCTCAATGACTTTCTGGTGTTCATTGAATTGTTCCCTACAGTCCAAAGCAATCAATGCAAAACTGATCAGAATTTTGCAGGGAACACACCATTTCAGTGGAAAATGGTTTTTAGTTTGGGTTTTTTTTCTTTCTGAACTCAAAACATTTTGTCAGAAATGTTATGTAAACTTCCAACACATCCCATTGGGTCTGTGGACATGGGTTCCAAGAGGGCTAACTCCATCCTGATTCCTGTTTTCTTCAGGCTCTGCTAGCTAAGCTGGGCTCCCAGACTCCATGTGGAAGCTGAGTGGCTGGAAAAGGAGGCAGTGCTGGTGCTGCAGCAGCACACAGAAGCTGGGAGCATTCCAGATGTGACTGTAGTGAGGGAACACAGCTGTGGAGTCTGCAGCACAGCCAGGGCATCCTTGCTGCAGAACATCCCTGCTACCTTTTCTCTTAAAACCACCATACACCAGGAGTTCTGGGTTGCTCGGTTTTTTTTCCCCCCAATCTCAGTATTTCTGGGTTGAAAGCATTTGTAAATTTTGGCTTAATTTTGTGATAAAATCAGCTTTCAGGAAAAAGGAGATGAATGCATCACCAAAACTATTTCAGACAGTTTGACATTTTTCATGACAGGACATTGCCAAGATCTGGTTTGGACTTGGGAGCAGGCACTGGTGCTGGGTTCATCAAAAGAGGGGGAATTCAGTACTTCAGTCCTTGGTAGCCAGAGGGCTTGACCCCAAAATTCTTTGTAGGAACTAGAAACGTATGCACAGATGGGTAAAACCACTGAGAGATTGATCTTCACAAAAAAAAAAACAACATCCATTTTTAATTCTCTAGCCTCATCCTGCCGACATAGAAGAAGCTGCATTAATTCTCCATAAAATTAAGAAAAGAATTAGGTGACTTTTATATGAAAAAGCCTGTAACTACAATAGATACTGACTGTGAATATAAATGGGAACATATACAAAATCAGGCCAAGCAAATTAGCTGGTGCTAAAAGCCAAGATAGAGTCTGCACATGCCAAATGTGACTCTGGAGAAATATTGTAATTGCTTTAAGGATAGGCTTAAGATACTGTAAGTAAAACCCACTCAATATAGAAGCAGAGCACATAGGTGGCAGCTACCAGGAATATCATGGTGTAGAAAATGCTTCTTTCCATCTCCACCTAGTGGGCCAAGGGAGCTATTGCTTTATCCTGGGATGCTTTTATGGAATCGCATGTGGAGATTTCCCCTCCTTATGTAACAAGCCTTTCGGTTCTCTAATTCTTTCCCCTTGGCTTTCTGCTGCTTCCCGAGTTGCATCTCTCTCCCTGTCTCTCTTTTCATAACAACAGGGTTTCTCTAGGTTTCTCCATTTTGCTTAATGGCATTCATTGCACACTGGGGCCACTTTACAATGAGATTTACAGCAATGTCACAAATAGAGAAAATTGTTGTAAAATAACCATGGACAACATTATAAAATAGCAATAAAATCAGCAATAATGCACAGCTGTGTATTTATGTTGGCCACCTGTTCACTTCACTGGTTTTGTTTTGGTTTTTTGTTTCATTTTGTTTTTTTTTTTTTTAAGCCACCTCTAATCAGTTCAACCAATTCAGCAAAGGAATGATCTAATCATGTTTCAGATCAAAGCAAAGGTTCACATTTCAAGCAGCTCCCCCAGCCTTTATATAGAGACACAAAGAGAGTGCAGTCAGTGTACACACAGGTACTTGTGCATCAGGCACAGCAACAGAGCAGACACATCACCTATATTCCTCCTGTGTGACAATCAGCAAGGAATCATCTCTACCTGCAACACATGCACCAAAACAGACATCCAGAGACACACAAATATACACAAAATATATATCTGATCACATGTTGTAGGTACATATATCCATCTGCTTTGGCATTCAGAGTCCTAATCTCCTGTTCCCAGACTATAATCCATCGGTCCCATAAAGTATAAGAAATTCTTGGCTATCCCAGGCAGGGAGCTGGCTTGTCATTGGGATAATTCCACTATGTAACAGGAAGGGCTGAAGAAGACAAACACAGAGTCCAACTTCCAACTTGGACCATTCATGATGGCTGCACTTTCAGCTCCAAATATGCCTTCTACTTAGTGCTTGGATGGTTTGTCAAGACCATCCTTCTCCTTCAACAAGTTAGAGTAGACCAAGACCAGCCACTGCTTGCAGGGAAAGGATTCCAGACAATTTGCAACTTGCTTTCCACATCAGGAAAACATTTCTACATCCAACACTCTGAAATAATTGCTGTGGGATCTGTGAACAGCCTGGTACATTTAGATATCCCAATTTGCTTTATGGATCATTTTGTGATGAACCAGGGCAGAACAGCCACCTTGGGTAACATCCAACCAACAGTGATAAAAAGCAAGCAGTGTGCTGTACCACCTAGGAGGAATGTGTGAATGGCTCTGTCAGAAAACATTTGTATAAACTATCAATAACCCTTCTTGTGGAAACCACAAAACTCTCTGGAATGGGAAGTACATGGGCTGAATTGTAAATGTCCTATCCTGACACAGCGACTGCTGTTGCAAACCATTAATGGTTACACTCAAGGCAGTCTGGAAGCTGCAGCACTGCCTGTAAATGATGTTCCCTGGTTAACACACATTTTTAATGGTCACCTCTGAATTAGGGGGCATTTTTCATTAAACTGAGACCCAGCGGGCAAAACATTAGAAGAAACTGCAAATGAAAGCAAAGTGTAGAGACAGTGAAAAGTTACAACTGAAGTGCAGATTTAACTGAACAAAATTTCTCATGGTAAGGAGAGAAGATACCTCTATAAGGATGCAGTGAGCAGGTCTTGTGCTCTCTCCCTTTTCTACCTGCCAGGTTTTCTGATTCCAGATCCAGCTCCCAGCATCCATCAGAGCCATCTGTCCATGATGTGATGGGCAGTGTGTCATGGGAAGACAAATCCCCACAGGGAATGGTAACACACAGCACCTGAATTGCAGCTCTTCTGAATTTCAGTCTTAACCTTTTAAAACCCCAGCATTTTAATTTCCTTCCTATATATTGTGTAGATTGTCACCACAAAAAGTGTTCAAAGTTCTGTAAAACTTAATCTCTCCCAGCCAAGAGGCACAAAAAACCTTCCTTCTTAGTTAAACAAACAGTAATGATATCACACAGCAAAATACCATATCAAAGAAGTGATGGAAGCCATATTAGTCCTGATTTTATTAAATCTGAGTAACACAGAGAGAGAGTGAGGTGCAAGTTAGGCTGCAGAACCATTAACAAATGCTTTCCTTTCTCTGGTCCTCAGTTCACCCAACCCCTGCCCTGGGCATAATGAAGTTTTCTCTAACTCACAATCTTTGAGGCTAAAGACATGATTAATTGTAAAACACTGTTCTCAGTAGCTAGATGAAAAGGATATAGAAATTAAAACAATGTAAACAAGACTAGTATAATAGGGATGATGTGAAAGCCCTTGTGGAAGTGCTTGAAGACCATTGGATAAAGTCTTCCAGCTGATGACCCTAAATGAGCTTCTCATTTCATACAGCTTTTCCAACTGATACAATGAGATGGTGCTAAACAGGAGTATCAGGGTGTGGGGATAGAAGCCCAAAAGCAAAGCTTTCCTTATCAAAAGTTCTGCAGGTCAAAATGGGATCAAGAATCTTTGTCACTCACAAGCAAATAATCACCCCGAAGGTGAAAGACAAGTAACTGGGGATCCATCCAAATTACACAGAGGTAGCACAGCACAAAGCAAAAGATTTCTAATGTAGTGATCTGTCTCTTGGTTATTTGTCACAAATATTCCTGTATCTGATGGTTTCTGAGGAAAAGAGCAGGATCAACTCTGTGGAAAAAAAAAATAAATCTCTACCCTGCAGTTGAATGCTCAAAGCTGTGATAGATCATCTGGACACTGTATAGAAATGAAAAGCAGGTCAGGAAGCACAAGCAGCCTGGCAGTTGGTGTTGCATTTGAGATGCATAGAGGATCAAGCAATGATAAGCTGAATAGTGTGTTGAAGTTAAAAGGAAAGTACACAAAGCAGTAATGAAGCACATACTTCAAAAGTACGACCCCACTCCTGTCCACAAAGGCACACAAATTAAAAGTGAAGTTTGCAGTAAAGCTTGTGAGGAGTTTATGTGTGCAAGAAGGGGAGATGCAGAAATTAAATAGTAAAAAACGGTGGGGTTTAAATGTCAACATTCAAAAATTTGTACAAGAATCAACCCATCTTACTGCTCCAAAATACAGTTTTGCTTTCTAAACGCAAAAAACTTAGATCTTTTCCAAGTTTGCTTTCAAATTTAGAATTCTTATAGCATCTTAAAAGTTTCTGACAGGTCTCTTCTGCATAAAAGTAGCTCACTGGGTCTGGGAGTGGTTCAAGGTACATAAAAAATTCAATGACATTCATTTTGCAGTAGCCCCTACTCTTTAAAAAACATTCCTTAGGCAGAGAGCAAGTGACTTGACCAATTTTAGCCACCTAATACACAAAACTTCTGCTCTTTGGTGCTACCTCTTGTGCACATCACATTGCAGCTGCATATCACTGAGCTGCTCTGAACATTGAAGATCTTTTAACTGCCCACAAAGCAGATGATAAGGACACTTAATGCTGAATTACACAGCCTGATAGCACCACTGATCAAGTACAGCTTGTGACAGCAGCCTGTTGTAAGTTAGCAAATCAGTTTTAATGCTATTTTATTTGGCTGCTGCAGAGGGAGGCATTTAAAAGCTTAGGTCAATATCAACCATTTTTAGAAGTGACAGACATCTGCAGTTAAAAGGAGCTTCAGCTGCAAACTCAGCTCTTTGGAGTCAGGCCATAAATGCATTTCTCTGGACAGACACCCAAAAACCAGAGGCACTCAAACCCAAGAGCTGCAGCTGGAATAGTTGGCCCAGGTGTTTATTTCTCCCTGACTCTCCCAATTTTGTTTTCCTGAAACCAGAAGATAGACTGGTCAAGAATGGATAAGTAAATATAGCACTCTGGATGTTTTCACATTCCAATCATGTTCTCAGTGAACATAACATCATTCCTTACCACCATAGAAGAGACTCTGAGGACAGGGAAAAACTAGCAATTTTGGCACATGCCAAGGACCAGATTCACCATTGCTTTACAGCTTTCTGTGGCACTAAGATTCATTCAAAAATGGTTGGAGTCAGACCTGTGATTTCAGTCAGGGATCTAGCTGCCTAGTTATTTCTAAACCAAAATAAAATACAGACTTCACAGTTATGCTCCTGCCATCGTAACAGAAAACTCAGAGTTTGTCTTCAGACCAGGTCTGAAAGGAATAGATATTCACCATGTTGCTGAAGGCAATGGAGTCTGGATCTGTCCTAAGGACTGCAGAGATGGCCACCTTCATCCCACTTCTTAGTTACTTCTCCACTACACTTTTGCCCACCTTGTCAAAAGCTACAGACTTTGTCTAGCCAGACCAAGCCCAGGTTCACAGATCCCCTAATGGGAATGGCTCAGCTAATGCAAAAATGTGGGGTTTTTTTCCCCATTTTCTCCCCTCTTATAACTTCTCATCACATATTGGGTTATCTCCAAGATCCCATCCTGGAAAGCTGATTATCATTTGCCCCCATGACAGAAACACAAAAAAACCCTGCAACCATCCTGAGGCAACAGGAAGTCAGCCTGACAAATTTCAGTGAAACTGATGTGTCCCCATTATAGAAGAGGGAGAGGACCATCCATCAAAGATGGGCTTATGGTTTTCTGAAGACTGCTATCAGCTACGACACACACCAAGGTGTCACTCATATCGTGAACTTGCTCTTATTTTCCTCCCAGATGTAACTGCAGCTCTGATTCTCCAAAGTCCCTCTCCTCCTTTTCCCCTTAATCAGGAACCTTAACTACATGGAGTAAACAACGATCTCGGCCTAATTTGCAATGTTTAGCTAAGATCTGTCTGTAAGTGCAATGTCAGTGTATTTGCTGTAGGTATTAAGACAGTTACTCATCTCTGGTGCTGAGCCAACAGCAATATTTCTACAACTTCAAAGGCCTTTAAGGAGAATAATATCTTTTGGCTAATTAAATCAGGATATAATGTAACAAAGTTTTTTTTTTTTCTCCTCTTCCTTGAGTTCCTGCTTTCATAACCTAATCAGGCATTTTACTGGGTGAAACATCTCTATTAAGTCTCTCATTTCTCAGCCACACGATACAAAAACAGGATGATAATTGAGGCTGCATAATTGATGTGTGCAATGACAGAATATAGAAAAGGGCTCCATTAGCCAGGTCACATCATTAGCATACATTACGTTCAACAAGATTGCTCTCTTCACCTCCTATTTATTAATGGGTTAATCCAGTCCCATCAGCCTGAATACACCATTGTTTAGGTCCTTTCCTACTGTAAGATACAGTAGCTCACTTCTACGTTAGGAAAAAACTGCTGCCAATGGCAATAAAATCCCATAAGTGTCAGTGCTGCAGTGGTGCTGTTTGCAGAAGTTCTCAGTTGCCCTAAAAGCCAAGGATGCAATAAAGTCTGCAGCACCAACACATCCTTGGCAGCACAGGCATAACCAGAGAGGGAACTCCTGCAAGGACAGAAGTTGTTGTATCAGAACAGACTCCTCAAACAGAATACAGACCCCTCTAGTCTGTATTTCTTGCCTTGGCTACCAGGGTTCTCGGCAAGAACAGGGAGTTTATTCTCTTTCTCACTGGCACAAGAGTGATATCAGCTTCTGTATCAAAAACACCTCAAAATTAAAATGATGTTTCAGTCTTACACGTGCTCTGCCCCCTGCAGCAGTGAGGATACCTGGTTACTACATCAACTGCCTCTTTGGGAGAATCTGCCAAAAGAATTTGCTATCAGGTCAAATGCAGCTGCCCATCATCTCAACAGCTCTAGAAGAGTTCACATTTGGTAGCACAGATGCAAAGATTTCCCAAAAAGCTCTTCCTGAAGACAAACCAGCAGAATCTTTAGGTGCCAAAGGGGAGCTGTCAACTTTGGTTGTATCATGACCTTAGAAAACTGGCCTTATAAATTTGGAATCTAAGCATCTTAAATTAAGCTACATGGAATAACCATCATTAGTTCACTAAGCACCAGCATCCAAAGAATAGATGGCATTTGTGCAATAGTTCAATTGCCACCAGGAAAAAATAAAATGGAATCTCTAATCCAGGACTGTCTGCCACTCTCCTCCTTGTCTGAAGCCCAGTTACAAAGTCCCTTTGGACTTCAAACCTGGAAATTTGGAGTCAAACCTCGGTCAACTGAAACATTCTTTCCTGGGTTATCTTTTTGCAATAAGCAAAATTGTGCCAAACCACTATTATTACTGCATTTTTTTGGTTTATTGTTTTAGCACATGGAGATAAATGGAGCTCAGAACTGTCTTATGATAGATACGATATGGGCAGCCAGAGAAAGGACAGAAGAAAGCACTATTATGCCCATATTATGCGTGGGTTAAAAAAAAAACCAATGTGACTTGTCTGGTCACATAGAAAATCTTTGAAAGGAAGTGAATTGTGATCACAGCATTGTAGCCATGCTCATGCTCCTTACCTGCACTAATTAACTGGCCTCAAGGCAATAATTATCCACCTCCTTTCCTGGCCCATCATGCTCCCCTCCACCAGGAACAGGACAGAACTAGTGAGGCCAGTCTTTCAGCTTAGACATGATTCACTTACTGATCCTTCAGGAAGAAAACAGCCTTTGTAAATTGACTTTCTTATTCTTGAATCTGCAGATCAAGCTATTCCATTGCTTGTCTGAGTGACATCTCTACAATAGAGAGACTACCAAGACCACACAGTTAATCACTGCTGCCAGGTGCACTTCTGCCTAACAGTGCAGTCTTCTCGACTTAGCTACTTGAGTAGACACACAAACCACTCTCATTTTCATATCTCATTCAGAAAATGTCACAGAAAGACTTCTGCACTCAAAGCCTGTGATGCATTGATACATTTACTGGTGCATCATCATCAGTGCTGTGGCTGAGACATGAACATGATCAATCTGCTGTGTTGGATGTCAGAAGTGTTAGAGTTATGTTAATAAGACAGCAGGTTGTCAGGTTTTCTAGTGACGTACCGGAGTATTTTTTTAACATCTAATAGTAGTAACTCTGAGTTCAGAAGCTCCAGAATAAAACAAATTATTTTAGCCCTTAGCTAGCCTTTCAGTCATAGTCCTATTCTTTTTTCAGATTCAGTATGGGATACAGTACAACTTACTCTGAAGAAGTCCACAAGAGCAAAGATCTCACAAGTAAATGGAGCTTTTCACCTACCCAAAATGCTGAATTAAACCTTATGCAGTCCACAAAACTCTTCAAGTGCCATTATGAAGTGAAAAGAAATATATAAAGTGGGCATTGCCACTCCCAGCTTCTGTAAATAGGGAAAGAAGGATCAGACATTCACTTTGTTGCTGGACTCTCTCCCCTAGTCCTCCATCTCAAAATCAGTATTACAGTTTTGCTACAAAAATGTTCTCCTACATTCTATTTGTCTGCTTTATGTTTGTTTTTACTATCAGTTAAATAATTTTTATTCTGGTTTTGATCAAAAATAGTTCATATCCAAAGCCAAATAAATCCTCACTGAAAGCACTCCCTGTGAAAACTCAGTGATGACCAGACCTGAAATCACAACCAGCATGAAATGGTACTGCCTGATTTCACCCTTCAACCTGTGTGTCAGCTCCCCACCTGGGCCTGCTGATGGCAAGGGAATTGTTCCAGGGCTACCCAGCACCATCCAGTTCTGAACCTCTCCAGCACTGCACTGACTAAAGCACTCTGTTGACACTCAAACTATAGCTCCTGCTCTGCTTTTAGACAAGATTTAATCAGCAAATTCAAGTTGATTTGCATGGTAGGCAGCCCAGGGACTATGAAAAAATTCAGAATCTGGAGATTTGGCTTGTCCTAGAAAGAGTCAATCAGGGTGCTGACTGCCAGTCCTAACTAAATAACCATATCACTGACAGAGCTGCCTGCAGCAGAAAATAAGGGAGGCTGAATGCACAGCTCCATCTGCCTTCTCCCCTTTTTGAAAGGAGTAAGCAACCAAACCTATTTAAGTTTCCCATGTATGCAAGACCCCATGTACTCCCCTCCTGGAGATGGCTGTAAGGAGTTGGAATTTCTTACTCCCACACCAAGTCAGGTTTTAGTCCTGAGGAGAGGGGTTTTAATCTCTGGAAAGGTCACCGTAGTTTACCCAGAAAAAAAAAAAAAAAAAAAAAAAAAAAAAAAGAGAGAATAAGAGGGCTCCTTTAATTGTATTAATTATGATACATTCTCCTTTTGTTTCTGATGACTGCTGCATTTTAGGATCCAGGAATGGTATCACTGAATTTCAATCAGAGATCTGAACAAGCTACTGGAATATGATTAGTTTTCCTATCTGACACTGTGGTTACTGCTTAGGAGACATCTGCTGTTGCATAAAATCAAATCTTCCTTTTCTGTCTTCCATTGTGTTGACACGGGAACTTTTCTCTTTTTTTTCTTTTTAAGTAGGTGGATACAACCTCAAGAAAAACCCTGGCAAGGAAGCAGGGCTCAGCCTTTAGCACTACCTGCCCTCCAGGAACACTCTGCTACACCTCTCCAGTGGTTTTTGCCCTTTATCACCTCTGAGGTGACAGACTGCCTGCAGTACAGTGGGGAAGAAAGCTTTATCATTGTGCCTGTATTTGTATGCCCAGGATGTGGTCCTGCTCTGTTTTGCAGTGGGGATGCCAACTCCTCCCCTTCTCATGGCTGGGTTCTTCTCACTGTCCCTGTGACACCTGGTCAGGGGTATCACCTGAACAGCCAACAGCTGGGTCTCTGTTCCTGCTTGCACATGCTGTCCAAATGCTCCTTCCAAACAAAATACATCACTCTCATCTAGGCAGGTGAAAAGTCCTTTTTCAAGATGACTCCATCAGAGGGCAGATGGTGGCTTTAGGTGATGCATTAAAAGCCTGATCTTGTGAGGTGCTGATCTCAATTGGGACTGAGGGCAGCACTCAGCACCTTGCAAAGACAGGATCCAGAAGCTAAAGGTAGTGTCAGAAGAGGCAGAGATGAAGAAGAAATAAAAAAAAAAGAAAAACAAAACAAGAAAGGAAAGAAAAAAAAGAAAAGGTAATATTGTTCACATCTGACCTCAAAGCTGCTGGGACTCCTGTGAGGTATTTTTCCCACTCAGCTTAGTCTGTTCTAAAAGGCTGTGGGCATCAAAGAGAAAACATTATAAAATACCTGTCTTCCACTCGCCTGCATTTTGCCTGCAATAGGTCTCCCACTTACACTGTTATTTTTTTCCCCCCTCATCTCACCATAGAACAGAGGATGGCTGCTCACAAGGCTCATTAATATGCATAAAGTGCAGTATAATTAGTTGCCACAGGTAACCCTTCTATAACTGTGAGAACTGAGCTAATGTGCAAATATATGAAGCACTGCAAGTAGGACGGTGTAAGTAAAAGTCCCCCATTTCATAAAAGGAGATATTTGAATAATATGCAAATGCACTGGCTGTTATTAACAGGATGTCAAGGTTTGACAGTCCATGTTATTGTGGAAATAAATGAGTTTTGACACAAATAACTTAGATATGCATTGATTTTTTGAGCAAACGTTGTAATGAGATGTTATGTATTGTAGTGCAGGTTTACACAGATTTTGATGACTATTAGGGGAAAACATAACAGTGGATCAATTATTAATGTATTCATTAATATGCTCCAATGTGTAACAATAATTATTTTCTTTCTTTCCCCCCCCCCTTAAAATGCAGCTCCTCTTGCATTTTTAATATACCTTCTTGAAAGCATACTGAGAAGAGTCAATATAGCACTCAAAGATTTCTGGAAAAACAAAATTATTCCAAAATTAGAAGAGACTGTACCTAACAACCAAACACTACACAGTGCTTGTTATGCCCTGAATTTCTTCCTTATAACTCCCTGGAGGAGGTATTTGCCTCTGTTCCTTCAAGGAACACAGTTTACATGCTGGAGCTCATCATCAGGTGGTCAACATTTCCTTATGTTGGTCAGTGAGCTTATGTGAATTTCCATTGTGCTGGCATTTGCTCCTGAGAGGCAGAGGAAAAATGCATCCAGAAAGCATTCAATGCCTTAGGACAAACATCTGCTGAAATAGTTTGTTGGCCAAGTTCACCAACAAGGGAATGTGCAGTTGATCTATTCTGTTGAACCTGCCAGATGTCCCCATTTTGTGCCATCTCTTCCTGATTTCTAAAAGGATTGTCACAGAGTCCCAGTAGGTGTTTGGGAGCCCTGTATGGATGGACTGTCACAGCCCCCCTTGCCATACCAACTGCCACATTTCAAAAAGTGCTCCAAAGGGCATTAGGGTATGGAAGGGGACAGGAATGTTGGCATGAGCAACCCAGCAGCAAGAAAACCTGAGCTGATGGAAAGTGGTGCAGATTTAGCCTGACTGATTTTGGCTTTCCCGTACCATTAATTCCAGAATGCTGGACTTACAAACTGTTTTCTACTGGTGCAAAGATGATGCATGAGGAAGGAATACTCCTTTCACTAGTGACCACAAGAAGGTGTGCCAAAATGACATCAGTTTTAAAGGATTAAGATAAATGATTAAGCCTTCATTTCATTAAGATATTAATATATCAGTCACTTTAAAAACTTATCTGTCCAGCAAATCTTACTAATTTGTAGGATGTTCTCTAGTATTTTCAGGTTAAGATGTTCTGGCCTTAATAGGTTACACCACAATAGGATCAGGCACAGAAGTGAAACAGTATTTCTACACAAACTTTGTCTCAGCCATTTTGTAAACTGTAATGACGCAGCAGCTATTCTGGAAGGTGGCCATCTGAAGAGAAGCAGTCAAGTTTGCAAGTCTTGTGTTTGGCAACTATGTCAAGAGAAATTTGATTATTTGGGGAGTGGTAAAAAGAGATTCTTCTCTCAGGTTAAACTTGAAAGATTTGCTGAGAGCTGTTTGGATTCTTCTGAAAAAAAAAAATGGGCATGATCTACTTCTTGTGTCACCCATAATTGTACTTTGCAAAATTCCCCAACTTTTCAGGAATACAGGACACATACAAAGCTAACTCCCTCCAGTGATCCTCCTGCCACATAGGAGAGAAACTCCTGCTCAGTGTAAAGTTATTGACAGGTACTGGCAAATATATTCTGGACTGTGGAGCCAAGTGCAGATGTTCTGCTGACCTTTCTCCTTAAGATGGGATTCATCTCAGTTTAGCTCAGTTTAACAGTCTCACCCTAAATAACTCCAGATTGCCCTCTCTGTCTCTCTCTCAAATGGCAATAGCTGGAGCCTGGGTGAATAACTCAAACTTTAAGCCAACTTTCAGACAAGTTTCTTGTATGGCTGCTGAACTCAATAACCCAACTTCCAAGACACTTGGAAGACTTAAGAACTGTGGCAAGTAAACAGCTTTAAGCTGATTGAATATGATGAAAAAGTACTGCTGTATGACCCCAGTTAGATAAACTGATTAGTTCATCTGGAGCTTTGCATTTATTATGCCTCCTCAGACTCTAATCCCAGAAAGAATCACCCTTGGAATACTGAAAGTATTGCCATGATGCTGTAAGAGTGGCCATGCTGCCTCTTTAGCTCACAACACGGACCACCATGACAAGGTTTAACTGATTTTAAAATATGACATGAAGTAGTAAAGGCTGGAGGCAAGGAGGGAAACTATCCACAGAGAAGTAACCTAAGCGTGGATATTCTGTAAGTGAAAAAGGAAATTCAACATCAGACTTAAAATTGTGGGTAGAATCACAGGTGTAGAAGTACCAAGAAGCACATTTGCTTCTTAGTGCATATCATGAATACTGGGATAGCTAAAGATTCACTGCTTAAAACCCTCATTTCATACAGCCAATTAGCATGCTACCCAAACCATTATCAAGCATTACTGTGGGTATCACGGTGCACAATGAAGAGATTCATGTAATTATAACATGACCCAGATGACCTTCTGTACCACAGGCAACACATTGTGCCCCTTACACTGTCTAATACTGGCCAAGGGACCTGAGACAACCCTGAATTGTTAAGCTACAGGCAAGATTTCAAAAGTGTTTCCAGCCTTCAAGCATCCAAAATAATAAAGTCGTTTGAGGTCTTGTGTTTCCGAGAACAGGGACTGATTTTCAGGGGCAGATTAGATGCCTGAACATTTCAGGCTTTTGCTTTGGAGATAATAAGTCTCTGATGGATTTTGCTCACAGACAGTCATCATCTCTAGGTAAGTGAATCTGAAAGCAGCATGAGTGTATAATTGACTGCACACCGGGCTCTGCAGCTCAGCACAGTGACACAGCCAAAGAACAGTGAAAAGCTTTAACTGCCAAGAAAAGGAAATATTTTCCTTAGCTCATAAAAGAAAAAAAAAAAACAAAAAACCAAAAAAACCAGTCCCCCAAAACTGCAGGCTTTAAAACTCAAAGCCAGGCTTTCAGACATGACTTCTAGAGCTAACAAGCTCTACAAATCATTCCCCTTTTTGATATTTAAAATATTCCAGTATCACACTCACACACATGTGAAAATAAAGCCACGCATTCCTACCAATACTTCTACGGGCAATTTTTAGTCCTACAGAATGTCCTGTGCTTATCATTTGCATTTATTTATAAAGTTGATGTCTCCCATCACTGGGGAGCATCATGGTGCATATTTGTGTAATGCAGCATAAGAGAATAACGGGGGTTCCTGCTAGAAAACCTAAAGAAATCGTTTTGTGCTGGTTATTTCCAAGACAATAATAATGTTGTACAGCATAAAGCACTTTTCCTGCAGCAATATTAAGAGGTATGAAAAAGATCATCTTCCAAGGAACAGACTGACAGCTCAGAACTAACCCAGGCAAGGCCAATCGGAAACAGAAAATACTTTGGAGTAACTCCTACTTACTAGTTACCATTTTTTGGAGGGAGATTTTAAAGTATTTTTTAAAAGGAAAAAACTTGTCTGTTCTTTACAGATGTGGAAATCAAAGCAAGGAGAGATGAACTGCCAGTGATCATCTGCCCATGAAACAGTGACAAATCAAAGTCTTCTGGTCATCTCTAAAGCAAGCAGAGAGCAAGGCTGCAGCATGCTGCAAGGATCTGATCCCCTCTCTTCCAGTTAAGAGTACCTGACCAGGATATGTTACAGCTTTTAATATTCATGCACCCACATTTTTTTTGTTCAGTAGAAAGTGCAGGCAGGGGCAGAGGACCTGGAGAGTGATGCACAGCTCATTTTTACCCCTACATGCAGCCTGGAACCACACCTAAGTCTGGCAGCTCAGAAATGCTCCCAGGTCTGGATGACACCTCTCAGCTGCTTCTCTGCACAGCTCACCAGCCCACAATATCTCTCTTAAGCTGCCTTGTCTGATTTGAAGGCACATCTGATTCTGTCTGCTTTACCTGAGGCATCTTTCTTCCTACTTGTCACAGTGATACGAAAATTAAGGCTGTTTCCAGTCAGTGATATCATTATCACCATTACAGCTCCATCATGTAAAGAAATAATGTTCCTTCATCCTAGCAAAGACTGGTCCATAGAGACCTACAAATTTTTTCCCCTTCTGAATCATTCTAATTTGCTGTGTCTAAGACTGAAGTGGAATATGCTCTCTGTATTTTCAACATCTCAGTCCATTCAGTCTGTTACAGATCTCAGGTTGAGTAATTGGATTTCCATGAGCTGACCCTTAGTTATTCCCATGGCTTGTGTTAAGGTATGCCAAGGCAAGTATATGCACCCCACGAAGGGTGAAAAAACTGGCAATGAGATTTCTCTGAGGAAGAATTTCTAGAAGAGAAAATTCAGAGCATCAAGAAACACTATGAGACTCTCCACTCTATCCCTCCTTTCCCATGGTAGCTGCAGTATGTACCTAAAACAGGCAAAGCCTTGTTATACAGAAATAAAACTATGAACCTCACCAGGGTCATTCCCCTGCTTGTGTGGTTTCCTACAGAAGAGTCATGGAGCAGACAAGCTGACAGCTAAAGACAAGACTTTGATCCACAGACTTTGCATATGATTTCTAACTATTCAGTATAATAAAACATAAGATACATTTTAATCCAAGTATGAAGTCTGCAAGATGACTTCTGGGTTCATTCAATTTGAGCTGGAATGTTGGGGGTTTTTACCTTTTAAATTCAACATCTCTTTTTTTAAGCAAGTAATCGGTATATTTTGAACATTTTTAAACAACTGCTTTCACAAAACAAATTTACATTTTATATCGGCTCCAACAGACAAGCAGGCAGGCAGAGAGCTGTGATCCTCTATCTCAGAAGCTTTACTCAGGTTTCTGCCTTCCCTAATGTGATTGCCAACAAGGAGTGACAGTTGGTACCACCTGCAGTGCTGTTTTTTGTGACTTGAATAACTTCTCAGACTCCCAATGAGACAAACGGGTCATTTCAGATTAGACTTCAAGCTGCACAGGCTTTTGGTCACTTCTGCCCTGGGTGACATTTGACTACAAACTGTCATTTGCAAGTCATCTATCAACAGGTTGTTCCTACCTCCAAATGGATGTGGACATACATTCACAGAGAAGAGCTAGTTAAGGCAAGTTAGATGGTGCCACATACTCTCATGGACTCATTTAAAGTTAACAAAAGCTATATATTCTTGTGGATGGGGTCTACTTTGCTCTAATAACCCAAATGCAACTCTAAAAAGGAATTTTCTACACAACTCCCTTTATAGTTCTCAACAGCCTAGTTAGAACTCTATGTTGACTCTTTGTACTGACATTGTTATTTTCCTTTTTTTTACCAATGGGCCCAAGTCTTGTTTGCATGGCTGCTTATACAGTTTAATGACATGTTATAGTTAAAACGGTCACCAACTGAATAGGCCTTGTTGGTTTATGAAATAGCTGTTAATATTAGATTGTACAGTGGGGAATATTACAGCATGCACTTGTACATTAAATATTAATTTGTCTGGTGAGAGCTGAGACTATTTGAAGTGTAAGAATTGAAATCTGGGCAGGGCTTCAGTGTGTTGTTGCCAGTGGCCTAATGATGTATGCAGTGTGCACTAGCCTGAGCCTTTGGGGTACCACAGCATCCAGCTAAAGGCCTCAGGCCTGTATTTTCCATTTTGTCCTTGTTTAGGATGAATGCTGAAGACATAGATTTCTATGGTAGGTTCTTTCTTCTAGCCAGTCCAGGGCTTTTTCCAGATGATCAATCTATCCCTGCTCAAAGTGGCTCATGCAACACAGTGGCAAACATAATTTGCCCAAAGCCTCTTCAGAGCAAACTATGGATCTCTGAGGATAGTTTATTGCCAGCAGACACTCCTCTTTTGTGAAGTTCTTCTTAAAACAGCCAATGTACTCATCTTTCAAGTACCATCAATCGAGAGACAGGAAAACACAAAATCAGTCAATGGAAGTCCTCACATCAAAAGGGTTTGTTGTGTATGTCAGTGGTCCACAGAGAGGGAATGAAGGCATGTACAGAACTCCTGAACTAGCAATTCCAAACTCTGGAGATTCCATATACTGCATAGTAGCACACAAGTTGCTAATGTGTAAAACTTGTGCAGCAGCACAGTTAATTAAAATCTTTTTACTGCCCAGAAGCCTTCAGACGGGCACACTGTAAACACACTCTGTATTTAACAGAGACCAACCCATGCCACAGCTGCAAAAACAATCTAATCCATTTCACAAATTCAGAATCTAGGCTGTTGGGTTTTTTTAAATAAATACAAAATGAAGCTCTAAGAGAATTTACTCAGAGTTCACTCAACTTAACTAACGTGTGTTAAAATGGAGTTGGTGCCTTGGCTAATCCATGACTTATTTCTTCATCTGTATTCCTCCTCTTCTTTACCCACTTGTGCATTCATGAATGATCTGTGTACTGTTCATCTAAAATCCATAACCTACCAAGGTGCCTGTCAGACTGTGGAACACCTTTACCACACTGATGTTTTGCCTGACAGCAAAAGTTAATGTCAGGGTGGTTTTATTATTTCTTATTTACTTATTTGGTAGGGAGCTGAGACAACACAATCAATTTTGGGGGCCTAGTTCTTCCAGAAAAAGTTAGGTAACATCTCAAGCAGCTAATATGTACCATAGTGACTTTACACACAATCCTACTGACTACACCTCCAGACTGTCTGTATGACATATATGTTACACACAAACACACACTGGGAGCCAGACCACGTTATCCTGAAGACACTAGAGGAGTGGGATATTTCCTTGACTCCAGGACCATAAAATTAAGTTACCCAGTATTTTACTCCAAGGACATTCAATGCAGCCTCTCTAGGTGTGGCTAGCAAACTTTACAATGCATGTTTGGCTGCTCTGCTGAAAAGCACAAAGGAATCATGTTAGTGAACTTCTGGAACTGCCACAGGAGGTTGTGGGGACAAACAGTATCTACAGAGTTTAAAGGGATTAGAGAAATCCTTGAACAATAGCTCCATAAAAAGGGGAGGCAGGAATGTACCCTGCAACATCTTCACTCCAATGATTACAAGCACTGGAGTTGCATGAAGGGAAAGGGCTGCAGAAGGTGGTTAGAGCCACATTGTCCTGGAGAGTAATTTTTGGGGGCAGTCTAAGACACTCAGGTTGGACGAATTATTGGTGTGACCTACACTTTTTTTCTTAATCAGTTATTTATCTCAAAACCATTTTTAATATTTATTTTTTTTAACCTCGCAGTTGAAGCCACTTTCAAGGCACTCAGACCTCAATGTACTTAAAAGGAGTAACGTGTTCCTGCCAGTATCACCTTATGGTGAATGATCCAAGCATGGCTGGAGGTGGCTTAAATATAAAAAAAATACAGTAGCATTAACAACAGCAACACAGCCCACTTCATCCAGTTTCATGTCACTTCTGGGGTTTCTAATAGAGTTCAGGACAAACAGAGAATATGCAGAGATCTCGTACAGCTGCTCTGATTTCTCTCTCTGCCTGATGAGTCAAAGTCCCTCTCAGAGGAGATCTCTCAAGGACTAGGATTTCTCTGATATTTCCTGATTAGCATTTCCAGGAGCAATTTTGCTCTATAATTCAATGAATAGAGTAACTGATAAGCCTGAAATGTGCTTCCCACATTTTCAAAAAAGTGATGATGTAGTGTACCTCTTTTTGCAGCTGGACACTTGAGGATGCTTTAAAGCCCTCTCTCCCCCTCCCCCAGTTTCAGAGGTCAGAAGTCATACAGAGTATGACTTTCTGGTATCTCAAATTGTGCCCTGCTCTCTGTAAAGAAATAAAATCAAAATCAACAGCCTTTGGAAAAAATGTAAAACTTGGATTTTGAGATGACGTGCAAGAAGAATTAAAAGGGTAATTATAGTTGCCAAGAGGGGAAAGACTTCAATAGATGCCTTCAGGTGAGCAGATACTTCAGCCCTGATGAAACACATGGCTTTAACTCAAACACACCTTTGACATTTCTAGTGTGTGTTTGGGTGGGGATGAGTGTGAAACTGAGCACAGTTTCTCTAAGAAATGGAAGCAGACTTCAGAGCGTGATAGGAAACACATGGTGACACCAGATAAAAGAGACAGACAGAAAATAAAAAGAGCAAAAATTCTGCCAAAGGGGAAAATCACAACTCACATCCTCTGCTTTGGAGATGGCTCTGTATGATTACAAGGGCGCTGTGAATATGGCTGTTCTGATAAAAACAGTTTAGTTTGCAGCATTCACAGAAGAAAGTTCTTAGGAGAGGTAAAACATTCTTAGCTTCTCTTTTTTGCCTTTTTTTGTTTTTAGTTTTCCCCTTCAGCTACGCAGCTTTTGGGTACAAGCAGCCATGCAACATGTGCCACATGGAAAGCCCTGCCTAAGAGCTAATACTCAAATGAACACCCTGATTCCTAAGCGCATATTCATTTGAACCACAGTGACAGCCTCATTTAGAAACAAATTAGGGGTTAACTAAGAAGTCCATGACGGAGGCAGAATTGAGTTTCCCTTTTCCCCTCACTGTCTGTTAGAATTAGAAAGTGTCTATGAGCAGTGTGTGTCAAGAATATGAACATGAGATGTCATTTCTCCTGCCTCTAATTGAAGCCAAGATAAATGAAGTGGAAAGGCGGCGTCCAATCCAATCAAAACATGAAAAAGGTATTTTGACATGTAAATTACAAACTTCCTGTGTATTTTGTCTCCCCAATTACACCCTCCCCTGTCATGTTTTTTTAAATTATATCTTAATCTCCCAGTCTCCTAATAATTATGTCATCATTCTTGGGCCTTGAACACTGTGTAATGGTATTTTATAGGATGTGCCATTCATTATTAACTAAACTCACTCTCTGTCCCCGGTGATGCTATTTCTCATGGTGTTCAAATATGCATTGTGTCAGTTCTCCCTTTGTAAATGTTAGGCCAGTTCCACTCACTGCTTCTTGATTAAATGGTATGGAGTAGGCGAGATACTTTCAGACAGTTTATTCTGCCCATCATTATTTTATAGGGATGCATGCTCCCTAGTATTTTTTTAATGGAATGGGTGAATGGTTTCAAATGTATCTTCCCAGCCAGTCTGGATCACTGAAAGAGCTTTGTGGCTTTCCTAGTGTAATTGACTGTATTTTCTCTCCACCTCTTAAAAGAGGAGACAGCATTGGCTCAAATTAAAATGCACAGTAAGGGATCAGGAATAAGATCAATGCAGTATGTAACTACACCTACATGAGAGTATTTCCATTGACTGCAACAGTCTTTACATCAGACCTAAAAGAATGACACCAAGGATCAAATTAATCACATCTATATTTAGACATTGTGAATGTGACATCTAAGGTACTCGGCAAGACCAAAATAAGCACTCCTAGAATTCTATTAATCTCATTCCTCTAAACTTCTATTTTTGGATGAGATTAATCACACCTTAGAAGCGCCTTTTTCTCTTAGAAGACTAGAACAGGAGTCTTCATCACTTGTTCAAGATGTACAACTCCACCAGAAGATGAACCCCATCCCAAAAGGAAAGGATCCTGTCCCTGGAGCTAAGGACTGCCATTGGAAGGAGGAACAGATGACTGCAGGCAGAAGGAGAATTAAGGTAAGCCTTCCAATACTTGATTTGGTTATAAATGCAGCTGGTTAAAGGTTCTTGATGAACAGCATTCAAGTTATAGTTGCTTAGGTTTCTGAGCAGAGAGACTATCTAGAATACCAGCCAAACCATCAAAGATTTAAGAACAGTAGCTAATTAGACCCAGTATCAGATGTTCCATAAGCATGCCATATTTCTCTGTTTTAATGATTATAAGACAAAAAAAATTGGGTAACCTTTATGATACAAAAGCAAGTATTTAGTTAAATACAACTAGTTCAGCAATATACCTTAACTTCTGATTTTGAGAGCACAGAAAGTGCTCTCCAGAGATGACTTCCCCATAAACAGCTGGAAAAATTGCAAAGAAAATTACTAACCTGACTGTTCTTAAAAGTGATGTGAAACAACTTCTGTCTACACATAGAGTTTTATGTTCTCAATCAAGCCTTCAGTGAGGCAGAGAAGCCTGTGAAATGCTTTCATCCCAGGCTGTTATTGAGCACAACACACACACACAAGTAAGCCCTGTTTCTCAGCATCCACCTGCATGGCAGGAATTTTGCCCTGTATTTGAACTGATCCACATCTTTTTCTAAGCTCTGTATAAGTGAATAATGCTCCTAATATCAAAGATGCAGTTTGTAGATGAAAGTTTGGCTTCGGACACACCTGGGCAATCTATTTTTATTTATTACCATAACCAGTGCAAGAGAGGAGCTGTGCAAGCTTCTTAGTGGCACGAGCTCTGAAGTGAATGAAATAAAAACCTCTTACTGAGTTTCAGCATCCTCTTTCTTTGCAAGAAAACTGAATCACTGCAAGAGGTCTGGTCTACAGCTGCACAAATAAAAACCAGGAGCCCTCTCCCAGCAAACATGCTGCTAGAGCTGGGTCCCACCTCCTCAGGCCTGGGAACTACCTCTTCCCAGGTCCTGCCAACATGGAAATGTCATGGAACCCTAGAAAAAGCAAAAATTATTCAGTTCAACAAAAACTATTGCTCACTCCAGACTTGTTACTTCCTGCTATGTTTTCCTCTGTGATTTTCCCCAGGCCTGGGGAACCTGATTTGACTTGATTTCTTTATTCACATGGGCACTGAAGGGTCCATGTTTCTCCTGTACTCTCTCTCCCTCCTCTACAGTGTCCTTTCCGATTGTTTTTGTTGTTCCTGACCTCTCTGCTGTAAAAGCCTCCACCTCTGCTCACCTGTCTCCAAAGCCTTCAAACAGTAACCTCTGTTAAATCAACCAGCAATCTGGCTTTAAGACTTAGATATTTAAGCACAGGGTCCACCTGCTGAGGAGATCCCACTGTTCTCAACCTGCTCTGTGCAGACAAGCCTGCAGAGCTATTAAGCCTCTGAAGGCCCCTTGTAACCATCCATTCCCTGCTGGGAACTTGGTGGTTTCTATATATTCACAGCCCAGTGATGCTGCCTGCTCATGCTCTGGCACCTTGTACCAAAGCCCAGCTTCCCTAGAGATGAGCAAGACCTCATGGGACATTGCAAAACACCTTCTCCAGCCTCAGCCAGAAAGCTTGGGCCCTCTCCTGTCAAGCATACTCAGAGGGACACACACCTTTCAGCCAGTTCCTCAGGGAAGAGCTTTTCTTTCATGGGACTGGACAGTTGGTTTTACTGGAATAGGACGGAGACAAGAGAATTGTTTTAATCATCCTGTCATCTGTATCCCTACCTGAATGGGAAGCAAGAGTTATTGCTCCTCCTTCATCTAAGCTCCTGCAAGTAGCCTTCATGGTTTCTACCACCCTGTGATTCCATAGCACAGGTTTGCCAAGCTGTGTCAGTGGCAGTCCCAGATGTGCACACACACGTGCATGTTTGTTCTTTGGAAAGGAACAGTGAGGTTCCTGCCAAGCTGGATTTAATCCATTAGCACAAGATGCTCCATGTTCATCTAATTGGCTTTCCAGCACTAGATATAACCAACTGGCACTCCAGCATGGTAGCACCACTCTCACCTTAATTAAAACCACCTAAAATTACTGAGTCTTTCTTCAGTTGCACCATTCTTTTTGCACAGGGTTCATCTCTCCATCCAGGAGGGTTCCCACACAGACATAAACCTCCTCCATCTCTTGGGGTTCTCCTTTAAGTACAACTCACACCCAGATGAGGCAGTGGCTGGGGTATCACTGCCTGTACCCAGAGGAGAGAGAACACAAATTTACATCCAGTCATAATAAGCTGGGTCAGTTTGCCTATGGCTGGCCAGTTTGTTATACTTCTGTTGTGCCAGAATAGTTTTTAACAGATTCTATTTTTTTTTTTTTTTCATTTAAAGACATAAAAATAAATAATCCAGAAAATTCTTAACCTAATAAATGCCAGTGCACTTTTTCAGACGTGGCAGCAAACCCCTTGATCTACCTTCAGATGGAAACACGTAAGGAAAAAGATTCCTCTAACAGTTTCTCTGGTGGCAGAGGCAGAATGCATTTGCAACCTGAGTTGTGCTACTACGTTACTTACACAGCCTGAATGTCCCCATAAAAGTACTGCATGTATCAGGCAATTACCTTTTCCTGCTCCTTGGTATTCTGAAATACCTTCCTGTGCCTGCCTCCCTTTTCACATGCTCTGAATATATCTGCACTTTAATAGATTTTTTCACCTGCAGCCTAAACTTACCATCACAGAAATGCAGGCTGATCCACCAGCACCGAGCCACTGCATCACCAAATGGTTTGGCAGGGTTTGTAACCAACAACAATGACACAGGAAACAGAAAATAGGTGCTCTTGGGCATGGAGAAAGATGCTGCTGGTGAAATACCTTCCCTGCCTGCCTCCCTCCCAGCTCTCCACAGCTCCTGCAATCACACCGTGTGTCCAGCAGCAAACCCTCAGCACAGCCCCTGGAGTGAGGGAGAGGAGAGCACAAAGGAGGATTTACCAAAATAAATGCAGTTAGAGCTTGTCCAGAGCCTTCCTCATGGAGTTTCTTTCAGGAAGGCTAAACAGATAAACAGGGGATATATTTATACATACATACATATAAACACACACTGACCTCAACACCCAAGGTAACTGTGGTTGATGAACATTTTCTTGTTACATCCCTACCCATCACACCCTCCAGCAGCAGAATCAGCCATGTTGCAGACAACAGGTTCACCAATATCTAAGTAAAATCCCACTGTAAACCAGCCTGGGATAGTGGCCCTAGCTCCAAAGGGACAACCCTGTGGTCGCAAGTCCAGGTTGACCACAAAGAGTCATTCCCTGGCTGGAGAACTACCAAGACCTCCCCCTGGTCTTCTTTTGGCCACAGCATCTCCAACTCTGGGTACTATAGAAAGGAGCTCCACCTGCTCCAGAATCACAGGCCTCACTGAATAAACTTTAAAAATGCAGTTTTAATACAATGACAAATCCTCAGCTCTCCACATAAGGTTATACTTCCCCTGCCAGCAGCCAAGGGCAACCAGCATGGATCCCAGGCCTGAGGTGGTTGCCAAGACACACAATGTGCTGAGGAAACAGCTTTTTCTGGCTCTTCGTTTTTTCTATGACCTCTGATCCCAAATGAGACTTCAAGCCACAAAGATCCTAACCTCACTCTAAATTGCAAAAGCATGTAAGTGTGCAATAAAGCAAGACAGGAACTCACACCTCAGGCTTCTGATGACCAACCCTTCTTCCTTGTGGAAACACTATTAGTGGTTTTCTTCTATTATTCATTCATACATTCACACTGTAGCATTGATTTTAATTCATGGATACATCTATTAGAGTGGACTTAAAAATAGATAATAGTTCCAGTGTATTTTTAGCAGTGAAGAATTTGAGAGAGGAAGAAAAAATGTTAGTGAAGAAAAATAGAATTGCTTTTCAACAAGCTACAGACCCAGCCATAATATGCTTGAAATCTGAAATTCATAATAGATTCTTTTCCCCCTCAGAATTTTATAAAGAAAAGATGTCACTTGTCAAATATATAGAGTGGGGTTTGGATCAGAATCCAGTTGCAACCAAAAGCCCTCTATCTTCATTGATGTGACCCCTAAAATGGTGCTTTTGCTAATAAAAGACATGGAAGAGTAAAAACAGTGGATGCCAGTATCTCTGCAAATCCCTCCTTTTCTCTTTTTCTGCTAGCAAACCCTTGATTTTAATTGCAAAGCACAAAGAATTCAACATATACAAATTCAATACCATATCAAAAAGCAGAGTTTGCTCCTGCTGGGCCAGATCCTCTGCTGATACAGATCAATACAGATCTCTTTAGCATCTCTAAGTGCATTTACATTGTGAATCCAGCCCCTGGGATCCTTGCGTTCACATATAGGAAAAGTCTGCTTTTAATTAAAATAAATAAAAAATAAAGTAAAAGACTTTGCAAATGTGGGTCTACAGAGGGATGAGACCCCTCTGGAGGTTTATTCTGTTTCATTTGTATTTTCATAGCTGGAAATTCAGGGGCAAACCAAGAGGCTCCATGGTCGTTGACTTGGTTGAAACATTCTCATGATAATTTCAGTTTTGGCAGCACCCACCTTCTGGGAAGCTTGTCCCACTTTCACCAAACTCTTTGCCTTTGAGACAGGAAAGGAAACAATGTTTGAAGCCCATTATTTTGGTATGTACAAGCCAGAACTGAACTACAACTGTTTTGTTTGGCAATTCCCTTTAATTTTATGTTAAGTGATTCAAACCATCCTTGAACGCAAAGTATTTATGGAACAAAACAGTTGTTTTGGAGAGAAATAAACGTTTATTTTGACACAAAAGAGTCTGCTACTTCCTGTTCACTGTTTGATTTTCTTTTTTTTTTTTTCTTCAAAAAAAAGCTTTTTTTTTTTTTTTTTTGCAATGCCCGGGAACAAAAGTAATCAATTATTCACACTGCTTTAGATAAACTATGAATAAATCATGAATAAAAATATACATTAATTTCCTTCATTGTAAACTACAATTTGGTGAAGAGTAAAACAGGAGTCCAAACTTATCCTCTCCCTTTCTTTGTCTTGTTTTTCACTTAAGATTCAAGCATAACAGCTTGGATCTTGGGACAACTTTAGAGCAGCCACAGCCCTTCCACGTTGTTATACTACCATCTACTGATAAAAGGATGCTACTTCTCTGGGTTCTTATCTGTTTTCATCAACCTGATGCAACAAGCAGTATTTCAGCTCAATCAGAGCTCAAAAACGAGCATTAGCTGCTACTTCAAGCATTATCACCTGAATGCTCTTTTCTGCAATAGGAACACATTCACAGAGTAATCAGCTGCACTCCAGACCCCCTGTAGAAAATAAGGTATTGAGGGATTTATGTTTGTTACTTCCTTTGTTTCTTTCAAGTGAAAAAAGTTAAGGAATGGAAAATGATCAAAAGCCTTTTGTCTATTTGAAGGAAGCGAAGCAACATTATTTTGCTAGTTTGAGTAAGCTTAAAAATGCACTAAATTGAAAAATAAAACAACACCAAGTTTGGTCATATGAAATATTCATTGTTCCCCGTTACTAGCAACGGGAAAAGCAGTAGTACAGCTTTTTGCAGTGTTCCCAAACCCCTCTAGGGGGTTTCTTGGTGCTTCCTGCAAGGTGTCTCCTGTCAGCACCCAGGAGGAAAAAAAAAATAAAATAACAAAAACAACTCATCTGAGATTACTACTTCGTTTGACTAAGAAATAAAGAATAGAGAGAAGAGCTGCACTCTTTGCAGGGTCTCTGGATGAAACAGTTGGAAGTGCCAGTTAATTTCATATCCTTTGCCCTTAGATATACCCAAAATAGGAAGAGTGGCAGGCACCTTTTATTTTAATCAGTGTGCTACAGTGATACGAGGCTAATTAGATGTTAGTAATTAAGAAAAGGCTGCTGTGACGGATGTTTTTGTAGGTTGCATTGTTGATTCGAGAAATAAGACTGTTCACCTTTAAGTATTGTCAGTCACATTACTTTAGCTGGAAAGAATTAAATGTCAATTTTATCTTGCTTCATCACTGCTCTTTAATCAATGTCGATGCATCACTTCCCCCTATCATTCCTCCATCAAACACTGACCTGGAAATCTGACACTGAGCTTTGCAACACCAGCTCAGCTAATTAAGAACTTTGTTATTCCACCTTCCATCTTTTAAAGAAAAGTAAGAGAAGTGCCAAAGAGACTCTTGCTTTCATGTGGAAAAGCATCAGCAGGGGGCTAATAATAATTACCAATGACCCACAGCTCAGGCTGAGCTGTGATTTGGCCCAGTCCTGAAGTCATGGAAAGGTAAAAGCTAAGAAAAGTCAGGTCCTGAATTACTGCAGCAAATAAATGGGATTTCAGGAAAGAAAACAGCTTCCTACCCTCAGACTACAGGAACAAAGGAAGATTGGCTTGTAACCTAGAAAGGTGCCAACACTTGTCTTGGCTTCTAACCCTTTCAGCATGGGGGCCACATCCTCACTAAGTCACTGGGAAGGCTTAAGATCAGCAGAAGGAGCACTCAGAGCCTCTCCAAAGCAGACAACCACAGACAGTGTGTGCCACCCCCCAGGAATTAAAAGCAGGACTGAGCTATATCCAGATGGGTTTACTGGATTTTCCAGCACGCAAGCAGAAGAGAGTTTGTAATGCTGATACTGCCACAGATTCTGGGAGTCCTAAGCACAGATTAAGATCCCACTATTCAGGGGGCTGCAGGAAATGACAGCTCCAGGCCCATGGATCTCCCAGCCTGACATGATAAATAGAAAGACCATGTGCAGGCAACCTGCACACAGCGGTGCATGATAAAATGAGGGGAAAATGTAAAAGGCACAAAAAGTTTTTGATTAGTATGCTTGTTACTGCTCCCCTGTCTTTGACAGGCTTTTGGTGGGAAACCAAGAGAGGAAGCACAGTTTAAACATTACAAAACCAGATACTTTTGAATATATTCAAGGCCATTCCCTTAGTCCATGGGGAAGGCCAGATACTGCAAAAGTGTTGGCAGGAAAACTTCACTGGTAGAGAATAAACTAGTTGTGGCCTGTCAGAAGTGGGCAGAGATTTGTCCTTACTAAGAGTGATAAGCAGGATGGATATGGGCTTTGAAGGCTCTTCAATAAAGACACAGCCAGGACTAGCAGTGAGGACTTGAGAGGCAAAAGCAGGTCAGAGCTTCTTGGACATGGAATCCAGCAGCAAGGCAAATCTATGCAAGAAAATTATTTCTGCTGTGCTTCTGGAAGAGAAGTATTAGGTGTACTTTCTGAACAGAAGCAAGAACAACCAAGGGCATATAGTTGGCTGATATCAGTATTTTCTTGTTCAACTGCAAACAGTATAAAGAGGTTCACATTTCATTGGTCTAACTCCTCAAAGGTGGAGGAACAAAAGTACAATCAATTGCCACAAACTGTTGCTTATATTATCTCACCCAAAGGACCTGTAGACCTAGCAATCCAAGCAGACTCTGAAGGCTTTCACAGGATTATTCATGTGAGAAAGACTTCCTTTTTTTTTTGCATAAGAATGAAGAATGAGAAGTCTAAATATATTTTAAGGCACAGATTTCCAGTGAAAGATGGGAGACAAGACACAAATGCCACTTTTTCAGAGCCAGCATTTTCTTTGAGAAATTTTTTAGGGAAAAAAAACCTGCTGTTGAGTAAATATGCTTCCTATGGTGTTCATCACCCATCTCAACATCCTCTTCTATCTGAAGAGAAGATTTGTGTGGCAGCTTCATCCTGACCCGAAGCTCATCCTACACCTCTGATGCAAGCAGGACTCAAGGCAATTCTAGCTCTGGAGGCCCTCAGTTCCCAAAAGGAAACCCTAACCCACAGCAGCACATGGTGAGCCCCATCTCTGCTCTACTTAAAATCCATTGAATTATAATACACCTGCAAGGCAGCCCAGATGCCCCAAGTTTTGAAGCTTTTATTTCTTTTCAGTCGACGAGTGGGATATCTCAGGGATGAAATGTTGAATGGAAGTACTGAGAGTTCAAGTCCTGTGCCTTCTGAGACTGCTGGAAGAGCTTTGTCTCTCAGCACCTCAGTTTCTCATCTGGCAAATGAAGGTTCCTTAAAGATTTTGAGAAGATCAATTCTTTAGTATCTCTGAAAAGCACCTTTAGAGCACCTACAAAGGGACCCTGGTAATACTGTTGTGCCTTTAGTACCGCCTTATAGATCCCACTTCTCCTGGAGCACAGTGACCTTGATTTTGCAAACTGTGTAAGCATATTTTTAAAGTTTAGCTGATTTTCCAATGGTTTGCAGAATCAGTGCTGATACATCCATCACAGATATACCCACACACACAGCCGACAAAATAAATATCTTCTCAGTGTTCATATTATCATCCAGTGTTTTGGGGCCATCTCATAAAGGCGCTTATGTGCAACAATGCCTAAACAAAATGGGTTGATTTAAGAGGGCTGAGGGAACACTTTGCTGGGAATTTCCTGGCTTCATTTAGTTGCAGTCAGAGCGTTAAGATTATATTTCAGTGTCAGTATATTGTTTTTATTTGCTTTATTAAATTTGCTTTAACTTGCATTGACATTTTCTTTCCCTTGTTACTCAATCTCTCAGCTGTAAAGATTCCATTTGCTGTATTGTTTTGCCATTTGTATCAAAATAAATGTTAATGCTACAGGAATTCTTAGGGTTTTTTTTTTCACCAAGAAGTGAAATGAAGCCCCAAATGGTGCTCCTTCTGCTTAACTTCTAGTCTTAGCCAGGGCAGTCTTGTCAAGAGCTTTTGATTCAAAGGCAGCTGCACCACCAACACATAGAATTTGTTCTTTCAGGCCATGCAGTTACTGCAGTTGGCACCACTGTCTGCCACCAAAGTCCTGTTCAAATTCACCATCCTCTCTTGCAGATGGAGCAGTAGTACAGAAAGCAACAGCACTAATGCTACTAATTGCAACCACAGACAAGAATCACATAGTGCCAAGTTTCCTAAGAATAACTTCTGTTTCAGCTCATGCAGCATTGCATCTGTAGGTATTTTGGGGGGCTAAGTAGCAGTGTGATGGGATTTGCTTACTGGAAGCTTGCTTGGAAAAATCAGTGCACACTAAAGTCATACATTGGTGTAAAGTGGTACACCTCTGCTTTATCCACAAGACAGAGAATTTGGTTCTGCAAAAAACATTATTTTCAGCTTCTTGAAGACAAAGGCAGTTGAAGTTTCGGATTTGATTGTAAACAAATGTCCAAAGAAGAAAGGGAAAACATACAGATCAAAGCTATATATCACACATGAAATTGTTCTAAAGTATCTGCACTTTGTATAAATTAGACCAGCACACTGACCTTATACATGTTTCCAAGACACTGTATAAGGCTTTGAAAGAGTCCCAGAAATGGAAGGGTTGTCATACGGGGCTATTGCAATGGTTCCTGCACTCTGGGGTCCAGTCCCCAACTCCAGGACCAGGCACAGGGGGGATCTAGCATGGGGCAGGAGCCACAGCACATCAGAAAAGGAAGTGATGCCAATGGGAGCAAAGAGAAGTAAGACTTGGCATAACACTGGCTAAGCTGGAATCATCTTGTCTTCCCAAAAGAGGAGAAGAAATGGGTCTCATGCCTCTGGATTTACCCAGGTCATCTGCAGATCTCACCAGGATTTTCCCACCACACATCTCCTCCTCAGTAAGAACGAGTCCAACCATCTGGCAATACCACTATTCACTCAGTGATGTTATTTTGAAACACTAGTCCAGAAGCCTGTGGAGAGAGAACTTCTCTCCAGAGAGAGGAACTCAAATGGTCTTTATATTAGAGCCCTGCAGTACATGTGAACAACAAACCACTGATGCAAGCAAAAAATGTTCACAGAAAAACAGTCAATATTTCTCTCCTTACTTTGTGCTCAAGGGCTACTGAACTCCTGGAGAAGTGGTGACCTCCTGCACTATTGATGTTGAAGTGTAACCCAGAAACATAGGGAATGAGCAAGGAACATGCCACAGCTTTCAGGTCTTTGCAGATATTGAGCAAATTGGACCTGTAGCTTCATTTCCAATGTGCAGAGATTACATGATTTCCTTGGCCAGCTGTACAATTTAGGTGCTCCTCAGTTCAACCCAACCCCCAATCCACTAGCAACAAATCCTGCAGTAATCAGTATTCAAAACATCACCGTGGGAGAGGTCCAAGCTTTTGAAGACAGAGTGACTGATGAAAGTAAACTTTTCCTTTTCTAAGGATATTTCCCATTGCCACAGAATCAGACTGTTAGGTTGGAAAGGACCTTAAAAGATCATCAAGTCCAACCTCATTTTGGGAGGGTAGGGAGAGGGAAATAAAGCATGGCCATGTTTTCCAATGGCTGCTACCAATCAGCCCCATGAATGGGCACCGGTGCTGTGGTGCATCAAATTCCACAAGCATGAAGTGCTTCATCAAGACTGTGTTGTAAATCCACAGTGCAAATATTTGATATGCTCCAGGCACAGCATTTCACTGTCACATTTGCCTGGGATCATGCCCAGAAGAGCAAATCACAGCACCAGCCCCTGCTCCTTGCTCTGTGATTGCTGGCATCACTCCCAAGGATGCAAAAGTCCCAACACTGGTGTCAGGAAGCCACATGAATAGGTCAGGCATCAAGTGATCTTTCTAAAAGAAATCACTGCAGGTGCCTTTCACTCACCTTCTGCTTCCTGAACCTTGAGGGCACACTTGCTTTATGTTGCTCAGTTTCTTTCTCAGCTCTAGAAACCTGTACTTTTTAAAATGAAAACTGCAACTCTAGTTCAATCTCTTTCTTCCAGCAGCTACAGCTTTAAGAGAAAGAGCAAATATTAAAGTGAAATTTGCAAGGTTGGCAGCAACTTCTCTCTGGCCTGAGGCTGTCCTAGCAAGATCTGATCTGCAGGCTACATCCTCAAGCTGGCTGTGAACAACTTCCTACACAAGGATCTGCACAGGAGCTGTGTGTGTGTGAAAAAAGCAGTTTCTTTTGGCCTGTTGTTGAAGCCATTTGGGTCCACACCATCTTAAGGACAGAGTTTTCTTTTGCAACTCCCATATGAGGGTTTTATTTATAACATGCTTTTTCCTAGTAAGGCCAGCCAGGAGGAACTGCTGGTCTTTTAATGTCATGGTCTAGAGAGCTGATCAGGTTGTCACAGACCCAAGGCACCAGCCCCTTTGAAAAAGGACTCTTGCCATGATGTATGGCAATAAATACCCACAAATGCTGGAGGAGAGCAGTGTCAAATTTATTAGGAGGGCAAAACTGCCAACATGCCTGCTAGGCTACTCCTGCATGTCCCCTGCACTGAAGATCATTTCCAACCCATTAAAGGCTTTTTAAGAGCCTGATTCAAACCCAGCATAACCCTGTGCAGCTTTAGGCCATTCCCAGCACCCACTGCCCTAGCTCTTCCCTGGGCAGTGCTGGGAGGACAGCAGCCAAAGGACAGGGTTGATTTTACTGCTTGAAGGGAGTGCTGGCACCCTTGCTCTGAGCTATCTCTTTGGAAAGGCCAGAAGATCCCTCCTGGTCACTGCTGGACTGAGCCCAGCAACTTCTGTGTGGGGCTTTTGAGACCCAGCCAAGCATAGCCCATGGTAGAGTCTGGCTTTGTTTTCTCCTTTAAAAAGTACCAATAGAAAACAAAATAAAATTTAAAAATCCAGTTATCAAGTAGCCTAAGCAAAGAGGTCAACCTCCTCTCCCCATGCTTTGTAGAACACCCCAAAAGGGGACAACCTGGTTCAGGTACTGTTTGTAGCCTGTCCTGCAGGGCTGTTAGTGAATCTGGACATGGGGATAGCCTCTAGGTACCAAATTAGATGCAACATAGACTTACCCAGAGGACCCCAGCACTGGATTATGGACACATGGCTCAGCCCAAGTCTACAGCCTCCTGCTTGGTCTGCCACAGCAGTCTAGACATTGCAAGTATGACATGCCACTTTTTCTACACTAATAAACCCATAAGGGCAGGGAAGGCTGCAGGAAAAATGAGAACTACCAGAGCAGAACAGCCCCTGAGTTTTTGTTTATCTCAGACTAATTAAAACAAAAAGTATACCATAACTCAACCCTTAATAATAGGTAACCAGATGTGTCATTACTTGACCATGCTATATTGCTGCATATATATAAAGGTTATAAGATTGTTTTTCAAAGCAGTGTGCCCCAGCTAAGGGCTTTGTAGCACTTTAATAACAAACTTAGCACCTAAAGGAATTTTGGCTACCAAGGCTAAAGCAAAAAATGCTAAACCTAGTGCACACAGTCTTTCAAACTGGAAATTAAAACACTGGCATACAGCATCATTGAATGAAACACTCTAAGAGCCCATTACTATTAATAGGAGATAATTTCTCAAAAGACCTTTTATCTGTTGAATTAAAAGAAATCCTGGAAAAAGTGCCAAAATGCCAGTGGTACACAGTTCTTATTTTTTTTGTGCAGAGTTTACTCAGCCCCACCCAAAGAACAAATAAAACCTCAGTGTTTACAGAGCTAATATAATATTAGAGTGTGAGCAATGTACCTGATTCCCAAAAGGACCAGGAACAAAAGTAAAAAGTTCTGAAAAAAAAAAAATCCTTGGCTTAAATCCAGTAAAGCCTGTTGGCTGCTAACACCCCAGAGAAATCACTGTCCACTACTTATTTCTAGCTGAGGGTACATTGCTCATGTCTGAAACCATGCAGCTGAACAACCCGAGATCTCCAGGTTATTAATCTCATCCCACTGTCAATCACTTTCCAATCCACCCAACTGATGTTTTCCACCCTGATCTTCAATATCTCTTCTGTGGATTGAATTTTCAAGTGTCCAGCATTGATTGAACTCCTTCTCCTTTAAAGCCATCGTGGTCATCAAGAGGAACACTGCACAATGCCCTCAAGACTCACAGGCAAAAATGCCCAGAGGCTGCAGCTGGGACACAGCTGGGGACAAGCCACTCTTTGCAGTGGCCTCATGTCTGCTCTACAATGCTGCTTCTGACTCAGAAAGGAGCCCTGCTAGCCAGGCAGACACAAGCACATGGCTGTGGGCAACTGAATGACTCTGGTACTTGAAATGTGAGGTTTTGTGGGTCTGTACTACTCAGCATGCAAAGAGATCCCAGCCGATAACCTTACTTCTGGCTCAGTGGTTTATTCTAGCAAAGTAAATAAACCAAACATATAGAGTCTTGGCTTGGAAACAAATAAAAAGCCACAATGGAGCCTCACACACAAGAATTGTTCTGACTGCTATACCCTGCCCAGAAGCTCCTGGAGATTGAAGTACAGGCTTTCCTTTCTGAACCATAATTAACGTTTTTGCAATATTGCCTCAGAGTTCATCCAGGCCATCTGATGAATCTGACTAATAGCAGAAGATGCTTTTAACCTGTGGGCTGCCAGACAGCTGGGTACCTCCTTGGCCACATATATTTGGCTGTCAGGTTGAAAGAAAGGCAGCAGATTCAGGGTTAAGCACTATTCCTGTCATGATTGCCCTGAACTTGCCCAGTTAAATTGCAACAGCATGGGTCTCCATAATTATCTAATTGTTAGTGTTGTGCCTTTACGTAATTTATGATGTAGCATTAAAGCCTGACCTCTGGTTTGAGATGAAGTGCAGTACTGCTGACATCCAAGCTCAAATTAGTAGGTAAGTAAGCACCCAATTAACGATTATGCCACTGAGCTTTCATTTCAATCTGACCACACTGCTACACTAATCAGTTTTCTAAGCCTTTCACCTTCCCCATAACTAATAAGCATTTCTCCTGCTTTTTATGTCTGAAAAAGCCTTGTTATCCTCATAAAAAGCACTTCAAGATTGCTGCTTCCAGTAATTCCTACATTAAGCCACTGGCCCAGTGGCACATTACCAGCTCTCTGGCCACCTGAGCAGTAAAACCCAAGGCATACAGCATGGGCAAGCTGGAACTCTCCAGCAGGGACAAAATCCTTGCAGTGTGCCCTGCCTTAGACTCAAAGCAGTGCAATTCAGATGAGAATTTGGTCCTGTCAAGGATCACACAGTTTCAAGGGAGTTTAAATATACAGAACAAAGGGATTGAACATCAAACCCTATTTTGCAGCTGACTAAATTCTGTCATATCAACAAAACAGTGACAAGACCTGCAGTATCAAAGGTTTGGAGTTTTAATCTGAGATCCATGAATTACCTCTTATTTGCCAGCAGCATGCATGGAGGAGCTTTCCCTACACACACACAACTCAAGTCACGTGTCAGATGTTGCATCAAATCTTGCCACTCTGATAAAAATGCCACACTCCTTGAAAATCTGAGTTGCAGGGCTGAAGATCTGCTCCTCTTGGAATGAGCTTGCTGATGTTAAATAGATGTAATAAGGAGCCAGGACCTGGGGCCTGTGCAACAACACCTGCAGCTCTGAATGATGACTGAAGTGAGAGCTGGAACACAAACCTACAGGGTGGAAATAAATCCCCACTTCACTGCAAGCCCATCCTCTTCATCCTCTCTTAACCTGCAGTTTTCCAGGGCTACTTTAATACTTCCATCTTTGAGGCACTTACAACTTTCTCTTAGTAACTAAGCTATTTTAATCTGATCTCATCATTACAAGGGGCAGCTTTGAAAAAACTGCTTTTTTTTTTTTTCAAAGGAGGGAAGCTTCACAGTTGAATGCTACCACTGGGCCAGAAAAGCACTGCAAAGCTAAGATTAAAATGGAGATGTGTGCAGCAAAACACTATTCCAGCCCAAGTGCAAAGAACCAGCATGTTTTGGATAGCATCACATGCAGTTAAAACACTAAGGCATAAACAGGTGCAGTAAGCAATGTCAGGAGAAAGTAAAAAACCAAACAAAATAAGTAATTAGTGTCAGGCTTAAGATTTGAATACCACATCAGGGAATGCAATATAAAAATAACCTTACCACCTTACCCACATATACAAAAAGAACGGTAGGAAAAGTTGCACATTATAGGAAATTAGTTGTGTGAAATGTGTAAAAAAGCTGACAGAGTCATATAACTATAGAGACTAATTTCCTGTTCCATGGTGGAGACAGCCCTGATCAGCTGGACTTAATATAGCCTTCTCCATGGCAGCTGGGTCAAATAGTGGCCTAAGCACTAGAAAATTGCCTGCCATGTGGATGAGTTTAGTGCACAATGAGCTGTGTGGTAAATAAACACGTTTAGCATGCTCAAAAATAGATAGCAGGCTCAAGAGTTTTATGACACATCCAGATAGATGCAGCCAGAGAGTTGCTGCAAATTGGCTGATTCAGGGTAACTCATTCATGTGACCCAGCTTTAGGGGCCCACAAGCAATTTTCTACCCGACACCAAAATATTCTACCAAAAGCCATGCGTGCAAGGAACAAAATGCCACCACCCCCCTCCCAACTCCATGTACATCTACACAGCAATCTTTTTTTTTTTTTTCCCCCCCTAAAAAAAGCAGCATCAATTTAGAAGGCAGCACTGCAAAGTCTCCTTAGCTGATAATGCCCTCAAGTCATGCCATGCTTTCCAGCTGCTTTTAGAAGCTGCTTCCTCTTTCTGGGTCTCACTCATGTGCAACATGGTGCTGAATTTCCAACCTATTTTCTGTTAGACACAATATCCCCCAACTTAGGTGGTTTTGCAGTGGCAGTAATGAGTACCCTGGTGGGTTAGGGACTGGACTGCCCACTCATCTCTTACAAATTACCACAGATTTAAAGAAGAAAAACTATTAAGGCACCTACAAGGACTTAAGCCTGGGTTTTACAGCCACCCTTGCCCTGTCTGAGTCAACAAGAAAGCAGTCTACCTGACTAATTGGGACTAACTCTGCCTTCTGACATCCGTGCCTTCAGCTCTTATTCTGAGCCACTCAGAGGAGACTTGGGAATGTTTTAAATTATTGATGAAGATAGGAAACCTATCTCTGAAATGCCTTTGGCAAACTCTTAATATTCTGGGATTTGGCATTGCAAAAAACAATGCCTCTCCCTCACTCAAGCTGTTGATTTCCCTCACCATAAAATTACAATTTCTGATTAAGTCCATACAGTTTGGAGAGGCAAATGGGAAGTGCACTGTTTATAGCTCTGAGAGCCTCCAGGTAACTCATCTTTGGTGTCAGAGTCAGCAAACCCCTCCATTTGCAGAATTCTCATTGATGACAGGAGTCCTCAGAGAAGCTGACCCAAAGCAGTCAGTTGTCATAAACATATTGGATAATCATCTTAATTATTTATAATAGCACCCGTAAGCAAGCCAGCACTGAATGCACAGGTCCTGCCCTGGACAGCTCACATTTTAATCAGCCATTAACACAGTGTGTAACATGCAAAGCAGAGATGACTACAGGCTGCCAGGTGAATTTATTAATATTTTAGAAAAGGGTTCACCAGCAAAGAGTGTTAGTTGTTTCAAACTCTTTGTCATGAGAGTGTTAAACCTGATGAAGCACTACATGGCAGAGATGCCTTCCCCCCACAAACATACATAAGGCAATATATTTAAATGTGACAAAGCCCTTCAAAAATCTTCTAATTATTTTCATAGAAGCATTCCAGTTGGAAAGGTCCTCTAAAAACATCAAGCCCATCTTCTTTAAACTCACATGGTTTCAGATTAACTGCTTTGGCTCAGGCTGTGCTAACTGTGTCTTCAAAGTTAGCAAATGTCAGGGAAAGTTCCTTCACTACATTGGGAGAGTTTGGGACCAAGTGACCAAAGCCAGAAGTGTTAAAGAGCTTCTGCTCATTTTCAACTTTGGTGTCTCAGGAGAGTGTTCCTTACAAATGACACTGAAGTGGATACAAGTCAGTATGCTAGGAGTGGGACTGTCTTAAGTCCCAGACTACTGTTACCAGACAGTTTCTTCAAGATATTACATGTAAACATAGTCTCCCAAAATCTGCCCGAAGATGTAGTCAGCAGTGTGTGTATATGTACACAAGCATATTTATCACAAATACACACAGATTTTGGTCTTTCCTCAAAAACAATTCTGCCTGGATGAGGGCACTTGACCATATTGAGAACAGTGACAGAAGTCAAACTTGTCTTTAAGCTATGGATTTTGCAAGTGTTGACTGCCAAAATGTGTTTTTTCAGCTGGTTGGTGTACGAGTCATTCGTTAATCAACCATCCTTTATTATCCATTAGTGTACATTAAGCTAAAAAAAATTGATTTGGACCAAGAATTCCATTCTTCCTGTCTTATCTAATCTTCTGTTCTCAGAGGAAGTTTATATTTTTCCATTTGAAAGGGATAGAATTACTGCAAAAGGTCTGCCTGCACTGACAGATCCAGCTTTCTTTTCCTCCTCAACAGCTGGGTTATTATTAGAGCTGGCAGAATAATTCATAATGAATAATTTGACATCTCTTTTTCCATACATATATCACAAGTTGCCCACATTTATTTGTTACTCCAAATTATTAACCGCAGACTTTCTGCCAATAACTCCCTAAGGGGCATTACTGATGCAACATATTCCTTGTCCCCCCAGTAAGGAAATCCTTTAATGAAAGTGGGAAGCATTAATTACCCCCTATTTAAAGGTAATAGCTCATTGTCTGTAATCATTCCTCAGAGACACATGCCAGTGTGATGACCAAAACTACTGCAGAGTTTCAATTTAGCATTGGATGCAAACTCCCTGAGAACACAAGAAAAAGCAGTTTTAGGTTTTTGGGTGACATCCGAGCAGAAATAACTTCCTGCTGGATTATGGTCTTTCCAGGACTGCTTGTGTCCATAAGAGATTACTTCTGCCTTCTCTTAACAGGTTCAGGAACCACTGGAGTTTTTAAGGCACTGAGTGTGACCCTTGCATTGTGCTCAAACTATTTTGAAAGGTACCCCCAGGAGGCTTCTAAATCAAAGACAAATACCATCAAATGTAAAGGAACTGCTGGGTGTCACACCAGGTCAGCCTAAAGCATTTGGGTACAAATGCAACAAACAGAGTCTCAGTCTAGAGATTTGGAGAATACACAAGGGCTTGCATAATGCACTAAGATTTGTCTGGCCATGACTGTATGAAGGCTTTTAGTTTTTTCAGGTTCAACAGGTGAGTTTAAACAACCTGTTTAACATATAACATAAGGCTAAAAACCAGAAGTAAGCTAAACATATTGGCATTCTGGGACCTTATGCTGAATAATTCATACATAAGGTACTGCAGAAAAGAAACATATGTTTTTGGTCCACAGTGACTTTTTAAGCAGAACATTCAAGAACCAACCTCAAATGTATACACCCAGCAAATACATTTTTGTGCAGAGTGAAAAGAGGTCATTACAAGTGCAGTCTACTTCTATCTTCACCGTTTCCCATGGTGATTTAAATTTCCTTATTTGATTTTTCCTGAAACAAACCAGGAAAGTTTACAAAATCTCATCTGAAAGATTTAGGTGCTACCTCAGGGTCCAACACAACTGTGCCTACCTCATTTTGATACACTAATGGCAGATGCAATTTTGATGTATTAGCAGACACAAATTCCCTACCAAAAGTGAGCACCAGTTGAGGTCCAAACCACCTACTCAGGAGTTGTCGTACTACAGCCATCAGTGCATCAATTCTCTCCTTAGTTGTTCTGAATACAGTCTCCTACTGAGCACCATATGTGTGGCTGATAGCTGCCATTAAAAATCATCATTGCACACACCAGTCCCTGAAATACAGTCAGTGGAAAATAAACTCAGAATCCCAGCGTGGTAACTGCTGGCAAATGAAGACTTTTAGTAGTATACTCAGCCAAAGTACACAGCTACTTTACTCTTGGCTAATGCTGCATCCTTTCTGAGACACCTAAACCTACCTGCAAAGTGACAGCATTGCTGAAGTTACATCTTTAATCACAGCAGTGGTTAAAAGCCAAAAGTAAGCTAAACATATTGGCATTCTGGCACCTTATGCTGAATAATTCGTACGTAAAGTGCTGCAGAAAAGAAGCATATGTTCTCAGTCCATAGTGCCTTTAATGTAAAATATTTAAGAATTAGCCTTAGGTGCATACATTCTACAGTAGCCACTGGTGTGGTGTCACAAAGTCTACCTGTACTTGCAGATACTTATCCACTGTATTAACACTGCATGTACATATTTATAGCAAAGAATAAAATCCATACTGCAAAGAAATTGCTCAGGTTATTCAAGCACTGTGAACACTTCTTTACAGTGGCTGTGGATGGTAACTCACACTTTCTTATGGGCACTACAGGAAGCATATGCAAAGCTGCACTTCCTCAGCAAACAGACAGCAACAAGGATGTCAAAATTTACAGCCCCTTTACCGCATCCAATCTAACTTGTATTGCTTTACATTCACATACAAGGCTTTGAATCCTGCCCTATTACATCACCGAGATCAGGATCAGGCCCAGCATATCTGGAAACACACCCAGACACATGCACACAACAGAAGAAACCTTCTGGCATATCTGTGAAGAATAAGCCTTCCAAAAAAAAACATCCAGTATACAGATGAGCCCTCAAATTAGTAGAGAAAGCATGACGACTTCAGCAGTGGTGGCTGATGAAGAGACACACACATATACACCTCTGCCACCAATCGTGCTGCTAGGGCATTCATCAAATTAAGTACCAAGAGGAACAACACCTCTGATATCTCTTCATTTGGGGCTCCAGTAAATGAGGCACTAGATTAGGCCTGACAGAGGCCTAATGCAGCTTGAGCTTTTCCTGGTGTAATTAATTGGAACTTCGCCAGCTTGACAAATTGGAATGATGAATCTATCTTGTATGAATAGAAAAAAAAATGCATAATCAGTCAAAGATTTAGTTAAGACAGCTTCTCTCTGACTCCCTGCCATAGCTAAATCCATTAAGGCGAGGAAACATCACTTTAAGAAAAGGCACTGCTCTCCGTATGTTCAATTTATAACTTTTTGTTCTTGAATTTAATGGAGCAGTCAACCTGGACAGATTTGACTTTGGAGAGGTGAGGAAGGGGAGGTGGGAAAGGTTGTTTTATTTTTAGCATTCTAATCTTCCCTGAGCCCGGGTAGTCTGGGAAAGAAGACAGTCACTTTGGTCTGCACGTGCATCCCTGGGTTTGGATTTTACATTTTTGGGGTTACACGGGGGAATCTAACAAGAGTGCCCCCATGCTCTGCCACTGAGATGATTCTGTGATAAAACTCACTTGTCAAGTTTTTCCCCTGCTAACTTGTTTAATTGCTGGTAACATTCAGGCTTTGGAGGATGTGATAGATTGACTGCTGCACCAGCACTCCCTTTTCCTCTCTAATTACCACCTAGTTGTAAAGGCCTTTTCCTGACACATTTAATGGAGAGGCAGAGGGAAAACAGGTTTTCTTACTTTTAAAATATATTTTTATCATTCAGTAGTTATTTTCCATATATTTAATTTAAACCATGTGCTTCCCCCCCTCCCTCCATCTTGCTTGTTCCGCCATGAGACCTGAATTTCAAAGAATCAATTAAGCAGTTAATATCCTCATTTGTACTCAATGTTTAGAGAAACTTCACATTTCCTCTCTGAGGCCGTGGGCTGCAAAATAAGTTACTTATTTTGAGAGCTGACAATGATGGTTTTCATTTCAAACAATCCAGAATTCCTCCTTGGCTTGCACATGCAAAAGTGCCAGGCAAACGTTGAGCTGACATAATGCAAATGACTGGCCATAGATTTATTTGACAAACACTTGAGCAGACAGCCCTATATTGCACTCACTTGTACCCCACACAACCCCACTGGAGCCAGGAGGATTTTGCTGGCAGAAACAAGAGCAAAATTAAACCCAAACACTGTGGTTCATCCATTGAGCCATTCACTGCTGGCCACTGGCCAACCTGACAGCCACATTTAAATAAGCCACCTGCTGAGTAGGGAGTTTAAAGAGCTAAGTGCTGGGGAAAGCTTTAGCCCCAGAGTATACTGAACTTAGGCAATAAGGCGTGAAGAGAAAGGATTTTAGTGACAAGAATACTAGAGGCCATACTATGGTCTCACCCTCTTGTTCTAGGGCAGATAGTTTCTGGGATCCTCCCCTTACTTCTATGTGCTACCTAAAATCTATCAGATTGAAGGCTTGTCCAGAGTATCCCATTGTCTCAAGAAGTGAACGCTCAAATTTCTTTTTGTTATCTCTAATAATGCTGTAGAACAGGAATGCTTATGCAGAACATGTGATTTTCATCTGTTTAGATAATGTTATTATTCAACAGAGCTGCCTGAGCTGTGTCAGAGGCAGAAATCCATTCCCAGGAAAGCTGTGAGAGCCCTCTCCTCCTATGCACTACCTTACCTTGTCTACAGCACCTCACAATCCCTTTTGACTTGCTCCATCCCCTCTTTGCCAATTTTAACAAAGATATCTTTAAGCACCCAGACACTGAAACTGGACCACACTCTTCTGCTATTATGTGTGAAAAAATAACTTCCTGCTATTACCAGTCCTGTGCAAAAATCCTTCCAAAGAGGACAAGACAGAAAGGCAAGCAATTCTGCTGTTCCTGCCTGTAACAACAGCAGATTGCAAAAGTGTTATTTGGCTCTTTCTTAACCCCAAATTTTTCAAATCAAATCAGCTATAACCAAGTTATAGCTGCAAAGACCCCTGGGAGAGAGGCTTGTGCAGAGTCAGCCAGCAGAGCCCCTCCAGCAGTCAGAGGCTCTCAAACTGGGCTGCTTTTCCTTTCAGCTTCAGAGGGCTACACCTGATGCATCACAGCATCATAGGTAATTCAAATACCTTCATTCTTTCCTCACCTGCACTAATGCTGCTTAACTTTTCCCCTTCTCAATCTCAGTTCAGAAGCCCTGGTATGGCCTTCTACCAGTGGAAACTACCAGTTCAAATTGTATTTCTTTACCCTCAAACCACCAAATGAATGCCTTCTGACTTGGAGGTGGTGACATGGAGGTTATTCAAGTCAAGTTCAGAAGCTGACTCATTGCCCATTACTCACAGAACTGCCAGTCCACTTTTAACCTCCCCAGACTGTGTTAAAAACCAAATATCCCCTTTAGCTATGCTGCTAGGAAACACTTTGCGAACTTAATTCAACTAAAATGTTATTTTCAGCATGGGAAATTTCCTGTTTAGATATAGTATGTGAAAAGCGAGTAATTTTCACAACAAAGGACTTGAACCTCTTCTCATTACAGTGTAATCCATAATGGTACTCCTTCAATGCAATAGGCATTTAAGGGTTAATGATCTGCCAATTACAAGGATGTAGCCAAAAGATCTTAGAAATATTACAGAAACATACTTGTGACAGAAGGTCTCGCTTTCTGAAGTGTTTCTGCAAGCGTTATCCAGGAGTGATTTGAACATCAGGTCATACATTCCTGATCACATCTCAGCCCCTGCCCTGACAGTGAGAATGATGTGCCCAGTGCTCCCTGCATCGTGCTGTTTGCCAGCTGTGATTTGCCCTTTGTGTAACAAGCAGAACAAGTGAGACCAGCAGTGAGCTGCTTTACCCTAACACAGGCTGTGCTTGTGTTACCTCACACAGGACCACAGGAGGCTCCGGAGACTACAGAAGTAACCTGTGAGCTGTTTGTACATACACACTCCATGGGCAGCACCTCCTTGCAAATCCACATGCACACCCAGCCTCTGCCTTTGCCCTCAGCTGCTTCTTGATGCAGAGAACTGCGCTAAAATACAAAACCTGAAGAACAGAAGTTCAGGAAATGTCTCTGAGTGTTTGGCTCCAAAGGGTATTTCAGGCTGAGAGAACTGCAGAAATTTCAATTCAAGCTTTGAGTTCAGTTTTTCCATATCTCAACACTGAATACCTAATCCTTCCTGCACATACCAGTCCCTTATGCAGGTTTCTTTTTTACTGTAGAGATTTCAGTTCAGTTTTTTCCTATCTCCACGCTGAGCACCCCATCCCTTGTGCAAGTGCACACACCTGCCCTTTGTACAGAAGGTTTCTTTTTTGTTGGTTTTTTTCTTAACTATCCTTTCAACACAAGGATGATCAATCACCTCTGTCTCTTCCTAGTCATGTCCCTATTACAGAAGATCCTGTTCCAATAAATGATTAGTATGTGCAGAATGCATTAAAATGAATTATAATAGCAATCTGATCCCCAGTGCCTCAGCAGAACCTTTCCATCACAGGTGACAGCTGGTTCCCTTGGGCTCAGCTCTGGAGAAAGAGCATCAGACCTCAAAACTCAATCCAATAACTTTGTATGAACCCAGCCAAGTACACAGAGCGTGCAGCTCTTCCATTGTCTCCATACTAGGAAAGCTATACCTCAAAGGCTGCCCAACAAGCTGGTATACACAACCTTTTCTCAAATAAATGTAAATGCAGCTTTCCATACATTATGTGATTATAGCCTCTATCTGCCTATGGTGCTGTGTTTTATTACAGGCCACCAAAAATAATTAGTTGGTGACCCAGAAAACCGATATATAAAATCCTTTTAATCACCAATATGGCTTTCAATTATATAGTGTAAACTTATTAACCTTTTTACTGCTGAGATTTGATTTATGGAATTCCTGCTGCATTACCATTACAGGAGAAGATAGAGAAAGTGTCTCGTATGACACGTTGGGATTAACAACTGATAGCTGGCTTTGCCATCACAGTCTCACAGAGCAAAGGCAGCATCCTGCAAGTCCCCAGGGCCTCATTTCTATCAGAGGTGTGTGAAAAGTTTGCTCTGTGGAGTAAGCCTGTAATTCCTGTCACTTCATCTACAAACCAGAACACACAGGCCAGTTATGGCTTTCAGAAGTGTTGTGTGAGCACTTCCTGCATTAACAAAGAATAAGGGCAAAGATACAGCTGCATCTGTAGCTCTTGCCTGGTCAGAAATACTTGTACATTGACTGGAGACTTTAGGGAATTCTGCTTCATGGGATTTAATTTCAGCTTTATTCAAAGGCTCAATATGTAGAAAATGACTATTTGGAAGGGTGCATTTGTACTAAGCAGTTTTCAAATATGTTCTGTTTTCATTTTAACTGGACAGGTTTTTCCCCTTTTTAACTGTAATGAGTTTTTCCCCCTGGAAATCAGAGCTTGCCCAGGAAGTTACAAATTGGTGAGAGGGTTTGTTCACTTTTCCTGGTAAAGAAACATTAAGTGTTTTTTTTTTACAAGGTCTTAAGCATTCCTGGTCATCTTCCCATGGGGCTGTGTTTCTACAGATAACACAGAGATCAGCAGAAGAGACAAAGAGGCCACAAGTGGAGCCATGCTAATTAGCAAGCCAAATTGCTAATCTGAGCTAGATAATGCATCAAGATCCAACAAAAGATACAGGCATCTAGAAGATAAATACAAACATACCAGACTTCATTGAATCAGCCAAAGATGGGAAGTCCTGTATCTCTAGCCCACACACAGCATTTCATTCAGGCCTCAAGCATAAACATGGAAAAAATAATTCTGGCCAAGACTTCCATTTGCACTTCCCCTCCTGTTTGTTAGTGACTCAATATTTGCTGTTTAATGACAATAAAATAGAAGACCAACATTCTGTAATATAATTTCTGCTGTGGACACCCAATTACCTCTTTCAGTCTCAGGTGGACTAAAAAAAATTAAGAGATTTGGCTCAAATTTGGCAAATAAACAATTTTCAAATTCCACCCTTTCTCAATCTTAAGAACCATTTTACAGGTAGCCTATTTTTCAGGAGGCTTTAATCCATAAACATCCACAAATGGCACAAAATACCAATGTGAAATAACCAACATTCCCCACAAACTGGGAAAACAAAACAACATCACCCTCATTGTTCAGTTAGGTTTTTTGTTCTTCAAACCCAAAAATCTTTGAAAGCTGCAGTGAGGACAGACTATGTGGGTAGGTGCTTTGATAACCAGTGCAAAAGGCATTGTCTTTATAGAAGGGAAATGCTGATATCTGCCACCTTTCTCAGGATTAAATGTTACTGAACAAGACACAGCTTCCCAAACAGGCACTGCCTTTCCTGCAGAACAGGCAGCCTGCTTCCCTTTGAGCACTCCTCAGGGTCAATGGATTTTTTGCAGCTACAGATCTGTAATGGTTCACTCCAAGCTACACACTGGGCAAAGACCCCCAAATCCAGACTGCCTGGGTCATACCTGGACATCCAGCAGATTTATCCCCAAGGTCAGCTCTGACATCTTCTCCACTAGCCAAGATTTCTAGTGCAGCACAACAGCATGTGTTACTGCCATCCAACTCACACCAGCTCCTCTGAGTGCTAATAAGGCCCATCACAGAGACAGCAGGACTCTTAAGCATATTCTGTAATACGAGGGAAAAAAAAAAAAAAAAAAAAAATCAATGGCACTACATAATCCAGTCGGTTCCTTTCTTTGCTCACAAATCTTCATTTGTTCAGCTGGGAAAATTATGAACTGTCTAGAAATAATACAGTAAAGGCAGTCAATGACAATTACAGAGCAAAGACTAATAGAGATGGTATGAATCTGGTATATTCTGTTCTGCTGAAGCCCATTTATAATTTTAATAAAAACGGTAACACTTTACAATAAGTGGACATCATTTAATGCTCAATTACTATGAAGTTCCTTTGGAAATATATATTAAACGCAGCAGCTCTGTATTTATACCAGGAGTGTTTCTTAAGATTGATGTTATCAGAGCAAATACTAGGGGAATGTCAAGTCCAACACCAGTGCATTGAATATTCTTGCCCTCTGGGTCAGATATCCTTTCCTCTCCCTCCCTGACATTTGAGACAATTCTCTAAATATGTGGAAAGGAGCCACATGAATTATATAGGTTCTGCATTTTTTAAAAAAAGGAATTTGTAACACAGGCTTGCAAGGCCTTCAGCAATGATTAACAGACAACTTTGAAAAACAAGGTTTAAAAGTACAGCTCCTAAACAGGCAGCTTTCTTTTGAAGAACAGGAGGCTTCTAAGCCCCTACGTTTACAGAAGAAGCATTATTTTAGATAAAGCACAAGGCCTTTACAGCAGAACCAGTTTCATTTTACTGAAGATTTCTCTTAGCAAGAAAAATACCTCAAGCCTTTGTCTTCTACTTGAAGAAGCTCTTCTGCTGCAGCACCTTTAGTTCTACCTTGCCACCAAAGGTTGCTACGTGGATCTGAGCCTACAAATTTGCTCAGCACAGGTGGAATTTATTACCCCATAAAGGAAAGGAGGATCTCCCTCATCACCCACAGCTGTCTCCATCTATTCTTTCAGCCACAGGTGTTACCATTGTGACTCACCGCTGCTCTTTCCTGGAAGACTGTTGGAGAACTTGTTTGTTCTACACATATTTTGTGAGGAAAAGCAATGAGATGTGATCAGTGAAGCAGCAAATTGACCCCTGGCTGGCTATGGCTGGACCTTGCAGAAGAAGTCTTAAACCAGAGGCTACAAGATCTGCTAACAACAGTTTGCAGCAGAGGCAACAAAAATGTCTGGATTTTGTTTGGAAAGGCTGGAACACTCTTTTCCCTAGACCTCTGAGCAGCTTAGGCACCTGGCAAAATAGCCCATAAATTACTTCAGCATGGGAAATAAATTTTAATATCTTTCTCTTTGATGCTCATTACTAAACATGACATGCATTATCAAATACACATCAATGGATCATCCTTCCTCCTTTTAGATTTTACAGGCTTTATTTTACACTATGACTTTAATCAACATGTCCCTCAACTCTAACTGGCATTCAATAAAGATTATGCCCTCATCTAGGGTCACCAGTTCATTTAGGAACTCAGGATAAGTTATTTGTATTTTGCTGCACTCATGTTCTCATCCTGTTCAAGGTGATTACAACATCAGATTTTGTCCAGTGTTTCAGTACCTGAAGATGGAAGTTGATATGAGGTGTAATGCTTGCAGGTCAATGCTTTCAATAAGCATTCATCTGTAAACAAGTCCTGTGAAACACTGCAGCAGTGTGAAAGGAACCTGCATCTTAATTGGGTAGAGTGAAAAGCCACAGGGCTTATAAATATAATGTGCAGGTTATCTGTCTTGCCAAAAAGGAGGAGGTTTGTTACATGAAGGACACATTATCCTTTTCTCTTCCTATGATTCAGCATGGTAAGTAGTCATTCCTAATTGGCTTACAGCTTAGTATGAAATATTAGGATGCCACACAATGTGATGACACAGCTGGATTCCTAAGGGAAGCCAAAGAGTGATCTGAGAACAGAAGAGGGACAAGAGCAGATGTGGGTCTGAAAAAAAATTGTTGTAGCTTACAGAGTAGAATGTCATTCTTTATCCTTCTCCTCCCCGGTACAGCATGCTGCGTACAGCACACCACTCTCCTGGTAAAAAGGCACAAGAGCTGTCATTTCAGAGCTCCTAAATAAAATGTGGGGAAAAAATATGATTGCAGGGAGTACTGAAACAGGAAGAGGTGAGCAGGCTAAATAAATCTGGGCAATAGCTGCCTCGTCATGAAAAATACACTGCACAAATTTCCCCTCTCTTTGTGCGTCCAATGATGATTTCCTCAAATTTATTCTCGACTGGAAAGTATTTGCCAAATTACCTATTCAAACAATCTGTGGGTCACTCACAGAAGTTTGGCTGTCAGGAGGCAAGCCAGTGGGCACCCAGGTCGTATGCTGGGGGCTTGTTTCCTAGTCCTGGCCTTGATTCAGGAAGGTAATTAAACAGCTGCCCACCTGAAGTCAATAGGGCTATTCACATGCACTTAAGGGCTGCTGACGCCAGGCTGAGGGGAATAGACTTCTCAGGGGGAGATTTCTGCTGCAAATACTACCACTAATTCAAAATTCACTTTCTACAAAGTCCTTCTCCTGCAGTCAGCTGAAATTAGCTATATCCGCTCTTGTGCTTGCCAGGAAACTTGATAGAATATTGCCCAAAGTGAACATAAAGGAGAAATAAACACAGCAGAAATTAATAACAGGAGTTCAGAGCAGTAGGTTGCAGAAGATGTGTTATAAATTTCATCCAGCTGTAATGCAAACTCTGCCAAATGATTGGGAACATCTCCCTTTTTATATCACTGTTTCACTACATATTAATAGCAACCAGTTACTGATGCAGTACTAAAATATTAATGATATGGTCATAAACCTGAATCAGTGCCTAACTTGGCAGAACAACACAGGGCAACTTTTTAATCACGTGTCAACAAAACCAGTTTTCAGAAACCATTTTGTTAGTGCGAGACCATGTGAGCAGAAGTAATTGCAAGGTTATTTTAGGCACAGAAATTGTTAAGTCTTCCTTGGAAAATCAGCAGCCTCATTGAGGTATACAGTATGGGTGCTCAGATATTTATGCAAGGCTGAGAGAATCTCAAACCAGGCAGAAACAAAGTTCATGCAATTAATTAGTAAGATTTCATCTGCAGCTGGTATGACTGGCTTTTAGATGTACATTAGAGACAAAAGCCTCAGGCCCCTGGGGACTGATTGTTTCAGGAGGATTTAGCTCTTTGTTCAGGACTGAGATGAAATATGCTCACCAAGACAAGAAATCCAAAGGAAAACCCAAAACTTCTGTACCTGCCTGATATAAAAGGTGAATTATCAACTCTGCATTGAATCATCTGGGAATATGAGAAATTTGGGGATATTCAAAAGATTTAAAAGTCACAGGCTTCTCTTGCTCCAGCACCTTTAATATTTTCCAGTCTCCTCCCAAAACCACCAAGGACAACCAGGGCAGCTTCCAGCTAAACAAGACAGCCTTTGGGATGCTTGATTGGATGTGTAAAAGAGATAAGCATGTCCTGAGGTCTCCTTGTTTCTCACTTTAGCTATGCTCCAGCAGAACTGGGCTGGTCCATTTTATCATTCACAGTTGTCCCCTTCTATGAAGATGGGGCCATATATCTAAGCTCCTTTCAAACACCTTTAATTGAAGCTACAAATTAAGACAAGTAAGGACAGACACAGAAGGATTTTGTGTACTCTGCACAATTCCCAACTGTGCTACCAACCCAGAAAGAGCTGGAATACTAGAATATTTTATTTCTCTATTTCCACAGGACAAAGCTAATGGCTCACACTCATTGCTAGTATCACTCTTGCCCTATCCCCCATCAGAATCCAAAAGAAGCACTGGAAAAAACTCATCTAAAGCTGGCATTTTATGTAGGTTTATTAATACTAAACCAAGGTCTTTGCTTTAAAGGTCTTTCACCATTTCTTCTCTGAGTCACTGGTGCACAAATAAGCTGACTTTGGTCATGACTAAATGAGTTTTCAGTTTAGAAGTGCAGAGAATGGCACTGAAATTAATTATGCCACAAAATAGACAAGTCCTTTTCTTCTGGTTTTCTAGTGCAGTCACATAAATGAGGGCCCAAAATACCACTGAGATGTCACTTAACATTGTTAGCACCTGGGAGGCAGGTCTGATCACTGTGACAATGTCCTTACTGTTTGCTGACCAGAGTCACTGCAGTCACTTACAGCAATCATAATCTTTCTTCATTATACCTGCACAGAGATGCCATCAAGGTGTGACTGACAATCATCCCTTTCAGAGTAAGTGATCATAGGGTTTCCATTGCTCTCACATCCATTGCCTCCTTGTTTATTAATGACACAATTGAAATTTTAGTGTTGCTTCTGCTCAGGTGGGAGATAGCAAACCTGTACATGATTGACACCTGTCATTAGGAAGGTTTCTCCTCAAGTGGTTAATAATGCAGTCTTACTGCAAATGAAGCTGTGAAACAAGATTTTTTTTGGTTTTTTTTACAAAAGCAAAAGAAAAATTGCCCATGTTTGGAAACTTGTTTTAGCCAGACACTGGAAATGCATTGAGTAGCATGTTGACCTCTGCCAGTTGACCTCAGACAGCCAACTTTCCAGTTCCTAACAGAGTTAATGGCAAATGTAGTATTTCAGGGCTGCAAATACCAAAGCAATCAGCATTGGTGAAGCACCACAATGTCAGTTATATCTGCAAACATACCTACTATTTGGACAACATCCATGGCCAGCTCAGCTCCAGTTCATCACTTAGATCTTCTTTATCTCTCTCTTTTTTGTGACCAATGAAGTGCAGGAAGGAAAAAGTCAAGATTCTCTTGGTCTCTCTCCAATATGTGACACAAGGTGCACAAGACTATAGATGGGTCTGTGGAGGCTACAGGGATGGCAGAGGTGCCATGATAAATCTGTATCTTAAAACTTTACAGAGCAGCTCTCACATCTCCCACATCTAAAGTCTACTCTGAAAAAGAAAAAAAAAAAATTAAATTGTCTCTTGGAAGAAGACAAGTCAAACATAACTCATTGCTTTATTCTTTTTCTCTCTTACCATGCTTTACAGATGATTTTTTCATCTCATTCTTCTGTTTCAAGAAAGAACTTTCTAACTCCTCAGGCAATATTCAGAGCAGGCAGATTCTTCTTTGAGACTTCAAGGATGATCTGATCAATTAAAAAAAAAAAAAAAGGTTACAGTACATTTTAAACTAAATACCCCGTAGTATAAAATTTCAGAGTTCATTCTATAAGAAAAATATTTTTTGTTAGCAAGTAAATGCAAAGAAATTATAACAGGGATTCAACACAAGCCCCTCTCTCATGTGCCCTGTGGGATTTACTGCATTGTTCTCTCTGTTTAAAGTTTAAAATGCAAGGGTAAGGCTGCTGAAGTCCAGGACATGTGAATTGTGTTCTCTGGCTGGAAACTGAGTTCCACAGATCACACAAAATTCTTCCCAGCTGTTTTTTGCCTCCCCACATTTTTGTCCTTTTTCACTCATGAAAGCTATGAATGGTCTCCAGCCACAGACATTCTCCCAGCATGTGATGTACCACAGGACCCACAATCTTATCTGAGGCTGTCTGGACCCAGCTGCAGTGTAAACAGTCTTCACCACTGGGAGTCCCTCAGAGTCTTTCTTTCCAACAGCAAATTTCCAGTGAAGTACAATTGCTTCCTCAAGGTGAGTGTTCCCTAAAGAATCAGAGCTGACATGACATGAAATTTTCTTCCCCCTTTACCAACTCTGGCTAAATAAACTCATCATCTGTACAGTAGGACACACTTCATTTTCCTGTCCTTCATTTTCTCCTCCCTCTTGTTGATTCCAAAAGGAGACCACATAGACCAACCATCACAGCCAATTTGATTTCCAATTTTCTGGGTAGCTTTGCAATCACACTCCATTTGTCACCTGAATGCAGTATCGAATTTGCTGCCTGGGTGTGAATGACTTCTGGAATTATCTCCCTTGGACAAGACACCAAAGCAATTCACAAGCAAGTAAACAGAATGCAGAAATACCCCTGAATAGGATTAAGTAAGATTTCTAAATCCTAATCCTGTTACTACAGCAGCTATCCATTTCTCTTTTCCTTCTTGCCTTCTGGCTAATATTTTCCTACCCAGAACTCAGTCAGCATCACCACAGCAAGCAACTATATTTTGTAAAGTTACTAGGACTGCATGAACATGTAGAGCTTGGCAAGCTGGATTGTAACACCAAAATATGTTCTTGACAACCACTGACCCCAAAAGCTGATGCGATCAAACACATCCCCTCATGAAAGGAAGAATAAGACTGTAATCAGTTTTACCATTTTAAGGAAAATAAATCCTAATCCTTTGCTGTTCTGTGGTATTCCTCTAATTGCTGTTTCCTTACACATTCAATCATCTACAATTTGGTTCCATTGTGTGAACGTCACTTGGAATCAAATCAGTGTTGCAGATACAACGTCTCTGAACCTTTTAGTCCAGCTGTGAACTTTGGGCTTAATCCTTCAGGGCGCCCTTGTCTAGCAAGCTTTAATGTATATTAAGTTTTATAAAAGGAGAGCAAAAGTGGTCAAAGCGAGATAGTGCAAGATTCTGTGTTTCATAAATTAATAAGCATCACCAACTGCATTGCTTGACCCTTTAAACTCTGTGAAATTAATATAAGTAGACAACCAAAGTGCACTTGGCCCCTGAAGAGCCTTGGAAGTTCACTTAAGCAATCCAAGTTTCCTTAAAGTTTTATAAGCCAGCTTTTAAAGCAAGTCTTTTGTACTTATTACTGGTGACAGTGAGCATTACAACAGCCAATGAACCTTTGCTGACTTCTGACCCCAATATGGTAGAGCACAGTTATCAAGGGAAATATCAGAATCAAAGCTTGTATATTACATTGAGGTCCTGACTCTTGAAAGAGCCCCCCATAGACTCTTCAGAGTATGTCAGTGAAATAAACAGCTAAAATTCTCAGACATCTACTTAGGATGTACAGATAGTTTTATATACTTAAGCACATTTGGCATAGCAAGACCCTCACACCCCAGTAAAACCTGAAGCCTCTTAAGAAAGCCACTCTCAGGTACTCTCAGTTCCCTTGCAAGAAGACAAAATTTTAAGATCTTTTACTTAGCCTGGAAAAACACTCCACTTGGCAGTGGTGAGTCAAGCAACACTAAGTCTTCATCTTAACCGATTAATGGATTTAAATTATTAAGTGGCATTAGGTAGGCATGGGGAGGGATACACTCTCTCCTCTTAGCCCTCTGTGCAAGGTGAGACTGCCTTGAACAAAGAGGAAAATGTGTATCCACACCTACTGCCTTTTGGCATTAATCTTGCAGTCACTTGTAATACCTGAGTTAGCATCCTGTAGAATAAGATATCTCACCCTTGCCAGCTGATTATATTGTTCATAATGTAAAAGGTCCTTGCTGAATTATTCAGGTGTTTTTCTCATTGCTTAGGGGAAAAAAAAGAGATAGAAAAACTAAGGCAGCCAGGCACCTAGGAATAAACAGGCTGACAGGCAGCAGTGCCCAGTATTAGTGATTATTGTTGGACTGTAAAAATAAATTAACGATGATGTTTAAGTGAAACTTTTTAAAAGGAAGAGGAGAATTTTGATAAAAAGACAGGTGATGAGATATCACAAGATTATCTGCTGAAGGACATCAAACTCCTGTTGGATGTATGCCTCCAGCAGTGAAGTCAGGAGAGGCATGTGTTATCTGTTCTTTCCACCTGTTCAGAACATTTGGGTGAAGCTTTTGGGGATATCTAATGCCATGAGTTTTCATTTATTCATCTCATTTGTCTCTCTAGATCTGGACACTGACAGAGACAACAGTATCACAGCATAGAGAAGTGAAAACATAAACATACATACACATTTTATACATGTACTGTACATGACCATACATAAGAAATTAAGCCCAAATAGAAAGCAGAACTCAACTATCAGGAAATAACTGATGAAATATCTTACCAGAAACAACAGATAACAAGAAGCAGATGGAAAAATGAGGTACTTTCAAGGAATGTGGCTCAGAGCTTCCACACAAAATGAATGTTAACAGGGACAGTCTGGTGACAGGGCTGCAGTCCCTGCCAGGCAGATGTCTACTCCAAGAACAGTGAATTTCATTTAGCAGCTCCCTGATTATTAAATATAAATTGGACCACAAGTGAACCTTGAAATATTTTGGATTTATCCAGACACATGTTTATCTAATTCAGACTTTTTATGAGAGTAACCAAGCAAAGATTATTGAAGATGGAATCACATTAATTGATCATCATTGATAACACAGCTAATTTCAAAGTATCTATATATACACATGGCCACCTACAGTGATATTACTGATTTAATTGCATGGACCAATACCAGAGGAAATTGAAATACATTCAAGTGAATCCCATGCATTGACTGCCCACATAGTCTAAGGGGCAACACTAGTGAAGCATAAGCAAGCAAATAACAAAATTGTTGACACAAGAGAAAACATTCAGGGCTCATTCACTTGAAAACAAACCAGCCACTCGTGGCCTTGCTGGTTGCTGCCTTTCCTCAGAGCTATCATCAGTCTTCTGGCTTGCAAGTAGATCACCAACTGGTGTCAAGAGGAAATGTCCACAAGGAATAGAATTGGGCAATTTTTAAGGGAGGTGACAAAAGAACTCTGCATTTCCTTCCAAGGAAGGGAAGCCAGTTCTGTAAATCTATAATCTTTAACACCAACTTCAGAAGGCAGCTCTGGTAAAGGTTTATTTGGCACTGGTAAAATAGGACCCATACAAGAAAAAGAGACTGCATCTCAATAGCTCTCTTCTCAAGAAAACCATCTGTGTAACCATATCTGGAGTGGAAGCAAGACAGATCTCATCCAACTATGAAAGTTGCTTTCCTGACCTGGAACAGTTGAGCACTAGAGAGCCTACAGAAGCTTGTAGATGAGATATTAATTTGCTTTCCACCTTTCCCTGGGAGATTTCCAGTCTTAAGGGCTGGCAAGAGAGCACTGTTTACCCAGTGGGGTAAAGCTGTTTACCCAGCTCCCGTATTCCTTCAAGCCTGTGCCACATCTTTGGTTTTTTGTTTCCTTGCACCAGAAAAGTTTGCTAAGTCTGAACAAGTCTCAGAACTGCCATCCAAGTCACTGAGGTCTTCTGCAGACCACGTTTCACTAACCATTTGGAAAAGAAAAGCCCCTTTTATCAAATCCCCTGATGCTAAGTCATATTGAAAATTTGTTCTTAGCACTTTCAGGGCAGGGTTTCAAATGATGTATGAAGAATATTCTCTGTCACAGGCTTTTCATTGTGTTTCAAGTCCTTAGAAAGCATTTGTGATCTTTGAAACTCTGGTAGTAAGAACACTGCCATTTCCAACTGAACTTGACACTGTTCCCTTTTGCAGAAGGGAATGTCTTGCAAAAGAAAAATATGGGTTTACTTTTTATCCTGGAAGTTTATGGTCAGAGCATTTCCATAACTAAGAGAATTAACTTAGGGTGAAGATGTGCGTTTTCTTCTTTTTTTTTTTGGACGGTATCTAGTACCAAATGCTGAAATCCTGGATGTTCAAAAACATTCCTGCTGTACAAATAGCTTTTACAATAAAGGGGAATAGACAAGCTATGTCTACTTTCAGGGACTCATTTTCTGCTTTGCTTTAATTTTATGATATATTTTCTCTTTGAAGTGTCAGGGAATTTTTACCATTTTTAAGTAAAAGTCTCTTAATTTTAGTAAATTTTAAACCGGTTTTTGTTATTTTTTTAGGAAGAACAGAATTAGGCTCTGAAAAGCAATTAAAATTTTTCAGCTCCTAAAAAAATGCCAGTGTTAACAGCTTCCTAGTGTTTAACATTTTCAGCAGAAGCCAGTACAATTTTTAAGAAACAACAAGCCCTTTTCTGACTATTTTATTAGTGACACTTAGGTAGGGAAAGTGCTCTAGCAAGACTATCAATTAAAACCACAAATACTGTACTTGGATCAGAAAATTCCATCTCCACAGTAGGTGAATATGAATTTCAAGGATATAATTTAATAACTAAAAGCAGTGTTAAGTGCATTGGCTGTTGTACATTACACTGTACAAACAATTTCTAAGGAGGACACATGCTGCTGGTCCAGTCCCACAAAGACAGCCAGGCACACAACTCCTAGGGATTTCCCCTGAACTATTTATTTGAGGGTGCAAGCACAAACCTCTTGTTTAGAGCTCAGACACCTCTGTTCAGCACTTCCTTACAACACTTTGGTCCTTCCAGCCCACTGGCTATTGAGATTATGGGTGTTTAAGGGTTAATGACATCCCCACCATGTGCCTGGCTCTGGGATGCCACCTTCCTGCCTCAAAGCCAGAGGAAGCCATGCTCCATCTCCTCCACTTACCAAGGAAGATGATCTTCACTTCCAGCCTCCTGCCTCCAGAAAGGCCAAAAGGTTCTGTCTAATCAGCTGTAACCATAATGGAAAGAATGGCCATCTTCTGCTTTTTAAATTTTTCTTCATGAGACTGACTGTTCTGCTTTGGGTTTATCTGTGCCTGAGGGAATGTAGTGTGACTTCAGCTTCCCTGTGTGTAAGGAGGAAATGGCCTGAGGGTAACTCAGGTGATTGTTTTCCAGCAGGTAAGGAAGGTTTAAAATGGGAAAAATTGGGACTGGACCTTAACATGTCCCTCACTATCAATGTTACAGCAAGTGGCAGTATTGTTGAGTGGCTAAAACTTCAACCACTAGATAGAGGTTTGTTATCAGCTATAAGCTCTGATAAATGACATCTAATTAATCCACTTCTGCCCAGGTAGGCATTCACTGCAGTGCTCCACTTGGGCTACTGACACTGCAGCAAATTCAAATATTGAGTTAGCCCCCCCAAAAAAAAACCCTCCTACACAGCCCAAATACACTCCACATCCCCCACAAAGGAAGGAGACCTTCCACAGCTCCAGAAATATTAATTTGACAGTTTTTTTTTCCTTGGCTACAGCTCTAGTAATTGATCTGCTCTGTTATTTTTCCCCATTCTTTCTCTCTTACATTTAAATATGTCCTTCATATCTCTGGAGTTTTTTTTTTTTTTTCTCAGCCTGTATCTCCACTGTTACATTATTTTTTATCTCTCTTCTCTATTCTTCAAGTGTGAAAAGGGTGCTCTGTTCTCTAATATTCATTTTTTTCTTTTTTTTTTTTTTATTCTCCAAGTACTTTCTTTCCCATCTGTAACAGCCCCTAATATGCACCTCCATTCGATTTTACTTACCCAGCTTGAGACCCTCTCATTCTAATTACCTTTTCAGTTTTCTTCTATTTCTCCCTTGAGATGTCTCAATTAGTGTACTTTTTCTTACTGGCTGTCACCTCTGAGCTACAAGGTGGGTCTAACTCCCAACTTAAACCATGCAGAAAATAAATGAGGAGCCATTCTTGGCGGCCCTGCTGAAGGTGGTGTTACTTTACAAACTAGTGCACCTTTAATAGATGATAAATGGGCAGAAAAGTGGCCTTGTTAATGCAGCAGCCCTTGATTTGGTTGCCATGCCGTGTCCTTTCATTACTCAAAGATACAGGAAAGGCAACCTGTGCTAAGTCCTGGGTGATGTACTCCCATACAAAGAGAGTGAGTAGAGACTAATTAACACAGATCTGGTCAAAGCCTGAAATTAACTCTTGTCTTAAAAGACCAAAACTAAAAATGTCATTTGTCTTGCCCATAATTCTGTTTAGAGGTAATTATGGCAGCAGAATAACAGCAAGCAAAATCAGTCTAGGATTTTTCTACCCTTTCTGTCTCTAGCAGAACTCTAAATTCTATTTCTGTCAAAGAGAAGTGGATAAAAATGCAGGGGACAGCCACAGTACATTTCTTTGATTAAAATTGGCACTGTCATATTGAAGTTCACACAGAGCTTGCAGAACCTGAGGAGTAAATTCTTTCTCTACAGGCTTCCACATAATGGGAAAAAAGAGCACTCCCCTCACCACAGCCTGTTCCTTGCAGCCCAGGGGAGATGTGTGCCCAGCTGATTAAACTACCAGGCTTGGACTCAAGAACCATATCCACAGGAATGTGTCCTGCCACATACACGTCACAGGCCACTTCAAATGACCCAAGCTAGCTACATGGCACAGAGACATAGCTACGTATCCTGTGGCAGCAAAGCATTACCTTCAAATTAAAGCACTTGCTTCCTTGGGTAATTAATCTGTCGTGCAGGTCTGACCATACTGCATCCAGCTTTCAACCTCATTTGTCCAAAGCCAGGACAGCTGTCTTTATATTCTGCAAAACAGAGATACAGATATTTGAACCCACTTATTAAATTTAAAGAATATCAATTTTAAAAGATATCAATGTTGTTGTTATTGCTGCTTTTAATAAAATCCCTATGGCACATGCTGCTGTCACAGTTCCATTGTCCTGAGCTCCATCTGCTTATCAGCACATCAGTCATTAATGGGTTGAAGGATTTATCTGTGAGGTATGGCAGTGCTAATTTAAAGATTTCAAACTAAGCTTTTCTAAAAATTGGTATATATTTGAATCAAAGCTCAACTTCTTCCAAAGGCTTTTTAATACAGTTTCAAGTACCTGACATACCTAGATTAACTGACTGATCAATTGATCTATCTATATACACTCAGTTTTCCAGTTGTTGCATTTAAATAGCCTGGCAAAAGCATTTACATTTCTACTGCACTGAGCAGGAAAGTCTCTATGTCATATAAAATGTGTATGTACTGGGCACACCAGGGTTTCCAAGACATGGCTTCTTGGATTGTCTGCTGGCAAACACCAAGGTCTATAACACAAATGTATGCAGAACACATTCACTTGTTCCAAATTTGTCTGTTTCTGAAATTAATACCTTTTCCAGAGTAAAGTCAGTGCATGACTGATACCAGCTCTTCACCCTGAGCTCACAGGACCTTGGTATTCCCCTCCTTAACATCAATGAAATATCTAAAATGATAAAATAATTTTACTTAAGTCCTCAACCCCTACTGAAGTGAAAGATGTGTATTAGAGAATGAAGGAGAGGGTAAAAGCAGAGGTCCCAGTTTGTGCTCAGCATCCAGTAGGGTGAAATCCACCAATGCTGCTTGGCTTCCAGTGATTAAAGTGAAGAAACTCCTTTTCTCTAAGGAAACCTTCTTAAATCAGCAGGAGCCCACTTGTTAAAACTACTTCCCTTTTTCTACTGCTTTTTGAGAGCACCTTGGTCCTTGCAAAGCATCACAAACCAACACAGACAACTCTAAAATCTCTTATATGGCAGCTCCAAATGCTTACAGTTTATATAAAGCCATGGAGCCAGCATGATAAGATCTAATTACTGAGCAAATTAGTGAAAAAACAGCTGCAAGGTTTGCAGAAATGTCTGGAAGTGCAGAGTAAATGGCCACAATTGATGGAGTTATTGCACAGGCATCCTGAGGGCACAGTCTGCAGTGCTTGAGTCCTAACCAAAATCACTGTCAACAGTTGTTGTTTTCTCCATTATGTTAAATGAAAAGAGCATGAAAATGATCCTGCAAACAGCCATTTAATATTCTCATGCACATGAACTGCAATTAGCAGCAGCAACAGCAACAAACTCTGCTGTAATGTGTTCATGGTTAATCAATTCAATTGATCATTGTTTATTAAATAAAAACCTGCTCTCTGAACAGTTCTTTAAGTGGCATATTTTGGGGGCTTCAGTTGTTTTTCTTCCTTGCTTTCGTTTTTGTTTGTTTGTTTCTCTCTTTTTTTAACATGCTGGGAGGAAAATCAGGAGACCAATTAAAAGTTTGAATTTAAACCCAATCTCAGAGAAATGCTAGCAACATACAGTGCCTTTACAAAAGTATTAGCTTAAAAGGGGTTTGAAACAGCCTAGCCACTCCCTGGAAGAGCAACATTGAATCTGATTTGTCCCTATTTTAAAGGCTTTCAAGCCATTCTAGCAAGGGGCAGCACATTTATCTGTGTAAGAGACAGTCACTGCCAGGTCAGCTCAGGATATCAGGAAGTGGGCTGTTGATAATGCAGATTAGGGGACACACTTTATTCACATCAGCACTGTAGCATTGATCACCCCTATTCTGCACCTTTAGAGAGTAGATTGGAAATCAATGAATTCCAGGCTAGAGAGATGCTGTAGATAACACAAATCCTCTCTAGGCAGTTATCTCCCTACAAGGAACAATAATCTTGCACAGAACTGAATGCTTTAAATGTACAAAGAATATACACTACATTACAAGTTCAATGGAAGATTGATACCAGGCCAGATAAGAGTCTGGACACATCCCCAGCTCACTGGAACTGCTGCACTGAGAACTTCCACCTCAAGCCCTCCTTGCCCTTTGGGTGCTCCAAGGAGTGCTGCCACACAAAAATAACCTCGTGGGGTTGAATTAAGACTACTGAACCTGTGTCACTTAGAATTTGTGGCAGATTTGAACCTGTGCCTCCAAAGGGAGAAAATTAAGGCGTTTCCAGTACATTAGCTGACTTCAATGGGAAGGTCAAATCTGATGTCCTGTGACCCTCGAGTGAACGATGACCAAGGAGTCCCTGTTATCCCAATTATTTCTGACTAGACGTGTGAGATGTTTGCACTGCCCTGGAATCCAGCCACAAACAGGTACCTTCCCAAAAGGAGGGTGTGCAAAGCCTCTTCATATCACAAAACCCTTGGGAAAGCATTGGAAACCTCCAGCAAAAGTGGGTGATTAATGGCATGTTCCACAGAGAAAAAGGGATGTGGGGAATATTCCCTCTCCTACTAGCAGACACCTGGTTTCCACAGGACCTAAGAGAAGTCTTACAAATAAAGCTGTGCAAATTATCACCTTTGCCTTTTATGACCAAAGTGAAAAAACAAACTCAGCAAAAAAGCTTTAAGTCAAACAAAGTGTTTTGTTCAGTCTCACACCAGGGGCTTCACCTCTGTTCCTTTGGGAGACTGGAGGAAGGGTAAGAACATGCTTTATTTATAGGTCAGCATGAGGCATATTTTGCAATGGAAAACGCTAAAATTATTTTTAAGACTATTTTTCTTATTCTTTGTTTCTCAATCAGAACTAATTTTTAATTATGCAACCAATTTCCAAGTAGGTTCAGCTGGCCCAAAATTATCTGTGTCCTGTCCGAGTAGAAGAAATAAATGAAACCTTCCACTCAAAACAACTAAAGGTGTTTCTGGGTCCTGAAAAACAGATACCTTCCTTTTTGACTGTCCAGAGTAAATAAGTTCAATAAAATAAAATAAGAAGCAAAACTTTTCACCGAGACAGATGCCTCACATGACTGACCAGCTCTGAAACCCTAAACACCACCACCAGCGAGGCTCAAAGCTGCAGCAGCAGCCTCTGGTCTGACTTTTTGGAGAGAAAAGGGATTAATAGAGGGAATAAAACTAAATCCTTTTAATACAGGTTCTGCAGCCAGGGAGTTTAGCACACAGATGTCTGGTCACTGCCTTAAATCCATCTTTACCCCCAGGCTTGCTAGGCAGCAGCAGCTAAATGAATTCCTGACCATGCTGATAAGGCACTGACAGTTGTGTTGAGAAGAGGTAGATCCAGCCCAGAAATGAGCCATGGGGAACCCTGCCCTGACCAGCACCCCAAATATCTCCCCAGTCTGTGCCTTGTTCTGGGGGCTCTTACCCACTCCAGAGTGGAAGTTTTTCCCCTCTCCGAAGGAATCAGCGCTCTGTAGTTCGGACAGAAGCAAGGGCGCACCGAAGCGGTTCATAATGAGCTACAAAATTTCCTTGGAGTTCAGCAATTTTACAGGGATTAACAGCCGCTGACCTCCGCCCGAAGCCCCCCGAACGCCATCTCATCCTTGGTCACAGACTGACCTCTAGTGTTACCGACCGCCCCCCAGAGGCCGCGGCTACCGGCACTCCGAGGTCACCGGCCCTCCCCGGGAGCCACCAGGGGGCGCCGGCGAGCAGAGCGACTATAAAATGGCCGAACAGGCCGCGGCCTTTTAACTCTTTCTGGGGCCTTGGTAAATTGGCCACATTCTCCATCCCTCACCCCTCAGCTCAGGCTGTACCCGGGGGTGCACAGGCCCTCGGTGGAGGCAGCGGCTCCCTGCAGCCGGAGCTTTTGTCTTTTTTTGTCTTTTTTCACTGAGGCATTGACAAGCGCCCACGGAGCACTTGTCAGAGCCCTGGAAGCTGTGAGGAAGCCTCTCCCCAGCTCTAGTGCAGCACGGCTCTCGGTGTGGATTTGCATTGTGTGTTGCTTGCACACAGTTTGGAAAGAAAATCTCTGGTTCTGTGCAGAGAGGCTCTTGAGATTATACGCAGAGCCCAGGGGTTACAACCGTGTTGCGAGTTGGTATCTTCCCACTGAGTTTACAGGATCACTGTTTATTTAACCAGATGATAGCATAGCCCCTAAAGGCTTTTGTAGCTGTGCAGGACTTCATGCAAGAGAGAAGTACCCAACGCCTGGTTGGTGATTTGACCTCAGTCCTTCCTGTGTCTTCTTTAAACTCAAATCAAAGCAGCCCTATCCAGGGTGAGGGTCATTGCGTCACTGCACAGTGACAAATGCTGGAAGTGAACATCATTAGTCAGGCACCTTCTGAAAATCACACCCACGGCAAGAGATTTTTTTTTTCCACAGCTTCCTTTGGGCTGAGGGCTCCAGTTCAGATTAGCAGAGAAAGTTTTGAGTCTTCCTTTATCCATCACTGCCCCCAGTAACTGTGCATGTTGGACATCCCTGGAGAAGGGTCAAAACTACACTGCAAGGCAAATCCTCCAGATCTTTCCAGTAAGGTCATAAGTATAACATAGCATAACATAAGCTCAGTTCAATCAGGTCCTACTGAATTGAAGTCAGGTCTTACTGAGGTGACCAGAAAATAGCTTTAAAGGTCCACTTCAGATCTCTGAACAGCTAGAAGCCCTGTATGCTCCAGGGGCAAAAGTCTAGCAGAAGAACTCCGTGTACTCTCTTTCCAGTGGTGTGCAGTAAGACTTTACCACTCCAGTCCCACAGTGTTCACATGCCTGCCTAAAAGCAACTGCCTGGACCAGCAAAAGTTCAAGAAACTGTGAAATGCCATGGCAGAACTGCTAGCAGCCTGAGCAGCACACTCCTGTGCAGCTGGGCCCCCCTTTCTATCTGAGAATTAAAATCAAAGGACAAGAAAAGTTACTCGAGATGAGAGGGGCTATGGGGGCACATAGGGTAGATGAAAAGCGAAAAGACAATAGGAGTGGGAAGAGTTAGTGTAAGGTTGGGAGTCCAGAGGAACCTCAGAGGAGAAAGAAGACAGAGCTGGAGAGCAGTGGTCAGGATGCTGCCAAGCTGGCTATTACTGTGATCATGCAAGCTTACACCTTGTACAAGTTTTCCTTGTAACAAAAATTAATACAAGTATTTTGACATGTACGGGGGACTGAGATAAGCAGAATTCACTGCTGGAATGAAGTCAGGGTTTATAGATGCTTCTTTGGCGTTTCTGATTCCTCTGAGCTTTTAGCTACTTCCTTTTCTCTCTTTTTTAGCCTCATCTGTAAGCACATCCAACCACTCTGAGTTTTGACAGTCTGCTGTACTTCATGGACAGCCTTCCACCCTCCACAGGCCAGCAGCAGCCTGTGATACACATCTCTTCCCCCAGATCATAGAATGAAGGTAGTATTTAATAAATGAATGAATGAATGAAATAAATAAAACAAAATGAAACATTTAATTTTAAAACCTTATATGATGTCTTTCACTGACACAAAAGAGTTGAAGAGACAAGTGCCTGTTTTAAACAGGAAAGGCCAGCAAGTCCACTAGTAGCTGACACAGTGGCTTTTCCAGATGAAATGAAGACATGAACTGGAAAGGCATGAACAACAGTGTTGGCATTCCTTGCAGGCCATGATTATCACTTATCAAATTACCCATGAGAAGAGCAAGCCAAGTGAGTGGCACATCACACTGACACACACCAAACCAAGGCCTGCAGGAAGCTTCAGAACTCCTGGCCCTCAGCTGAGGGGACAGAAATGTTGCAAATTAGGCATGAGAGAGTGACTCTGTGTTCATGTTACCTCTTCTCATCTCAGAATCATAAAGCCAGGAAAGGAATCTTGCTCAGAAAAAAAAAATACTCTGATAACACACAGGGATGGGAAATACAGTAAAAGAGTGAAGTGGCAGCCTGGAATACATGGAGATACTTTTTGGTTCAGTGTTCTCAGGGACTGGCCCAATAGTCATTGGAGTCACTGGAGTGCTTTTCATCAGCTTTAGCAAGCATTTAACACACAACCAGTCTGAAGAACTGTCTCCATCGTACCTCAGGTACCATTGCAACAGGAAAGTCTCAGCTGAAAGAGAAAGCGGGTTCGATGAAGACTGAAATTAAGTACAGGACACTGAGTTCAAATAGGAGGAAGAAAAAATAAAGGGTGCTAGAAAACTCCCTGACAAGACATGGATCCTGGAACAGCAGTGCAAATAATTGGCATCCATTCCCAGAGGGCAATGGACCCTAAATGTCAGTTTCCACAGAGTGATAATCCAGAGTTATCCCTGACTGTTATCTCTTCCTGTAGACAAACACTCATTTGTTAAAAGTGAAGCACAGTGTAATGACAGGAATAAACTGTAGAATTCAGATACATTTGTTAGGGCTAAGGGAAGTGTAAACCTCAAAGATAAAACTAATGGAAGTTTGTAGGTGTAACTTGTTGAGGAGGACAAGGGAGAAAGCTAAATCAAACACCACCAGACAGACAACTATCAGTAACCCAAACAACAAAGAGAGGTACAAAAGGCCAGAGAAATAGCAGCCCAGATGGTGGTCATGTGAAAAAAACACATTCCACAGATTGCAAAGCACTTATTTATGATTACAAGAGACAGAGAAGGATGGCTAAGTTAAAAAAAAAATGTGCCTGGGCCACAGTCATCACAGGCAGATGCCAGTTGTGCATCTCTTCAATTTTGACCCACCATTTCCTGACTTATTTTTACAGTGAAATAGCTTTGATGTTTCAGATATGTCTAGAAATAAAAAAAAAATCCCAAGACATAATTTACAATATTGCATACTGAAATACTGCAGGAAAGGGTGATTTTGTTGAGACAGAAATTCTAGAAAAATTTAAGGTGGTCCACAGCTAGTTGAAACAGTTCTCCCCAAGAAAAAGATTTAACTTTAGTTTGATGGTTGAAGTGATAACATTGCACCTTCTCCCAGTGTTGTCTGAACATCAGTGCCCTACCAAGAGAGATGAATAACTGTGTCAGGAACATCTCTCCTCTTTGTCTTCATTAATTTACATTTTTGGCTGCACACCCCAGAGGAGTGTGGTAAAGAGGAATATGCAGACTCAAAAGGGCTCAGCTGGAACTGCAGCCCGGTTCTGACAGAAAAATGACTCAAACTTCATTAAATAAAATAAACCTGTTGTAGCCCAAGGATTGAGCGACTTGCAGTTTCCCTTGCTCCTGGGTTAATACAACAAAGTTGGCACCTTGATAGAACACTCAGCAGGACAATGGGGTGTGCTGAATTCAAATGAGTCTTCACAGCTGGTAGGATTGTACCAGGTACTTCCGACCTCCTGCTTGGAGGAAGGGAACAGAATAGAGCTAAAAAAGGAAGAAAAAAAAAATAAAAAAATCTGCAGTTGCACACTGACACAAATTTGACACAGAAAATAGTGGATCCTGCAAACCTTGATGCAACTGCCAACTAGAGAAGACCGTAAATTACACATCGGAGTCCAGATTAAGAGTATCTTTTAATTGAGATATATTTGACTACAGATCAGCTCATTATAAAACTGAACAGTTCATACATCCCAATGGGATATTGTCTGAAAATCTAAACCAGATTAGAGCTCATATACTACCCCCAGCCTACAGCACTCATGCAGGACAACTGAATCATGCAGCAAACCAGTGACTGCTAGAATGCATGAGCTGCCTTGGATATGTCCACATGCTCAGTTCACAGCTCAGCTGCAAAGCCTGCTACAGGGGAGATGTCAGGCATCAGCTACACAAATCTGATGGTGTGAAGTTGTGACACCTCCCAAGAGCATGCAAGGTGGAGTTTGTCCAGGAGCTCCTTGTGCCCATCTGCTGGGGGCTTCTGCTGTTAGAGCAACCCAGTAAGAGCAGCTGCTGTCAGAAGTCAGAATATGTAGGGGACAGCCTGTTAAACCCAAAGGCTTCTGCAAAAAGCAGTAAGGAAGTCTTTCCAAATCTTGATTCTGGTTGCAAATCAGACATGCCAGCAGTAAAGAAAGGGACTTTGGCACTGGAGTATCCAGGCTTGAGACTAAAATATTACAGAATATGGAGTGAGGTCCAATGTCAGTGCACTGTTGGCAAGGACCTGGGGAGACACAAGAGCCAGCACAATAGGGAACACTGAGCAAAAGAACACATCTGAAACTTGGCCTCTTCACATACTCAGACATCAGTCTCCTGCCAATAGAAAGGCACCTCTGTATAACCATAATTCAGGTTTGAAGCTGATTCCTACCACCAGCAAATAGGCAGGTGGGGCAGGGACTCCAGAGAGGATTACACAGTGCCAAGACTGAGGCAACAGACCTCACAGGAGTCTGAATTGGCCTTCGGGAGGTATTGGGGAAAAGCTTAGTCCATTTTAGCACAAATTATCTACAGAAAGGCAGGAAAGAGACTCTGGAAGCAAAGTTTAGGCTCTGGAGAAGGAAACTGCAGACAGTAGATATTCTCTGAAAACACTTCCAGTAACTCCACTGGGAAGAGAGGATGAAAAACCAAAGTTTTCTACCTGGCTGAGAAGATGGTTGAAAAAGAAGATTGCCCAGGAACTGGGGACACTTATGAAAGACAAGGAGACCATGCCATAGGGACAGATGTCTCTTACTCACTGCACAATAGTCTTACAGGCACTTAAAATCAGGAAGGTTGTGAGCAGGCTTTTAGACTGGAGAACAGAGGAAAGCCAACAAGTGCAGAGGCATAAGCAGCTTTGGCCAATGCTTCTTTAGGATCAAAGCCATGGAAATTGTGTATCCTCACCTACAGGACAGAGCAGGGGATAGAACAAGTTAGACAGATGAATAGAAAACAGTAAAGTACTATGAGAACCAAAACAATGACAAAAAATGCCAGGAATGTAATATTTGAGGAAACTGGAATGTTTTCAATAGGTGGGAACATCAACTAAACACTTATTTCAGAAACTTGGAGGACAGAAGGAAACCTGTGCAATTCTCCCCACATAACCCCCACTCCATTTGTGCACAAAACAGATAAATATAAGGTGATTTCCACTGTGTACCAGAGGAGACATTCTGGGAGAAATGCCCAATGTCTAATATTTATTCTATGCTAGATGGATCAGCAGTGTTCTGGCAGCAGTGTTAAGGCATAAAAACAAAGTTTGTGCCTGGGTGCACTCAGTACCTCTCTTGGGAGATTCTGCTACCTTTAGCTACCATTTGGGTTGTGTTCAGCCTGCACAGTTTATCACTGCTGATTACAGCACACTTTCTATGCTATTGGGAGAACAAAGTCTAAATACAATTGTGTTTTGAGCTGGAGAAGAGACTGACAGTTTTGGAAAGACATCAGTTCCACAAGACAGAAATAATACACAAGGTGGGCAATAAGGTTCAACCAGTCAGCAGGCATCATGCCTCAGGAGATGAGGAAGCAATATATCAAATGGTGCCTGACACAGGAAACTGAGTCTACAACTTCACACCTCTGCACAGGCTTGTCTCTTAGGCAAGAGGCTTTCACCTCACCTTATGTTGACAAGACAAAATGTTGTCTCCTGAGGAGCTTCTTCACTCTAGTTCCTTGGTTTCTGTCTTCTCTTCTGTCCATCAGTCCCATGGTTTGGTTTCTCTGGGATGAGATGTTGCAAATTCTGCATTAACCACTATGAGAATTGGCCATGGAACCTCCACCATGAGCTGAGACTGGTCTGTACCCAGAGGTGTGGGACTGAGAGGTGACAGCCTTGTCCCTCTTTTTTTTCTGTCTTTAAAATTAGATTCACAGGCTTTAAGGGACATCATTTGGTCACCAAGTTCTGCCTTCAGGTCCAAGATAGGACCCACCTCACTCCTGAGAAAGGAATTATAGGTAGAAAATATTCTGAGAGCAGGAAAGCAATTACTTAAACACCACTTCATTGTAATGCCTATCAGCTTTCAATCTGTATCAGTGTGGGAGTGTTTAACACAGGACTGTACAATTCCTAGAGTAATTTCACGACTAAATTGCCACAGAAAAAGAGAGAGATCCCTGGCAGGTCTTTGGGTAACATAATCAATTCATACAGAGAGAGCTGGTATGTGAGCCAATACAAAAAAAACCCCACATGTACACATACACCCACACATCACACCAGGATGCTGCAGAATCCCATAGACATCAGGAGTACAAAAGCCAGCATTTTGCATGCATTATTTCTGAAATTTTGCAGCCCTACTGCTTCACAAAACCGAATTATTTAAAACCAACATGGAGAAACAGCATTGCACTTTAAAGAGGAGAGAAAGAAAAAAGCCAGCCAACATTACCTGGATGTGAGCAAATCAAATTTTGTTTCATACTCAATTGGTCACAAAGAAAGTTTATAACCCTGATCTGACCTCACCTAGAGCTGCAATTTTCCAACTCACAGGGTGACAAAACTAAGTTGAAACATATATCTGAATACACTGACAACACTTTGACCTGGTTTGAGTTAAACTGATTTTTATATCTAAAGACAACACTCATTTTTTTGTGTAGTCAGAAGTAATGCAGGGGGACAACAGTGCGAGGAATGTCACAACATGGGGTGCTACAGACTGGAAAAAGTGGCTTCTTGATAGGGTTCCCTGGTCTCTTGTGTGCCCCTGGTAAAATGATCTAAGTGATTCTGGCCCATTGCCACCATCCTTCTCCTCTGCTGTATGTGCAGAGCAATGTGTTACAGCATTATGAACATGTCACTGGCACTGTTAGCAGTGCAGAGACAAAATCTCACTCATCTGTAGTACAGCAAGTAGGAAAGCATATCATTCCTTTAATTATTAAGCATAAGTGAGCTATTCTCAGTTTCCCAAAGCCATTTTTAACTGGATTGTGCCCTACGGATTCAATCAGACGCTGCAGAGCTTTAAAAATATTTTGTACTCTTTCTTGAGCTCTTTCTCACTCCTTTGTTTACCTTTTTTTCTTCCCTTGAACTCCCAGGTCCTCTGAACCCCAGGATAGCAACCATCAGGAGTGAACTCTGAACAAAGCTGGCAGCTCTCCTGCCTCACCACTCACCCTGCCAAGTCAGTCCTGCCAAGCTCAGGTGCTCACAGGGGAAGGGTTTGTTGAGCCCCCTGCAATTTGCATCTGATTTTGATGCTGACACAGCTCAGCTAAAGGAAGAGCCTGGCTGCAACATGTGCCCATCAGTCTTCCAGGGATGGGGATGTATCATGTCACTCAGGAAACTATTGCTCAAGAACAATTATTCCAGCAAATACATCTACACTGCTACATTGGCTTCTGCAGTCCAAGCCATAGGCTCAGAAGGAGCCAGGGAGGGATCTGTGAAATGAAAAGGACATGATCTAAGTTTGGGCTGAAAGGCTCTTTAGAGTTCTCAGTGCAGCATAATGTTGCTGTCCTCCACCCTGGGCTGCACAGATCTGTCCTCTTCTCCCCACCCAGCTCCTCTGGGCTGTGTGTCCACCAGGAATGGACCTGCTCACTCATTTGGAGGTCAGAAGGAATAGTGTTTTATGGAAGAATGCCTGACTGAAAATAAAGAGGAAACCAAAATTACATACTGGAATTGAGGCTGTTTGGATAATGAATCTGATGATGTCAGCTACACCAAAAGAATTGTGAGTATTCAAGGCTCTGCTTTTGCATCTCTGACTGGGTGTAAAACCTTGTGTTCCTTCCAGATCACATGTTGCCATCTGTCTCTGCTTCTCACCAACTCCATTTGGCCACATGCCACTCTTTAGGGTATACAGATGAATCAGCCACTAAGGAAGAAGATTACCTGATGTTTTCTTTTCCCAGAACTTTCCTTGTGCTTCCCGAGGGTAACCACATCTTAACTCCTCTGCTCTGCCCCTCATAAAGATGATGCTCAGTGTAATCAAACTCCAAGCTCAGGGTAGTTCAGAGTTTAGCTCTGATTTGATTTCAATGATGCTTCCTTATGGGTGCCTTGAATACTGAGCATGGGATAAAAAAAGAACAGGTAGAGGAGAAACAGCTACAGTGCAGTGTGAGACAAGAGAACTTTTATTTTTTGAGAGATAACTATGAAAAAGTGGAGGAACTCCTTTGGAGGGAGTGGAGGGAACATCACCCTTTGTGGTCTGGGAGGTGAAGTGGATATTGAATCAAGTGGTGGAACTGGGCTGCTGAGCATGATCACAGCCAGAAGGCAGAGGAGTATCTAGATAGGCATAAATATTGAGATTCCAAAATTCAGCTCAAGGTCATCTAAGCACAGAATACAGAGAATAGAAATACAGTAACAGCTCTGTTCCTTTAGCTTTGAATGTCTGTTGAACTCCAGAAATTCCAGGAGCTCAGATCAGACCCTACATGCTGCATAATTTCCCTCCAGTGGGGCTTTCCTCCTGCTTGCCTCAGGGCTATTAACCATCTTGCAAATTAAAAGCTGAGCCCATGACACATGGAGAACTCCCTACCTACCCCATCCTTTGCAACACCTCCAACAGCTCCTTACACCTCCTTTCCCTCTCAGTTCCTCTGACATATTTCCTGCCTGATTTTGCTTCCTGCCAACCTTATGCCACTGCCTCCCCTCCCAGGCAGGACCCCTTGCATCTGGACTGTATGGCCCAAGGCTGCAGGAGGGTGCTGAGGGCACAGAAAAGCCACAGAGTAGGTTTGTAGCTGCTCACTGTCAACTTTCTGTCATTTCAGCCACCAAATTATCTGCTACTGCAAACTGTCCTTGGAGAGCCCAGCACTTCATCTTCACTGCCAGCCACAGCACAGTTTCTATTTACTATTGCAGCATCCAGCCAGATCATGAACCCAGCTTCTTAAATCACAGCTTTGGTCCAAGCTATTCCATGGCTTAGACTAAACCAACACATGCACATCCCTTTTGTTATTCTTTCTAAGCTCAGCCCTGTGCTTCTCTGCATACATTAAACTGGGGGGTGTGTAGGGTATGAAGAAAAAGATTAATACAGTGTCTGCACTGGATTTTTTTTCACTCTCTCAGTTTGTGATGAGAGAAGGGGGAAGGCAGATGCTTAACCCCCAGCAGGAGCACACCACTGAAGTTAGCTTTGCAACCTCCTTGCCAATGTTCCTGTGAAGATCCTCCAGGCAATCTGCATGGAGCAGGCTCTGGCTCACCTGCAGTCACTTGCATCTGTGAGATTAGCTGCTTGGTGGCATCCCATGGCTCTGAAGGGCTGGAGCCACTTCAGCTCAGCTCCTGCTGAGATCTGAGGTCAGCACAAGTTGTGAGTGTCTGCTACAGGGGGAAGGTAAATGCTGCTCTGAGTAGCAGGGTCTCACAGCCTCTGCTCACATGAGAATGCTGCTGGATTTTTAAGTCAGGAGTCCCTGCCTATTACCAGAGACAGGACTTTGCCTGCATGAAAAGCAGATACTCCTCCTTCCCATCTCCTGTTTAGCTAGAAACCGTATTCCTCTTTACATAGTGCTTATATCTACAGCCTTTCACTGCCTTCTCATTATGTTCATAGCTAGATCTGCACAGCTCAGCTTTCTGCTCCCTACTGTGCTGAACCCCACTGAACATTAACCATGGTGAGGAAAGACTGTGGAAAGCATCTTACATATCAGGGATACTACTTGCAAGAGAAAAAACAAAGCCAGGACCAAAATTGGCCTTCAGGATTTCGAGCAGTGCACAGACAAGAAATAATCAGAATCAATGTTTGGACTCTGGAAAGGTTTTCTTTGCTGCCAAAAAGCTTTCTAGAGCCTTTTCTGGGGACTTATTTCAGAAACAAGAGGTATGGTGCCCCATGATTTTTTTTTCATATGTCTCTGTATTTCTGAGCCAAGGCACACCTGCCTTGTATTGATTGACTGTGCAACTGGAAGAGAGCCAACACCCTCAGCAGAGCAAGCCCCCACCAGAGCAGCACGATGCTCCATCAAACACTGCCCACCTATCCATTGTCACGTATCCTGTGTTTGTCACTAGCCAGATCAATCCCATGCTGTTCAGCACTTTTTAAGAATCCAGGCTAATAAATCATTTAAGTGCCTCTCACTTCACAGATGGTAAGTGCAGTTCAATGAAGGTAATTATAAAAAAAAATTACTTCTGGAGCAAAAAAATCAAAACATGGGAATATCTGTCTAATAGAAAAAGCCTGCAAAGAGATTTGGGAGTTCTAATAATTCTGAGGAGCAGGTTAAAGGTCTGGGAGTCTGACAGTAGGTTCTCCCTCTGATTGACTGAATCGATCCTGTCCTCATGTAACAGCTCTGGGCCCCTGTATCTATGAGATTTCAGGTCCTGAGAACAGTGATGAGGAAAAAAACTATACTGAGCCTCCTTCTCTCACTATAATGTGCTTTTTTTTTTAATTTTTGCAAACGCAATATCTATCATTAAGAAGACAAGGTGATGGAAAGGTGCAGGTCCTGTAGAGAGTAGGAGAAATACTAAGGCGAGACCCGAGCTCTGATAACAGTTGTAGATCCATAGTGAACTCCCAAATTTCCATTTGATTTTATTTCCTGGATTTTGACATGACCTGGTGTGACTGTGTCGTTTCAACCTGCCACTCCCCATGATCCTTCTTATGTGAGAGAATAAAATTTCTTAGTTCTTAGATGAGACATATAAAGCAAAGAGGTTCTTCTCAGCCAACATCACTTTAGATACATTTACAAGTTGTCAAACCATTCTCTCCAGCTAAGAGGCCACAGGGGTTATTACAGATTCAATTTTCCCAATATTACTGAGCTATAGAACCAAATACTAAACTTGGATTCATTTATATAGAGCATGGCAAAATCTAATACAGCAACTGACAAAATCCCTCCAAAGTTCAAAGCAAATCCACAACTAAAATCTTAAGTAATGTGTTTGCCATTTTCCTTCTTTCTTTTTCTCCTCAGTTAAAAATGAATTCATGTCCGTCAAGCAATTTACAAAGTTGAATTTTTTTCACCACCTGCTTTCACATTAGTTATACACCCAAGTTTAGTAAACCCACTGATAAAAAAAAAAAAAAAAAAAAAAATCATATAAAACTTTCAGAGTTTAGGGTACTTACCTGAACCTCTTACTCCCTAGTAAGTTGTGATCTTCATCTTTCTCTAATGCCATTGTTCTTACTATCTCAAGGATAAAGCTTTGTTTATAAAGCACTCAGTAAATATAAGTGGCTTTGTCTCCTCCTTACAGCTTTCAGAACAAATAACACATTTTTGATTACAATTACAATTTGAGAAGTATGACATTTAGTGATGCATTCTAGATGACCTTAAATTGTTATGTAAAATAAGATGTACAAGCCAAATGTGAAAAATGATTCCAAGAATTGTTAGGAGATCTGAGGTATAACTGAATAAACCTGTTGAATGAATAACTTCCTTGGACCTTAGAATTTCAGCTGGATCTCAATAACAGTCAGTCACAAAATCCTTTTTATTATGAAGAGTCCTAACAGCAGTGTAAAACATGTGATTCAGCTATAAAAAATAATTAAGATGAGGACAGTTTGGGTGAAATTTGGTACTGTGCAAACTAGCTAGATCCACAAGACCTTGGAACTGCTTTTGTTTTTTTAACACACTCTTAGAGAGTCAAGATTTTTCACCTAAGATCCATCCCTGACATCTGACTATGCATCCAAAATGAATCAGTGAGGTTTTAGGAGCTGTCTAATATGAGTTAGCCTCAGTTTTGTGATTTCATAATTGTCTGAAGTTTCACTTAAGTCATCAACAAAACTAGTGCATAAACTAGGTAGCCCTGAACTCTTACTCCCTCTCCCACTTTGACAGCAATTTCCATTTAATTAGCACCTTATCATGTTGAGACATCTCAAGGTGCTTCATGAAAGACTTCCACTCATATGATCTGCAATGCCAAAAAATGAAATCAAGAAAGACTAAACAAGAAAAGCCTCCATTTAGATTTTTGGAGCAAAAGAGCAGCAAAGGACAAAATGTGCTGGATTATCAGGAGGCAGTAACTTTAGGAAAAGTTTCTCTTCTTGCCTTAGTAATGTTTAATTTTCACATTTCTACACATTAGAAATTTTTTTAAAGTACCTAAGAAAGGAAATCTGGAAACAAAGTTTTGAAATTGATGGATCATAACTCCTGAGTCCTCTTTTCAACTGAGTTCCAGAAGACTCTAGGTGCAGGACTAAAAATTCTAGTAAAAATAATTAAGCATTGCTCTCATATAAAATTCTTTGCTCATGTGTTCTTGCTTGATGAAAAAAAAAAAGAAAAATGCCCCAAGAGTTCTGGCATCTTTCTGATGTAAAATAATGAACCAAGTAAATTATACATTTAAAAAAGAAAACCAAAAAAGCTATCAGAAGGAGGACAGAGATTAGAGAATGAAAACCACAGCCTGATCTCACTAGTTTTGAATAGTCAGGGTAAGTGAGTACACACTACTGGAAAGGATTCCAAGGCAACAGGGAAATAACAGTTAAAAAACAATGAATAAGAATCCCCCTGCTTTAAATATACAAAATACATATGAAATTAAACAGTGTCATAAAATAAAAACATACCAAAAAAGCCAGAATAATTTACATTTTCACCAGAGCTTCACTGATGTTATTGGAAGAGCTGTTTTTAAACCCAGATTTCCCCTCTCTTCAAAGCTTCTGATATGCAAAAGCTTTTTTGCAAGCTCTGTTACAGTAGGAAATAAAACACCCTTGAATACAATTTCATGTTATTCCTTTTTCTTCCTCTTGGCTTCTGTGATGCTGCTCAACCTAAAATGTATTGCAGTGCAGAAAGATCTACTGGCCTGTCAACTTCCAAAATATCCATCAAGCCCTTTTTGTAACACACTGGGGCAAGGAAAGGGGAAACCAAATTCGAAGGACTTGTCAAATCTCACAGTAATTTATGAAGTGAATGGAAAGTGCCTTTGTCAGTAAGAAACTACTTGATGTGAAACAAATACTAAACAACAAAAAAACTAAACTGGAATGCTGAACTTCTTGCCAGCATCCTACTAGGGGGCTATGCACCGCATTGCTCTCTTTTGTACCTAATTTGCACCACTTCTGAATAACAATTGGGAGAATCCTAACTGTGGAATGCTCATCATCATTAATCAGTGGAACAACCTCTAGGAAAGTTTAGAGCCATCTTCACTTTCATCCTCTGCTGAAGACACACCACATCCTACCTTATGTAGGCAATTCTCAGGTTACAGTAGCACACAGAAGCACCGACAGTAGAGATCCTGTTAGATTTGGCACCACACACACATAAAATGAGATATGGGAGTTGAAAAGCCTTGAGAAATTATGCTCTAATCTCACAAGATCACCCAAGAAATGTTTCTGTCCCCCCAGTTTTGAGGTCAAGAACTGAGAATACTCAAAATCTGTGGCAAAGGTAGGAGCTGAGTCCAAATCTTCCAGATGCCTTGAATATAATTTGAAGTAGGACTAAAGCATCACACATGGCAACAACTATTAGCAGGTAAATAACGTCTACAGAAATAGATAAAACAAGTCTGGGTAAAACTTTCCTATGTTGTCTGGAATCACTCTGTGGAGACTGGGGTTTTAATAAAAGAAAGCTTTCATAGAAGTGTCTTTTCTCTGGGAAAAAGGGTGTGAATAACATCACAAATAAATAGTCTCTATCTCTGATACAGAGCCAGTCACAACATCCCATTTGGCAAAGCCTCTGCAGGGAACACATTACTCTCATATTGTTATTATTTCTACAGAAATAGGCTTGCACCAGCATGGTCATGGAGCAGCTCAAACTTCTCCAGTCTTTCTCCAGGGTCAGAAATGAACACACGGTACAGATGTCCCAGCAAGGATTTCTGGGCAAATCAGTGAACTGATGCAGTGGAAACACTGCAAAAAGCACATGGAGGGAACAGCTAAGGACCTTGGAGCTGGTCCTGGGAGGTGATGGAGTGGTGGGCACTGAAGAAGCAGACACTTGTGAGCAGGCACAGACTGAAAGGACAGTTGAGTGCAGGGGTCTGGGGACTTAAGCCTCACAGAGCTTCTAATAATAGGCGATCATTTTAGCACAATCTTTGGAGCATTTAGAACAAATGTGACAGCTGATGAACTTTGCTCTCTTATGCTGAGACTGAAGACTCTTTTGAGGGAACTGAAACACCTCCATGCCTGGTGAAGTGGAAAAGGGGTTACAAGTGGCTGCTATAATTCAGTGCAAGTATTATCCATCCAGCACTGGAAAGAATTCAGAAGAGTCAGATTCAGATTAGGTGGCTCACAGAGCAGCCTATATTACCAGTTTGTGGATTGTTCCCAAACCTGTGAGAAAAGAGTGGGAGATTCCTTTTGTCAGCCCAGTGGCATGTGGCTGATTAGAATTGCAGGTAGTGTTTTCAGTCACTGTTTTTTCATGTTTTGTCTGTAAATCTGAAAACTGTAATAACATTTCATACTCCCAAAGAAGATACAGAAGTAGAGAAAAGACAATCTGAACAGTCTATATACAATGACCTCTGTTTCTGAATCCCTGTATTCCTTATCTCTGTCATTTAAACAGAGAAGGCTAATAATGGAAACAACCCCATGTTGGTCCTTAATGCTAAGGTTGCTGCTTAAAATTATTCAAGAGGCTCCAGCATGCAAGTCATCTTATTCAGTCAAGTAACAGTGAGACTAACTTCCAGTGCTAGTAGTAAAGCTAAAAAACTGTCTTTGCCATGAATACTTAGAAGGTTTCAAATCAGTTTTAAACATTCAGCACTACTTTAGGCAACGTCTCTATTTTTAAGCTTCATCTATTTACTTGTAGTTTTAATTGTTCCACAATTCAGTTTTTAAACTGATTTTGATTGGGTTTGGATTATTTTTTTGTACTTGCCAGCACAAGGTCAGAGTTTGGATGAGTGTCTTATTAGCCTAAGGGTTTTAACAAGTAGCATAGGAGCTGGGGGTTCCATTAGTAGCACACAAGTCAGAGGCTTTTAATATTTAGGATGTTGTTTGGGATCCAATTGTGTTTTGGTTGCTATGGAATGAATTCTCCCACAGGAGAAAAAAAAAAACAACCAAGGGCATTGAGTTCACATTCTGGGGATGCACTGGCAGCTAAAAAATAACATTCTGCCAGTTGTAGGCTTTTGCATTTTTACAACGTTTTGCATGCAAGGCGGTGGAACCAAGATAAATGGCTGCAGGTGGTTGAAACTAGACTGCAGAAAACAGATTGAGTTTACCTAGTGCATTGGGTATCTACACCACAGATGTCTGCTTGGTTAGCAGGTCCTGCTGAAACAATTCAGAAAGGATTGCTTGTAAAACTGGCTTGCAGATGAAACCTGTTAACATCATCAGTATGTCCCACTTTAAAAAACAGCAACAGTCCCAACTAATTTTTAAGGATTTGTGATCATAATTTGAGCTTTTGCCTTCATCTTCCTTTGGGTTTCCTCTGGTTCTTAAAACACTGCTAAAGAATAACCTAATGTTGGAAAGGGGCAGCTCACACCCACACCACCAGCACAGTACACTCTGGAGAAGCTGGAACTTGAGATGCAGATAGCCAAAATGCTGAGATCCTTAGAATTAAAACCCACAACAAGAAGATCCAGATTTTAATTCTACTTTTCCCCGATGAGTACAATTGGTGTCAGAAGGGGGTCTGTTAGAACTGGAAAAGCTTCAAGGAGACAGTATAGAAACCTTTCACATGAGGAAGGCTCATACAAACTCTGGATTTCAACTTTGAAAAGATATGCTGTATAAATTATTTTAGTGGTCTACAAAATCACGAGTGGTCTGGAGAGGATGGACAGGAGTGGACTGTTCACCACCTCAAATATATGAATGAGAGACCATGTGAAAGCTTTGTTCAAACAAGCAAAGGAGGTTGTCCTTCATGTGACAGAAAATGGATATGTGAAACTCTGCCAAAGGCATGAGGAAAGCAAAGAATTTACTTCCCTTCAAAGGGAGGCTGGGGCAGGACTGGGAAGGGAGATCCAAGTCCAGAGATTGTGAATTCATCCTAGTTCTTCTGTGACTCTTGAGATCTATGCCTGTCAGTGCATTTTTTCCAGTATGTAGCATATCATCTGATTCCAAAAAGCTTTCCTTGTTCTCAGCTTTAAGTGCTACCTGTCTCCTGACTGCCCAAAATGCCAGAGCCTGTGGCTGTCAAGGGGAAGAATCAGATAAAGATCCCTCTTTTTCTCACTTTGGACTCTTATAGAAGCCCCCATGCTTGCAATGTACAGAGAATTCAAATACTGATATAATAATTAAGGACTTCAATACAGTTTTCAGCAATGTTCAGTAGATTGCTATTGTTCAAGTGTGAGAAGAAGGCTTAAGCAAACCAAAAATGACCAGGGAGATAACATAATTCTTCTCTGAAATGAAGAGGTCATTGAAGGGCAGCTAGAAATAAATCCTACAGAAATGCCACAAGACAGAAGTGCATTGGGGTAGCATGTTTATATAGAAACACAAATTAGGGAGAAGGAATTCTAAAGGCTCATAAATTATTGCCCGCTTCTAATAAAAGCTCTTGCTTACTAGCTAGAAGATAACTCGGTTATTATAACAAATTGGTAGAATTCTCTGCTAAAGTTAAGATTTATCCCTGCAGGTCCAGAAGGCAGAGACTGTGAGCCTTGTAATTCTGCACATACACACACTCAAAGCAGACACTCCCAGGGTATTTTCATGTACAAGAGTTCATGATCAAAATGGTGCATAACCTAGTACTGTTCATCACTGAGAGACTCAAGTCAGGTTATTCAAGGCTTTCTATGATAAGATTAATAACAGGGAGCATACTAAGCCTGGAGCAAAACAGCGTCTAGGTCATGGCAGGATAACTTCCAGTCTATCACAATAGCTTTGTGAACTTTGGAAAAGCTGAACTAGATGCAGAGAGGTACTGAATAACTCAAAGTTGTCAACAATCCTTCAACACAGCGTTTATTTTCAAGTGTTTAGGCATTCACAAGGCCATCTTCATTATGGGGCTCAGAGAAAATGACTCGCTGTTCATCTATTCTAGTAGCTGCAATAGGAACATTGTGCACTGATTATTGAAAGGTACCTTATGTTGCACAAAATTTCTCAGTAATGCAGAGACAGAGAGGGGAAATTTAGGAAAGTGGAGGGGAAAAAACATTCTTTCACTAAAGAAACACAAGTAGGTTTTAGATGAGCACATCACATCTCCCCCAGACTTTGTGCTCTGGGGGTTATAAACCTGTTGACCTGCCTCTCAGAGCAACCCATGCCTCAAGTTTCAAAACAAAATTAATTACTCCTAATATATATTGTGCTACACAATACAGGAAACGTGTTAAGAAAGGTGGCAGAACCAAGAAACAACAGCAGAATAGAAGATATAGAGATACTCCTGTATGCCTAAATTTTCCAAATATTAGAAATCTTACTAAATCATTATTCAGGTCTTGAATTTGCATTCAAGCATTCGCTTCTGTAACCTCCTGTTACAGAAAGTTCCTGTGCTGTGTGAGAAAGCATTTCTTTTTTTCTACCCCATATTCATTGCCATTGATTTCATTGATTGACCCCCTTTAAATCAGTCAAGTGCAAAAATACAAAGTGCATCTGATAGGGCTCCAGAGTGACCTAACATGACATCATGTAGCCTAATGTGACAGGCTGATGAAATCTGAAGGAGAAGATATTTCCAGGTCCAGACAGATTCCAAGGGTGAACTGAGACAGTCTCAGGTCCTCTGTGATGCAGCATCACCCTGTCAACTCCGTGTTTGGAAGTTGATCTACACAGCAAAGATTTCTAGATCTGAGAGATCCTCTGAAGGGATGTTTGTCATGTAGTATTAAATGATGCAGCTGGTAGAGAAGTCCAGGGCTCAAAGGGAGTCATAGAAGAGATGGGCAAGAAGATCTGGATACCACAAAACCTGCAGGCATCTGTGTGCCCTGGTCAAAGACAGTGATGCACTTGAATTATTCTAAACCAGAGGTTTTCAGTAAAAGCAAAGAACAGCCACCACACAAAACGATTATTAATGGAGACAAAAACTATTCTGAGCGATCCACCACACAAGGACTATAAAGCAAGAGCAAATTGGACCTTTGTAAGTGATCTCTAGGAATAAAAAAGAGGAATACTGTTGGAATGTAATGAATCCCACTCTGAGTTTCCAGGTGCAAAACTGTTTTGCTTCCACTTCTTGTAGTGTTTACTGTGCTTCCCTGCATAGGTTCCTAAAGGCCTTTCACTCCAGGTGATCTCTTACAGCATACTTTACTGTGAAAAAAACAAGCAGGCAGTCCTTGATCTTGTAACCTTATGTGTCACACACAGCAAAAAATCCAGGCAGATGCACAGGAACAGATTCCAGCTCAGCTGGGCACCTGCAGGGCAAATGTAACACCTTGTGTTCATTTCCTCTTTACACACCTTGGGAAGTAGCAGCAGCAATGCTTGAGTGGTGGGGAAGTTTTGTGTATGGATGTAAAAGAATGAGGGTGAAGGACAAGTTACCTAGTTTCATTCTTGTAATGTGTGTTACAAATGAGTAGGAAAGAGATTTCCTAATCCAGAAATATCACTAATCTAGAAATATCACTAATCTAGAAATATCACTAAAATCTGGTTGCTAATACAAACTTCCCTTCCCAAATGAACTGTCCAAAGTTTTATCTGTTATTTTTTCCTTCCCCACGCTATTTATAACCTCTCGATCCATACAATGAAAACCAGTACCTCTAACTAGTTTCCAAATTACTATTTTGAACGTCTGAATCACTAAAAAACACATCTTAAACTTCAACAGAGGCTCTAGCAAAGAAAATGCTACAGAACATTTTGTGATCATAAGCCTTTGCCCCTGCAGCAGCTCTCTCTCCATTCTTGCTTAGCTTATGATCAACTAGACCATGGCATGACCATTGGCACAGACTCATACCAACAAGTAGGTATTTCCAGATCAGTATCCAGGTGCTGCTTGCATGGTTTAAAGGGGCTTTTGAAGACCAAGGAGTTTTCCTAGCTGGCCAAAGCAGATGTTATTTACATTTAAATAGTAAAATTATGATTCTGTGCCCAGGTGCTTTGTGTGTATACAATATCTGGGTTTTTTACTTGCAACTCGAAGAGATAGCCTATACTGAACTTATTTTAAATAGTTTCCTATTCAACTCCCCCAACTCAAACTATCCACTACCAAGGCTAAATTCTCCTCTTCAGAAAAAACAAGCCTTGAAGCTTTCATTTCTCTCTGACTTACCTCTGATTTGTTTGAAAAACCTGACCAGATCCTTCTTTTTGTCTCACAAAAATTCATGCCAAAAGAAGTAACATCAACACAACCTGTCAACACCTAGAGGCTAAACAAAGAAACAGATCAGGAAAACAGAGATGAAAAGTTTTTGTGCCCCTCTTCCCAAACTAATACTCCCAAAATGTGTTTGGAGAGAGGGAGAAGGAAGCATTCTCTGAGCTAATATATCAGCCCATGTGTTTATTTAACTAACTATCTCCATCCCCAGACATATCAAATGGCATGCCATGCCAGCTGAAAGTATTATGTAGCCCTCAGTGATGTGCAACATGTAAGCTCTAAGGCATACAGTTTGGCTGAAGACTCCAGCTGGCACTGGTAGTTTTATTGTAATGGGAGAAAATTCTAGTCCTCAGATACCCTACTTGACCATGGGATCTAAGAAACTTCCCTCTATCTTCCTGACATGTACTCACACTACAATTAACACACTTCTCCCTCTCTTTCTTTTTTCCCTGGCTGCAGACAGATGCACACACGGGGGCACAGACACTGCCAACAGGATTTAGTCCAAGGACACTCGTGTTGGCAGGCCATGTGCCATTGCAGTTAGGAGGAGGAGGCATTCTTTGTCCAAGTGCTAAAAATCTGCTACCTCAACTTTCACTTGAAGGTGGCTGCAGCACATGTAGAGCCCATTAAGGGTTGTGTTTTGCTCCCTAACTTCTCCCTTTTTTTTTTTTTTTCTCCCTTTATGACATGTTTATTGGCCCTGAAGGCTGGGGAGGGGTGCCATGGGAAACCAAAGTCAGCTCTGACTCAACTATTGAGCACCTCAGCCTCATTTAAAGGTGAGTTACATGCAGCGTGGTGGCTTGGTAGTGTGAGCAACTGCAACCATTAATCCCCATTCACATCTGATTTTCAGTAAAATCTAAACCAGAGGGTCCAGGGTAGTTAAATGTGCAGCTTGGGCAATTAAAAAAAAAAATAATAAAAAATTACAGATTAATATTATTTGGTCTAAAAACAAATCTGCAAGGGGTTTTGGAGACTAGTGCCTTGAGGATTACAGCTTATTTGTCAAGCTTTTACAGGAAACTGCTAATTATGACACCTGCACAACTTTCCTTGAATTAGACCCCAGGGATGCATTGCCTTGCCTATGGATGTTAGCTAAAGCCTCAGGCTCTTAATCCATAGCTGTCACCTAAAGTGAGAACAGAACAGCCAGCTATAGGGGATTGGCAGTCTTCAGTAAGAAAGGGTATCACACAGTCTAAACTGGATTTTTCCTTCTAAGACAAACTACCTGAGTTTTAAATACTCTTCCAAGGAGTTTTACCCTTCAGGCTCTTGTGAAATCAGCAGTCTGAGTCACTAAAATAGCTTCTAGTCAAAGTGAATATATATGCAGCACAACAAAATTGTTGGGAAAACAGATTCAAACTGTATGAATCAAAGTAAGAGATCTAATGGGTATGATTGTAAAACATGGGAATTTTACACAGTACCAACATATCACAGCCTCTATTTCAGCTTAAAATGGACACGTGTTTCTCAGGTCTTGCCTTGGTCCTCTAGGTCCTTTCAGACTTGAACAAATACAATTTTACAAGCATTTTCTCGAGCTGCTGTGCTTACACAGTCCATGTTTTTCAGTACACAGTGTTCACTTTGTGAATACAAAAGCCAGGATTTTGTTCAAGAAAGCTTCACTTGAGTGTTTAGGTCAGGCAGCAGACTACCCAAGACAGCTTTGCAAAATCAGATGAGTCTTAGAAAAAATTAAGCTTCCAAAAATGACATGAGCAGCCATGTTTTGGGTGAGACTTTTGGGAACAATCTGCCACAACAAGCTTTTCTCCACTGCCCACTGGTTCTGTGGTAATGAAGCCAGTTCTGGACAGGCTGGTGTGGCTACACAGAATGATCAGCACCTCCTGAGCTATGTTAATGTGTGAACCCTCCTCCTCCTCAGCAGTTCCCACCCTTTTAGCCTGTATGTGAGACTTGGACACAGCAAAAGGCCAATATGGCTGTATGTTCCTATTCCAGATGGATTTCTGGGTATCTCTGCACAGTGCTTTATATACTGGGAAGATATTCAGACCACCAGCATCAAGGTGGTGGAGATACCTGTGTTAAGAAGTCATTGCACATTGCTCATAGCATCAAAAAAGGCTCCTCCACAATTCTCCACCAAGTTTCTTCCTGAAGTAGAACTCACAGACAAAAGCTACCCTGATGGCAAACATTGCCTGAATACAAAACTTTTTTTTTTTTTTTTTTTTAAACAGTCTAACTGGCCAGTGGCGAAGACCACTGACATTGCCCTCATCCTGGTGAATGTAGCAAACATTCCTTGAAGTCTCTGAGGCAAGCTTTCATTTTAATGACAGAAACATGCCCCAAGCCCTGTCTGCACCTCCTGCACCTGAGCCACTTCAGAACTTGTTGGTACCAAGGTAATAACTAATCCCTGGGTCTTACACAGTGCTTCTGTTCAGCAGTTTGTGAAGTTGACTCCAAAAATAACCTGCCAGTGCTATGCTCAGACAGCAGAGTCCAAGCCAGAATCCAAATTCTCATCTCCTGTGGTCCTGACATTCCCATGTAACATCCCTGTGTGACTACAGGATTTGCTGCAAGTCTGCTCTGACCTTATTGAAAGAGCAATATTCAAACCATGACAAAGCAGTGCAACTTTTTTTTCCTCACTGGGGCAGCCAGGGTTGTCAAACGGGTGGCAGGACAAGGTCAAGCAATGCATTCATAGAAGAAAGCACTCACTGCTTTATTTCCTTATTTATGTCTCTGTTAACGATTTTTTTGCAAAAAACCACATTGTTGTCTCAAACTGCTTAAAACATGGGAGTGTTCCAAGTAATAATAAACTCCTTGTCTTTAATTTATAACTCCTAAAATTAACAGAAGCCCAAAACACTTTTTTTTTCAAGTCTGAAAAGGTGGCAGAGATGCACATTGTGTTCTCAGCACAAGAAATTCTGTGGCTGCAAGGAGAGTGAGCTGCCAACGTGCTTGCAGAAATAGCAGCAGCATTTTATTTATCCCTGTAAATCTTGGCCAGTATATTTTGCACTGAAGGAGCAGATTTACTGTGAGGAGAAAGAACTGCTGCCTCCAGCCCTTTGAACGTTGCCCAGTGCAAAGCACATCCCAGCCTCCCAGCATCTCCCCAAGTCGTGGCCACATCTACTGCAGGAGCACTGGGAAGGGCTAATAGATCAGATGCTGTAAACCTTCCTGCTCCAGTTTACAGTTCAGACCCTGTGCCTCCTCTCCAGCCCTCCTGTAAGAAAACCTGGGAACCAGGTCCTGTTGCCCCCTCTTGTCCTTCCAAAGTGTGTAGTCAATGGGCTTCTGCATAGCTGTGTTTTACCAGAGGCAAGGAAAGCAGAGGGTTAGGAGTGGGGCAAGATGCATTCACCAAATCCTCCATGAGCTCAAAGTAACAACACTGGGGAGATGGAGTGTGATGCACAGAGCAATACAAAAAAAGTAGTTTTTGTGCCAGGCTCATCAGTGTGGCAGGGTAATAAGGTCAATGTGAAAACAACTGGAAGGCACATTCCCCAGTAAACATGTGCTGAGTGAAAACGGCCCGACCTTATGTTGTAGAATCCAAACCCATTGAGTCAATTGCCAGAAAACATGACATGACCTTTCAGATTCAGTGAGCATCAGTTCCAAGAGCAGACTGCCGTGCTCTTTTCCATTTCACTGCTGCCCCCGGAGGGCCTCAAGTCACCGGAAAAAATAGCTCGGGCTCAAAATCTGCACTCCTTTAATGAAAAAAAAAAAAACAAAACAACAACCAACCCACATGGCATCAAGTTTGACCCTGGTGGCAGAGTTTTTTTATATGCTTAGCTCAATTTCTTTAAACTTAACGCTTATTTTGGGGTTTTTATTTTTTTAAATCTCCCCCGAGCTTGGATTTTCCTGCAGACAACCTATTTTTGGCATTGGAGATAATCTCTTGGTTTTCTGATTGAGGAAAATAATTAACAGCTAGTAAGGGTCACAATACAACCTACAGCCTACCCTCCTTAAACAAGTACAGAAAAAGCCTTTCCAGTTGGAACATATTCTCTTCACTTTCTAGACTGAGAATCACATAAAGATGTATTTTCACCCACAAACCTCCAAAATCTTATTTTAATCCATAAAACTCAAGCCAGGCATGAGAGGAGTAAAGCTGTGCAACTTTCCAGGCACTAGTAAAATGAGAGCTTGTGATATTAAGTGCAATTCAACAAGTACTTTCCCTCCCCCTGAATTACTTTCCCTGCTAAATCCTGATTAAAATTTTTCTCCCCTTTTACTGTCTCCCTGACAAACTGATGGGGCTGAGATCTGAAATCAACTCCAGCTTTTAGGTGGAATACTTACTTTGGGGGCCAAACAAGAATCTTTTTTGGATACTCTTCAGATTTTCCCCTTCTCTGTCAAAAAAAAAAAAAGCTGAGAGGAGAGGCAAAGATCTGTGCCGTCTGGAAATTGTATTTATTTTGCCTTGAGCTGTGCCAACCTGCAGTATACAAATACTCAGTCAAAACTGCCTACCATCTGTGTTTATTGTAGAGGAATAGCAACATCCAATGGCCAGTTAAATGCAGGTTAATTGCAGGCATATATTGAATTCCCTGGAGAGCCAAGAACACAGTTAGCTCCCCTAGTGCAATCCCTTTCTGTTCCATGAAGGAAATAAAAAGTGAAAGAACAACAATGCCAACCCACAGAAGAGCAGGATGCCTCTCTGCACAGAGGGGGAGTATCTGCAGGGAACAATAAGGGTCTATTAAATTCTTTCATTGGCACCAGAGAAGTAAAATGAACATAAATTAATCAGCCACAAAAGACAGGACAAGCGTTGGTGCAACTCTATTGAAGTCTGTGGAGTTATGGAAAGGATAAATTTAACCCAGGATCTTTCAGTGTCTACATATATGGAAGTGGCTGGTTGAAAAAAATTGGGTGTTCTTAGAAAGGAAAAAGGAGTGTGAGACTCTCTGTGAAATGCCATCCTTTTAATATCCCTGAGCAGTCATATTTTCACCACAGCCATATTGATATTCATCAATTTATTTCCTTGCATTTATAAAGTCACCTGGCCAAGATTTTCAAAAGCCCTAACAATTTGTGGGCATCAAACTTCTAATCTTAAAAGACCCAAACTGGCAATGGCTGTACTGATAATTTGTGTTTTGCAGAAGTGTACCAGGTTGAGTAGGACTTGCATATGCCTTAGTGCATTCTGAAAGAAGGAGAGGAGTAGCCTCTGGCCCATGTGAACCAAAGCAAACACACCAAATCTGGAGAAGGAGCAGAAAAAAGGGATCTGCAGCTTCATTACAGTCACGGCCTGGGAAATCCATACCAAAAAAAAGCACATGAAGTTTAAAATCCTTAGGTCAACCTTGGTCTCCTCCTCATGGGTGCCATCCTATACTGTGCATTGCATGTGCCCTAAAAAGAAGCACAAAACCCTTTAATTAAAAAAAAAAAAAAAAAAAAAAAGAAAAGAAAAAAAAGAAAGAAAGATGAGGTTTGTGGTGTACCCATGTACCCAGAAGGCTAGACAGTCATCCAGGCTAAGATGGGCAATGGATAGGATACAATACTTCAGGAATACTGCACAGTAAACTGGTGTCACAGGGAGCCAGGTTGTTATTTCCCTGACATCTCTTTTTGCTCTAAGAGAAGTTTAGCCTTAAAATACCTTCTGGTGACCTCTCCAGCAAGCTGTATGGCTGGCACACTGAACTGACAGTGCTGTGACCCCTTCCTTCCACTGAAGGAAAAGCTGTGCACCACCCATGCAAAGCCCAAGGTCCAAAAGGGTTTCATGGAGCAGTCAGTGCTTGCTCCCCCCACCTACCTGAGTGCCCTCAGAATTTCAGCCTCTGAACTGTTAGCCCTTGGGGGCATTAATGCATTTTCTCCTTCCTTCCCACATTGCCAGTGGCAATGTCCTTCTCACTGACTCCTACTCTTAAGGGCATTTTTAGCTCTTCCTCCCTCTTCTCCCAGATGTCAAAACTGCCATTAAATCTCCCTGCCCAATTTATAATGCTGAAGCCTTTCAGCCAAGACTCAGTCATCTCACGCCTCATCTCACTGAAGCTTTCTCCCCTCCAGGCTTCTGCCCTCATCCCCTCCAGTCCATTTATCCAGAGTCACCTACCCTCTCTGCCATCCTCAGATCCTTCTGCTTCCCAGCCAATGCTCATCACATCAAGGCTTATTGTTTTCACATTCAGCACCTTGCACAACTTCTGCTTTTTTTTTTTTCCTCCCCCCTTCCCCCTGTTTTCACTTTCATCCTGGCCCTCCACAGCTCTCCCAGGAGGCAATTTGTTCATGACTTTCCTCCAATCTCATACCAGGATTTCTTTAATATGCCAGAAATCTGATCAGGCTACAGTACTCAACCAGGCCATATCCATGCATGATATGGCTATGAGTAAGTTTAATTCTTCCTCACTTTGAAACATTAAAAGAACCATTACCACCATGAAATATAAAATTAATGCTACACTTTTCTGCTTTGTTAATTCATATCCCAGCCTCGTATGCTCACACTGGCTTCAGATGACAAGCTGTTCTTCTCAAGCCTCACAACTTTTTGGCTCTAACATTAGGTTTATACATGACACTATGTAATAACAGCTCTGCACAGTCACCTTGAAAACCTCTTCCTCTCCTATTTCACCCCAAACCATTCAACCCCAAATCTTAAAATGTCTTTCCATATTACAGTACTAATAATGAAAAATTTGTAGCAGGTGTGGGGCCAGATTCCTAAAATCATCAGCAAGTATGGCTTTGTTGCCATCTCAGAAACAGGAGTGGCTTTAATAAAGTGTGTTGAGCAGCCTCATCTGGAAAGCTGGCCCCACAACCTAACTTGCAAATAAAACCAAGTCACTGATTCCGAGTTAGTTTCAAAAAGCCTCATCACACCCTGGGGATTTTACATTGCCAAATCTGTCTCAGAAACTGAAGAGTAAGAATACATCTGTCTTCCTATCAAGTTCTCAGTTCAGAACAAGCAATAGGTGGGTGCTCCCCATGTGCTATTGTTTTAAACTGCTGAGCCAAGGAGCTGAGCATTTCAGCCTGAAGCTGACACCTATCACCATGATCCTCAGTGCCCTCATTTACCTCTTGAATTAAAATGGAGAATATCAACATATTTCCTGTCTTACTCCTTAGGTAGCCTCTTGCAGAAGGCTTCAGACTGCAAAGTTCATCATTAAACACAGATTTTAACCCTGAAGGAAGTTCCAGAGGCCCAGAGAAAGATGCTACAAGCTTGAGTTCCTACAGTGGATTCAATTACAGTATGCAAGGGACATTGAAACAAGCTTCCCTGGGACAAATGCAAGAAAAGAGCCAGAACACTCAGCATGGGTAAAATAAAAGCAATCTTCAGCTGGTGTCAGCCATGCATATTTTGAAAATCATCCCCTTCAGCCATTACCAACAAAAAGTCAGCAAAAACTTATTTTAGAATCTGAACGGGCAGAAATTTAAAGCATTTGGTGGCACTATCTGTTACTTAGGGACAAGTTCATTAAAAATGCAGCACTATTTACTGAAGGCAAAATGCAGAAGTGCCCTTCTGCATGTAAAGCAAGCACCTATTGCATGATAGGAACACCTTTCCTCCTGACTGGAACAGGAAGGAGAGCTGGTGTAATTGTGCTGATGGGTGGATGGCTCTTTGAAAGCAGGTAGTAATTGAAGAAGCCAGTCCAAAACCTTAAGGCAAATGACTGAGAGACTGAATTCTACAAGAAAAGAGCTATAGGAGTCAAAAGGAGCTTATAACAAACCATGTAATCAACCCTAGGCTGCATGTACACTGGGGGAGTGCAAAGCTGATCACTGTCTAGGTAGCAGTGAGCAGCACAACTCTGTCTTTGGGAGGTAAGAAACTCGTGAAGGGAGAAGAGGGACCAGACAAACTGGGTTGCAAAGGCAAATGCTAAGGGATGCAGAAATAGGACTGAGGAAAATCAGAAATCAAGAGAAGCAATATGGTGGGGAGATGGGATTGAGACAGAACACTTAGTCAATATCCGAGGGAGAGGAGAGAGGAATCAAATCATATCCGAGGGAGAGGAGAGAGGCATGACCCAGAGCAGAGGAGGTTCCTTTTACTTCTTTTTCCACTTCTGCCTGCCTGACTGCTGCAAACTGCAGTTAAAGTTTTTTGGGGTTATTCAGCTATTTGAGCCAGACACTGTTCCCACCACGGATTAATACTGCCATAAATCTCTGACTTAAATCAAGAAGTTACTCTTCATCTTGATAGATAAGGAGCAAGCACTTGCAAGTGAAAGGTGCTATAGGAGCATGAAGCCTTTTCTTAAAACACAAAAAATGGCCCTGAACACAAGCACCTGAAGCTCACAGCTATGAATTCTCTTGCTACATAAAGCCACAGACCAGCTGTTGCCATGGTTGATAGGATCAAGTTTGTTTCAACACACTATACATACAGTATATGCTCTGTAAACCATCTGAAAATAAATGCCACAACCATTAAAATAATCACTACCAGCTTAATAGGCTCTGTACCTTTCTAGATATTTTACATGGTGGTTTTAATCTCTGGTGCTCAGAGCCATTGGTGTTCTCAGCTTCCTTTAAAATAGGTCTATGAAACTTAACTTGAAAAACAGACCAAACAACCCCAAAACAAAACCAGAAAGAGTTGTCAAAAGGCTTGAATTTTAAATTTGGGAGTTCCTGCCCAAGAACAAAAGAGGGAGAAGATTGGCAAATTCAAATGGGCTGAAAGTTTGAAAGGTTTGCAAAAATGAGATCATCTGGCAACAGTGACCAGTGCCCTCGTGGAAAAGAAGGAAAGGTGAAAGACAGCTTCCCAGTCAGATCTCTCATTCTGGTCAAGGAATTTATTATGGCATATCTTCAACATCCTACACGATTAAGGAAACTGAACACCATTCCAAAATGCTCCAGCTTCACCAAAAACATCTTCTGAAAAATAAGATTTCCATCCCCAAGACCTAGCCCACTTGACTACTTAAAACTGGTTCCAAGCTTCTCATCTGGCAGCTGGAGAAGCATCTTCTCTGTTGGATAACTGGAGACACATATTGAGATTAATGAATTCAAAATAAACCGACTATCAAAGATGTTTATAAAGAAGTCCTCTTCCAGATTGTTTGCTTTGCTCATTTGATTGGCAAATATGAGGGAACATTAGGGCAAAATTTATAGGCGGAAGGAAAAATGTTTTATTTTTATTCAAGAAATAATGAGAAATAAAATTTTTAAAGAAAATCAAAGAGGTCCTTTTTTTCTATTTCTTCTTTGTTTTCTGTCTTACCCTCCACTCCCTGTTCTGCTCCCCTAATATGAAAAAATTAAGTGTCTGACACAAACTGTGTGAGAAGGGAATAGAGAGGAAATAAAAGAATCAGTATTCCTGGTGAATAATTTGGCTAGAGGAAAAAGGCAGATACAGATCAGATTCTTTTGATATGTTAAAAGCAACCTGAAATGCCTACGCTCTGGATGCTTTTAAACAAATTATCTTTCATCATAAAAGTACAAAATATGTATAATGGACAGCTCATCTCTCTCCAATGAATATGTAGCCACTAGCAGATAAGATAATAGACTACACACTGACCTGTCACAGACTTGAGGATCATAAAAGTAGAGTTTAAAAAGTTGGTTCTCACTTCTCAGACATTTAATGGGCAGGCACTAAGATATGCTTCCAGTCTTCAAACTCTTTTCCTACTCTTCAGTCTTAATAAGCACAGGCATAACCCTGCAACTGGCTGTATTAGGAGAAAGACACTGTTTGTATATATACTTCTCCTAAGACCTCAGTTCCCAGGAACTCCTTCCCACTTAACTTTAGAATGATTTTAGTGTCACGTAGTCGCTCTGAAAGGAACACATGAAAAATCTTTTTATTGAGTGCAGGAGCCCAGTTTGGTGGCAAGAGGCACCTCAGGCACCAGTTGATGGATAGGCTCCTAATAAACAATAATTAGTATTATTGCAGTGTGCAAAGCAGCTGAACTGCTGAGAACAGAGCTTCAGAAGTAAAAACTCTTATTCATAGCCTACTCTGAGTCTCACTGTGAGATCCTTGCCTCCTCTCTTCAGTGTGCCACAGTGCTCACAAGACCCAAGCTTTCTTCCTATATCTCCTTCCCCAAGCACTTTCTTCCAGGGCAGGAAAGATAAGGCATTTTTTGCCTTTATAATTAATCTAACAGGTACTGCATTCCTGTACGTGCACAACACATACCTCCTACTTTTTCCCCAACACTGTAAAAGAGTCTGTATCTTATAGCTCAGTCCTTCTTCTCTTTCCTCGGTATATCCCTTTGGGATCTGACAGGGTTCATGTAAGGACAGAATATACTCACTTCTGTAAACAATACAGTGGGTGAATCCATTTGAACTGGGCTAGTACTGCCTTCCAGCACCTGCAGGGGCCTAAAGGAAACCAGAGAGGGACTTTTTACAAGGGTGTGTGCTAATAGGAAAAGGGGAAACAGTTTTCAACTGAAAGAGGGGAGAATTGACTAGACACGAGGAAGAAATTCTTTAATCTGAGGGTGATGAGACACTGGTCCAGGTTGCCCAGAGAAGATGTGGCTTCCATCCCCAGAAGTGTTTAAGGCCAGGTTGGATGGGGCTTAGAGCAACCTAGTCTTAGAAGTTGGAATCAGATGATCTTTAAGGTCCCTTCCAACTCAAACCATTCTATGATTCTAAGGTCTGCTGGTAGGCACTTTGGAATTCATTCCCTCCTTTTTTTCTAAAAGATGTTAATCTTCCTTATTCATCCATTTGGGCAGGGATGGAGATGTGGAGCCTGTGTGTTTTGCCACCAGGTTAGTTATGGTGCCTTATGCATTACTGTACTGTCACAAAAACAGGAAGATTCTTTATGCCTTATACTGTATAATTCAATTATTGTCAAATGTCAGATCCCCAAAATATAAGACAGCCATGTAAGGAAAGGGAATTAAATTACATAATACATGGAATGTGAGCAATGCCCAAGAAAAGATAAAAGCCTAAAAAGCAGGATCTGCTGTCGAGGTCTGTAACCCATACCAGGTACCAAGAGAAAGAACAGAAAAACATGTCAGGCCTAAAGTGATGCTTCTTCCACCTTCCAGCTTCTGGCAATCTGCCACTGAGGGATTTCCTGAGCCAGAGGTTGCATCTGCATCAGTGTCTTTAATGGCCCCTGCTGGACTTATTTTCCATTAATTTGTCTAATTGCTTCTTGAATCTATATCTGTCAGCAATAAGTTCCACTACTGAATTATGCACTGTGTGAAAAAACACTTCTATTTGTCCTGGCTTGAAGGAGCTGCCTGAAAATTCCTTTCATTGCCCTTTAAGTCTTGTGTTATAACAAGGAACGGTCATTTCCAAGTCACTTTTCCCTCGCCATTCATGACTTCACACACACCTCTATCACCTTGTCTCTCTCCCAAGCTGAACTGCCCTATTTTGTTTAATCTCTTAGGAGATTAAACATCCTTGATACCCTCCTTTGTATCTTCTCTTTTTATATCATATCCTTTTTGGTGAGAGGATGATCAGAACTGTTTGCTTGTTTAAAACATGGGAGGATCACAGGTTTGCAAGTTGCAAAAGGCTATTTTCTATTTTGTTGTCTACTTCTCACATAATCATGCCTGACATCATGTTTTCCCCTTTGTTCTCTGGCTGCAGGCAGGTCACTTCTCTCTACTATTAGTTTAGTTAAGTGCTAAAGTGCACAGCAATGCATGGGAAAAATCCATTCTGAACAATTTATAATTGCTCCAAAGCTCCATGTCTGGCTCAGGAAATCCTGAGCCCCTACTAATTTACACCAGGTGAATGTGCCAGGGTATGCAGTCCCGTAGTTTTATCCTCATCAGAAGATCTGCTGTTGGCCACTGCAGCTGACAGGTAAAGGAACAGACACATTTTTGTTTTCATTTAGCATGTCTATCTGTATGTGTATAGTTTCAAGCATCTTAATGGCTTAATTGCTTTGCAAACCCAGACATGAGGCAGTTCCCATCTGAACACATTCCACTCTATGGAGGCACAAAAAGATCCACTCTTTCACACACCAGGTCAAACACATTTGTAGTTTTGCTTGGAATTGCACTTACCTATACTTTTCTTCCAATTCCTGACCAACACACTACAGGCAAGCAGTTTCTTACATTGAAGTCAAGAATTATGTGGGCCAAAACTCTAACATTTACACCCAAATGTTCTCAACCACTGCTTTCATATGTTATGTCTTATCTCTAGCATCCACAGAGTCTGTATCTGTGCTTTGGAGAGCACTTGCAAAGAGAATCTGAATAAATTGTAGAACACATTAGCTAAAATGCATTGAATATTTGTGTGGACATACTCAGAATCAAAGTAGCCCCAATTCAATTTAACTTACTCCACTTCCAAAGTGAATTAAGGTAAACGTAATAGAAGCTACTTAAATTCTGATTAAGAGTCTTGACATCTGCTGCAAGGGAAGCTATGTTATCCACAGGGAATTAAATCACCACCATAAGTGTGGAAATACAACCAACTGCATAGCAGGAAAGCCAAAGAAAAAGGAAATCGTTAGTCCCTGAATTGCAATAATCACCACAGTGTATTTATTCTAAATGCTTATTTAATCTGGGAGGCAATGTTCTTGCATACCAAAAAGGAAAACAGAAATACCTCGCTCTGAAGAAAAATCCTATAAAATTTTCCAGTTAAATTTTTACTTCATGACAGAATTATAGCTGTGTCAGAATTCCAGAGAAGCTGGCTATGGAGAAAAGAGTTAAAGAGGCATCACAGTAAGTGCCACAGCAATCAACAGGGTGCTGAGACATCTCACATAAAGAGTAATATTAGACAGATTGGACCAGATCATCCTTGAGGTCCTCTCCGACCTAATATTCTATGGTTCTGTGATTCTTTGATCAAATTTTTCTTGCTAACTTGCAGTCCTGTGAGTGTCTGTCTTTATGTGTGCACAGTAGAAAATATCTTCAAAAATTATCCTGGTTCACACAACCCATCACATAAAACCTATCTGTGCCCTGATGTGCTTTTCTTCTCCCTATCAATTTGATGGTTAATACATTTGTTTCCACCTGACTGTAGAATCAGAGAAGCTTCAAGCTTTTGCTGCCTTGATGCTGTACCTGTTTTCAGGCCACATCTACAAATAACTGTGCTGCTATGGACAGCAAGAGGCCTCATGGTTTCAGCCTTTGGTTGGAAGGTGCCACCCCTACTCATGACTCATTCCTTCCTATGCCATTGATGAAGATGCACATGATAGATATAATTGAAAAAGCTGATCTGATTTTACTATGTGAAAAGAGGCCTGTTACTTGTAAAATCAAGGTATGTTAAAGTTTGGAAGTATTTCAGTTCATTCATACTTTTTGTGTGTGTGTGTGTACAGCAGCAATTACAACTGAACTGTGAATCTAAAACCTAAAAACTGTTTTCCAGCTTATCCTTCACTTCCTTGTTGACAGCCATAGCAAAAGCAGAAGTTATTGGCCCAATCTGGGCTTAGGTAAATCAGCAAGAACCTGAATAAAAAATACAGCTTCAAAGCAGCAGAATGTTGCTTGACAGCAGAACAACAGCAGAGGCAAAGGGAACAGGTACCTTCTTTAGACTCCCCACTTCTCTCCACACGTCTGCAAGTGTGTGAAGTCCTTGTGATCTTTGGCTGAGATTTTCATTGTCCAAGTCCCAATTCATCCTGTTCTTTATTTAGACTGGAGGAGCATGCATGATTCTAGAGACAAATGAGAAGGAAAGCTGTCACCTTTCCCATTAAGAAATCTAAGACTTCTGGACCAGCCCCAAACCTAGTAATGAAAAAGTAGAGCTCACTTTTTGCTGTGTATACGCATTTTTCCTCACTTTATCTTCTAAATTTTACAACATTTGATATTTATATTCTCTTCCTATACACTTTATTCCACCACCTGCATTGCCAGTGGAAATTTCTGCATAGTCTCTAATATGCATGCTGTTTATATTAAGAACATGGGTTTTGGCCAAGAAACTTGCTTCTACTCCCTTCCTTCTCCTTGGTATCTGTCATTTAGAACTGCACTGTAGAATCAAGGGTGATTTTGGAGGGTTGTAAGAAATTTTCAGTAATAATCTGAAGGTTTCCAGTGTTTTCCTGCAGAATTTCTCCTCAGAAATACACTCTAGAGGTGCCCCAAAATAGTAACTCTAAGTTGCCGTCTTAGCCTGAGGGGATAAGGTGTAGCAAACTCTACTCCAGCTCTCCTTGTGCCCCACAGAAAGTGTGTTAAGAATATGACCCCATAGAAAGTGTGGTAAGGACATCTCTACAAACTACCCAAGACAGTTTAGCTTATTCCAGGGAGTCTTGGCGCCTTTAAACTTGTTAACTTGTTTTAACCTTTTACAAATAATCACATTTTAAAAAATTTAAAAACATAAGATGCATTTTAAAAATACTGTTTAAAGTAGAAAAATACAAAGAAGTTTACTAAAATGGTGGGGGAAAAATTTAACATCTGAAATTTTAAAATTTCAATTTGAAAATTCTGTTATCAAAGTCCACACTGATACCAAGCAAGAAGAGACTAAAAAAAGTGCTATTTTATATATCTGGCAGATTTATTCCTCTGAGAAACTGTTGACAAAGTTGGGAGAGAAAAAAAGCAGAAAAAACACACACAAAAAAAACCCCAAATCCAAAACAAAGGAAGAAGTGGGGCAGAATACTTTAGGGACATAAATATATAAAGGATACAAGACCTTCCTAACCCAACCCCAGAACATTTCAGAGCAAGGCTAATAATATGATTTTAATGATACCCAGGCAGGAGTCAGTTTTCCTACATGGAATAGTCTTGCTTGACAAAGTGATCAAGGCCTCAGCTTCAGGTAACTCACAGAGAAATAATATGTGAGAAGAATATAATTTTCATGTATTCTACCAAAATGATGACCAGCTAGGCCCTATATACTGGCATTATTAGTTCATTACTTCCAGATAATGGGAACGTAGCTTTGTTGTGTGGTTCTAAGTGAAGCAGACTGGAGCAGTGAGTTCAAAAGTGACAGGAAAAAAAAATCCAAGAACTCAACTGAGAAGTTTACTGGGAAAGTGGAGCTGAAGATCTAAATGCAGGAGGTGGATCATTCAGTAATGAATGGACAGCTCATTTTGACAGCTTGGGCTGCCATCCAAGCTAATTTGTTTCCAAGCCTTCAGTTTGCCAACTGAAGTGGCTGAGAAATAATAGGCCTAAAAAAATATTTCTAAGGAAACACAATGCCCATTATCACTGAAGGAGAAAGAATCTGCACCTTTCAAAGAGGAAAAAGAAATTTGAGATCTGCCAACTTTGGCCAGTTTCAAATGACACAGGAAGAAGCAGTTAAAATGTAGTGAAAGGAAAGAAATGGAGTATTGTTAAGTAAATTCAAAGTAAAAGTCATCATAAAAAATAGACACAATAAATAGAAGGATGTTTCTTTCACAGAGAGATGATTTTATGGCTGAGCCCATGCAAGCAACCTATGACAAAGACAGGTGTTAGGGACACAGGGAAAAATGAAAAAGAAATTGGTAAAAAGAAGTAGTCCATAATAAAATGAAAAATAACAAGACAATCTCTTTGGATACTTTATAAATATTAAAGACTGAAAAATTACCCCACACACATACTTTGCAGTCCTCACTAAACTCAATGAAAGCAGGGAATGTTTTGTAACTGTCACTGGAGGTTAAGCCTGGGCTTCCTTGCTCATCCACTCATGTGTAATCTTAGCCAAGATGCTTACAACACGTCTACATGGAGCACTGTGCAGAAATTCCCAACTTACCAGTAAGGCTCCATGCCACTGCACAGAGTTGTGCTGGTTTGCCACGTTGAACTGGGAAATGTCAAAATCTTCTTCTGTCCATGGGTCAGCCAGATGCCACACCAGTCCTGTCCAGCAGGAGCTACCTGTCCCTGCATTGGTGGTGAAAATACATCCACAGCCACTCTGCCCTCATTTGTCTGTTTACTAAGAGGACAGCTTATCTAGAAAAGAGATGAAAAGCAGGAGGTATGATAACAATTTTTTTAAAAATCAGAAGGGTTTTTAGAGTAGAGCAACCACATGTTCCCCACTAGAAAAAAGGAGTTAGCTTTATAGGCAGTAAAAGATTTTGAAGTGTTGAGAAACCACTTCATGGCTTCAAAAAATACCTCCAAAGGTCCTGTACTCTTTTTCACTCCAGACTTTTATGAAAAGGCTGGACATGGCAAATATAGAAAAAACTTTTAGGGGGTTCATTTATGAAAAAACATTTTAAAAATTATTATTATTTGCAAAAATATCCTTTTATTCTGTTGTTTTTCCACACTAAGGACACAAATTTTTCATTTTTTTGAATTACAGGTTCTCAATCTCCTCCAAACCTGATCAGCAAAATACTGAAGATACCTGTTAGCCTTCAGCTTAGGTTTTCCAAACATCAAGCAGCTACAAAGTACACCTTCCTCATATGTTACACACTTGATGCTATGAACACCCTCTCATTTTGACAACACTGTGCATGAAGGCAAACTAACACTTTGCAAGGAGACTTGCCAACCTTCTTCCTGAAACCATCTCTGTGATGCCCCCACAACAGAGGACTATAGAAAGGGTTTTCTCAGCCTCCTAACCATTTTCATGATTTGAAACCTCCTTTTTTTCTTTTAAGATTTGCTCAGCCTGCATTTCCAAATGAACAAAGGAAGAGTGAAAAAACTGTAACTCTTGCACTAAGTAGAATTCTATATCTCAAGTGGGTTTATATGCACATTTCATGGTAGATGGTACTGAGGACCATTTCTGTGAGATTTATACAGGTACCCACTAGCTCCATTTCCACTGAGAAGGTAATCTAGCACTGAAGGTTAGTTTTTTCTATTTCTTATACAATTGCACTATCAGGCTACTTAAATAAGTGGGTGCTCAACACTAGCAAGTTCCCTCAGGGTAAATGTAAACTGCAATGGGAAGGTATGACTGTCACTGATGTAGGCAAACCAAGCTGAGCTTCCACCTCAAGAGCATCAGTAACAACAAAGCTCCACCTAAGCAGGCTTCATTGCACACACACATACTCACACATACACTTCTGTCACTGCACACATACTCACACAACATTTGCATCACCTCTGTGTTTTATACAACAGTTAGATTAAAACTGCATGCAGCAAAATCAGGGCCAGCATTGGACTCATGAAATATTTGAGAAGATGAGGTATTGGGTCCCTTCCCCTTCTGATCACCCTGTGTATTTCTACCTAACTTAATTTCAAAGCCTTTGTACCTGCCCATCAAGTGATGCCCATAAAGACAGTAGTGTTTCCCCACGCTGATGTACAGCAAGGATGCACTTTTAAGAAGTATGCACTGTCATACCTTGCATTTTATCCATGTCAGTTGTTTCCCTGGGTGGTCACCTCTCCACAGCAGAGCCCAAGGGTTTATTCAATACCTTCCAAATTGATTCTTCCTCATGAGAAGGGACAGGCTGGATGCCACTGAAACAGAAATAACCATGTTTCCAGAGGTGAGCTGGTTTGTGTTTGTTCAATAACCTGCATCTTTACTATATTCTGTTATTGGAAATCCAAGTATTTTAAGAAATTAACCTTTCGACAGAATTCTGACAGGGCAGAATTCAGGACAGAAGTTTTGCTGACAGATGAACAATATCCTGTCACACTTAAATAGATTAATATTTGTGAATTTTGATATAATTACTGATTTCCTCAACAGACGTAAAGTCTAAGTTTATCTTCATGTTAATCCAATTTCATGCCTAGAACAGAGCAAGCACAACAGAATGTCTTCTGTAACCTTCTGATATCATTAATTATTGCTACATTGGGAGTTACAGCATGGAACAAACAGGTTTTTAAATGGAAATCATTTGTCTC